>OX457024.1:51681809-52939809 GCA_949752745.1 Protula sp. h YS-2021
TGAGGCACCCCTAAAGTGTCGTGCATACGGCTTGTGCTTTTCTAGTCGATCGGGTGATTTTTTAATTTTTGGGGAATTTTTGAAGAAAAAAATTAAAAATGTATCTCGTCCTACATTTTTGATCCGATGTCTTTTTTTTCAGCCCAGTTGGCTTTTTAGCCAACAGGGCTATACAGATGGGGGCAAGTGTTTTTAACCTTCTACTGCATTAGGAAATTTTTTTATTTTTTGGTTTAAACCATTTTTGGCGATTTTATTGCAAATTTGGGCAAAATACGAAAAAACCTATCTAGTCCCTCATTTTTCATCGGAAGATTCCGAAATTTTTTATGAAGAAACTAGAACTAAGGGGTGAAAAAAGTACTTTTTTCGATTTTTGAATTTCGCCTTATTTTTGAATCTACTGAGCTTCAAAGTTTGCAACTTCTAAAAATTGGCAAATTTCCATTTTTTTTTCTTAACAAAGTAGTTAAAGTGGAATATCTTATTTTTTTTTCATCCGATTCGTACCAAATTTTAAACGCGAGTTTTTAACCTTCTACTGCATTAGGAATTTTTTTTATTTTTTGGTTTAAACCATTTTTGGCGATTTTATTGCCAATTTGGGCATAATACGAAAAAATCTATCTAGTCCCTCATTTTTCATCGGAAGATTCCGAAATTTGTTATGAAGAAACTAGAACTAAGGGGTGAAAAAAGTACATTTTTCGATTTTTGAATTCCGCCTTATTTTTGAATCTACTGAGCTTCGAAGTTTGCAGCTTTTAAAAAATTGGAAATTTCCATTTTTCTTCTTAAAAAAGCAAAGTTTCAATTGGCAGAGGGGCACAATATGTTACATGCAAGTACTTCTGGTTTGACTTTTCAGTAATTTTGTTGTCAGTGGGTCATTTCTATGACATTTTCAAGTGGGCGATAATAGGGAACATTGGGCGGTAAAGCAAGAAAGTTGTAATTTTCGGTTTAAAAGTGCAGAAATCAATTCTATGTCCCAAAAATATGATAAATATGATATTTTTCGGATGGGCGATAATAGGGAATATTGGTCGATACTGCAAGAAAGTTGTAATTTTCGCTTTAAATGTGCAGGAAACAATTCTAGGACCCGAAAATATGATAAATATAATATTTTTCGGGTGGGCGATAATAGGGAACATTTTGCGAAAATGTAAGAAAGTTGTAATTTTCGCTTTAAAAGTGCAGGGATCAGTTCTATGACCCGAAAATATGATAAATGTGATATTTTTCGGGTAGGCGATAATAGGGAATATTGGTCGATAATGTAAGAAAATTGTAATTTTCGCTTTAAAAGTGCAGGAATCAATTCTATGTCCCGAAAATATGAAAAATATAATATTTTTCGGGTGGGCGATAATAGGGAATATTGGGCGATAATGCAAGAAAGTTGTAATTTTCGCTTTAAAAGTGCAGGAATAAATTTCTATGACCCGAAAATATGATAAATATGATATTTTTCGTGTGGGCGATAATAGGGAACATTGGGCGATAATGCAATAAAGTTGTAATTTTCGCTTTAAAAGTGCAGGAATCAATTCTGTGACCCGAAAATATGATAAATGTGATATTTTTCGGGTGGGCGATATCAGGGAATATTGGGCGAAAAAGCAAGAAAGTTGTAATTTTCGCTTTAAAAGTGAAGGAAACAATTCTAGGACCCGAAAATATGATAAATATAATATTTTTCGGGTGGGCGATAATAGGGAACATTGGGCGATAATGCAAGAAATTTGTAATTTTCGCTTTTAAAGTACAGGAATCAATTCTATGAACCGAAAATATGATAAATGTGATATTTTTCGTGTAGGCGATAATAGGGAATATTGGGCGATAATGTAAGAAGATTGTAATTTTCGCTTTAAAAGTGCAAGAATATATTCTGTGACCCGAAAATATGATAAATATGATATTTTTCGGATGGGCGATAATAGGGAATATTGGGCGATACTGCAAGAAAGTTGTAATTTTCACTTTAAAAGTGCAGCAAACAATTCTAGGACCCGAAAATATGATAAATATAATATTTTTCGGGTGGGCGATAATAGGGAACCTTGGGCGATAATGCAAGAAATTTGTAATTTTCGCTTTTAAAGTACAGGAATCAATTCTATGAACCGAAAATATGATAAATGTGATATTTTTCGTGTAGGCGATAATAGGGAATATTGGGCGATAATGTAAGAAGATTGTAATTTTCGCTTTAAAAGTGCAAGAATATATTCTGTGACCCGAAAATATGATAAATATGATATTTTTCGGATGGGCGATAATAGGGAATATTGGGCGATACTGCAAGAAAGTTGTAATTTTCACTTTAAAAGTGCAGCAAACAATTCTAGGACCCGAAAATATGATAAATATAATATTTTTCGGGTGGGCGATAATAGGGAACATTGGGCGATAATGTAAGAAAGTTGTAATTTTCGCTTTAAAAGAGCAGGAATCAATTCTATAACACGAAAATATGATAAATATGATATTTTTCGGAAAGCCGATAATAGGGAACATTGGGCGATAATGCAAGAAAGTTGTAATTTTCGCTTTAAAAGTGCAGGAATCAATTCTGTGACTCAAAAATATGATCAATGTGATATTTTACGGGAGGGCGATAACAGGGAATATTGGGCGATAAAGCAAGAAAGTTGTAATTTTCGCTTTAAAAGTGCAGGAAACAATTCTAGGACCGGAAAATATGATAAATATAATATTTTTCGGGTGGGCGATAATAGGTAACATTGGGCGATAATGTAAGAAAGTTGTAATTTTCGCTTTAAAAGAGCAGGAATCAATTCTATAACACGAAAATATGATAAATATGATATTTTTCGGAAAGCCGATAATAGGGAACATTGGGCGATAATGCAAGAAAGTTGTAATTTTCGCTTTAAAAGTGCAGGAATCAATTCTGTGACTCAAAAATATGATCAATGTGATATTTTACGGGAGGGCGATAACAGGGAATATTGGGCGATAAAGCAAGAAAGTTGTAATTTTCGCTTTAAAAGTGCAGGAAACAATTCTAGGACCCGAAAATATGATAAATATAATATTTTTCGGGTGGGCGATAATAGGGAACATTGGGCGATAATGTAGGAAAGTTGTAATTTTCGCTTTAAAAGAGCAGGAATCAATTCTATAACACGAAAATATGATAAATATAATATTTTTCGGGTGGGCGATAATAGGGAATATTGGGCGATAATGCAAGAAAGTTGTAATTTTCGCTTTAAAAGTGCAGGAATAAATTCTACGACCCGAAAATATGATAAATATGATATTTTTCGTGTGGGCGATAATAGGGAACATTGGGCGATAATGCAATAAAGTTGTAATTTTCGCTTTAAAAGTGCAGGAATCAATTCTGTTACCCGAAAATATGATAAATGTGATATTTTTCGGGTGGGCGATATCAGGGAATATTGGGCGAAAAAGCAAGAAAGTTGTAATTTTCGCTTTAAAACTGAAGGAAACAATTCTAGGACCCGAAAATATGATAAATATAATATTTTTCGGGTGGGCGATAATAGGGAACATTGGGCGATTATGCAAGAAATTTGTAATTTTCGCTTTTAAAGTACAGGAATCAATTCTATGAACCGAAAATATGATAAATGTGATATTTTTCGTGTAGGCGATAATAGGGAATATTGGGCGATAATGTAAGAAGATTAAAATTTTCGCTTTAAAAGTGCAAGAATATATTCTGTGACCCGAAAATATGATAAATATGATATTTTTCGGATGGGCGATAATAGGGAATATTGGGCGATACTGCAAGAAAGTTGTAATTTTCACTTTAAAAGTGCAGGAAACAATTCTAGGACCCGAAAATATGATAAATGTAATATTTTTCGGGTGGGCGATAATAGGGAACATTGGGCGATAATGTAAGAAAGTTGTAATTTTCGCTTTAAAATTGCAGGAATCAATTCTATGACCCGAAAATATGATAAATGTGCTATTTTTCGTGTGGGCGATAATAGGGAACATTGGGCGATAATGCAAGAAAGTTGTAATTTTCGCTTTAAAAGTGCAGGAATCAATTCTGTGACCCAAAATATGATCAATGTGATATTTTACGGGGGGGCGAGAACAGGGAATATTGGGCGATAAAGCAAGAAAGTTGTAATTTTCGCTTTAAAAGTGCAGGAAACAATTCTAGGACCCGAAAATATGATAAATATAATATTTTTCGGGTGGGCGATAATAGGGAACATTGGGCGATAATGTAAGAAAGTTGTAATTTTCGCTTTAAAAGAGCAGGAATCAATTCTATAACACGAAAATATGATAAATATGATATTTTTGGGAAAGCCGATAATAGGGAATATTGGGCGATAATGCAAGAAAGTTGTAATTTTCGCTTTAAAAGTGCAGGGATCAATTCTATGTCCCGAAAATATGATAAATATGATATTTTTTGGATGGGCGATAATAGGGAACATTGGGCGATAATTTAAGAAAGTTGTAATTTTCGCTTTAAAAGAGCAGGAATCAATTCTATAACACGAAAATATGATAAATATGATATTTTTTGGAAAGCCGATAATAGGGAATATTGGGCGATAATGCAAGAAAGTTGTAATTTTCGCTTTAAAAGTGCAGGGATCAAATCTATGTCCCGAAAATATGATAAATATGATATTTTTTGGATGGGCGATAATAGGGAACATTCTGCGATAATGCAAGAAAGTTGTAATTTTCGCTTTAAAAGTGCAGGAATCAATTCTATGACCCGAAAATATGATATTTTTTCGGATGGTCGATAATAGGGATCATTGGGCGATAGTGCAAGAAGGTTGTAATTTTCGCTTTAAAAGTGCAGGAAACAATTCTATGACCCGAAAATATGATAAATATGATATTTTTCGGGTGGGCGATAATAGGGAACATTGGGCGAATATGTAAGAAAGTTGTAATTTTCGCTTTAAAAGTGCAATAATCAATTCTATGACCCGAAAATATGATAAATGTGATATTTTTCGTGTCGGCGATAATAGGGAACATTGGGCGATAATGCAAGAAAGTTGTAATTTTCGCTTTAAAAGTGCAGGAATCAATTCTGTGACTCAAAAATATGATCAATGTGATATTTTACGGGAGGGCGATAACAGGGAATATTGGGCGATAAAGCAAGAAAGTTGTAATTTTCGCTTTAAAAGTGCAGGAAACAATTCTAGGACCCGAAAATATGATAAATATAATATTTTTCGGGTGGGCGATAATAGGGAACATTGGGCGATAATGTAGGAAAGTTGTAATTTTCGCTTTAAAAGAGCAGGAATCAATTCTATAACACGAAAATATGATAAATATAATATTTTTCGGGTGGGCGATAATAGGGAATATTGGGCGATAATGCAAGAAAGTTGTAATTTTCGCTTTAAAAGTGCAGGAATAAATTCTACGACCCGAAAATATGATAAATATGATATTTTTCGTGTGGGCGATAATAGGGAACATTGGGCGATAATGCAATAAAGTTGTAATTTTCGCTTTAAAAGTGCAGGAATCAATTCTGTTACCCGAAAATATGATAAATGTGATATCTTTCGGGTGGGCGATATCAGGGAATATTGGGCGAAAAAGCAAGAAAGTTGTAATTTTCGCTTTAAAACTGAAGGAAACAATTCTAGGACCCGAAAATATGATAAATATAATATTTTTCGGGTGGGCGATAATAGGGAACATTGGGCGATTATGCAAGAAATTTGTAATTTTCGCTTTTAAAGTACAGGAATCAATTCTATGAACCGAAAATATGATAAATGTGATATTTTTCGTGTAGGCGATAATAGGGAATATTGGGCGATAATGTAAGAAGATTAAAATTTTCGCTTTAAAAGTGCAAGAATATATTCTGTGACCCGAAAATATGATAAATATGATATTTTTCGGATGGGCGATAATAGGGAATATTGGGCGATACTGCAAGAAAGTTGTAATTTTCACTTTAAAAGTGCAGGAAACAATTCTAGGACCCGAAAATATGATAAATATAATATTTTTCGGGTGGGCGATAATAGGGAACATTGGGCGATAATGTAAGAAAGCTGTAGTTTTCGCTTTAAAATTGCAGGAATCAATTCTATGACCCGAAAATATGATAAATGTGCTATTTTTCGTGTGGGCGATAATAGGGAACATTGGGCGATAATGCAAGAAAGTTGTAATTTTCGCTTTAAAAGTGCAGGAATCAATTCTGTGACCCAAAAATATGATCAATGTGATATTTTACGGGGGGGCGAGAACAGGGAATATTGGGCGATAAAGCAAGAAAGTTGTAATTTTCGCTTTAAAAGTGCAGGAAACAATTCTAGGACCCGAAAATATGATAAATATAATATTTTTCGGGTGGGCGATAATAGGGAACATTGGGCGATAATGTAAGAAAGTTGTAATTTTCGCTTTAAAAGAGCAGGAATCAATTCTATAACACGAAAATATGATAAATATGATATTTTTGGGAAAGCCGATAATAGGGAATATTGGGCGATAGTGCAAGAAGGTTGTAATTTTCGCTTTAAAAGTGCAGGAAACAATTCTATGACCCGAAAATATGATAAATATGATATTTTTCGGGTGGGCGATAATAGGGAACGTTGGGCGAATATGTAAGAAAGTTGTAATTTTCGCTTTAAAAGTGCAATAATCAATTCTATGACCCGAAAATATGATAAATGTGATATTTTTCGTGTCGGCGATAATAGGGAACATTGGGCGATAATGCAAGAAAGTTGTAATTTTCGCTTTAAAAGTGCAGGAATCAATTCTGTGACTCAAAAATATGATCAATGTGATATTTTACGGGAGGGCGATAACAGGGAATATTGGGCGATAAAGCAAGAAAGTTGTAATTTTCGCTTTAAAAGTGCAGGAAACAATTCTAGGACCCGAAAATATGATAAATATAATATTTTTCGGGTGGGCGATAATAGGGAACATTGGGCGATAATGTAGGAAAGTTGTAATTTTCGCTTTAAAAGAGCAGGAATCAATTCTATAACACGAAAATATGATAAATATAATATTTTTCGGGTGGGCGATAATAGGGAATATTGGGCGATAATGCAAGAAAGTTGTAATTTTCGCTTTAAAAGTGCAGGAATAAATTCTACGACCCGAAAATATGATAAATATGATATTTTTCGTGTGGGCGATAATAGGGAACATTGGGCGATAATGCAATAAAGTTGTAATTTTCGCTTTAAAAGTGCAGGAATCAATTCTGTTACCCGAAAATATGATAAATGTGATATCTTTCGGGTGGGCGATATCAGGGAATATTGGGCGAAAAAGCAAGAAAGTTGTAATTTTCGCTTTAAAACTGAAGGAAACAATTCTAGGACCCGAAAATATGATAAATGTGATATCTTTCGGGTGGGCGATATCAGGGAATATTGGGCGAAAAAGCAAGAAAGTTGTAATTTTCGCTTTAAAACTGAAGGAAACAATTCTAGGACCCGAAAATATGATAAATATAATATTTTTCGGGTGGGCGATAATAGGGAACATTGGGCGATTATGCAAGAAATTTGTAATTTTCGCTTTTAAAGTACAGGAATCAATTCTATGAACCGAAAATATGATAAATGTGATATTTTTCGTGTAGGCGATAATAGGGAATATTGGGCGATAATGTAAGAAGATTAAAATTTTCGCTTTAAAAGTGCAAGAATATATTCTGTGACCCGAAAATATGATAAATATGATATTTTTCGGATGGGCGATAATAGGGAATATTGGGCGATACTGCAAGAAAGTTGTAATTTTCACTTTAAAAGTGCAGGAAACAATTCTAGGACCCGAAAATATGATAAATATAATATTTTTCGGGTGGGCGATAATAGGGAACATTGGGCGATAATGTAAGAAAGCTGTAGTTTTCGCTTTAAAATTGCAGGAATCAATTCTATGACCCGAAAATATGATAAATGTGCTATTTTTCGTGTGGGCGATAATAGGGAACATTGGGCGATAATGCAAGAAAGTTGTAATTTTCGCTTTAAAAGTGCAGGAATCAATTCTGTGACCCAAAAATATGATCAATGTGATATTTTACGGGGGGGCGAGAACAGGGAATATTGGGCGATAAAGCAAGAAAGTTGTAATTTTCGCTTTAAAAGTGCAGGAAACAATTCTAGGACCCGAAAATATGATAAATATAATATTTTTCGGGTGGGCGATAATAGGGAACATTGGGCGATAATGTAAGAAAGTTGTAATTTTCGCTTTAAAAGAGCAGGAATCAATTCTATAACACGAAAATATGATAAATATGATATTTTTGGGAAAGCCGATAATAGGGAATATTGGGCGATAGTGCAAGAAGGTTGTAATTTTCGCTTTAAAAGTGCAGGAAACAATTCTATGACCCGAAAATATGATAAATATGATATTTTTCGGGTGGGCGATAATAGGGAACGTTGGGCGAATATGTAAGAAAGTTGTAATTTTCGCTTTAAAAGTGCAATAATCAATTCTATGACCCGAAAATATGATAAATGTGATATTTTTCGTGTCGGCGATAATAGGGAACATTGGGCGATAATGCAAGAAAGTTGTAATTTTCGCTTTAAAAGTGCAGGAATCAATTCTGTGACTCAAAAATATGATCAATGTGATATTTTACGGGAGGGCGATAACAGGGAATATTGGGCGATAAAGCAAGAAAGTTGTAATTTTCGCTTTAAAAGTGCAGGAAACAATTCTAGGACCCGAAAATATGATAAATATAATATTTTTCGGGTGGGCGATAATAGGGAACATTGGGCGAGAATGTAGGAAAGTTGTAATTTTCGCTTTAAAAGAGCAGGAATCAATTCTATAACACGAAAATATGATAAATATAATATTTTTCGGGTGGGCGATAATAGGGAATATTGGGCGATAATGCAAGAAAGTTGTAATTTTCGCTTTAAAAGTGCAGGAATAAATTCTACGACCCGAAAATATGATAAATATGATATTTTTCGTGTGGGCGATAATAGGGAACATTGGGCGATAATGCAATAAAGTTGTAATTTTCGCTTTAAAAGTGCAGGAATCAATTCTGTTACCCGAAAATATGATAAATGTGATATCTTTCGGGTGGGCGATATCAGGGAATATTGGGCGAAAAAGCAAGAAAGTTGTAATTTTCGCTTTAAAACTGAAGGAAACAATTCTAGGACCCGAAAATATGATAAATATAATATTTTTCGGGTGGGCGATAATAGGGAACATTGGGCGATTATGCAAGAAATTTGTAATTTTCGCTTTTAAAGTACAGGAATCAATTCTATGAACCGAAAATATGATAAATGTGATATTTTTCGTGTAGGCGATAATAGGGAATATTGGGCGATAATGTAAGAAGATTAAAATTTTCGCTTTAAAAGTGCAAGAATATATTCTGTGACCCGAAAATATGATAAATATGATATTTTTCGGATGGGCGATAATAGGGAATATTGGGCGATACTGCAAGAAAGTTGTAATTTTCACTTTAAAAGTGCAGGAAACAATTCTAGGACCCGAAAATATGATAAATATAATATTTTTCGGGTGGGCGATAATAGGGAACATTGGGCGATAATGTAAGAAAGCTGTAGTTTTCGCTTTAAAATTGCAGGAATCAATTCTATGACCCGAAAATATGATAAATGTGCTATTTTTCGTGTGGGCGATAATAGGGAACATTGGGCGATAATGCAAGAAAGTTGTAATTTTCGCTTTAAAAGTGCAGGAATCAATTCTGTGACCCAAAAATATGATCAATGTGATATTTTACGGGGGGGCGAGAACAGGGAATATTGGGCGATAAAGCAAGAAAGTTGTAATTTTCGCTTTAAAAGTGCAGGAAACAATTCTAGGACCCGAAAATATGATAAATATAATATTTTTCGGGTGGGCGATAATAGGGAACATTGGGCGATAATGTAAGAAAGTTGTAATTTTCGCTTTAAAAGAGCAGGAATCAATTCTATAACACGAAAATATGATAAATATGATATTTTTGGGAAAGCCGATAATAGGGAATATTGGGCGATAATGCAAGAAAGTTGTAATTTTCGCTTTAAAAGTGCAGGGATCAATTCTATGTCCCGAAAATATGATAAATATGATATTTTTTGGATGGGCGATAAAAGGGAACATTGGGCGATAATTTAAGAAAGTTGTAATTTTCGCTTTAAAAGAGCAGGAATCAATTCTATAACACGAAAATATGATAAATATGATATTTTTGGGAAAGCCGATAATAGGGAATATTGGGCGATAATGCAAGAAAGTTGTAATTTTCGCTTTAAAAGTGCAGGGATCAAATCTATGTCCCGAAAATATGATAAATATGATATTTTTTGGATGGGCGATAATAGGGAACATTCTGCGATAATGCAAGAAAGTTGTAATTTTCGCTTTAAAAGTGCAGGAATCAATTCTATGACCCGAAAATATGATATTTTTTCGGATGGTCGATAATAAGGATCATTGGGCGATAGTGCAAGAAGGTTGTAATTTTCGCTTTAAAAGTGCAGGAAACAATTCTATGACCCGGAAATATGATAAATATGATATTTTTCGGGTGGGCGATAATAGGGAACGTTGGGCGAATATGTAAGAAAGTTGTAATTTTCGCTTTAAAAGTGCAATAATCAATTCTATGACCCGAAAATATGATAAATGTGATATTTTTCGTGTCGGCGATAATAGGGAACATTGGGCGATAATGCAAGAAAGTTGTAATTTTCGCTTTAAAAGCACAAGGATAAATTCTATGACCCGAAAATATGATAAATGTGATATTTTTCGTGTAGGCGATAATAGGGAATATTGGGCGATAATGTAAGAAAGTTGTAATTTTCGCTTAAAAAGTGCAGGAATCAATTCTATAACCCGAAAATATGATAAATGTGATATTTTTCGGATGGGCGATAATAGGGAACATTGGGCGATAATGTAAGAAAATTGTAATTTTCGCTTTAAATGTGCAGGGATCAATTCTATGATCCGAAAATATGATAAATGTGATATTTTTCGGGTGGGCGATATTGAGGAACATTTTGCGAAAATGTAAGAAAGTTGTAATTTTCGCTTTAAAAGTGCAGGAATCAATTCTATGACACGAAAATATGATAAATATAATATTTTTCGGGTGGGCGATATTAAGGAACATTTTGCGAAAATGTAAGAAAGTTGTAATTTTCGCTTTAAAAGTGCAGGGATCAATTCTATGATCCGAAAATATGATAAATGTGATATTTTTCGGGTAGGCGATAATAGGGAATATTGGGCGATAATGTAAGAAAATTGAAATTTTCGCTTTAAAAGTACAGGAATCAATTCTATGTCCCGAAAATATGATAAATATAATATTTTTCGGGTGGGCGATAATAGGGAACATTGGGCGATAATGCAAGATAGTTGTAATTTTTGCTTTAAAAGTGCAGGAATAAATTCTATGACTTGAAAATATGATAAATATGATATTTTTCGTGTGGGCGATAATAGGGAACATTGGGCGATAATGCAATAAAGTTGTAATTTTCGCTTTAAAAGTGCAGAGATCAATTCTGTGACCCGAAAATATGATAAATGTGATATATTTCGGGTGGGCGATATCAGGGAATATTGGGCGAAAAAGCAAGAAAGTTGTAATTTCGCTTTAAAAGTGCAGGAAACAATTCTAGGACCCGAAAATATGATAAATATAATATTTTTTCGGGTGGGCGATAATAGGGAACATTGGGCGATAATGTAAGAAAGTTTTAATTTTCGCTTTAAAAGTGCAGGAAGCAATTATATGACCCGACAATATGATAAATGTGATATTTTTCGGGTGGTCGATAGCCTCTTTTTCATTTTTCCCACGCAAATTAAAATTAATTAGGGTCCACATATTTTTGACGAACCCCCCGCTTTGAAGTTTACCAGGACATTTGAAGTACGCCTGTCAGGGTAGACTATCCACGGTCTGGATATACCTCACCCGATCATTTATCGATTTTTAATTAAACGCTGGCCTAGTACCACCCTGGATAGGAATCCACGTTTAAGTAATCGTATGCAACAAAAGGCTCGAGATAAGTGCACATAAGAAAGGACGTTATTTAAATTTTGGAGTTCTACTTTTCTTTGATATCAAATTAAATTGGAGAAAAATTCCTGTTTTTACATATATATTTTTATTTGACAAATATCGTACCGTGTTCTGGATAGGATGTTCCAAAACTGTATGCACATTTTTATACTCAACACAACACAAGTAAATAAACATGCGCATTGATCCGAAATAAGAACCGCACATCGACGCAAGGTAAATAAACATGCGCACTGATCCGAAATGCAAACCGCACATCAACGCAAGTTAAATAAACATGCGCACTGGTCCGAAAAAAGAACCGCACATCAACACAATGTAAATAAACATGCGCACTGATCCGAAATAAGAACCGCACATCAACACAAGTAAATAAACATGCACACTGATCCGAAATGCCAACCGCACATCAACGCAAGTTAAATAAACATGCGCACTGGTCCGAAATTCGAACCGCGCATCAACGCCACTTAAATAAACGTGTGGAGTGGTTCGAAATGTGAACCACGCGCCAACGCAAGTTAAACAAACATTTTTACTGGTCCAGAACAAGAACCGCGCATCAATGCAAGTTCAATAAACGTGCGCACTGGTCCGATATTCGAACCGCGCGTCAACGCAAGTTAAATAAATATGCGCAATGGCCCGAAATTCGAACTGCTCATCAACGCAAGTTGAATAAACATGCGCACTGGTCCAAAATGCAAACCGCGCACCAACGCAAGTTAAATAAACATATACACACGTCCAAAATAAGCACCGTGCAAGTTAGATAAACATGAAAACTCTTCGAAATGCGAACCGCGCATCAAAACAACCTAAGGAAACTTGTGCACTTGTCCAAAATAAGTACGAAAGTAAAATAAACATGCGCATTGGTCTGGAATAAGAACCGCGCATTAATCTTTATTAAGTTAAATAAACATGTGCACTGTTCCAAAATGAGAGCCGCGCATCAACGCAAATTAAATAAACATGCGCACTTGTCTGAATTAGAACCGCGCATTGAGGCAAGTTACATAAATATGCGCACTGGTCCGAAATGCGAGCGTTGTTTGAAGGTATCTATGGCAAACTATCCAGTCTACCAGATATACAAAAAATCTGTTCCCCATTTTTCCTGGGAAAGAAATCTTTGTATGCATTTATCGGTCTATGTTCTGGTCCGGTGCTAAATTAATTATTGAGCTAGCTCTTTGCCGTCTCATCTTTTGAAGCTTGATATTTCAGGGAAATTCCTTCGCTCATGCACGCTGAAATGGGTCTTATTGCGTTTCGTAAGCTGGGACTTTGTCCTTGGACAAACTTGTTTGCTTTGGACTTGCTATAAAGCAGTGCTCGAATCGGTTATTACGACTACCCAATCTTGACGTGACCTTCACCGGCAGTGACCTTCAAGTGACCTCAGGACGACCGGGGGTACAAGGATTCTACCATCTCTACCTACGTATCAGGCAACTTCTCATAAACTGTGGACATTTTGTATTTTTGTGAATTTTATTATCAGTTAGGGCTTAATTTTTAACGTGGCATGTATGTATCATATCGTATATTATTCATTTCGTTTGGTAATACAGCGGTATTTCAAAATTCCAAACAGTCATCCTTTATTATTTAAACATTTTAAAATTCATCCGCCATATTGGACAAGTTTTCATTCAAGGGACATACACTGCTGTATTGCGTCGTCCATCGGTTCATTTAGGCCATTTTGTGTGTACGTTTCTTGCGTGAGTGTTAACAAAGGACTGCTTCAGGTACAGGCTGGAGTAGTGCTTCTAACTTAAAGTAGACAGGAAGTTTTAATTTTAAAAAAAAAAAAAAAAAAAAAATTAAAATGTAAATTAAAGGTAGAAATTTAAATAACAAATTAGTAATAATGTTTTTGGTCATTCAGTTCGACTGTACGAACTCTGTGGATGGTTAAAGTTTGCTTAAACTTAAAGAGGACATTTTAAAATTAAAGTCTTAAAAGGGTGCATGATGAAATTTTTGATTAAAAATTTATGCCCGAGTTTATTCAGGAACCGGACAAGTATTTAATTAAACGCCGAGGATGTCTCAGGGTGCATTTTAGAATTACGCACTGAAAGGGTGCACGATGAAAATTTTTATTAAAAATTAGGCCTGAGTTAATCCAGGGATCGAATCAGTGCTAGACAGAAGACTGAGGATTTCTCAGAAAGCAGTGCGTGCTAAATAAAAATAAGCTAAAAATACAGCCAACACCAGTAAATAATAAGCATGAGTGCATATGCAGTTTATTTATTAGATATACACATGAAAGATACACACATAAAAGAAATTATTAGATGAGAGCACACTTAGTGTTAAAATAAATAAAAATAAATTAAGGATCACACCAATGCAAATACACACAGGATAAATAAAAGCCAACACCGTTTAAGCGAGTGCATTATATATACAAAGTCCATGAGCTCCGTGGTAGTTTATAATTTGGTTCTATTCTAACATTATCTCAGAATCAGCTGAGTATAATGTCCTCTGACCACCTTAAAGTTAAGGTGTTTCAGTACGAACAAAATTAATCTCAAGATCAGCTGAGTTTATTGTCCTCAGACCACCGTGAAGCTTTGTCAACTAGCTATGTAGGTGCAGAAAAGGTCACTGTACATCAGTGCTTCACATGCAATATCTACAACATAAAGTAGAAAGTGTTAAAAGTAAGCTAAAATGATTTAAAGTAAGATTTACAGTAAGTAGAAACACCAAAAGTAGACCAAAGTAATTTGGGATAAGCCTCCGAGACGACTTGGCACGTCGCTACCGGGTATTTAAATAATTATCAATTTTAAAACTTAAATTGATTGATTATCGTAATTATTTAAGTTGATTTGATTTATTGTATACGCCTACGTCAATCTTAGGGTTAGGTCTTGTCATTGTTATCAATTTTTATCTTTCCTATTTTTGATAAAAAAATTGCGATTTCTTATCGTTCATTTAAATTTGGGGACAAATTTTTAAGAAAACGGGGAGTAATGTGAAGAAATCGCTTTCTGATAGTCAATAACCTGCTCTGAATTGAATTAATTGATGCGATTGTTGTGACTGGTCACAGGTCATTGTGACGTATGACCGGTCACGTCATCGCAACCACGTAGGCGACGTCACGGCATCTCGTGAGCCGTAGATCGAAGCAGAAGAATAAAAAAAAAGAGATACGGTACTGAGACGGATAAGACGTGTTTTTATAAATATCTGCTATTTTAGGAGATATTTGTGTTCTGTCCGTGATTGTCCGTCCGTGTCTCAACTATAAAAATCAAATAATCATTTCTGTCACACAAGACAGTCACGCCTCTACTGTTCACTAATAAATAAGGATTTTGACCACGTGTTATTTTTTCAAGTCGATCGAACAAGGTCTACATAACAAGAAGCCACTTTGACGCTGCCTCCGTCCTTTGTATGTCCACCTTGGGCCACGTTCTGATCATGCCTCCGTGTATGTCCATCTTGGGATTTTGTTCTCATCATGCCTCCATCCTGTGTCTGTTCCTCTTGGGGTCGTGTCCTGATCATACATTCGCCCCGTGTATGCTGGCCTTAAGGCCGTGTTTTGATCATGCCTCTGTCGTGTATGTCGGCTTCAGGTCGTGTTTTGATCATGCCTGCATCCTGTTTGTGCTCGCCTTAGGGTCGTATTCTTGTCATGCCTCCGTCCTGTGTATGCTGACCTCATGGCCGTGTCGTGATCATGCCTCTGTCTCTTGTGTATATCGGCCTTACCATCCCGTGTATTTTTGCCTGTAGGGTCGTGTTTTGCCACCTGCACATGTCGGACGCCAAGACGCCGTACTACGCGGTGACGTCGCTGCTGATGGAGCTGCTGGAGTTTGAGTACGAGACTCCGCACCAGGAGCGAGAGCAAGCGCTGTACCAGGCGTTCAGGGATCCCTTCATCATCGAGAACCTTCCGCTGCTCAACGACCTGCTGCATCTCAAGGTGACTGCGCTGGCCAGTGCCACCACGCAGCGCAGCTAAACGGGCGACGAATTCACCCCAACCTTAAACCTCCTTCCTGTGGGATTGTTCTTGTTGTTGTGACATTGCAATGATATTTAAAAGACGTTTGGAAAATGACTGGGAAACTTGAAATTTCGCAAGATGGAATTTATAAGAGAAACTGTGATTCGGTGTTGTTTTGTGCGAATATGTTTCTACACCTGGTCCTTAAATTGCTCACTTGACTTTGTTTACAGCTAGCGCAGAGTGAGAAGTACATTGAAATGGATGGCAAAACCAGAACGAAAATGTTTCATGATTTGCTCTTCAAAATTGTACACGAGGCAAGTTTTCAAATAACCACTTCTTCTAACTGCAAATCTCTACTTTGTAACGTGCATTCAGTTTACCGCACTTGTTCCCTTGACCTCTTTCTCCTGCCTTACAGATGACGCTCAAATTCGGTTATATAATTTTTGCGGTTGATGACTCGCACTTTATGGACCCTGAATCGTGGGAGTTTGTGGAGGAGCTGGGCCATGACATGATGTCCCTGGTGCTCGTCACCCTCAAGAGCACGTCCAAGTATTACCACCACGACGCCGCGCAGAATGTGCTCCGGCACGCCACCACGCTCACCATCCCGGTCATAGGTCAGTCTCGCTCCACTCACATCTTCAGGCTCTGGAGCACAGTGTAGAACTACTTTACGGCAAGACGAGCTAAGCAGTGGTTGCTGTTTGACTGGTCTTACGGAAACTTTTTCTGTTCCAGATGTAATTATCCTCCGTGTAAACGGGGGATATAGTTATGAGCGTGTCCATCCGTTTCTCTGTCTCTTTTCTGTCTGCCCGCTGGAAACACGTGGTTTTGTCCTCGTAAGTTTTCTAAAACTGTTTAAGGCAAGGTTCTGATTTTTTATGCAGTGAAAATATAGAAATTGTAGATGTGCAACGTTGTATTATTTTTGAAATCGGTAAAAAATTGACAGAATTACATATTGTCAAAAATTACATTGGACTTAGTAACCGTGCGATCTTTTCCCCGCGCCACTTCACATATAACCATTTGTTGTAGTGACCTGCAACCATGCCCAGTGAACATATATGTATTGCATATGTGCAGCGTCATATTATTTTTGAAATCAGTGAAAAATTTCCAAAAAAAATATAATTTGTCAAAACTTATCAAAAGTTACGTTGGACTTAGCAAGTGTGCGACATTTTGTCCACAATTTGTTGTTGTAACCTGCAACCTTGCACGGTGAAAACATATGTATCGCAGCTATGGATCGTGGTATTTAGTCCCCCGCCGCTGCGTAGCGCAGCTTGTGGGACTATAGTTTATAGGTCTGTCTGTCTTTCTGTTGAGCCGTCCATCTGTCTGTCCGTCGACACTTTTTTGCTAACACACCCGAGCCTACATTTCTTAATCGATTGTCGAAATATTTTAGAAAAAGGTAGTGTGGGTGCTTACAAGGGTTAGTTGGACTTTAAAAATTTGCACATTCCTTTAGCACTTGTGTGAATATGTTAACACACTAAAGCTTAAGACTACCAGCCAGTGTTTTAGTCTGTTTGGTATGATATATTCCTGAATATGATACGAATTGCTTAAGGGTTGTGGTCCAACCTAAAAAAATTAAATACTGCGATTGTACGCCGGCAGGGGACATAGTCAGTTTCACTGACCTACTTTTTTGTTGTTGAAATCCTTGATAAATTGCCAAAGATGACAACTTGTTTCTCTTGTTGTTAGCTGAAAAAGGGTCAGGCAAGACCAACAAGGACAGAGTTTACTTCTCAAAGGTATTAACTAAATAGAGTTTCGGTTAAAATGTTTAGGCTAAAGTGAATTGGGCCATTTGGGACCGAGACAACTCGTCCATTATAGAACGTGTTTACTATTGGGAGGTGTTGTGTTGCGTAATGGAGGATATGCTGTATTATTTACCTTACACGGGGGACCTGTCTCACGGAGACTCTAGTGGTATATAGGATATATATATATCCAGCGGAACCCCAGTTTTTTGTTTTGTGCTATTCCTTAAAAAGGCTCTAAAATACCCCAAAACCTTTTTGATTTTCGGAGCCTAAAACCGCCGTTTCGTGGCTGAGATTTTGTTCAAAACATGGATTTTGCTTAGCAGTGTTTTGAAGGAAACAAATTGTCGTCGAGTTGGTCTTATCACATCAGTTGGGACATTTTTTAACGATTTGCCAAAAATAGACGAAAAGGCGCCATTTTGAAATTTTTAGTCAATTTTGAAAATAGTTCTTCTACAAGCGTTGTGATATTTGATTAACTAGACCTCGTCTTGTCACCATGTCCCTATTTAGTCATTATTGTAGGGGCCATCTGCATGTATGCATGCACGTATGTAAACTTTTTCCTATGTGTTTAATTTCCTCCAGTTTTGACTATATTGCTTTCGAAGTTTATGCAAACGTTTCGAAGGGAGGGCCTCTTTTGACTAGTCCTTTTTTCGGCGACTCGCTGAAAATAAACAAAATGGTAGTGTGGATTTGAGGTTGGTGGTTGGAAGGGCATTTGGATGAACTAAACATTTTGGTGTGCTAAATTTCAATTGTCCTGCTGCAGCCGTCTCGGGCGAGAAACGAAGAACTGCGTGAAATCCCCCCCCCCCCCCCCTAAAGAAAAGAATAAACGAATTTACAGAAATGAGACAAATATCAACATTTGTGAATTTTTATTCTATTTTGGCTTTAGTTAAAAGAAGGTAATGAATAAATATAACGGTTATACCATCTGTTTATTCCTAGAATCATCTTTGAAGTCGATTTTTACCTCCAGTATATGTATATATATGTTTATCATATATATATATACATTGTATATAACATGCTGCACACTAAACATCCTTGGAATCTCTAAATAATCTCTAACAGTCTCTAAATAATCTCTAAAAGTTTTCAAAGTGGCTGGGAAGCCTCTCTTTGTGTACAGTGAAAACCTCCATATAATGAACACTCTCGGGACCAAGCAAAATGATCACTATATCGAGGTGTTCACTAATGGGAATTCAAGATTTTCTGAAGTTAGAAGGTGATTTTTTTAGATTTAAGTAAAAAATTCACACTTTAGTAATATAAAAAAGGGTTGCCATACACAAACTTTAAAAGATACGCATCTATTTACAGATTACAGTGTCACTGAAATAGATGTGAAATAATTGTCCACACAATTCTTGTCCATTGTTCTTAGTGCGTGCAAATCACTTACACAGATGCACTTTTGAAAGAGAAAAAGTCAGTAACACAGGTTTGTTTTCATGCCGCCCTTGATCAAGAATCATCCTAACGATATGCGACTCACTTCAAAACCTGTTGTTTTATCGGGCTTGGTCCCCTCCTCTACGCGTAATGTGGCATTATTTCAACCCCTTTGTCCTGTTATCCCCAAGTACTTGGAGGCGATGAGCACATAACCCAGGCTGTAACAAAGTAAACATAACTAACCCCCCTCCTCTCACTAATATGGGCTACACTGCATATGGGGCAAGATAAGGGCGAATTAGTGCATAAAGAGAATGGGAAAATGTACCAGGAAAATATCTTGTGTTCACTAATTAGGGTTTTGATTGCACTGACATTTGGGACCCCAGCAAGGTTCACTGTTCACAGTGTAGAGGTGTTCCTGTTCACTAACGAGAAATTACAATAAAATATCTATGGTTATGCCAATGACAATATTTGAGACCATAAAAATCGTTCATTATACAGAGATGTTCACTAACGGAGGTTTTACTGTATGTAGCTATAATTTAAGCCGTAAATGTAAAGGTGTCTGTTGGCAGGCTTGGAGGGGAAGTATCTCGCTGCCCTTGCCTGCCAGTTGCTGGGCTGCGTTTGCATTCCGAAGCAAGTAGAAAGGTGAGTGTTTCTTTTTCTCTCGATTAGGGTGCAGGGATGAGCTTTCTGTCTATCCCGTTAGTATTGCTTTGATTAGTTTAATGTTGCACTCAGAGCTTCCTTGTGACCGAACAAAGCTTACTATTTGAATAGGTTGAAAAGCAATGGTATGAGTGTTCTTGCATAGTATTTTTTTACATATAAAAGAAGCTATATGTAAAATCTGTAAAGAAGCAGGCTTTTAGAGGTCCCAGATGTGTTCCCTTAGTGTAAGAAATAATAACCGTGGCGTGTGGGAGGCAGAGAACTCGAGCGATTGCATTCGCGAGCTTCTTTTTGCTGATATAAGAAGCAGTCAGCTCGATAATTTAGGAAATACACCACGAGAATATGTTAGAATATCCAAGGTGAGTACGTTTCTGGTAGAACCCTGGTTCATGGTCAGGGTCACTGAACTGCCTCAGAAAAGATTATCTTGTGGCATAAGTGCCCATCGTTTGATGGCAAGGAAAAAGGCGGCTTATTCCTTGATATTAATATGCTCCCGAGTATATCCACTGACCAGTTGCAGTGTAGCCAGTCGGGTCCCCACTGGAGTTTGCGTCCGTAACCATGTGTAGAGCACGTTGGAGCACGGCTTTCTCCATTGCGAAGATGCGAGTACCGTTGAAGGAGCTGCAAAGCATTCTGACCGTTGCGAAGCTGCGGCGCGTATCACTGTTAATGCGCGATGGGTGACGCGGATGACGTAGCGGCGTCGTAGCACAGTGTTGGGGTGCAGGGGGGAGGGGCGCACAACATAGACGATGCGTGCGACCCAGGTAAGCTCCATAGCTCAAATTTCGAAGTGCGATTGCTGGGAGCAGTGACCCAGCGACTGCTTAAATTCCGAGTCTCCTGTAGCCTGCCCTACCCGACGAAGCTCCACTTCACACTCATTAACATGTTGCGAGAATGGGCTCAGGCTGACGTCGCTTTCTTGATTTCTTGTCTCCATTTTCTTCCTAATTTGCTCTTCACAGCACGGCTGTTAGCTGCCTCATGGGGTTGAATTTTGTCCTTGTTTGCGTTAACAGTGTTGAAACTTTTTGAAAGCCTGTCCAAAATGACAACCTTTTTTCCTGGTCGTTTTCGAATGGTTTATCCCAATTCGAACTTTGGCTGAAAGTGAGCTAGAGGCAATGCGATCCAATTTTGGTAGAAATGTTCCGGATGCCTCTGTGAATAAGTGCTGCAAGCGTGGGCGAATATGCAGCGAGTCAGGGTACAGTCCTTGCTGGTGTTGAAGTTCCGGCATATTTCTCTGCTCGAGGCTTCTCGGCGATGCGACTCGGCTTGTCCGGCTCTGCGGTTGCTTGCTTCTGAAATCATACACCTAACAAGTGTCGTCACTCCACTGCAGAAGGCCGACGTTCACCTGATGCGTGCCTTAGTATCTCATGCAGTGGGTGTGGGAATAGTGCTGGCACATGTCGGAGAACTCCACCGCGTACAGGCTGTACTGGACCGGAGCGTGAGAGCACTGCACCCACTGCTGGCATCTCCTCGTGTGGGTTTCTTGTTCCTTTGTGCTGTTGGCTGTTTCCTCTCTCCTGGTCACAAGGAAGGATCCGCAGAAGTCCTGAACGAAAAGAGGTTTGTTGTTGCCTTTCGTATCTTCTGTCAGCCAGAGGTCCGCTTCGGGGACCGGCTTCTACTTCCATGACTCCAGGAAGGGTGCCGGAGGGCGGGGGGGGGGGGGGGGTCAGGTTGAGGCGTGTCACTTCGCCTACTGTGGTGGAGCTCATCTCGCCCTCGCTGCTGCCTTTGACTTTCATGTCGATTACTGTTGCTTGAAGGACTCGCTGCTGGGCTAGGAGTTTCACGGTCTTAAAGGCACTTCTGTCAATAAGGATGAGGTCTTCGTTGGAAGTTTTTTTCTTTGCCCATGGCTGTTTCGGTCTGTTGTTCTTCCATCTTGGGAAATGTTTAGTGCTGAAATGGTACAAGTTACAACTAACTCTGCTGTGAGCCGAAAGAAGTCGCAGAATTTTGATCGCTGAAAGAACCAAAAACTGCTGCTCCCTATGTGGCGTGGCTGAACTAGCAGCAACTCCCTCGAGGGTAGGCGCTTGGCCCATGATAACAGGCGTGACATAACGGCATGGCGATATGGCGACATCATGCCATATCGCATTCATTATGTACGTTCAGTGCGGAGAAAGTTTGCCATAGTTTGCCAATCAGTTTAAGAGGTTGTTTAGACCAATCACAAGCCAGGAATATTTTCGCTGCCTGCCTTGCTACACAGCTACAGTGAACTTGCTATAAGGCAAGCGCTCTCTTTCGTTTTAAAAGAAAAATAAACACTTTATTTTAAATAATATTAGACTTTTCGGTGCATTGTTTTTTTGGCAGCATTCTCCAGCAGAAAAGCCATGGCACACCGTCATGGTGTGAACAACTACTTCATTCCATGCTCTACGATGGCCTACTCTCTATCGTCCCCGCGTCAGCCGAAACCAAGGGGCAAGACATGGTCACCCCTGCCGACCAGTACAAAATACGCAAGCGCAAAGTGACAGGAGTGGGCTACGTGCCTTCCACTTTCACTCAGGTATTCTGTGTTACTCTCTAGAAGCTAGCTAGTATGACGCTCTCGTACCAAACATTGTGCTTTTAGTTTTCTTCGACAATTTCATTTTATTTAAAATGTAACTTACCTGTTACATACTAATTTTATAGACCGAGAGCGATGATAAAATCGGCATTGCTTAGTGAAAGCTGTCGATTTTGACGAAAACTTTGAGTCGGTCTTTTTAATTGATTGTTTAGTTATCACGAAATGACGCACGCATAATAAATATGGCCGTATGCATGATTGTCATGCGTGGCCTTTAAGTCTGTGAACAATATCTCGTCTGTGAACTCGTGGCGGTGGTGCTAGACACACGGAATATTCATTGCCACTTTTCCTGCGTAAGGCACGACGCTCGTCGCTGGGTATGGACGTGATGAAGGGCGGCTTCCAACAACAGGAAGAGCACGACATGATGTGCATACTCGCCGCCGAAGTCACGCTGTCCGACGTGCGCATTCCCGACTCCATCAAAGGTCAGTTACGCAGGTCACCATTCCTGACACGGCACACATAGCCTTCAAATTTTAAAGGCATAAATAGAAATTATCTTTGAAAGAAAAATGGGTAATATAAAATTTTGAAGGTTTTCTTAAATGGTTAGACCCGTGCGAAGTAAAATTAACAGTCCGTATCCTTTTGTTGCTGGAACAAAATGTGTAATTCAGCAAAATTTGTTTAGATAAATATTTTGGACTGTGTGTTATGATCAAAAACTTGTAGAATTAAACTGAAATGGAATGCAATTAGCAGCTCACTTAGGTGTATGTGTAAGTTTTTGCAATCACCGCTGCTTTGTTTGCAAAAGAGGAACAAGAATATGAGAGTCATTGTTTAATGTTCAATTTCACAAAGACTGTGTGTGTATGTTTTGACGTCAGCAACTTCACATTAACAAAATAGGTCTTTGAAGTCTCATGACCTTTAATGTGACCTTCATTGTCAGAGTCAAAGTATTTAAATACTGTTAGAGGTACAGTTATTTTGAGCAGAATGACCCCAGCTCGTTATCTCTTTTCATGAAAATTGTCTGGGTGACCCCGATTTTCAAAGTGCAAGGGCAATCCTTTGTTTCTCAGTCTGTACTGATTCATTTTTTCATTCATTTCATTTCTTGGTTTATTTCTGAAGAGAATTACAAAACAAAGTTGCACAATTATATCAAGTTGTAATAAAAGAAAAAGAGACAATTTTAGATTCAAATTCAGAAAGGGACAAAGCATAAGCTGAGCTTGTTTACTGCTTGTCCAATACAAAGTTTATATGTATACGTAAACCACTTCTAAAAGGACAAAAAAACTTTAAATTTCAAGTTTGCCACTCTTGTTTCAGTTCAGTTTTTTGCTTTATATGCTAAAACATAACACCCAGAAGGAACGTGCTCAACCGGAAACACAAACGACATATGCAGTACAACTATCAACAACTATGAGACTCAATAAATCACAATTATATCACTAGGTTATAAGGTCGTGTATGAGGAGATTAAACTAAACTTTAACTGAGATTTAAACGATTTTAAGCAGCTGATATTCTTTAAAGCATCTGGTAACGAGTTCCAGAATTTTACCCCAACTATACTGATACAGTGTTGCTTTAACGTAGTTCTAACATAACAACTTAAGAATTTTCCGTGTTGTCTTGTTTTCCTTTCATTTTGTAAATTTATATTAAAATAACATTGTATATTTTTAGGAAGAAGGTAATATTTTGCTTTAAACATGATAACTAGTGTTTTAAATTTGACGATATCGTAAAAGGTTAACAATTTCAAAGAATGAAACAATTGTTGAGAATGTGTTAGTTTAGGTGCATTATTAATTAATCTTATAGCTCTCTTTTGTAGAATGAAAATACACCTTGTGTTAGTTTTGTAGGTGTTACCCCAGACCTCTATACAGTACATCATAGATGGGAGAAACAATGTACAATAAATCATGTATAGAGCATTACTCTCCAAGACAAAACTAGATTTGTACAATATGGAAATACATTTCGACAAATTACTTCTTACTTTTAATACGTTTGCTTTCCATGATAGTTTCTCGTCTATAGTAACACCTAGGAATTTAGTTGAGCTAGCACGCTTGACAGTTTCTTCTGCGAACAAGATATTCACATCCAGACTTCTATTTGAGTGTCCAAATACCATGAAATTTGTTTTCGATACATTAAGAGAAAGCTTATTTAATTTGAACCAAGTGTTTAACTTTATTAATTCTATGTTGATTATTTTTTCAATTTCAGATACATTTTTCCCTGTGTAGAAAATATTTGTATCATCCGCGAAGAGAATGAACTTTAGTAACTTTAAAACATTTACAATATCATTAATATATAAGACAAATAATTTTGGACCTAAAATAGAGCCTTGAGGGACACCACAAATTACATTAGATGTAGTAGAAACAAAGTTATCGATCTGAACAAATTGCTGACGATTTGCCAAGTAGCTTTCAATCCATTCAGTTGAGATGCCTCTTATACCATAATAGCTGAGTTTTTTGAGAAGAAGACTATGATTTATCGTATTGTTGCATGCTTTTTATCTATTGCGCTTATTAATTCTTCAAGTAACTGTATTAAAGCTAAGGATGTTGAACGGCAATTTCGGAATCCATATTGACTTTTACTTAATAGATTGTTACTTTCTACAAATTTATTTAGACGATTTTCGAACGATTTTTCCAGGATTTTTGAGAACTGGGGCAAAAGTGACACGGGTCTATAGTTGTTAAGGTTTGCTCTGTCACCTGACTTGAAAAGTGGAGAAACTTTAGCTAATTTCATTTTATCTGGAAATATACCGGTTGAAAAAGAAAGATTACAGATTGCAATGAGGGGACTAACAATACTTGGCATCCCTCTTTTAACGATATCCATGGAAATATCATTGCAATCCAGCGACACTTTGTTTTGGAAACCTCTTATCACGCTCTCAACTTCCTTAATTATGTCTCCCCGACCAAGGGGAGACATATAGTGTTTGTACGTTCTGTGTGTGTGTATGTGTGTACGTGTGTGTGTGTGTCTGTATGTGTGTGTGTGTGTCAGTCTGTTGTGAACAAAGTGTTGTGTGCAAGATATCTCGAGAACGAAACGTCGGATCGACTTCAAACTTGATCGAATTATTCCTTGGTAAGGTCGGACGGTTCTATCAACTTTTGACGCATGTCACGTGATTAGGGCAAGCGTATGACGTCATTACGTAAAAATCTTGTGTGCGAAATTTCTCAGCCGCTGAACATCGGAGAAAATTGAAACAGTGGGATTGTTGCTTGGTTGGTCCGAAAGACTCTGTAGATTTTTTTCGCGAGTAGAACGAACGAATGCGGCGTATGACGTCATCACGCAGAATATGTATATATTGTGAACAAGATCTTGTGTGCAAAATATCTCGATAACGGAAAGTCCTATCGACTTCAAATTTTGTACCAATATTCCTTGGGTCAGTCGGCGGGTTCTGTCAATTTTTAGCGCTTGTCAGTTGATTAAGGCAGGCGTATGACGTCATAACGTAAAAATCTTGTGTGCGAAATTTCTCAGCTGCTGAACATCGGAGAATGTTGAAACTTGGTGGGATTGTTGCTTGGTTGGTCCGAAAGACCCTATATATTTTTTTCGCGAGTAGAACGAACGAATGCGGCGTATGACGTCATCACGTAAAATATGTATATATTATAAACAAGGTCTTGAGTGCAAAATATCTCCATAACGGAAAGTCCTATCGACTTCAAATTTTATATAGATATTCTTTGGGTCAGTCGGACGGTTCTGTCAACTTTTTACGCATGTCACCTGATTAGGGCAGGTGCATGACGTCATTACGTAAAAATCTTATGTGCCAAATTTCTCAGCTGCTGAACATCGGAGAAAGTTGAAACTTGGTGGGATTGTTGCTTGTTAGGTCCGAAAGACTCGATAGAATTTTTTCGCGAGTAGAACGAACGAATGCGGCGTATGACGTCATCACGTAAATTATGTTTTATTTTATAAACAAGGTCTTGTGTGCAAAATATCTCGATAACGGAAAGTCCTATCGACTTCAAATTTTATATGAATATTCCTTGGGTCAGCCGGACTGTTCTATCAATTTTTGGCGTGTCACGTGTTTAGGGCGGGTGTATGACGTCATTGCGTAAAAATCTTGTGTGCGAAATTTCTCAGCTGCTTGACGCCGGAGAAAGCTGAAACTTTGGATTATTGCTTGGTAGGTCCGAAAGAAACTCTAAATATTTTTCACGAGTAGAACGAACGAAAGCGGCGTATGACGTCACCGCGTAAAATGTGTATATTTTGAACCAGATCTTTTGTGCATAATATCTCGATAACGGAAAGTCATATCGACTTAAAATTTTATATGGATATTCCTTGGTTCAGTCAGACGACTGTTTCGACTTTTGACAGGTAAAAAGTTATCTGTTCTTAAGCAAAATATCTCGACATCGGAAAGTCGGATCGACTTTAAATTTGGTGTAGTTATTCCTCGGATAGGTCACACGGTTTTATTAAACACTATTGAACTCGTATAGAAAATCAGGAAAGGTGCATAACGTCAACAGCTCCCCCCCCCCCCCCCCCCACCCCAACCTCCCCATTTTTGGCTGCTTTGTTATCTATGCATGGGTGTCAACTGCGCTGGGGATTTCGGAAGATTTTCCCGAAGATTGTCTAGTGTTCCTGCATTCTTTAGAAAGCTAAAAACAGTAACAGCATTATTGTCGGTCCATTGCTATTTGTTATTGCCTGAAATTGAGCTTTTTGTGCATTTCTCATCTGTGGTTGTTACGTAACATGCCACTCAGTCAGGGGTCAGTGCCAGTTGCGGTGCATGATGGAGTCGTTATCTACGAGGTCATGGAATGCTATTGTCGTATTATAGCTCTAAGCAGCTCTAGCTATTGATTTTTTTTCGCCGCATACTTGATTAGGTTGTCAAGATGTGCTATATATAGGAGTCATGCTGTATCGATTAGCATTGTGTGCAGAAGCATTTTTCGCTATTAAATTGGGTCGTCTGATATCTTGTGTTATGGGGAGCAGCTCACCATTTTGCCTACGAAATGCCTCCCCCTTCTCCCACCGAGGTGCGTCATCTCTGATGCGCAGTTGTGAAGAATGCCTTCCTAGTGCTATTTGGCCGATGGGAATGTGCGAAGACAAGGTAGTCTATCATGGCTATAACTACACTTAGGGTACAGACTGTTACCGTTGCCTTGGGTAAAAGGGTTAGAGTTGTTTTTATAGTCGGACCTACAGTAAATAGCTGGGGGCGGGGGGGGGGGGCGTGTGGAGGATGATGGTTAGCAAAAAAAAAAAATCCCGACCACCCTCAAGACCCGGATAAAAAGATGTAAGGTAAGAACCGTTTGTCGTGACCCCTTCCACATTCAGGTAAAAAGACGTACGGTAAAACCTGCCTGTCTTGACCACCTTCCAGACCCGGATAAAAATGTAACCTACAGTAAAACTGCTATAGTTACCAACTTCAGATCTGGATAAGAGGGGCCTACAGTAAAACCCGTTTTAGCGACCACCTTTCAGACTCCGATGAAAAAAGATGCTCATTTATATCTGTTTTAGTGACCACCATCTGTTTGGTTTCTTTTAAGATTTTTACAATGAATGAAGGTTATGTTTGCAGAAATGAATATTTTGTTTCAGTTTGGGGGGGGAGGGGGGTCATGGGTTTAGTCGGGGAGACATTTGTTTTTGTTCACAAAAACAAGAAACTTAAGTAGGTATCGATTGAAGTGTGTAATATAAGCCTGCACTATTATGTTTTGTGTGCACTGGCCGCTCTAGTTTCTACTGGGTTTAAAAACATGGAGTTAGGATTTCTACTTCCTAAAAAATCATATATGTTACCATTGTTTACATCTTCAAGTTTTTCTGCTAGATTTGGTCCTACATTAACGAAAAACCTGTTAAACACATTGACAATATTCTGTTTACCCGAAATTTTTGTACCGTCACAATTTACCAATTTATCTGGATAACTACACTTTACATGCTGACGCTTCAATACATTATTTAACACTTTCCAGGTACCTTTTATATTTCCATAGCAATTTTGTAGCATATGCGTATAATAACTCTTTTTACAATATCTTAAAATAATGTTTAACTTGTTTCGATACCTGTGAAACTTGACTTCATTTTGAACTGTTCTACAATTGATAAAATGTTTATGCAATACATCACGCTTGTGGCATGTATTTATAAGACCACGCGTCATCCAAGGCTTATTTGTAGCTTTCGATTTAGATACAACACGTTTTTGTGGGCAATTTTTATCATATAGTTTTTTAAATCTTTCTTAAAAAGTGTCATATACAATATTAACATCCCTAGTGACAGATAACTCCGGCCATGTACAATCACTTAATTCCGTTTTTGGTGCCTCTATACTGTTATCATTTACGACTCTTCTGAAAACAATTCTATCTTTCTTTTCACATTTAAACCCTGAATAGTTACATATAGAGAAAATACCTAGATGGTCGCTGATATTACAGATAAGAAAACCATTTGAGACATTGTTAATAAGCGTATTTGTGAATATATTATCTATTAACGTAGCAGAGTCACTAGACACGCGTGTTGGTTTATTTATCATTGGAAATAGTCCGTAGCTAAAAAGTAAATCCACAAAGTTATTTGTGTCAGTATGACTTTCAAAATTGAGCAAATTTATATTAAAATCTCCACACAGAAATATTGATTTACACTTGATATCACTAAGCATTTGTTCCAAATAGTCGATATATTCAGAAATTTTCGATCCCGGGCAGCGATACATACAGCTAACAATAATATTCTTGGCGCTAACAATAATATTCTTGGCGCGACTGATGTCAATTTCTATACTTATACAATCAACCAGAACCAGACGTAGAATAGTTCACAATCTTTTTAAATTGTATACTCGAGTCAACATACAGGGCTACCCGTCCACCCCTTTTATTTTTTCGATTGATTGAAAAGCATTCATAATCACCTATAGTATATTCGCTTAGGTTATCATCTTCTGTAAGCCACGTTTCTCGATGCTCCGTATGTTTAAAACACTCAAACGGTGCACAGTTTTTTGTAATCTCATACGTACTTTTAGTAACATCTAATGGCGAATTTAGAAAAGAAACCCGTCGTCGTGTACACTTTTGAACGGAAAAAGGCATAAACACGCATGACAGTTGAAATACACTATGTGCTCGCTGCTTACAGATTTTCTCGTTTTACCAATACATTTAAAATGAAATTGTAATTTGCAGATACTACATACTACATGTGCTCCACATACTGCTCTGTTACAAACCTTACAATTTATCCCAGACATTTCTTAGCATAAATATTTATAAATATATTAACATAAAATTAATAGTTCAGTTTTTAACAAAAGGATAATATGAAAAAGAAGTTTAAATATTTATAATAATAGTTTGACATTTGAATATGCGTGACACATGAGCGAAATCCACATCAAAAGGGAACAGCCATAAACATACATCGGTGCAAAACGTGTGCAGATCTCCTCTTTCAGATAAGACTATGTGTGGTGCGGGTCGCAGTTCATTTAATTTACGCATCTCTAAGTCCAAGTCTTTCGAAGTCACCAATATCTTTGACTGCGTGCACTTTTGCTGTCTCTGCGTTGCCATTCGTTCGTATAAATACACGACAGCTTCGAGTCCATGTTGCCTGTATGCGCCCTTCTTTCTTGAGGTTTCTTGCCTTGAAAGCGATTTCTTGGTTTTTCTTGGTCAAATGTTCATTGATGAAGACGTGAGAACCGCGCAAGTTCTTTCCGGAGCGCAAAACCCGCATTTTGGTTTTGCGATTTACGATTCTTCCGTGCTTAAGCGTTATTGTCCCGTTGAGACATCGGACAAACGCGTGCATATAGCAGTTGCCAATTGCCAAGCCGGAGGCTTGTATTTTCTCGTTGTAGGGATGATGCAAGCACGAATTGATCGCATGGAAGAATTAGAGCAAATGGTCATAAAAACCAGCGCCATACTGGGGATGTCTTTTTCTCGGCGAATGCTTGACACTTTGCTTCCGAAGAAAATTACACCCAACATGATGCAAGACTGCATGAATGTCATCTCGGATGGCGGCATTTTTGAGTGCGCCTCCATTGCCAGCGAGAACCAGGGAGCTAATATTGGCGTGTTGAATCACTTGGGCACTCCGCGCTATGTATGTGGCTGCCCAGGCATTGGGGAGGACGAAGGCAAGGAGAGAACCATTAACGATTGTCAGATGCTTTATTTCAAGTCGGCGACTCTTCAGGAAACCGCCTATGAGATGTACACGGAAAGCTTACGAAGGAAGCTGCACATGAAGGCTGCTCGCCATCTGGAATCTCAAGCTCACAAGTGTAGCTCATGTGGTGGCGGCAGCTTCATCCCAAGCAACAGGGCAGGGCCGTCCGGTGAAGTACCCCCCTCCAGCCTCCCGCCATTAGCCGATATAGAGAGAATCGACGGTACCTCCAGCAGCAAACCGTCCATGCGCACCCCAGTCTCTAAGATCAGAAAACAGAGCCTTCGAATCGACACGACATCTGTGGCAAACTCGAAAGAACGAACGGCAACTTCAGGGAGGGGGAGAAATGCTTTCGTGGTGGGTGCTGTGCAGAGCATTGACGCGGCCATGTCTGAAACCGGCTTGAGGGAAGGTTTGTTTCTTTCCAAAGCTCTTATAACACCATATTATTTGAAGTAAAAATTCTGAAGCAAACAAGAAACCAGATGTTTTCTGGTAGGCTGTTCCGGGATGGACTGCCGATAATTCAAATGTCACAGAAATCAGAAATGGTTCATTTTTCATATACCGAAGGGTAAAAATAACTTTGAACAACGCATTTTTTTTATGTTTTGGTGAAAGGAAAATATTGAAAATTTGAATTTACATTTGTTTGTTTATTAAAATTTTTAAAAATTTATTAATATATATTTTTTATATTTTTCTATTTATAACACAAGAGCACAAGTTGTTTATATAGTCTGCAACATAAAATGATGAAATAATGAAAGTTATTTTTTTATGACGTCTGTATCGGCAGTCTATTCCGTAATAGACCACCAAAAAATATCTGGGTTTTTATTTGCTTCAGAATTCTTATTTAATACAGTTTTTTTTATGTTTCTAACAGTGTAGATTTTAGCGAACAGAAGAAAAACAGCTTAAACTGACCTCTAGGAAACTGAGAACCAAATCAAACGTTATTTTCTCAAAACCGGCAATTTAGTTCGCTACTGTAAAATGTTTTTAATATTTTTGGTAACAAACTATGTTACTTCAGTTTCATTTACACATTTATTAGTCCCCCGCCGGGGGACTATAGTTTTCGGGTTTGTCTGTCCGTCCGTCTGTCGACACCTTTTTTGTTAACACACTCAAGCCTACATTTTTCCACCGATTGTTAAGATATTGTATATATGGGTAGTACTGGAACGAACAAGGATCGGTATTGTAAATGAGCTATGTCTTCCCAAGGACATTGGCCCAGCTGAACTTCACAAATTTTCCCAATCCTTACTCAGTCGAATAAGTTTGTTAACACACTCAAGCCTACATTTTTCCACCGATTGTTAAGATATTTTATATATGGGTAGTACTGGAACGAACAAGGATCGGTATTGTAAATGAGCCAAATCGGCCCAAGGACATTGGCCCAGCTGAACTTCACAAATTTTCCCAATCCTTACTCAGTCGAATGAGTTTGTTAACACACTCAAGCCTACATTTTTCCACCGATTGTTAAGATATTGTAGCTATGGGTAGAATTGGAACAAACAAGGATCGGTATTGTAAATGAGCCATGTCGGCCCAAGGACATTGGCCCAGCTGAACTTCACAAATTTTCCCAATCCTTACTCAGTTGAATGAGTTTGTTAACACACTCAAGCCTACAATTCTGGATCGATTGTTGAAATCTTTTAGATATAGGAAGTATTGGAACCAACAAAGGTCGGTATTGTAAATGAGCCATGTCGGCCCAAGGACATTGGCCCAGCCGAACTTCAGAAATTTTCACAACCCTTACATACTGGAATGAGTTTGTTAACACACTCAAGCCTACATTTTTTTCTGCATCGATTGACAAGATATCTTAACTGTGAGTAGTTTTGGAACCAACAAGGTTTGGTATTGTAAATGAGCCATGTCTGCCCAAGGACATTGACCCAGTTGTACTTCACAAATTTTCCCAATCCTTACTCAGTTGAATGAGTTTGTTAACACACTCAAGCCTACATTTCTGGATCGATTATTGAAATCTTTTAGATATAGGAAGTATTGGAACCAACAAAGGTCGGTATTGTAAATGAGCCCTGTCGACCCAAGGACATTGGCCCAGCTGAACTTCAGAAATTTTCACAACCCTTACGTACTGGAATGAGTTTGTTAACACACTCAAGCCTACATTTTTTGAAACAATTGGCAAAATGTTATACACATAGGTAGTATGGGTGGTAACAAGAATTGGTATTGTAAATGAGCCATGTCTGCCCAAGGACATTGGCCCAGCTGGAATTTTAAAATTTACGAATATGATACGAAGGGTTGTAGTCCAACCTAACTAAATCAAATACTGGGATCGTATGCCGGCGGGGGACATAGTCAGTTTCACTGACCCACTTGTTTTATCAGCCACATGTTTTTTTTTTGTTTTTTTTTGCAAGTTTTAACACAGCGGACTCACATTGACTTATTTCACAGAATGCCAGTGTTTCAGAACGAACCAATTAGGAATCACCAGACTTGGGGAACGACCAAATGTTTCTCGGTATTAAAAAAATAGGTTTATTGCACGAAGGTTTCATAAGAAATTGACTTTTTTTTTTTTTTTTTTTTTTACATCTGAGTGCTATATTCGATTTTTACCTGCCATTTATGATGGAGAAGTTTTCTTAAGTGAAGAAAGCGAGAAAACATAACTAAAGAGCTTATGGAGCATAAATCGCAGTGTGCAGTAGGAATAATTAGAACAGCCGTCTGTGCGCCTCTAGCACGAGTAGTGAAGGTCATATTTATATCAGGTTGGGCGTGGGCAACATTACACTCAAGGCCAGCGTCAACGCGGCCGCATATGAGCTGCACAGAAAAATTTATGAAAAAAAAGCATATCCATTCTTACTTCTGGGGGAAGATGTACTGAGATATATATATGTGGGGGGGAGGTGTAAGCGGAGGGCTTAGTATTTTTTTTTTTTTTTTATTTTTTTTTTTTTTTGATTCAGCTTGTTCCACATCTGCATTGCTTTTACGCATTTGCAGTTGTTTTAATATTAACTGTTCAGGATAAATTACCTGGCAACCCTGGCACATAAAAACCCTCAGCTTTTCTATGTTGAAACACAATTTGTTCGAACTTCATCGTCGCCTACCATCGATTTAAGTTGAAATCAGTTCCATCGTCGCCATACCGCGCAGTTTGAGACTAGATCGATTTTCGTCGTCGCACAGCATTGATTTCAGTTAAATCAGTTATGTCTTCGCCATATCAACCGAGTTTGCTAACTTAGTGATTGTCATCATCGCCTAGAATCGGTTTTAGTTGAATAAATGGCAACTCAGCTTGGGATCGAACTGGAGACCTCACGCATGAAAACCGAAAGATTGACTGCTGAACCACAGCATTCTTCCCCATTGTTCTCCCTTCATTTTTTCCCTTTCTCCCCCCCCCCCCCTTCCACCCCTCTCTTCTTCCCCACTATGACAGACGAATGTTCCCCAGCTTAGACTTTTAAACGAAACTGATCAGTAGTGAATTGAAATGAGAAGTAACTACTTTTTGGACTTTCTGTCAGTGTAGGGAATGCGTTAGCTTCTGCCATATGTCATGGCGTTGACAGAACTTTGTCAAAGTAAAGTTGATTCGTTGTGATTGGTTGACAAGTTACTCAGTTGCCAGGTGTGTTCGTCGCTTTATACAGCGAAGACAAGATCGAAGTCACTGCGGGAGAAAGCAGCACCGCTCAGATCGCTGCTGACACGTAACAGCGTTGGCGCTGCACCACTGGCTGCCGAGGACGGTGCAGAGACCGAGCCGCGCGCTGTCTGCTCCTCTCTCGAAACGATCGAGGCGTCGGGTGGCAACGACTCGACTCCGCTCATTGATAAAGTGCTAAGGCAGGTGGACAGCACCGAACATTCTGATCAGTGGTCGGGGGTGAAGGGTTCTGCTCAAATACAGATTGAAACGTGTCAATTAAGTAAATTAAATTCATGAAAAAAGAAACGGCCTAAATGAGTTGTATTTAAATGACTTGGTCCTAAGCTCAAATAAGTGGCATTTACATTTAAGGTCTAAATGTCTACGAACCGACACGCATACAACTACTACCGACCCTTTGCAAGTGAAAGATAAGTTTTAGAACAACTAAAAAGCAAAATTGAAAACTTAAAAAGGAGAAGTTTACAAAGGCCTTTCAAAGAATGCCACTTAAGGACTTTTCATCCAGTTGTAGCCAAAAAAAAAAAAAAAAAACTATCAGTAGAGGGGCGTCCGTCGTCTGGATGTACGTATGTAAACTTTTACTTAAAATACTTCTTCGTCAGTTTTGATGGGATTCCTTTCAAATTTTCTACGAATGTTCTCTAGGTAGGCCTCTCTTAAAAATTCCTTTTTTTTTTTGGCGATCCGCCAAAAATTGACTAAATTGGGGAGGGGCATTTAAAATTTTTTGGTTGCCTATTTTCAAAAACTTCCTCTCCCACAATTTTGATCAGATTTTCATTTATTCCCCACAGGTAGAACCTGTGGGGAATATATGCGATCGACCGTGTGTCGGTCTGTCGGTCTGTCATCAAGAGATTGTTAACACGATAACTTAAAAACTGCTGTAAGGATTTTAATGAAACTTGGTATGTAGCTTCTATGGGAACAAACACAGATCGGTATTGTAAATGGACCAGGGTCGTCCAAGGAAAATGGAACAGCGGGACTCAGAAAATTTGTGCTCTTGATTGACTATTGTAAACACGATATCTCAAGAAGAACTGCAAGGATTTTAATGAAACTTGGTGTGTGTATCTTCTGTGGGCACTAACAAGGATCGATATTTTAAATGGTTTAGGTTGGCCAGAGGAAAATGAGCCAAATGCACTTGGAAATTTACGAAATCCAGGAAATTATTCAGCACCGGGATTAATTTCTTTAACGCGATATCTCAAGAACAACTACAGGGATTTTAATGAAACTTAGTGCATAGCTTCTATAGGAACAAACACAGATCGGTACTGTAAATGGGCCAAGGACCATGCACCAACTGGACTTGGAAAATTTCAGCTCTTGATTGACTATTGATGGCCGTGTTTAACTGATGGGGGAACCTGTGCGGAATATATGGGCTATGCGTACTGCATTTTTTAGATCAGCCGACTACGTCGGGCTGGTCCATTCACATCAATAGAGGGACATCCGTCGTCTGTATGTCCGTATGTACGTGTGTAATTTTTACTTGAAACGCTTCTTCAGTTTTGATCGGATTCCCCTCAAATTTTGTACGAATGTTTTCTAGGTAGGCCTCTCTTTTCTCTCTCTTTCCTTGTTTGGTAACTCGGCTGGGTCATGTCCTTGGACATGCTTGTTTAAGTTTTTGGGGAATTTTTGAAGAAAAATTTAAAATGTTTCCCCTACTACATTTTTTATCCGATGTCATTTATTTTTGGTATGAGGCACCCCTAAGGGGTTGTGCATACGGCTTGTGTTTATTTAGTCGATCGTACAAGTATTGTATTTTTGGTGAATTTTTGAAGAAAAAATTTCAAAAATAATTCAAAATGCCTCTCCTCCTACATTTTTAAACCGATGTCGTGTATTTTTGGTGTGAGGCATCCCTAAGCTGTCTTGCATACCCCCTAAGCTGTCTTGCATACGACCTTTTTCATTTATTATTGGTATGAGACAACCTTAGGTGGGTTGGGCATACCTTTTTGACTCGATTTGGGAAATTTTGATTTTTGGGGGAATTTTTGAAACAAACATGCGCATGCGCACTAGTCCGAAATAACAACTGCGCATCGACCCAAGTTACATAAACATGCGCACTGGTCCGAAATGCGAACCGTACATCAGCGCAAGTGAAATAAACATACGCAGTTGTGTGAAATATGATCCGCGCATCGACACAAGTAAAATAAACATGCGCACTTGTCCGAAATGCAAACCGTGTATCCAAACACGTTAACCAAACATGCACACAGGTCCAAAATGCCTACCGCGCATCAACACAAGTCAAATAAACATGCCCACTGGTCTAAATTAAGAACGCAGATTAACACAGATTAAATAAAAATGCGCAGTGGATCGAAATGTGAACCACACACCAACGCAAGCTGAACAAACATGCGCAATGTTGTAATAATTGTTTATGTCCGACCAACAGTGCACGTGTGTGGATACAATTTCGATAAGTTGTTCAGAGGTACCATGGATACAACATGGATATCCAGTCTACCATGGATACACAAGATCTGTTTCCCATTTTTTCGGAAAAAAATCTTCGCATGTATTTATCGATCTATGTTCGGGTCAGTTATTAAATTAATCTAATCATCTATTCTTCAGGGACATTCCCTTGCTCATGCACGCTGGAATTTCAAAATTTTGATCGGAATGTCCTCAAATGTTGCATAAACGTTTACTTGAAAAGTTACGTTTCTGGTGATCGACCAAAAATTGGTCCAATTTGTGGGGGGGGGGGGAGGGCATTTTTCTTTGGCCAACTTTCAAAAGTCCTTAGATCGGATCAAAAGTCCTTTGATCGGATTGTCTTCAAATTTTTCCATTCATGTTCCTTAAGCAGTCCTGTTTTGAAAAGTTACTTTTCTGGTGATCCGCCAAAAATTGCCTAAATGGGGGGGGGGGGGGGGGGGGGGAGGAGGGGGCATTTAAAAATATTTCGTAGCCAATTTTCAAAACGCCTCTTCTCTCACAATTTGACCGGATTCCTTTATAAATTTGTAGGAGTTGTCATCAGCCGGGTTTAGCAATATGACAACCACTTTGTGGCGACCATGTAAGCCTATTGAAAGGTGATTTACTAGATCTCGGCTGGTCACAATGTCCCCGGACATTCTTGTTTTGTTTGGTTCTTTTTTGGCGAATGTTTCTGAGGAATTATTTTGACTTTAGAAACAAAGTGGATGAGCAGGTAGATGGTGGGGACGGGTCTGGAGAAGGGCAGAACCTGGATGTGCGGGAGTGCCGCTGCATGCATATCCTGCTCTCTGTCTATCCTCAGCTCGTCAGGCACTGGAAAGCAGCGGGCAATGTGGAGAAGACGGTGCATTTCTTGATGGAGGCCAGTGCAGCCGCAGTAGCCATAGACGAGAACTTGCAGGTGTGTTTAGACATGCGTGTTTTGGCAAACCGGCTGGGTAATCACTTCTTTACACGTCATAGTCAAATAACATTACAGAAGAGTTCAGAAACAAACAAATGGTTGAGGATGTGTACTAATGCATAAAAACCGTAGATTTTATTAAATATCATTTTAACCAAACAAATAAAAAAATCATTTAAAAATCAAAGAATACATTAACCATGTGTTCAAGTCTGCCAGTCGCACCGAAACGAAGTCAGGGAAAAAAGGTTTGCATTTTTTTTTTTTTTACTTTCGAAATTTTTATCCAAATTTATCCGAACTGCTGAGGGGGAAACCTTTTGGTTTTTTTTTTGTAAGTTATATGTGTGTGCGTTTGTCGAACCGGCGAACAGAGGACAAAAACTTCACATTTGCACAATGTGAGACTTTTAGGAACATTTTCTTCAAATGGGAACAGATGGCCATGTCCTTTCTTAAAGAGCGCTGAAAATGCCTCTATCCTGTCAGCGTAGAACCGTTATTCCTAACATGCAATTTCCCAACTTAGCCCGATAACTTCGGTGTACCAAAAGATTACGCTGTGTGAAGTGTAAACTCCAAATAGTTTATGAACCATAGGGGGCGCTGCGATCGTTTCGAGTGTGCATAAATAATGAAGTTTCCAAGTGTACTCGTCTCGTGGCCGCCAGTCAATCAGCTTGTAAGAAAAGCAAAACACTTTGCGGACAACGGCACGACTGACCGATTTTCGTAGAGGTGCTGCCTTGTCACACCATGCTAGTACCCTGTATTTCAGCAGTTATCCGTACATTCCATTGTGAACCAGTCTGACAGTGAAAGCCGCGGTTTATGCACTGAGAGCGTGATTCCAAGCAACCGTCTTACTTAACCAGTTGTTGTGTTTGAAGAGTAGTTATTTTCAGTCACTTTGGGCTGCCTCGTCTCGCGCTTACAACCTCCCCCCCCCCCCCCCCCCCTACCTTACTCTTTCTCTCTTCAGATCCCTTCAACTGTATTTTGTGCGTAAATTCGTACGGTGGACGTTTCGTATTGTTGCTCCGTTAAGTAAGTTTCGACTGTCGTATTTTGTTGCTGTTTAAACGGCTAAATCTACATTTTCAATCACTTGGGGCTTCCCCTCCCTTGCGGTTTGCAACCCCCCCCCCCCCCTTCCCCGCCTGCAGTACATATCGTATAGGTAAACTATATAAAGCACTGGCAAAAAATCCGGAATAAACAGTTTGTGGGTTGGTGGCAGTCAAAGAAAGAACGACATTCACTGTATTCATATTTTAAGATGTGAAAATTTTCCTGTTTAATAAAGGAGTCTTTTGTAGATCTGTTTATTCAGTTTGTTATTAAATGTAGTAACTTCTAAGTAGTAAGAAGCTTTAATTGAAGAATATTCAAAGAACAAATAAAAAACAAAATAAACGGTACTTCAAACTTCTATAGAAACTGTATCATGTGGCGTTGGGACTTGCCACTATTAAAGAGACGTTGAAAATTGCATGTTTGGAAAAAGTATTGTTTCATGTACAGGTTTGTTGAAAATCACTATATTACTAAAACTCGGTGTCAGACTATGAGGTGGCATACTGCATATCAGCTTCTCTCCGGTTTACAGAATATGTGCCAAACGTACTGTGCTAAAAGTAGTGGAGCATTTATAACCATAACAGAATCTCAGAGCTGTTGTACACAACGTACAAGATAGAACGCTGTTGTTAGTTATTTAAGGACTTTGTTTGGCAAAAGAAGAAAATCCAAGTAACAAACCTTAATGGATGATAGTTGGGTGTTTTTGAACAGTATAAACAATCTCTGTTGCTTGCGTAAGTTTCACAGATAAAATACAACTCTTGACATAAATCTTGGGCAAGTGTTAATTGAGAACCTGCCCAACTGGAAAAAGTGTTTTCTTTACAACTAACTCTCTGCATGTAAGTAGCTTGTATCGAAGATTTTTATCAAATGTATCGAACATGCAAAAATAAAGAAGTTTGAAATAAATGTTTCTTTTCATTCATTTTCCACGCAGAAAGTTCGAGTATTTTCCAAAATTACAGCCTTCTGAAAATGGGCTAAATTTTCGTGTCACAGAAGGTACCTTGTAGAGTCCACTTCACTATTAAGAAATCAGAGCTATTATTCTTTCTTATATCAAATAAATGTGGAATGAAGATGTGCAACGTCAAACTTTCAGTTTGATCGATCGAAAATTGTTGAAATTACAGTCCTGTGAAAATGGGCTAAAATTGGCGTTTTCTTGTCACAGAGGGTACCGTGTGGAGTCCACTTGCCTATAAAGGAATCATGAAAGCAATTATTCTTTCAATTATGCAGTGATTAGGGAATAAAGATATGCCACGCCCAGTTCATGAGTTTCATGGGGGATCCTGCTGCCCTCTGACAGCATCTAGTTTTGAATTAAATAGATTTACTTCACTTAGTAGGATACGCGAAATGTCGCTTTTTGACAAGCCGACGTCTTCAGGCTGGTCTTATCACATCAGTAAAGGGTATCCGTCGTCTGTATGTACCTATGTAAACTTTTACGCAAAATGCTTCAGTTTTGATCGGATTCGTTTTAGATTGTGCGTACGAGTGTTCTCTAGGTAGGCTTGTCTTTATAAAGTACTTTTTTTGGCACTCCGCAAAAAAAAAAAAAAAAATGGCCAAATGGGTGCATTTTAAACTTTTTGAATGCCAATTTTCAGAATGCTTCTTCTCCCACAATTTTGATCAATTTTCTTCAAGTTTTGCACAAGTACTCATTAATAAGGCCTCTATTGAAAAGTCACGTTTTTTTTTATTTGCAAGTCCGCCAAAAATTGGCCAAATTGGGATTCTTTTTTAATTAGCCAGCCAGTTTTCAAAATGCTTCTTATGCCACAATTTTGGTCAGATTTTCTTCCAATTTTGCACAAATCTGCACTACGAAGGCCTGTCTTGAAAAAATACCTTTTTTAGCGATCCACCAAAAATTTACCAAATGGGGGTCATATTTTTTAATGAATGCTTTGTCTCCCACAGTTTTGATTGGATGGCCTTCAAATTTTGCGTAAATGTTCACTGGGCAGTCCTCTCTTGAAAAGTGACTGTTTCAGCGATAAATTGGCTAAATGGTGGGTATTAAAAAAATTGCGCAGGCAATTTTCAAATGCTTCTTCTCCCACACTTTCGACCGGATTATTTCAAAATTTTGTAGTAATGTTCAGTTTTGAATAACCGGTTTTAAAATATGGCTACCACTTTATTGGCTACCATACAACCCTATTTTATCATTGATTTACTAGATCTCGACTGGCCACAATATTCCTGGACATTCTTGTATTAATTTGGTAATCAACTGGGTTGTAGGCGCTGTCGTACTTGAAGGAGATTGGCCACATCTTCGATTGCATCAAGGACGGGATGAATCCCTTTGAGGGTGAAGTGTCGCACGTGGAGAGCTACGTGTTTGACTCTTGGGAAGAGGCGCGTATGGAGAGCCTCATAGGCCAGGTGCTACTTTTCTAACTCGCCCTAAGTCGCGGCTGCCAAGCTCTAGATTTTTGTTATGTAATATTAACAGACTTCAAATTGACATTTAACCTTGGTTCTGTGCTGCTGCACATAAAGTGCATGCAGCTACATGCAGCAATTATAAATACGAATGAAATGGCAGAGCTTGTTGAATGTCTGAGTATGTTTTAACCGTTTGTTTTATTAGGCACTATACCACATGGGGCAACTCAATGAAGCAATTCCTCATTTTCACAAGACACTCAAGATTCTGGGGAATACGCAGCCAACGTCCAAGTTTGCTGTTTTAATGGGCATCCTAAAAGAGGGCTTTCGTCAGTGGCAACACCATAGATTTGAGGCCAGATTTCTTGGGAAAGCAAAGTGCGTTAAATATGTCATATGTCTGACTAATGTGTGAAAAAAATTCTTTTAAATCAAGTTAGAACTGGGATTGAGCATTAAAAAAAGTCGATGAACAGACCCACGTGTTCCCCACAGTCGTGCAATCCATCGTCAGTCATGACTTGACATTACAGCCTTGTTTATGACCCACCTGAGACAGACCCACGTGTTTCTCACAGTCGCGCAATCCACCGTCAGTCATGACTTGACATTACAGCCTTGTTTATGACCCACCTGACACAGACCCACGTGTTCCCCACAGTCGTGTCAATCCACCGTCAGTCATGACTTGACATTACAGCCTTGTTTATGACCCACCTGACACAGACCCACGTGTTCCCCACACTCGTGCCAATCCACCGTCAGACATGACTTGACATTACAGCCTTGTTTATGACCCACCTGACACAGACCCACGTGTTCCCCACAGTCGTGCCAATCCACCGTCAGTCATGACTTGACATTACAGCCTTGTTTATGACCCACCTGACACAGACCCACCTGACACAGACCCACGTGTTCCCCACAGTCGTGCAATCCACCGTCAGTCATGACTTGACATTACAGCCTTGTTTATGACCCACCTGACACGGACCCACGTGTTCCCCACAGTCGTGTGAGACATGACTTGACATTACAGCCTTCTTAATGACCCACCTGACACAGACCCACGTGTTCCCCACAGTCGTGCAATCCACCGTCAGTCATGACTTGACATTACAGCCTTGTTTATGACCCGCCTGACACAGACGCACGTGTTCCCCACAGTCGTGTCAATCCACCGTCAGTCATGACTTGACATTACAGCCTTCTTTATGACCCGCCTGACACAGACCCACGTGTTCCCCACAGTCGTGTCAATCCACCGTCAGTCATGACTTGACATTACAGCCTTGTTTATGACCCGCCTGACACAGACCCACGTGTTCCCCACAGTCGTGTCAATCCACCGTAAGTCATGACTTGACATTGCAGCCTTGTTTTTGACTCACCCGACAAGTGTGAAGTTATGGAGTATTTTCCTGTACCGTGAGCGTGAGTGTGTGCGTCCATGCGTTCGAGCACACACTGATTTACGCATGAACTTATCACGTGCGTGTACCCTCAGACACTGGATCATGAAATCAGCTCTTCCTATCTGTGCACCTCCGGTTATGAACATCGATTGTCATATTTAGTCATATTTTCGTGATGTTCACAGTAGTAACTTGCAGTTTTGTTGAATCGACGTCGACCTAGAAGTTTTCGTGGGGGAACTCGAAACCTGTTGTGACCAAGATTTGATATGTTTACCTCTTGATATGGTTGTCGGGTCTAGGACAAGTGCCGCGGGGACAAGTGCCGCGAGGACAAGTGCCGCGGGAGGACAAACGCCGCGGGGACCAATTCAAGTTTTGAAAACTTTTATTCAGAAAAGAAATAAAATACATTTTCACCATAAAACTTTATTTGACAGTTTTAGCTACTCAGATTACATTTTCATCTTATTTTCTTGTATCGGCAGCCCGGCGTTTTATGCTTTATTGGGTCTTAAGCATATCTCCTCTACCATGTTCTGGACCATGTGTCTGGGCAAGATCGCCCTTGATAACCTCGTCTTCCCGAACCCTAATCTTAGCTCTACATTGCCCTTGCCGACGTCTGTTTCACACTCATAGGATACATATCCGTTTGCGAGATCACGAGGTCTAACATAAAGATAACCTTCGAATAATATCTTTGGTTTTCGTGTATAAAATAATATATTCCATTTTGGAAAAGCATGGCTTAATCATGCATTTGGACAGGTATTTGTACTGTTTGTCCATCAAATCCCGGAAAATTAGGCCGGCTGCGGATCGTTCTGTATGACTAAAAAAAACATCATAGTTGCGTATGATTTATTGGTTTCCTAACTCTAGAAAACACCATCGACTCTAGACTGTATTCTCTAATTGGCCAAAACTGCCAGAAAAACCACCGACTCCGATGAATGCAAGGTGAGTGAAAGTGATTGCATTTAGCTGTTGCTTGCACTTCACACAAGTTGACTTCCTTTTGGAGATAATCCATCACACACCAGAACTTCTGAAGTAAATCCATCAGAGAGTAATTGCACTTTACACAAAAGCAATCAACAGCAATATTTGCACACTTCAGAAGTTAATCCATCACACACCGGAGAGTTTTTGATGGCAAACCTTAATTGCACCTAACTCCGAATCAATTCAGTGAATAACTATTTTGTTTCTTTTTTATGGACCAAGAAATTTTAGTCCCCGCGGCGCTTGTCCTACCGCGGCGCTTGTCCCCGTGGCACTTGTCCGGTTACCATGGTCTATCCATGTGCTTACCCTGGTCATTGGTCTATCCATCTGCTTACCCTGGTCATCGGTCATTGGTCTATCCATCTGCTTACCCTGGTACGAACGATTGTGATGGTCAACAACCCATCATCGTTCTTGGTCATGTTTACTCTTAATAAAACAATAAAAAATATTGTAAGTAGCGATATGACACTGTGGTTACAAAACTGGAAAATGGATCCCAGCAAGTCTAAATCGCTAAATGTTGTTTGTTTGGTTAAACAACACATCTGTTTAACAGTGTTCGCAGTTTGTAGAGTACAGACGAATACAATAGAATTCCGGAAATTGAACGACCAGCGGTACTCGACTAAAGTTGTCCCATTTCCGGGGTCGTCATACTTGTGTCGAAGACACAAAGAAACAACTGTTTAAAAGTGACCCCTGTGAATACAGTGCTTTCACAGATGATCCCATTCGTTAAGTGTTCCCGTGCCAGGGTTCTGTATGTGGATGAAATCGACTTCCGAATTCAGTGCTGAGAGTTTTTTTTTTTTTTTGTTTTTTTTTTTTAATTTTTTCACAGAAGCATTTGCGTCAGGTGGTTAGTTATGTCTCCCGGTGTTTGTTACAGTGCCTAGGTGGCTCACAGATTGATCGAACAGTCACGGTATTTGTTACAGTGCCTTGTGGCTTACAGATTGATCGCACAGTCACGGTATTTGTTACAGTGCCTTGTGGCTTACAGATTGATCGAACAGTCGCGGTGTTTGTTACAGTGCCTTGTGGCTTACAGATTGATCGAACAGTCACGGGGTTTGTTACAGTGCCTTGTGGCTTACAGATTGATCGCACAGTCACGGTATTTGTTACAGTGCCTTGTGGCTTACAGATTGATCGAACAGTCGCGGTGTTTGTTACAGTGCCTTGTGGCTTACAGATTGATCGAACAGTCACGGGGTTTGTTACAGTGCCTTGTGGTTTACAGATTGATCGAACAGTCACGGTGTTGGTTACAGTGCCTTGTGGCTTACAGATTGATCGAACAGTCGCGGTGTTTGTTACAGTGCCTTGTGGCTTACAGATTGATCGAACAGTCACGGGGTTTGTTACAGTGCCTTGTGGCTTACAGATTGATCGCACAGTCACGGTATTTGTTACAGTGCCTTGTGGCTTACAGATTGATCGAACAGTCGCGGTGTTTGTTACAGTGCCTTGTGGCTTAAAGATTGATCGAACAGTCACGGGGTTTGTTACAGTGCCTTGTGGCTTACAGATTGATCGCACAGTCACGGTATTTGTTACAGTGCCTTGTGGCTTACAGATTGATCGAACAGTCGCGGTGTTTGTTACAGTGCCTTCTGGCTTACAGATTGATCGAACAGTCACGGGGTTTGTTACAGTGCCTTGTGGCTTACAGATTGATCGAACAGTCACGGTGTTGGTTACAGTGCCTTGTGGCTTACAGATTGATCGAACAGTCACGGGGTTTGTTACAGTGCCTTGTGGCTTACAGATTGATCGAACAGTCACGGTATTTGTTACAGTGCCTTGTGGCTCACAGATTGATCGCACAGTCACGGTGTTTGTTACAGTGCCTTGTGGCTTACAGATTGATCGAACAGTCGCGGTGTTTGTTACAGTGCCTTGTGGCTTACAGATTGATCGAACAGTCACGGGGTTTGTTACAGTGCCTTGTGGCTTACAGATTGATCGAACAGTCACGGTGTTGGTTACAGTGCCTTGTGGCTTACAGATTGATCGAACAGTCACGGGGTTTGTTACAGTGCCTTGTGGCTTACAGATTGATCGAACAGTCACGGTGTTGGTTACAGTGTCTTGTTGGCTTACAGATTGATCGCACAGTCACGGTGTTTGTTACAGTGCCTTGTGGCTTACAGATTGATCGCACAGTCACGGTGTTTGTTACAGTGCCTTGTGGCTTACAGATTGATCGCACAGTCACGGTGTTTGTTACAGTGCCTTGTGGCTTACAGATTGATCGAACAGTCACGGTATTTGTTACAGTGCCTTGTGGCTCACAGATTGATCGCACAGTCACGGTGTTTGTTACAGTGCCTTGTTGCTTACAGATTGATCGAACAGTCGCGGTGTTTGTTACAGTGCCTTGTGGCTTACAGATTGATCGAACAGTCACGGTGTTGGTTACAGTGCCTTGTGGCTTACAGATTGATCGAACAGTCGCCGTGTTTGTTACGGTGCCTTGTTGGCTCACAGATTGATCGAATACTCACGGGGTTTGTTACAGTGCCTTGTGGCTTACAGATTGATCGAACAGTCACGGTGTTGGTTACAGTGCCTTGTTGGCTTACAGATTGATCGAACAGTCACGGTGTTGGTTACAGTGTCTTGTTGGCTTACAGATTGATCGCACAGTCACGGGGTTTGTTACAGTGCCTTGTGGCTTACAGATTGATCGCACAGTCACGGTGTTTGTTACAGTGCCTTGTTGGCTTACAGATTGATCGCACAGTCACGGTGTTTGTTACAGTGCCTTGTGGCTTACAGATTGATCGAACAGTCACGGTATTTGTTACAGTGCCTTGTGGCTCACAGATTGATCGCACAGTCACGGTGTTTGTTACAGTGCCTTGTGGCTTACAGATTGAACGAACAGTCGCGGTGTTTGTTACAGTGCCTTGTGGCTTACAGATTGATCGAACAGTCACGGGGTTTGTTACAGTGCCTTGTGGCTTACAGATTGATCGAACAGTCACGGTGTTGGTTACAGTGCCTTGTGGCTTACAGATTGATCGAACAGTCACGGGGTTTGTTACAGTGCCTTGTGGCTTACAGATTGATCGAACAGTCACAGTGTTGGTTACAGTGTCTTGTTGGCTTACAGATTGATCGCACAGTCACGGTGTTTGTTACAGTGCCTTGTGGCTTACAGATTGATCGCACAGTCACGGTGTTTGTTACAGTGCCTTGTGGCTTACAGATTGATCGAACAGTCACGGTATTTGTTACAGTGCCTTGTGGCTCACAGATTGATCGCACAGTCACGGTGTTTGTTACAGTGCCTTGTGGCTTACAGATTGATCGAACAGTCGCGGTGTTTGTTACAGTGCCTTGTGGCTTACAGATTGATCGAACAGTCACGGTGTTGGTTACAGTGCCTTGTGGCTTACAGATTGATCGAACAGTCGCCGTGTTTGTTACGGTGCCTTGTTGGCTCACAGATTGATCGAATAGTCACGGGGTTTGTTACAGTGCCTTTTGGCTTACAGATTGATCGCACAGTCACATTGTTTGTTACAGTGCCGTGTGGCTTACAGATTGATCGAACAGTCACGGTGTTTGTTACAGTGCCTTGTGGCTTACAGATTGATCGAACAGTCGCCGTGTTTGTTACGGTGCTTTGTTGGCTCACAGATTGATCGAACAGTCGCGGTGTTTGTTACAGTGCCTTGTTGGCTCACAGATTGATCGAACAGTCGCGGTGTTTATTACAGTGCCTTGTTGGCTCACAGATTGATCGAACAGTCGCGGTGTTTGTTACGGTGCCTTGTTGGCTCAGACTGATCGCACAGTCACGGTGTTTTTTACAGTTCCTTGTGGCTTACAGATTGATCGCACAGTCACGGTGTTTGTTACAGTGCCTTGTGGCTTACAGATTGATCGAACAGTCACGGTATTTGTTACAGTGCCTTGTGGCTCACAGATTGATCGCACAGTCACGGTGTTTGTTACAGTGCCTTGTGGCTTACAGATTGATCGAACAGTCGCGGTGTTTGTTACAGTGCCTTGTGGCTTACAGATTGATCGAACAGTCACGGTGTTGGTTACAGTGCCTTGTGGCTTACAGATTGATCGAACAGTCGCCGTGTTTGTTACGGTGCCTTGTTGGCTCACAGATTGATCGAATAGTCACGGGGTTTGTTACAGTGCCTTTTGGCTTACAGATTGATCGCACAGTCACATTGTTTGTTACAGTGCCGTGTGGCTTACAGATTGATCGAACAGTCACGGTGTTTGTTACAGTGCCTTGTGGCTTACAGATTGATCGAACAGTCGCCGTGTTTGTTACGGTGCCTTGTTGGCTCACAGATTGATCGAACAGTCGCGGTGTTTGTTACAGTGCCTTGTTGGCTCACAGATTGATCGAACAGTCGCGGTGTTTGTTACAGTGCCTTGTTGGCTCACAGATTGATCGAACAGTCACGGTGTTGGTTACAGTGCCTTGTTGGCTCAGATTGATCGAACAGTCGCGGTGTTTGTTACAGTGCCTTGTTGGCTCACAGATTGATCGAATAGTCACGGGGTTTGTTACAGTGCCTTTTGGCTTACAGATTGATTGAGCAGTCACGGTGTTTGTTACAGTGCCTTGTGGCTTACAGATTGATCGAACAGTTGTGGTATTTGTTACAGTGCCTTGTGGCTTACAGATTGATCGAACAGTCACGGTGTTTGTTACAGTGCCTTGTGGCTTACAGATTGATCGAACAGTCGCGGTGTTTGTTACAGTGCCTTGTTGGCTCACAGATTGATCGAACAGTCGCGGTGTTTGTTACAGTGCCTTGTGGCTTACAGATTGATCGAACAGTCGCGGTGTTTGTTACAGTGCCTTGTGGCTTACAGATTGATCGAACAGTCACGGTGTTTGTTACAGTGCCTTGTGGCTTACAGATTGATCGAACAGTCTCGGTGTTTGTTGCAGTGCCTTGTGGCTTACAGATTGATCGAACAGTCACGGTGTTTGTTACAGTGCCTTGTGGCTTACAGATTGATCGAACAGTTGTGGTATTTGTTACAGTGCCTTGTGGCTTACAGATTGATCGAACAGTCACGGTGTTTGTTACAGTGCCTTGTGGCTTACAGATTGATCGAACAGTCACGGGGTTTGTTACAGTGCCTTGTGGCTTACAGATTGATCGAACAGTCACGGTGTTGGTTACAGTGCCTTGTGGCTTACAGATTGATCGAACATTCGCGGTGTTTGTTACAGTGCCTTGTGGCTTACAGATTGATCGAACAGTCTCGGCGTTTGTTACAGTGCCTTGTTGCTTACAGATTGATCGAACAGTCGCGGTGTTTGTTACAGTGCCTTGTGGCTTACAGATTGATCGAACAGTCACGGGGTTTGTTACAGTGCCTTGTGGCTTGCAGATTGATCGAACAGTCACGGGGTTTGTTACAGTGCCTTGTGGCTGACAGATTGATGGAACAGTCACGGTATTTGTTACAGTGCCTTGTGGCTTACAGATTGATCGAACAGTCACGGGGTTTGTTACAGTGCCTTGTGGCTTACAGATTGATCGAACAGTCGCGGTGTTTGTTACAGTGCCTTGTGGCTTACAGATTGATCGAACAGTCACGGGGTTTGTTACAGTGCCTTGTGGCTTACAGATTGATTGAACAGTCACGGTATTTGTTACAGTGCCTTGTGGCTTACAGATTGATCGAACAGTCACGGTGTTTGTTACAGTGCCTTGTGGCTTACAGATTGATCGAACAGTCGCGGTGTTTGTTACAGTGCCTTGTGGCTTACAGATTGATCGAACAGTCACGGGGTTTGTTACAGTGCCTTGTGGCTTACAGATTGATTGAACAGTCACGGTATTTGTTACAGTGCCTTGTGGCTTACAGATTGATCGAACAGTCTCGGCGTTTGTTACAGTGCCTTGTGGCTTACAGATTGATCGAACAGTCGCGGTGTTTGTTACAGTGCCTTGTGGCTCACAGATTGATCGCACAGTCACGGTATTTGTTACAGTGTCTTGCTGGCTCACAGATTGATAGAACAGTCACGGTGTTTGTTACAGTGCCTTGTGGCTCACAGATTGATCGAACAGTCACGGTGTTTGTTACAGTGCCTTGTGGCTTACAGATTGATCGAACAGTCACGGTATTTGTTACAGTGCCTTGTGGCTTACAGATTGATCGCACAGTCACGGTATTTGTTACAGTGCCTTGTGGCTTACAGATTGATCGAACAGTCGCCGTGTTTGTTACGGTGCCTTGTTGGCTCACAGATTGATCGAACAGTCGCGTTGTTTGTTTAAAGTACCTTGTTGGCTCACAGATTGATCGAACAGTCGCGTTGTTTGTTACAGTGCCTTGTTGGCTCACAGATTGATCGAACAGTCGCGTTGTTTGTTACAGTGCCTTGTTGGCTCAGACTGATCGAACAGTCGCGGTGTCTGTTGCAGTGCCTTGTTGGCTTACAGATTGATCGAACAGTCACGGTGTTGGTTACAGTGCCTTGTGGCTTACAGATTGATCGAACAGTCGCCGTGTTTGTTACGAAGCCTTGTTGGCTCACAGATTGATCGAATTGTCACGGGGTTTGTTACAGTGCCTTTTGGCTTACAGATTGATCGCACAGTCACATTGTTTGTTACAGTGCCGTGTGGCTTACAGATTGATCGAACAGTCACGGTGTTTGTTACAGTGCCTTGTGGCTTACAGATTGATCGAACAGTCGCCGTGTTTGTTACGGTGCCTTGTTGGCTCACAGATTGATCGAACAGTCGCGGTGTTTGTTACAGTGCCTTGTTGGCTCACAGATTGATCGAACAGTCGCGGTGTTTGTTACAGTGCCTTGTTGGCTCACAGATTGATCGAACAGTCGCGGTGTTTGTTACGGTGCCTTGTTGGCTCAGACTGATCGAACAGTCGCGGTGTTTGTTACAGTGCCTTGTTGGCTCACAGATTGATCAAACAGTCGCGGTGTTTGTTGCAGTGCCTTGTTGGCTCACAGATTGATTGAGCAGTCACGGTGTTTGTTACAGTGCCTTGTGGCTTACAGATTGTTCGAACAGTCGTGGTATTTGTTACAGTGCCTTGTGGCTTACAGATTGATCGAACAGTCACGGTGTTTGTTACAGTGCCTTGTGGCTTACAGATAGATCGAACAGTCACGGTATTTGTTACAGTGCCTTGTGGCTTACAGATTGATCGAACAGTCACGGTGTTGGTTACAGTGCCTTGTGGCTTACAGATTGATCGAACAGTCGCGGTATTTGTTACAGTGCCTTGTGGCTTACAGATTGATCGAACAGTCACGGGGTTTGTTACAGTGCCTTGTGGCTTACAGATTGATCGAACAGTCTCGGCGTTTGTTACAGTGCCTTGTGGCTTACAGATTGATCGAACAGTCGCGGTGTTTGTTACAGTGCCTTGTGGCTTACAGATTGATCGAACAGTCACGGGGTTTGTTACAGTGCCTTGTGGCTTACAGATTGATCGAACAGTCACGGGGTTTGTTACAGTGCCTTGTGGCTTACAGATTGATCGAACAGTCACGGTATTTGTTACAGTGCCTTGTGGCTTACAGATTGATCGAACAGTCACGGGGTTTGTTACAGTGCCTTGTGGCTCACAGATTGATCGAACAGTCGCGGTGTTTGTTACAGTGCCTTGTGGCTTACAGATTGATCGAACAGTCACGGGGTTTGTTACAGTGCCTTGTGGCTTACAGATTGATTGAACAGTCACGGTATTTGTTGCAGTGCCTTGTGGCTTACAGATTGATCGAACAGTCTCGGCGTTTGTTAAAGTGCCTTGTGGCTTACAGATTGATTGAACAGTCACGGTATTTGTTACAGTGCCTTATGGCTTACAGATTGATCGAACAGTCTCGGCGTTTGTTACAGTGCCTTGTGGCTTACAGATTGATTGAACAGTCGCGGTGTTTGTTACATTGCCTTGTGGCTCACAGATTGATCGCACAGTCACGGTATTTGTTACAGTGTCTTGCTGGCTCACAGATTGATCGAACAGTCACGGTGTTTGTTACAGTGCCTTGTGGCTCACAGATTGATCGAACAGTCACGGTGTTTGTTACAGTGCCTTGTGGCTTACAGATTGATCGAACAGTCACGGTATTTGTTACAGTGCCTTGTGGCTTACAGATTGATCGCACAGTCACGGTATTTGTTACAGTGCCTTGTGGCTTACAGATTGATCGAACAGTCGCCGTGTTTGTTACGGTGCCTTGTTGGCTCACAGATTGATCGAACAGTCGCGTTGTTTGTTACAGTGCCTTGTTGGCTCACAGATTGATCGAACAGTCGCGTTGTTTGTTACAGTGCCTTGTTGGCTCAGACTGATCGAACAGTCGCGGTGTCTGTTGCAGTGCCTTGTTGGCTCACAGATTGATTTAGCAGTCACGGTGTTTGTTACAGTGCCTTGTTGGCTCACAGATTGATCGAACAGTCACGGTGTTTGTTCCACGTGTTTCACGACTACAAGTCAAGTGGACAACATAAACGTGCCTTACTTAGTGTTTTACAGCAAGTCAACAAAGCTGAAGAGGTTAATTCAGATCTGCATGAGGTAGTCAAACTAGTCGAAACTAGTCAACAGATGAGTGTGTATTTAAGTTGAGTTCTGTTTAAAAGTGTTTTGACAAGGTTGTGGCATTAACTTCCTTAGTGACAAGACTGTTGCCTTTGTGCAGCACTTTCTGGTAAACAAGTTTTATTCCATAATAAAAAAAAAACATTTTGCCATCCAGAACATGTTCGTTAAGGATTCCCACTACAAAAAGTTATCATTTGTAAGTCGATTTTATTTTTTTAGTGCTTTATCACAAAACCTGGTTGAAGTGTTCCGTTACGTAGCAGAGCCTCGCTTTGGCACATTTTTACGTTGTTGAAATCGCTTCGTGACGTTTGGAAGCACCGTCTGGGATTGTGGACTAGCTGCGTTCCAGTGGTTGTATTTTCACACTTACACCCGACTTCTGTGATTTGCACATAACTGTGCTGGATTTTAAGCGAAGATTGTGGTGGTTGTAAATGTGCGAGTGCTGTAGCTACATCGCTCATTGCAAGCCGAGTTTTATATTGGTGGATTTTTATCAGATTTGTAATTTTTTATTGATATACGTCAAGCAAAAAGTTCAAGGACAAGCGTTGGAAATAACGATGCGTTTTTGCGATTTCGCAATAAAGAAGTTAAACGCCAATTATAGTACGTTAATTCGTACCAGTACAGATGAAATCACTTAATCGCATACCGGTTAAACGCATACATTGGTTAACTGCATATCATTCACAAATCTCAAACCGTTTCCGATGCTATCTATCGGAAATTTAACCGGATAATTGCATAACGCTTAATCGCATAAGTTGGATAAACGCATAGCTTTTTTCCCGTTAAAATGAGAAGCACGCCGGTTAATTGCATAATTCTGGGTGACTATCCAAACACTGCCACACTTAAAGCAAACTAGGGGAGTGAGCTGCTCCTCGTTTATGTATTTTAATGCACCGTCTTCTGTTTGCTTGACCCATTGTGTACAATCCCCGCACTGCCTTATCTGACGCTAGGTAATGGTCTGCAACTCCTAATCCCCGCGCTGGCAAGAGTAATCCGGATAAACGCATATGTCGGATAAACGCATGACAGGGCTTGGCAAATTGGCTATACGATTAACCGGTTTCGTCTGTATCCCCAAACAGCCATGTAGAAATAAGTGTTTAAGACTGTATTAGTTAAAATAAAAATTCTGAAGCAAATATGAAGCCAGATATTTTTATAGGCTATTCCGGAATAGACGATCGATAAATCGAAAAAAAAGCGGAAATCCTTAAGTTAGTTGATTTCAGGCGCCTCAAAAGCGTAATTTTTACCTCAGAAAATGTCGAAGATGAAAGGATGATTTTATATCATTGCATTCGAAAAACGTACATTTGGACTGATGTACTCAGAATATTATGTAATACCGAACTCTTAACCGGAGCACGTGATAGAGCTCTTATCTCTGCAGTTCATTACGTGATCGGAATCTTGGAAGTGCTCAGCAATACTGCCTCAAACTGTCCGTTGTTCAAACCCGGGAAAAGTGTCCACTGGATTTAATAATCCTAGTCTTAGTATATCTTAATTTTCAAGGATTCCGGAAATATTATTTGATAACAGACTTGATAATTTTATTAATTACTATGGTTACATTTACCTACTGTTGCCGTATTCACAAAACTTAAGTGCATGATTAACTCTACTCTTTGCAACTAACATAACAAATTTCCGAAGACAGTTTGAGAGGATTTATTTTGTTGAACATTTTGTTTATCGTTTGCGAACGGCGCAGTTGACGGTATGTTGTTGCTCGGACATTTTCTGGTAAATTGCCAGTTTTAATACAGAGCCTTGATGATGTATTTTATTCCTCGATTTTTGTTTGACTTTGTGTGGTCGTAATAGCCAAGTCAACTCCACTTCGTTTTTTATTTTCCGGCCGACGAGTCTTTGTATTGCGCAGCTTGATGCTGCAGTAGAGCATGTGTGTTCACGTCGTGCTTGTGACTTACAGCTGATCATTGCGTACACGTGTATGATGGAGTACTGCCAGGAGCGTCACTGGCCCGGCTTAGGCGGCGTCTACGAGTACAAAGCACAGATCAGGTACACTGCTTCAAATATTTACCAACTTCCCAATTCCATGGCGCATGATGCGCCCCGCATGGATCTTCACCAAACCTTACACGAAGGAAGTATATATAGTGTAGATAAGCAACGGGGGTTTCAATTTGTCTCTTGTCCGTCCGTCACACTTTAAACTTTTTTCTTGTCGGGCGATACCACAAAAACTATTCATCGGATCTTCACCAAACCTTACAGGAAGAAAGTGTATATAGCACAGATGTGCAACGGGGGGTTCAATTTGGCTCCTGTCCATACGTCTGTCCGTCCGTCGCACTTTAAACTTGTTCTTGTCCGAGCGGTATCTCAAACACTATTCATGGGATCTTCACCAAACCTTACACGAAGAAAGTATATATAGAGTAGATGTGCAAGACCGGTCCGTCGCTCCATCCTTTGCACCTTGTATATTGTTTTTGTCCGGGCGATATTTCAAAAGAGTAACTGAACCACAGTGATGTAACCGCTATTGACTGAGGGCTCTGCATCTCCGATGCCTATGTTTTTTTGTTTTTTTTTTTCATGTTTTTGCGATCTGCCGGGGGACCACTCACGTGCCAACTGGTTACCATGCGTGTCCATGACCCGGGGGACCACTCACGTACCAGCTGCTTACCATGCGTGTCCATGACCGGGGGGACCACTCACGTACCAACTGGTTACCATGCGTGTCCATGACCCGGGGGACCACTCACGTACCAACTGGTTACCATGCGTGTGCATGACCCGGGGGACCACTCACGTACCAGCTGCTTACCATGCGTGTGCATGACCCGGGAGACCACTCACGTACCAACTGGTTGCCATGCGTGTCCATGACCCGGAGGACCACTCATGTACCAACTGGTTACCATGCGTGTCCATGACCCGGGGGACCATTGACGTACCAACAAGTTACCATGCGTGTCCATAACCCGGGGGACCACTCACGTACCAACTGGTTAAAATGCGTGTCCATGACCCGGGGGACCACTCACGTACCAACTGGTTACCATGCGTGTGCATGATCCGGGGGACCAGTCACGTACCAACTGCTTACCATGCGTGTCCATGACCCGGGGGACCACTCACGTACCAACTGGTTACCATGCGTGTCCATGACCCGGGGAACCACTGACGTACCAACTGGTTACCATGCGTGTCCATGACCCGGGGGACCACTCACGTACCAGCTGCTCACCATGCGTGTCCATGACCCGGAGGACCACTCACGTACCAACTGGTTACCATGCGTGTGCATGACCCGGGGGACCACTCACGTACCAACTGGTTACCATGCGTGTCCATGACCCGGGGAAACACTCACGTACCAACTGGTTACCATGCGTGTGCATGATCCGGGGGACCAGTCACGTACCAACTGGTTACCATGCGTGTCCATGACCCGGGGGACCACTCACGTACCAACTGGTTACCATGCGTGTCCATGACCCGGGGAAACACTCACGTACCAACTGGTTACCATGCGTGTGCATGATCCGGGGGACCAGTCACGTACCAACTGGTTACCATGCGTGTCCATGACCCGGGGGACCACTCACGTACCAACTGGTTACCATGCGTGTCCATGACCCGGGGAAACACTCAAGTACCAACTGGTTACCATGCGTGTCCATGACCCGGAGGACCACTCACGTACCAACTGGTTACCATGCGTGTCCATGACCTGGGGGACCTCTCACGTACCAACTGGTTACCATGGGTTTCCATGACTTTTTTTAAAGCGACCCATAAGCGCGGAATGCTAATTTGATAAAAAAAAAAGAAACCCTCTTTGTGAAAAACGCGGAGTATTGGATGAAAATTGCCCCCCCCCCCCCTCCCCCTTTTAAACAAAATTTGATCCTATAGTTCTGACTGACTGGGTTGAAATCTTTACAGATATGCCTGCTGGATTCGCAAGATTACTGGCCGTAAAACGTTTGTCATTTGTTCTTAAGCAGTGAAAACAAATTGTGCGTATTTAAAAAAAAAAAAATCTTAATTAAACTTTTGGCTGCTGGTCCGGAAACTTAGTAACCAGTTGTCCTCGGGGATGCCCGGCCTGGGTTGTACCTTTTTACTCGAAAACGATAAGAAACTTTGAACTATATGTGCGGCTAACATTAAGATTGATTCGTTCAGGATCGTCTCATTCTAAGTGTACCATAAAATGATTAGCGAATTAGCGAACTATTTCGTATCAGGAAATTGGCTGGATCGACCCATCAAGGCTCTAACACTTTGAGACTTTTCTTCAAATTGTACGCTACCAGGTCAGTGTGTTTAAGCCATGTTACACGTTTGGCTGGTCGGCATGGTCCTTCACATTTCACGAGAGGCTGGCAAACTTGATCAAAACGCTCCTTACATCGCATATCCAGCTCATGTTGTCTTTTTGTGTTGACATGCCTCCTGACACAATCGGACAGGTCGGTGATGAAGAAGAACATGCGCGCGGAGGATTTCATATCCGTGGCTCACCTGCAGTGCACCAGCATGAACATGCGCCTGGCCTGGGGCCGCATTCCTCAAGCTGTAGAATCGGGTAAGGGGCTTTGTCGGGGAACAGTAGGTTTGGTTTTTCTCCTTTTAGCAGAATATTAACATCCGTTTTGTCGCCAGAAATAAAAGCCAACGATTAATAAAAGTGTTCGGCTGTTCGGCTGCACTGTTGTTGGTGTTTGCTGGCCACCCTAGTTTATTACGAGGATAAGAGTGTTTTTGGCGATCCGCTAAATATTAATGAACTGTCAAAACTTTAAATTGGTTTGAATCTGGATTTTTTAAATGTTTAGCTTCTGAGCCGTTTGGTGGTGCAGCTTCAAATTTGATGTTCATGTTTTCTGTTATGTTCATGTGAATTTACATATAGGCCTATCCGCCAAAATCTGGCAGAATAGCGGCACATTCTCCGGGCGCAGTCTGGTCAAAACTTGAAAAAAAGTGGCTTATCAATATCTCTTTGAGAGATAAGGCCATCTTCCTACGGGATAGCTTGTAGACATTTTCCAAATTGATCTATTTCTCCAAATTGGCTGATATGACCAAATTTTGGGGAAAAGTTGTTAATCTCGTAAAAAGGAAAAGTGCAAGATGCGTTGATGTATCATTATCGAAATCTGCTTCAGGTAATATGAATGTCAAAATGTGTGTGTTGTTCAGTTTGACAAGTTTGGCCAAACCAGTTAGTTTGGTCAAAATTTGATAAAAAGTCGGTTATCGCCAGAGCTGTTAGAGATTTTCGAACTCCCTGTAGTATGTGTGGTAATATGACATATTTTATCTCAATGAATTCCACCAAATTGGCTGATTTGGTGTCTCCCGGAAAATGTAGGAGAGACGGCGATTTGGACATCATTTTAAAACTCTTCATCATACTCTTTGCAATGTAAGATGTAAAATTTGTGTAACTGGTCATTTGTATGTTGTAAAATTATCACAAAATATCCCAGTATTATGAAAAATGATCTTTATCAAATGATGTCTATGTTATGCCTTACCTTAGTTTTAGCCATACCCGAATGATATTCACCGGATTTATTTTAATGGGACCTAACTGCTTATCGATATCAGGTCGTAAAATTTGTATTCGGTATGTCGTAAATCTCACTGGTGCGGGTGATGTCGATTTAACAAGTTTTACTGTTTATCGATTTATCGGTATACATGTATCAAGTAGATCAGTCGTCATTATTGCGGTGTTAAATTTTGACTAAATACATAGCCGTAATCTGGTGACATTGTCAAAAGTTGCTCGCGAAAACGATTCCAAGAAAGTAAAGCAGCAGATGTTTGTATGTTACCCACCAGGCTTCACTGCGTACCGTACTGTCAAGACGATCCACGACAACGACCTGCTCATACAGATGCTGCCCGTGCTGGCCGAAGCCCTCATTTTGTCCAACAGGTGCGCACTTTGCACACATCTACTCCACCTCGCTTATTGTTTTACTTGAAAGGAGCACAGCTTTTAAAGTGAAGCACTTGTGAGGGATACATGAAAGAAATTTGATGAAAACATTGCACAAATTTTTGTGACACCTCTCGCAAGGTTTAAAATTTTATTTTTTACCACGCCGTATTTCAGGAGCTACTTGTCTATGCCGATGAAGGTAGCCGCTTTCAGACAGGGGTGTGTGCCTCTTGCTGCTACAGAATTTATATATTTGGCTCCATGTAAACAGGATCAAGGACGCGGTTGAGGTTCTCGAGGATTTGGAGTACATAGACAATGAGACGGACGCGCTGGTGGGCAAGGCCTGGTACTACGCTTGCTGCTTGGATCTTATCCTAGAAACGGGTAAAATGCCATAAACAGGTGAAAGAATGGAAGGCAATGTTCTCGAAGTGCGAAGGCCTTATAATATCGCTAGAATATATACCGTTTGCAAGAAACATTTGTTGAATGCCAACGCCCTACAAGTCGCCAGTATGACCCGCCCCAATGACTAGGATTTGTTTTAAAATGGTTTCAAAATGTGTGTGTGTGTGTGTGTTTTTTTTTTTTTGTGGGGCATGTGAGAAGTTATGAGAAGTGATATCTGTTCTTCTGATACTGCTGAATTTGTATGCAAACGTAGTCTTTTTGTTATAAGTCATGTTACATCGAATCCCTGTATTTTTCGTATGTTTTCATGAAAAATCCTATATTTATCCGTTATGTTTCAACTTGAAATTCTTCTATTCCTGTATGTTCAAGCACTTTCGCTACTTGACAACTTGTTAGCTGTTCCCTAGGCACTGGAAATAAATACGTGCTCATTCGAATCGGGGACACTTTCCAACGGGACACTTTCCAACGGGACATTTTCCATCCGGACATTTTTCATCTGACACTTTCCAGCTGACTGCAAAGTGAACGTTGTCCAACCGTGGCATTTTTTGTTCTTTTTTGGAGCATTGTATAAAGGAAGTGAAATAAATAGTACCATTTAATATTATTTTTAACCAAAAAGAAATAACAACAACAACAACAACGTTTTCTATTCTTTGTTACAAAAAAAGCAAACAAACAAACAAGAAAAAAAACAAAACAACACTTCTTACACGACATCTCCTTATTATGATATTTTGTACTTAAATGTTCGCTACTAATGTGCGATATTTAGCCGAGCGACTTTTAGTTAAAATTGGTAAAATATATTGCAAGGATGTGGATTCACCTAGAGGCATTTCCAGGTTGATTTGAACCCTGCATATATTTGGTATGAAGACTCGCAACTTGACAGCTTCACAAATACCTACGTTTCAATCTCAGCAAAAAAAATCATTGTTCGATTTTATACGAGTCAACTACACTCATGAATTTTGAAAAATAATGCCATGGTTGGAAAATGTCAAGTTGGAAAGCGTGTGGACACCACTTATCTGTTGTACGGCAGGTGTGATGCTGGAGTCGTACGAGAAGTGCCACCATTTCGCCGAGAGATACAAGGATGACCATACATTCAGCTCGGAAAAGCTAGCCATGTTCTTCCTCGTTTGCTCTCTGGCTCTCTGGTAATGTGAGATGAAATGTGAAGAAATTCCTCACGTTCCGTCTTTATCTATGTCTCAAAATTTTACTTAATAGTTTGTAATGCGCTACACTTAAAATATAGTGCACGAATAAGTGCACATATTAATAGTTTTAGAAAGCTGGCAGTAGATGAAAAACTGTACAGACGGAACAGTTTTTATGTGGTTCGTTGTAGGTGTCAGCGCAAGGGTCGTTATGACGAGGTCGAAAAGTGGGTGACGGTCGCCAAGCAGATGGAGCCTGTGAGCCAGTACAGGTCGTGCATGAATGTCTACAGCCAACTGAAGCTGCTCGAAGTGGAGCTACTGGAGTTATCCAGGTGTAAGCAGCGCAACAAACGCGACAGGATTCTCTTCCTCACTCCTGTTATTCTCAAGGTATGACTGCAACCCGCAGGGGGAATATATGCGATCGACCGCATGTCGATCGGTCGGTCTGTCATCAAGAGCTTGTTAACACGGTAACTTAAGAACTACTGCAAGGATTTTAATGAAACTTGGTGTGTAGCTTCTATGGGAACAAACACAGATCGGTATTGTAAATGGGCCAGGTTCGTGACAGTACAATTATATCCCTAATCCAACGATGCATCAGAGCATTTCCGGAGTTGAACATTTTGACATGTGATCAGGATTAGGGTAAGATTCCATTATTAAATGCAAGTCGAATTAACTGCAATATTGGAAAAAGGTGAAAAACTTGTCATTGAAAGCATTTAAAAGAGGTAACAGCTTCACAAGCCCTTTAACTTTATTTTGAATATGGAAAGAGGGGGAGGGGGGAGGGGTGTTTCATCGGTTTCCAAAAATGAAAATTGTCACTCTTGTAACTCCGATAGGTATAACGCGCGCCCCAAACAACAAAAACAACTCCACGTGTTTTTATTTCTTTATTTACCTTTTTATATCAGCCTGCTTTGTCGGGCTGGTCTTATCACATCAATAGAGGTGCATCTGTCGTCTGTATGTACGTGTGTACATATATGTACGTATGTAAACTTTTACTTAAAATACTTCTTCTCCTTCAGTTTTGATCTTATTCCTTTCAAATTTTGCGTGAATGTGTTCTCTAGGTAGGCTTCTCTTGAAAAATTGATTTTTTTGGCGATTCGCCAAAACTGGGGAGCATTTGAAATTTTTCGTTTGCCAGTTTTCAAAATGCTTCTTCTCCCACAATTTTTATTGGATTCCTTTCCAATTTTGAATGATTGTTCTCTGGAAAGGCTTCTCTTGAAAAATTACTTTTTTTAACGATCCGCCAAAAATTGGCCAAATGGGGGCCTTTGAAACTTTTTATGGCCAATTTTCAAAATCCTTCTCCCACGATATTGATCAGATTTTCTTTAAATTTTGCGCGGATATTTTCTGGTTAGGCGTTTCTTGAAGGTTACTTCTTTGGCGATCCGCTAAAAATTGGCCAAATGGGGGGGGGGGGGGGGGGGGGCATTTTTTAATTTCCTGATAGCCAATTTTCAAAATACTTTATATCCCACAATTGGGATCGGTCAAAGAGTTCCCAAAGCAAAATTTGTCGTAGTGGAATCGAGGGCAAGACGTCCCGGGCCATATGGGCCCCGGCCATAAGGTCCCCAAATGAATTTAAGGCCAAAACGTCCCCAAAGCTAAAAACTGTGATAACGATTCATTAAGCTTTACCCCGGTCATTAGGTACCCGGCCATAATGTCCCCTGCCGTAAGATCCTTAAATGAATTTAGGACCAAAAGGTCCCAAAGGAAAATTTCTCGTGGAAACCAGGACAACACGTCCCCGGCCAAAAAGTACCCGGCCATAATGTCCCCGGTCATAAGGTCCCCCAAATGAAATGGCCAAAACGTCCCGAAAGGACAAAAACGTACAACCTAAATTAACGCTTTATTGAGCTTTACACCGGTCATATATCCCCTGTCATAAGGCCCCAAATGAATTTAGGGTCAAAACCTCCTAAAAGCCAAAACAACTTATGATAGCCTAAATTAACGCTTTATTAACTTTTACCCCGACTATAAAGTCCCCGACCATACTATCCTCGGCCGTAAGGTCCCTGGCCATAAAATGCACGGCTATAATGTCCCTGGCCATATGGTCCCCGACCATAAGGTCCCTAAATGAATTTAGAGCCAAAAGTCCCCACAGCAAAAACGTGTGATTACTTAAATTAACGCCTTATTAAGCTTTACACCAGCCATAATGTCCCCGGCCTCCCCAGCGGAAAACAAACGTATGACATCGTAAATTAATGATTTATTAAACTTTATCCCGGCCATAAGGTTCCTATAAGGTTCCCAATTGAATTTAGGCCCAAAACGTCCCAAAAATAAAATTTTCGTGGTGCAATCCAGGACAAAACGCCGCGGCCATAAGGTCCCAAATCAATTTAGCCGAACGCCCCCATGGCTAAAAAAACGTATGATAACCTAAATTAACGCTTTATTAAGCTTTACGCCAGCCAGAAGGTACCCGGCCATAAGGTCCCCAAATAAATTTAGTGCCATAACGTCCCCAAAGCAAAAGTTGTCGTGGAATCCACGACAACAGGTCCCCGGTCACAAGGTTTCCAAATGAATTTAGGGCCAAAACGTCCTGAAAAAAAAACGTTATCTAAATTAACGCTTTATTTATCAAGCTTTATACCGGTCATATGTCCCCTGCCATAAGGCACCAAATAAATTTAGGGCCAAAACCTCCCCAAAGCCAGAACACTTATGATAACCTAAACTAACGATTTATTTTAAGCTTTATACCGGCCATAAAGTCCCCGGCCACGAAGAACCCGCATGTTAAGCTTTACAATGTTTTTACATGCTTTGAAGGCAAAATTCAACTAGAAAATTACAAATTGGAAAAAATACCAAAAATTACATTGGGCTTAGCAATTGTGCGATGTTTCGTCAGCACCACTTCGTATCTAATCATTTGTCGTAGCGACGTGCAACCTTGCACAATGGAAATATATAGGCCTACATTGTAGATGTGCATCGTGGTTTTAGTTTTAAAATCGGTGAAAAAGTGGTTTGGGGTGGGTGGGGTGATGTGGGACCGAAATAACTGGTCCATTATAGAAGGTGTTCACTATTGGGAGGTGTTCAGTAGCGGATGTTTTGCTGCATATAATTTACCAAACGTAACAAAATTTTCCAAAATTTTTTCCTCCACATTTTTGATCGGATTACCTTCTAATTTTACGTAAATGTTCCCAAGGCTTTCTTCTATTAAAAAGCTGGGTTTTTTTTGCGATTTAAAAGAAAATTGGCTAAATGGGGGGCATTTTAAATTTTTTCGGGGCCAGTTTTCAACTGCTTCCAATCCCACGATCAGGATCGCATTCCTTTCAGATTATGTACGGTTGTTTACTGGGTAGGCCTCTCTTTGATCGGATTGTCTTCAAATTTTTCCGTCGATTTCGACGAGCCCGAGAACGACCCCTGTCCTTTATAAATTCGTGCGAATTTTCAACAACAATTTTTAACAATGTGACAATCACTTTTTGGCAACCGCCTGTCAACTAGCCTATCAACCACAGAGGTGAGGTGAGGTGTCAGGCTCTCATTCGTATTTCTTTTCGCGCACTTGTAAACAGCAGCACTTCGTCTGTGATTTTTTGACACATTTTCTGGTAATTGATCGGACATTTACCGACCATTACACATATTGAAGTGTTCTGCTTCGTTTGTGGGTGTGAGTGTGCCTGATACTCGCCATATTGGGCTGAATTCCGTCTACTTTGTGCTGGGGAAGCCAGCCGAGGCCTAAGTGCAAAGATCGCGGGGGTACAGCCCCTCTTGGCTCTTGCAGCAGTCGCAACAATCTTTTATGAAGGTCAGATTGGTCTGGTTTAAAACAAAATTTGAAGTGACAATGCAGATCAGTCTGTTCATTTTATCGGGTCGACAAGTAAGGTGTCCGGAAGAATGCCAGCCAGAACAAATACCATCTGGAACAAATGGCACCCAATCTTGCACTGTAGGATCAAATGCAACCCAGAATAAATGGTGCATTTGATCAAATGACGCCCCCTCCCCTACCCCAATTTCAAAAATTGTTTGGTTTTAATATTTTCTTTCTTTCTTTTAAATGAATCTTTAAAAGATAAAAAACAAATATGTAAGGGGCTATTTTATGAAAGGTATTATGCGTAATCACGCAGAATCTCTTTTCTGGGTAAAGGTTCCTGAGAATAAAGTACCCACAAATCTCCGGATCACAGACATATTCTAAGCACAGTTGCAACGAATATATCCCGCACAGTTGTAATCCGGAGAGGGGGAACTTTTTAGTTAATTGTAAATGAAAAACGATAAAATAAGTAGCCAGGTAAAAGAATCAGTCGTCTTTTGATCCTATTTGGTGAAAAAGTGTGACATTTGTTCAGAGCGATATTTGTTCCAAGTGGCCTTTGATCCAGCAGTCAGCAAATAATAACACCCCAACCCCCCTCCCAAAAAAAAAAAGAAAAGAAAAGAAAAAAAAAAGAAAAAAAAGAAGAAGAGAACGATCAGTTGCCAGCCTTACACCACACAGTAGTTTCACATTTGTACAGATTTTACTATATAGATATATATATATATATATATATTACTGTTAGCGGTAACATAGCATTAGCGCTCAAGGCTGGGCCAAATGTGTAGAACCATTCTTGTTTCGATCACCAATGTATGGGATTAGAAGGAATGGGGCCTGAGTGGAGCACGTATCTGCTGTTACTGACAGGAGATGAAACGCCTGGAGAAGCTCTGTAAATACGTGCCCGTGTGCCAGGCGCGCCTGTTGCATCTGAGGGCCTACTACGACGCGCAGTGGCGGCAGCGCGGCAAGGCGCACGGCCTGCTCAAGCGCGGCCTGGCCCTCTGTAAGAAGACTGGCAATGAACAGGAACGACTATGGATCGTCAACAACCAAAAGGTATACTTTGTCCTGCTTCTGTGCAGAAGAAAACAGCAAGATACTTGTTAAACATATTGGAAAAATACACAGATACATGTAGGAAAAAACATGTGAAGGAAGTAAAATAAATAATTAATAAATAGACCAATCAAAGTAGACCTAACGGAGATGGTGGCGTTTAGGGGACCAGCCTATTTCTGTAGCCACAGTCTCCTTTCTTTGATCTAATGCTAACCTTAAAACCTCCTTAAGCTGACAGTTATTCCAAAGACTCATTCTAGTGAGATGCTAGCATGGCTTTTTTTTTTTTTGGTAATAAATAGAAACCAATGTCTCGATTGATTTTGCATTAAAAAGCTGAGCCAAAACATAGGGTTGGGTATCGCGGCTCAGTCTGTATCGCGATACGTATCGCGATATTTTGAATTCTTTAAAAGTGAAAAAAAAATGCAGCTGTTTTATGGCTTTATTTCCAGGAATTGTAACACTTCCCTACGGCATTGATCAGTTATAGATAAATGGCGTTATAATAACCCCCCAATACAAAAAAGTGTGTTGGCAATGGTGGTTTCGGATGCCATCAGTGACATTAATCCCATTACACAAACAGCATATATAACTAAATTTTAAGAATGTCTGTTTGATTGAGTGTCTAAACATAAATGTCTGAGTATATTTTTAACCTGAAACATCAACAGTTCTGTATTGAAAACTTAAACAACAACACAGCGTCTACTCTTGAGATTGAATCGAAAATGTCACATGTTCTTTTTATCAAGTTATCATTCAATTATCCAATCAGTTCATATCCAATATAGCAAAAAATTATCCACGTTCTATCACACTATAATTGGCCGACTTAGTCAGAAATTTACATGAAAAAAATATATCTGAAACGAAAAGCAACCGAATATGTTGTGTAAAATGATGAACAGCAGCATTGCAGATATCACTCGTTAGCATATCACCAAAAAATATTGAATTAAACATGCAGCGGAAAATATCGAAAAATATCGATATTTCAAAATTCGCATCGCGATACGTATCGTGAGAAAACATATCGCGATATATCGCTGTATCGATAAATATCGCCACCCCTAGCCAAAAATATATTTCATTGTAAATATATTTAAGAAGTAACGCTTTCGGCGTGTTACATAACGATGTACACTTGACAGGCCTGGGACAGCCCGCGACCCGAGAAGAAGCAGGAGAATTTCTGGCTGAGTATGGTGCGCAGTAAGACCAACGTGGACTGGCACGCGGCGTGTGAGAATCTCGTCAAGTTCACCCTGCCGCTACCCAGCTGGTTTGAGTAGATTCCCTGGTGCTGTCCTACAGAGCCGCCTCTCATAAACAGCTGTTGTTCCTGTACATTTCTGGCATTTGTAAGGCTGACCGCTTTCTGGAGTACAGCTGCTACTGTCTTTGCCCACCGAGACTATTATCCCCGTTTTTAACGTCCATCCTGTATTTCGGAAAAAAGTGACTTAAATGCCCAAATATTCGGTGAAACGTCCACAGCACTACATCACTTAAGTAACATTTACTTTATTTTCTGGTCCAGGGAGGGGTGAGCGTTTAGCTTGAGTGAAAAACATGTCAAAGAAATTGAACTTAAACGGGCACCTGCTCAGTTAATCGCCCACCCCTTATTGTTAACGTCCTTGGGCCGTATTCACAAAAATTAAGTGTTCATATAACTCATTCGGTTAACTATTCAGCCAGGACACAATTTTTTGTAGTTGCGTAGTAAATTTCACTCTTTTTAGTGAACAAAGTCCGCGTTGACCAGATTAGGTGGTTCCCTGTTTGCAGTTAATTTGTGTAAATACTGGACTGCGCGCGGTCGAACGACAGATGTGGTTATATGGGTACGTGTGTAAAGTAGATACCTGACTCGGCTTGGCCGCGAGCCACGCCGATTAAAGGGCGATCGATTATTCAGAATGTACTAGTCCCTTTATGTAAAAAAAAAAAGAGCAAACGGAAGCTGATTGATTGACAGGCCCGACAACAGAAGAACAAGGTTTTTTTTTTTTTTCTTTTTTTTTTTTTTTTGGAAGGCGCGGGGACGGGGGGGTGATAGAAAAAGAAAAGGTTGTGTGTGAACTATTGGGCCTTTGACGAGAGACTGCATGTGCTTTCTTTTACACTGTACATTTTAAACGTTGTTTCCTGATGCATACGTACCCGTGTATTAACGTTATGCAAAAAAAAATCGTTATTATTAATGTTATATTTAAGACTTTCACATGCGTTAACTTAATTTTTTTTCTTGTCAGTTATATGTTTCTGATACGTTGCATTTTAGTGAATAGCAAATGTATAAAGTAATTAAAATGGTAATTGTGGTAAAATAAACAGTTGATTGTTAAATCATGTGAGACTTCTTTTTGCGGGCGTGGCGAACCAGCGAGGCGCGGAAAGGTCGTCTGGTGGAGTGGGAATAGCAATAGGGGAGGGAAAATCCGACTGGAAAATCTCAATTTTTACATGGCAATTAACTCGGGCAGATTAGCCACACTTTAATGTTTTTCGCTTTCCTACAAAACTACAAAATTTTCTGACAAGTCTGATTTTATTGACACCTGCGCACATTGGCCACCAGTGCTTTTTTTTTTTAAGTGTTTGAGTATTTCCAATTGCACAAGCACAAAAAACATTGTATGGTCTGATCCGAAAACAGGGAGAATTACAAAGAGAGATTAAAATATCGCATCGCGTGAGAAACGCATCACCCACCAAATTGCGCCTTCTACCAGTTCGTCGTAAGTATGTGTGTATGTAAAATTTTACTTAAATGCTTCTGAAAAAGATTTAACTCGGATTCCTTCGAAATGTTGTGTAAATGTTCCCTCAGTGTTCCGCAGTGATGAAAACCTACTGTTTTTGGACGATTTGTCAAAAACTAGCTAAATGGCGCAATTTTGAAAATTTTTATTTTTCCTTGGCCAACTTTCAAAATGCTTATCCCCGCACGAGGTGTGTTGCTTTTGTGAATTAAGTGTTGTGTGTAAGGTACAGTCGCGTTGCAAAAGTTTTCATCACATTGAAGAGCGCGTTATGGGTGTTAAGCGCTGTCTTAGTTTAGGCCCTTTAAAAAAAAAGATATTGAGCCGTATTGTGACGTCATTTTAACAGTAACTATAGAAAATCGAACGTAGTCTCTTGCACTGTGTTTATCTCGTAAAACAAATTTGGTTGCTATAACGTTTAAAAAAACGTTTTTTCCCGAACCTTTTGAAATTGCAAAAAAAACGTTTTCTAAAGGTTTTATATGAAATGCCGAAAAACGTTTTTTTCGCAACGTTCTAAAAATGTTTTATAGAAAAAGTTTTTAGAACGTTTCCTACAAACCTTTCATCGTGAAACGTGCGTAAAACAAATTATCTAAAAAAATATACTTCAACATTCTTCAAATTAGTATTCACTCTGGGAGGCTGCATCTTGCACCATCATCACATCATATTTCATTTTTAAGAACTACCATTAATTTTTTTACAACTAACATTTCACGAAACATTCATACCTGGCTCGGTTTGAACCGGGAACCTCCGGCATCCAAAGCGACGAACTTTCCTCTATGCCATGGCGCATCAATTGAATTGTGCGTCTAAGACAATTCCCCTGAACCAACTCCCACCACCCCTACTCTTCCCACTCAAATCCCCCTCCCCTGAACAATTCCCCCGTACGGAAATTCCACCAAGGTCTACCCCCTCCCTTTTTATGGGCTTTTTTATCTGCACGCTTAATGCTTAGTTATCACTTACAGTAATTAGTTAAATATATGTGAATTGAATTGATGTTTCGCATCTAAAATGTAATTCTTGTTATTGTGAATATATTATACATATCTAAAATTACTTTACAAAGTATTAAAATGCCTATGACATTTCCTTGACGCTCCAATATATGACATTCTTTAAAATTGATATAATAACGTTCTTATACAAAACGTTTGTTTTTGGTTCTTTAAAAATCAATTTCAATAACGTATTAATACCATACGTTTGTTTTTGGTTTGGAAAAAGCGTTTTTATTTGGTTGGTAAATGTAACGTTTTTACAACGAAATTAGGTTTGATTTTGGTTTGTAAAATAACGTTTTCATTTGGTTGCTGAATATAACGTTTTTACAACCAAAAAAGGTTCGTTTTTGGTTAGGAAAACGTTATAACCTTTTCACAACCAAACAAAAACGTTCTTATCTTTAGCGGGATAATGACGTTTTATTTTTATTTTCATGCAAAATTTTGACTGTTAAAATGGCTTCCGGACGAAAAGAATTAGCAAAAGAAATAAAGGGAAAATATAGAAGGTTATCGGATGAGCAAAAACATTTCAGAACAATAAAAATATATAACATAGCAAGAACTACGATATCTAGTCTTTTGGAAAAAAAATTGAAAAGTTTAAAGTGTAGAAAATCTACCAAGAAGAGGAAGAAGAAAAAAATCTTCCAAAAGCGCGATGAAACCCAGCTTTCGAAGATCATTAAAAGGAACAGGAGGCAGATTTATCGGAAATTACAAATGCTTTTAATGTCACGTTTTACACTGTGGTGGAAAATTGAAAGTTTGGGATATTTATACAGGGTTTGTAGGGAGAAAGTATCAGTGGGACTGAAATAATACCAATGTTTTTGGTATATTTAAAATTACTTTATTTGAGACGTTACAAGTACATGTTCTTACAACTATGGATGCGGTGCGAATGCTGATCCATGCTAATCAACAGACGCGACTGACCACTGTATTCATGAGCGCTTGGGCGCGAACAGATAAGACTAATTAGTGACCTGGATGCTATCACAACACCCCCGTTTGTTTCAAATAAAAAAATAGCGAAGCAATAAAAGCTTAGATTTTACTTTTCTGCGTTGATCACCATGACATAATAAATTTTACAGTGGGCATTATTACATGACATAAAACAAATTTAATCGGTTTGACAACATTTCATAATAGTCCACATTTAGCTTTACAATGCAAATTACATTATACTTTTTACAATGTGTTGAGGTGTTTTCACACATAATCAGTGACGAAAATTAATGCTCTACGGGAACGCCGTATTGCATTGGCGGTTGAACCATTCTTCCATTCCTGGTTTTATATCCATTTCCCCCACGCTGTGTTCTCTTTTCAGGACGCCCAGCCCCATCCTTTTGTACACTTTCACACGCGTTGTTTACACTTTCGTGCGGTTTTACTACACGCTCACGGAGGTGGGATCTGTTTCTCCGCAGTGTACTGCCATTGGTTGTTTCGACAATATAGCTGCGGGGCTCTGCACATTTTCTGACCACTATTGCGGGTTCCCATTTCCCAGTTTCTTGCGAGAACACGCTAACATTTTGACCTGGCTTTAACTTGGGCAACTCAAAGCGATGATGTTTAGCGTCGTTTTTGGTCATTTTTTCTTTTCTTTTTGTTAACTCTTCCCTTACTTCTTCACTACCAATGTCACTTCTGCTGGGAAGGAGGGTTGTGATTGGGTTGCCTAACAACAGTTCGGCTGGGGAGGGGAGTTTTGTATCAACAGGGGTCGCTCTTACATTCATTAACGCGATATCTAGGTCATTCCCTGTTTCTAGCGCCTTTTTTACAACATTTTTTACATAACCAACATACTTTTCAATGAAACCGTTGGATTGTGGATACCTCGCGCTGCTTGTCACATGCTTGATAGACCACTTTTCCACAAATGTCTGAAATTCTACACCTGTGTATTGAGGTCCACCGTCAGACATAATTTCTGTGGGTTTGCCAAATAAGCTACAGTAGTGCTTAATTTTGTCTGTGACCTTCCTGCTTGTAACAGGTTGTGGAATTTCGTCTACCAATGGAAATTTGCTGTACCTATCCACTGTGATGAGGTACCACCTGTTGTGCAAATAGAAAAGATCCGTGAAGATAAATTGCCATTTTTTGCTTGGAATTTCGTGGGGAATGATCGGTTCCTTTCTGTTTGCACTTTGGTATTTCTGACACGTTTGGCACATTTTACACATGTCTTCAATGTGACCATTGATATTCAGCCAATACACACTTTCCCGTGCCAGTTTGCGGGTTTTTTTCAATGCCTTGGTGGGCTTCATGCAGTTTTGACAAAATACTCTTTTGCATAGTTTCCGGAATCAAAACTTGTTTTCCTTTGAAAACAACACCATTTTCCATGGCTAACTCGTCTCGGAACGAGAAGTAGGGTCGAACCTCACGGGGTAAATCGCTGATTTCTTCGGGCCATCCCGAAAAAATATATTCTCTCAGCTGACTGAGAATGGGGTCGCGATTAGTTTCAGCTTTCAGCTGTTGTCTTTTCGTATCCGAGAAGTTAATGAGTGCAAAGTTTTCAATGCTCATGCTGTTTATACATGTTTCCAGACTGATGTCTGTGGGGCCTTCTGAGTAGTAGGGAAACGACAGTTCTACCACAGTGACCCCCCTACCCCCCACCCCCCCCTAGGGGTAAGAAAATTTTGCGATTTCAGCATAGTTATCCGTTTCAGACGATTCTGAACAACTTTGGTTTTGATGACCCCCCCCCCCCCAGGGGTGGATTGCGAGCGGTAAGAAAATTTTGCGCTTTCAGCATAGTTATCCGTTTCATCAGACCCCTACCCCCCCCCCCCCACAAGGGGTCGACTGTCAGCGGTAAGACAATTTTGCGATTTCAGCATAGTTATCCGTTTCAGACGATTCTGAGCAACTTTGGTTTTCATGACCCCCCCCCCCAGGGGTAAGAAAATTTTGCGTAGTTATGTAGGAAAACTGCGCCCATTCAAACATGTAGTCGAATGGCAAGCCCATTCAAAAGACGTGTTCGAATGGCAAGCCCATTCAAAACACGTGTTCGAATAATTTTTCGAAGATATTACGTCGTGGTATTGTTCAACAAATTGTTCAACATGTTCAACAAGTTGTTCAACATGTTCAACATGTTCAACATGTTCAACAAGTTCAACATGTTCAACATGTTCAACATGTTCAACATGTTCAACATGTTGTTGTATATAAAGCTATGTTTAAAGACTTTCTCATCATTTGAATAGTGTAGGTTGAACCGAAAGGATGTATAAATGCAACATTTGTTCAAAATCTTACAATTGGCCACAAAGTCTTAAAAGACGCTTAAAGGTCGCTCACACGTCAGAAGTGGATGAAGAATCGAATATGGAAACACCCTGTAAAACTACCTTTCACGGAAACTTTCGATGAGTCTTCTATGGAAAGTGAAAGCGTTAACATGGCTGAAAAGAATGCACATGCTTGTACAGAATGTGGTGCATTATACAACAGCGAAGAAGCTTTGCTCAAACATATGGAGCAGTGTGGTGGGGATGCTGATGACAGGAGTTCTGAAAGTGAATAAGAAACAGACTCTGAAAGTGAGTCAGAAACAGACTCTGAAAGTGAGTCAGAAATAGACTCTGTTTGGTATGATATGGTTCAAGAAGTCTACGATGACTATGATGACAAATTTCAAGAAAAGGTTTCAGAATATGAAGAACAAGGACTTGAAGATGCGCGTGAAATAGCAAGTTATGACCTTCGACCCATTTATAAACATGGACTAAAACAACTGTTTATGAGACTATTCAAATATACCCAACGCCTAGAACAAAGCCAACATTATCAACAGATTTTAAAGGACTTTAATTACTTTGTGGATGAAAAACATTACAAGTATTCAAAGGCACTAAAGGCGGCTATAAGGAAAAACAATGCATTCTTTGAAGAGCTACTAGATAAGGAAGAGAAGTATGACAGCAGTGATGAAGAAAGTGGTATGGAGAGTGAACAGAGTGAAACAGATGAAGAAAAATAGACTTATTTGACTAAACTTTATGATAAAGGCTTTATAAATGTTGTAATATTTTATTCGCTTAAGCGTTGTGTATTAATATATGTCTTGCTTTGCAACATACAAGGTTCCTGACGCGGTTTGAATTGACCCGTAAACCATATATCATATATCGTATATTAGGTATTATAGTTAATTTTGTATTATTATATATTATATTCAAGAATTGTATTATTATGTATTATATTCAAGTATTGTATTAGAAAAATAAAAAGTTTGAAAGCATCATATGTGTTTTTATTGAATATTACAAATATGTACAATTATGATACAAACAAAACTATTTCAAATACATATTATGTTAATACATGTGCATATTCACAAGAACTTAACTTAAAATTTTATAACAGATCATGCTAATTTCATAGTCTACATATGAAGACAATTTTATTTGAACTACATATCAAATGTACATGTCCATATGAGTCAAAGCTAAGTTTCAAGTTCTTGTCAAGCCCATCTTCTGACAGTCACTGCATTTATACAAATCCATTTTCTGAAGCATGAGATCCACTGACGTTATTTGCTTCTTCAACATGTGCCAATCGTTCAATGACAACAAAATTCCCTTCTTGGTAGGATGTAACCTCCCAGATGTATGATCCGTAACATATTCACGAGGTTACATCCTACCAAGAAGGGAATTTTGTTGTGGGGGGGGGTCATGAAAACCAAAGTTGCTCAGAATCGTCTGAAACGGATAACTATGCTGAAATCGCAAAATTTTCTTACCGGTGACAGTCGACCCCTTGGGGGGGGGGGGTAGGGGTCTGATGAAACGGATAACTATGCTGAAAGCGCAAAATTTTCTTACCCCTAGGGGGGGGGGTCATTAAAACCAAAGTTGTTCAGAATCGTCTGAAACGGATAACTATGCTGAAATCGCAAAATTTTCTTACCCCTGGGGGCGGGGGGTCATAAAAACCAAAGCTGTTCAAAATTGTCTGAAACGGATAACTATGCTGAAATCGCAAAATTTTCTTACCCCTAGGGGGGGGGTCATTAAAACCAAAGTTGTTCAGAATCGTCTGAAACGGATAACTATGCTGAAATCGCAAAATTTTCTTACCCCTGGGGGGGGGGTCATAAAAACCAAAGTTGTTCAGAATCGTCTCAAATGGATAATTATGCTGAAATCGCAAAATTTTCTTACCCCTAGGGGGGGGGGGTAGGGGGGGTCAGTGTGGTAGAACTGTCGTTTTACTATGCTGAAATCGCAAAATTTTCTTACCCCTAGGGGGGGGGTAGGGGGGGTCACTGTGGTAGAACTGTCGTTTCCCTACTACTCTTCTGGGTTTGATAACCTACTTAATGCGTCCGATAAACGCTGTTCTGGGCCCTTTTTGTAAATAACTTTGAAATTGTACCCTGCGATTTGCAAAAGCATTCTTTGTAGGCGTGCTGGGGCCGAATTTATTGGCTTGGCTGTTATCGTGGTAAGGGGTTTGTGGTCGCTTGCTACGGTAAAAAATCGCGCGTACAGGAAAGTGTGGAAACGCTGAATACCAAACACTATCGCTAACATTTCACGCTCAATATTGCTGTAACGCGATTGGGTGTCAGTGAGTGTTTTAGACGCGTAAGCTACCACCTTGCCTCGTTGCAGCAACGCTGCCCCTAGACCTTTTGAGCTAGCATCAACCTCGAGAGTAACTTCCAAATCGGGATTGTAGTACTGTAGTACACTTTCTTCCGTGATACACGCTTTTAGTTCGTCAAAGCACTTCTGATGCACTTCATCCCAGCACCACACACTTTTCTCTCTTGCCAGCTCGCGTAACACATGTGCCTTGTTCGCGAAGTTGGGTATAAACTGTGCCATATATGAGATAAGGCCTAGCAACGATTTCAGTTGCTCTTTGTTTTGCGGCGGGGGCATGTTTTGAACATCCCTAATTTTGGCAGGATCTGGTTTGATCCCTTCATTGGTGTACAGATTGCCAAAAAATGAAATGCTGGGTTGTTTAATGTGACACTTTGCGCTGTTGAAAACTAACCCTTTCTCACTAGCACGGTTCATTAAACCTAACAGATTCTTGTCATGCTGAGTTTCGTTTTCACCGTACACGCATACATCATCGGCAATTGACACTACTCCAGGTAAACCTTCCAGGATTTCATCCATTCGGGATTGAAATTCGTCTTGCGAATTTATCAGACCAAAGGGTAACCTGTTGAAACAATACCTGGGTCCTAATGGTGATCTGAATGTCGTCAGCAATTGCGACTTTTTTTCGAGGCGCACAGACCAGTAGCCATTTTTGGCATCTAATTTGCTGAAAACTTTGGCGTTTGCAAATTTTGGATTCAATTCTTCCAAAGTAGGAATTTTGTGTGGGCATCGTTTCAGATTTTTGTTTAATTTCTGGGGATCTAAACAAACCCTGATTGAACCATCTTTTTTCTCGGCAAGTACCAAATTTGAACACCAGTTTGTGTGCTCTGTGACTTTTCTGATCACACCCATTTCTTCCATGCGATCAAGCTCGGCTTTAATTTTGTCGCGCATGTGAATGCTGCACTTTCTGTGAGCGGCCACATACGGTTCTGCATCTTCTATCAAATGCAACCGTGCAACACCGGGAAAATTACCAATTTTTCAAACTGGTCGGGATACCTAGACACGAGGTCGTCTAGGCTGCTAACTGTATTAGTTCCCTCATTTACCTTCGGTATACATTTCTCACGCACAATATCCACGTGAATTGTGACTAAACCGAGACTTTCACTTTCCTGTAGCCCTAGAATGGCTGGACCCGGCACATCTACAACGTAAAACTCTATATTTTGCCAGACTTCACCTTTCACACTGACCGGCATGGTGAACTTGCCCAACACACCTAATTTGCTCACCGCTGTACGCTAGCAGACTCACACCTGTACATTCACGCAACACACCACTGTTTTGCACTGCGTTTTCACCATACATTTGTTTGAAAGTACGGAGGGGGAGAGTTGAGCCTGATGCGCCTGTGTCAATTTTCAGCTTTAAACCATAATGGCGCTTTGGTAAGTTTGGGGGTTTACACTTTAAGACAGTAAATACCTGCTCTCTCTTACCAGCATTAATTGAATCACACACCTGTGTTATAGTGTCAAAACAAACCTCGTCCTCAGAGTTCATTCCTTGATTAATTGCATGCATATGCGTTTTCTTCTGGGACCTGGAGCCTCTGTTTTGACCTTTGGCGGGCTTTTCCTGGCGTGGCTTGGGGTTTGCTTGAGATCTGCAAACGAGCGATCAACGCAGAAAAGTAAAATCTAAGCTTTTATTGCTTCGCTATTTTTTTATTTGAAACAAACGGGGATGTTGCGATAGCATCCAGGTCACTAATTAGTCTTATCTGTTCGCGCCCAAGCGCTCATGAATACAGTGGTCAGTCGCGTCTTAGCAGCATCCTGCGTGATGTTTTCATCTTCGGAACTAGGATTATACCACACCTGCAAGAAGCAGGTATAATCGTTGAATCTGTTGCACATTACAAAATACCTAACCAACCCCCTTGGAAGTTAACGAAACCTGTGGTCTTGAAGACTCTTTCTGAGTCCACAAAAGAACGAACTAACCCGTGTGTATTTCAGTCAAAATTTGCAGAATTAAAGGATAATTATAATAACTACCATTTCATATATACCGATGGTTCCAAACTTGAGGAAAAGGCTGCAGCAGCTATTGTCACAGAAAATAATACATTCAGAACCAGGCTCCCTGATGGGTCTTCTATTTTATCTGCAGAAGTTAGAGCCCTGCAGCTAGCTATGCAAATTGTCAAGATTAGCCGCTACAAAAAATTCATATTGTGCGTGGACTCTATGTCAGTGCTTGAGTCACTAGAAAACTTGCAGGTATCCAACCCAATAATTTTGGACTTGATAGAAAAACACGACGAAGTGGTAAAAGCTAGCAAAGAGATAATATTTTGTTGGGTACCGAGCCACGTTGGAATCCCGGGCAACGAGGCAGCCGACAAAGGCGCCAAAGAAGCGTTAAACCAAGACTGCTCAGATTTCCTTATACCGTCATCAGATTTTAAGTGCCATATTTCTAGATATGTCAAAAATCTATGGCAACAATATTGGGATGAACAAACCAACAATAAGCTATACCAAATTAACCCTGTGTTAGGGCGCAAATTGCCCTCCCTAAATGGCCTTCGCGACGATATGGTAATTCACAGATTAAGAATAGGACATTCTTACACTACTCACAAACACCTCTTAAGAGGTGAACCTCAACCCGAATGTATAAGTTGTCAGGAACGGTATACAGTGAAACACATCTTGATAGATTGTATAGACTTCAATCACATTCGTCCCCGTTATTATAGAGTTGATTCCATGAGAGAGCTCTTTGAGAAGGTAAATTCCAACAAGGTCCTAGAATTTTTAAAAGAGATTTACATGTATGCCTATGTGTAGACCACCATTAAGTCTATTTTTAGTATAGTTTTTAGTATATTTAAGGTTTTATTTTATAATCAATTTTAATCAATAAAGTATAAATTCGACAAAGTTACCAGGAATGACACAATATGACCTGCAACAGGTTGGCGGTGTCGTTAAACCAATCAAATAACTAACTAACTAACATCTTCTAAGTATAGGTTCATTTTTTGCTCATAAAGAAGCAATGCTTCACTGGCGTCGGCACTGCTCCAGTCCATGATTGGAAAAACACTTTCTGAAGCGGACGCCATGTTTTTTTTGTTTTTTTGTTTTTTTTGAGTTCGTTTTTTTTAATTCCTTATTTAAACGTTCTTTGCTTCTGCCGTTTCTCTTCTTTTTTTTTACTTACTGTGAGTGTTCTGTGGCGAGTGAGTTCATGTATCCTTTTTCTAATATTCTGATATGTAAATACCAGAGTTTATCCCAAGACAAACAAAGAATACAGCCACAATATCACAGAATTAAAGAGACACGAATGATTACAGTTACAATTTTGGTTCGCGTTTTTATCCGTGCGCTGCCACCATGAAATAATACCAATGGTTTTGGTATATTTAAAATTACTTTATTTGAGACGTTACAAGTACATGTTCTTACAACTATGGATGCGGTGCGAATGCTGATCCATGCTAATCAACAGACGCGACTGACCACTGTATTCATGAGCGCTTGGGCGCGAACAGATAAGACTAATTAGTGACCTGGATGCTATCACAACAGGGACAGGAAAACAGAAACAAAGCGAGTGAACTGGTGCAAAGAAAGTAGAAAATGGAAAATTAATGAAGAGTGGAAAAGTGGATCTTTCGTGATGAAAGTCAGATTGTTCTCAGAGCAGACAACAAAATTTTCATCTGGAGAAAAGAGTCATGAAATATATAACCCTCCGCGCATTGAAAAAGGGAACAGCTGAAAACATTAAGAAAAACCTATAACCGTTGGCCTCGGACCACAATTAATTTACTTATATGTTTCTTTATAGCATATCAAAATTTGACTCCCTCCCTACATCTGGGGCAGCAAAGATGACTATGTGTCTATATATATCGACCCTTCACATGAACAAAAACAGTAAGAAATATAGGGCATGACCATTTACTTTTCGAGATATTTTGTATAAAGTCTGGTACCCTCGAAAAGTGCCCCATCAACGCTATTTTCACTAAAAATTTGACTATTTTCATTTCTCTATTTTTCCAGACCAATGAAGTTACAGTCTTCTATTTTTTCTCGCGCATAAAAAAGTTTTCACTTCATTTTGGAATAACTTTTCGAGAACTTCAAGAATTTCCATGGAAATTCCAAGAAGAAAATCTCGCCTTTCCTCCTTCCTGGGAAGAACTCTAAACAGATTTCAAGAAGCTCTCCCCTTACTACTGAAAGAACGTCTGGAAGTTCCCATTAGTTACATCTTTTGGACCACCAGGCATCTGAAAGCGTTTCAGTAATTCTGAAATTTTAAGGAATTACTCAGGTCAGACTTGGAGCTTTAAGAAATTCTCATATCACGTAAAAAGGGATTTTTTTTTCCATTGTGAAGAAGATACTTTGTAGTGTCATCTTTTCAGCAGGTTTGTTTAGGACTTGATAATTTAGAGCGGTATATAAATAGCAAAAGGTCAACTGTAGACCAACTTTTTATTTAAACAGATTTCTCTTTCCCTAATTATGAACTTTTCTTATTGTTAACTCTGAGCAAATGTTCACTTAAATGCTAGTATTAGACAAACGGAGATTTCCACAAGTCATATGCACTCAGCAACTCAAGTAATCTTAACTTCTTTGCCTGAAATTAAACTAAACCGAATTTGAATGCACGTATCCTAAGCATCAGCTTCAAGTTGGAATGACATGCTTTCAAAGCATGTGGCACTGAGTGTTTTTTTCTGAAGCTTCTTCACAAAGTTTACAATGTCCAGTTCGTCTTCCGGTATAATCCACAGGTCCGATTCAGTAAACAATTCACATAAAGTACCACCGGTGGCCCATATATCGCTGCTTGGAAACCGTGCTGCTATGGGCAGTGGCCGCATGCTGGGTTGGTCAAGCAAGGCAATGTTCTTGCACACATCGTCGGGGTAATTACCCCCACTATATACCTTGCTCAGTGTTTTCTGGGAGGAAGACTCATTCGACATCGAGCAGCACCCTGCACCTCATTTGTTACATCGTTTTAAGTTTTACTTTTTGGGAGGACGATTCCTTCTCTACCCCCAATTTCAAATATGGCAGCTCGGAATGCAATATAACTCCAGCTTCTCTCCCGTTTGACGGATCCCTAATCCACCCGTCCGGTCCTAGATACGAAATCCATCTCTTTAGTCAACGTCCTGCTATTGGCTTACAAAGTGTATACAGACCACAACAAGATGCTTTCCCGAAATCATACTAGTATTTCATCGATGAATTTATTTGAGTTTGACTAAAAGGTATTTAGCTATGTTTTAGATGCATCTCTAGCTGTTTCACAGAGGAATTATTTTTTCACATGTCACGAAACAATGTTTCTCGTCTAAAATTATACATATCTGTCAGAGCCCGTTTCCTTAATATGTATATGAAAACTATTTCGGGAAGAGAATAGGAAGAGCGTTAACTATTCCCTAAGACTTGCCATCATTTATCCGGACAATGAGCTAGCCCGCAAGACACTTCTGTTTGGAGAATTTCATGAAGGAGAAGACTTCGAAGATGTTTTGCAGAAATATAGGGACCTAACTGGAGAGGAAGAAGCAACTGCTTTAAAGATAGGCGCCCTAAATTCAGAGACACTAACTTCTTTTGGAGGCAAAACATTGTACAACTACATGAAATCGAGGAAACTTTACGCGTCAAAGACTAAAATATACATTATTAAGGAGATAACCCAGCCTGAAAGCAAAAAGCCAAAGTTTGCAGACGATGACCCCGAAACCAAACGATCCACCGCCACAAACTCAAGTGCCACAGATAAATGACAAAGATCTCAGGTGAAGAAATCGGCTCGGGTGGATATGGCAGAGTTTTTAAGACTTCATGGTTTGGAACAGAAATTACGATGAAGAAGTGCAATTTGCCCAACAAGAGCATTGCAAAGGCAATAGCAAACATCCTTAATTCAGAAGTAAAAAACGCACGCGGACTTGAAACATCCAAATGTTTTACAGTTCTTGCGGGGTCTCCACTACTGCGAACAGCATTGCCATTGTCACTGAATTAATGAGTCATTCGTTAGATAAGGTGCTGTTTCCAGATCACGGAATCTGCACCTTATCAAGAGATTCCAAGACCTATATTGCTCTGGAAGTCCTTAAGGGTTTAGCGTACCTTCATTCGAAGGATATTGTCCATGGTGACATGAAGCCACAAAATATACTGCTCAATTCGATTTGGTGAAAACCCTTCTGACCTGGCTAAAACTGTAGCACATTAAGACTGCCTGAAGTGACCTCTCTCCAGACTCGACTGGAAAACCTGTCTGTTGTGACAGCCTTTCAGATCCAGATAACAGAGACGTACAGTAACAGGTGTGAATAATGACCATCTCTTGGCAGCTGATCAAAAGACATATGTTAAGACTGTCTGTTTTGACCACATTTCAGACCTGGATAAAAAGATGTGCAGCAAAACCTGTTCCCAATGACAATTGCCATATCCGGACAAAAAGAACTGAAAATAGGGATTACAGAAACCGTTATCAGTACTGATCACCTTCCTGCCTTTGCATAAAAAGACGTGCAGGAAAATTGTCTGTTGTGCTCAACTTCCAAGCCTGGATGAAAAAGCAGTACGGTAAAACATATTACTTATGAGCGCTTTCTAGATCCGGATTCAAATAGAAAGAAAGGTTTTCTGTGGAGAGGGCCTGAAGGCTGATATGCAGTGTGCTGCACGTGAATGGATTGGGCGGACTTATCCAATATTACACTTGGCATTTGAATATTGTTATATATTGTTTTTTATCAAACGAAAATTCAAACTTCTATTGAATCCCCGCTAGTATGTATTCATATTAACCACAGAGAAACCCCATCTTTATCACACCAGAACAGCTAACAAAATCTAAAAAGCAGGAATATCTTATATTGCTTGGTATGGATTCTTCGTTTGTCAGCTTCAAAACTTTTCAATTCAGAGGAGACTTTCCTTGCATAAGCTATATATGCGGATTTGAAGTCGATATGACTTTTCCTTACCGAGATATCTGCAAACAAGATCTTGTTCACAATATATACATATTTTACGTGATGACGTCGTACATTGCACTTGTTCATTGAACTCGCGACAAAACTTGATAGAATTTTGAACTTTCTCCTATGTTCAGCGGCTGAGAAATTTCGTACACGAGAGTTTTACATAATGACGTCATACACCTTTCCTGATAATGTAACATGCGTTAAAAATTGACAGGACTGTGCGACCTAACCAAGGAACGAATAGATCAAGTTGGAAGTCGATCCGACTTTTTGTTCTCCAGATATCTTGCACACAACACTTTGTTCACAACAGACTGAAACACACACACACATGCACACACACACGCAGCTATGTCGCGAAACGAACGACGAATCGTGATTTCTTTCCAACTCGCGAAATGTACGCCTAAAATCTAACTTTGTTATTAGAGACTTTTCAGACATAGGTTGCATATGAAACTAGACTGGCCAGTTTTTTTGCTAACACGTGGAAAAAATTCCTTGCTTAAAAGAACAACATTGGCGAGAAAAACATTTTTAAAAATCGCCAAAAATAGTTTTATAGAAAATGAAGAAAAACTTCGCAGAAACTTCTTGCCACGTTTCAGCCTTATTCAAAAAAATGATATCGCAACAATATGGTCAAAAAAACTTAAAAATCAGAAATTAAAAAAATCGCCAAAAATAACTTTTCAACGGAAATGAACTTTGCAGTATAATTTGCGCTCTATGTGTGATCTTCTTGCGACGTCTGAGCCTTATCCAACGAACTGTTTTGGAGATTTAGCCTGCCAAAGCAAACAAAAATGCACGAAAAAACCCCCTAAATTAAAAAATTTGCCGAAAAATAGAATTTTTGAAGGAACGAAAAAAAAAAACAATAAACGGGCATCATCTTGACATATACCCCAATATGTATGTATGTTTTGAGAAAAATCGACTCATTAATTTCATAAGAACTCACTGTGGACAGACAGACGGACCCACCAAATGCTATACATGGCTCCCTTGAGGGGAGACATATAACTCTCGGTAGATTTTTTTTTTTACATTCAATTCCGAAAGCGAAAATATACAAAAGACAACAGATTAACAGAAATTTAACAAAGCATGAACCCTGCGAAGCGGATATTTGTGTTTATATAATTTGCATATTTTACACATTTTTTTTATATCTGCAAGTTTAAGTTGCTGCGAAACGAGACTGTAAAAAATGTTAACAAACCGGTTTTTGTCTATAAACAAAGACCACGTGCTTTCTGTAAAAGAGTATCAGGGAAACACTAAATAAAAGCCAAACAAGCGTAGAGTTTGTTATTTATTTATTTACATATTTTATATACACCATAACTCCCTTGAATATTTATTTTCTTTCATTTCTATACACAAACTATTTAACGTAAATTGAAGAGTTACAAACTACTGAAGAGCAGTACAAAAGATATTTAAACAGATGAATGTTTAAAACATAAATTTATAATATACAGATGAATGCGTAAAAATATAGATTCATACAAATGAATGTTTAAAAACAGAACTCTTAAAATAAAACAAAAATACATAACAATAAAATAAAATCCCCTACTGATATAACCGTGATGTGCAAATAACCAACTCTATCTTATTTTCAAGCTCAGTGTTATGTGCACTAGTTAAAATTTAAAATGATAGACCGAAAAAAGGAGCGGCAATGAAATATAAACCACACAAAATCTTCCTTAAAGAAAAAACACACAGCTGAAAGTTTCAAACTAACATGCGAAACGTACGTACACAACCATGCACAAAAATTGCAAGTTTAGAGACCCTGCAACACAACTAGGGTGTAGTACCCCATCTCGTGACGTTCATAAATTTAAAGTCGGTGACTTCGTATGAGAAAAGTGAAGTGAAAATAACACTTAAAACTTTCAAACTGACATGCGAAACGTACGTACAATACCATGTTAAATGTGCGAACACCAAACACGGAAACATCGGCAAAATTTCCGAGTTTCGAGACCCTGTCACGTTTCAGTCCCTTTCTCGCGTTCATAAATTTAAAGTCGGACACTTCGCATAAGAACAGCGAACTGCAAATAACAGTTAAAACTTTCGAACTGACCAGCGAAATGTACGTTCATACACAACCATTCGAAATATACGTGTACAACCATGTATATGACAGGGTCACAAACTTTGAGAATTTGGCCGATGTTTCTGTAAATAAGACCATTTTGGTGTTCACACATTTCGCATGGTTTATATAAATATGGTATATGAAGGAAACTTCTATTTTGAAACTAGACCGAAATTCGCACAGCGAATTAGACCCCACTTGTAATGATAAATTAAAGGTAAATTATATTGCTGTTTGTTAACATTTTTTTTTTTTTTGGGGGGGTGGAAAGAAGAATGAAGAAATGCACGGAACAGAACGCAGTGGGAGTATTCTTAAGATTCACCCCACCCCACAGCGGGATTCAAACAAATGCTGCTCTTCTTATTTGCTTTAGAAATTAGCCTTGTAGTTGCATTATTTACGAACAGATGGTGTTACAGGACAGTTGATCAACGGACTTTGACGGACTCCCTTATGTGGTTTGTTTTGTGCTCAATGGGTGCTTATGTGGCTACCTCATAAGAACCACCACATAAGGAACAAAAACCACATAAGTGACGGATCCACCACATAACATAATCATTGTGGGCACGAACAGACAGACGGACGGACGGAAAAGTTCATAACTATATCCCTCCGTTACAGGGGGGACAATGAGATAAAAAATAAATTTCAGCGATATCCACAGAAAGATTGAGTGTAAATAAGACATGTACGTACACGAACACGCCTGTTCGCAAAACAAAAAGTTATAAATGGCACTGAGTTTACAGTGACTGCAATTCACACACAACACGCATACTATGTGGCTTGCGAAACAGACCGGCTTACATTAAGAAACCGAGAATAATATGTCAAACAAATAACTTGGTTTCAAACGAAAACAGGAATCTACGAAGATAAACAAACTCTAACGATCGCTTTATAAAATATGTGACATTTTGCTTCGGTTAAACAAAAATACGTACTTTAAGAAAATGATGTGGAAACTCTGATATTATCGTTCACTACCAAAAGGGGTGTTGCCTTGTTTACCCAAAACTTTAACTTTGATTTTTGAGATTTATAGGCTACAAACAAAAACAATAAATAACTTTAAAACGTATTTGCGATATGATTCTTCCTGTTTTAAACACAATTATATAGATATGTCCCCGAAACGGACGATCCGCCTTAAGTGCGAAACGGACCGAAAATCGGTCCGTTTCACTTTAACTTTAAAAAGCGATGCACACGAATTCGTCGTTTCGCGACGAAGTGTTCACACACACATACAGACAGAGACAGACAGACAGAGACAGAGAGAACGTACGTCTCCCCTTTCCTCAGAGGCATAATAATGGCCTTCTCTGTATGTCGACACGCTGCACAGTAACTCCGCGTCCTGAGAACACGCTTAAATTTATGCTTACGTCTCGTTTCTTATGTTACATAAAATTAACTTTACAGCAGAGCACGACTGAACTCTGATCTCAGACTGCTCAAGGATTATCTCAACAAACTCATCAATGTTTGTGACACGGATGAGTGAATCAATAAAACGAAGTTCATGTTCAACAACTGTTTTATTTGTTGAAAGCAACATTTGGCGATTTTTACAGACGATGACGTGGAAGAAATTAAACAGCGGTAAGTCTTTTTGTTTATCAAAATCTTTCAGCAGATCGTGAAGCAACAGCACGCATATTTCCGTATACTTTTGACGGTGGACTTCCTAAAAGGAAAAAAAAAAAAAAGAATCGTTACTGACACAAAATTCGTGAAAAAATAATTACCCTACATGAAACCATAAAACACTAAATTTGCCTAAATTACTACTTGACTTCATTTTCTCATTTAATGTTTCAAACAAATTAGTTCGATTTTTTCATGTCTAAAGATATTTTGCTCTAAAAGGGCGCCATGACACTGTTGCTTTCTATATGGAAATGATTTAAACTTATGTGTAGATCTTCTCACCTAAAATTAAATTGCAGATGGCTGTTCTTGCTATTCTTATATTCTGATAAGACCCCAGGATATGCACTTTCCTGAAACAAAGATTCATTAGAATGAATAAATTATATTTTAACAAGCCATCGTCGAAGGCGCAGACCCCAACCGGACACAACAAGTCGCCATTTTGGCATTTTTTTACCCATTTGAAAAATAACAGGAAGTTGCACAACTCCGATATATATATTTTCACAGTGCAAGGTAGCATATGCCTAGGATAAATAGTTTCGGAGAACTCGTGTGGAAAGCAGCCAAGTCTTACATTGCAGTTCTCTGAAAAAATCATAATTTTTGACAAGTCGCCATTTTGGCAATTTTTGGCCGATTTGAAAAATAACACGACGTACTTCGATTTAGGGGAAAGGGGGGTAATTTGAGACGGCGGGTAATTTGAGACACTCTGGATTCGCATAATGCACTCACTCCAATTCGCGTTTTTGCTATTATGGATTAGAGCTGTATGGATGGCATCTGCCCTTGACCTTTAGGAGCGCCATTTTCAAAACACGTTTTTATCCCAAGGTAATTTTATCATTTTATTGAAAAAATGATTCGTGAAATGGAATGGATATTATGTCTACTCAAGGGTAAGTTGTTTAAGATTTGTTTGTGGTAGGATATGGTGTGCTAGGGTATTGGTCTTCTCTATAACTGAGCAAAATATTAATGACCTGTTTGTAGTGTATGTAACGATATATTGATTTTAACCAGTTAGCTCCAAACGGGGTAATTTGAGACACCCGAGTGGGGCAATTTGAGACATGTCTCAATTTACCCCAACCTTAATGTAATTGTTTCCTATCTAACTAAAATTTACAAATAGCACGAGTTATCATATTTAATATGGTTTTAGGACCTTTATTTCGCAACCGGTGGTGTTCAATTTAAACATTCTTACGCCACCCCGCGCACCATCAGCTCTGAAATTAGGCGAAGACTATACATCACCTTCCGATATACTGCCGTTCCCCAAAGCCGCTCCCCGTAAGACAAAAGGCGGTAGAAAGAAAGGAAAAACCACAATTTTAACGGATACGCCCGAGAAAACGCGCTTACTCGAACAGGAAAAAGCGCGGAAAGAGAAAAAACAAGCGGCTGCTGAGCCCAAGGCTAAAAGGTCTGGAAAATGAAAACAACCAAGAAAACGGCGAAGGATCTTCGCCCCTATAATATTTACAGATTCCGATGAAAGTGACTAATTGTTTCTAGGCGTGCCAGTGAAAGTGACTAACAACTCATCACCTCATTTTAGTGACTGATTTTGCCAATACCATAGTTGTATTATGAAATTAGTATTTTTTTTTAATGTAATGAAAAACAATGCATTTCCGGTGCTCTTGCTTATGGTGTGTGTTTCAGAAACATGACAAAATACACCTGAAAATAAAAAAAAGTATTGAATTATTATTTTGCTTTTCTTTTTTTTTTAAGCTGGAGTTTTCTAATTCAATAAATTTCAAGATGTCTCAAATTACCCACTCCCTGTCTCATATTGCCCTGATAGTGGGGTAATATGAGACACTTTGGGAAAAAAATTGAACCATCACAAAATCTTAAAGGGTCATAGTTTTTATTTTCTAGTGGTTTATTAATTAAGTCTTAGATATGGTCTTCGTATGGCACATAGTGCATTAAAACATTTCTATCAGCTTGGTGTTCAAAAATAGAGAAAGACAAAAAATGTCTCAAATTACCCCCCTTTCCCCTATATATTTTCACTGTGCAAGGTAGCATATGCCTAGGATAAATAGTTTCGGAGAACTCGCGTGGAAAGCACCCAAGTCTTACATTGTAGTTATCTCAAAAGATCACAATTTTTGACAAGTCGCCATTTTTGACAATTTTTGGCCGATCTGAAAAAACAACACGACGTTGCACAACTTCAATATATATATTTTCACTGTACAAGGTTGCATATGCCTGGGGTAAACAGTTTCGAAGAACTTCCGTGGAAACAAAACAGCATCCAAAGTGTGACACACGGACGGACGGACGGATGGACGGACAAAGGGCAATCCTCGCCCGGTTGGGGTCTAATAATGCAATAAAGAACTGCGCTGGCTAATGATAGCGACTTTCCTTGGATAACGCAAGAAATCACGAAGTGGCAAACAATGGTATGAAATATCTTTCGCAAGGTTATGAAGTGGTAAAAAATCTAAGGGACGAAGTGTCCAAAAAGACATGAAAGGGCAAAGGTTCGAAGCGTCCGGGAACCTTTTAACAGGGGAACTGGTTTACAACAATTTTATAACATCTATGGCTAGCTGAAAGAACTTACGTGTCTGCTAATACTATTCTGGTCTTGGTGACATTTTCTATGGTGAATTTTGTTTTCCCGCCCTTTCCAGCTAATCGGCCAACGGCTCTTGCCAGATGATCCCCTTTCAGTGGTTTCACTGTTCAACATTAAACAGTTTATATATCTATACAAGTTACGCATCTACTTCGTCAAAAAGAAAAAAAAAACAATAAACAAAAAAAAAACAAAAAACAATGGCCGTTAAATGGAGTCACCAAGCCTGTGGTAGTTTGACGATTTGTCTCGACAAATACGATAACATAACGCCCTTGAACGGTGAGTCCTTTTGCTTTATGTCTGTTACTCTTTCAAGGCTTTTGATTTTGAAGCATCTATTTTCATTTATATATATATATATATATATATATATATATATATATATATATATATATATATATATATATATATATATATATATATGTTACAGGGAATCTGTGAAATAAGGGATTCCATGAAATCCCTAGTGGATTCGTGTAATAACTTGCTCAATCAATTTTGATTTTTTTATTGAGAATTTTCACGTTTACAATGTAATATTTTACCGAAATTAATAGTAGATTTTGAATTAATATCCTCAAAGCATTCGATTGCCAAACTATCATTCATGAAATACTTCTGTACCTGAATTTAGCGATATTTTTATCCTATGTAACTTATGTCACATTTCACACCAAATTCTGTTATTTTGAATGGTAATATAATGAATTCCAATTCCTTTCGATGTGAAAAGGGATACACAGTTTTGAAGAACCACTAAACAGTCTTCCTGAATGGATAATTTTTCAAAATAGTTTTATAATCAATATGAACTTATTCATTACACGAATTCCCAAGGGATTTCATGAAATCCCTAATTACACAGATTCCCTGTAAAACACACACACATATATATATATACACACAATGTTATTCTTACCATCAGTAACGTCAAATGATTCCAGGTACAAATCATCCAGCCTCACCAATGCTAAGGCATCCTTTGAATTGATAAAAAAGATAACGTCATACATGGAGGGAGACAGAGAGACATGGGAGGGCAGAGGAGGGAGGGCGAGAGGGAAGGAGGAAGATTTTTATTACATGCGGTCCATACGCAAAAAAATGACAGAAAAAAACCAAGGGTGCAGTGTTTTCAGACATGCACTGCACCCTCCTCCTTTTAAGCATTTTTTCAAGACCTCAGCTGTTCCTCTGTTTTCGCCTTGAACACGGGTGCGAAAACTGGGTTGGTCACTGACAAAACAAGTAGAAAAGTTTTGGCACTTATTAACTTGTTAATAAAGTTATTTCTAAAAAATACTAACATTAACAGGGCCCACTGAAAACCCATCACTAATGGCGTAACTCATACCGCGTCGCCCGACTAAGCATACCAGGGTAGTAAATAGTTAATTAAACAAATTAAGACACCAGTATCTTTGAAATGAGGCGTATAATAAAAGTAACACTTCATTCTATATGTGCAGAACAATATTTTTTGCCTTTAGCCTACGGGCACGGGCGGGCTTCCAGCTTAAAGCAAAAAAATAACATACTGCACATCGAGTGAAGTGTTTCTATTTTTCAGCTGTTCACTTACTACAACATAGGAAACTTTGGTCACAGCATTTTTTATGGTGGTGTGTGTCGTAAAAAAGACAGACCAACTGTAAAAAATTGAAGTGATTCGTACATTTCTCTATCATATACAAGCACACAATTATTGATACGAAAGGCAACTTACGTCAACTTCGAAACCTAGCGTGAAGGCCTTAACGAAATCTGCACCTTTCTGCAAGGCCCCGATGTCAGTCGTTGCTTTGCAAGTCTATAATCAAACAAATATACAATACAGGTATTAATACAAACTACTTTATGAAGGCTAAATATGGCATATATTCTCTTCTTGCCAAACAAAATTGTCCATGGGCAATGCCCCAGCTCTAGAATGCTGATGTCAAGATTTATGACATATAAAGGCTGGCGTCAGTCAAGAAATTTAATGAAAACATGGTTTATCTCCAATATATATCAGCCAATTATAGGCGACTCGCCAAAAAAAGAAATCGTCACGTGTTCGCCCATTTTTTTTTTCGGATCGCCAAAAAAGTGGACATATATATCACAACCTTCCATCAAAATTTTAGGATGTTTCATTTAAATCGTAGGAGATACGTTTTCATGAGAATTGTTTTTGGCTAATACTTCAACCAATTTTGAGAGAATCACGAAAAGATGTAATAGGCAGGTTAATAATAACTCTTAATCAGAATTTCAAAAGAGATTAAGGCCAACACCTAGAGCCAGTTGCGTTTTCAATAATGTTTTTGGCGAATTAGAGCTTCAGTGAGGCAGGATCCCCCGGGTAACACATAATGTCATTGGAATATGTAAATGTTGCACACCTTCAATATACGTATAAACCGCATGCAAAACCAAAAAAGCACTAGCAGTTTTGGAGTTACGGCCTGGACAAAAAGTCACATCTTTGTAAATTCGAACTAAATTTTTTATCTATTTTCAAAATACTGTCACTTTGACAATTTTTCATCAAATCGAACGAAACCACAACATTGCACACCTTAAATATACTTATTGACCGCATGTAAAACGAAAAAGCATTAGCATGAATAGTTTTCGAGTAACAGCCTGGACACAAGATACTATACTAGAGTGGTCGCTCCGTTACACGGGGGATAATCAGCAAAAAGTTATAGCCAGATAGGTACTAATTTCCACAACTCAAAATCTTAAGAAAGTAACATTATATTCCTAGCGCTAACAAAAATTTTAGTAACAATTCGTTTTTCGCTAATATTTGCGCCATTTTTTTCGAATTACGCAAAAAGAACAACAACCAGATCAGTACTAATGACCACTATCTTTATGTAAAATTTCAAGCAAGTAACACCATTGTGGGTTGAGTTAAAATTTTACTTAATTTTACTTATTTTTTTCAGTTTTTCGGCAATATTTTTGTCCAATCACCAGAAAAGTAATGAACAGGTACACAATAATTCTTGCTCTCTATATGTAAAGTTTCAAGACAAGAAGGCCATTTTTCTGGACTTGGCTAAGATTTTAGAAAAAATAGTTTTACTGTAAATTTTTCGACCAACTGTTGGCGAATAGCCTACAAAACTAGAGGTTCAGTGAAGCAGGATCCCCATGTAAGACATAATGTCACTGGATGTTAGTAAATTCAATGAAACTGAAAACCCTACATTGCCTAACAATTGTTGGTCGATATAAAAAATAAGACGGCGTTGCACATCTACAATATATATGTTTTCACTGCATAAAATTTCAGAACGCTGGATCGAAAAGTTTCGGAGAACGCGTCTGGACAAAATCTCCCTGTTAAGAAATTTCCTGAAAAACAACCATTTTTGACAAGTCGTATTTTTGAGAATTTTGGCCGATTTCAAAAATAACACGACGTTGCACAATAATAATCAAAAATAATAATGCGACGTTGCACATGTACAACATATAATTTTCACTGCAATATAGTACATAAAATTTCAGAGCGGTGGAGCGAACAGTTTTAGAGAACTCGTTTGGACAAAACCTCCATGCTAACAAATTTCCTTAAAGTCATTTTTGACAAGTCCTATTTCTGAGAATTTTTGGTCGATTTCAAAAATAAGACGACGTGGCACACCTTCAATATATGTTCTATCCGTATGCCACAGGTAAAAGTTATACGACAAATACCTTCTTAGATATAGCCCAGACATGAGGGCGAACGGCGCCCTGCGGACAGACGGATAGATGGGCAGACGGACAGGCTGAAACCTATATCCACCAAGCTTGAAGTCGATCCGTCTTTCCGCTATCGAGATATTTTGTTTAACAACTGATAAATTTTTACGTGATGATGTTTTTCTTAATTTCACCAAACGCGTCAACAGTCGAAACAGTCCTCTGCCTGAACCAAGGAATACCCATATAAACTGTAAGTCGATACGACTTTCCCTCAGCGAAAAATTATATTTTAGTTTTTGCATATTAACCTCAAACGCCGCACCCGTTCGTTGTACTGGTGGCAAAATTTGACAGAATCTGTCTGACTTACCAAGCAAGTCAAAGGACATGACCCAGCCGAGTTACCCAACAAGGAGTGAGAGAAAAACTCCGAAACGAATACTGTTAGGCCAAAAAATGAAGAACTTTGATTCTGAACGTAACTTTTTCATAATTTTAATACACAAAAACGGGTTTTCCCTGGTGGAAGCTACCCGAAAAGGGATCTTGGAGGGGTTGGGTTTTGACGATTCACGTATTTGCTGACAATTACACAATTTTACAAAATTTATAAAACTCCATTTCGGCATTTTTTTGTCATTTGCGAAAAAAGCAAACTCCTGGTGGAGAAGTACCTAAGAAACTTTCGATTAAAATTTTATAACTATCTGAAAAAGACTAAGAGAAATGAATGGTTTGACAATTCAGTTATTTACTACCATTTATTCCACTTTTTGCCTTCCGCCATTTCGGCAGTTTTTGGCGAACCGCGAAAAAAAATAGCCTGGTAGGCGAACCCCTGGGGAACATCCCTTCGTAACATCTAAACGATTGGAGAAAAACTGTAGGAGCAATAGCATTTTAAAAATGGGTCAAATCGGGCACAAAAAGTCAGTTTTTCGGCAATCGTCAAAAAAGTAACAGCCAGGTGGGGACCACTCAGGGAACATTCCTGCGTAATATCAAAACGATTGGAGCAAAACTGTAGGTGGAACTGCCTTTTAAAGAAGAAGTTTAACATACGCACATACATTCAAGCCCCCTATAGTGATACGACTAACCCAGTCCGACAAAGTCGGCTGGGTTAAAAAGTTTCAACTTTGTCCAATGTTCAGCGACTGAGAAATCTTGCATACAAGATTTTAGCGTAATGACGTTATACCGCCTTTCTTAATTTCGCAACATCCGTCAAAAGTTGACAGAACCGATCGACTGACGAAATATCCACATAAAATTTTATGTCGATATTCAGACATTTTGCACACAAGATCCTGTTCAAAATATATACATATTTTAAGTGATGACGACATACGCCGCACTCGTTCGTTGTACTCGCGACAAAATCTGAAAGAATCTTCCGGACTTACCAAGCAGCAATCCCGCCAAGTTTCAATTCCTTCGATGTTCAGCTGCAGAGCATTCTTACATACAAGATTTTAACGTAAAGATGGTTTACACCTTTACCAATTTCGCTACATACATCAAAAGTTGACAGAACCGTCCGACTCACCCAGGGAATACCTATATAAAATTTGAAGTCGATACGACTTTCCCTTAGCGAGATATTTTGCACACAAGATCTTGTTCACGATATATACAAATTTTACGTCAATGACGCCATAAGTCGCACTAGTTCGTTGTACACGAGACCAAACTTGAAAGAATCCTTCGGACCTACCAAGCAACAATCCCACCACGTTTGAACTTTCTCCGATGTTCAGCGGCTGAGAAATTTCGCACACAAAATTTTTTACGTGACATCATACGCCTTCCCTATTAATGTAACACGCGTAAAAAGTTGAAAGAACCGTCCGACCTACCCGAGGAATAAAAAGAACACGTCTGAAGTCGATCCGACTTTTTGCTCTCGAGATATCACACACACAGAACGTACAAACACTATATGTCTCACCTTGGTCGGGGAGACATAATTAGAGAACATTCGTGCAAAGTTTGAAACGAATCCGATCAAAACTGAAGGAAAAGAGAAGTTTATTACATATGTACATACCTATACACGTACATACCACATACGTACATACAGACGGTGTAAAAAGGAGCAGCACACAGATGAAGAGACAACAAATGTGGAGGCATCTTTGTGAGTTCTATCACAAGAGTTAACAGAAGTAATCACCTTTAATTCAACGTTTCTGGACTTGAGGTTGAAGCGTATTTGAAGATGCAAGTGTTCAACTACTGGTGTGAATATCTTCAGCCAGTTTTCCTTCAGTGGACTATATCGGTGACGTGGAACCGGAATCTTGCGCATTTCGGCTTTAACTCCCTAAAACAACAAACAAACGAATTGTAATACAGTAGATGCTCGTTAATTTGAACTCCTTGGGGCCAAGCATTTTGGTTTCAATTAACCCATACTTCTATCTAACCGTGGGTAGAGTTTTGGGACCGTATGTGGTGGATATATGGGTTTATATGCTCATGTGGTGCTTTGAATGGTTCTTTGTTTGATTGTTTGGTTTGGTTGGTTTTTTGGTGTTTTAAGTCCCTTTCAGCGATCACACCGCTATATCAGGACTACCCTGCCACATTATACTGAAATGGACCATTCCAGTTTGAATCCCTAGGGGGGATCATACTTGAGTGCACAACTAATAGGTACGAGCAGGATTCGAACCCGCACCGGCTGTACACCCTAGATCTGAAGACGAGCTCTCTACCAACTGAGCTACCCGTCACCTTACTCATTTATGCATTTTTAAAAATCCCATTTGCTTAATTAATCTCTGAAAAATAAATTTCATGGAAGCCCTAACCCTGGACTACGCCTAAAAATGAAAGCAATCCGACTGAACTTACTAGCAGAAGAACTGTTTTGAAAAACTTGATCCCTAAAACTTTCAAACGGCAGCAAGAAGCCTATTATTGGGGGTGTGCCAAAACAGTATTTTTTAAAGAAAATATCACATAAAGGACATTTTTCTAAAATTTCGAATAAATCCAATCAAGCTGCAGCAGGCGACGCATTTTGGTAAATAGATTTAAAATATCGCTAACTGTCCAATTTTTTAATAAAAAACAAAAAAAAGTATTTTTTCACAAGTGGACAATCTAGGGGACACTTATGCAAAATTTGACGGCAATCCGATCAAAATTGTAGAATAAGGAGCATCTGGAAAATTGGCCGCCAAAAAATTAAAATATACCTCCATTTGGTCAATTTTGTTGGATCGCTAAAAAAAAGTGCAGTTTCAAGACAAAGTCCCCTCAGATTTTGTCAACTGGCCGTCCAGCTGCTGTCCTCACCTTCGTCATCAGCTGCCATCGAACGCATATTTTCTAACTTTGGTGCAATTCACTCGAAAGTTCGAACTAGATCTTTAGTGTTTTGCTACAAAATGTTACGTGGGAAAAAAGAAATTGACTGTTAGTTGGTTGTTGCAGTTGTTTGTTGTTTGGGCGAGTTACTGTGAACAAAATGACATATTTTACTTTGGATGTAGATCAGTCAAGTTACGGAAATAAACGCCATCAAATTTTGATTTTCTAGTTTTTGACAGTTTATGACAGTTTTTGACGGTTTAACAATTTAACACGTGTTTTAACACGGGTTTTACACCACGTCATGTCATAAATACCTTTATGACGGTGTAAAAACCAACCCTGAGGACAGAGCGGAATACCACTCCTGATCGGAGCTACAAGGAAGAGACAGTAATTGGGACAAAATTATGGGTTTTTTTTTTTTACATTTTCGGGAAATATCCCTCAAATTACACAGAACAAATATATACCACTGATAGAGGAGGTCAAACCAAACATTGCTGATACAAAAGTGACTCCCTAATGTACGGACAATAAAATACACAAAAGTATAAATTGTGTTCCTAAGGCAAACAACAGACAAATGTGGGAAATAAAAAGTCAGCCTGAACGTTAACCAATCAACAAAAGCGATACAAATGATGTCGCCGAACCATGATGGCGAAGTAAACAAAAAACAGCTGATCAATCTCGCTAATCTTATCAACTTTTCTCTTGAACTAGCCCTAGATGACTCTTGCGGTCTTCCTATGACCTCAAGTCATAGTTCCTACAATAGGAAATGTCATTGATGTCAATTTTCAAATCTCGGAGCACGACTGGGGCCAACGGCGTTATTTTAGAAAGGGTGCATCACATAAATGGCCCAATTTTAAACAAGTAAGTATTTGTGAAACACACGCAGGCCCCAACCGCCCCCAAATTCATAGGGGTATAAAGCGATGACGGACAGACGGACGGACGGACAGACAGCCCAAACCTATAGGCCCCAATCCGAAGGGTTGGGGCCTAATTATGGCGCACAAGTTTATGGTCAGATAACAATTTTTTACTCAGAAAAATATGTGTTTTCTTGAGATCAGGATATTGAATCCCTCATTATCGCCCACAACAACAGTGAATCCACAGTTGCAAAATCACCCTTTACTCTAATTTGGGAGTTTCGCTGAGGTCGAAAATGAGCCAGGGTACTTCTCAATGTGCTTTTAAAGAAAAAGCCTGCCAGTTCAAGTCTCGGTGTGCGCCTTGAGCGTGCGCCGAAAGATCCAGAGCCTCGAAAATTGAGATCAATGGCCATTTCTATTGCAGGAACTGTGACCCTTTCTGTCCTAGGAAGATAGAAAGGGCCCGCTGGGACTACGAGGAAGAGGAGATAGAATTGGTTAGAGTACGAGGGGGAGGAGAACGAATGGTTACAGTAGATCCAAATGAAATGAAATGAAAAAGAACATCTTCCGTGGTTCAAAACAAATTTCTTTTGTCATATATCACAAAATGATGCATATTTAAGTCGATAAGGTTCCAAAACTTGCAGCTGGCTTATATGGTGGAGTTGGAATTTGGCATTTTGTTGTCACCAATTACGATCTACTCTAGCCAATTCTATCTCCTCTCCCTCGCAGATCGTAATTGGTGACAACAAAATGTTCAATTCTGACTAAACTTAATTAGCCAGATGCAAATTTGCCAACCTTTTCTAGTCAAATATGACAAATAAAAATTGTTTTCAGCCACGGAAGACGGTCTTTTCAGTTTCACCAATTTGGATCTACTGTAGCCATTCGTTCTCCTCCCCCTTGTACTCTAGTCCCAGTGGACCCTTTCTGTCTTCCTAGGTCAGAAAGCTGGGAAGCAAGAGTCATCTAGGACTACTTGTACTCTTGAACAACAATAGTCCTAGATGACTCTTGCGGTCTTCCTATGAGAGCAAGAGTCATAGTTCCTACAATAGGAAATGTCATCGATATCAATTTTCAAATCTCGGCGCACCACTGGGGCCAACGGCGTTATTTTAGAAAGGGTCCATCACATAAATGGCCCAATTATAAATTACGGCGCACAAGTTTTATGATCAGATAACAAGTTTGTACTGAGAAAAATGTGTGTTTTCTTGAGATCGGGATATCGTATCCCTCATTATCGCCCACAACAACAGTGAATCCACAGTTGTAAAACCACGCTTTACTCTAGTTTGGGAGTTTCGCTGAGGTCGAAAATAATGCGCCAGGGTACTTCTCAGTGTGCTTTTAAAGAAAAAGCCTGCCAGTTCGAGCCTCGGTGTCCTTGAACGTGCGCCGAAAGATCCAGAGCCTCGAAAATTGAGATCAATGGCCATTTCTATTGCAGGAACTGTGACCCTTCCTGTCCTAGGAAGATAGAAAGGGTCCGCTGGGACTAGCTCCGAGTAGCTCTGACTTGTATAACATCGTATATCTCTGTGTCAGAGCTGCGAAGCCTTCCATTGTTCCACTAATAGGGGTCAATTTCATATGTTCACGAATCCTGTATACCAGCCCCTATTATTCAAACATCTACAGAAAGTTCATGCAAAATATGCCCTTTTTGTAAAACAGGCAAAGTTTTTAGTGAGCTGTATATCTTTTATTTGTTCATAAAAGTGCAGACAAAGTTAGCTTCTGCATCCACCTGTCAAATGTTTGTTTACATTCTGGCCTTTCAATGTCACGTGACCAAAGTCAAGGGACCGAAAATTTAAATAAAGGGGTCATAGTTTATTTCTAAAATACATACTAAAATAGTTGATAGACGCAGAGTTAGGAATAAATTTATTTTGTTTGCCCACAATATTTGACTTTTTATTTTTACGTTCTTTTTGAAAGATCAATTTAAAAGTTTTTTGGTGGATAATTGCAAAAATTACTATTTCACGTAATAAAGTATGCTCCCTGTGTACAAACAAATGTTAATTATTGCGGGAGGTTGGGGCTACTTCCGTATTATTTTCTTTTAAAGAAAGCGTAACACAGAAGTTGTATATGATTACCGTTGTACTTTGAGGGCCTTTAGCAAATGCCAATAAAAACCTATGGGTCGTTGAATCTCGCACAAAGTAGCCACAGGGGTGCCTCAAAGCGAGCGCAGTTGACTTGCTTATCGTTATATAGCGAGGCTTTGAAGCGGTGCCTGGAAACTTTTTAGCGCACCGCTTCTTGGAGCTACGCTAGGACTAGAAAAACAAATGATACTTTTAATTTTATGTTACAATACTATGAGATACACTCTCTCTAGTGTGTGGTTCTAAGGATATTCATTAGTAAAATGAGTAAGGCAGGTTTCAGCCTATCTGCGTCAAATGTCTCACTCTACAATCCGCCCCATTCTACGGTCTACTCGTATGCCTTGTACGTGTTAACTTACGCTCAATTCGTCTCCTGATATGGGTGGCAAATTCGGTCTTTTTGGGGCGCTTTCTGAAGTGTCCATTGCTTTAGAATCTTTCTCCATCTTTCTTTTTCTCGACTTTCGCTGTACCAGAATGAAACCGTCACCATTTTCTACTTTTTCATCAGAATTTATTACAACACCTGTTTTGGTCGCCATGCTGGTTGAAGAAAACCTTGACCTTTAAATGACTAGTAGCGTAAGTGGTTTATTTCGTTGTCTACTAATGATGCTGGCTAGTTTTATATCAACGGTTTGGAAGGTGTGTACTTCCCTTTATATTCGTTAATCCAAAAAATTATGTTTCTTTTTCATTTTACATGGCATTATAATATATATATATATATATATATATATATATATATATATATATATATATATATATATATATATATATATATATATATATATATATATATATATATATATATATATATATATATATATATATATATATATATATATATATATATATATATTATGTTGTTATGCTAAGTTCCACCATACCTATCACCACTCGTTTCAATAATTGCCCAAGAAATATAATATATTGTCTTTTACAAATGTGCAAAACCCAGCAGGTACAGCATTTACATTTTTTACGTGTAATAGGGAATTTAGCCGGCGTTTTCAATAGTGCATCAGCATGACCAGCATGACGAGCTTGACCGAACTTTTCTTACCATTAAGAAACGTTCCACCAAGTAAACTCGATAGTTTTCTGTAGGTGCCATCAACATGTAGCTATCCTTTGGTGTATGGAAGCTTAGTTTTACATTGATACCGCTTGGGAGGTACCTTTCTTGCTCAAACATATAAATACGCAATGAGCTCATCGGTTGACCATCGCGTGTGTATATGTAGCGATAGTGTAAGCCCTGGTTCCCAAAGGGCTCAGAAAAGGGTTATGCATTCTGTCCTTTGTTGTACTGCAATGGATTAGCCTTCTTCACATTTACAGAATCTATTTGCCCTGCCCTGTCTTTGTAAATGAGCTACAGCGTTCGCTCTGACTTGCGGCTTTCTTCCGAGTCATGAATGTGGTGTGAAATAATGTTTGTGTATCCATGAGTGTTGTTGCTATGTGAAATAAGATGATCTTTTAGAAACAGCTCGACATTGATCCATAATTCATTGAATATATCGTCACTATGAGCCACTTCATAGTCCACAACCAGCTTTTGATTCCTTTACAATTCTAAAGGTGACGTTCGGTTTTATTTTAAATCTAAATACTCCTCTGTTATTACTGGTATGCAGAATTCTACTGGTGCACTTGGTCTGACAGCAGTAACAGGCTAGTATTCTACATCAGATGTTTTTTCAACTGCTGTTTGTGTTGGTAAAATGCAAAACCATACTAAAGGTGAAGTACTACATTCGCATGATTGATCTTGAATGAGCGAAATTTTTAAAAAATAGCTTTTGATGTTGACACTTCGACTCTTTTTCGTTTACTGGCAGGTTTCTGTGTTTGCTTGCGCCTTTTACTATTTGGTATAACACCTACTAACACCTACCTCCTTATGCTTTTTTTAATGAGCAACCATTTTTGCACCAGATGCAAGTAGTGGCACAGCCCTTCTAGCCAATACACTCAGAAAGGAACCAATGGCTTTTCTATATTGCATTCGAGTTCCTCGAAAACCAGGGAGTGCCCTCCCCACTTGGTATTGGAAATGGTTTCGATAAAAATTTGGATTGTAAATAGAAGGCTTCATATTGCTTTCTGTCTAAAATGAAGTTTACAGATGTCTTTACCAGTCTCAAATGCTACGTTTTCCCCTATGTCGTTCTTGATATTGATTTCAATGGTGTCGAACTTGTTGGTATTTGCAGAAACATAATGTGGTTACCCATAAGTTTTGGTAATTATATCACCCTCTTCTGCTTGAATAGCAACTGCGATTTCTAAAGGGACGGAATAATCACCAACAACATGAGGATCACAAATACAACAGTATATATAAAAGCTTAAAATCCACGCGTAATATCAGAGGTATAGTCGAATGGTGTATCGTTCACTGTCCACGTCAGGTAGAAATATTTCTGTGTGGCAAAATCCTAACACGTCCGCCAAACCTCAACTTGGATTTAGATGATGTCCATTTTAACAATAATTCGGGTTCGTCGTGTGATTTGTTGTATTTGAATTTTATTTTTAATGATGTAATCCTTGTTTCATTGGTTGCTTTAAGCATTTGCATATTCAAGGTATCTTCTAATTCCTCCGCTGTACTATAATTTTAACTTTTCTATGCCGTAGGGAATAATCCGCATCTTTTTCAAATGTGCCCCAGGTACGAGGACATCGAATTTCTGTTAATGCTACTTTAAACGTTTCTTAAATAAATGGTTTTTCGCATACGTGTTTGAAACGTGGACGCCGTATTAGTTTGGGTAAATATCCTTGCTACCATTATTTGGCAAAGTAATGTAAAAACTTGTGGATTTCATGACTTCTAAATTTAAAATGACCGTTTATGCTTTGGTATAACACTAATTTCTACAGTTGTAGTTTCGTCTATTGTACCTCCACAACAGTCACTTCAGCATCGTAATTTTTGAAAGGTTTTCCTAAAACGTAATGAAGGTAATTTAATACATTTCCCATTCCAGCTCATGCTGACGGTCATTTTTATATCTTGTATGGTTGTACGTTTTCTAAAAAATGGTTAACGAAATGCTACTGTTTGCCATAGCATCAAGGAACTCTTTCCAACCAGCTGGCACACTTTCTTGTTCTTTCTATCGTGACCACACAAGCGCTTCTTTCAACAAGTCTGCAATATTTGAATTAGAAATGACTTTACACAGGTCTTTTCGGTTCAGTCCAGAGAATTCCATTCCATTCCTTTTAACACTAAAGTCACCTTTTGATGATGTGTAGGTGGAAAATACTGCACTATATTAATTTTCATATCTGGAGATGTACCACGTTTTTGTAACGTATATATTCTGCCAACTGCTGTGACAATTTCTTAGCAGCTTCATGATTCCTTTCACCTTTCAATACAATTTTTATTTACTTTTCATGTCACTCCACTTGGACGTAGATTTTTAAGCTCTAACAACATGTAATATTCAATTTCTGGAATTTACATACTGCTTCATTCAATATAAAAGCTAGAAGTGATAAATGTAATACAGACATAGCCTTATTTACATAAACGAAAGCTGTGTCATATTCTAAAATACCAATACGAATGCAAACGTGCTCTTTTGTTTTTGGTTTTAAGTCAATAAGCAAGCACCCAAAAGGTTTGCTTGTAGCGTTTCGAAACGCTTCAATCAAAAATTGTGAATTGCCTGGAAATATTTCACGCGCTAGTGTTGTAATTTGTTGATTATCTCTCGGATTTTTAAACAAAACAATATAACTGGAGTTTAAACTGATATTTTGCATTTATTTTCCTTGATGAAACAAATTGTGTACAATAAATATAAATTATTATGGCTACCTGCCACGCTAAACAAATGTGTCACCCGTGCATCACTATGACACTGAGTCATTAAGTTATTAATAACCAAGAGACTGGTTGTTTTAGGATCAAGCCGGTCTTTAGTGTCTTCTGGTATACCTTTATGAAACATCACCTGACGCATAGACTCGCTTAATATAACCATAAGATACATTCTGTTGATGGATAAATTTATTTATGTTGAATAAAAACTTTAATAAGAGATCTTTTTTTACTACTAGCGGATCTAGGGCGTAAACATGTGAATTGAGTGTTAAAACCATTCTTGTTAAAACCATGTCTTTTATCCAACTGTTGATTTTTTTCGGCCAGCCCATTCACTTCACAAATTGCTCTGTTTATCCTTTGTTTTTTTTGTGTTTTCCACCTTATATAATGAATCAGCGTGTTTTGAAAGAGCTGGTAATTATTCTTCATCAAGATGACCATTTATAGTCTTTAAGTCTGTGTAAATTAATATCCTGCTTTCGACAGCGATGATAAAGACTTCATCAGTCTTTTTCTTTGGATAGTGACGTTGAAATACGTATTTCAAATGGGAAATGCGTACTCGAGCTTTTATTTTGAATTTATACGGCTCGACTTTTTTTAGAACATTTAATAGTATCCATGTACAAACGTTTTCATACTTTGGCTTCGTTTGTTTTATTAACACCAGCAGGTGATAAGCCACGTAATGATGTATGAGGTCTATTGTTGTAATTGGCTACGAGTTGTTGTAAGATGTCAGCGTACTTGTATGTCTGAGTTGGAAGAAAATAGCGGTACATTAATCCCTTTACGGCACGTATGACATGTCGAGCATAATACGCTTTGGTTTCATTATTAGTTGTGTAGGCATGAATGCCTTGTTTTTTTTCAAAAATTGTTGCACCCATCGGTTAGTAAATTCTGTCCCGTTATGTTACCGTGACAACTTAGGTCGTCTGTCGGTTGTCTGAAAAATAGTTTTAAAAGCTTGTACCACAGAGTCATGTTTTTATTAGGTAATGGTTCTCTCCACAGATATTAGGTAAAACCATCAATGACGGCTAGCAGAAATGTATACTCTCGTTGTGTGGACAAAGACTGGTAACGTCAGCTGAATCCGAATCCCACAAATCATCTATACCTTGCGTTATAATGCGCTGTCGTTTGAATTTGTACTTGACTGTTTGTAAGAGTGTAAACGCGTCTTGATCACGAATTCATTTTTTTACATTATGACAGGAAGTTGGTTTTCCTGTTTCTTTCAGAAGTTGATATAATTTATAGGGTCACGAATTCATTTTTTCACATTATGATAGGAAGTTGGTTTTCCTGTTTCTTTCAGAAGTTGATATAATTTATAGGGTCCAACAAAAACACCAGGATGACTTGGATCAAAATAAATTTGATTCAAATAATCTTTTCATGTAGCCATGTTATTGAAACTAACCAAGTGACAATAAAACCATTTATTTTTTCAATCCTTAGTGTAGGAATGGTAGCTTGACGACGAGAACATCACTTGTTTTTAGCTTTATAAAATGCTTTTTATTTAACTCAAGCAAAAATGCTTCAAATTTTCAGAACATTAGACTAATAATTTATACAAATAAGCTTGTAACCATTTCTTCTGAAACATTACTTAAATGTATTTTTATCAGACTGTCTGTCTCCGCAGCTGTTTCCACTCATCCGGTGTAAGCAGTATGCCTCGTTTGTAGCATAAGCATGTCCATCCTTAGAAGTAATGTAGTCGTGGATATTTAGGTAGAGTTTTCTTTTGTACACACACACTTCCACACCTTTTCCGTTCCCAGTTGGGATAAGAACTGATTGTTTCACGCGTTGTGCTAACACGCACCGTTTGCTAACACACTCTCTTGCGTGAGGGTTGTTTTCCCACTCACATTTTCTTCTCCTGAATACATTTTTAATGTTCAGTCTTCAACGGTTAGTTTTAAAATGATGATGAAGTGATTGTGTTGCACCCTTTTATTGTGTAGTAAACTCCACAGGGGCATGCGCAGCTAAATACATTTCTGCTACTAAAACCGAATGTCTAGTCACCAGTCATAATCAGCCTTTCGTAATGCTAGTCCTAACATAAATTGTTCATGTGGTACATTAAGGCTGCTACAGTTCTGCATAAATTCCATGACATTTTACTGGTTTTCCTTTCAGCAGCTCAGATACTTTTGGTTTCTAAGAATTTTTTCCATTCCCCATCATTTAGGTTGATGTAGTTGTTGTACACTTTGCTGTCCACTTTTCGAATCCAGTGGAAACTGATGTATTTCTTTTCAGCAAACGTAATTACTGTAATGTGTTTATCATGAGGGAGTCTGAGTTCGGATCCCTTATCACGCATGTGGTAACTATTTACTCTTATCTTATCCCGCATAAGAGTTGTGAGAACAATCGATCTTGACCCGCGTAAAAGACGCACAAAGCAACCAAATGCCCCTTCTGTTATCGCTGATTATGAATGTTGCGTTCATGGTTGTGACTGCTGAGTGATACTAAAGTTCATTCTTGTTATACCTACCATCACAAGACGTCACAGAATTTTAACCAATTATATTATCAGTTGCTTGAAGAAGTTATTTTTTAATCAGTCATATTATTTGTGTGATTCCTCGCCCCAATAGGCTAGGGACCACTTTCTAACCAGTTATTTTACTTTAGGAAGCCCTTCGATTTCTGTTTTTGTTCTTTACAGTTCTTCATATTCATCTTAAATCCATGGAAATGTTTATTTAGAGCAATTACAGGCAATGGACAGACAAATGGGCAGACGACTCGACGGACAGACGGATGGAGAGACAGACGGATGAACAGACCCGAATTCAATAGTCCACCGCTTCGCGCTACGCGGTGGCGGGGGATTAAAAGGTGGAGCAAGCTTTAATTTATTTTTTTAAATATACAGTTCTCCATCTTTCACCGTAAACTCTTTAACATAAAAGAGAATGTGAAAAAAAATAGAAATGGTTTTTGCGTTAAAAAGGAAGCAAGTTTTTATTTTTTTCATTTTATTTTGTTATTTTGTTATTTTTGAAAATTTTTAATAAACATTTATTCATCTTTTACCGTAAGCTGTTTCACACAAAAGAGAGAGTGGAAGCAATGGAAATGGCTTCTAAGAAAAAGGGGGGAGCAAGTTTTTTAAAATAAACATTTATTTATTTTTTACCGTAAGCCCTTTACACGAAAGACGATGAACATTTTCATACAATTTTAAGAAAAGCGCTTATTTCGTATGTCTTGGAGGCCATTAGAAGGGCCATTGCCTTAGTTTTACTGCTCTTGGAGCCAACTTTCAAGTGTTTTGACAGCAACTACAGCAAGCCTGATGACTGCTTGCTGTAGTTGCTGGTAAATAAGTAAGCAAGTGTTGTGGCAGATGCACAACTTTTGCCTTTTCTGGCTGGCTGCTGCTGGCAGCTGGCTGGATGACGGTTGGCTGACTTGCTGCTGGGGAATAGCCCCAAACAGCAGTTGGTGTAGCAGTTGTGTCGGTGGCTGCGACTGAGTCTATGTCGCCACCGACACAATCGACTGATCATTCGTAGTGCGCATTTTGCAGCTTCACAATAATTTCATCAGGTCCAATTGCACATTTTCCAATTCAGATTCAATAGTTGTCCGTCCCTCCCATCTTTTTATTCACTGAACTCAGATGTAAAGGTTTGTTTGTATATTTGCGTTTAGCGTCATTTTCACAAACTAGGATGAGTATAATAAGACGAACTTGCTAATGAGACAAGTGATAAAAAAGAAGGAAGAATAAAGAAATAGTAAAAGAAGAGTTAGAAAGGGATCCCCATTAACCGCTTCTCACGTCATGCACGGAACAGAAAGCAGTGAGCGTATCATAAAGATTGCCCCACCCCACAGGGAAAAGACATAAAACTAAACCATGCTGTAATGACGATCAGGCTCTAGATTTGAACGGATTTGTGTTTCTTATATTTTATTTTTAACTCATAACTTACACCGTTTACAGTTTTCCTATAAAAATGCTACATGAAACAAAAAGATGCTGTTTATTGATACAGTCATTAAAATCCTTAAAAAATTATTTCTACATGAATTTTAACATTGTTTAATTAGAAAACATAAACATGCTGGCTGTTTAAATTAATTTTTATCTGAATAAAACGATTTATTTCCGCTTGTTTATTTCAGTAGAATATTTATGAAACTCTAAATAATTATGTCTATAAGAAAAAAAATGAAAGATGATGTTTAAAAGATTTTACAATACTTTATTTGTTGATAGAGGAAGACAAAAATTCTAGCTTCTGCTTGATTCCTTTCTGATACATTACTCCAGGTCATTTCTCTAATTTCATAAAACCTGTCCTGAAATCCAGTCCAATTCATGAGTATCATTGACCGCTCCCGAAGTAAGTCTAAATGCATTATGGTCCACGGGTCAGTTGTGTGACTCGCCATCATAGCGTAGGATAATCCAGCACTTGCAGCACTCGATGCGATTCATTTTGACTGATGCCTAACTTTTACTTTTTTATTTTTTATATATCTGTCTTTTTGTCTCATTTCATTGGTCTGTAAAAGTGTACTATGATTGGCTTAACTTTATCTTTAACATGCAGACTCCTTAGCATCCAGTGTCCTTGACATCCACTCTCCTTCAATCACCTCAAGGTCAAGGGGTTCTTATCCCTTATCCACAATGCAACGCGTCACTGTTTTCATACCACTTCCGGAAACTGTTTTCATACCCCCATTTCCTATCTACTTGAAGAATCCACGATAATAGGATCATCTTAAAATTAAAAATAAAATAAAATAAACCTCGGTCCTTTTCAGGACTATCAGCTCAAATGAAATAACCGCTAAATCTGTCGTTGTTAGTAGGGAACAAACAAGAGTTTTACAAAAACCCCCCTACGCGGCCAGAGTTCTACAACAGTCAATCATCGTGACGTCATCAATCACGTAACCCACTAATACAATCTTTCTATCATCTGTCAATCATCGTGACGTCAGACCCCCCTAGGCAGCGACAGTTCTACTGCTGTCAATCACTGAACCATACTATGTGAGGACCCCCTAGGACATGGTTCCTCTGCCTTCTTTATAAGGACATTGTGTTTGTGTGCAAGAGGAAGTGACAGTGTTGTTGTTGTTGGAGACAGAGGTAGGTGAAATTCTTTTGGTTATTTTTTTACAAGATGTGCTCAAATGGTCAGCTCATTCAGACATGGAATGACAAGCTCTGCCAATTCAAAGACGTGATCAGCCCAAACTTTTTACCATTTTTGCATATTTATCCGTTTCAGACGATTCTGAAGGACATTTCACCATGTTAATGCTCTTTGTATGGCTAATGAGCATTGGTAAAACGAGCTTTTTTTAGTAATCATCATGAGACAATCTCTAACAGAGATTGCCAACAGCCTTTCTTAATGCTCTCAAGGAGCTGACTCCAAGATTTTACAACCATCTCGTGAAAACACACATGTGCTGTCGTATAAAAGGAGCGGATGAAGAGGACCAAGTCAGCATTCAATGTGCAGCCGTGGGGAAGACAACTAGCTTTAAAATTAGTGTGAACCTAAACATTACTGTGGAGCATGCAGAATTTGGGCCATTTCTTCGAATCAAACGTGGAGAGAAATGGCTTGCTTTAGCACCATCCTTATGGAAATTTACGCAACATTGGCTTCAAACTGTACTTAACGCAAACGAAGTGGCTTGCAGTTATTTCACACCAAAGCATGCGCTACAAATATTACATCAACATGAATGACGATGAATGGGAGGCAATGCATCAGGAGGTGGATAGCATCAACTCAGTCTTATTCGTCAAACCTGAACCATGTACGGAATGTCATGCCGTGAAAACTGTCATCAAACTGCAAAAGGACAATCCGATGAAGGTGTCAAAACTATCCAAGAAAAAACTGGCTGAAGTTTAATTGGAGAATATGAACGTGCAAAATCAACTTGGACTTACCTGTGAATATTGTGGTGCTTACGAATATGCCAGTGATAATGATTGTCACTGCCACAAGTACAAGATGTGTGAACCTGACAACTTCTGCAACAAATGTGGCTTGCTAACAGTATCTGGAGAGTAAGACTTTTGGAATCATTTGCTCACCAGCCGTCATAGTGTGTAGACATGTTTTTAACAAATATTATTCAACCACTACGGAGATGTGAAGCAAGGTTGGATGTAGAAACGTGTTTCAAGGAGAAGTACGTGGACTACATGATAAGTGAACTGGCACATTTTGGGTCTGTTTAACAACAACTGCAACACTTCAGCATCTATTGGCAACTTGCTCATTCAACGCTGAACTTGCCAAACTTACGTGAGGATTTCATCATAGAGTGTGTGCTTTCAGACCTTGACGGAGTTGAGGAGTTTAATGTGGAAGCAGCATATCATTTTGCTCGATTTGATCCAAGAATGTTTGATAAAGTGAGAAAGTGTTAATTTATATTGCAGTATAATGGCAGACATTACATTGAAACAATATGTTGTGCAAAAAACATATTGTGAAGAAATGTTATTAGCTGTAAAACAATTTGCATGTTTAATATGTCCTGCTTGTCAAAATGAAGAGTGTAAAGACCAGACTTGTCAAAATGAAGAGTGTAAAGAACACACTTGTCATTTCACATGTGTCTATACATATTGGAATGAAGCTAAATATTATATCCATTTAGATAAAGTGTTGGACAATGCAAATCAACGTTGCGAGAAATATGGTGTAGATGCTATAGCATTTGATGAATTAAGTAGTTGGTTAGTGTACATTGAAGATCAATGGGCTCCAATTATTCACACCATTGCGTCTATACTTGATTTGTAAAAAAAGAATAAATTGTAAGATATGTTGATTGAGTTATGAGGTGAAATAAAATGTGAGATATGTTGACAAGTGGTGATCATTTAGTGTTAACATGTCGACGTGGAAAGGTTACTTAACCAATATTTACTTTAAATCTGGTCATCCCGGGGAATTTGCTGGTCCTTACAAACTTAATCACATATTTAAAAAACATAATCGAGCAGTTACTCATTCCAGAAGAAATGTCTGCAGGATCGAGATGCATTCAGTTTACTACAGCCTGTAAAATATAGGTTTAAAAAGCAACATGTCATTACATGTGGTATTGATGACATGTGGGATATTGATTTGGCTGACATGGGAAACGTAACCTCCTATGATGATGACACCCACTTTTGACTGGTTGTTATTGATGTGTTTTCCAAATATTTGTTGGTGCAGCCAATATCCAACGAATCACATACCAGTGTCATACAAGCCTTCCCGAAGATTTTTCATGAAACACATCGAAGACCACGAACTCTAAGGTCAGATAAAGGAACTGAATTTAAAAAGATGGGTAAAAGCATTTTTGAGGGAGAGAATTCATGCCTATACGACAAAGAATGAAGCCATAGCCAACTTTGCTGAGAGAGTCATTCGTACTCAAAGGGAATGATGTATCGGTATTTCCTACAAAATCAAACTTATCGCTATATGGACACCCTTTCAGACTTGGTGTATAATTACATAGAACTCATGGCTCCCTCCCTAATAAGTATGTTCCTGTAGATATTCGAAAGGAAAATGAATCTACAGTGTGGAAGTATATGTGTGTGATCAAATTGAAATTGAAGAAAAGAAGAAAAAACCTGCTAATTTAAAATTGGTGAACATGTTCGCATTTCACACATGAAATATGTGTTTCAACGGGATTATCATATAAAGTGGACGCACATCGTCGTAAGAAGCACAGAATACACTTATATCGTGTGAAAGACTTTTTGGACGAAGATATTGATGGATATTTCTATGAGGAAGAACTACAGAAAGGGACAAAAAGATATTGAATCCATCTACAGAATTGAAAACATGAAAAAGACGAGGTGCTAAAGAATTACTTGTCAAGTGGATAGGTTGGTCAAAGAAGTTTAATAGTTGGGTGAAAGAAACAGACATTCAAAAATGAAGCATCCATTCACATGTTTGGTCTCTGGACTTACAGGCAGTGGTAAAACTTCTCTGGTTAAGGAAATTCTAGAGCAAAGGTTAATTAATCCCTCTCCAAAAACCATTTTATGGCTTTATGCAGCAGATCAGCCTTTGTACAAGGGAATGAAAGGTGTGGAATTTTACCAAGGCATTCCAGACGACATTGAAGAGCGCTTTAACCCAAAACAACTTACTCATCATTGACGACTTAATGACAAATGTCATAGTGATGAGCGTATGACACGTCTCTTTAGTGTTCGCAGCAGTCATCAAAATCTGAGCATCATTTTTATAGTGCGAAATTTATTTTCCATCATGGTAGAGAAATGCGAAATATTAGTTTGAATACGCATTCCACCAGTCTGTTTAAAAATCCAAGAGATCAAAAACCAAAAAATCAGTACATTTGCTCTTCAAATGTATCCTGAAAAATCTCAATTTCTCATAGAAGCCTATCAAGATGCTACCAGCAAACCTAAAGGCTATTTATTCATTGATTTGAAGCCAAAGACAAATGGTCAACTACGTATTCATACAGGCATTTTACAAAAAGATACACACTATGTATATGTTGATAAAGTAGCGTATTAACAAGAACCAAGTCAATTGACCATTCGCAGCGGACCTAACCAACGTAAGTCCTTGCTACAGCAAGCTACCAAGCAGGAATTAACTAGCCTCTTTGAAATTTGCTTGAATATGTTGCGAGGACATTTAACCTTAAGCTCAAAAATGTATAAGGAATTCAAGCGTGAGCGTCACACTCTAACAGATAAGAAGACAGCACTTCAAAGAAAAAAGAAATTAGTCAGTCAGAAAGGAGGATTCATTGGAGCTATTGCTAAATTTGCATTACCCTTGTTAGCTCAGTTGCTGTTAAAATGAAGCATATTTTGAAAATGGTCTAATTCCTGAATATGAATATAAAATGTTGTTAGAAAAGAAAAAGATGGTGGAATCAAAACAAAAGTGAATAAATTTTACGTGGGAAACAAACTCGTGAAAAGGCAATGGAAATGTCTCAACTTCTTGGTCGTCATTTATGAACAATTCAGTCACAACAACAACAAAAGTCTGCTGCATCATCTAATGCAGAAAAATCATAAAAGTCGCAACAGTTTCTAAACCATTTTAACCTATTTATTATGTAAAACTAACACAACTTCTGGCAGAACTTAAGAAACATGGTACGAGATGGACAGATAAAAATGAAGTTGTTTTAAAAACTTGTGATGTCATCACGAATTCCATCACTATTGATTTGTTGAAAGAAGCATTGGTTGCTACAGGAAGAAACGACAAGAACCACCACATGGTTGGAAGCAATTTATTGACTAAATTGTAGATGCTAATATTCACAAAACGGTTTTTTGGCAAAAATACATCTCGTGAAGATAGTGCAAAAGAGATAAAACAACGTCAACAAAGGCTGTTTCCAGAAGGATGGGAAACTTTTTAACATGGTTTAAAGAATTATGGTGTTGTTATAAAGAAAATGAAAATAAAAATAATGTTCCTGTACAAATCAGGTGTGTTTGTAAGGAAAAGTAGTAGACAGCCAATGTAGATCATGTAGACAGTGTGGATGAAGTGTGCCAGAAACAAAGTAATGTATATACACATCCAGTCTATCCACATCACATAAACGATGTGGCCATTATGGAGTCGACAAGTCTACACCTTAACTTAGCAATGCTAGCATGAACTATTATCCCAACAATAAGGCTTCTAATCATCAAATTCGTATGCCTCGAACCATATATCTGAAAGGAAACTATGAAGTAGCCCTGGCTGAAATTCAATACCTACATACATGGTCTACGATGAGGTCCAACTTAGACTATTATGTGAAATACATATCGGATTATATATCTGATGATGTCTTTAAAACAGTATATATTTCCCATGGCTATTACAAAAACAATAGTGAAGTCATTCAAGCGATAAATCAAGCCTTTAAAGATGCCTTCACCACTGATGAATCCAATGTGTCTCCAGTGAGATTAAACTATGGTAAAATTACAAGGAAAGTCTCTCTGATGTTAAAAGATAATTATGCTTTATTACTTTCCTCGGGATTAGGAGAATTGTTAGGATTTAGACCACGTGTAGCTTATGTTAATCAAAGTGAGGCACGGCACATGCTTGATATTAAACATGAATTTTATACACTCTATGTGTACTGTAGTATTTGTGAATCACAGGTTGTAGGATATTATTATGTGCCTTTGCTGCGATCTGTCGGAATACAAGGACATGATGGAGACATTATTATGAAAACTTATGGAAAACCTCATTATGTTCCTGTAAATACATCCAAATTTGATACCATTGAAATCAATATTAAGGATAACACGGGTGAAAACATTTTATTTAAGGCTGGGAAAGTGATCTGTAAACTTCATTTTCGACCAAAAGCATTATGAAGCCATATATACATAATCCAGACATTTACCGTATTCATTTCCGACATCAAGTTGATGGGGATTTAACAGGATTCAAAGGAGCACGATTACACTATGGAGACGATATTGGTTCAATACTGGGATCATTGGCTCGCAAATCCATTCCACTGCTTAAGGCAGGGGCTAAAATTGTTGCACCACATCTTAAAAAGGCTGCAAAAGATGTCGCGAAAGATGTTACGGGTCGAGTAGCACAGCATGTGATTGATGATGTGTTAGGAGGACAAAAGAAAGTGCAACCGACAAAACGTGTCAGAAGGCGAAAGGCAGCTAGTTCAAAAATGTCTTTAATTCGTAATCATTCATGTGAATGTAGTCTTTCTCCATTGGAATGGTTTCACATACTTCCAACGCAAACTGCTGTAAAAAAAGTTATAATGTAGACTATCAACCACTCACTGCCATTAGAGAGGGTGCCCCAATAGAATGTTCTATTCCTGCGAGTACAGAAGGATATTTAGATTTAAAGAACAGTAAACTTCATATTGTATGCTGCATTGTTAAGGATGATGGAAATGTGTGTGGTGCAGATGATAACGTATCATGTATCAATGATTTGTTAATGGGTTATGGTCTAATATTGAATTATTTCTGAATGATCGATTGATTTCACATAGTAACAATACCCATGGTTATACCAGCATCATTTCTCACCTCATTCATGACTCGGAAGAAAATCTCAATTCTGAGCGTTCTATGCGTCTCATGTATAAAGATACTGCTGGATCAATGAATAGTCATGAGGTGAAAAGACCCAATTATGAAAAGTATGTATCAGGTTTTCATGTGAATCCTAACGGCCGTGATATGGATAACGCAGGAAATAATGGCTTACATAACCGTTATTTACATACGAGTCTAAGCCGTTAGTTTATGCTTACAGGTGCTTTAAGGGTAGATTTGTTTGAGCAGGGCAGGATAGATTTGTTTGAGCAGGATCACTATCTTCCCAATGCCGTCACCATGAAATAGACAAACAGATGAATATGTATTAATGGCTACAAATAATACCTTTAAGGTAGAAGTGAAAGATGCGTTTTTAACCATTCGCAAAGTGAGGGTTAGTCCAGGACACACAGATGCATTGATGAACACTTCCTATTACCAGAAAAGAATGTAACATTGGGCCATTCCAGCTGGATTTCAATCTTTTGTGAAAGATAACATCTTTTTGGGTCAATTATCAAAACGTATTGTCATTGGAATGGTTCATAATGAATCTTTTGCTGGAACAGCATTGAGAAATCCTTACAATTTCGAACAGTTTAATCTTAACTACGTACATCTTTACACTGATGGTGAACCAGTCCTATCCAAACCTCTCAAACTTAACATTAATCGGAACAAATATCTTTTGAAAATGTTTACAAATCTTTTGATAAATTGAATGGTGAGAAAAGTTTCATCATAAAGCAGGAAGATTGGCCTAGAAGTTATGCTTTATGTTCTTTCGACTTAACACCTGGTTATGATGGTGATGATCATTACGCCCTTATCAAACATGGGAATTTGTGGCTAGAGATGAATTTTGCCGGTGCCTTGCAAAATACAGTCAATGTTATAGTCTATGCTGAATTTGATAATATCATTGAAATAAGTGCAAATCACAGCATTCAATTCGACTACCAGTCATGAACACGAAGCAGACAGATGCCATATTGACCCATGATGTCTTGATAACAGACTTGTTTCAAGGCGTGTTTTCCATGGACCAGTTATCATCTTTACAACGCGGTGCCTGTCATCAATACAGACGATCATGATGCACCAGGAGAGCATTGGGCGGCAGTGTATTTTGACACTCGCAGAAAATTTTGACTCTTATAGCCTTTTACCCATAGACAGTCCTTTGAATAAGTTTTTAAAGTTTAATTTCATTTATAATTCAGTTCCATTACAAACACCGATATCATCTACATGTAGATTTTATTGTGTGTATTATATTATTCAAAGAGCTCGAGGACATAGTCCTTTTGAAATCATTGATGTATTGAGAAGTGATTGTGATTTTGTGGTAAAGGATTTTGTATATAGACATTATAAACCATTGTCTTATTGATATTGTATTAGTTGTATTAGTTAAGTTGTGGTAATTGTCAATTTCATTTTATTATAAATAAAAAAGAAAGTTTTATACAACTTTCTTGTTTTTATTGTGTTACAAAAACAAATTATTTACATTTCAACAATTATTTTACAAACACATAACATTCAGTACATTGATAAACGAATGCCATTCATTACAATCTGGAATTGATATATGTATCATAGACATCATACCCACGTTTGTAAAAGCTATGAAAACTCACATCACCAAACTTTATTATCTTAACAGTTTCATGTTCAGACAGTTTCAGTTCATATCCATGTTCAGTCATGTCTATGTCCATCACCATAACCCACATGGGATGTGTCAGCTCAATGAATTTGGTACCCGCATGAGTTGCACTTTCAAGTCCTCTTTGAATTCAAGCATCAGGTTCTTCCCAGTCCAATGCTTGTAACAGAGCGTACCATTCCACTGTACTGACGGTAATGTCGTAGCGTCCTGTAAGCTCGTCATACTGGCGAAATCGTACAAACACATCTAGACAGTTCTCAGTCACACGCACTTCTAAACCATCTGAGAGTATAAGGAGAAAGCCAGGTATTCTCATCTTCTCTAGATTATCCTTCAACACGGATTGTGTTTCAGGTGTTGGTATGATATACTTTCCAAAATGTCTCAGCACAATGTCATCACATGCGTTTCTCAGATATGAGAAGTGATCTGTAATGAGTTCATAATCCGATAAAAAAGTCTTTCATCTCGTTCAACAGTCGGATCAGTTTTGAGCTGTCTCCTTGTCTGTGAAGGCATTTTTATGCTCGGATAATGGTGAAGAGCGGATGTTGTATGGTCTCTAGGAATCGTAAGATTGCGCGCTATTTCTTCACATCGAAGTCAATTAATGCTGTAAACAGAGCATCTGGCATAATTCCATTATAATCCTCCCTCCGGATAATCCTGTAAAAGATTTTTCCAGAATCTAACACACATGTTTGATCAATCAGTAGCACTTCAACATTATTTTCAAGTTTGCGTTTAAACCCAGGTAATGACAACGGTATGTTTTTCAAGTCTTTAAACACTTCAGGTTTAAACCGATAGGCAGATTTTGTAATAACTTCATTCAAGTCATTCACAGCGAAGTAAACACCATTTTCAAGCCCTAATACATTCATGATGACAGTACGTACACTTTATAAGCTGTCTTCTTGTCTTCACAGCCCTTTATCTACTTCTTTCACCTGCTTATTTAACATTTTCCATTCAGGTACTGTCAGCAAAACACCCTTTTTCGTGGGACGGTTTCTTCCAGACCCCGCATCTCTGAGGTACTTGCGAATGTTTACCACTCCTTCATTGCTTTGTTTCATAATTTTAATGTACTTTCCATTTCCTCGAGAAAGTATTCCCTCCCACGACTGTGGTGGTGGTGGTGACGTCGTCTCCACTTTCAATTTCTTGATGGTGGTGGCGGTGGTGGTAGGATTTTTTACTTTTAAGTCCTTGATTGTATCAGCAAGAGTATCCATATAAGTTGCAGATCTCTTACGACTTCCAACTTCCATGTTAACGCTTTAGTGTTCACACCTCAAATAAGTCTTGGGAGGACCTCCCCCATTTTATAATGTCGTCTTGTAACGTCCATGCACCAAGGTGGAATAGTCATCATTCAACACGTATCGCTTGTTGTCATATGGGGTGAAGGATACTTTCCTCAACTTCTTCGAGAAAAGCTGGTGGTCATGACTTCGAATAATGTGCCCTGTAGTCATCGTTTGTGTCTGGTTGAACAAACTGTCTCTATACTGCAAATGTTTACTGCGTCTTTGATGCCTTTGGCTGTATGTTTTTCTTTTCCACCACACATTAAGCTGTACATTTTCGGTCTGAGTCCAACAAACTCTTCAATTGGGATGCCTGCCGTCTCATCCTTCATTTTCCCAAGCACTGTTTTGTTCACGTTGGAATGCAGGAAATGATCTGGTGGATAGTCACTTGTGTCAAACAGGTCAGCATCTTGCTGCATGTATTTGCAAATATGTTCCGTTTCTATGTCATAACATAGACTGTCGGTGTCGCTGGGCAACAACTTGGCATTGGGATACTTGACCATGATGTAGTTGCAATGAAAGTCAAACATAAGCACTTTGCTGAGGTCGAGAATGGTGCAGCCGACTTGAATGGGTTTATCTAGAAGCAAATCCACTTTGTGTAAATGTACGGCGGTCAAATCTTCGTTGAAAATTCTGAATTTGTGGAAAGAGGGCTTGGCCACGAGTTTCTTGAACCGCCTTTCCTTGCGAACAAGTTCAACACTGATTCGCTTTCTCACATTTTCCATGGTTTTGCCAAACATAGAGTTGTTCATCAGTTTGAAGAAATCTTTCTCAAACGGGTTCTTGGATAATTTTCTCTTTTCTGTGTTCAAGGTAATGCATTTCTCCAACCATTTACTCTGTTCAAACATGATAGCACGGTGTACTTTGGTGACTTTCAACCCCAATGAGACGTACTGCCGCAAATTCCTATAATGAAGCACATATTTCTTCTTGGTGTATAAGTTAGGATTGAGCTTTTCACTAAGTTTGCCTTTCATGTTTAGAACTTTCCGTAGCTTCTTACTGTACTCTGGCAATTCTCGAACTTTGACACATTTCCGTTCTGGAGCTACACGGTAGTGATTACGGCGATCGTGGATTGAATGTTGGTATTCTAAATCAACCTCACCATATATCCAATTTCGTCACCTTCGGCCACATCCATGAAGTCGAGGGATTCTTGCTAGCTCACCCACATAAATCCACTTCGTGGCATGCTTTCCGACATGGCCCAACCATACAGATTGCTTGCGTCGAGGTATATCAGGTAGTTGTTTGGTATGTCAGAATTGTAATCTCCTACATAGGGGTTATTTGCTTTCGCATACTTGTGCGTGATCACAGATATTCCTCCACGTATGCCTTGTTCAACCATTTGGCACCTGTCAATGTCAGTGATTAATTCCAACTTCACCTTTGTCGCTTTTAACATAGAATTGCACGACAGTCCTGGCGCTGTATAATAGTGAGCAGGATCCAATTCATACCTGTTGAGGCACACTTGACGAAAATTTTCAAACTCAGCCAGCAGTAGCACATCTGATTTCAGGTGCAGGTGGTGGCATTCACCGAATGTGGTAAAGTTGAATGTATTCCACACCCTCTGCGCATGAGCATAATCCTCATCGCTGATGTCCTCTTCGCTGAGCTGACTGTAAAACTTGTCCTTTGACGGTAGCTGTGTTTCAGCAAACTTGGATGGTTCGTCCACGTAATAATAGGGGTACACTCCCTTTCACAGCAGCCAATCTTGTTGGTCACTATCGCGAATGTGAGAAGTCATGTTGTAGAAGTTATCTTTCCCTTCTGCCGCAAGGTTGGATACTAACTTCTGTAGAGAGGTACTCATGAACTGAAAGCTGTCCGTAAATTTCAGATTGCTCACGGTGAATGCAATATATTTCTCAATGGTGCTGGGAATGACTCTAACCGCTTAATCTTTGAATTTCCCACTTTCCTTCATGATCAGATGACTCTCATAGCCTCGCAAATTATGGAAAAACACGGGAATGATAAAAGAATCTTTATCCCCTGCCGATCCTTTCTAAGTCGAAATTGCAAGTTGAATTCATTATGCGCTGCTGTGCGGTATTTGCCATTGATGTGGTCATGACCTCACACGATCCGCTCCTAGAGGCTCATGGCAAATGTAGCAATCGATGGCGTTATTAAAATTCTCTCGGTGCTCACGTGTCATCACCATGTCCTTTGGCTGGTCTAGATCACGCTCGTTGACCATATGGTTTAAAAAGACTTTTACGGCATTGTCTCCTCAATACACGACTGTTGCACGTGTGTTGTACTGGCTGACAACCACATAGGCAAAGCTGTTCGGACGACTATGTTGATACCTATTCCCTTAATACTTTTGCGTGAAACATTCAAAGTCTGCATAAATCACAAAAGGTGCTCGCTGTTGTTTGGCTACATTCTTGAACTTGATGATAGGTTTCTTGGGGAATGATAAACGTTGCGCTCCATGCTTTCCACACACTTCACGATGCTCATCTAAAAGATCTTGTCACATAAACCCGTGAAGACAGTTGAAACAATAAAAAGTTGCTCTAGAATTTTTGGTGCGATAAGACATAAATCAGCTGAAATTCTTGATCAAGCAGTGATGCCTTTTGTTGTCACTGCTAATCAGGAGTAAATTGATTTCTCTTGCAATGACGTTTCGACTCAGTTGTTTTGGAACAACCACATCTTGTTCATATCCAAACACGTTGATGGATACATCGTTCTCCTTTTCAAACTTTGGAATGTCAGTATTCGTCGTAGGAAATGTCATCCCCTCTACCTTTAATTCCTTCTCAAATGGCTTGTGTTGATTCACGCGATGTGGGTTGTTGTTTGTTGAAGGGTGAAGGTGAGCCAATACTCACCATAAGAAACACTTGTTGTCGTTTTCTTAATGTTTAACATACCCTTCGTATTCTTCGGCAGCGGGAAAAAACTGCTTGCTTCCAGAGGCACCAACGTAGCTGTATGTACTTCAATGTACAGTATATTATCCAGCATCCAGCCCTGTCGCTCATGTTTGTCAAACTTAGTAAACAATTCTTTGTAGGCTTCCGGCAAGTCCTTTTCAATATCCGCTGAATTGTATCCTGCATATGTTAGACTGCTGATAAATGCATTATCTACTTGTTCTGTCATGACACCTTGTGCATTCGCCGTCATTTTCTTGTAGCGAGCATGTACCACAATGCTCCATATCATTCCATGGTCTAAGGTCTCCAACAAATGTGTCTTGATACGGTTCTCTTGTTGTCGCATTTCAAGCAGTACATCCGTTCCATTGTCGGAATCGAACCGTTTTTCGTGTGCGTTTTCGCCAAGACTAAGCCTTCTGCCTCTCCCCACTTGTCAAGTCTTTTGTCTCTTCAGCTTTCTATTGAACAAGCTCTTCGTCAGCACGTTTCACTCATTTTTCATTTCAGCTGGTGTGCATGTATGTGTCTCAAACACGTCCATAGATGGAAATTCCACATTGCATTCAAGGCAGAGGACTGGTGTATCCCATACTGAACTGGCTGCCATTGTTGTTGCATCGATTGCTTGAACTGATATGGCGAAATATGTTCTCACTCATCCATTTATACACCCAGATTGTCCCGACAAATTTTGATTTCCAAGTTCCCAGTTTCGTAAATGTCAAAAATAAATGTTGTGAAATTTCTCGGGGGGGGGGGGGCGGGGTCAAAACCCAAAAATGTTCAGAATTGTCTGAAACAGATAAATGTGCAAAAATCGCAAAATGGCCCTAAGGGGTCAAAAAATAAAAAATGTTCAGAATTGTCAGAACTGAAACGTGTAAATATGCAAAAATCTGAAAATGGCCCGCGGGGGGAGGGGGGGGGGGTTGGTCCAAAAAACAAAAATGTTCAGAATTGTCTGAAACGTGTAAATATGCAAAATCGAAAAATGGCCCTCAGGGGGATCCAAAAACCAAAATGTCCAGAATTGTCTGAAACGGATAAATATGCAAAAAATCGCAAAATGGACTGGGGGTCCCACATACCATCGGGCAATATGTATACACCAAGACGTAATATATGTGTTCAAAAACTAAATTTCGGTACTCGGCCTGGGAAAATGTCATTTCTTCTCAGATGTACTGATTTTTTCCCACGCTGTGAAGTCATTGATGTACTTATTACTTCTCAAATGTAATGATTGTTCCCACGCTGTGAGGTCTTTGATCTACTTATTCCCACCCTGTGTGAGGGTCTTGGATCGATTGACCTAGAATTCTCGTCCCACATATACAAAGAGCTCAGATTAGAGCTACTGACACACATCGCAGGGAAAAGGAGAAAGTGAAAAAAGTGTGGGCTGATCACGTCTTTGGATGGGTTCACAGCTTGTCATTCGAGCACATCTTTGAATGATCTGGCCATTCGAACACATTTTGTGAATGGGCTTGTCATTCGAACACACGTTTGAATGGTGCGTGCCATTTGAAAACGTCTTTGAATGGTGTGCTCTTCTCTGCCACATAACCAACCAAAGAGAAAAAAATAATCAAAAGAATTTCACCTACCTCTGTCTTCAACAACAACACGTCACTTCCTCTTGCACACACACACACAATGCCCTTATAAAGAACGCTGATGAACCATGTCCTCTGGGGAGGGGTCCTCACATAGTATGATTCAGTGATTGACAGTGGTAGAACTGTCGCTGCCTAGGGGGGTCTGACGTCACGATAATTGACAGATGAGACAGACTGTATAAGTGGTTCACGTGATTGATTACATCACGATGATTGACTGTTGTAGAACTCTTGTCGCCTGGGGGGGGGGGGGTGTTGTAGAACTCTTATTTTTCCCTACTGTTGTATGGCTGATGATGTATGACTGTTGATGTGTGGGTTATGAAATAAAAAAATGTATTGCCAAGAAGCATAAACAGCGTATTTTTTGCATTTTTCTTTGACCTGAAGGTGGGGGGGGGGGGGGGAGGTCCAGGATAGGAATGGAGACTTATGGATGGATCATCTAGATGTCCCAGGATACTTCTAGCTGACCATCTAGAAGTCTCCTTTCCTATCTACTCGTTCCTTTTTGCGGCAATGGCCCCGACGCTGATTCAAGGCTGCACCGACTTTGTGTGGAACGACAGGAGGGCCCAAATGCATTGAAGCAGTTTCTTAGAGCAGTAGACTTCAATATTCGTTGGAGGACTGACACCAACGCAGATCACCTTTGAACTGTTTAATGATTTGCGAGTGTGATTCAGTTCTGAATTTTGATTCCTTTTTTTATTATTACTAAACATTAATTTTACCGAAAAATGTGTGGTTTTATTCATATGATATCCCACGTCTTTAGAATGTGTGCAAATAGTTAAGAATTTAAAAGATCTTCTGTTAGCTTAGCTTTGAATTTCATAATAAAGTATTTTTCAGCAGTCTTGGTAAGTTTACTCAAGGGCATGACGAATTTCGGACCAGTGCGCATGTTTCTCTAGGTTGAGTTGATGCGCGGTTCGCATTTCGGACCAGTGCGCATGTTTCTTTAGGTTGCGTTGATGCACGGCTCGCATTTCGGACCAGCGCGCATTTTTGTTTAACTTCCGTCGATGCGCGGTTAGCATTTCGCAGTTTTTATTTCGGACCAGTGCGCATGTTTTTTTTCACTTGCGTTGATACGCGGTTCGCATTTCGGACCACTGCATGTTTATGTAACTTGCGTTGATGCACGGTTATTTCAGACACAAGCCGTATGCATGACCCCCTATAGACGGCTCAAACCAAAATGATCGAGGGGGGGGGGGGGGCGGGGGCGGGGCGTCGGTGGCCGAGTGGTAAAAGACGCTTGCCAGCCATGCAGTTGTGGTTCTGTGGCCCGGGCTCGAATCCCGCTCGTGGTCAGTAACCATGACAATTTGCAAAGCCCCCCCCCCCCCCCCACCCATGCCGCTGCGCCCATATAATAATAATAATAATAATAATAATAATAATAATAATAACTGCACTACAGTTTATTTATTTTTTTTTTTTTTACAATATTTTGCAATGCAGATTAACAGATGAATATTCAAATACTCTGAGATATATTTACATTGTGATAAAGCTAAAGGTTGACTTGCTTGTTTGCCGATCATATTTTTTTCACGATAACAAAGTCTCACTGAAGCTTCACAATGCCTATAAATACTTTAAAGTGGCCTGAAACACTAAGCACATTTTAATACATGGACTGACGGAATTAAAACAATTACGTGGTTAAATTTTTGTTCTCGAAGAAAAAAATAGAGAATACAACATTCCGAGGGTAATCTAAAGTTGAAAATATTGTTGACAATGTTAACTATACTCATGTTTAGCCAAAATGCCACACCTTGTGCCCTCACAGATCTCCTTGTGCCAAAAGACAAAGGAAAGAAGTTGAGAATTAATACCAGCATTTCACTCCTTTTTCATTAATTTCAATTTCTGAACCATCATGTTTATTCGTTTGGTCGAGGGCAGTTGGGGCGGGAGAAGGAGGGCCCCGAGGCTTTTCACTTGAATTTTCACCTGTAAACGCATGCGATACTAAGCGCAAGTCCGTAAACTACACAATATCTCACTGGACGCCATTAATAGACAGCAATTTACGCAACACAGTGCATGCAAAACGTAGCAAATTCTTAATACAGTATATATATATAGCAGTACTGTAAAATAAAAGCTGGTAGATAACTGGTTATGTAAATCTCGACCCCAGAAAGGTACACCATTGACAGTACTAAGTGATTAATCCCCCCTTCAAAAAGTTCAACTAAAAAGGCTCCAAACTGAAATTTGTGGGACAATGGCAGTTTCAGTAGGGCTTACACCACTTTTGTAAGCACATGCTTTTTTTTTATTTTATTTTTTTTTTGGTTCACTTCAAAATGATACCCCAAAGAATTCAATTAACATAGAGGATACGGTTATGTTATCAGTGAAATAAGGATGCAATCGAGTACGCTCGTTAACTCTACGGTAGCTCTGATTGCAGATAAAAAGCCACCTTCGCTGAATTTCACAACAGCGTCTCGTGCACGCAGTTGCGAGAAACTATCAATCGCACACCTTATTTCATTTAACAACTGTAATAACTCTTGCTAGGCGTATGTTGAAAATCAAAACTATATCACAAAAGCAGTTATTTTAAATATTAGTCGATACACACTAAACACAACTAGAGCACCAGGACGCAGGATCCCCCGTGTAACACATGTCATGAATGTTTGTTAGTAAATGAAATGGAATTGAAAACTCAACATTGCCTAACAATTGTTGGTCGATTTAAAAATAAGACGACACTGCACTTCTACAATATATATTTTCACTGCAAAAAAATTCAGAACGCTGGATCAAACAGTTTCGGAAATAGTTTCTGGACAAAATCTATCTCCGTGTAAACAGGTTTACATAAATAAGTCTGTCCAAGGACAAAGTCCCAGCTTACGAAAAGTGATAAGACCAATTCCAGCGTGAATTTCGGACCAGTGCACATTTATTTAGCTTGCGTTGATGCGTGGTTCGCAATTCCGATCAGTGCGCCTGTTTATTTAACTTGCGTTGATGCGCGGTCTTTATTTTTGATCAGTGCGCATATTCATTTAACTTGGGCTGATGCGCGATTTACATTTCGGAACAGAACGCATGTTTACTTAATTGCGTTGATGGGTGGTTCGCATTTCGGACCAGTGCGCATGTTTATTTTACTTCGTTGATGAGCAGTTCGCATTTCGAACCAGTGCACATGTTTAAATTTCGTCGATGCGCGGTTCCCATTTTGGACCAGGACGCATGTTTATTCAACTTCCGTTGATGAGCGGTTCGCATTTCGAACCAGTGCGCATGTTTATTTAAATTGCATCGATGCGCGCTTTCCATTTCGGGCCAGTGCGCATGTTTATTCAACTTCCGTTGATGAACAGTTCGCATTTTGAATCAGAGCGCATGTTTATTTAAATTGCATTGATGCATAGTGCTTATTTGAGACCAGTGCGCATGTTTATTTAATTTGCATTAATGCGCGGTTGGCATTTCGGACCACAGCGCATGTTAAGTTTTGTCGATGCGCGGTTCGCATTTCGGACAAGTGCGCATGTTTGGTTAACGTGCGTTGATGCGCGAAGTGCATTTCGGACCAGTGCGCAAGTTTATTTAACTTCCGTTGATGAGCGGTTCGCATTTCGGACTAGTTCGCATGTTTATTTACTTTGCGTCGATGTGCGGTTCGCATTTCGGACCAATGCGCAAGTTCATTTAACTTGCGTTGATGCGCGGTTCGCATTTCGGACCAGAGCGCATGTTTATGGAACTTCCGTCGATGCGCGGTTCGCATTCAGGACCAATGCGTATGTGTATTTAACTTGCAGGAGGAGATGCATGTTGAAACAAAAGTTTACTAAATAAACAACTAACTAATGGACGCCGTCTGCAAATCGATAGGTATACCATAGCTTACGTGTAACGTAAGCTGGGCTTAAATATATATATTTTTGAGAAGTCGTATTTTTGACAATTTTTGGCCGATTTTAAAAATAATGCAACGTTGCAAATGTCCAATATACAGTATATATACGTTACTTCGAAATCGGTTAATTCGAATTATTGGATAATTCGAACAAAAGTGTCCAGTCCCAACGTTTTTTACTACACCTTTAAGCCAAAAAATTCGAGTTAACGAATAAGAAATTAAGATTTAGTGTACGGAGTACCATATTTTAACCAATAAAATCTGCAATTGTGAATTACTCATCATGGGAGTAAATTAAGTTCAGCTATAAATATGATATGATCTACCTGAAATGTATGAACATTGGACTGTGACTGAATTACTCCCGATTTACCCTAATAATTGTGAGTGTATTTCTTGTAAGTGCACTCATCACGATTGCATTTTTTTTATAATATTGTAAATTTTAAACATTTCTGTAGGTAGTTATTTGCAATAAACAACTGTTCTACGATCAAGCATTTTTTTATTTATTTTATTACACCTCACCCCCTAACACCCATACCTTTACTGATGTAAAAAAAATCTGAAGCCAAATATCGGTTAGTTCGAATATCGGTTAATTCGAACAATTTCGTCGGTCCCAGCTTGTTCGAAGTAACGAATATTTACTGTATAAAATTTGCATAAAATTTCAGAACGCTGCATCAAATGGTTTTGGAGAATTCGTCTGGACAAGACCTATCCCCGTGCTAACAAATTTCCTGAAAAACAGTCATTTTTGACAAGTCGTATTTTTGACAATTTTTGGTCGATTTCAAAAATAATGCGACTTTGCGCGGAAGGAAAAAGCTACATATAAATACTTTTGGAGATAAAGCCCGGACACGGGGAAGAACGAAAGCGGACAGACAGACAGACGGACAAACTGAAACCCATATCCCCTCGTTACACGGGGGATAATAAGATATAGATATATCTTTCCAATTAAAGGACACATAATAAAGACACGCAGTTTTACTGCATCAAGTAAAGAAAGGCATCACGCATTAAAACTTGAAAAGTAAAATTTACCTTTTGACTAGCATGCATTTACCCTTCCCTTCCCATACCAAATTAAAATTAATATCCACGTCATAAAATTCACAAAAGTTGTAAATTGCTGCATTACTGCCAGGGGCTGAGGGCAATAACGTGTGACCTCACATATGCGGTGCTCAGACCACATCATGCTGCCTGGTGGTATCGCCGTCCAACCGTACCTGGGACCCGGGGAAGCGGGTGGTCACTTGGTATGGAGTGTGTTACCATGCGTGTACAAAAAAAATAAAAAAACAAAACGCCGGGGCGGGGGGGGGGGGTATTTTGCGGCTGCGCGGAATGCCAAAACTCCCCGTTTCTCACAAAAGGGGAGCTATTTCAGACATGCACTCCGCGTTTGGTTAAAAAGGGGGTATTATTTCAAAATAAGAGCTCTTCGTTCAGGGGTTGTTTTAAAAAGTCACAGATACGCATGATAAACAGTTGGTAAGTGAGTTGCCCCCCCCCCCCCCCCCGGGGAGGGGCGGGATCTTGCGGCTAATCACATTATCACCACCAACTGTTTTTTTTTTTTTTATGTTGAAGAGAAATCAAGCACATACAACATTATCAGAGACTATCAGATCCTGTTAGGAATGTTTTCCCAAATGAACTGATACTGTGTTCCCGGTAAAACCTTACCTACCTGACATGATTTTGTTTACACGATAAATTTGCCACCATTTTTTTTTCTTTGTTAAATGCTTAAAAAGCAGCAAGTCTGGTTCATGTATCATGTTTTACGCAGTGTGTGTCAAAGTAATTCGCACTTTCTGCCAATCCGTCTGATAAAACTAGAAAATCAATGCAGGGCGCCTTATATAACATGAACACTATGGAATGCCGTTTAAACATTTAATGCTTATTTATGATAACAAAATATAATTAAATATATCAATAAATCAATGAACTGTCTTCAATTTATATTTTGCTATCAAGAATTGAATTTTCGATGGCAAAATCAATTTTACAAAATTATGAAATCTTAAGGGAGACACGCATTCATATAAAATTTAACGAATCGTCAATTAAATTTTGGAGATGAAAACTTGAATTATTTACGGAATGCCATTTTCACATTTATTGGGGAATTACTGATATCAAGAATTAATTTTTTATCTAAAAAAAATCCATATTTTGATAACAAGAATTAATTTTTGCTATCTGTTATTGTATTTTTGATAACTCTAAATGTATTCTTGATCTCAAAAAATAATTTTTGATATCAATATATATTTAGAGATATCAAGAAATATTTGTTTATATGAAAAATTTAATGATATCTAAAATTGATTTTTTGAGATCAAAAATTCAATTCTTGATAGCAAAAATGAAATATTTGACAGCAAAATATCAATTTTGAGCTCAATAATTCATTTTCCTTTTACTGATATCAATAATTTATTTCAGATATCACTATTTCAGAAGAAGACTTTTTAATTTGTATTTTGAAATCTGCAACTGATTTTTTGATCTCAAAAATTGATTTTTGTAATCTGTAAATTAAAAATGACTGGTCCTTACATGCAGAATCTTTATTTAAATTTTTTACTATACAAAAAGGAAGCAATTCTTGAGATCAAAAATTATGTTGTTATTATTGATCTCAATAATTCAAGTTTTCATCTCCAAAATTTAATTGATGATTCGTTAAATTTTATGTAAATGCGTGTCTCCCTTAAGATTTGCTAAGTTTCTAAATTTGATTTTTTGATCTCAAAAATAAATTTTTGCAATCTAAAATTCAATTACTGATAGCAAAATATAAATTATTGAGATCTACAATGATTTCTTGATATCTTTAATTATATTTTGGTATCAAAAATAAGCATTAAATGTTAAAACGGCATTCCATAATTATTGATATCAATAATAGCAACACAATTTTTGAGCTCAAGAATTGCTTCTTTTTTGTACAGTAAAAAAAAAAAATAAAGACTCTGTATACAAGGACCAGTTATTATTTTATTCACAGATGTGTGCTTTTAAATTTTTACATAAAAATAGACTATTATTTTGATATAAAAAATTAATTCTTGACATGAAAAAATCATTTGCAGGTTTCAAAATTTAATTTTAAAAAGTCTCATTCTGAAATAATGATATCTGAAAATAGAGCAGTGTACGTAGCCTACATATTCCCCACAGCCCCCCCCCACCCCCACACACATCAGTTAAACACGGCCATCAATAGTGAATCAAGAGCTGAAATTTTCTAAGTCCAGCTGGTCCATTTTCCTTGGATGAACCTGGCCCATTTACAATACTGATTCTGTGTTTGTTTGTTTCATTAAAATCCTTCCAGCAGTTTTTAAGTTATCGTGTTAACAAGCTCTTGATAACAGACCGATCGACCGACACGCGGTCGATCGCATATATTCCCCCTGTGGGGAATAAATAAATTCTTGACATCAAGAAAAGGAAAATAAATTATTGAGCTCAAAAATAATATTTTGCTATCAAATATTTTATCTTTGCCATCAAGAATTGAATTTTTGATCTCAAGAATTTTTGATATCTCTAACATCTAATGATATCAAGAATTGCTTTCTGAGATCAAGAATACATAGAGATGCTAAAAATATAATTACAGATAGCAAAAATTATTTTTGACATAAAAAAATACATTTTTGAGATAAAAAATTTAATTCTTGATATCAAAAATTCCCTAATAAATGTTAAATTGGCATTTCATAAAACACAGCTTCGTGAATTCCCTAAAACTTTGACAAATGAAAGCAAAAAAACTGAAAGACAAAGTCTGACAAAAAGAAAAGACATGCCAAGGACAATTTTGAAATCTGTTGCATTTATAAACTGTCTCAAGCATATACATTTTAACCATTGATATGACCATGTAACATTACACAAGAACGCACTTTTTCATTACCTTCCTATGTGGTTTTGTACAATGTTATCTGGTGCCCAGATGCAACGAATCCACATGACACAATTCTTTCTTAAGTGACAGAATTTTTAAACGTTGTTTTTTTTTTAACGACAAGATAAACCCGTTACGAATAACACTGTATAACCGGTATAAAACCAGAAAATCATTCACCGGCAACCGTACAATAACTGCAAATGTTTACGAGGGTGTGCAGCTCCATCTTGTCTTGCAGCCATACAAAATTGCAGCAAACCCAACTTATTTATTTATTTTTTGCAACCATCTTCCTATAAATCTCACATTTAGAGCAAGGACAGTTCCTACAAATATAGTCTCCTATTTTTGGGCAAATCTGAATACGAATATATTTACGTACGAAAGACCATTGTGCTAATATTTTTATTTTTAGTGTTTAAACTTATCATATAGTTAATATTAACTTAATGTTAACTTAATATTATATTTGTAACATCCCCAATTATCGCCCAAAATTTTATAAAGAATTCTGCACAAACCTAATGTGCAGATAATGTAAAGTTATCAAAAACTTATTACTAAGCAGACTGTATCCCTGTTTCAGCTTCTCCAAAACTGACCAATCACAGGGTTTGTAACAGAAAGTCAACATAAATACATTGGCGAATCATTCAGGCAAAGTAGCATGTACTACTTTCCAAGTCATGACACAGAAGAGTACTAACTTGCAAAACATCTTGACATTCCACTTTTATGATTGCCACGTTTGTTATTGTTTCATTTTGTTTCGAGCAATTTGATTGGTTGATTTTCCTGAAGATTTCGGCTTCGGTTTAGCATTAATTTAGCATTAACTTAAACAGAACATTAACATAAGTTTATATTCAGTTAACAATAACTTCCATGTAACTTTATGTTAAATTATCGTGAAGTGGAAATTACCGTCGTAGTTACGGGCTCAAAATTTGTTCCGTATACGCCGGATCCAGCGCGATTTTGATTATGATCCGCATTCAAAGAGGGGCTGAGAGATTAAAGTTCATATTGACGCACACACTTAGGTTCTGCGGGAACGAAATTTTGCCCTCAACTCGTTGGTCAAATAGTTTTTCGAAAAATAACGAAATCAGTGTTTTTCTTGTATAGTCTTGTATTTGTTCCTGGTGTGCAATGACTCAAAATGACAAGGGGAACAAGTGCAGCACTGAGGAAAACGACACAGCACGAAACGCAATCAGCACACATAATCTACTTTAAACACAACCTGAGCAATGGCCTTAGAGCAGCACGAATAACTGAGCCAGATACAGAATGTGAACATACTAAACCCATTTACAGTACATACCGTAGGCAAATTTTATATTTAAGAGATATATATGTGCGATTGTTTGGTTTATTTTCTAAACAGAAAATAGCTCTGGGACTTGAAACGTACGTATATCCCGTTTAGCCTGTGTGCAATTTGCTTCAACACGAACCCTACTGTCTTTGAAACGCCCTGGGGCTTGTATTCGAATGTTTCCGAAAGGAGCGCCCAGGCTTTTATTGATTTTTTTTTCAAATGACTGCAAGTAAAAGTTGTTTGTGAATACAAGTCCACCCCTCTATTCCAGAGTTACTACAGGATATTTTTTCCCTTGGCGATGGCAAACTCATATGCACTGAGCAGATGTGCCAATACCGCGTAGAGATCAACAGTTGTTTGTTTAGTTGCTTCCAAGTTACAGAACGTAGCAGGATGTTATAGCGACTGTGCAACGGTGTGCTGAGAAGAGTATGTCATGACAATATATAACTTAGGGTCACTATTTTTGCTTATACATCAGCGAACTTGGAGCCATCGAGCCCCTAAGACAGAATTTACCTAACTTTTTCTTGTTCACAAGATTCTTAATAGAAGCACATTGTATTGTGATCCGAGATTGTTTCAAAATAGAAGCCCCGGGACTTCTATTTGGTTTTGAAATGCGAGCCTAAAATCCTCGAGTTTCCGTTTAGAAGCCCGGGGCTTCTTTTCGGGAATTCCTGGTATCTTTGCCTTTTTCGTAGATTTTTGGGCGTTTCGTACACTTCGAGAGACACTTTGCAGCCTTGTTTACCACTTCGTTATTTCTTGTCGTTACTCCAGTAAAGACTATTAATAGCAAGAGCAGCCCGTAATTTTGCATTAATCTTGAGCATATTTCCAAAGCAAATCACAAAATTCATTATCATTGGTTCTGATCAAATTTGTATAAAGCTAGCAGAATCTCAGTCTGTCTTCAAAAACTCAACGGTGAGAAGAAAAGAGCTCTGGAAAAAATCAGCTAAAGTAAAAATACGTGGGATGTGTTAACGTTGGTTGGTCTGTTGCATCATCACTCAACACCCACAAGCAAATTTCTTAAACCAAAAAAAAAAATAAATAAAAAAAAAAAAAAAAAAAAAAAAAAAAAGAGAAGAAAGAAAAAAAATGTTTATAATTGCAACTTTCAACGGTGCATTACTATCATCGCAGTACACAGCATCCCACTGACCCCGAACTGATTAAAAACGATAACTATTGCAGTTTCACAAAAGCCACATTATTATCATCACAGCCCAGACCCCAAACGGTTTACAAAGGCCACATTAATACCACCGCACCCCGAGTATCCCCATTGCGACAAGCGTCGTTACGTCTGTTACATTAAACAACAGTTACAATTCTCTCTTATAACAACAAAATCAGCTATTGCACAAAAAGAAATAAAGAAACCTAACCCATTCAAACTGATTTCAGTAATGCCATCAAATGCTGGAGCGACTTTGCAGTGACATCCTGACTTGGGGGCTCGAAAATTTGACAGTTTGCCTGAAACTACAAATCGAGCATTGTGACAGTTACCAGCAAAAACTGCTCTCATTCTGACCAAAATTATAATAATTAAACATGATAACTACTCTCCGGCTTTTTATACCAATGCAATGGCATAGGTAATTGAACTGTTAACAAGTATATCAGTGAAACTGATCATAGTCCCCCGCCGAAAGATATCTGAATGTACACTCCTTCGGTCCTCCACAAACAAAAATTTTGGTCATGTTGGAAGTTTTCGTCAATTTTTGGTCAAATCCAAAAACAATCCCACGTCGAACAATCGCAATATATATTCTTTCGCTCCATAAAAACTCAAAAGGCCGCCGTGCAGAATATCTGAGAAAATGCACGTACAAAAGTGCCCCCACACTACCTCCAACAAAACAAATAATTTGGTCAAGTTTGAAGTTTCACAGTTTCATCAATTTTTTGTCAAATTCAAAATAACCCCAGGTCGCACAACTGCAACATATGTTATTAATTTCGACAAAAAATCAAAAGCCTGCGGTCAAAGGTGACTGAGAAATCGCACATACAAAAGTGGGGGCATCGTGACCCAACACACAAAAAATTTGGTCAAGTTTGAAGTTTCAGTTTCGTCAATTTTTGGTCAAATTCAAAAATAACCCCAGGTCGAACAACTCCAACATATGTTGTTACTTCCCACAAAAAATCAAAAGCCTGCGGGGAAACGTGAGTGAGTAATCGCGCGTACAAAAGTGGGGGCACTGGTGGGGGACAGACGGACGGACGGACGAGCGTTTTATAAGTCCCCCGTTCCGCGCGTACCGCGGCAGCGGGGGACTAAATAAAGTAACGATCGCAACTGACTTGTTAGATCACATTTCCCACCAAGTTCAAAGTAATATTAAGATTTTCTTCTTCCCAGAATTTTCTTTTAAAACGCATGTCTGCTGATCTCCTATTAGTGTTAGCTTCAGTGGTTACAGGTGTGCGGTTGAATGTGACAAGTTATAATGTACTTCAGGTAGGATTCAATTCTACACTCTAGTTTTAAGTAGAAACCCCAGTACTTTCAAGGGTCCAGTACAGCTGGACTGCATTGCGATATATAAGTGGTTCGCTTTGTGTGTATAAAAGGTCAGGTGGGACTGCGAGGAGCGAGTGTCACTTCGGTTCCAAAAAAGTTGAAAGTTTTTCTTGGCCTCGAATATTACACTTTAATTTACCAGAAATCTATGTATTTTACCTCCCAATATTCCTAGTAATAAGATAAAAAAATTGGTCTTAAAAAAAGTCAGTTTCAAATAAATCAAAATAGCAAACCCGGATCGGTGAAGAAATCTTCACTTCTTGGGTCGATTCTATTTACAACACTAGCATCAAAGGTCGGAGAGTAGTTATCACGTTCACTTATCATATTTTTGGTAAGAAATGACAGTAGTTTTTGCTTTCGACTATCACAATGAATGACTTGTAATTCAGGCCGTGAAATTTGCAAGCCCCTGTATCAGGAATTTAGCAAATTTTGTGAAATACTTCAGAAACTTCCTGACTGATATTTTCAGAAACTTTGTAAACTTCCTGATTTGACAGTTGATCTGCAGCATATATATTCACTGTGAGGCATGCACACTGAGATCGGACATGAACCACTCAACCACTTGAAGCATCAATTCACAAAATTTGCACCTATTTTAGACCAATTTCAATTTTGTCATGTTTTCCCCCCTCAATCCAACAATTATTCAATGTTAAACAATTTTACAGTGAACACCTTCACTTTGGCTGAGTCCAGTTCTTGGTCAAGACATTCGGAAGAAAACAAATGTAAACTACAACTAAAGTGTGACATGCACCGAAGGCCATATTTCAAACTCGTTGGAAAGTCCGAGTGGGAATTATGAAGGTAAGCGACTTTCACAAAGATGCGACATTGTAGGTTACGAAATGGTAAAGGTACGAGTTCAAGTTACCCAAAACTGTGCAAAACATAATTTAGTGAGCTAAAACATGAAATGCACTGGCAAGAAGCCTGCTGTCAGACTTGTTTAACAGATATGGCCCTTTATCAGCTGATGCCGCGTCTGACCTCAGTAGACACTGCAACATCGTGCGACATTTTTCAAAAGCAGCGAAAAGAAAGCTTTCACCGATATCACAAAGCATTGTCGTGGAGGCAGGTTGGGGGAAAATTAAAAAAAACACGCTTCAAAGTAGGACTAAGTAGAGAGGTGTGCATAGCCCACATATTCCCCACAGGCCCCCATCAGTTACACACGGCCATCAAAAGTCGAAATCAAGAGCTGAAATTTTCTAAGTCCAGTTGGTGCATCCATTTACAATACCGACCTGTGTTTGTTCCCAAAGAAGCTGCATACCAAGTTTCATTAAAATCCTTGCTGCAGTTTTTAAATTATCGTTTTGATGACAGACCGACCGGCAGACCGACACACGGTCGATCGCATATATTCCCATCCCCCCGTGGGGAATAAATAATAAGCAAAGTTAAGGAGATCAGTCGCATTGAAGATCATGATCACTTGATAATGCTGAGCAAAACACCGTGTTTAACCGCAAACATGCTAATTTCTTTGTTCACACTGTTACTTAAAAAAAAAAAAGGCGAGCACCCATGCCATGAAAATATCAATTCCACTAAATGCCACAGAAGGCGGTCTTTCTCCAAGCTTCTGCGGCACTGTAGATACATAGGTTAGAGGTAAGTACCATAACTAGTTTCTACGCTCTGTTACAGCTAGTAAACTGAGTTTGAACATTTTATGCAATAAAAAATTCTAGAAACAAAATAGCTGGCAAATAAGAGGCCCAAATGCTAAAGAAAGAGAAATGCCATAATACACTACAAACATGAAGTCCGTTCATAACATTTGTGGTGAAGCAAACCGTTACAGCTTGTGTGTTACACCAGCGGCTTTGTGTTTACATCATTCCTTTTTAAATATCAGTATCCACAAAATAATTTGCTACATTATGCGCCAGCATTTTGTTTGGTGTACCGGATGACGTACTACATGAGTGCACTACGTAAAGAAGTCAGTGACGAAGCTTTGAATGATATTCAGCAGCAGTCGAGCAAGCCAAAACCACAGCGTCAACACAGTAACAGGTATACTTTGTCTGGAATATTTTAAACTGGAAATTTGTTGTGACCCTTTCCTCTCATAAATTACAGTATTAACAAACATTACTATATATGTATATCAAACCACCAAAAGTCCATTACCGCCGCTCTTTTATTAACACGGGTTTTTTGGGACTTTTATAAAACTTGCCGCTTGGAGAGGGACCTTGTAACCTTTTAACAGGCTTAACTGGAGTCCTACAACTAGTTTTCAAATCCGTATGTTCAACTGTTTGTCTCTGAGCCATTCTTTTTGTCGGAATTAAACCTTCCTTTATTCTTGGGGTGCAATGAGAAGTCGGATTATTTTCAATGTTGTCCCTGCTATCAGAGGAAATATCAACAGTGTTGTACTTGAGTTTATGTAACAGTCTTGACGGAGTGCTCCCTGCCGAGGGGTCGTTAAACTCCGGACTATCATCACAAAGCTGTAGCCTGGCACGGGCCTTCATGACATTCACCATATCTGTGGATATCGGAAGGCAGGGCTTTTTCACACCGGGCCTGGGGGACGTGTGCAGGGCGGCGTGCGCTAGTTCGCGATACTTACTTGCCTCCTGATCCGCCTTAGCGAAAATCGTGGGGATTCGCACAGGGGAGCCCATTCGGCGACGGAGGTGGGAGTTGTGGAAACGGTAGGGCGACGCGCGCCGCTCTGCCACTTCTTGGCTATCCTTCCCATCGGTAATACTCTCCATGTCGCCCCCTTCGCTTGGCTCGGAGTCAAAGCTGTTGGTTGAAAAGGAGGGCTGACTGAGCGACTCCAGTGACGCGCTCAGCGCGGCTTTACTGAGCTGGGCCTCCGACACCGCGCCCGCTTTTGTTAACATCATGCGCATGTTCTTACTGATGCGAATCGATGCCTGGCGCTCGAAAACAAACGACTCGTCGGTATCCTGACATCCCGGTGTTGAATGGCTTGCATCCAGGGACAACTTTTGAACGCTGTCACCCCCATCTGACACGCTTTGCGTATATTTTTTCCGATTAACGTCAGAGCCCGTTGCCATTCTCTCGCCCATTGACAGGCCGCTGTCGACGCTCTTGACACTCTGCAAGCTGGTGCACTTGGTCAACTGACTCTCGGAGCCACACATGTCAATAGCACTGTCTAAGCTTTCAGTTCGCTGCGAATGTGTCTTTTTCAGCGTACGTTTTTCGGCTACGGACGACACATTTTCCGAATGACTGGCGAGTTTCGACTTCAAGATGGGTTGTCCATTATGTATAACTGTATATGCACTAGTGTCAGACGCATCACTGACGCCCGACTGATTGAGTTTATTGGCCACTTTCTGCTGTAAAATTGGTGGTTTCATAGTGTCCACCGCCATAGGCTTCTTGAATGCGCCCTCTGGTGTGTTATTTGTAGTTGATGTGTAAAGCAGACTTGTACAACTCCGCTTTCGAGCCAGGCTGTCAATTTCTGGAGAATCCAACATGGATTCGGAGATGAAAGCTCGGTCATGGTCAGACTCAATGTTAGTCTGATCGGCGAGTCCCAGGCTAGTCATACTGCTTGTGGACTCTTGCCGCGACAACTGACCGCTGGTCTCGTCCATATCGGTGACCTCCATCTGTGACGTCACCATGGCCATAGGACTGGCATTGCCTTCTTTCAAAATAGGACTTGTGTCAAGAGTACTCGGCACGGAATCCATTTTATTTTTCTCGGGTGATACGAAGCGATTGTCTGTCGACCGTCTCTTAGCCGGGGACGGCAACCCAGTCTTGATCGTGTTGGGCTTGCCGCGGCGCAAGTTACCCGCGCCTTCCGAATAGCGCCTGCGGTGATTCTTCACGCTGACAGGCGTGGCGGACTCACTTTGCAGGTCCTGGCTGAGCCGCTGCACCAGCAGTTTATCGCTCATTTGCGCGTGCAATGGTGTAGCAGGATCTTCGGACGACATGAGATCGCTCTCGCTGTCTGTGCGTGCTTGCTGGCGCAGCAGCGGCGTAATGAGGCGAGCCGGCGAGCTCGGTGTCTTCTTATGACGCCGGAACATACCACTTTTTCTCCGCGAGGAATTCATTTCAATCCTCTGAACGTAATCTTTGTCATCGCTGCCACTTCCCTGGTGCAAAAAATACAAGTTTCCTGTTCCTGTGGTATTTTACACACGATTTGGAGTCGGCGAGAACCCTTGAAATTTTAATAACATCGCTTTAAACGAATCTTATTTATTTATCATTTTTTTTAATTAATTTATTTTATTTTCTTTTGTATTTTTTTATTTTTATTTTTATTTTTTTTGTTTGTTTTTTGTTTTTGTTTTTTTTTTGTTATTGCAACCAGTATTTTAAACAAAAATTATTGCAGTATAGTTTTACCTGAACATTGCCACCGCTAAGTCTCTTGAGAAAACCTCTCATGGTTTTCCTCATCCCGTTCTTAGGTGTTTTTGGTGAAAAACAGCCAGCTTTACCGGGCGACTTTCTATATGAACAATACACATTATTCATACTTAACGTGGGATGGAAAATGTTAAACCACAAAACTCAATTATTAACAGGAACATAATAAATTGTCCACAAAATAAGGGCTGATCTCATTTGATTGGATAGGACTGTCCGAGAATGGCTGCACTCTGAATCAACAAATCCCACCGCTGCAACAAATTTCCTTGTAATGTAAGAAAACAGTTTACGCGGATTGGCTAAATATTAAGGCATAAAATCAGTTCTAGGAAATTACGGCTGTTTTCAGTAATTTTGCAAGTAAGCGAAATGACACTTTGAATTTATAACAATTTCATTTTAAAGGCTGGCTGTTGGATATATTGTTTGCTTGTTTGTTTGGTGTTTAAAGTCCAGTTCACCAACTAGGATGGGTATATTAGAACGCAATTGCTGAAGAACAAGTCGGGAAAAAAGGAGGAATAATGAAGGAATAGTAAAAGAAGAGTTAAAAAGAAAGAAATTATGATCAGTCGCCTCTTACGCCATGCACGGAACAGAGCGCAGTGTGTATTCTCAAGATTCCCTCCACCCCACAGGGGGATGTTGGATATATATTCCAGCAGTTAGTAACTCAATAAAACATGACAAAAGTCGTTACCGCATGCGTGGAGTGGCTGAGAACACCGCATCACTTCCATTGCTAAATTTAATATTGGGTGTATCGATCACCTCCTGTCCCCGCATCCCTCGCCGCATGGCCGGGGTAAACGGCGTGCCGCCAAGCGTCGACATGGCAGGCATGTTTTTAAGAATCGCTTGTCTTTAAAATGAAAAAAAAAAAAAAAAGTGTTTAAATTTCTTATATTTTATTATACACGAACCTTTGATCGAATTTATCATCTGAAAACTGAACTTTCCTAGAAGCTTCCAATGTTTACACTACACAAGACGACCTCTGTCTAATCAGAAATTCTCCAAAAAAATTAGAAAGGCGGCTCCACGATGACTTACTTTTTTGAGGCAGAAAAGGGTACACACTCCTCGTCGGCCTTGCGTTTGCGCAGCATTTTGGGCGTCATCGCGTCGTAGTCGAGGAGTTCGTGCAGGTCGCCGCCACCGGGAAGCATCATGGACGACTTCTCGCTGTGAGACGTGTAGGAGTAGGTCGAGCGCTCGCTCACGCTGCTCGCGTTATGCCTCGCCTCTTTTCTCCACTTCGAAAACGACGTCGACAAGTTGCTCATGAGACCTAGTTAACAAAAGTTACGTTAAATTAAAACAACTACGTTGCACTGTTTATATATTTTTCTGCAGATTTTCTGACAAAGTAGCCATGATATTAAGAAGCAATTAAGCAGTAGAAGCTTGTTAATTCGAACACGATTTAAACGGAATTATTGGATAATCCGAAAAAAAATTGCGCGGCTCCAACAATAGTTATCACATATTTATACAGAGAAGTTGAATAAGCGAATACATTGGTTTACCCGAACACCAAAATTGCACCTTTTCCCCCACTGCATTGCCCACTGGAAAGAAAATGCCCTATAAACGAATCAACCCTATTGCTAGAAGCCTACCGCCTGGGAATGCTACGGTGCTTACAGGCCAGTTGTTTCTAGACACGTTGTCTATAACGTACACTAAAACGGTGATAAATAAATGAACCGCGCACCTGTTGTTTAAACTAGATTTCACTACCGAGTAACGAAATGGCGCACTCATGAGTAAGAGCAATCCGGAAACTCTTGGGATGCGATGCAGCTCCCACAGTAAAGTCCATTGCGCATGAATCACTTTATGCCACAGGCATTAAACTCCGTTGTTCTGCGATAAAGATCAATACACGTACTGGACATGCTGCTGTATCAGCTCGCTTCTCACAGCATTACATAACTCACTGGTGTGCGCTTGGCCCATGGCCTGTCTGCCTGTCAGCAGTTAAAGTCCCCCCCCCCCCGTTCCTTCTATTACCTGTCATCAGGACTACTCTTAAAAACTGCAGAATGTCTACACGGGGGAAAAACTTTGAAAACGGACTTGCAAAAAGGACTACACTGCAGAATGTCTACACAGGAAAAAGACTTGTTTTTTTTTCTGTATTTATTCTTTATTCTTCGGCTACATTTTTTCCAAGATAAATTTTATTTAACTACAACTACAGATTACTGAAGTATTTCGCAACTCGCTATTGTAAGAGGACTACACTGCAAAATGTCTACATCCAAAGCAAATGATCGAACCTTTGTTTTAATTTTTCAAGTTTTTGCTTTTTAGCCAGTTTCAGTTCGCTATTCAAGCAAATTTCATAACCACGTGAACCATCGCACGTCAATAATCTCCAATACCCTTGCGGCCTTCGTTGTAATCGCGATTTAGGCGCACGATGCGCTTTTCCAAACTGCGCCACTTCTTGAGTGGAATCTTCGCGCATCGCAGCTGCGCAAATTAGGTCCGTAACCTTCTGCTCATCTTTCAGCTTTCGAATGAAGAACCATAGCGACGGATGACATGTCCCAACGAACCTGTTCCATTTGTTATGGAAACCCTCGACAGGCTTGTTCGTTCTAGTGTCAGCATCGAGGTTGAAGACGTTCCAGAGCGCGGGTTCCAGTCACCGTCGATCGAGGTAATTCTTGATGAAGAAGCGGATGAACTCTGCTAGCCCTGGCTACCGTTTGATATAGCGCTGAGTTGATATAATATAAAAGTGATGTGAATTTCGCAGCTATTTCTGACAACAGCCTGTAGAAGAGCCATGAACTTTCTGAAGCACCTGGCCAGGCCTGCGTGCCTCCTGTATGCGCCTGCTAAGCCTAGCTCCTGGATCTTCCTCCAAAGACTCTGGCAGAAGTGGAAGAAACACCACTGACTTTCGTATGCAGAAGCTCGGTTTCAACGGCAACGATAATGGTCCTTTCAAAGTCACAAATGAATTGCTGCGGGCGGAATCGATGGACCGCTACTTCGCGAACTCTGTCTGTGACATGGCCCACAATTTGACGTTAATGCCCGATGCTTTTGCCCACACTCAAACACATCACAGTCGAAAGGACACGCCCATGGAACAAAGCATGAATGCTTATAAATTGCTGGTACGGTCTCGGACACGATTTGAACGTGCCATCCATGAAGACGGTTTTGAATCGCTGCAATTTCCGCAGGTTTTGGTCGGTTGTGAATATCAAAATTCCCCAGTCATTACATAGAAAGGAGAGGAAATTAAGCCCTGACCAGTCTCGTTCCATTCTCCACCAGGAGAGATCTTCAATGTCATGTGGTACTGGGGGCATCTTTGATGAGCGAAATCTGTAAAGAGTAGACTCGATGCTGTTGGAATTCTGGGTGATTATCCACTGGATCTTCGGAACTTGCAATAATATGAGCATTAACCCGACGTACGGGTTGGCTTGGATCCACGGTGATTGCTTCAATTATTGCCCTTTTGATTTGGGCAGTCGAAATAATGTCCCGTTCCTCTGCATGATTGTGCGCAGTAACCTGAAACATATTATAGTTGATTTTTAAGTTATAGATAATTTTTACTTTTTAAAATATTTAATATGATTAATTTATTTTAAAAAAAGCACCATGACAATATTAAAGCTATATACATATACGTGACCAAATGACATTAATTATTTTCTATTGAAGTTATTAAATATATAACTGATTGCTAGGTAATTTAGACTGAAAATAAATTAATTTAAATCCCTTACATGAAGCACTTAAATTTTGCCCATTTAAGTCAAAGATATTGGTTTGTAAACTTGCACTGCAGGTATGTTTTCTGCGCCAACACCGCCAGTAAATTTTAGTCTTCGTTTTTCTGTTCAAAGTGTACTTGAAATTATCGTTGATAAGCGCCTTTCCTTTGCCAGACTTTATGATATAAGCCATCGTTTTAGCATTTTAAGACTGATAAAATGATAAACTTTCGATACCTTTTTATACCTGTGCTTCGCTAGTCCAGGAATAAGATAGCTCAATCACCGAAGTAAAAAATTTTGCGAAATTCAATATCGCAGAGTAAATCACCGGAGTAGCAAATTATGCGCAATTAATTTACTACGTTAACTAGAGCAGTGTGCATAGCCCACATATTCCTCACAGCCTCCCCCCCCCCCCCCCCATCAGTTAAACGGCCATCAATAGGCAATCAAGAGCTGATCCATTTTCCTTGGACGAACCTGGCCCATTTACAATACCGATCTGTGTTTGTTCCCATAGAAGCTACATACCAAGTTTCTTTAACATCCTTGCAGGAGTTTTTAAGTTATCGTGTTAACAAGCTCTTGATGACAGACCGACCGACAGACCGACACGAGGTCGATCGCATATATTCCCCGTGGGGAATAAATAATAGCGTGTTGATGGTATTCCAATCAGTAACCGAAAACTATAGGTGCCCCAAACCGACATCGGTTATTTCGGTTACTTTAGACAAAAAGAACTAGTTAGGTTCAAAAGAAGTTTCTTTTGCAGCTATCTGAGGTTCCTGTAACTCATACAAAATCCTTGGATTAATTTGGGTTCGGGGATTCGGGTTATCAGGAAATACGCGTATTTGCTGTGAGCTTCGGGAAACACGTGAATTCCCTAAAATTTCTAAGGAAGATGCGTATTCCTCGAAAGTCATGGTGCTTCACTACACGAATGCCCTGAACGCTTCAGAATTTATGTAATACAGTAAATATTGTCAGTGAACAGAAACATCATGTCACATAACAAGTAAGTGTATACTGTGCTGGCCAGCACTGAAATTCAGTGAGAAGTGTAATGGCATTAATTAAAAGAATGGTCGTTCTAGTTAGAAACGAACATTATACTCGTAAAAAAAATTGGCGAAGGTGAATTTTAGGCAAAAATGATTACAATAAAATCAAAAAATATTTTGATTTTGATTTTGGTGAACGTGAAATGAATGCACTGCTATCCTATTGACAAACACAAACAATTACGACATTCGTTCAACTTGTCCCTTTTTACACATCATGATTCTACATAGCAATGTATACTTAATGACAGATTACCATATTTGAAACTAGAGCGGCCAAATCTCACAATGTTTCAACTTTCTTCGGTGTTCAGCGGCTGAGAAATTTCGTACACAAAATTTTAACGCTATGACGTCACACGCCTGCCTTAATCACGTAACATGCGACGTAACCGTCCGACTAACACAAGGGATACCCATATAAAATTTGAAATCGATACCACTTTGCCTTATCGAGATATTTTTCACACAAAATCTTGTTCAAAATATATTCATATTTTACGCGATGACGACATAGGCCGCATTCGTTCGTTCTACTCGCGAAAGAATTTTATACACTCTTTCGGACCTACCAAGGAACAATCTCACCAAGTTTCAATTTTCTCCGATGTTTAACGGCTGAGAAATAATTTCGCACACAAGATTTTTACGCAATGACGTCAAACCATTGTCCTAATCATGTGACATGCGTGAAAAGTTGACAGAACGGTCCGACTGACAGAAGGAATACTCATGTAAAATTTGAAGTCGATTGGACTTTCCGTTATCGAGATCATTTGCACACATGATGACGGCGGTAGCAAGGATGATGATGACGAAGTCTCCGAGCAAGACGTTGGGACTTTCATGACCAAGCTTGATGAAAAGTTAAACGCTTTAGATGAAAGCTACAAATCGGTCAGCACTGAGTAACTACCGATGTAGCTCTATAAAGACATAAACTGGACAATATAGTTAAGAATATGTAGAGTTTAAATTCAATAAACAAATTAAGCTACAATTTTATTAAGACAGTTAATTTCGCGAAGGTGAATTCGATTTGGCGAAGGTGAGCTGAACGTCCTTCGCCAAATTGGCGAAGGTAAAAAAATCCTTATGTGCACCCCTGATAATCTATATTATAATACTGTTAGGTGGGTCAAGTTCTACTCAATATGGAGTTCGGCAAACTCAAAACAATACCCACAACAGAAAACAGACAAATAAATTGACGCATGAAATAACAGCTGTTTAGTTAAAAGTTAAGGAAAAAACACTGTGGAATGCACCAAGCTGTTTTTAAACAGTTTCATTTTGACAAACCTTGAAATGATCCGCTTCGCTTCTTTTTTGTCTTTTTGCTGTTTTTACTGTCATTGTGTAAAATCACTTCGCCAACAGTGTCCAGTTCGTCTTCCTCGGGAAAGCAAGTGGACATGAGATGGCACTGCTCCACCAGACTGTCAGACACCATACCTATAGTGCAAGATTTAAACGATCACAACTGAACGGATTTTTCAATACAAACATAAATCAGAAAAATCACTTTCCGGGATAACAAGGTCTATTTTCAGATATTGAAATTTAGTACACCAGTTTGCAAAAATACCACATCACATATCCCAGATGATTTACATATTCGAATCCTCTCCCACCCCAAACAAAATATGCAGAAACGAGTTATCAAATTAAATCAATGACTTAACGGCTAGTCTTTCTCACCTATCTGGTCAGCGCTGTCGATGAGAAGTTGCACTATATTTGTCTGTATCTGCAATAATTTACTCTCCGTGCTATTCATCTTGTCAGATTTGGTATTGGCATGCAGAATATTTGGTGCCAAACAGACAGCCAAATTCTGAAAGCAAAAACTTTTGATATGTTCAAATTGGGAACAGGACATTTCCCCCGGGACGGTTCTTCCCGAACCGTACCTCATGGGACATCTGCCCTCCCCCTTCCCCGTGGGGTGTTCCCCTTGTGTGATATTAATTTCATTCATCATCGTATTTTAAATGAAATTAAATCTTTCCATCTAATCAAAGACTATAAACTACTAAGATATGACACTCCCTATACAGCCTATAGTATCCAGCTGATTGCAGCGCCCCTGGTGGAAGAGATGCAAACTGAGAAAAACAGCTGTCAAACACTTTACAGTATTGCTGTTAAGCTCAATATTTGAACAGATTTTAGAGCATTTAAGTTAATTTAACTGAACAGGAGCTGAATAAGAGGAGTAAGAAGGAAAAAAATTCCCATTTTACTAGCACAGCCAAGTTTTATTTAACAAATATGATCAGATAACGATCACCCCCCTCCCGTCAAAGATCACAATAGAAAAAGGTAAATACTGCTCTCGCATTTATTCACGAATAAGCTTTAAAACTTTTCTGGAATTGATTCGGAAACAAACTCCCTAATACATATATTACAGCTAAGTTTAATTTTACGAAGCAAATAACCAGCGTCCTCTTCTTGTAGTAGCCATACTCTTATTCTTTACTAAACATTATCCAGGCGACAAAATGTTTTTATAACCTTTAAGACAAAAAAAATAATGAAAAGTTAAAAAAAAAAACAAAAAAAAACAAAAAAAAAAAACACGTGCACTTTCCAGGTGACCTCAATGCTTTGACAGCTTAATTTGCCGCTCTTGTTGCACAAGGTCGTCCTCTTCTTATGGTAGTCATAATACTATTGTTAACTAATCATTATCCAGGCGTCAAAATGTTTTTATAAACTTTAAGACCGAAAAAGTAATGAAAAGTAAAAAAAAAAAAAAAAAAAAAAAAAAAAACACACACACACACACATGCACTTTCCAGGTGATTTCAATGCTTTTGACAGCTTAAGTTAGTTACATGGTTTTTTTAACGACACGGCCAACCCTTTGCGGGTCATACTCTTCATAGGTTCATAGCGGATAAAATACTAAAAATGTGCGTTGGACATTAAAAACAGTGTACAATCTAAAAGCATGTCTATACAATAAAAGCAAATGATATAAATACTAAAAATACTGATACAGCTTTGTTTCTTTTAGAAAATCTATTATTTTACCCGGTTGTATTTTATCGAAAAACTCATGGAACTGACAGTAAAATAACGGGAACGAATGTCTTGCAAGTCTATGCACACTATCAATTCTGGGTCTACGTATTATCATGTCATCCCTAACAATGTTTGGGGATGGTATTTTACGTCCCCCAACCGGGTTAATTTGATGCAGTTTATTGTTGATCTGTTCATTCCAATACTGTTGCCATTTACCCTTTAAATATCTAGAAATATGCAGTTTGAAATGTGACGATGGGATAAGAAATTCACAGTTTTGGATGTCTAAAGCCTATATAGTAGCTTTATCAGCTTTAGAGTTTTGGATGGTTAAAGCCTCTTTAGCAGCTTTACCAGCTGCCTCGTTGCCTGGGATTCCTACGTGGCTTGGAATCCAACAGAACTGTATTACCTTTCCCGCCCTTACAGCTTCGTCATGTTTTTCCACTAGGCCCAAGGTTATAGGATTTGATATTTTCAAGTTTTCTATTGATTCTAGCACTGACATGGAGTCAACGCAAAACTTTAAAATTTTTGTAATTTTGACAATTTGCATGCCTAGCTGGAGAGCTATGACTTCGGCAGTGAAAATTGAAGACCCATCTGGGAGTCTGGTTTTCAAAATATTGTTCTCTGTGACAACTGATGTAGCAGCTTTGTCATCAAGTTTAGAACCATCCAGTGTACATAAAGTGGTAGTCTTGATAAAATTCCTTGAGTTTTGCGAACTTCGATCGGAACACACACGGGTTAGTTTGATCTTTTGGGAATTCGGATAGCGTTTTCAATACTGAGGGCTTAACTAATTTCCATTTAGGGTATTTCGATACTCTATAATTGGCAATGAGCTCAACGATGATGCCCGCTTCTTGCAGGTGTGGTAATACTCTGGTTCCAAATGGAGTGATAGCCCCACTCCCAGAAAACTGAGAGAAGTCCGAGCCAAAAACGACTTGATGGGTGGGTTTTGTCTATTAGCGTACAGTTATACAGCATATTGCAGAGCTAGTTTCAGTCGACGAATGTTAAGGGGTTCTTCATTTGCTTCAACGTGCAAGCTGTCAGTCGGAGAGGTTCTAAAAGCGTTTAAGCACAGTCTGAGATCCTGGTTTTGTATCGGGTCAAGCATCTAGAGATGTGATGATCTAGCTGAGGCATAGATTATGCTACCATAAATAAAACCTCGATCTGTTAGTTAGTTAGTTAAATTATTTGTTTAACAACACGACCGACCCTTAGCGGGTTACATTGTGTCAACCTCGATCTGATGAAGGATCTATACAACATAAGTTAAGTGTCCCTGTCTGCTTCCCAGTCCTGAGCAGATATGAACCTCAGCAAAATTTAGTGCCTTTTGGCACTTGCTTTTCAACTCTTTTATGTGTGAAATAAAACTGAGTTTGGAATCGAAGATCAGCCCTAAGAATTTGATTTCTTTGACTTCTGGTATCTCAGTGTCAGAAATATATAGAACCGGCTCGTCATGCTGTTTACGTTTCTTGCAAAAATGCACACAGGTCGTTTTGGTTTGAGAAAATTTAAAGCCGTTTTTATTCGCCCAGTCTTGAAGGGAGCTGATGTTTTGTTGAAGGCGACGTTGTATTAAATTCATTCCATTGCCTCTATAAGAGATGCCGAAACCATCCACAAAGAGTGAACTATCTATCCCGTTTTACGGTATCCCTTATACTGTTAACTTTAATCAGAAATGGACAGGATACATCCTTGTGGGAAGCCTTCTTCCTGTTCAAAGTATTCTGAGAATATTGTACAGACGTACTCTGAAACGACGGTCATCTAAAAAACTCCTTATAAATTTGGGTAGCCTGCCCCGGAGCCCGAAATTAAAAAGGTGCTTGAGTACTCCGTACTTCCACGCTTATCATATGCTTTTTCCATGTCGAAAAAGACCGTGACAACGTGCTCATTATTCATAAAAGCTTCTCTTGCGAAAGATTCTAGCCTCACGATATGGTCTAAGGTACTCCTTTGTTTTCTAAATCCGCTTTGCACGTCAGCAAGCAAATGGTTGCTTTCCAGGTACCAAATCCATCTATCTGCTATAATTCGTTCAAATGTTTTGCAGACAGAGCTTGTTAGAGAGATCGGTCTATAATTATAGGGGTTTGTTATCTTTGTTTGGTTTTCGTATTGGTATGATTGTAACTTCTTTCCATATTTCAGGAACGCTGCCTTTATTCCATATATGGTTTAACTGTTCGAGTAGGATTTCCAGAGCGAGTTATAGCGTCTTTTAACTCATTTGTTGAAAAGTCAGTGTTGTAGTTTTCAGCATTGTCAGAAGAGAAGTTTAAAGGGTTTCTTTCTTCAGCTTCTTTGTGGTATCTAAATTCGAGGCTGTAATTTTGTGGTGATGAATAATACTTGAAGGCTTTACCAAGAGTGTTTGATATATCCTCCAAGTTGGTGACATAACTGTTGCTAATTCTGAGGTTGCTTGACGGACTGATTTGACTGGTTTTTCCCAGATATTTTGTGGACCATGTCCCGGGTTTTTTTAAGAGATGTGTTTCTATTGAGTTGGATACGTATTCTTGCCACGAGACTTTCTTGCTTTGTTTTATGTTAGTTAGTTAGTTAAATGGTTTGTTTAACGACACGATCGACCCTTAGCGGGTTACATTGTGTCAGAACATGTCAGTATTCAGTGACTAGAAGACAATGCTACAAGTTAAAATCAAGATAAACTAAAACCATGTATATTCTAAAATCATAAGGTAAAAAAAAAAGGCTAGAAATACTGGTACAGGTTGATTTCTTTTAAAAATTGTATAAGTTTGCTAGGTTCTACTTCATCAAACAGCTGCTTCAAGGAGTCAGCTCTGAAATGACGTGAGCGGGCGTCTTGGAAATCGGTACAGTCTATTAAGATATGTTTAACGGTGTAAGGTTCCTGACACCCGACACAGTCGGGTGCCGGCTCGCCTCTTAGAAGATGTTTGTGGGTGACATATGTATGTCCTATTCTGGCTCTATGGTAAACCATTTCATCTCGCACACTGTTAAGTGGCGGGGGCTTTTGTCCGACTACCGGCTTTGTTTGATACAGCTTGTTGTTTCTTTGTTTGTTCCATCTTTCTTGCCACAATCTTTTTGTGTATCTTGTGATTTGATATTTAAAATCGGAGGCTGGTATGAGCATATCGATACAATTATCATTTTGAGCCTCTTTTGCAGCTTTGTCGGCTATCTCGTTTCCTCGGATACCCACGTGACTTGGAACCCAGCAAAAAACTATGTCTTTGCCAGCTTTGGTGGCCTCGTCATACCTTTCCAGGAGGTCAAGGATAAGTGGGTTTGATATTTGTAGGTTTTCAATTGATTGCAGTACGGACATAGAGTCCACGCATAACATAAACTTTTTGTATCGGCTAATTTTCACTATCTGGATAGCGAGATGTAGCGCTTTAATTTCGGCCGAGAAAATAGAGGAACCATTTGGAAGTCTTGTTTTCAAGGTGTTATTTTCAGTTACAACGGAAGCAGCCGATTTCTTGTCGAGCTTTGAGCAGTCCGTGTAGACGAAATGGTAGTCTTTGAATTCTTCCTTGAGCTCTGCAAAGTTTGATCGAAATAGACAGGGGCTAGTTGTTTCCTTTGCATAGACCGAAAGGTTCTTTAGTACCACAGGTTTGGTGAGTTTCCACTGTGGTATTTTTGGTACTCTGTATTTTGCAATTGACTCTATGGTGATGTCAGCATTATCAAGGTGAGGTTGAACCCTTGCTCCAAATGGAGGTATAACGGTAGGGCCTCTTTCATGGAAGCGAGAAAAATCTGATCCAAAGACTGAGTTGTAGGTGGGATTCTTCTTATTTGCATAAAGTTTTGTTGTGTACTGCATAGCGAGGTTATCTCGACGAATGTAAAGAGGTTGCACATTTGCCTCCACATGGAGGCTTTCTGCCGGTGATGTTCTAAAAGCATTTAGACACAGTCGTAAACCTTGATTTTGTTTCGGGTCTAGCATTTTTAGGTATGAAGGTCTTGCTGATCCATAGACAATGCTGCCATAGTCTAATCTAGACCGTATTAAGGCTCGGTAAAGCATAAGTTTTGTATCCCGATCAGCGCCCCAGTCATGGGCCGATATTACTCTTAGGAGATTGAGTGCTTTTTGACATTTTCGTTTGAGTACTTTGATGTGTGGGATAAAGCTTAGCTTGGAGTCGAACAGTAAACCCAGAAATTTGTTTTCTTTAACATCAGGTATTTGAAGGCCAGAAATGTATCGAACGGGATCGTCGTGTTGTTTGCGTTTATTTCAGAAATGCATGCAGACTGTTTTAGTTTGTGAAAATTTAAAACCGTTTTGGTTAGCCCATGTTTGCAGTGAGTGTATGTTCTGCTGTAAGCGCCGCTGTATTAGATTCATATTCTTGCCTCTGCAAGATATTGCGAATTCGTCTACAAAGAGTGTGCTGTCTATACCCTGTTTTATGTTATGTCGGATGCTATTTATTTTTATCAGGAACAGAAGAACGGAAAGGATGGATCCCTGGGGGAAACCTTCCTCTTGTTCGAAGTAGTCTGAGAACACGGCCCCAAGGCGGACCCGAAAACGTCGGTCTTCTAGAAAGGCTTTAATAAATTCAGGTAGACGGCCTCGCAGCCCCAAATCAAAGAGGTCTTGTAGTACTCCATGTTTCCATGCTGTGTCATATGCCTTTTCCAAGTCAAAGAAAACCGAAACGACATGTTCGTTATTGATAAAGGCTTCTCTTATAAACGTTTCTAGTCTTACAAGGTGATCCAGGGTATTTCTTTGTTTTCTAAAACCGCTCTGTATATCGGCACACAAATTATTGCTTTCTAGATACCAGGTGAGTCTGTCAGCTATCATGCGTTTAAATGTTTTACACAGTGAACTTGTTAAGGAGATTGGTCTGTAATTTTGTGGGCTTGTGGGGTCATTGTTTGGTTTTGGTACGTAGGCGCGTGAGAGTGCCGTATATACGCAAAGTCACGCGCCGATTTTCAAAAGCCCGCCATTTTGTCAATTTTTTTCGGATCCAGAAAATTCTTGGTCACTGCACTGCGAAAGGGTCCAGAGAAGCCGTGCACAAAATTTGAAAGAATTCATCTCTCAATGCGGCCTGTAGGCGCGTGAGAGTGTCGTATATACGCAGAGTCCAGTACCGATTTTGAAAAGCCTGCCATTTTGTCAATTTTTTGCCGATAAGGAAAATTCTTAGTCACTACACTACGAAAGGGTCCAGAGAAGCCGTGTACAAAATTTGAAAGAATTCATCTATCAATGCGGCCTGTAGGCGCGTGAGAGTGCCGTATATACGCAGAGTCCAGTACCGATTTTGAAAAGTCCACCATTTTGTCAATTTTTTGCCGATAAGGAAAATTCTTAGTCACTACACTGCGGAAGGGTCCAGAGAAGCCGTGTACAAAACTTGAAACGAATCCATCTATCAATGCGGCCTGTAGGCGCGTGAGAGTGCCGTATATACGCAGAGTCCAGTACCGATTTTGAAAAGTCCGCCATTTTGTCAATTTTTTGCCGATAAGGAAAATTCTTAGTCACTACACTGCGGAAGGGTCCAGAGAAGCCGTGTACAAAACTTGAAACGAATCCATCTATTAATGTGGCCTGTAGGCGCGTGAGAGTGCCGTATATACACTAAGTCCAGTGCCGATTTTCAAAAGCCCGCCATTTTGTCAATTTTTTTCCGTTCGGGAAAATTCTAGGTCACTGCGGAAGGTCCCAGGAAACCCGTGTGCAGAATTTGAAACGAATCCATTTATCAATGCGGCCTGTAGGCGCGTGAGACTGTCGTATATAAGCGAAGTCCAGTGGCGATTTTCATAAGTCCGCCATTTTGTCAATTTTTTACCGATCCGGAAAATTCTTGGCCATGCACTGCGGTAGGGTCCAGAGAGCCGTGTACAAAATTTGAAAGGAATCCATCTATTAATGTGACCTGTACGCGCGTGAGACTGAAGCGTGACAGACGGACAGACAGACACACCAAAAAGTTCAAAACTATATCCCTCCGTTCCACGGGGGATAATTTCAAAAGTCCATTTGGTTCATTTTCCTTGGGCCAAACTAACCCATTTACAATACCGATCCTTGTTAGTGCCCATAGAATTTGCACACCAAGTTTCATTAAAATCCTTGCAGTTGTTCTTGAGATATCGCGTTAACAATAGTCAATCAAGAGCTGAAATTTTCCAGCTGGTGAATTTTTCTTTGGACGAACATGGCCCATTCACAATACCGATCTGTGTTTGTTCCTACAGAAGCTACATAACAGGGTTCGTGCGAAATTTTCCTGATCAATTTCCAGGAGTTTCCAGGAGATTTTGGATCCGTTTTCAAGGAGATTTCATAAGTTTGCCAGATTTTAACAAGAATGTCCAGGGACATTGTGACCAGCTGGGATCTAGTCAATCAAGTATCAAAAGATTTGTATATGTTACAGGCAAACTTTCAAATCAGGCAGTTTATAATCTGCCTGAAAATTTCAGGTAGATTGTAAAATTCCTGGTTCGACCAGGCACATTGTAATCTGCCTAAAATTTTTAGGCAGATTGTAATCTGTCTGATTTTGGAGCCTGAAAATTTGACAATTTGCCTGAAATGAAAGGATGTTGATTTACCTTGCAATCGTGATCCACCCCATTCATAACCGGCTGTTTCATGCAATTTGGTTGTTGCCTATTCAAATATGTGATCGTAAGAATGAAAGGCGATTGATGTGATCAATTGCAATTAAATAGAAGAAAATATCCTGTTATGATCATGCACAACACCAGTTTTTTAGTATCTAATCACGCGTTTTATGGGATTTTGTTGTCATTTATTCTAATATCAGATCGTAGGGATAAAAAGCGATTGATGTGTCTAATTGCAATTAAATACATATGAGTGGTCGGTTTGCTCGTTCGTTTCATGTTATTTGTTTACCACTTGCTTTCTTTTATGGCTTGAGTTATTACACCTGCATAATGCTATTGATATGTTTAAATCCAATTTCTAATTGCAATTTCTAGAGTAAGTAAATGCGTGACGTTTTTGCTGATTGCTTTGTTTTATGCAATGATATAAATCTCGATCCAGCCCTTCCCCCACACCTCTATGATGTATTATATTTTGAGATCAACATGCCAATGTAGCTTCCTAATTCTTACTCCTCCGGTATTTGACAATCTGCCTAAAATTTTTAGGCAGATTACAACGTGCCTGGCCGAACCAGAAATTTTACAATCTGCCTGAAATTTGAGTTTGCCTGTAAAATATAGACGCCAAAAAGTGGTAGTCATAGTTTAAAAACCTGTTACTAAAAGTTTTTCAAAGGCCCGCATTTGCTCAGTCTCCTGGGATATAAACAAAGTAAATTTCAAACAGCCTTCACATCGGAATAGCCTAAAAATGAAAACAATCCGACCAAAATCACTTGCAGAACTCTTTGAAAAACAAACAATGTTACAAAAAACATTACATAAAGAGCAATATTCTAAAAGATCGAATAAATCTAATCGAACTGCAGCTGGCAACGCATGGTGGAAAACAAAAAGATTTAAATCCCGCGGATCGCCAAAAACAGTAATTTTCAAGAGAGGCCTACCCAGAGAACATTCGTACAAAATTTGAAGGAAATCTAAAACTGAAGAAGAAGAAGCATTTTAAGTCTGTACATCGTAAATACAGACTTCTCAAAAATTCCCAAATCAAGTCAAAAAGCACGAGTCGTATGCCCGACCCACCTAGCGATGCCTCATACCAAAAATAAATGAAATCGGATAAACTGTAGGAGAAAATGCATTTTGAATTTTTCCTTCAAAAAGTCCCCAAAAATTCCCTGATCGACTCAAAAAGCACAAGCACAAGCAAGAGCAAGAGCAGGAGCCCCTAAGCATGCCTCACCCCCCCCCCCCTCAAAAAAAAAAAAAAAAAAATTAAAATCGGGTCAAAACTTTAGCAGAACATGCATTTTGAGGTATTTTCTTCAAAATTCCCCACAAAATCAGAAATTCCCAACTAGAGTCAAAAAGCGCGTTTTTTCTTCAAAAATTTCCTAAAAATTCAAAACTCACCCGATCGACTAAAAAAGCGGAAGCCGTATGCATGACCCTTTAGGGATGCCTCAAACCAAAAATAAATGAAATCGGTTAAAAACTGTATGGGGAAATGCATTTTGAAATTTTTTTTTTTTTTTTTTTCAAGACTCATACCAAAAATAAATAGCATCGGATAGAAAATGTAGGAAATGCATTTTGAATTATTTTTGAATTTTTCCCCTCAAAATTTCCCCAAAAATAGAAAAAAATTGTAGAATCGACTAAAAAAGCACAAGCCGTATGCATGACCCATATGGGGCGCCTCGTGCCAAAAATAAATCAAATCGAATCAAAAATATAGGAGATACATTTTTTAAAAATTTCTTCAAAAATTCCACAAAAAATTCAAAAATCACCCGATCAAAAAGGCACAAGCCGTATGCATGACCCCTTAGCGATGCTGCATACTAAAAATAAATGACATCGGATCAAAATTGCAGGAGATAAATTTTGAAACAAAAGTTTACTAAATAAACAACTGACTTACTAACTAACGGACGCCATCCGCAAACCGATAGGAATAACCCAGCTTACGTCTAACGTAAGCTGGGCGAAAAAGGATGAGAAGCGAAAACAGTACAAAAAATAAAAAGGATGAAAAGCTTTAAAAAAAGTATAAAAAAAAAACACTTAATGATAAAACAAGTTTGTCCAAGGACAAAGTCCCAGCTTATGAAAAGCAATAAGACCAATTGCAGCGTACATGAGCAAGGGAATTTCCCTGAAAAATTGGGCTTCAAAAGATGATGCGGCAAAGAGCTAGCTCAATAATTAATTTAGCACCGGACCAGAACATAGACCGATAAATGCATACAAAGATTTCTTTCCCAGAAAAATGGGAAACAGACTTTTTTGTATCTCTGGTAGACTGGATAGTCTGCATAGATACCTTCACACAACGCACGCATTTCGGACCAGAGCACATATTTATGTAACTTGCCTCGATGCACGGTTCTTGTTCAGGCAAGTGCGCATGTTTATTTAATTTGCGTTGATGCGCGGCTCGAATTTGGAACAGTGCACATGTTTATTTAACTTGCGTTGATGTGCGGTACTTATTTCGGATCAGCGACCATGTTTTTTACCTTGTGTTGATGTGCGGTTCTTATTTCGGATTAGTGCGCATATTTATTTACCTTGTGTTGATGTGCGGTTCTTATTTCGTACCAGTGTGCATGTTTATTTAACATTCATCGATGCGCGGTTCTTATTCCAGAAAAATGCGCATGTTTATTTTACTTGCGTTAATGAGCGGTACTTATTTTGGACAAGTGCGCAAGTTTCCTTAGGTTGCCTTGATGCTCGGTGCGCAGTTCAGACCAGTTTGCATGTTTCTGTAACTTGCGGTGATTCACGGTGCTTATTTTGGACGTCTGCATATATTTATTTAACTTGCGTTGGTGCGCCGTTTGCATTTTGGACCAGTGCGCATGTTTATTTAACTTGCGTTGATGCGCGGTTCAAATTTCGGACCAGTGCGCATGTTTATTTAACTTACGTTGATGCGTGGTGCTTATTATGGACCAGTGCAAATTCTTATTTTACTTGCGTTGGCGCGTGGTTCGTATTTCGAACCACTACGCATGTTTATTTAACTTGCGTTGATGCGCGGTTCGAATTTCGGACCAGTGCGCACGTTTATTTAACTTGCGTTGATGCGCGGTTCAAATTTCGGACCAGTGCGCATGTTTATTTAACTTACATTGATGCGTGGTGCTTATTTTGGACCAGTGCAAATTCTTATTTTACTTGCGTTGGCGCGTGGTTCGTATTTCGAACCACTGCGCACGTTCATTGCGTCGATCCGCGGTTTTTATTTCAGGCCAATGCGCATATTTCTCTGAATTGATGCGCGGTTCTTATTTTGAATAGTGCGCATGTTGTTTGAGTTGCGTTAATGCGCAGTTCGCATTTCGAACCACTACGCATGTTTATTTAACTTGCGTTGGTACGCGGTTCGAATTTCGGACCAGTGCGCATGTTTATTTAACTTGCTTGATGCGCGGTTCGAATTTCGGACCAGTGCGCACGTTTATTTAACTTGCGTTGATGCGCGGTTCAAATTTCGGACCAGTGCGCATGTTTATTTAACTTACGTTGATGTGTGGTGCTTATTTTGGACCAGTACAAATTCTTATTTTACTTGCGTTGGCGCGTGGTTCGCATTTCGAACCACTGCGCAGGTTTATTTAACGTGCGTCGATGTGCGGTTCTTATTTCAGGCCAATGCGCATATTTCTCTGAGTTGATGCGCGATTCATATTTTGAACAGTGCGCATGTTGTTTAAGTTGCGTTAATGCGCAGTTCGCACTTCGAACCAGTGCGCATGTTTATTTACCTTGCGTTGATTCACGGTGCTTATTTTGGTCCAGTTTGCTTGCTTATTTAGCTTGCCTTAATGCTCGGTTCCCATTTCTGACCAGTGTTTTAGTTTATTTAGCTTGCGTTGATGACCGGTCCGCAGTTTCCACCAGTGCGCATATTTATTTAACTTGTGTTGATGCGCGGTACTTATTTTGGACCAGTGCAAATGTTTATTTAACCTGCGCTGATGTGCGATTCGCAATTCGGACCAGTGTGCATGTTTATTTAATTTGCGTTGATATCGGGTTCGCATTTCGGACCAGTGTACCTGTTTCTTTAGGTTACAGGTTGCGCGGTTCGCATTTCGGACCAGGTTCATTTAACTTGCGTTGACACGCGATTTGCATTTCGGATCAGAACGCAAGTTTATTTAAGTCCCGTCGATGCCCGACTCTTAAGTCTATTCAACTTGCGTCGATTCGTGGTTCTTTCTTCCGACCACTGCGCATGTTTATTTAACTTGCGTTGATGCGCGGTTCTCATTTCAGACCACTGCGCATGTCTATTCAACTTGCGTCGATACGTGGTTCTCATTGCGCATGTTTCCTTGGGTTCTTTGGGTTGCGTTGATGTGCGGTTCTTTTTTTTCGGACCAGTGCGCATATTTATTTAACTTGCGTTATTGTGCAGTTCGCATTCCGGACCAGTGCGCATGTTTCTTTAGGTTGCGTTGATGCGCAGTTCGCATTTCGGACCACTGCGCATATCTATTCAACTTGCGTCGATGCGTAATTCTTTTTCCTGCCAAGTGCGCATGTTCATTTAACTTACGTTGATGCGAGGCGCTTATTTTGGACCAGTTCACTTGTTTATTTATCTTCCGTCGATACGCGGTTCACATTTCGGACCAATGCGCATGTTTATTTAACTTGAATCGATGCGCAGTGCTTAATTTGGACTACTGCGAATGTGCGCTGTAGGAGATTCACTTAATTTTTTTCAAAAATTCCAAAAAAAGTCAAAAGTTTTCCAATTCACTCAAAAAGCACAAGCCGTATGCATGACCCCCCTAGAGACGGCTCGTATCAAAAACAAATGAAATCTGATAAAAACTCTAGGCGGAAATGCATTTTGAATTTTTTTCTTCGAAAATTCCCCAAAAATTCTATGATCGACTCGAAAAGCACAGGCCGTATTCACGACACCCTAAACACGCCTCAGCCCAAAAATAAATGATGTCTGGTCAAAACTGCAGGAGAAGATGCATTTTGAGGTATTTTCATCAAAAATTCCCCCCGAAATCAAAAATTGCCAAGTCGAGTCAACTAGCTCAAGCCGTATGCCCGACCCACCTAAGGATGCCCCATACCAAAAATTAATGAAATCGGATAAAAACTGTAGGAGGAAATGCATCTTGAAGTTTTTCTTCAAAAATTCCCTAAAAATACAGAAATTGTCGGATCGACTAAAAAAGCACAAGCCGTATGCTTAACCCCTTAGGGATGCCTCAAACCAAAAAAAAAATTTAATAATAAATAAAAGAAAAAAAAAGACATCGATTCAAAACTAGAGGAAATGCATTTTGAAGTTTCTCCAAAAATACAAAAATTGTCCGATCGACTAAAAAGCACAAGACGTAAGCACGACCCTTTAGGATCCCTCATAGCAAAAAAAAAAAAAAAAAATGCCATCAGATCAAAAATGTATGAGGAGATACATTTTAAATTTTTTTCTTCAAAAATTCTCAAAATATTCAAAAATCACTCGATCGACTAAAAAAAGCACAAGCCGTATGCACGACCCCTTAGGGATGCCTCAAGCCAAAAATAAATGACATCGAATCAAAATTGTAGGAGTAGATGCATTTTGAATTACTTTTGAAATTTTTGCTTAAAAATTGCCCAAAAATACAAAAATTGTCCGATCGACTAAAAAAAGAACAAGCCGTATGCAGAACCCTTGAGGGGTGCCTCATACCAAAAATAAATAACATCGGGTCAAAAATGTAGGAGGAGATACATTTTAAAATTTTTTCTTCAAAAATTCGCCAAAAATTCAAAAATCATCCGATCGACTAGAAAAGCACAAGCCGTATACACGACCCCTTAGGGATGCCTCAAGCCAAAAATAAATGACATCGAATCAAAATTGTAGGAGAAGATGCATTTTGAATTACTTTTGAAATTTTTGCTTAAAAATTGCCCAAAAATACAAAAATTATCCGATCGACTAAAAAAGCACAAGCCGTATGCACGACCCTTTAGGAGTGCCTCATACCAAAAATAAATGACATCGGGTCAAAACTGTAGGAGGAGATACATTTTAAAATTTGTTCTTTAAAAATTCGCCAAAAATTCAAAAATCACCCGATCGACTAGAAAAGCACAAGCCGTATGCACGACCCCTTAGGGATGCCTCACACAAAAAAATAAATGACATCGGATCAAAATTGTAGGAGGAGATGCATTTTGAAACAAAGTTTACTAAATAAACAACTAACTAACTAACTAACTAACTAACTAACGGACGCCACCCGCAGACCGATAGGAATACCCCAGCTTACGTGTACGTAAGCTGGGCTAAAAACGATAAAATCGGGCATTTCAAAAAAAAAAAAAAGAAAAAAAGAGGATGATGTGCCAACACTGCACTTGGTGATTTACCTGCACGTCCATTTTGTTTTGCTCCGCGTGTGCCGAGATTTTGCGTAGAAACATCATGATGAAGCGCAGCGTACTGAGGTGATGCCAAGGGAGCAGCAAGCACAGAAGCAAGACGGCGCCCTGTCGCGCGGTCTCCTCCTCAAGGCTGAAAGCCTTCAGAAAGGTGTCATGTTGACGTGACGTCAGGAGCGGGTCGGGCAACTCACGGAAGAACTGTTTCACAAGGGAGGCTAGATCCAGAGGGTTAGCGGAACTGATATCTTGTCCGTCCTCAATGCTTTGCTGTAAATGATCAACAGTTCGCACCTAACGTTCTAAAAATTTTTTTTTAATCCATTTGATCAGCACATAAAATCAATCACGTACATTTCAGATACAGTGAACCTGGTTTCGATTTTTTTTAATTCGTGACTGGAAAATCTATTTTCACATATCCGAGGTTCGCGGCAACCTATGGAAACAAACTGAGGTTTATATATATATATATATATATATATATATATATATATATATATATATATATATATATATATATATATATATATATTAAAGACACCCTGAAATTTGTGTTTCACCACATGAATGGTTCTTTGTTCAATTCAACTTGTAATGAGCCATTAAAACGGCTCTTCAATCAAAGGCATCAACCGTGTAAGATGTTGATTTACCTTGCAATTTAGTATGCAAATCCCCTCTAGAATATTCCCAGAGATCAGTTACGTCTAATACCTTTGATGTAAAATTGCAATTCAAAATAGCAAACTGAATTGCAATGCAAACCATCATCTTACACGATTGATGCATTTGCTTAAATAGCCGTTTCATGTCTCATTATAGTTGAATTGAACAAAGAGCCATTCATGTGGTGAAACAAATTTCAGGGTATCTTTAATTTTTTTGGTGCCAAAAACCAGGGTAAGCATACTTGCCCTAGGGTACTCTTTTGAGGGTAATTATACTTGCCCTGAAATTAAAGATACCCCGTAACACATCACATACACCTCTATCAGTTCTGCCACATCACTCTTTTTAAAAAAAGAGTTTTTTTCGCACTTTTGTTTTTTGTCTTTTTTTACTCTTTTTTTATGCATTTCTCTTAGAAACCTCTTTTTTACTCTTTTTTCCAGAAGGTTTCGTATTGTTTCCTATTTTTGTCAAGAATGCATCTTTCAAATGTGCACAAAAATCTGTAATTTATTACAGTCACAACACCTTAATATCAGCATTTCTAATTATTTGCTTTAAAAGTGTTTCAGGCTATAAATAAATATACATATGAAACAAGTGTATGCTGTTCTGGTGAATTCGATCCTGCTGACTTAGCCTCTGACAGGGAGTGATTGGTAAGTCATCTCTGTTTTATTCAGCTGGCTTTGCTATTCTTAGCTAATAAACTCGTCGTTTTTTTTTCGAGTAAATGATTTAGTGTCTGCTTGGTTTTCTGTTCTTTTGTGTTTTGTGAAATCAAAATATAAAACCTCTCCGTTTTCCCTTTTGCTATTGGTATCCAGTATACGACTACATGAAACATTTTACAATGAAATGTCCTATTGAGATTTGTGTGGCTTGGCCTTTTGGTTTCTTCTCAACTTTCTTTTCATGTGAAAAGACAGAAGCGATGATTAGTTTGATACAGCTGTTTAAGGTTTTGGTTACTTTTTCTTGGTGAATTTATGCTACCAAATGAAATGTTTCACTGTGAAATATGCTAAAGATGTCTGTATGGTTGGACCTGTCATGTTTTAATGTAATTAAGAAATAGAAGTGATGTATTTAGTTATGTGAATAGGTTTTAAATAGGTTTTAAAGCTACATAGCTGTTCTTCATATGAAACATCGAATATTTCTGTGTCATATCATTTTAATGGGTTTCATGAAGAATTCAATATTGCAAAATTTATTGATGCACCATATGCAAAACATATAGTCTTTTTAGACAAGTACTTTTCTCGAAACCAAGCACACGCTAATTTTTCGCGTAGTATTGAATTGATTATCATTTCATGTAGTATTTGATATAAGTAAACTTTGGTGTTATTTTAATAAATGCCTGCGTATTGAAATTTCTGCTATAATGACCAGTATTTCTTCTCTTGGTTTTGTAAACACAATGTTGTATTCTTTTGCATTAGTAGTAGTCCATGGTAACTTGCACATCATGATAGCTGCAAGGTGTTTATTGTTGTTTTAATTTTGTTGATCTGGAAGTTCCTAATAAACGTCTTTTTTTTTTAGGTTAGAAATTTGTTTCATCCAATAGCGGAAACACGTCAGCATTACAGTATATCAGAACAGCATATACTTGTCTTGGAATGATTCCGACAGTAAGTTAGAGACCGTCTTTTGGAGGTCAAAGGTAAGGAAGATCTTGAGTATCAAAACTCAAACCGACGCCGGCCCAAAGGAGAGGTGCACAACTACGACCCATAAGCTTTCAATCCATATAGGTTTCAAGTTGATTGAAGCAAAACCCTAGGACAAGCTCGGTCCACAAAACTTAAAATCTGCACTGATAGCCGCTTTGTGCCTAAGTTCAGAGGTAACTCACGGACCGACAGACAAACCGACGCCGGCCCAAAGGAGAGGTGCACAACTGCAACCCATAAGCTTTCAATCCATAAAGGTATCAAGTTGATTGAAGTAAAACCCTAGGACAAGTTCGGCCCACAAAACTTAAAAACTGCACTAATAGTCGCTCTGCACCTAAGTTCAGAGGTCACTCACGGACCGACGGACAAACCGACGCCGGCCCAAAGGGGAGGTGAACAACTACAAACCATAAGCTTTCAATCCATATAGGTTTCAAGTTGATTGAAGCAAAGCCTTAGGAAAAGCTCGGTCCACAAAACTTAAAAACTGCGCTAATAGCCATTCTGTGCCACACATGTACGAAGTCACAACGGAGCCCAATTTTTTTTCACCAAATTAGGCTTATTGTAGCCTAGAAACACGTTTCTAGGCCTAATATGAAATTTTTGTTTTGGGTCACGCACGCACGCACACACTCACACGCGGACAAGTCAAAAACATAATAGCTCTTCGTCGGGCAGGCTATAAATATGACGATATTACCATAAATGTAATTTATTTCTCTTAAGTATTCTTACACGTAATACAAAGTTTGTCTTTTTATTGGTTTTATTACATTTTGACTCCGAGTTTTTTCCACACCTCTATTTCCTCTTCTGTGAAAATCGTTTAGAAAGACGATTAACATGGGCCTTTCCGGAAAAAAATCGTGGGGTCCGTCGGCCTCCAAGTCTCGAAAATCGAGTGGCCCGGTCAGAAATTATGGGACCTCGGGCCCCGGCTAATTTCGAGCCCCGCTTTTGCAAAAATGCTCATTAACGATTCCATATTCAGTTTCCCGATTTTGCGTTGCTGTGCAAACTGGCCCTGGTTATACCGGTTTCATCTGTTCCATATGAAAGAAGATTTTTGATTTACAACGCAATAAAAACAGAAACATACTAAACAGTGAGCGGTTGCACAGTTTAATGTTCATTAAACTGAAAGGACCAGCCATAGAACAACTGGACTGGCCAGTGTTTTTGTTAAATCAGTCACGTGGAAAAAATTCCTTGCTTAAAAGTACAACATTGGCGAGCCCAAAAAATAAAAAAAATACATTTCTAAAGAAAATGAAGAAAACCTTCACAGTAAACATTTGCACTATATGTGGGTTCTTCTTGCAACGTTTCAGCCTAATCGAACAAACTGTTTCGGAGATATTGCAACAATATGGCCAAAAAACTTAAAAATCAAAAATTAAAAAATTCGCCAAAAATACATTTTCAACTGAAATACAAAAAAACTTCACAGTAAACATTTGCACTATATGTGGGTTCTTGCCACGTTTCAGCCTCATCCAACAACCTGTTTCGGAGATATCGCAACAATATGGCCCAGAAAAGTTAATAATCAAAAATTTAAAAATTCGCCAAAAAAAAAAGGAAATTAAGAAAAACTCTGCAGTATACATTTGCGCTATATGTGTATTCTTCATGCGACATCTGAGCCTTATCCAACGAACTGTTTTGGAGATATAGCCTCCAACGAACTGTTTTGGAGATAAAGCCTGCCAAAGTGAAAAAAAAATGTACGACCCCCTCCCCCCTATGTTCAAAAATTTGCAAAAAAAAAAAAAAAAGACGAATTTTCGAAGGAACGAAAAAAAAAAAAAAAAAGACACGGGCATCATCTAGACATGTACCCCAATATGTATGCATGTTTTGAGAAAAATCGACTCATTAATTTCATAAGAACTCACTGCGGACAGACGGACGGACACACCAAATGCTATATATGTTTCCCTTAGGGGGAGACACATAATTTGCAGTGTTGCTTCGGAGTCATCAAGAAAAAAAGGATAAAAAAGGGTAAAAAAGGATAAATTTGAGGGGAAAAAAAGCATGAAAAAGGGATCATTCATATTCTGCTGAAAATCGAGAAAACATTAATGTTGCCATATTGTATCATTTTTTTTTTTTTTTTTGTAATTTATAATGCTCGTTTTCACAGCGATTAAAAATATTTGCATACCTGATTGTACTTAACAAATTTATAAAGGAATCTGGTCGAATTGTGCCAAAAGAAAATTCCCCCATTTAGCCAATTTTTAGCGGCTCGCCAAAAAAAGTAATTTTTCAAGAGAGGCCTACCTAGAGAATAAATATTCAAAATTGGAAAGGTATCCGATCAAAATTGTGGGAGGAGAAGCACTTTGAAAATTAGACACCAAAAAATTTAAAAAAATGCCCCCTATTTGGCCAATTTTTGGCGGATCGCCCCGAGTAATTTTTCAAAAGAGGCCTACCTAGAGAATATTCGTACAAACTTGAAAGAAAATCTGATCAAAATTGTGTGGGAAAAGTAGCATTTTGAAAATTGGCAACCTAAAAATTGTAAATGCCCCCCATTTAGCCATTTTTCGGCGAATCGCCAAAAAAATTTTTTTTTAAAAGAGGCCTACCCAGAGAACAATCGTATCTAATTTGAGAGGAATCGATCAATACCGCGGGACTCGCCGGATCGCGGGACTCGGCATTGTCATGGCCAGTTTTCGATGTAAGAAATTGATAAAACTTACTACATTCTGCTTTGTAATTTATTTAGCCCTCATCTGTTCCTCCATGACAGCAAAATCTTTGCCATCTAAATGGAGTTTTAGAGTCGAAGTAGAGTGACCTCTGTTACTATATATCCCATCGCAAATAAGGCACTGAGCCTTTTCATCTGGACGTTTTTTGAAATATTTCCACACACTCGACATTTTGCTGGACTTGGATGTTTTCTTTCCCACGGTCAGTTATAGAATAAGCTAGACTGTACGAGTAATTGCATCCTGGAGGTCCGGCGCGCGATTTTTTTAACCAATAAGTTTTAAGCAATTAAAAAGACACAGGAGTTTTAGCTGTCAATAAAACTGCGTGCAACTGGCCAATTAGAAACCAAAGGTCAAACGGTTAGTTAGTTAGTTAGTTATTTGATTGGTTTCACGACACCGCCAACCTGTTGCAGGTCATATTGTGTCATTCCTGGTAACTTTGTCGAATTTATACTTTATTGATTAAAAATGATTATAAAATAAAATCTTAAATATACTAAAAAATATACTAAAAATAGACTTAATGGTAGTCTACACATAGGAATACATATTAATCTCTTTTAAAAATTCTAGGACCTTGTTGGAATTTACCTTCTCAAAGAGCTCTCTCATGGAATCAACTCTATAATAGCGGGAGCGAATGTGATTGAAGTCTATACAATCTATCAAGATGTGTTTTACTGTATACCGTTCCTGACAACTTATACATTCGGGTTGTGGTTCACCTCTTAAGAGGTGTTTGTGAGTAGTGTAAGAATGTCCTATTCTTAATCTGTGAATTACCATATCGTCGCGAAGGCCATTTAGGGAGGGCAATTTGCGCCCTATCACAGGATAATCTTTTTAAAAAAGGATGATGTGGCAACACTGAATTTGATTTCCCCGACGCTGCCAGATTGTTTAACAATATGAAAAGCAGGCCTGGTCAGATGAGAATTCATTGTTTTTAGAATTTTCTAGGTTTGGTAATAAAAGATAGTGTGAATTGCGTTATCTCTTACCCCTCCTCCCCCCCCCCCCCCTAACCCAAACCCTTTGTGCTTATTCAAATAAGGGGACACAAACAAATCAGGGTGTAAATTGGGGCACGAAAAAAATCATGGGGGACGCAAAACAATGAAAGCGTGGGGTTCCTGCGACGCAAAGATTTTGAAGTTGAGGTAAAACCTTGAATATGACAAGAATATCCAAGGATATGATCCAGCCAAGTTACCAAACACTGAAAGAGAGAAAAACTCTGAAACGAATACTGTTAGGCAAAGAAAAAAAAAACATAGGCATCTGAGATGCATAGCCCTCAGCCAGCCGGAACATTCGAAACAAGGAAAATAGTAGGTTTGAGGCCGGTCATGGGCTCATTTCAATTCTTGGCACCGAAAAGAAAAAAAGGGTGGCAGTGGTTTAAGATGAAATTTCGAAGTCCAGCTGAGCCACTGTCCTTGTTTGGATATGGCAGCAAAACAATAGGGATCTTCAATACTCCATATAATAGCTATATCCGAAATATCTTAGTGATTGGTAAAGAATTGTAGGCTAGGGCGTGTTCACAAGTGACATGTCAAGCAAACTTGATAATGGCACAAATAAGAAAATTTCAAAGTCCAGCTGAGCCACTGTTCTTGGTCGGATGTGACTCATATACAATACCAATCTTTATTGCTCCATATAGTAGCTATATCCGCAATATCTTAGTAATTGGTAAATAACTGTAGGCTAGAGAGTGTTCACAAGCCACATGTTAAGCAAACTTGATAATGGTACAAATAAGAAAATTGCCAAGTCCAGCTGAGCCACTGTCCTTGGTGGGATATAGCTCATATACAATAGAAATCTTCATTGCTCCATATAGTAGCTATATCCGAAATATCTTAGTAATTGGTAAAGAATTGTAGGCTAGAGAGTGTTCACAAGCCACATGTTGAGGAAACTTGATAATAGTACGAATAAGAAAATTTCGAAGTCCAGCTGAGCCGCTGTCCTTAGTCGGATATGGCTCATAAACAATAGGGACTTTTATTAGTCTATATACTAGATAAATCTACAATATCTTAGTAATTGATACAGAATTGTAGGCTAGCGAGTGTTCACAAGCCACATGTCACCAAACCTGATATTGGTAGAAATGTGCAAATTTCAAAGTCCAGCTGAGCCACTGTCCTTGGTCGGATATGACTCATATACAATAGGGATCTTCACTGCTCCATATATTAGCTATATCCGCAATATCTTAGTAATTGGTAAATAACTGTAGGCTAGAGAGTGTTCACAAGCCACATGTTAAGCAAACTTGATAATGGTACAAATAAAAAAATTTTAAAGTCCAGCTGAGCCACTGTCCTTGGTCGGATATGGCTCATATACAATAGGGATCTTCATTGCTCCATATAGTAGCTATATCCGCAATATCTTAGTAATTGGTAAATAACTGTAGGCTAGAGAGTGTTCACAAGCCACATGTTAAGCAAACTTGATAATGGTACAAATAAAAAAAATTTTAAAATTAGTTGAGCCACTGTCCTTGGTCGGATATGGCTCCAAAACAATAGGGATCTTCATTGGTCCATATACAAGCTATATTTAAAATATCTAAGCGATTGGCAAAAAATTGTAGGCTAGAGCGTGTTCACAAGGTAAGTGTTAACGGACGGACGGACGGACGGACACGGCCATAGCAATAGCCTTCAGCCAATATTGGCTGAGGGCTAAAAACTGAAGAACCTTGTTTCTGAACGTAACTTTTTCATAATTTTAATACACAAAAACGAGTTTTCCCGGGTAGAAGCTACCCGAAAAGGGATGTTGGAGAGGTTGGGTTTTGACGATTCACGTACTTATCGACATTTACACAATTTTACAAATTTTTTAAAATTCTACCATTTCGGCATTTTTTGTCATTTGCGAAAAAAGCAAAGTCCAAGTGGAGAGAAACACCTAAGAAATTTTCGATTAAAATTTTATTACTATTGGAAAAAGACTGAGAGAAATGAATGGTCTGACAATTCTGTAGGAGGAGTAGCATTTTAAAAATGGGTCAAAACGGGCACAAAAAGTGCCGCCATTTTGTCAGTTTTTCGACTAACCCAGTCCGACAAAGTCGGCTGGGTTAATAATAGCGGAGTAGGTACAAATATCCGCTTTTCTCATTCAAAATTTTATGGCGATAAGATTATATAACTTGCATAACTTGCGGTAGTTACGATTTTAGCACGCAATTGGTTTTTCTCAAAACTTTTCGTCGATTTTTTCCCTATTACGAAAAATAGTAATAGCTAGTTAAGTAACAATGACCGCCATCTTTAAGTTTCCAGACATTAAGACCATTTCTCTGGTGTGAGTTAAGATCTTAGGGGAAAAATTGGTTTTACGCCAAAATTTCCGCCAACTTTTAGTGAAATGCTAAAAAAGTAACAAGCAGGTGCCCCCTACTTTCCATCAAAATTTCAGAGTGTTTATCATTGAGAATAACTTAAACCACTCCGGATTATGTAATCTTTTGTTTGTGGTGTGTATTAATTTCACTAATACACTGTATTCTACACCGCCTAAATAAAATAACGACGGCTCCTCATCCGATTTTTCTTCTAATTGTTTTTCAAGAGTTTGAGTATTTTGAAGCAATTCCTCGTCAGACTGATCAGAAAATAAACAAGTTTGACCAAGGACAAAGTCCCAGCTTACGAAAAGCAATAAGACCGATTCCAGCGTGCATGAGCAAGGGAATTTCCCTGAAAATTTGGGCTACAAAAGATGAGACGGCAAAAGGCTAGCTCAATAATTAATTTAGCACCGGACCAGAACATTGACCGATAAACGCATACAAAGATTTCTTACCCATAAAAATGGGAAAAAGATTTTTGTATCTCTGGTAGACTGGATAGTCTGTCCTAGATACCTTTGAACAACGCTCGCACTTCGGACCATTGTGCATATTTTTGTAAATTGGCTCGATGCGCGGTTCTTATTCAGACAAGTGCGCATCTTTATTTAATTTGCGTTGATGCGCGGTTCGCATATCGGACCAGCATGCATGTATATTTACCTTTTGTTGATGAGCGGTTCTTATTTCGGGTCAGTGCGCATGTTTATTTACCTTGTGTTGATGTGCGGTTCTTATTTCGGATCAGTGGGCATGTTTGTTTACCTTGTGTTGATGTGCCGTTCTTATTTCAGTTAGTAAATTAGTTATTTGATTGGTTTAACGACACCGCCAACCTGTTGCAGGTCATATTGTGTCATTCATGGTTCTTATTTCAGACCAGTGCGCAAGTTTATTTAACTTGCGTTGATGCGCGATTCTTATTTCAGACCAATGCACATGTTTATTTTACTTGCGTTGATGAGAGGTACTTATTTTGGACACGTGCACAAGTTTCCTTAGGTTGTCTTGATGTGCGGTTGGCATTTCGGACCAGTTTGCATGTTTATTTAACTTGCGTCGATGCGCGGTGCTTATTTTGGACCTGTGCATATGTTTATTTAACTTGCGTTGGTGCGCGGTTTGCATTTCGGACCAGTGCGCATGTTTATTCAACTTGCGTTGATGAGCAGTACGAATTTCGGACCATTGCGAATGTTTATTTAACTTGCGTTGATGCGCGGTGCTTATTTTGGACCAGTGCAAATGTTTATTTAACTTGCGTTGGCGCGCGGTTCGCATTTCGAACCACTGCGCATGTTTATTTAACGTGCGTCGATGCGCGGTTCTTATTTCTTATTGAGTTGATGTGCGGTTCTTATTCTGGACCAGTGCACATGTTTATTTACGTTGCGTTGATGCGCAGTTCTTATTTTGAATAGTGCGCATGTTTCTTTAACTTGCGTTGATGTACGGTGCTTATTTTGGTTCAGTGTGCTTGTTTATTTAGCTTATGTTGATGTGCGTTTCGCATTTCGGACCAGTGCGCATGTTTTTTACACTTGACAAGCCTGTGGCTTGCAAGGGGTTTTTGAATTTGTGCGAGCAGCCGTTGGTATCATTTTTTTCTTGACATTGATCGGATTTCTTGTGTCATCTCCTCCACTGGCACTACGGGCCCTAGGGCAACGAAACTTGGGTAGAACTTGATATGAACGTGTGCATGACTTTTTTATTTTCGCCTTCGATTTCGTTTTCTTGTTTAAAACGCCATGCGAAAAGAGGGTATTGTTTGCAAGTAAATGCGGAGCTTTTCACGCACAGCACAGAACACACTCAGCTTTGTGTGAGCTCTCACTGCGTAAACAGATAACACGACGTGTGCCTGATCAGTCAATAAAACCTCAAGTCAACAAAAACCAAACACTACTCGGCTTATAAGACGTATTCAAGCTGGGTTGTTTGCAATATATTATTCAAGAAATAACAAATTGAAGGAAGTATTTTTGCGTTTTAATTTTTGTCAAGTGTTTAACATTTCGCTAGCGAAATGAGTTCTAGTTTGAACTTGCATTAATGCTCGGTTCCCATTTCTGACCAGTGTGTTTGTTTATTTAGCTTGCGCTGATGAGCAGTTCGCATTTTCCACCAGTGCGCATGCTTATTTAACTTGTGTTGATGCGACGTTCGCATTTTGGACCAGTGCGTATATTTATTTAACTTGCGCTGATGTGCGATACGCAATTAGGACAAGTGTACTTGTTTCTTTAGGTTGCGTTGATGCACGGTTCGCATTTCGGACCAGTGTGCATGTCTATTCAACTTGTGTAGATGCGCGGTTCTTTTTTCGGACAAGTGCGCATGTTTGTTTAACTTGCGTTGATGTCCGCTGCTTATTTTGGACTAGTTCGCATGTTTATTTAACTTCCGTCAAATGCAGTTCGCATTTCGGGCCATTGCGCATGTTTATTTAACTTGTGTTGATGCGTGGTTCTCATTTCAGACCACCGCGCATGTTTCTATGGGTTGTGTTGATGCGCGGTTCTTTTTTCGGAGCAGTGCGCATATTTATTTAACTTAGTGTTGATGCGCGGTGCTTATTTTGGACCAAGTGCACATGTTTATTTAACTTGCGTTAATGTGCGGTTCGCATTTCGGACCACTGCGCATGTTTATTTAACTTGTCTCGATGTGTGGTTCGATTTTCGGACCAGTGCGAATGTTTCTTTGTGTTGCGTTGATGCGCAGTTCACATTCCGGACCACTGCACATGTCTTTCAGCTTGCGTCGATGCGTGGTTCATTTTTTTTCGGACCAGTGCGCATGTTTATTTAACTTGCGTTGATGCGCGGTGCTTATTTTGAACCAGTTCGCATCTTTATTTATCTTCCGTCGATACGCGGTTCACATTTCGGACCAATGCGCATGTCTATTTAACTTGCATCGATGCGCAGGGCTTATTTTGGTCTACTGCGCATGTTTATATAACCTGCGTCGATGTCCGGTTGTTAAATCTGACTATTGTGCAAGTTCATTTAACTTGTGTTTACGCGCTGTAGGAGATGCATTTAATTTTTTTTTCAAAAATTTCGAAAAAAAAAATTCAAAAGTTTTCCAATTCACTCAAAAAGTACAAGCCGTATGCATGACCCCCTAGAGACGGCTCATATCAAAAATAAATGAAATCTGATAAAAACTGTAGGAGCAGATGTATTTTGATTTTTTTTCTTCAAAAATTCCCTGATCGACTCAGAAAGCATAGGCCGTATTCACGACACCCTAAGCATGCCTTAGGCCCAAAAATAAATGATGTCTGATAAAAACTGTAGGAGCAGATGCATTTTGAGGTATTTTCATCAAAAATTCCCTCCAAAATCAAAAATTCCCAAGTCGAGTCAAACAGCACAAACCGTATGCCCGACCCACCTAAGGATGCCTCCTACCAAAAATAAATGAAATTGGATAAAAACTGTATGAGGAAATGCATTTTGAAGTTTTTCTTCAAAAATTCCCTAAAAATACAAAAATTGTCGGATCGACTAAAAAAGCGCAAGCCGTACGCTCAACCCCTTAGAGATGCCTCATACCAGAAAAAAATGAAATCGGTTCAAAACTGTAGGGGGAAATGCATTTTGAATTTTTTTCTTCAAAAACTCCCTAAAAATACAAAAATTGTTCGATCGACTGAAAAAGCACAAGCAGTGTGCACGAGCCTTTACGAGGGCCTCATACCAAAAATAAATGACATCAGATCAAAAATGTAGGAAGAGATACATTTTAAAATTTTTTCTTCAAAAATTCCCCAAAAATCACCCGATCGACTAAAAAAGCACAAGCCGTATGCATGTCCGCTTAGGGATGCCTCACACCAAAAATAAATGGCATCGAATCAAAATTGTAGGAGTTGACGCATTTTTAATTATTTTCGAAATTTTTGCTTCAAAAATTTCCCAAAACACAAAAATTGTTTGATCGACTAAAAAACACAAGCCGTATGCATGACCCTTTAGGGGTGCCTCACACCAAAAACAAGTGACATCGGATCAAAAATGCAGAAGATACATTTTAAATTTTTTTTTCAAAAATTCGCCAAAAATTCTAAAATCAGCCAATCGACTAGAAAAGCACAAACCGTATGCACGACCCCTTAGGGACGCCTCACACCAAAAATAAATAACATCGGATAAAAAATGTGGGAGGAGATACACTTTAAATTTTTTTCTTCAAAAATTCGCAAAAAATTCAAAAAATCACCCGATCGACTAAAAAAGCACAAGCCGTATGCACGACTGCTTAGGGATGCCTCACACAAAAAATAAACGACATCGACTCAAAATTGTAGGAGTAGATGCATTTTGAATTATTTTCGAGATTTTTGCTTCAAAAATTCCCCCAAAATACAAAAATTGTTCGATCGACTAAAAAAGCACAAGCCGTATGCATTACCCTTTAGGGGTGCCTCATACCAAAAATAAATGACATCGGGTCAAAAAATTCGTCAAAAATTCAAAAATCACCTGATCGACTAGAAAAGCACAAGCCGTATGCACGACCCCTTAGGGATGCCTCACACCAAAAATAAATGACATCGGATCAAAATTGCAGGAGGAATGCATTTTGAAACAAAGTTTACTAAATAAACAACTAACTAACTAACTAACGGACGCCACCCGCAAACCGATAGGGAATATCCCAGCTTACGTGTAATGGAAGCTGGGCTAAAAACTAAGATTCATAACAGCTTGCGCCGCTAGTGCTATCCGGTACAATATTTTGGGTTATACAAATTTCGTCCCCGCTATCCGTGGTTGTAAACTGGTCAGATAATTGAACTGAATGAAGCGCTTGCACGAAGCAAAGAGTTTAAACGTTGGATAGACAGTGTATTATGTAATGAGAATATTTGACACTACTCATCCGGCATACGCTGTACTGTGAAAAACAAGTGCAATGTATTATTTTGTGATTATATTTCACATTCTACTGGAGTGGGATGGGGTGGTTTAATTCCGATAAACCATTCAAAGTCGTAGATTCGTGAAACATAATACATCGAGGGCTACGCCACCCTCGATGTATTACATTTCCCGAATCCACTCCTTTTCATGGTTTATGTACAACATAAAGAGAAACAAAAAACATAAAAGAAAAATGTTAAAAAGAACAAAGCCATTTTGAGTTACGTAACTCAATCAGTTCGTAAGAGATCTAAACAACGGTTTTTTTGTTTTTTGTTTTTGGTTACAGAAACCATTGTATTTGTAGTTACGAGAAAATACTTTTCTGTTTCGCCTGTAACGCACTTTGTTCTGCAGTCTACTTACGAAAAAGGTAAGCATAGTGTCACAGTTACCGAGAGGTATGACATTACCATGTAAGAATCTAACGCTGTGCGGTTAAAAAGCTGTCAGTCACTGTGGGTTTCTGCTTTACTGAGAGAAAAAACGTCAGTGCTTCAGCAAAAATGTCATTTTATCCGGTAACGAGCCACGCACTGTTAAACAACTGTTCACCGAAGTGGTTCGTTTTGTTACTTTTTTACGTTTTAAAAATTAAAAATAACTTAAGTTTGGATACTCCCAAGTCGAGGATACTGAATGTCGTAGTTTCACAAAGTAAAAGAAACTTCGTTCTTTAAAAGCGGTTTCTTAAAAGCAGGTATTTAACTCAGTTAAAACTTTTTTGTTATTTATTTATTTATTACGGTGAGGGTAGGGGGTTGATTTGTGAAATCGGTTAACCGTCTCTACCCCAACATATTTCTTCATTTGTTGATTTATTTATTAAATCTTTTAAGGTACTTATTAAGTGACTTAATTTATCTAGCCTACTTTGGAAGTGCATTACTAAGATATTGTTTAAGTTGGTTAGTGGAAACGTAAAAAAAAAAAAAAACACTCAGGGAAATTTCAAAATATTCTCCATTACATATTTATTCTCATTTCATTTAATACGGCGTTGTATAAAAAATGCTTCGTGATCACCAAGTTATCACCAATAACCTAAAATGTGGTGTGTAATACAATGCACAAAAATGGGTATAACATGTATTGAGCCCTTAATAATGAGTTATAACGCGTACCGAGTGACAACACATCCCCACCTAAAGAAACTAGAGCAGTGTGCATAGCCCACATATTCCCCACAGGCCCCCCATCAGTTAAACACGGCCATCAACAGTCAATCAAGAGCTGACATTTTCCAAGTCCAGCTGGTCCATTTTCCTTCGACGAACCCGGCCCATTTACAATACCGATCTGTGTTTGTTCCGATAGAAGCTACATACCAAGCTTCATTAAAATCCTTGCAGCAGTTTTTAAGTTATCGTGTTAACAAGCTCTTGATGGCAGACCGACAAACCGACCGATCGACATACGGTCGATCGCATATATTCCCCCTGTGGAGAATAAATAACAAGACAATCGTGGATTGCATATCCCTGGGCGAGCAGTACTGTGTTCGAGCTTTCATAATTCAGTGAAACCTTACCGATATACAGAGATAAACTTATTCCTGTCCTGATCAAATAACTCCGCAAGACTCAGAAAAAGTTCAGAGGGCCATAATTCTGGCAGTTTTTGGTCGATCAAACTAAAACCAAGACTTTGGAAATCTACAATATATATTCTTTTACTGTGTGAAGTTTCAAAGCTGCGCGACCAGGGAAAGTTAACAGAGTGACCCGGACGAAAAGGGGCACATCAGGGTTGCGGACGGACGGACAGACACGAGGCATTTCTATATCCCCTGCCCACGGTAGTGTGGCGAGGGATAACAATTTACAAATAACTTTTTGCGTCATAGGTTTGAGCCAATGTGACTGACAAATGCCGTTTTGTTTGGCGTAACTAACACACCGGTGTTGTCGAAATACAGGGAAGTATCTGTGCCAAAAACAGGGTGCTTCCGCGCTACTTGGCTCTCTAAGACGCAACTCTGTGCATTGTGTAATAACAACGATGGATTGGGTTGGTGTGCTTTGTATTGGATTGGGGCAAGGCCACTGACTCCCGCTACATTCCCAGGTCTTCCTGGCGTGTCCGAATCCAAAACAAACCACCAAAACCCCACGAGCTTTCTTATATTTAACAATAATTTTACGTAGACGAAAACTCATCTTATACTTCTAGTTTTGGAATACTAATATTTGCGCTGAATCGTGAAGTTACCTTCAATTCCTTTTGCCTGGCCACGCTTCCCGACTTCCTGAAGAGGCCCTCCGTGGTAGCGTGTTGTTCAAGTACCTGACTGGCGTCATACAGAAACTTGGGTACGGGCCCGCAGTGGGTCACGTCAACTTGTGGCAGCAAGCATAAGTGGTTTCCGAATATGTTGCGATTAAGTTCCTGCAAACACACAAAAAAATGTGTTCAGTGTCTCAGAACTGACATAGCATTGGCCATTTGATCATGATATTCAGGCAAGGTTCACAAAAAGCTCTGTAGTTCGTAGCACTTACTTAAGATTGCCTCATATCAAATTTAAAGAAATCAGCTACAAGTTGTCATGCATGGGTTAAGTGGGTTATATTATCTTCAGCCCTTCAATGAAGGAGTTACCTCTCAACCCAGACACAACAAGTATACCAGTGAACTGGTTAAGTCCTCCGCCGCACCTCCGTTTTTGAAATAAAAGGTTTTGATCAAAGGTCACCAAAACCTTATCAGGCCAAGATCCTTAGCTTCCCAACCCAGCTGCCCATTTTAGTTGTAATCCGTCCAGCCAAATTTGTCAACTAATCATGTCCACAACAGAGCCTGAGCTATTGTGTCCCCAAGAGAAAAATTTAAGTTTCAGTGACCTTAAAAAAGTTATCTTGACCTTTGACCCAAGGTCCCCAAAACCTAATCGAGTCGAGTGCCTTTGCACACCATTCTAACTACAAATTTTGGCTGAAATCTGTCCAGCTAAACTTGAGATACCCGCCTTATACAACAGCAATCATCCAACTGCAGAGGCTCTGCTGCTCTCGATCAATATCAATCAATAGCTTATCAGAGCACAGTTCAAAGACGACATTTGCACTTTTTCAAAAATCTGGCAATTTTTCAATTTTCGAAAAAAATAAAAAACAACCACGCGTTAGTTAGTTAGTTAGTTATTTGATTGGTTTAACGACACCGCCAACCTGTTGTAGGTCATATTGTGTCATTCCTGGTAACTTTGTCGAATTTATACTTTATTGATTAAAAATGATTATAAAATAAAATCTTAAATATACTAAAAAATATACTAAAAATAGACTTAATGGTAGTCTACACATAGGAATACATATTAATCTCTTTTAAAAATTCTAGGACCTTGTTGGAATTTACCTTCTCAAACAGCTCTCTCATGGAATCAACTCTATAATAACGGGAGCGAATGTGATTGAAGTCTATACAATCTATCAAGATGTGTTTTACTGTATATCGTTCCTGACAACTTATACATTCGGGTTGTGGTTCACCTCTTAAGAGGTGTTTGTGAGTAGTGTAAGAATGTCCTATTCTTAATCTGTGAATTACCATATCGTCGCGAAGGCCATTTAGGGAGGGCAATTTGCGCCCTATCACAGGATAATCTTTTTAAAAAAGGATGATGTGGCAACACTGAATTTGATTTCCCACGCGTTGCACATCTCCAATATACGCTCTCTCTCTGTGCAACAGAAAAATAAAATCCCTTTAAATAATGACTGAGATCTAGCGTGTACAATCTTACCACTATATATAGGGGCAATTGCACATTTTCACAACATTTAAAAAAACTGGCAATTTTTCATTTTTTTAAAGAAAAATAGAAAATAACCACGAGTTGCACACCTCCAATATATGTAATCTCTCTGTGCAAGAAAGAAATAACTGTATTAGTTGCTGAGATATGGCGCGTACAAACTTAACACTATAAATACTGGTTATCACACATTTTTACAACATTTCAAAAATCTGGCAATATTTCAATTTTCGAAAAAATAAAAAAACAACCACGCGTTGCACACATCAGCTTTTTAAGTACTACGGAAACGTGCATTTCTCCACGCTGCGATTTGGAAAGGGGGCACAGATCCACATCGGATTCTTTCATGTAAAGAGAAAGAAAAGGGACACGAATCCACATCGGATTCTTTCACATAACCTGGCGAGGTGTTTGGTCAACTCGGCGACAGATTTTTGGCCAGGTCGGCGACACGTTAAAGTCAAGTCGGCGGCACATGGAGTCAACTCGGCGACACATAGATATCAGTCTTTAAATTTGCAAATTGTTATCAAGGACAATACAACTGAAGGAACAATATTCATATTCTGATTGCGCTTGTTAAGGGTTCACACGCATCTAGAGTGCTTTTCAACTTATGATCAAATTACACTTGTAACAAAACGCAGTACAATAGTGGGATGAAACTAATATATCCTGATTGCACTTATGAAGGGTTCAAGCGGCTTTCAACTTATATCGCGATTACACTTGTTACGAGACACATTTTTTCATGGATTAACCATTCATATCCTTAAGGCTGAGGCTTACACTTCATACAAGCCAAAATCATTGGCTTGGGCGTGCGACGAATTAGAGGCACCTAAATGCAAAATACAACCTGATACGTCAATGTAACGTAATTGCAATTATAAATACGGAGCTAGAACTCATTCCTAATTTTTATTGGATCATCCTCGCAATGGTCTGTACTCATTGGCAGTCTTTAAACCAGTACGTTTAGTATAAATAGAGCAAATATTCTAAGTCCAAGCAATTATTTATTGAACAATAAGATATCGAATAAGCGTAAAAGAAAAAAAAGTTGCTAGAATCAGGGTTGGCATGTTTCTTCCATGGAGGGAAAAAAACCATGGGTTTTTCCGGGTTTTTTCCCACAGGGAAGAAATACTTTCTTCCCTCCAATTTCAGGGAAGAAATGGAAGAAACCTTAAAAGGTGTAATATTTGGAATTTCTTTCAAATAATTTGCTTAAGCTACACTCGGAGTAATTCTTTAATAGGTGCGAATTCACATATCAAACTTCTATGTAAAAAATAGGATTAATAGGGATTAGATAAAGGGCCGTGAGTGCCATCATCTCCGCTTTTTATGTACTCTGGAAACGTGCAATTTTGCGCGAACGCCATTTGGAAAGGGGCGCGAATCCACATCTTTTTCTTTCATGTAAAGAAAACAAAGGGGACACGAATCCACACATAAACTGGCCAATGATAATTATAGAAATTTAGATTCAATGTGTTTCAATGTGTGTTGGAAAGCTGGGTACGCTGTAAATAGTCTGAGTACTTTTGGCCAAGTGTTTAAACTTTGACTTTGTGTATGAGAAATTAGTGTACCATTTTGTTTGCTCTTAATGTGCCAGTGAAAAAAAAAGACAAAGGCTGTGTTTACCTTAAATAGGGGGATTAAGTATTAAGATTAAAAGGGTATAAGAAAAGGGTGTTGCGGCAGCACATTTGCAAAGCACATGGTATAAGATCATTATTTCTTCATTGTGTTTTGGTGTTACCATGTATTTTTTACTTTGTTTCTTTTTCCTTTTTCGTTTGATAGTACATTAGAACTCAATAAGTATTGGTTCTGTAAAATCAACAAATAGATAGTACGTTGGATTGATGTTTTCTTGACAAAGTAGGTTTCTTCTCATTTTCTTCCCACTTTCTTCCTTTTCTTCCCGGAAGAAAGGTATCTCTTCCAGTTTCTTCCCTATTTCTTCCCAGGGGAGGGAAGAAATACCTTTCTTCCCGGAAGAAAACCAACCCTGGCTAGAATACTGAGATAAGCAGCCTTAGAATGAAAGTAGAAATTAAAGAGTTCAAAGAACACACTATGTACAAGTAAAATTTAGTAGGGAGGTAATAATACCGAAAATCTCAGTGTCATATTGAAAATAATTTAATAGCTAAAACTGATTACAGGGAGGGTATACCATTGATCTGGATCGTAATTATTTTATGTTGCAATCGATTTATAGGCTTAAACTAATTACAGGGAGGACACATCATTCGTTTCTCAATATAAATCAAAATGGAATACATTGAATCTACACGAGGTGCGCCGATGCTCTTGTATGAGGGTCATGTTTATGTTAAACACTACAAGTGTAAATTTATTGCTGAAAAATTGTTGAAAATAAAATTACACAATGATTAAAAGGTGCATTTTATTTTTGTTCTTAAAAATTGAAGAAAAACTCTCCGCCGAGGGGGGGGGGGGGGGGGGTGGTCCAAGGGGGATATTTCCGGGGGGACGTCCGGGGGGGAAGTCCTAGACCCACTTTCACTGTATGTAACCTATCCCTAATAGTAACGAAGAAACGGAGAAAACGCTAAGTTCCTAATAGCTAAGGAGCACTTGCGTAGACAAAACCAGAAAGTTCACGTGCGAACGAACGAACAGACGGACAATCGCAAATTTCAAGAATATTTCTCTTCAAGTACATACATTAACATCAAAAGCTTTCTGTCATACTGTTATGTGTCGCCGAGTTGACTCCATGTGTCGCCGAACTGACCAAAAATCTGTCGCCAAAGTGTCGTCGGGTTGACCTGTCACCGAGGAGGCTTGTCGCCGATTTGACCATAAACCCCTGGCGATTGACCGTTGAAATTAGAATGTGTGATTATTTGCTCTTTGATGTTGTCGTGACGCTGACATAAGGCCTTTTTTTTCTTCTTTTTTTTTTTTGCTAGTACACGAGAACACACTAAACACTGGTTGTACAATTCTCAATGCATCGGTGAATTCAATAAATTGATGGTGCATTGTATTGGTGTTTTCTTGACAAAATATGTTTCTTCCCGGAAGAAAGGTATTTCGTCCCAGGGAAGGGACGAAATAACTTTCTTCCCGGAAGAAAACCAACCCTGCTGATTAGGGGCCAGGCAATAGAAACCTGTTAAAAGGGTCTATCGTCCAGGTATGAATATATTAACAAATGTTTGTACGAGTGCGAGGGTCTAGGGCAATCCCCCCCGGACAATTCTCCCCGGGGGGTCTAGGACAGGATCCCCCGGAACTAACCCCCCCCCCCCCCCCCGCGCACATAACCCCCCGATCGGACCAAACCCCCCTCTCAACCTAATCAAAATGCCAATATAATATGTCAGGGTTGCGACTTCATAAAATCGGAAAAAGTGTCAAGTTAGTCGCCCGCACAAAACTTAGTCGCCCGACGCCTTTTTTGCAAAATTTGTCTAGCCTGCCTCACATGAAAAAAAAAACAACAAACTGGTGTTTAAAACTAGAACCTCACTTCGCTAGCGAAATGTTAAACACTTGACAAAAATTAAAACGCAAAAATACTTCCTTCAATGGGTTATTTCTTGAATAATATATTGCAAGCAACACAGCTTGAATACGTCTTATAAGCCGAGTAGTGTTTGGTTTCTGTTGACTTGAGGTTTCATTGACTGATCTAGCATACGCCGTGTTAGCTATTTACGCAGTGAGAGCTCGCACAAAGCTCACTGTGCAACTGTGTGTGATGTGGGTTAAATGCTACGCTTGCAAAATGCTATACTATGCTTGCAAAAAATACACTCTTTTCACATGGCGTTTTAACAAAGAAAACGAAATCAAAGACGAAAATAAAAAGTGACATGCACATGTTCAGATCAAGCTCTTCGTAAGTCCCAAGTTTCATGGTCGTAGGGTCCATAGTGTCAGAGAAGAAGACACAAAAAATCGGAAAAAGTGTCAAGAAGAAAAAAAAGAAGGACGAATTTTGCTCGCACAAATTCATATAACCCTTGCAGGCCAAAGGCTTTCAAGTGTTAGTAATCAACAGTATTTACCTGAAAATACTCAGAAAAAAAGTTAGTCGCCGCTCGGGCGACCAACTCGAAAAAGTTGGTCGCCCGAGCCAAAAGTTGCCACGGGCGACCGCGAAATATCAACCCTGTATGTCTAATTTAAACACACGTTTATTGCATCATGATTTTACAACTTGAGATGTAGTTCATTTGTACAACATTCCGGACATCCAAAGGCAATTAGCCGTAACGACTCTGGGTGAACGTAAAATATACCGATTTTCAGTTGCCAATCATTTTTCAAATGGGTATCTCTGGAGGGCTCTCTAATAAAGAAAACCGACTTCGGGAAGCCAGTGGTTTTTGACCTTCACATGCCTTAGCGTACTGATTGGCCTCTGCAGTAATAACGTCTACTTCGGAAAAAAATAATTGCAGTTGGCTGTATAATTGTAATTCAGCACACAATGGGGACTTCTGTGATTTTTAAATAACATGAATTCGTACTTCAGATGTTTTAATTGCAATCGATATACAGACTAGATGATAAGGGTGTAAATTGTACTTCAGATCCTGTGATTGTAAGATGACAGAACAGGACACGGCAGAAGCTCTGACTGTATTTGAGATCAAAGCTCGTCAGATGTAATATGACTGCAATTATGTACCTTTTATACCTTTATAATAAAAAATCATAAAGTAACGATTACAGAATATCGGAGGCTACTTAAAAGTTGAAATATAATTGTTGAAGTGGGGAGGCGGTTTGGTCCTCTCCATATTGGGGGGGGGGGGGGGGGGGTCGGCATGGGGGTGATGCGCGCGAGGGGTACGGGCCTGGGGGTTTGGTCTCGGGGGTTCTGTCCGGAACCCCCGGGACTAAACCCACCGCGCGCATAACCCCGGATCGGACCAACCAGCCCCCCCCCCCCCCCTACTCAACAAGATGCCAATATAATATGTCAAATTTAAACAAACGTTTATTGCATCATGATTTTACAACTTGAGATGTAGTTCATTTGTACAATATTTTGCAAAAGTTGTTTTATTACGATGACTACAACTGACTAATGTCAACAGTCACTGTTGGTTTAAAACTGAATATTGTGGGTTATTCTCCTGAGAAAATCTCAGATGTTTCTGTTGCGAAAGTCACGAACAATGTGCGCTATCCTATTTCCTGTGGTTCTGGAAGGTGACCTCTTTGGTTTATGAATGCATTGTTTGGGCTCTGTTCTCGTCGAAGGATGTCCAGGAACCGCCATAGACTGGGGTGTTGAGCGGCAACGGCAGCTTGCATTATGCGGTGCCACCCTTCAATAGTGTTGTTGGTCCTCGGTAGTTCCTCTTCAGTCCGATTGCTCATGTTGCTCCATTGCTCATGTTCCACAAGTCTTGGAGCTCCTCAAAAGCGTTGACCACCTCATCTAGGGGAACGAATGCAAGAGCTGGAATGGATCTTACTTGCAAGGAAAAATCCACGTCGTTTTGATACCTGTCGAGCAGGCCTTCGCTCTGTACTTTGCGAAATACATTTTGCGACAGGTGATAGAAGCATCCTTTGATCGCCGAGCTGGGAAATGCACCTCGCAAAGCAGATATTGTGACTATTTCAAAATCAACCATGACGCTTTCTGGATAGAGCTCTGGACGCAAAAAGCTTCGACTGCTCAAACCTTTCCCTTCTTTTTTTTTTTTGGTAGCAACGCGTAAATGCAGGGAATGGTACGATCAGAGGTAAGCACCTGAACTCTGTACAACTGGTGGAACAATTCCGGAACTATTTTGAATGTTCTGTCGACAAACCAGTGTCTGGCATTTTCCAGAATATCCAAGTTTTGCTCTGTTTCAAAGATAAGAATGCGATTGGCGTAACCGACACCACTACCATACAATAGAAAACGGTCTCCGTTCGCCAGAGTGGGGTAAACGGCCGGTATGTTCACATTCGCGCGGTCATCCGGTGATAAATGCTTAACACTCTGAGAGATAATCTGCTGAGCAGTCTCTTCAGTTTCTGTTGCTTTACGTTTTATTTGCCGGCGAACTCGTAACGTCTCGCATCTACCATGAATCGGTGCACGTGTGTGTTCAGTGACTAGTCCTACGAGTTCGCTAAAAGTTCCATTGCAATTGTTGGAGCGGAGAGGGGGGGGGGTTGGTCCTCTCCATATGGGGGTTTTGGTATGGGGGGGGGGGCGTTATGCACGCGGGAGGATTCGGTCCCGTTATATTCTGTCCGGGAACCCCTCCCCGAGATAATTCCCCCGTAGGACTATTCCCCTGGTTCGTTTGAAAATGGTCACATTTTGCAATAGGTCAATTTTACAATAAAACAATCGCAAAAAATTACTATCTGTTTGTTGTCCTCATTTTGCTATCCATCTCCTCAAGAATTAACGCAATAAGTTACTGTCTTCGACATTCACTACTCTAATAAATAATATCGCACTGACTACTTACACTAAATAAATTTACACTTTTGGCCATACTGACCAAAGTGACGACATTGACTTAAGATAGTGTCTGCATTTCCTGATTAGAAGTCACTATTCACTGGAATTAAACTTCACTCTGAGTTACAGTTAATATACTGAATACATTGTTTCATCAGAACTGAATGTTGTGAGCAATCCCACGTATGTAATCCAGCAAATGTCAGTTTCGAAAAATTTTCCGGTAGAGGACCACCTAGAGATTTTACTTGTGTAATATTAAGAAGATCCAACTAAAACTGTAGGAGTAGATGCAGCTTGAAAAAAAAATTCACCAAAATTTTCGAAGTCCCGTCATTTCAGCTATTTCGGCCGATCGTGAAAAAACTACTGTGTTGTACTTTTCCGGTGAGGACCACCTAGAGATTGAACATGTGTAATTTCAAGAAGATCCGATCAAAACTGTAGGAGGAGATGCATTCTTAAAAAGGGTTAACACAACACACTTTTTTCAATAGTGATTTCTCAAGACCACCCGGCAGAGCCGGCTGGTCTAAAACATCGAAAACTTGACTACGTCTCGAGGAGTACGTCTATCCCCCGTGGGGGATATGGTTTGTGTAAGGCTGTTGCGTGTTGACTACGTAAAAAAAAAATGTACAAGTGGAAGGATGTAAGTCGACGTAGTGTCTAACATTTAGACGGATCAATCCATTAACCAGTATTCGCGTGAGACTGTCGTAGGTACGCTAAGTACAGCGCCGATTTTGAAAAATTCGCCATGTTGTCAAGTCCCATCCGGAAAATGCTTGATCACTGCACTGCGGAAGGTGCCAGGGAGCCCGTGTGCAGAATTTGAAACGAATCCATTCATTAATGTGGCCTTTAGACGCGTGAGACTGCCGTATATATAAAGTCCAGTGCCAATTTTCAAATGTCCGCCATTTTGTCAATTTTTGGCCGATTCGGAAAATTCTTGGTCACTGCACTGCGGAACGTTCCAGAGAAGCCGTGTACAAAATCTGAAACGAATCCGTCTATTAATGTGGCCTGTAGACGCGTGAGACTGCCGTATATACGCTAAGTCCAGTGACAATTTTAAAATGTCCGCCATTTTGTCAATTTTTGGTCGATCCGGAAAATTCTTGGTCACTGCACTGCGGAAAGTTTCAGAGAAGCCGTGTACAAAATTTGAAACGAATCCGTCTATTAATGTGGCCTGTAGACGCGTGAGACTGCCGTATATACGCTATGTCCAGTGCCAATTTTCAAAAGTCCGCCATTTTGTCAATTTTTGGCCGATCCGGAAAATTCTTGGTCACTGCACTGCGGAACGTTCCAGAGAAGCCGTGTACAAAATTTGAAACGAATTTGTCTATTAATGTGGCTTGTAGACGCGTGAGACTGCCGTATATATAAAGTCCAGTGCCAATTTTCAAATGTCCGCCATTTTGTCAATTTTTGGCCGATCCGGAAAATTCTTGGTCACTGCACTGCGGAACGTTCCAGAGAAGCCGTGTACAAAATTTGAACCGAATCCATTTATTAATGTGGCCTGTAGGCGCGTGAGACTGAAGCGTGACAGACGGACAGACAGACGGACAGACCGAAAAGTTCAAAACTATATCCCTCCGTTTCACGGGGGATAATATCTTGAAAAAGTTGGACCGGGGGGATTATCTCGGGGGAATTGTCCCACGGGAGGAATCATCCAGGGGGAAGGAATTGTCGGGGCAGAGTAGTCCGGGGGGGAATCATCCCGTGGGAAAAGTCCAGTTTCCCGAGTGCGGTACCACCTACACCGCTTAGACCATCCACCGGCATTTATCACAACCTTCACTGTACATACTGAATAACGGATGAGTGTATAGTCTTTGAAAATCTAAAATGCCGACATAATAGATTGTTAACAAAGCAAATAGTATGTTGGGAATCATTTGGAGATCATACAGACTACTCGACCCAGATGTGTTTCTGCCCTGATATAAATCCCTAGCTAGATCGAAGTTAGAAAAAGCAACTTCTGCCTGGGCCCCATTTAAAACAAAACACACTGAATTGTTCGAAAATGTGCAAAGGAAAGGAACAAAACTTGTACCCCAGCTAAAGGACCTACTCGTAAGTTACGATGATCGTCTAAAAACCTTAAAGCTTCCGACCCTCACGTATCGAAGAGCTAGAATGGACATGATTGAAGTACTTAAATTAATTACTGGTAAGTACGATAATGAAGTAAAACCGCTTATCAAACCCAGCATTACAAATGATATTCTACGAGGAAATGGAACAAAAATCAACCATCAATATAGCTCCAAGAAGCGGTACGCTGCAAAGTTTTCTGACAGAGAGATATACGATGTTATACAAGTCAGAGCTGACTCGGAGCTACCATCCAGCAGGACCAACAAAAGACTAAATCGCATCACAGAAAGAATAGCAAGAATGTGGAATTCTCTCCCTATAAATGTTGTAAATTCACCCGGCCTGAACTCTTTCAAGAACAGACTTGATAAATTTTGGTCTGATCAATCAATATGACTATAAAGCAGAGATGAACTATTTACATTTTTTTTTAGAATATGCATAAATGACATTAATGTCTTTATATATATTAACTATAACAATTATAAAAAACTTCCAAGTTTTGATTGATCAAAGAGGTTTTTATATGCCTACGATCAAATTACAACAATAAATAAATAACAAAAAACCAAAACTCACGAGGCTGTCATTACGAGTCCGAGTCTTTTTCTTCGGAAGTTTAATCCCATGGTTTTTTAGTTCCTGACACACGAAAGTCTTAAGATGTTGGAGATCATCTATACATTGTATGTATTTCATTTTAATACGGCTGAAAAGCAAATATAGTTAACAAGAAAACTACAGCACTACATTTTAGCAAATTTGAAATGGCCGCTTGTTACTGATTGGTCAATTGATGTCGTAAAATTTATATGCGGAAATTTGGGCAGTAACTACGAAGATACCCCAGTTGTTCCGAATAAGCGTATTGAGGAATGTTCAAACATAAACGGTTAGTTAGATTCTCGTCACGATAAGGAAAGCCAGTGCGGCATACTAAATACAAACTGCAGACGGTCTACGAGGGTATCCCGACATTTAACCGAGCTGCATTCAACAGAAATTGGCTTCTATGATATTTAGTCGAAATTTTCAATCGTAGGCATCTATTCATTTGATTTGTCAAATTTAGCAGGGTCTCAACTCAACTCCTAAGTTGTCGCTAAGTCAATGGATTGTTACTGTGACAGGTGACTACCCCCTTGGTATTTGTTGAATCAGTGAAAAAGATATCAACCACAATTATGAATTTCGAAATAATGTGGTAATTTCGGATTAATATCGATTGGCTTCATGTCGTACATTTGTTTTGAGGCAATTCATTTGGCATCGGCATTTGATAATGAGCATTTCGCATATGGCATCGGCTTTCCAAAACATGGCTCTGTGACGGTGTAAGCATAAAGTCAAAGCTGCTTTTAAATGTAACGATTCTTGTATTTTATAACAACTAATCGAATGTATCATCGTCGTGGGGATCCGTCCGTCTACCAAAGACGATAGACATCTCCAGAATCCCGTTGTGTATTTTGGGATAATTGCTTGACTTGTATTGCATTTACTCTTCTTCTGTCTCACCTGCAGTTCGCTTAACTCTATAGAGTCATTAAGGTGCAGTTCCTTGCGCAAATTGGAGTGCCAGTCTCGGTTTTCAGCGATGGTTACCAGTTTGTCGGTCGCCATGCCTAAGGCTCGGGCGCCTCGCTTGCACAAGTCTTTGAAGTGGAGCTATTGCTGTGATGTTTCAATTGAGTAAACTGGCCGAGGAGTAGGTCTTTCGGTATTCGACCATTGTCCATACGGTGTACATAGCCAAGCCTGGGCAGACATTGCTTTTTGATGTGCGCTGATACTGTCCAAAGATTAGCCTGTTTTGGAGATGGATTTTGAGTTTTCCATTCCCGTTTTATGAATATGTCGAACATAGTATCAGCTGTCTCGCTCTGACATTTATTTCAAATGTACCAGAGGCGTTCACATAATCTGGCATTTTGTTTGTTAGAGGATGATGACCTGTCTGCTTTCTTCCACCATTTATGAAGTAAACTTTAGTTTAAGTTTTAAGCAAATTTATATGAACATATAACATTTAAAATATAGGGATATTCGAGCCTTTAAGTAAAGTGCAATTTGTACAGATTTCTGAATTTGGAATAATCTTTTTGAAAGACTAAAAGGACGAGACATGCGTAAATACTCACAACTTGGGTTTGTAACACTACAAACCTGTATTTTGTTAGTAAAGGCATTGCTATTTTGGTACGGTATGCTGTTGATAGCATCTTGTTATATTTTGGTTTCGTGTGGCCACATCATATCAAATCTTATAAAGAATTTTCTAGTGTTGAAAAAGGTGTTTTAAAGAAAATTGTATACTTACAATGTTCGATCCTTTCACTTTCATGGGACAGGACTGTCGTAGTAATACATACTCTGCGATATCAATATGCACACGTGTATTAGGTCTTAAATGTATGAATGGCAGCGAATCACAAACCGCATGTACATTGAATGTTGTCCGCGTGCATTATAAAGGCGTTTGAAAAAGAATATTGCATACAAATAAAATGTAGTAAGTATTGTAATTTTCCCTTAAAATAAGAGAAGGAGTAGTGGAAAAACGATACTTTTGGATATATAAGGGCCAACTGGATATATATCTGAAAGACTCGTTTATATTTTGAACCTTTTGCACCTTGAAATCAAAAGCCTTTACTATCTTAAACTTCCAGTGAGTCAGAAAACAAAAAGAAACGAAAAAAGAACCCACAAAAAACAATAAACCTTTTGGATTTATCTAGAACTTTAAGCTCCAATGAATCAGAAAAAAGGAAAAGAAGAGAAATCTGCAAGTTTAAAGGAATCCAATACCACACGTGGAAAACTAAAAAGTTTCCTTTACTGTGTCAAAAAATCCCATCCATCGACATTCATACACACGGGAAAACCAAAAAAATGTTTCCTGCACTGCTTAAAAAAACGTCCATCAACAGTCATACATTATTACTTACACACTTACACAATAGCGACAGCTCTCAGCATTCATTTCATAATGAGTTGGTGGTCTTGTTAAAAGGCCGTAGGTTTTTTTAGGAAAAGATTATTCTATGTTCGTGTGCTCTTTTGTCTCTGCACTGACCGCCATTAAAAATTATGTACGTGGTCAAAACTTCAAAGTCTGGACAAGTGGAACAGTACTGTTTGTTTTGAGCAGCATGCATGGTGATGTAATACGCGCATGGCGTATACACCATATGCGAGCATTGTGTGCTCATGCATCTATCTTGTTTAAGCCAACACACACAATGTCCATATATGGAGTTATAGGCATTGGCGTAGTAGATGGCCCAAAACGGATATTGATCCTCTTCCTGTCTTGAAGGTTGACCACGCCCCAGGCATAGATTAAAGCGTCTAGCTCTTTCAAAATAAGCATGCCCAGTCGCCTCCGACCGCCATCCTTTCATTGCTGTGACGTTGAATGTGATTGGAGCACAGCAAACGTCACTTTTCCTGAACGCTGGATAGAGTTCATACAGTCTGGCTGGAAACGGCTTTGGCGTTCTGCTTGAAAAATTAACCTCAATGCTGACAATGTCATCAGACTGTAAATATCCAATGATGTTTTCAATTCGCTTGACAGTAAACGCTTCTTGATGTTCATAATCTGTACTTGCTGTAGTCATTGTGAAACGTTCGTATGCTGTCTTAGAGAGAACACGCTTTATATTGATATATACGGAATACGAGGCATGACTGTAGGCTTTCCTATTTCGCAATATGACAGTGTGTCATGGCTTTTCCACCGACCGACACATTTCCTGTAGATGTTTTCTATTTTGTAATATCTGATTATTTTTGTTTTTTTTTAACCTCCCGAACCCCTCTCCCAACCGTTGGAAAATTTGTGATTTTTACATATTTATCGGTTTCAGATGATTCTGAACAACTTTGGTTTTTTGACCTCCCGACCCCCCCCCCCCTCCCACCGTGGGACAATTTTGCGATTTTTGCATATTTACACGTTTCAGACTATTCTGGTTATTTTTGTTTTTTTAACAAGGGGAAATTTTGTGATTTTTGCATATTTATCCGTTTCAGACGATTTTGAACATTTTTTGTTTTTTGACCTTCCGAACCACTGCCCCACTGAGAGAAAATGTGATTTTTGTATTTATCCGATTCAGACGATTCCGAACAACTTTGAATGTTTACCCCCCCCCTCCGTGGGAAAATTTCAGATTTTTGCTGAGAATTTGCTATATAAGCGAGAGCAATCCAGCCAGAACATCAAATACTTGCCAGTAAGTCAATCTGAATACTCAGTGGCTAGCAATATATGGATATTCCAAAGAATTTGCCGATTTATTTGTACTGCTACATCTGCGGATATCTTCGTCAAGCATCTTATTACAGGAAAAGTCCTTCCTACTCACCATGTTTGTGGTGTGATGCTGTTATACGGTATTGGCCAACGTCATTTCACAGTCAGATGTGTCCGAAGAGACCGTACAGAAACAGCCAACACTGGGATGCAATAAGATGTCGCTGCAGTAACCAGAATTAAGGATATTGTAACTAATTTAGTTGAAAGACCAGGACTTACATTCTAACTTAATGGCAGCAATAACAAAACACAATATTCCTCGTACAGAAGATGAACAATACCCATTTTGGCTAGCTGCACAATTATTTAAAAATGATGCTATTATGACAGATGAGATTACTGCGAGCACAAATGCAGGTACTACTACGATTACGACAAAGCGGGCCGGTTTCAACGGCAGATACGAGTACGGTAACTACTGAAGTAATTATTAATACAAGTCATGATACTACAAGCACTGCGACTGTGGCAGATGTAGAAGTGAAAAAGAAGAGAAAGAGAAGCGTTAGACTACAAGGAGAACCTAGTAATAAATTGAAAGCACATCATGCACATTATAGACAGGAGCAGAAGTTTGATGCAGAACCACAGCCTACACCGCAACGTGCGCCACGATATGTATCCGTTATGATAACAATGGTTAAATTACACCAAGGTATCATGAAATAATGTAATGTGAAGACAAATCAGTCATATATGTATACCTGTATATATGTAGAAGTTAGAAATTTTCATCATTTGCAATTAAGACACTGAAGTAATAACATATGGATATCCCAAATGATGAAGTGCAATGTCTGCATTCCTATACAGTACTGCCAAATATAGATGAATTTGAGAGACATGTATGTGAAAAACTAATTGCCATTCGTAAAGAAAGAGGACTTATTAATTACCGTGTTTGCTTCCAAGTCTTCGAAAATGCTGAACAATATACAGATCATCTATGTGATGATACTTATGCAACACCAATGCAGAACATAAGTGCAGAAATATTAGCTGATGGGTCAGATCGACCGCCTGCAGAAAAACAAAAGAAGAATGATGTACTGCAAGTGGGTAGAGGTAGAAGAACAAACCTTGGTGGACATGTACATCAAGAAGTGTTTGAACCTGAAAATGAATCCGACTTGTTACTGAAATTGCGACAGCAAGAAAATCGCATCACACGACATTTGAAAGACAGATTAGGTAATGGAACAAAATGGTACATTGTCGTTTTAGCTCAGTTCAAGAAAACAATAAAAATGAGCTGGGAGTGTTAGAAGAACGCGTGGATAGCACTCATCTGATCACTTAGACTTTCAGAGCATTCAGTGAAAGAAATATTGATAATGATTGGGCAAATGTATTCAAGGATTTGTTCAGCAAGGATCCGGATGAGTGTTGGATAAAATTCTTCAGATTGAAGCTCATACAGTTACCTTAGAAACCTTGCAAGCCTCCAGCTACATTGAGTGGCCAAAGAAGTTAAAGAATACTAAGAGTGTTACCAACATGAAGAACAAGGATAACAAGTGCTTCCTATTGTCTATATTAGCTCACCTTCATCCGCCGATGCATGATAATGTATGTAAGGTGTCCAAGTATCAACCGTTTGAACATGAGCTGAACGTGGCAGATATGGCATTTCCAACACCAATTCATCAAATTCCTAAATTTGAGAAAAGGAACAACATTTCCATCAATGTTTTTGGTTGGGAAAATCAAGTTGCGGTACCCCTCTACATAAGTCGCATGAATCAACGTGAGAGTGACACTGAAATCAACTTACTACTCATCAGTGATAATGAGAAGAGACATTATTGCCTGATTAAAAACTTTAGTCGACTCATGAAGTATCGTACAAAACATCATGGTAAAACGTTTTCTACTTCAATTGCTTGTATGGGTTTATGAGACAAAACCTTTTGTCTCATAAACAAAACATCGTAACGTTTGTAGGGAGCATGGAGCACAGCGATTATCATTGCCAGAGAATACAACCATTCGGTTCAAGGGCATTGCAAAACAACAAAAGGTTCCCTTTGTCATTTACGCTGACTTTGAATGCTGTACAAAGAAACAGGAGGGTGATCGTTACCAACATCATAAGGCTAATAGTTTTGCCTATGTTGTCGTCAGCGAATATGAGAAGTTTGCTCCTGTTCTTTACCGTATAGTATATGTTGAATGAACGTAATCGCATTGTGAATATATTGAACCACCCAAAACCTATTGAAATGTCTCCTGAGGATATCAAACAGTTTGCTCAAGCACCGGCATAGCAATCATTTTATATCAATATTATTTTATATTAATGGAGAAACATATATTAAATAAGTGAAATATCAACAGCAAGTGATGGTTAACATACGTAAATATATTACGGATCATACATCTGAGAGGCTATATCCTACCAAGACGGGGATTTTGTTGTCATAGAAAGATTGACAAATGCCGAAGAAGCAAATGACGTCAGTGGATCTAATACTTAAGAAAATTGATGTGTACAAATGCAGTGACAGTCAGAAGATGGTTCAGTAGAACTCATCATCATAAATTCAAACGTGAAACTATCTCAAGATCACTTGGGTGGACTGGCCATCTGTTATCGTGGAACTTACACTATTTTATCTTCTTAAGATCAAGCCTTGGCGAAGGGTTATTTTGAATAGTTACCAATACCAGGATTTCATCTACAAGTCTTAGAAGCTCTTAGTGGGAAAGTCATTGAACGAGACCGTGAACGCTGTATACAGTTTCAACAGTATGACGAGCTTACCGGATGCTATGATTTCATCACCCTCAGTGCAGAAGATTGGAGCGAAGTATTTGATACTTGGTAAGAACTTGAAAGTTAGCTTTGAATCAAATGGACATGTACATTTGATACGGGGTTCAAAGAAAATTGACTTTAAGCTTAATATGTAGACTATGATAAAGACTGTGAAAGGAATTGACATTATCAAACTATGTTGATGTGAAAGTGATTGGATTGGATCAATGCTATGTCAGTTTTCATAACATTTGTGATACTTATATCAATTTAAGTTTTTGCGAGTGGACTAATATGTTACATGTATTAACATAATATGTATTTGAAATTTTTGTTTTTATTCTCGATAAATGTTAATATTTTAATTTGGTGTTTATGATAATTGTAGTTTTCAATAAATGTATATATTTGTAACATTCAATAAAATAAGAAAAACATATATATGATGCTTTTCAACTTTTTATTGTTATCAAACAATACGTGACTATAATACAAAACTACAAAAAATTATATCATCATATAAATGTATATGATTATAAAGAATAAAACACTTTTCTATTAATCTTTTAATATATGACATATAAGGTTTACGGGTGAGTTAACACCTCGCCAGGGACCCTTACTTAAGAATAAAAAATATGAAAATGAAAAAGATTTACGGGTGAATTAATACCTCGCCAGAGATCCTCTGTTTGAATGGTTTAACATCGCGCCAGGGACCTTATGAGAATGATATGAAACTAGTTTGGCATTAGTAATCATTTACAAAAAATATACATTGTTGGATAAATATATCATTTATCTATAAATTTTAATAAATGAAAAAAATTAGTTTGAAAGGAAAATGGTTTATAATGTCTATAGACAAAGCCTTTGACTACATAATCTCCATATTTCAGAAATTATTGTCGAGCTCTGTGTAATATATAATATACACAATAAAAACCACAGGTATTGGAAATGGGCTGTTGTAATGGTATGGAATTATATATATACTAATTACCTAAAAAATGTTCTAAACAATTATCTATAGGTGCAAGTCCATAAGAGTCAAAACATTCCACAACTTTGTCAAAGCATATCCAGTGTTAACCAGGTTCATCATGATTGTCTGTGTTGGTGACATAGGCTCCTTGTTGTAATGCTGGCAGTTGATCTACAGGGAATACTCCGTGCAATAAGTCTTTTTTCATGACATCATGGGTCGTTATGGCGTCTATCTGCTTCGTTTTCATGATTGATAATCAATTTGAATACTGTGATTTGCGCTTATTTCAATGATGTCAAATTCAGGATAGACTATGACATGGACTGTATTTCGCAAGGCACCGGCAAAATTCATCTCTAGCCGTAAGTTACCATGTTTGATAAGGGCGTAATAATCATCACCATCATAATCAGGTGTGAAGTCGAAAGAAAATAAAGCATAACCTCTAGGAAAATCTTCCCGTTTTATGATGGAACTTTTCTCACCATTCAGTTTATCTAAACATTTGTAAACATTTTCAAAAGCATCAGGATATTTTCTCCGATTAATGTTAAGCTTGAGAGGTTTGGATAGGACTGATTCACTATCAGTGTAAGGTTGCATATAGTTAAGATGAAAATGTTCGAAATTGTATGGATTTCTCAATGCTGTTCCAGCAAAGGCTTCATTATGACCCATACCAATGACAATGTGTTTTGGTAATTGGTCCAAAATTACAAAAGATTGAAATCCAGCGGGAATGGCTAAAATTTTACATTTTTCTGGTAATGGGAAACTTGGCAGGAGTTTTCATCAATGCATCCGTATGTCCTTGCTGAATACCTGGACTGGCCCTCACTTTGCGAATGGTTAAAACGCATTTCTCACTTCTACGTTAAAGGTATTATTCGTAGCCATTAATTGATATGCATTTTTTGTCTATACAAACGCAATTTCATACTTTTACCATTAAGATAACAATCCTGCTCAAACAAATCTACTCTTAAGGCACCTGTAAGCATAAACTCACGACTGAGACGCGTGCAAATAACGATTATGTAAACCATTATTTTATGCTTGAGGAATGTCACCACCCTCATGATTTACATGAAAACCTGTTATATACTTTTCATGATCAGGTTTTACCTCAGTAAAATCCATTGATCCAGCAGTATCTTTATAGATAAGACGCATAGAGCACTCAGAATTGAGACTTTCTTCCGAGTCATGAATGAGGTGAGAACTTATGCTTGTATAACCATGGGAATTGTTACTGTGTGAAATCAATCGATCATTCAGAAATAAGTAAATATTGGACCATAAGCCATTAAAAATCATTGATGCACGTTACGCTATCATCTACAACACACACTGTTTCATCACCCTTTACAATGCTATATTCAATATGACGTCTACTGTTCTTTAAATCTAAATATTCTTCTGTACTCGAAGAAATATAAAATTCTATTGGAGCACCCTCTCTAATGGTAGTGAGTGGTTTAAAGTCTACATTATAACTTTTTCTACAGCAGTTTGCGTTGGAGTATGTGAAAACATTTCAATGGGGAAAGACTACATTCATATGAATGATCATGGATGATTGACAGTTATTCTATTTCCGAAATATATCTTTTGATGTTGCTCGTTTCACTTTCTTTGGCCTTCTAGCAACTTCTGTTGGTGTACTTCGTTTATCAATAGCACCAACAACTTCTTGAGCTACACGAACAGCCACGTCTTTATCCATATTTTTACAGCCTTTTTAAGATGTGGTGCAATAAGTTTAGCTCCTGCCTTAATGAGTGGAATAGCAAATGCTCCGAAGAACGAACCAATAGCATCTCCATATTGTGTACGTGTATCTTTAAATCCTTGCAAATCCGCACCCACTTGACGAAGAAAATGGTTGCGGTATGTGGATGGATCGTTTCTATATGCTTTCATAATGCTTTTTGTCGAAGATGAAGTTTATATATAACTTTTTCCGTTTGAAATGAAACATTATGACCTGTGTCATCCTTAATATTCATTTCTATTGTATCAAATTTTGATGTGTTAACAGGTACGTAATGAGGTTCTTCATAAGTTTTCATAACAATATCACCATCATCGCCTTCAATAGGAACAAAACGTAGTAAAGGTACATAATAATCTCCAACTACTTGTGGCTCGCAAATACTGCAGTACACATAAAGTGTATAAAATCCATGTTTCACATCTGCTTGGTGTTCAGCAGGACCAGATTCTTTATACCATTTATCTGGTATAAATCCAAAAATTTCTGCTAATCCAGTAGAAAAGACAATATCATAATTATTTCTCAAAATAAGAGAAACTCTTCGCCTAAAGTTATCATGCTTTAACCGAATAGGGTTTGCATTAATATATTTTTTATAATTCTTCATTTATTACACTGCATATCTCAGGTATGGATCTGTAGTAACCATGTGGAATGGTAACTTGATAAAATGATTATAATGATGATCGATAATCAAGATTATAGTCTATTCCTTGCCTCATTGTCGTCTATCTGTGTGGGTATTGAATTTCAGCTAAGGCCATTTCATATTTTCCTTTCAAATATAATGTACGAGGTAAACGAATTTGATAATTAGAGGTCTTATTAGTATGATAATAGTTCATGCTAGCATTACTGGGTAAAGTAATGTAAAAACTTGTTGACTTCATGAATGTTAAATCGTATATGTCCATGGATAGACTGGATGTGTATATACATTACTTCATGTATGACACACGTCATCCACACTGTCTGCATGATCTACATTGCTGTCAATTACTTCTCAACAAGCACTTACACACCTTAATTTTTTAGGAATATGATTTTCATTTTCATTTTCTTTACAACAACAGCATAACTCTTTAAACCATGTTAAAAAGTTTCCCATCCTTCTGGAAACAGCCTTTGTTGGCGCTGTTTTATCTCTTTTGTAATATCTCCACGAGTTGTCTTTTTGCCAAAAACAGTTTTTGGAATATTAGCGTCTACAATTTCCTCAATAAACTGCTTTCAGCCCCGTAGCGGTTCTTGTCGCTCCTTTTTCTTGTAGCAACCACTGCTTCTTTCAGTAAGTCAATAATGTTGGAATTTTCAATTACATCTCCAGTTTTCAACACAAGTTCATTTTTATATGTCCACCTCGTACCATGTTTCTTAAGTTCTACCAGGAGTTGTGTTACTGTCGCATGATATATAGGTAAAAAATGGCTTAGAAATGTTAACTGTTGTGACTTTTCTGATTTTTCTACATTAGCTAAGGCAGCAGACTTTCGTTGTTGTGAATGAATTGCTCGTAAATGCCGACTAAGAAGCTGAGATATTTACATTGCAGTTTCACGAATTTGTTTCTTTTTTAAAAGTTTATTCACTTTAGCTTTAATGCCATTATTTGAAGGTTGGCTTGATAATAATTTTCTATATTCTGATTCAGGAATAAGGACATTCTTCATTTTACTAATAATTGAGCTAATAATGGAAGTACGATTCTTGATATGCCTCAATAAGAAACTGAGATTTCCTTGGATACATTTGTCGAGCCAGTGTACTAATCTGTTGGCCATCCCTTGGAATTTTACAAAGAATGATGTAATGTGTATTTAAACTAATATTACGCATTTCCTTTCCAAGATTTTATGACTACTTCCAACACTAAGCAATATGGTAATACCTTCGTCACTATGAGATTTGGTCATGAGATCACCAATAATGAGTAAGTTATTCTGTTTTGGATTGAAACGTTCTTCAATATCCTCGGGTATACCTTGATGAAATGTCACTAGTTTCAAGCCTTTGTACAAAGGTTGATCTGCAGCATAAAGCCATAAAATAGTTTTAGGAAATGATTGAATAACTTTTTGTTCAATGATTTATTTCACAAGAGACGTTTTTCCACTACCTGTTTGCTTGAATATCAGATTCCTTAACCCAAAGGTTGATCTGCAGCATAAAGCCATAAAATATTTTTAGGAAATGATTGAATAACTTTTTGTTCAATGATTTATTTTACAAGAGACGTTTTTCCACTACCTGTTTGCTTGAATATCAGATTCCTTAACCCAACTATTAAATTTCTTTGGCCGGCCTAACAAATAATTCTTTCACACCTCGTCTTTTTTGTGTCTTTAAAACTGTTTCAATTTTATATATGGATTGGATGTCTTTTGTAACAGATTGTCAATCTTCTTCATAGAAGTGACCATCAATATCTTCGTCTAAGAAATCTTTGATCCAATAGAAGTGTATCTCTTACATCTTATAACGATGTGTGACAATAAACACCTCTTGTGTCCATTTTATATTTTGAAATACATATTTAATGTGTGAAATGCGAACATGTTGACTAATATTAAACTTGTATGGATTTGGCTTTTTCTTTGATTTTAGTTTCAATTTATCAATATAAATTTGTTTCCACACTTTAGATTCAATGTTCTTGGTAATGTCTACTGGTGGTAATCCATTTGGTAAGGCTCCATGAGGTCTATGATTATAATTGTAAACTAAGTGTTGCAAAATGTCTGTATACCGATACGTTTGCCGATGTAGAAAATAGCGATACATCATTCCTTTTAAGAGTACGTATAACTCTTTCAGCAAAGTTGGCTTTCGTCTCATTCTTAGTAGTATATGCATGAATGTCTTCTTTCTTCAGAAATTGCTTTACCCATCTTAAATTCTGTTCCATTATCTGACCTCAGTGTTCTAGGTCTTCTTGTTGTTTCTTGAAAAATCCTTGAATAACACTAGTATGACTTTTGTTTGGAATAGGTTGCACCCACAAGTGTTTGGAAAAGACATCAATGACAATGAGTAGAAAGTGATTGTCTTCATTATGTTGTGCAATGTTAGCTGCTTTTGCCTAGTCCACATCCCACATATCATCAATACCACCGGTAATGATAGGGTGTCGTTTAAATCTATATTTCACTGGTTGAAGTAAATTCAAGGCATCTTGATCTTGTAGCCAATTTTTTACTTCGGAATATGTCACAGGTAGTTTGTTTTGTTTCAGTAGTTTGCATAACTTATTAGGTCCTGCAAATGCTCCAGGGCTTCCAGGTTTAAAATATGTATTGGTTATGTAGTCTTTCCCCGTTGCCATATTAACTTAAAATGAAAAGGGTCATTCACATAGTAAAACTTTTATTGACATACAAATATAATCACATAACTATTTATTAACTTTTTACCACTTAAAAATCACGTTATACAATACCATATAGATAAACTTTAATGTTCTTCAAACATTTTGCAAATGTCTACATTCACTTCAACTCGTCCATTGCTTAATAGGACAAGTTATGATATCTCCGTTGACAGTGAAACATTATCATCATAATGTAAAATAATTCCAGCAGCCACAACTAACATGAGGTCAGCTGCCCAATTTGTATTGGCGTTGATAAATGCTAAATCAATGTCATAAATGTTTCCTGGTAAATTCAGTTCTTCACATTCACTCAGAAAAGATTGGATGAAACGCTTTCTTAGAATTGTCATTCCAACAGCTTCCCAGTGCATATTCTTCACTTGTAAAATCCAATCGGATTCAAAATAAGGAAGCTTTGAAAACATGAAGTCAGTATAGTTCACTTGGTAGACATCATCCAATGTCTCTATACATCTGTGAAGAAGGAATTGTTCATTGGTCTTCTTCTGCAAAATAATCTCTCAAATAATCCAACACGCGAAAGAACACTCCTACATCAGTACGAACAAAGTGAAATGCAGAATCAAAATTAAAGTCCTTTGCGTCTTCTATTCCAGTTTCATAACACTGCTCAATAAACCTGTGGTGTAATTCAATTCTGTTAAGGTTGTAGTGCGTCAAGTCCCAACAGGTATCCAAGTCCCAAAGTTGTTCTTTCTCTAATCCAAAGCGAGTTAATTCATCAATCATAAAGTCTATATATATCCGTTTAAAAATAATATCGATGTTCACATAAACACGTCTTTACTGCTTAATCTCTACAGATTGTATGTGATTATGCATCTTATCAAAGAGTTCTTTTATAATGTCACTCCTCTCAATACATTGGCTATTCCTCTATCTCACCAACCTTTAAAGCGTCACATTTACCACAAAAGTGGCAGTGACAATTATCATCTTCTAAATATCCTTCAGCACCGCAATATGTACATATTAATCCAAGCTGAATCTGTACATTTGCATCACTCAGCTCCACTTCAGCCAGTTGTTCCTTGGTCAGATGAGTTGTTTTCATTTGTTTATGTTCAGTTAACTGGACTGCTGTCAGCCAACCATGACATTCCATACACGTCTCATCAAGTAAAAGACTGGAGTTGGTGATGACTCATCATGTAATACGCTGTTTATTTGTAGCGGTACGTCCAGCAGCGTTGCCCATACCTTATAATTAAAGTTGATGTAGTAAGTACAATCTTTCCCTTCAAATTGAGAGCTGCGTACTATGAAAAAATACAAAAGTTTCCCACGAGGGGGAAGGGAGATGGGGTGGAGAGATAAAAAAACCAAAATTGTTCAAAGTCGTCTGAAACGTGTAAATATGCAAAAATAACAAAATTTTCCCACGGCGGATGGGGGGGGGGGGGGGGTCGGCAGGTAAAAAACAAAAATGTTCAGAATCGTCTGAAACGGGTAAATATGCAAAAATTACAAAATATTCCCACGGTGGGGGGGGGGGGGGGATGGGAGGTCGGGAGGTAAGAAAACCAAAAATGTTCAGAATCGTCTGAAACGGATAAATATGCAAAAGTCACGAACATTACCAAGCGGTCGCATCCTGCTACTGAAACTGATCAGCCGCCGAAGAAAGCTGCCGTGGAACCATTTGTGCCAGTAATCGCGTCTGAGGAGATCTCATCTGATGAGATGCTTGAAGAATTTTTACAAACTCTGGCACAGCCCGTCGCAGATAAGTTGTCTGTTCTGTTACGCTTCACAAGACACGCCATTGGAAAAAAGGAAGCGCATGTACACTCAGTAGCGAAGGAAGCGGTTACAATTACCTGCCCCTCTGGCAAGATTTTACAAGCACTAAAATTGCCGTGCAGCACCATTACAAGAAATGTCAAAAGGGCAAACACCTCTGTGTCATATGACACAAACATTTACGGTCTTTAACAAGGCCACCCACTGCTATGAAAATGAACGCATAAATTCGCCGTTGTTGGGTTAGTGATGCTGTATGATTTTTGATGGATGTTTTTTTGAGACAGCGCAGGAAACTTTTTTGGATTTCCACGTTGTACGGGACTCCTTTAAACTTGGACATTTTTCTTCTTTTTCGTTTTTCCGACCCATCGGATGTTTAACATAGTAAAGGTTTTTTGGTTTTATTCGGTAGTCCTAAGGGATTTCTGAATAAATCCAAAAAGTTCTTCTTTTTAAGATAGTAAAGGCTTTAGATTTCATCTAGAAGTCATATGGGAGGTCTTGCTAAATTGTGACGTTGTTGCACTTGTAATGTAATGGGTTGCGTGGAAAGGCAATTTTTGTGGTCAGTTATTCAAGTTCATGCTAATAAGTTCAGACTCAGTTTTAGTATCACAGGGATATAATCCGGATATGAAAACAGTTTCCGGAAGAGGGTATGAAAACAGTTTCCGGAAGTGGTATGAAAACAGTTTCGTCAAACCTTATGAGGTTTGACGAAACAGTTCCGTCAAACCCCAGTGAATGTCAAGGACACTGCATGTCAAGGACATTGTAGAATTACCTTGACCCCATTTAAGGACACTGTATCCAGAGATGTATAGGTTTGACCTTATTCAAGGACACAAGATCCAGACACGTATAGACAACATGGAGGATGTTTTATTATTTGGTGGTTATAAGGATGTTTTTTCAAACATGTTTCCAACAAAACTAAAGAAGTATGGTCATATATTCAACTCGAGTGAAGCTTATATCGGTATGAAAAAGCAGTTTTTCAAGATATTGTTAGGCTATTGTTTCATGTAGAGATGGATATGAAGCGAAACGTATAACTAAAATAATAAAACCATATTCATTATGGCACACAGTGAAGATAAGCAAGGGGCGTGACGTTTTGTATATAAAAATAAATCAGTGTATATTATTTCGTAAAAAGTTAAAAGAATGTAAAGATAAGACCTTAGTTGAAGCAAACGATGATAAATGGTGGAGAGGTGGCATCATATTCTGGAAAGAATATAATAGGAAAATTGTTTAAAAAGCGAGCTAGTATGCTATGTATGAGAGGGGTGTTTTCGTCAAATGTACTTTTAACTTCGACCCTTTCGTCAAAGTACACATTTACTTTTCACCTTGACCCTTTCGTCAAAGATTTCTTCCAACAACTGGTATATAAGAGCGTGTAACGAGCAGACGATAATTATTGACCTACCCAACATAGTAGCTGCAGAATATTGCGATGAAGAACATGATTTGATAGATAAAGAAATTAGGAGACGTAAAGAAGCAGAAAAACCGATCAGTGCAGTGGATTTAAAGGTCCAACGAGTACTGTAAAAGCAGCCCTTAGCCCCTCCCATTTTCGTTATGATTCTGGAGTTTTACTAAGCAACATCAGTTCCTAGCGTACTAATTTAGCGCTTTGGCAGATTTTTGACAGATTTTGTTAAAATAAAATGGTCGATGAATTAGCAATTAATTTCTACCCTTTTTACGACCGTTTGAAAAGAATTTACACCAATATTTAACCTTATATCACATCACAATTTTAAAAACGGCCCAACCTCATTGTAAATTTCCGGTGTTTTACGCGACTCAATTGTTGCTTGATTGATGCTGTCAAAATGTTGACCCACTGAAGCTCATTGAACAGCATTTTATAGAGAGCCACTTCAAGCACAATCGATTTCACACATTTTTTCTTTCAACTCCTTTGTCTAAGCTGGACTCACAATGTGGATACAATTTGTTGCATAAATTAACTGTTATCGTCAGTTGGTCATTTCGCACATCGTACACAGACGTTTATCATAAGGTTGTAAAATCTGTATATATTTGATTGATGGCCTTCTCCAAGAAAGTGAGAAAAGGAGTTCAACTTATCCTGGCGTATTTCATACATTACGTTGTTCTTTCTTGGTATGGGAATATCATGTAAACAAGCAAGAGACGAATATCCTGAATGGGCTAAGCAGTGTGAGATATCCTTGAGTGAAAAGCGTTTCATATGTAATGGTACTATGGGATGGAGCCGAGTATATACATTCAGATGCTATCACTACTGTTCTTTAGAGTGTGCACACAAATGAAGTGAGCAATGTTTAAGTAAATGGAGTACTACAATGTGGATACTGCCGAAGATCACATAAATGTGTAGTTCTACATCAGATGTAAATGTTACAGTGGGGTAAGAACTCTCTTAACCTCTAGACAGAGACAATGCTGTTTGTCATTCCATGTATATTGTTTTCTGAATTACACTGTTACAGACTACGAAAACAAATTCTAGCTGAATTGGATGAAGTGTTACAAATTCTAACTGACGTGGATGAAGAGTTACAATGGATGACTATTTAGCTGAAATTAATCGATTGATCGCTATTGGTGCTATTGGAGGATTTTATCGATATTGAGAATGCTCTCAACAAGCTAAGGGAAGACGACATTAGTTGGTCTCCCTTATTCATCAATGAACATGGAATTGATGAGATAGAGCGTGCAGCACAGGAGGAGGGGTATGCTTGATCTTCCTTACCCATCGATGAACTTGAACTTGATGAGATAGAGCGTGCAGCACAGGAGTATGCATCCTTACCAATTTCTGAGGATGAGCTTAATCACATAGAGCGGGCAGCACAGGCGGACACTTTGTCAATTGAAGAAATAGAGTCTGTACCATATGATAAACGATACACGTATCAAGCGCCAGATGGTAATTTGAGCGCACATTCACTGCATTACAAATAAAATACAGATGGATGACACGCCAAAAATACAGACGACGAGAAGACGTAGACAAGTCAAAGTACAATGAAACACCATTGCTCCATATACAGTCGACACTTTAGCTCTCGTCAGAAGCTACAGCAACATTAGAGAGCTAATCACCAATGCCTTACTCTTATATGCACAGATTGTGCTAAAGCGTTTAGCATTAATAAGCTTCTCGGACATCATCAATTAGTATGTAGCATCAGTAACAAAAGGCAACATGTCTCACAAGTGGGTCTTGGGTATCGAAAAAAGCATGCAAAACCATGCGAGAGAAAAAGAGTTTAAGCCTAAACACAATCACGACAGTTTAATGGCTTTGAAGGAATTGGAACCTGACATTGAACATCGTTTAAAGGAACAGATTAAAGGAGGATTGAAATGGTATGTCACCCTACACACAGTATATACCAAAATGATGAAAAATGAAGCAGGGAATATGTTAGAAAAATCGTATGAAATTTATCAAGGTAGTAAAACATGTACTACATTGCAGCCAGAGAAGATTTAAGATGCATTACCCGAAGTGATCCAAACAATGCATACAATGTTTCAAGTATTTGAACGTGAGAGTTCAGGTTGGCAGTTAAATAAAGTGAACAATATTAAGGTGCGTACCGCTACATACGATCCACTGGTACTTCCTATTTACCAATACCTACACCAATATGGAGAACAGAGCAATGGCGAAAATTAAAAGTAGCGATCCAAAGTGTTTTTATCGTCAGTCTTAGCACATTTTCATGTCAAACATCAAAATCCCAACCGGCTGAGTCAGTACACGGAGTATGAAAATGAGCTAAACGTGAAAAATATCTCCTTTCCAACACCTATACGTGAAGCATCAACCTTTGAGAAGAACAACAGCTTATCCATAAATGGATATGAAAATAAAATATGGTACCTATTTATTTGAGTAAATATAATTACGGGACACAAATTAATTTATTACTCAACAGCAAGGGACAGCACAACCACTTTCGTTTGATTCGGGATTTCAATAGGCTTATGCATACTGTCTCCATGCATTTCGTCGAGAAAATTTGCTGAATGAGCATAAACTAGTCTGCATGAAAAATCCAACAAAACAATTGACTTTTCATAAGAAAGAAAATTTAGTGATTCGACTCAAAGGAACTGTAAAGCTTCAAAAGAGACCATTTATCATCTATGCGGATTTTGAATGCTTTAAGGAAAAAGAAGAGAATGGTGTCAAGTACCAGCATCATAAAGCAAACAGCATTGCTTACGTTGTTGTCAGTATCGATGCCAATTATTCAAGGCTACCAGTGCTGTATTGAGGACACAATGTTATTGGTGTATTCTTACAAAAATGACGAAAGAAAAAGAAAGAATCACAGATATTTTAATGAATGGTAAATCATTGGAAATAACACCGGAAAACACCCATGATTTTGAAGCTGCAACCACTTGTTTTATTTTATTACCACCTCAGGATCTGAACGAGTACGAGATCGTGACCATGTCACCGGGCTCGCAGTCACTGTAATTTACAATACCGTTGGACGGAAAAGAGTTAGGGTCGGGGGGATTCCTTTATCATATTTCACAGCATTTTTCGTATTTTACAACTTGTGGGGTTCAATAGCCATTTCATTATGCAGAAGATTGGACAGTTTAAGGAAAGTAAACGACGTGTTATTCTAAACACCATTGAAAGGTACATATCCTTTTTATTAGATAATTTGCGGTTCATTGACTCCTCTTTTCAAAACCTGGTAAGCAACTTAGCAAACGAAGGCAAAATATAAAATCCAAATCATGACATCAAACGTTGAAAGCATTCACCCATAAGATTTGCTGTTGAGAAAGGGAGTATTGCCCATATGATTTTGTAGATGGACCTGATAAATTTCATGTATCCATCCTTCCTCCAGAGGGCGTATTTTACAGTACATTGACTGAGGAAGGTATAGTGCGGACGACTATAACCATGCACAGAATGTATGGGAGACATTTAATTGTCACACAATAGGAGACTCTCGTTATTTATACAGAGTCATGTTATTAGCTGACTTGTTTGAAAATTTTGGACCAGTGTATTTAAATAATTACAAATTGGATACATCACATTATTATACAGCTCCCAGCCTCTCATGGGACGCTATGCTCTGACATACAAATGTTGCATTATCTGTTATCAATAACATTGATATGCATCAAAAGATAGAGCAAGGCGTCCGTGGTAGAATCTCTATGATAAGTCACAAGTACGCTAAAGCAAATAATAAACATTTAAGTACTTATGATTCCACCCAACCATAGAGCTACATTATGTATCTTGATGCCAATAATTTATACAGTTGGACAATGAGCCAGTAAATTCCAGAAGGAAATTTTACATGGGTAGAAGACTTTGGTCATGTCTATAACGAAAGATGGGGGCATAGGCCCTATATTTGAAGTGGACTTAGACTATCCAGATCACCTTCATGCTCTCCACAGTAACTAGTCAGCTGTAGAGCGACAATGTGTTGAAGAAGAGGAACAGTCTCCTTATAGTAAAGAACTCAAGAACGAATTAAATTTGAAGGTGAAATCATGTAAAAAACTCTCTTTGCTCTGTATTCCAAAACAAGTTATGTTGTACATTACCGGAAATCACAACAATATTTATTATAAGGTGTGACATTAACAAAAAGTTCAGCGAGCTGTTATGTTCAGAGTAAATAATTACAACTATACATTACCCGAAATACAGAAAAGCGCAAGGAAGCCAAAAATCGATTTTTACATACTCATAAACAATTCTATATTTGGAAAGACAATGGAAAATGTGCGGAAACGTATTAAATTAGAATTGGTTCCATCGTTTCAAATTTTTGATGAGCATCTAACAGCAGTTCACTTCTGATGAGCTTCTGATGAACAAACCGATTTATATTGGATTCAGCGTCTTAGATCTTAGCAAAACGTCAATGTATGACTTTCATTGTTTGTATATAAAAGCCAAGTACCCCAAAACAAAACTGTTGTTTGCTGATACAGACTGCTTGTGTTACTGTATTGAAACAACTGACTCGTATCAAGATATGTTGCAAGATATGTGTTACTTTGATACACACCCAAAATGCTTCCTGTAAGTATCATTGTAACGTTAATAGTGGATAAGGATGTAGAAGGACACTATTTCTGATATTGAGTAATGAAAAGAATGTGAAACCACCAGATTTGTGGACTGACAGTGTGTAACTTTCCACATCGAGTAAATGATAACGTGTATAACATGTACATCAGTCTGAATGAAGACGAGTAGACATTATTTCTGGACACAATGCCTTTCTCAGATTATGTGATTGATTCAGAATGTGAAGTGTAAAAACTATGTAAAAACCATTACATGAAGCAAACCAAGCTGGATGAGAAGAAGCTGCAAGAGGTGCTGAACTTTAATAAAACTTTAAAAACCGAACATAATTTGATGTCGCTGTTTATTGTTTAAAGGTAAATTGTGTCATTGTCACCGTTATGACTGTAAGAAGTGTAAACCAAAATATACCCGAAATATACCCACGCTTGTTATTCTTGATGTCATTATTTAATATAGTTAAATGGTATATTTAATGTTTTTATTGATATTTTAAAAATATGTGTAAAATAAAGTTGAATATATATCTGAATCTGTTTTATTTTTATGTGTTTGAAATGAAAGTGTACGTTTTTTATTGACCAACAAACACTAGAATCACACTTTATTTTTAATAATACTAAGCTAACAATATTCTTAATAAATATTTTACTAACAATACTTAACTAATATTTGCCTAATAATACTTAATAAATACTCAACTAACACCATTTAATAAAACAAAGGTTTATAAGTACCATTACAATAAGGTTACTATCATTGTTTCTATGTACTTCTAGAATGTGTTCTACACTTACACTTGAGCGCGTTGTAAGATATAATACACACAGTAGTATCTACATGCATTTGACAATGGTTGTTGTAAGGCATACTATTCACTACAAAGTTTTTCCCCTAAAAATGGATTAAACGTTTATTTGTAGTTGCTATACCATATGAATAAAATATTCTTTATTATACACCGCCAACCAATGTTGTCCAGGCTTATCCTGTTCATTAGTGTTAATAACATAAGCCCCCTGTTTCCATGTTGGTAAGTGATCAATAGCGAATACACCATGAAAAATACCTTTAGTCATACAGCCACGTTTTAAAATAGCTCTTATCTGCCACATGTTCATTATGTGTAGTCAAACTGAATATTTCGACTACCTGTGATTTCAACAATGTTGCCAAACCAGGCATAAATGATAATATTTGTCGGATGCTTCAACCCTTCAGCAACATTCATTTTTAGCCTTAAAATTCCATATAATATAATACCATATACCATATATACCATATAATATAATACCATAGTTGTCATTCTCATCATAGTCTGGTGTTAAGTCAACGTTTCACTTGTAAATAAGCGTTTTCACTTATATTCAGTTGGATAGCTTAAGTAGATGCAGGCTCATCATCTGTGTACAGATGAATAAAGTTAATGTTGCTATGTAGAAAACTGTGAGCATTTCTATCTCCTGTTCCAGGAAAAAGCTAAACTTTCCACCATATTTATCACAACTCGTTTTGGTAATTGTTCAAGAAGTATGTTGTCTTTCACAACAACTACTTTACATTCTTAACGTGTGATAGGAAATTTTCAACAGTGCATCAGAGTAGCCTAATTGTACACTAGGGCCTACTCGTACTTTTCACATCATCAAGAAACATTCCATTAAGTCGATTCTATAGTACCCACGTTATCAGCATGAAATTATCCTTTTGTCTATGGAAACGTAGTTCTACATTGATACCGCTTGGAAGATAACTTTCTTGTTCAAACATATCAATACGTAATGATCCTATAACGCTCACTTGTTGAAAATTACGTGTGTATATGTAACGAGTGTGTAAGCCATGATTCCCAGGGATTCCCCATTCTCTGCTATGTTGAACCCTGGAATGTACTGTACTGAATTGAGGCTTACTTCCGGGTGTAAAATGAGGTGTGAAATAATGCTTGTGTACCCATGGGTATTGTTGCTATGTGATATAAGATGATCATCCAGAAACAGCTCCACATTGCTCCATAATCCATTGAATATATCATCAATAGGAGTCACTTCATAATCAGGTCCACAACTAGCTCCTTCTTTCTTTACAATTCTAAAGGTAATGTAAAATTTAGAATTTTTAAAACCTAAATACTGCTCTGTTGTTGCTGGTATGTAGAATTCTAATGGTGCACTTGGTCTAAGAGCAGTAGCAGGCTGGTATTCCATATCAGATGTTTTATGGTTGTTTGTGTTGGCAAAATGCGAAACCATTTTAGAGATGAAGTACTATCTTCACATGTCAGCTCATGAATGAGTCACACGTTTTTTTTAAATGTCTTTTAGTGTTGACGCTTTGACTCTTTTTTTTTGTTTACTGACAGGTTTACCTGCTTGCTTGCGCCTTTTACCATTTGGCATAGCACCTACGAGTAGTGTTGTCTCTACATGAGCTACTTTTCCATTAACATCTTTTGCAATACCTCTTAATGCGGGGCAACCATAGTTGCACCAGATACAAGTAGTAGTACAGCCTTTCTAGCCAATGCACTCAGAAATGGACCAATGCCTTGTCCATATTGCATTCGAGCGCCTCACTTGGTATTGAAAATGGTTTCGATAAATAGTTGGATTGTGAATGTAAGACTTCATATTGCTTTTTGCCTCAAATGAAGTTTTCAGATGATTTTACTAGTCGCAAATACCACCTTTTCCCTATGTCGTTCTTGATACTTTTTCAATGGTGTAGAACTTGGTGTTTACAGAAACGTGGTTCACCATAAGATTTGGTTTCTATATCACCATCTTTTCCTTGAATAGCCGCTGGGCGTAATAAAGTGACATAATAATCACCAACAGCTTGAGGATCACAAATACTACAATATACGTACAAGGTCTAATGTCAGAGGTATAGTCCGACTGGTATATCCTTTCATTGTCCACCTTTGCCTTATATATTCCTGCGTTGCGAAATCCTAACACGTCGCTAAACCTCAACTTAGAGCTACTTGATGTCAGTTTCGTGTGATTGTGTTGTATTTAAATTTTATATGTAATGATGTAGTAGGTGATTCATTGGTTTCTATAAGAAGTTGTGTATTCAAGATATCTGCTAATTCTTCCGATGTGCTATAATGTCCTCGATCAATATTAATTTTAACTAACTCTTGTGCACCATATCAAAGGGAATAATCTTTATCTTTTTCGAATGTACCCAGGGTATGAGGGTATTGAATTTCTGCTAATGCTACTTCAGATTTGTTTTTAAATAAATTGTTTTTGGTATACGTATTTGAAATTTTAAATATCCTTACTAGTATTGCTTGATAAAATAATGTAAAAACTTGTTGATCCATGAATTCTAAATTGAAAGTGGCCGTTTATACTTTGGTATAACACTAATGTTTACAGCTATAGTTTCTTCTACTGTACCCCCACAACACTCACTTAAGCATCGTACTTTTTGGAAGGTTTTCAAAAAAGGTAATGAAGATAATTTAATATATTTCCCATTCCAGCTCATGTTGACGGGCTTTTTCATATCTTCTATAGTTGTACGTTTTCTAAAAATAGTTAATGGAATGTTACTATTTTCTTACAATAAGTCTACAATATTTGAATTAGAAATGACTTCATCCGTACTTAATACAAGTTCTTTCTGTTCAGTCCCAAGTATTCCATTATCTTTAAGTTCTTTAACAGCTTAAGTCACCCTTTGATGATATGTAAGTGAAAAATACTTGGCTATATTGATTTTCTTATCTGGAGGTGTACAACGTTTCGTTTGTAGCGTATATATTCTCTCACCAGCTGTGACATTTTCTTAGCAGTTTCCTGATTCCTTTCACCTTTCAATAATGTCTTATCTTACTTTTCAGATCACTCTCCTTAGACTGAGATTTTTTAAGCTCTAATAACATATAATATTCAGATTCGGGAATCAATACCATTGTCTGTGTATGCTTCATCGTCGCATAAGCTGTGCTAACAAGGGAGGGCGAAGGTTATAACGCAAGGTACAGATGGCTTATGGGATAGCCTTTAAAACTTTTTCCAGAGAACAGACAGACGACCTGAGCTGTTACGGCCAGAAAAAAAGGACAAAATTACTAAAAGCCCTCTGTCATTTGATTGTACTTGACTGGTTGCAAGAGTGTAAACGCGTCTTGATTAGGAATCCATTTTTCACATTTTGATAGGAAGTTGGTTTTCCGGTTTCTTTCAGAAGCTGATATATTTTAAAGGGTCCAGCAGAAGCATCAGGACATGGATCAAAATAAATTTGATTTAAATTATCTTTCTATTTAGCCATGTTATTAAAACTCATCTAGTAACATTAGCATCATTTCATTTTACAATAACATAAAGAACATTATAGTCATGCTTAGTATAACAACTGTAGCTTAACTATGAAAACATCACTTGTGTTTAACCATTTCTATAACAATCATTACTTTAAATGCTCTTTTATTAGACTGTATATCTCTATGGTGTTCTTCCACAGTTGTTTCAACTCCGCCGGTGTAAGCAGTAGGCCTTGTTTTGTAGCATAACCACGTCCGTCCTCAGTGGTAATGTAGGCGCTGATATTTACGTAGAGCTTTTGCTTGTACCGACACACTTTCAAACCTTTTGTATTCCCTTTTAAGTGTTGCTGTGGTGTAGTACTTTCTTGCGTGAAAGTTGGTTCACCACTCATTTTCACACCTTGTCGGACTTACTCAGGTCATTTCAATTAGAACCTTCTATTCCGCGCAGGACAGTGGTGCCTTGGGATTTGTCACTGATGCTGAAATATTTCACATCTCCACTTTTCCATCACTCTATCATTTCAGACAAGTTACTGACCTTGAAGTGCGGTGAAACACACGATTTGCAGAACTCTATTAGTCAAGTCACTGGTTCATCAGAGGCGGTGATCCTAAACCATTGTCGTCTTTTTGAGCAAGACGCACATTGCGACTAAGGACTTAGGTACATTTCAACAGATTGTGATAGCAGCTTTGCCGGGGGTAAAGTCCCGTACCCCGTCTCCCTACTGCGCATGTATAGTAAACGATCAAATGTTTATCACAGGCCGTTGCGTGGTATTACAGTAGATCTTTCCAAAGCTTTTATATCTAATTATACCAAGAAAACCATAATGGTAGCGTATGATGATATAATTAAGGAACATGAAGAGATAATTCAGAAGCGATTGTCAATTAAAGCTCATGCTTAGACATGCTAGTAGTGTGTTGATGTGCGACGTGTTACGGGTTGGCTGTTGGGCCTCGCCTAACACGTTTATTAAGCACCTTTTGCAAGAATATACACCTGATTATGCGTTGAATTTTGCATAGTCTTGGCCCGTTTGTTGCTGCTGAATCAGTGATTCATAATAGCCCCTCTTCTTGCAGGACTGTACCGCAGTCGGGTGGAAAAAAGCCGTACAAAAAGAAGAAGGCAGCTAAATAGACTGGGTTTGAAGCGCTATTTGCAGCGGTTCCGATGACGCGTTACTTTGTCGATCATGGGACGGATGTTGTGGCAGCCTGCCACAGTGGTGTCTTATACCATGGTCGGGGTTTAAGACAGAATGGTTATGCACATGACAAAACACGCTGCTGTGACGGACCGACTCATACGGTGACCTTATTTTCATCGGCTGTTCGTGTGTGTATCTCTCTTTCGAACAAGAGGGAGACATTAGCTCGTACGTAGGTATGTTCGAGCTTATTATTGTTAATGGAAACTGAAATCCCCCACTGAATATTGCTATTTGTTATGGAAAGGTGAAATACTGCTGAAATTATAAGATAATTTGAATTTAGCTCTTGTTTCTGCCTTTCCGACAAAATGTCTTGTAGACGGCGTGTCAACCAGTTCACATGCATGGGATATTCAATTCCCACCACAAGATCTAGTCTTCCATAGTGATGGCTTCGCAGTCAACAAAACGATATTTTCGAAATTAAAACTATTTAATTTTTTAACACTAATTTTATGAGTCAAATATCTTGTAGTCGGAGAAGCCATCACTCGAATTGTACCCTCCCACCTCCCCACCAATTGGAATCGGGTGGCACGATAAGTTGGGTATAGTTCGATCACATGATAAGAACTGCACCGACGCTGATTGGTCATTTGGTTGACAAGCATTGTAAAAATAGGCATGTGTGTTTCTGCAAACGACCTGAGGCATTGCGAAAATTAGAGCTGGGGTAATATCTATGAGTTACTCTGCAAACGAGCTCTGAAATACATGGTTTTTAGGCAGTTTTAACCTCCTAGGTGCATTTTGATACATTACGGTATGTGCATCAGGTCGTTATGTGCCTCATGTCGTTTTCTAAAAACATCTCCATAAAATAGCAACAGGGCACCCGTTGAGGGTACCCATGTGGTGTTATTTGTTTCACAGAATTTATTGTTATTGTGGATCTCGATAACCCGTAGTGCTGGCTTCTACGTCTACAAGATATTTTACTCATAAAAATGAGTGTTAAGAAATTAAATACTTCAGATATACCACACAGCACGTTAATAACACAAGTGTGCTCTAAATATCATTTCTGCATACCCTAACACTCTCGAGACAGGATTTCTGAGAAAATCGCTTAAAAACTTCAATGTAAATTACTGATGACCTATACTAAGCTCTTGATGGCCAAGTAGCATTTACCGAACGAAACGCGGTTTGAAAAAACCTAGAACTACAACGTGTAGGAACCAGCAAAGTCAGCAAACCAAAAAATATGTAAACCAATTAAGATGGAACTTACAGTACATGTAAACCTACTATCCAAGATAAAAATGCCCAAAAACTTTATATTTACCTTGAATTTGATTCGTCATCGGATCGCGCCAAGTTGCATATGTAATGATGTAGTAGGCGATTCATTGGTTTCTATAAGAAGTTGTGGATTCAAGATATCTGCTAATTCTTCCGATGTGCTATAATGTCCTCGATCAATATTAATTTTAACTAACTCTTGTGCACCATATCAAAGGGAATAATCTTTATCTTTTTCGAATGTACCCAGGGTATGAGGGTATTGAATTTCTGCTAATGCTACTTCAGATTTGTTTTTAAATAAATTGTTTTTGGTATACGTATTTGAAATTTTAAATATCCTTACTAGCATTGCTTGAGAAAATGATGTAAAAACTTGTTGAAACATGAATTCTAAATTGAAAGTGGCCGTTTATACTTTGGTATAACACTAATGTTTACAGCTATAGTTTCTTCTACTGTACCCCCACAACACTCACTTAAGCATCGTACTTTTTGGAAGGTTTTCAAAAAAGGTAATGAAGATAATTTAATATATTTCCCGTTCCAGCTCATGTTGACGGGCTTTTTCATATCTTCTATAGTTGTACGTTTTCTAAAAATAGTTAATAGAATGTTACTATTTTCTTACAATAAGTCTACAATATTTGAATTAGAAATGACTTCATCCGTACTTAATACAAGTTCTTTCTGTTCAGTCCCAAGTATTCCATTATCTTTAAGTTCTTTAACAGCTTAAGTCACCCTTTGATGATATGTAAGTGAAAAATACTTGGCTATATTGATTTTCTTATCTGGAGGTGTACAACGTTTTGTTTGTAGCGTATATATTCTCTCACCAGCTGTGACATTTTCTTAGCAGTTTCCTGATTCCTTTCACCTTTCAACAATGTCTTATTTTACTTTTCAGATCACTCTCCTTAGACTGAGATTTTTTAAGCTCTAATAACATATAATATTCAGATTCGGGAATCAATACCATTGTCTGTGTATGCTTCATCGTCGCATAAGCTGTGCTAACAAGGGAGGGCGAAGGTTATAACGCAAGGTACAGATGGCTTATGGGATAGCCTTTAAAACTTTTTCCAGAGAATAGACAGACGACCTGAGCTGTTACGGCCAGAAAAAAAGGACAAAATTACTAAAAGCCCTCTGTCATTTGATTGTACTTGACTGGTTGCAAGAGTGTAAACGCGTCTTGATTAGGAATCCATTTTTCACATTTTGATAGGAAGTTGGTTTTCCGGTTTCTTTCAGAAGCTGATATATTTTAAAGGGTCCAGCAGAAGCATCAGGACATGGATCAAAATAAATTTGATTTAAATTATCTTTCTATTTAGCCATGTTATTAAAACTCATCTAGTAACATTAGCATCATTTCATTTTACAATAACATAAAGAACATTATAGTCATGCTTAGTATAACAACTGTAGCTTAACTATGAAAACATCACTTGTGTTTAACCATTTCTATAACAATCATTACTTTAAATGCTCTTTTATTAGACTGTATATCTCTATGGTGTTCTTCCACAGTTGTTTCAACTCCGCCGGTGTAAGCAGTAGGCCTTGTTTTGTAGCATAACCACGTCCGTCCTCAGTGGTAATGTAGGCGCTGATATTTACGTAGAGCTTTTGCTTGTACCGACACACTTTCAAACCTTTTGTATTCCCTTTTAAGTGTTGCTGTGGTGTAGTACTTTCTTGCGTGAAAGTTGGTTCACCACTCATTTTCACACCTTGTCGGACTTACTCAGGTCATTTCAATTAGAACCTTCTATTCCGCGCAGGACAGTGGTGCCTTGGGATTTGTCACTGATGCTGAAATATTTCACATCTCCACTTTTCCATCACTCTATCATTTCAGACAAGTTACTGACCTTGAAGTGCGGTGAAACACACGATTTGCAGAACTCTATTAGTCAAGTCACTGGTTCATCAGAGGCGGTGATCCTAAACCATTGTCGTCTTTTTGAGCAAGACGCACTTTGCGACTAAGGACTTAGGTACATTTCAACAGATTGTGATAGCAGCTTTGCCGGGGGTAAAGTCCCGTACCCCGTCTCCCTACTGCGCATGTATAGTAAACGATCAAATGTTTATCACAGGCCGTTGCGTGGTATTACAGTAGATCTTTCCAAAGCTTTTATATCTAATTATACCAAGAAAACCATAATGGTAGCGTATGATGATATAATTAAGGAACATGAAGAGATAATTCAGAAGCGATTGTCAATTAAAGCTCATGCTTAGACATGCTAGTAGTGTGTTGATGTGCGACGTGTTACGGGTTGGCTGTTGGGCCTCGCCTAACACGTTTATTAAGCACCTTTTGCAAGAATATACACCTGATTATGCGTTGAATTTTGCATAGTCTTGGCCCGTTTGTTGCTGCTGAATCAGTGATTCATAATAGCCCCTCTTCTTGCAGGACTGTACCGCAGTCGGGTGGAAAAAAGCCGTACAAAAAGAAGAAGGCAGCTAAATAGACTGGGTTTGAAGCGCTATTTGCAGCGGTTCCGATGACGCGTTACTTTGTCGATCATGGGACGGATGTTGTGGCAGCCTGCCACAGTGGTGTCTTATACCATGGTCGGGGTTTAAGACAGAATGGTTATGCACATGACAAAACACGCTGCTGTGACGGACCGACTCATACGGTGACCTTATTTTCATCGGCTGTTCGTGTGTGTATCTCTCTTTCGAACAAGAGGGAGACATTAGCTCGTACGTAGGTATGTTCGAGCTTATTATTGTTAATGGAAACTGAAATCCCCCACTGAATATTGCTATTTGTTATGGAAAGGTGAAATACTGCTGAAATTATAAGATAATTTGAATTTAGCTCTTGTTTCTGCCTTTCCGACAAAATGTCTTGTAGACGGCGTGTCAACCAGTTCACATGCATGGGATATTCAATTCCCACCACAAGATCTAGTCTTCCATAGTGATGGCTTCGCAGTCAACAAAACGATATTTTCGAAATTAAAACTATTTAATTTTTTAACACTAATTTTATGAGTCAAATATCTTGTAGTCGGAGAAGCCATCACTCGAATTGTACCCTCCCACCTCCCCACCAATTGGAATCGGGTGGCACGATAAGTTGGGTATAGTTCGATCACATGATAAGAACTGCACCGACGCTGATTGGTCATTTGGTTGACAAGCATTGTAAAAATAGGCATGTGTGTTTCTGCAAACGACCTGAGGCATTGCGAAAATTAGAGCTGGGCGTAATATCTATGAGTTACTCTGCAAACGAGCTCTGAAATACATGGTTTTTAGGCAGTTTTAACCTCCTAGGTGCATTTTGATACATTACGGTATGTGCATCAGGTCGTTATGTGCCTCATGTCGTTTTCTAAAAACATCTCCATAAAATAGCAACAGGGCACCCGTTGAGGGTACCCATGTGGTGTTATTTGTTTCACAGAATTTATTGTTATTGTGGATCTCGATAACCCGTAGTGCTGGCTTCTACGTCTACAAGATATTTTACTCATAAAAATGAGTGTTAAGAAATTAAATACTTCAGATATACCACACAGCACGTTAATAACACAAGTGTGCTCTAAATATCATTTCTGCATACCCTAACACTCTCGAGACAGGATTTCTGAGAAAATCGCTTAAAAACTTCAATGTAAATTACTGATGACCTATACTAAGCTCTTGATGGCCAAGTAGCATTTACCGAACGAAACGCGGTTTGAAAAAACCTAGAACTACAACGTGTAGGAACCAGCAAAGTCAGCAAACCAAAAAATATGTAAACCAATTAAGATGGAACTTACAGTACATGTAAACCTACTATCCAAGATAAAAATGCCCAAAAACTTTATATTTACCTTGAATTTGATTCGTCATCGGATCGCGCCAAGTTGCATATGGTCCGATCACATGACTGGAACTTCACCGAGGTCGACAACGCATTATAAACATAGTAACAGGGGAACTCGTTCAAAATTTGCGGTGTGGTAATATCCCGCAAAAATTCTATTATGGATCGTGATAACAATGTTTAACACATTGGAAAACTCATAGTGATGGCTTAGCAGTCCATAAGCATATATTTTCAAAATTAAAAACATGTGATTATTTCAACTTCACAAGCAGTATGCTATTCTATTCAGAAATCAGCAACCTGGAATACTTTTCGATATTTTCTCAGCATTACCTGACATTTTCTTATTCCTATTGAATAGTATTATTATCACCAGTATTGTTTTTAAGCTGCTTAATTTTTTAAGATAGGAAAGAAAATTTAGACTGTGCTGTTCATATTGTTCTTTTTGGTTATGTTATCTGTACTTTTTTAAATAAGTTGGTTGCCGGTATTATGATATTATATGTTAAGTATTCCCAAAGAAAATAAGTTTTTTATCATTGACAAAAGGTATCTGCGTTTCTTCTTCATTGTGGAATTCTACAGTGGTTTCACGTTCTTAATTTGTATAAATCAAGTTGTCATTTTATTTGAAATTTTTTTTTACAAATGCTACAATCGTTTTTCTTATTTCAATATATATATATATATATATATATATATATATATATATATATATATATATATATATATATATATATATAATTACATTACTATTTTACTGTGCCATGTTTGACCATAATAGGATGTGGCATTTGTGTTGTTTTATATTCATTTTTAATTGGAACATTATAGTTAATGTGTTTCCTAGTAATTGTTTTCCAGTAAGGAAAAAACTCTTCAGACTCTGTAGTGTAATAACAATTTTCCGCGGATCTATAGATTTCCTGGTCGAACCAGCTTCTCTACAGATTCGCTGAAATTTTCAGCGGATCTACAGATTCGCTGATTCTACAGATCCGCTGTTACATATATATATCCTGTGGGCAAGAACTACCAAACAACATTATATCACAGGGATACCGCCTATACTAAACAGTACCGGCAAGAACGGCAGAAAGAAGAGACTGCAACAAAATGGTTTGGTACTATGTTGAGTAGTTGGAAAGTGGGCGTGCGAAAACAGGAAGTGACGTCATCAGACCCCCTCACTCCTCCCTCCCTCCCCTAGGCGAGCAACATTCTATCAAATCAGCATGCTAAGTTACACACAGCAATTTGATCACATGCAAAATCGGTTTGCTACAGGACAGGTGGTAAAAATCAAGAAATGACAAAGTGCACAGCGTGAGAAACAATTCCACTAAAAGAGGTGGCAAAAACCAAGAGATGAAAGAGCTCACAGCGTGAGAAAGAATTAAAGGAAGAGGCAAACCGTAAGACTTTCTCACAGGGAGAGAGAGGCAGCAGGCACAGAGTAAGTTGACCTCCCCCCCCCCCGCCCCCCGGGGTCGAATTTTCGATTTTTGCGTATTTATCCGTTTCAGACAATTCTAAACATTTTTGATTTTCTTGTTGACCTCCCCCCAACCCCGCCCCAGGGTCGAATTTGTGATTTTTGCATATTTATCCGTTTCAGACAATTCTGAACATTTTTTTTTTTGGGTCGACTTCCCCCCCCCCCCCCCCCCCCGGGGTCAAATTTGTGATTTTTGCATATTTATCCGTTTCAGACAATTCTGAACATTTTTGGTTTTTTGGGTCGACCTTCCCCCCTCCCCCGGGGTCGAATTTGTGATTTTTGCATATTTATCCGTTTCAGACAATTCTGAACATTTTTGGTTTTTTGGGTCGACCTCCCCCCTCCCCCTTTACTTAAAATTGCGATAACTTTCGTTATAGTTGACCGATTTGTATGAAAATTTCGCTGTTTGATTCAGTTTTATATCTAGTTTTAACATAGTCATGGGCTAGCTGCACCGACGGCTGTATGCATTTTTTGTCGCATGCCGCCATTTTAACTGAAAAGTGACCTAACTTTCGTTATGCTTAACCAATTTGTATGAAAATTTCACTGTTTGATTCAGTTTAGTTTAAATTCTGCTGAGTCAGCAATTTTAACAAGTTTGGACAAGTTACACATCATATTTTGATTACATCAAAGTTGTATAAATACATGTGTGACGATGTCAACATTGCTTCTTCATCGATGTGTAGAGACCATGGATGACGTCTTCAAAGTGAATTATGCTGACTGGGTGTTTTCAAAGCTTCCTGCTTTTGAATCGGATTGGATGTTACAAGTGAAGAATTTGCATCAGCATTGGGAAGCGGTTGGAAAGACCACTCCAAGAGATCGTTTCATCGACTCATTTCTACTTGAATGTGAAGAACTGCATTTGCCATTAACTTACGACATTGATTTAGCATTTATCAACACGAATACAATTTGGGCAGTTGAGCTCATGTTAGTTGTGGCTGCAAGGATCATTTTACATTATGATGATCATGATGTTCCATTGACGACGAATGTATCAGAGCTTGTCCGATTCAACCAAGGACGAGTTGAAGTGAATTCAAAACTTTGCAAGATGTTTGCTGGGTATAGTTGGGTATAAATGGGAGTGAACTCACAGTTATCATTTCATTGTGCAGCCATGGAGAACAAGACAAGCAGCTTTAAAATTAGTGCTAACTTAACCATTACTGTGGAGCATGGAGAATTTGGACCATTTCTTCGCATCACACGTGGAGAGAGATGGCTTGCTTTATCACCATCCTTATGGCAGATTATATGTCAAAGCTTGAAAAATCTACGTGACATTGGCTTCAAACTGTACTTAACAGAAACGAAGTGGCTTGAAGTCATTTCATACTTGGATATGCGTTATGTGAGTTTTGTGCATACATCACGGTTTCAAGGGAAAGAATACACATATCACATCAACATGAATGATGGTGAATGGGAGACATTGCTTCAGGAGATGGATAACATTAACTCAGCCCTATGTACTCAATGTCATGTCATAACTCCTATCAAGCTGCAAAAGGATGGTCGGATGGTGGTGTCAAAACTATCCAAGAAAAGGCTGGCTGAAGTTCAATTGGAGAACATGAATATGCAAAATCAACTTGGACTTACCTGTGACTATTGTGGTGTTTGTGGATATGTGGAGGATTATGATTGCCACTGCCACAAGTACAATTGCAAGATGTGTGAACCAAACAACTTCTGCAGCAAGTGTGGAGTACTTAAAGTCTGTGAAGCAAAGTAAAAGTCATAAGACACTGAAACTTTAGTTGAAGCAACGTATGATCATTGGTGGGGAGCCGGTGTGAAACAATTGTCATCTCCTCCATATCCTGGTCAGAATATTATGGGAAAGTTGTTAGAAATGTTGTGTGAGGGGGTATAAAAGTGGTGAGACTTTTTATTATCTTATCAAATGTCATGGTGTGCAGACATGTTTTTATCAAATATATGACCATGTAAAGGATGGATGTAGAAACATGTTTCAAGAACAAGTTTGTGGACTATATGATAAGTGAACTAGCATGTTTTGGAACTGTTGAACAACAACTGGGACATATCAACATCTATTGGGAGCTTGCTCATTCCATGCTGAACTTGCGTAAGGATTTCATCAAAGAGTCAAACATTGCTGGAGCTGAGGAGTTTGATGTGGAAGCAGCATATCACTTTGCTCGATTTGATCCAAGACTGTTTGATGAAGTGAGAGAGTGGTTAATCTATGCTGCAGCATAATGACAGACATTACATTGAGACAATATATTGTACAAAAAACCTATTGTGAAGAAATGTTATTAGCTGTAAAAAAGTTTGCATGTTTAGTATGTCCTGCTTGTCAAAATGAAGAGTTTCAGAACATACTTGTCATTCTGCAGGTGTCTATTCATACTAGAATGAAGCTAAATATTATATTCATTTAGATAAAGTGTTAGAGAATGCAAATCAACGTTGTGAAAAATATGGTGTAGATGCTATTACATTAGATGAACTCAACTCAGTACTTGATTAGTGTTCATTGAAGACCAATGGTCTCCAGTTATTCACACCATTGTATCAATACTTGATTTGTAAAATATGTTAGTTATGTTACTATGTTGATTGAGTTATAAAATGAAAAGTGTTCTGTTGAGAAGTGCTTTTTCATTCATCATGTCAACGTGAAAAGACTACTTGACCAATATCTACTTCAAACCTGGACAACCTGGGTATTTGCTGGTCCTTATAAACTTTATCACATCTAAAACATGATCAACCAGTTACACATTCGCAAGTGAAGAAATGCTTACAGGATCAAGATGCCTTCAGTTTACTACAACCTGTAAAATACAGGTTTAAAAGGCAACGTGTCATTACACGTGGAATTGATTACATGTGGAATATTGATTTAGCTGATATGGGAAACATAGCTCCCTATAATGAAGACACCCGCTTTTTATTGGTTGTCATTGATGTGTTTTCCAAAGATTTGTGGGTGCAGCCAATACCTAATAAATCACATACCAGCGTCATAGAAGCCTTTCAAAAGATTTTTCATGAAACACAACGAAGACCATGAACTCTAAGGTCAGATAAAGGAACTGAATTTAAAAACAGATGGGTAAAAGCGTTTTTGAAGAAGGAGGGAATACATGCCTATACAACAAAGAATGAAATCAAAGCCAACTTTGCTGAGAGAGTCATTCGTACTCTAAAGGGAATTATGTATCGATATTTCCTACATAATCAAACGTAGCGATATATGGACATTCTTCCAGACTTAGTGTATAATTACAACCATAGACCTCATGGCTCCCTCCCTAATAAGTATGCTCCTGCAGATATTCGTAAAGACATCGAATCGAAAGTGTGGAAGTATATGTATGTAGACAAATTGAAATTAAAACCAAAGAAGAAGAAACCCTACAAATTTAAAATCGGTGATCAGGTTCGCATTTCCCACATGAAATATGTATTTCAACGGGATTATCATATAAAGTGGACGCAAGAAGTCTTCATTATCACACATCGTTGTAAGAAGCAAGGAATACACTTGTATCGTGTGAAAGACTTTTTCGATGAAGATATTGATGGGCATCTCTATGAAGAAGAACTGCAGAAAGTAACAAAAGATATTGAATCCGTCTACAGAATTGAAAAAGTCTTAAAAACACGAAGAAGACGAGGTGTTAAAGAATTATTTGTGAAGTGGTTAGGTTGGCCAAAGAAGTTTAACAGTTGGGTGAAAGAAACTGATATTCGAAAATGAAGCATCCATTCACATGTTTGGTCTCTGGACCTACAGGCAGTGGTGAAACGTCTCTAGTTAGAGAAATTCTAGAACAAAAGTTTATTAAACCCTCTCCAAAAACCATTTTATGGCTCTATGCAGCAGATCAGCCTTTATACAAGGGAATGAAGGGTGTGGAATTTTACCAAGGCATTCCAGATGACATTGAAGAGCGTTTTAACCCGAAAAAACCAAACTTACTCATCATTGATGACTTAATGACCAAATGCCATAGTGATGAGCGTATGACACGTCTCTTTAGTGTTGGCAGCGGTCATCAAAATCTAAGCATTATTTTTATTGTGCATAATTTGTTCCATCATGCTAGAGAAATGCGAAATATTAGTTTGAATACACATTACATCATTCTGTTTAAAAATCCTAGAGACAGTCAACAAATGAGTACATTAGCGCGACAAATGTATCCTGGAAAATCTAAATTTCTCATAGAAGCCTATCAAGATGCTACGAGCAAACCTGATGGCTATTTATTCATTGACTTGAAGCCGAAGACGAATGATCAACTACGTATTCGTAGAGGCATTTTACCAAAAGATACACATTACGTATATGTTGATAAAGTAGCGTATGAACAAGAACCAAGTCACTTGACCATTCGCAGCCAAGATGTCTAAACGTATTCAAGCGAATCAACCTTTTCTTCACTTGCTCACACGCAGCGGGCCTAAACGACGTAAATCCTTGTTACAACAAGCTACTAAGGAGGAATCAACTAGCTTGTTTGAAAGTTGTTTGAATATATTGCGAGGACATTTACCCTTAAGTTCAAAAATGTATAAGGAATTCAAGCGTGAACGTCATACCCTACGCACACTGGCAGATAAGAAGATATCACTTCGAAGAAAAAAGAAGTTCGTTAATCAGAAAGGAGGATTCATTGGAGCTATTGCTAAATTTGCATTACCTTTGTTAGCTCAGTTGCTGTTAAAATGAAACATACTATGAAAATGATCCTCATTCCTGAATATGAATATAAAATGTTGCTAGAAAAGAAGGGAAAAGATGGTGAAATCAAAACGAAAGTGAATAAACTTTTACGTGGGAAACGAACTAGTGAAAAGGCAATAGAAATGTCTCAAGTTCTTGGACGTCATTTACGATCAACTCAGTCACAACAAAAGTCTGTTACATCATCCAAGGCAGAAAAATCAGAAAAGTCCCAACAGTTTCTAAACCATTTTCAACCTATTTATCATGTAAAACTAACACAACTTCTGGCAGAACTTAAGAAATATGGTACGAGATGGACAGATAAAAATGAACTTGTTTTAAAAACGGGTACTGTCATTACAAATTCCAACATTATTGATTTGTTGAAAGAAGCATTGGTTTCTACAAGAAGAAAAGAACGACGAGAACCGCCACATGGTTGGAAGCAGTTTATTGAGGAAATTATAGACGCTAATATTCCCAAAACTCTTTTTGGCAAAAAGACAACTCGTGCAGATATTACAAAAGAGATACAACAACGTCAACAAAGGTTGTTTCCAGAAGGATGGGAAACGTTTTAACACGGATTAAAGAGTTATGGTGTTGTTGTTGTAAAGAAAATGGCAATAAAAATACTATTCCTGTAAAAATTAGATGTGTTAGTGCTTGTTGTCAAGGAGAAGTAGTAGATACCAATGTAGATCATGTAGATAGCAATTTAGACGACAATTCAGACAGCAATGGAGATGACGAGTGTCAAACATGAAGTAATGTATAGACACATCCAGTTAATCTACATCACACAAACGATTTGGTCATCATGGAGTCAACAAGTTTTTATATAACTTTACCTAGCAATGCTAGTATGAACTATTATCCTACTAATAAGGCGTCCACTTATCAAATTCGTTTACCTCGTACAATATATTTGAAAAAAAAAATATGAAGTAGCCTTAGCTGAAATTCAATACCCACACACATGGACGACAATGAGACCAGATTTAGACTATACTCTTCATTATCGATCATCATTAGATGTATTTTATGCAGTTTCCATTCCATATGGTTACTACAGATCCATACCTGAAATATGTACTGCAATAAATGAAGAATTACAAAAAGCTATTAATCCAAAACCTATTCAGTTTAAGTATGATAAACTTAGTCGAAAAGTTTATCTTATTTTAAGAGATGATTATGATATTGTCTTTTCTACTGGATTAGCTGAGATTTTAGGATTTAAACCAGATAAATGGTATAAAGAATCCGGTCCTGCTGAACATCAATCCGATGTGAAACATGGATTTTATACACTTTATGTGTACTGCAGTATTTGTGAGCCACAAGTAGTTGGAGATTATTATGTTCCTTTACTACGTTCTGTTCCAATTAAAGGGGATGATGGTGATATTGTTATGAAAACTTATGAAGAACCTCATTACGTCACTGTAAACACATCTAAATTTGACACAATAGAAATGAATATTAAGGATGATACAGGTCATAATGTTTCATTTCAAACTGGGAAAGTGATATGCAAACTTCATTTTCGACCAAAAGCATTATGAAAGCATATACACACGATCCGTCTGCATATCGCAACCATTTTCTTTGTCTAGTGGGTGGGGAATTACCAGGATTTAAAGGAGCACGAATACAATATGGAGATGGTATTGGTTCAATATTGGGATCATTGGCTCGCAAAGCTATTCCACTGCTTAATGCAGGGGCTAAAATCGTTGCACCACATCTTATAAAGGCTGCAAAAGATGTCGCGAAAGATGTTACAGGTCGAGTAGCACAACGTGTAATTGGTCATGTGTTAGGAGGACAAAAGAGAGCGCAACCAGCAAAACTTGTCAGAAGGCGAAAGGAAGCTAAACGGATAACATCAACAAAACATAAGAAAGATATTTTTTAAACATGTCTTTAATTCATAATCATTCTTGTGAATGTAGTCTTTCTCCATTAGAATGGTTTCACGTACCACCAACGCAAAAGGCATTAGAAAAAAGTTATAATGTTGACTATCAACCACTAACTACCATTAGAGAGGGCGCTCCAATAGAATTCTACATTCCTGCGAGTACAGAAGAATATATAGATTTAAAGAACAGTAGACTTCATATTGTATGCACTATTGTAAAGGCTGATGGAACACCATGTGATGTAGATGATAATGTATCATGTATCAATGATTTGCTTAATGGGTTATGGTCCAATATTGAATTGTTTCTAAATGATCGTTTGGTATCACATAGTAACAATACCCATGGATATACCAGCACCATATCTCATCTCATTCATGACTCGGAAGAAAGTCTCCATTCTGAGCGCTCTATGCGTCTCATCTATAAAGATACTGCCGGGTCAATGAATGGTCATGAGGTGAAAAGAGCTAATCATGAAAGATATGTAGCAGGTTTTCATGTAAATGTTGAGGGTGGTGATGTAGCTCTGCACGGAAATAATGGTTTACATAATCGTTATTTGTATACACGTCTAAGCCGTGAGTTTAGGCTTACAGGTGGTTTAAGAGTAGATTTGTTTGAGCAAGATCGCTATCTTCCAAATGGTATTAGTATGAAATTACGTTTACATAGACAAAAAGATGAATATGTATTAATGGCTGCTCAATCTTTTGTGAAAGGTCAATTACCAAAACGTATTGTCATTGGACTGGTTCATAATGAAGCCTTTGCTGGAACAGTATTGTGAAATCCATACAATTTTGATCATTTTGATCTTAACTTTATACAGCTTTACACGGATGGTGAACCAGTCCTATCTAAACCTCTCAAGCTTGACATAAATTGAGGCAAATATCTTGATGCTTTTGAAAACCTTTACAAATCTTTTGATAGATTGAATGGTGAGAAAAGTTCCATTATAAAACGGGAAGATTGGCCTAGAGGTTATGCTTTATTTTCTTTTGACTTAACACCTGATTATGATGGTGATGATCATTATGTCCTTATCAAACATGGGAATTTGCGACTAGAAATGAATTTTGCTGGTGCCTTGCAAAATACAGTCAATGTTATAGTATATGCTGAATTTGATAACATTGTTGAAATAAGTGCAAATCGTAGCATTCAATTCGACTATAAGTCATGAACACGAAGCAGATAGAAGCCATCCTATCCCATGATGCCGCGACAAAAGACTTGTTTCGAGGTGTGTTTTCCATGGACCAGTTACCATCTTTACAACGCGATGTCATCAACACAGACGATCATGATGAGCCAGGAGAACATGGGGTGTCAGTATATTATGACGAAGACCCTGTAGAATATTTTGACTCTTATGGACTTTTACCTATAGACAGTCGTTTGAATAAGTTGTTAAAGTTTAATTTCATTTATAATTCAATTCCATTACAAACACCGATATCATCTACATGTGGATTTTATTGTGTGTATTATATAATTCAAAGAGCTCGAGGACATAGTCCTTTTGAAATCATTGATGTATTAAGAAGAAGTGATGGTGATTTTGTTGTAAAGGATTTTGTATATAGGCATTATAAGCCATTATTTTATTGATGATGTATTAGTTAAGTTGTATTAGTTAAGTAGTTGGTAATCGTGAATTGTATTATGAATATTGTAAATAAACAAAGCAGTTTTATATAAAAATCTTTGTTTATTGTGTTATACATTATTTACATTTTTACAATTATTTTTTACAAATACATTCAATACATCGATAAACACATGCCATTCATACTGTAAATGCCTCTCGGCGTTTGGAAAAGTTTGAATTGTTGTGAACGTGACGGTTTTTGGTTTGACGTTGTTGAAACGTATTTACCCGTTGGGCTAGATTAAAAACGTTGTTATAGAATTCCTGTGCTGTTTGGAAGAAATTCACATAACATAAATCCTTTTTCTCGTTCAGAAAAGTCGGCAGCAAAAAATGAAAGTAGTACTGTATTTCTTGTCATATTTACTTTGTTTATATAATCAAAGTCAACCTTTTATCGCGTGTGTATGTTGAGGGCTTTGTCAGTATGTCGCACAGGTATTGCGATGGTTAAATCTTCAAATAACACTGAGTTCTATGTGTATAAAGTGTTCGCTTCTTTCTGGCGTTTCTGTCTCAGAAAAGGAGCGAAAATTTCTAAGGGAGCGAAAGTTGACCAATCACAGGTGCGCCTTTATTGTGATCACGTGATTGGCAATGCAGTTTCGCTCCATCCCAGTTTGGGTGTTTTTTCAACTTCAAATATTTAAGCTGTATTTAACATAAATGTTATACAATTGTGCAAAACATAGTTTGTCTTAGGCCAGTGTTATGTTTAAACTGGTTTCAGCTTATTTACGTGTCTGTTAAGTAGTTTTTGACTTCGCCATTTTATGTTTTTCGATCATGTCGTGTTTAATGTTAAAAACAAATGCATCGGTTTTATACATGTCATACGTTCAGTTTTATATTGCTCTAATGTCTTGCGGTGTTATTTAAGTATTCAGTATCAGTTGGTGCGTTTATACGACCCTTGTTATAAAGCAAGTAAAAAGTTTTAGAAATAAAAAAAACGGGGATAAATTCACTGACGCAGGGCGGCCCAGAATGGGTTGTTTGTTTGCCGAAAATGGGCTACCTCGGTGACCGTGTTTGTAAACAAGCTTTACGACGGTGTTACGTCACCCGGCCTTGCATATAAATGTAGTTTTGGGACAAAGATGGTGCCGAAAATTGACCAATCAGAGTAGCCAGAAAAAGAAGTCACGTGATCTCTGACTGTGCTATAAATACTCGCTGAAAAGTAAAAGGCAGCACACATCTCGTAAAGCCTAGAAGAGCGAAGAGTGATTGCAATAGCGCTTAAGCAGATTAGCAAAGAGAAAAGCAGTCAGAAGAGCAGTGCGAGCATAGTTCGGTGCGTTTAGAAGATTAGCACGAGAGCAGAATTATAAAACCGGAGTATTGCGTGATGTTAGGGATTAACGTCAGTAATTAGAAAAGGGGTTAGAGTAGTGTTATTTTTAGGGTGTTTCCAAGCAGTCAGGAGTACCTTTATTTTGTAGATATATGGATATTATTATCGCATTTATAAGTTCCAAGGAATAACTATTGTACGTAAAAAAATTGATATTAATATGTCGGTTTATCTGTTTCTCTGTTGGCAGAGAATCGCTACACTTGCATAGAGTTGAAGGTGCCAGATCTGCACCCGTGTCTTAGAGCCCTCTGTCGTTAGAACAGAAGGGCCACAGTAGCGCATTACTTGACGTGTTTTTTGTTATTGCTTTTCATGACGTTCTCGCTCGTATCTCCTCACCTTTTTTTTGGAGAGTCAGTCGTTCGGGTTATGAGTTGTTGTCGCGTGTATGAAGACGAATGCTGTTGCTAAATAAAGAAATGAACTAGAAGCTGTGTTCTTTCTTGTGTACAACAGGCAAAAAAAAAAACGTTAAACGTCCTGCCACATTACTTGAAACCTAGCCGGGTTTCCCTTACACATACCAATTAATATATGTATCATAGACATTACATTCACGTTTGTAAATGCTATGAAAGCCCACATAACACTGTCCATTACCAAACTTTATTATTTTAAATTCTTCATGTTCAGACAGTTTCAGTTCATATCCATCTTCATTTATGTCAATGTTCATCACCATAACACACATGGGATGTGTCAGCTCAATGGACTTGGTGCCCCGCATGAGTTGCACTCCTTCCTCTTTGAATTCAATCGTCAGGTTCTTTCCAATACAATGCTTGTAACAGAGCGTACCATTCCACTGTGTTGAGGGTGATTTAGTTGTAGCATTCTGTAAGCTTGTCATATTGGAGAAATTGTACAAACACGTCTAGACAGTTCTCAGTCACACGCACTTCTAATTCATTTGAGAGTATTAGCAGAAAGCCAGGTATCCTCAACTTCTCTAGATGCTCTTTCAATACAGATTGTTCGTCAGGCGATAGAATGATATACTTTCCAAAATGTTTTAGCACAATGTCATCACATAAGTTTCTCATATATGAGAATCCATGTGTAATGGGTTCATATTCCGATAAAAAGTCTTCCATCTCGTTCAACAGTCAGATCAATTATGAGTTGTCTCCTTGTCTGCAAAGACGTTTTTATGCTCACAAGATGGCGAACAGCGGATGTTGTATAGCTTCTAAGAATCGTAAGACTGCGCGCCACTTCTTCATATCAAAGTGAATCATATCTGCATATGAATTATCTGGCACAACTCCATCATAATCCTCTGGAAAATCCTGTAAAAGATTTCTCCAGAATCTGACACGTATGTTAGAATCATGTTCAATCACAAACACTTCAACTTTATTTTCAAGTCTACGTTCAAACCCAGGTTTAAGAGGTATTTTTTTAAAGTCTTTCCACACTTCAGGTTTAAACCGATAATCAGAAATTATCCGAGAACTTATTATCACTTCATTCCTATCATTTACAGTAAGGTAAGCACCATCGTTAAACATAAGTGCATTCATGTTTACCTTGTTATGAGCCGTCTTCTTGTCTGCGAAGCCTTTTATACACCTCTTTCACTTGCTTCTTCAGCATTTTCCATTCAGGTATTGTCAGCAAAATACCCTTTTTCGTAGGACGGTTTCTTCCAGTCTCGTCATCTCTGAGGTACTTGCGAATGTTTACCACACCTTCATTGCTTTGTTTCATAATCTTGATATACTTTCCATTGCCTAGAGAAAGCATTCCATCCCACGACTGTGGTGTTGGTGCCGTCTCCACTTTCAATTTCTTGATGGTAGTGGTAGGATTTTTAACTTTTAAGTCTTTGACTGTATCTGCAAGAGTATCCATATCAGTTGTAGACCTCTTACGACTTTCAAGTTCCATGTTAACTCTTCAATGTTCACACCTCAAATAACTCTTACGTTGGAGGACCTCCCCTTTTTATACCACAGCCTTGTAATGTCCATGCGCTAAGGTGGAATAACCATCATTCAGCACATATCGCTTGTCGTCATATGGGGAGAGAGCTACTTTCCTCATCTTCTCTGAGAAAAGCTGGTGACTATGACTTCGAATAATGTGTCCTGTAGCCATCGTTTTAGTTTTCTTGAACAAACTGTTTCTATACTGCACATGTTTAATGCGTCTTTGGCAAGCTCGAGTGATGCCTTTAGCTGTATGTTTTTCTTTCCCACCACACAATAAACTGTACATTTTCGGTCTGAGCCCAACAAACTCTTCAATATGGATGCCTGCCGTCTCATCTTTCATTTTCCCAAGCACTTTTTTGTTCACGTTGGAATGTAGGAAATGATCTGGCGGATAGTCACTTGTGTCGAACAGGTCAGCATCTTGCTGCATATCCTTGTAGATATCTTCCGTTTCTATGTCGTAACATAGACTGCCGGTGTCGCTGAACAACAACTTGGCATTTGAATACTTGACCATCATGTAGTTGTAATGAAAGTTCAACATAAGCACTTTGCTGAGGTCGAGAATGGTGAAGCCAACTTGAATGGGTTTATCCAGAAGCAAATCCACTTTGCGCAAATGTACCGCGGCCAAATCTTCGTTGAAAATTTTGAATTTGTGGAAAGACGGTTTGGCTACAAGTTTCTTGAACCGCTTTTCCTTGTGAACAAGTTCAACATTGATTCGCTTTCTCACATTTTCCATGGTTTTGCCAAACACTGAGTTGTTCATCAGTTTGAAGAAGTCTTTCTCAAATGGGTTCTTAGCCAATTTTCTCTTTTCTGTGTTCAAGGTAATGTATTTTGCTAACCATTTGCTCTGTTCAAACATGATGGCGCGATGTACTTTGGTGACTTTCAACCCCAGTGAGACGTACTTTTGTAAATTAGGTAGTGATCATGACGATCATGGATTGAATTTGGGTATTCTAAATCCACTTCCAAAATGAATCCAATGTCGTCATCTTCAGCTACATCCATGAAGTCGATGAATTCTGGCTCGCACACCCACATAAATCCTCTTTGTGGCATGCTTTGTGACATGGCCCAGCCATACAAGTTGTTTGCGTCGAGGTACATCAGGTAGTCGTTTGGTAACTCGGAATTGTAATCTGCTACGTAGGGATTATTTGCTTTCTCATACTTGTGCGTGATCACAATTATTCCTCCACGTATGCCTTGCTTAACCATTTGGTACATGTCAATGTCATGGATCAATTCCAACTTCACCTTCGTCGCTTTTAACATAGCATCCCACGACAGTCCTGGTGCTGTATAGTAGTAGGCAGGATCCAATTCATACGTGTTGAGACACACTTGACGAAAATTTTCAAACACGTCAGCTAGCAGTAGCACATCTGATTTCAGGTACAGGTCGTGGTATTCACCGAATGTGGTACAGTTGAATGTATCCCACACCTTCTGAGCATGCGCATAATCCTCATCGCTGATGTCCTCTTCGCTAAGCTGACTATAAAACTTATTCTTTGATGGTAGCGGTGTTTCAGCAAACTTGGATGGTTCGTCCATGTAATCGTTCGTCACACTCCCTTTCTCAGCAGCAAATCTTGTTGGTTGCTATCGTGAATGTGAGAGGTCATGTTGTAGAAGTTATCTTTCCCTTCTGCCGCAAAGTTGGATACCAACTTCTGTAGAGAGCTACTCATGAACTGAAAGCTGTCTGTAAATTTTAGATTGCTCATGGTGAATGCAATATATTTCTCAATGGTGTTGGGAATGACTGTATTCGTTTTATCTTTGAATTTCCCAATTTCCCCCATGATCAAATGACTGTCATAACCTCGTAAATTGTTGAAAAACACAGGAATGATAAAAGAATCTTTAACATCCTGCTGATCCTTTCTAAGTCGGAATTGTAAGTTGCATTCACTATGTGCAGCTCCACGATATTTGCCATTGATGTGGTCATGATCTCTCACACGATCTGCTCCTAGAGGCTCATGACAAATGTAGCAATCAACAGCGTTTTTGAAATCCTCTTTGTCTTCACGAGTCATCACCATATCCTTTGGCTGTTGTAAACCATGTACAATGCGATCACGCTCATTCACCATATGGTCTAAAAAGATACAGGACTGGTGCACGTGTGTTGTACTGACTCACAACTACATAGGCTAAGCTGTTTGAACGATGATGTTGATACTTGTCTCCGTCATGCTTTTGCGTGAAACATTCAAAGTCTGCATAAATCACAAACGGTGCTCGCTGTTGTTTGGCTACATTTTTGAACTTGATGAAGGGTTCATTGGGGAATGATAAACGTTGCGCGCCATGTTTGCCACACACTTCACGATGCTCATCTAAAAGCTCTTGTCGCACAAACCCGTGAAGACAGTTGAAACAATAAAAAGCTGTTCCATGATGCTTTGATCGATAAGTCATAAATCTGCTGAAATTCTTGATTCATTGATGTCATTGCTAATCAAAAGTAAGTTGATTTCTCTCGCACTGGTGTTTCGGCTCAGTTGTATTGGAACAACTACATCATGTTCATATCCAAACACGTTGATGGACACATCATTCTCCTTTTCAAACTTTGGAATGTCTGTAATTGGTGTTGGAAATGTTATACCCTCTACCTTTAATTCCTTCTCAAATGGCTTGTAATGATTCACGCGATTTGGATTTCTGTCATGAGGGTGAAGGTGAGCCAATACAGACCATAAGAAATACTTGTTGTCATCATTCTTAATGTTTATGACACCCTCTGTTTTCTATGCACTTCAATATACAGTATGTTATCCAACACCCAGCCAGAACCTTGTCGCTCATGTTCATCAAACATAGCAAACAATTCTTTATAGGCTTCTGGCAAGTCCTTCTCAATATCCGCTGGATTGTATGCTATATATGTCGGACTGCTGATGAAGGCATTATCCACTTGTTCTACCATAACGCCTTCTGCATTCGCCGTCAGTTTCTTGAAGTATGCATGCACTACAATATACCGTTTCATGCCATGGTTGAAGGTCTCCAACAAATGCGCCTTGATACGGTTCTCTTGCTGTCGCATTTCAAGCAGTAAATCCGATCCATCTTCACTCTCAAACCGTCTTTCCTGCGCGTTTTCACCAAGACTAACCCTTCAACCTCTCCCTACTTTTCCTGTCTTTTGTTTCTTTGAAACATGTTCTTCATGAGGTACATTTTCCATCTCAGTTAGTATGCATGCATGTGGCTCAAATGCATCCATAGATGGAAATATATTAATGCATTCACAGCAGAGGAACGGATCAGGTCTGTCAATACCATCATGTACCGCCTTTCGTCTCTTAGCTTTAATCTTCTCAACAGGCTCTTCATGAGCACGTTTCAACTTGGCTGGTTTGCATGTATGTGCTACGAACAATTCTAGAGATGGAAATGTTGCATTGCAATCATGACAGAAGACTGTTGTGTCTGAATTAGATGCCACTGTTGTTGTTGTCACGTCAACTGCTGAAACTGAAATGCTGAAATGTAATCTCAGACATCCCCCTTTTATACACACTCATACATATACAGAATTTGCGTTTTCATTTCACAACAGAGGATGGCCCTTAAAAGGGTCGAAAGATGTTAGTAAGTTGACTCTTCACCAACAGGTCGGGTTTCCACAACTGCATTGGTATCTGTAAAACTGCTCCATCGTGGAAGGTCTTCTTGAGCACTTGAAAGGATGAAAATTATAATACCCGAAGTTTTTCAGCGTTGCATGGCACCACCAGCAGTCTGTGCATGGCTCTGGTCCAGGTAATCTTGCAGTAAACTTGTACCATAGCAAACCACCACAGGTTTTGCAACAGTAATGACGTGGTGCATTGTGGTGTACCGGGCAGTTGTGTGGTTGCCCTGGATATTCTAGCCACACCCAACACTTATAACATTCTGCTGTCAGCGTCACTGCCCTTCCGTTCCGCATCACTGTAACTGTACGACTTGTAGACATCTTGCTGCTTGTTTTGCGAAATGTAGTCATTAACCCTCATTTATATACTACTACAAACAAGCAGGTGTCCTCACAGTACATGCTGGCTACCGGGGGGGGGGGGGGTTGGTCCACACTTTTTACCATAGGGTCTGTTCCGACTGCCACCTAGGGGGGGGGGGTCGGCTTACTGTGTGCCTGCTGTGTATCTGCTACGTGCTACCTCTCTCACGGTTTGCCTCTTACCTTAATTGTTTCTCACGCTTTCAGCTCTCTTGATTTTTGCCACCTGTCTTTATATAATCAAACAATATCCATAACAAGGAGGGACAGCTGTGCGTTTTAGTGTAATACAGCAGACAGTACCGTTATACGTAGGGGAGGGGGGTCTGATGACTTCACTTCCTGTTTTCGGACGCCCACTTTCCAAGTACTATGTTGAGAGATCAAGGGACCAAAAAGGGACCAATAAGGGGCCCAGACACCTAAGTGAAATTAAGTCAATATATGTACATGACAATCACATGAACAATACGACAATATCAATATTTTGTTCTTACACATCTGTTATCCTTTTTTATGGCATTTGTTATACTGATGGCTTTGCGTAAGTAGACCCTGCTCTACGGCGGTTCGATCTGTTGTGTCTAACACCTTTTTATTCAGTGACCCACGGTACAATTGGTTTCTTGAAGGGTTTGTTCAGGTGGTACATGTCTTGGTCAGTGATTGTTTTAAAATGATCACTTGACCCAGTTAAATCATTAGGGCAGACAAATTGACCCCATGATATCATTGATATGATACGAGTTGGTTGTACCAATTACACATATTCGTTTATTTTTATGTGTGCTGTCGTGGTACGAATAGCATCTTGTTTACAACAATCCGTGTATTCTTTTTGGAGTTATATTTGGACCCAACCAGAAGAATCAAAACATCCGGTTCTGATTTTAGTTACGCTAGTAAAAGAACAGGTTTACCCGACTCAAAAAATGTAAATAATTAAAATGGAAGGCGGAATAATGGATGAACTGAAAATTTTTGTTCGAGCACTTGAAACTTCCAACGCTATATTATTATCCATATAAAGCCCTCTTGATTGAGTACATAAATAGCTCAATAACCGAAAATAAACAAAGAAAACATAAAAAAAAACTGTTCCAATTTGGCAGCCATTTTGACATTATCATATGATGTCACGTGAGGTTATGAACCTAACCGGAAGTAACCTCGGATACGGACCGTTATAACAGGTTCCAGTTAAATCTGAAAAGAACGGGTAGTTCCAGACCGGTAAATAGTCAAAAGAATACACGCAACAACAACAACAACCCATGTGTTTCTTTTGTGACAGATCTGTCTGTCAAGTCAAAAAAGTCATTGACTTGCTGTTTCTTTCGCACTTCAAGTCACTTGAAAACGTGCTTCCAACGTGTTTCCGGTTTTAGGTGTTTTGACAGATTTGACTAAGCTTTTTGGGCCTGTCAACTACCGACCTTGACCTTCTTGCCGAAAATTAATAAGAAACCGTGGTGTTAATGGCAACGTAGTCAACAGTACTGATCAAAAACTCCAAATAATTGTGGGTAGTGTTGTATTATTCACAAATATGAATTAATAAAAACAAATAATGTGTTTACCCAAACGACGCCATATTCCCTCTTATTGTCACGTGATTTCGAACACTTATCTGGAAGTGATTTTCGGAAAGAAAAAATGGCGATCAGATAATTTAACGGCAAAAATTAGTAAAAGCGCGGAGTTCTCGAGAAACTCTTGACAGGATTATCTGCCAGGATAGTAAGCACTACTTGCATCAACAGTCAGGTTGCATATGTAAACATCACGTGACCTCAAATAACTAAAAATCTGTCACAATCTCGTTTCTTTCACTTGACGTATGTTGTAAACAAACAGCTGTCAAACAGCTGTTTTTTCCACTGCGCAGGTTGTTTAATGTCTTCAGTGTTTACAACATTCGTCACACCAAAGAAACACACGGAACTACAGCAACAACAGTTCATCTTATTCGTATGTTGTAACGCGTTTTAATAGTCCATTACAATTTATTTTCCTTGTGAGTACTTGCATTTCAAGAACACTCATTCGTTTCTAACAGATTGTTCCGAATTTTCACTAAATTTGTGAGCGATAAATAAGTCCTTGGGGCTGATGTAGCTCCAAGTCAGCTAGCTCCGAGTCAGCTCTGGCTTGTATAACATCGTATATCTCTCTGTCAGAGCTACGAAGCCTTCCATTGCTCCACTAATAGGGGTCGACTTCATATGTTCTGAGGCACGAACCCTGTATTCCAGCCCCTATTGTTTTAGTCCTAGATGACTCTTGCAGTCTTCCTCTGAGTCATAGTTCCTACAATAGGAAATGTCATTGATTTCAGTTTTCAAATCTCGGCGCACGACTGGGGCCAACGGCGTTATTTTAGAAAGGGTGCATCACATAAATGGCCCAATTATAAATTACGGCGCAAAAGTTTTATGGTCAGATAACAATTTTTTACTGAGAAAAATATGTGTTTACTTGAGATCAGGGTATCGATTCCCTCATTATCGCCCACAACAACAGTGAATCCAAAGTTGCAAAACCACGCTTTACTCTAGTTTGGGAGTTTCGCTGAGGTCGAAAATAATGCGCAAGGGTACTTCTCAGTGTGCTTTTAAAGAAAAAGCCTGCCAGTTCGAGCCTCGGTGTCCTTGAACGTGCGCCGAAAGATCTAGAGCCTCGAAAATTGAGATCAATGGCCATTTCTATTGCAGGAACTGTGACCCTTTCTGTCCTAGGAAGATAGAAAGGGTCCGCTGGGACTACTATTGTTCAAACATTTAATAATAATATCAAGTTTATTTTCCATAAGATGTAGTGAGTACAATGAAACAGAATAACATTCTAAGTTTATGTACATCATTAATTATATGGAAAAGGGTAGATTCAAAAAGTTGCAAACTTATACAGAGGAATCTACCTTATTACGTTATTTACGGAAAGTTTATGCCCAACATGCCCTTTTTTTTTGTAAAACAGGCACAGTTTTTAGTGAGCTGTATATCTTTTATTTGTTCATAAAAGTGCAGAAAAGTTAGCTTCCGCACCCACCTGTCAAATGTTTGTTTACGTTCTGGCCTTTAAATGTCACGTGACCAAAGCCAAGGGACCGAAAATTTAAATAAAGGGGTTGTAGTTTATTTGAAAAATATATACTAAAATAGTTGATAGACGCAGAATTACGTATAAATTTATTTTGTACACCCACAGTATTTGACTTTTTATTTTTTACGTTCTTTTTGAAATATCAATTTAAAAGTTTTTAGTGGATAATGTAAAAAAATATTGTTACTTTTTCACGTAATAAAGTATGCGCCCTGTATACAAACAAATGTCAGTTATTGCGGGAGATTGGGGGTTATTTCCGTATTATTTTCTTTTAAAGAAAGCGTAACACAGGAGTTGTATATGATTACTGTTGTACTTTGAGGGCCTTTAGCAAATGCGAATAAAAACTTATAGGTCGTTAAATCTCGCACAAAGTAGCCACAGGGGTGCCTCAAAGCGAGGGCGGTTGCCTTGCTTATCGTTACATAGCGAGGCTTTGAAGCGGTGCCTGGAAACTTTTTAGCGCCGCTTCTTGGAGCTACAAGTCAGCTCTTCATTATTTATGCTTGGTATATTTCTTTATCAGAACCTCAGTAGCGGATGGCTTCTTGGAGCTAGGGTTGATGTCGTCCAAGTGCGGAGATGTTGTCAGCAAACGACATGAGGCACAAACCGTAATGTCACAAAATGCAAACGAACTGACGCACACATTAATATATTGCTTAATGACAAAGTTATAATGGAAATGACTGCTACAGCATTAAATGGATATCACTGGTAAAGTCGTTTGCACAAAAAATATTTCTTAAGTGTACAGCGTGGCAATAATATGAAATAGAAAATTTAGTGAGGCACCGAAGGCGCCGTAATAAAATTAAGATTTTGTAAGGAAACCAAGTAGATTTAATAACTGCGTTCTCTGGATACCCGTCTAGTTTCTAGCTTCGTTTTTAAGCTGCTTCCTCTTCCGGAAAGGCGTTTGAATAAGATGCAGTCGTAAATTTAATCACACATTCGAATTCCGATATCCTCACACATTCGAATTCGCAGTTATCCAGACTTCAAAATCGAACTTCGTTACTGTTCATGTATTCACAATAAATCGAGAGTCTCTACGCGTACTACTAACGCACTCGCGTTCTGCGCATGCATTCCACTCTTGCGGCGGCTTCAGTTCCTCCTGTACGATCGTTCACGGTAATCGCCACGTCCGTTGAACTCACCAGGACCTCTGTAACCGTTACTCCATCGGCTGTGTTGGCATTGCGACCTGAAAACAACCGTAGTGTACTAGACCTTTTTCTGTAAATATGAATACTTCTATATATTGGTTACGTCGATTACCCTATTCCACATGCCCGGTATACCTGATCTGAACCAAACCCCAATTTGGTTGGGTGTGGCGGGATTGTTATGAGATCTGCTGTTTTTTTTTTTTTTTTTATAAAATCTTAACCAAATTTTCTATTTTATTACATAAACCAGCGTAGATTTAATAACTGCATGTTTCCTTTCCCTACACCTAATTCGAAACCATTTTCTTGAATTCCTCCCCAGCCACAGATTTCTCTACCGGTTTGTTGTAAAACCTCCTGATAGTGCCGACTCTTTTCCAACTTACCGTTTTCAGTATAACTCGCAGAGGCACCTCCATGCTCGCCACTTTCAAGGTAAATGCTCGTCTCGTGGAATGAGCAGACCGTATTGCCGTGTCAATTCGCGCTGTCCCCAGTAGGGTCTTCATCCAACCTGCTATCGTACACGGTTTACCTGGTATGTATGGGATCAATGACGCCAAAAACAATTTACAACCCGAAAATGGTCTTGAGTTTTGAGTTCTGCGCAAATATTCGTTCAAACATGCCAGTGGGTCTAACAGATGGTCTTCTTTCAACCCATGTATTTCGACTTTCGGAGTGCCTGCCCCGGTTTTTGTGTCTTCCCGGTTCCCTAACAAAGAATACAATTTTGTTCCCCTGATCTGCTATGTCTAATAACCATAGGTCGGAGGACCTGCTTGCTGTCGTGAGTGCCAACAAGACGGCTAACTTGAAGCCCAAATCCTTCAGTTACAAACTGGAATTCTCCCCATTGACCGGATATAAACTAATACCGTTTCTACATCCCAGAAGCTGGAATATTTCGGGGTAGGGGGTTTCTGTTGAAAATACCTGTCATTGTCACCTTAACGGCCGGATGTTCCGCCACCGGACATTTCTCTGTATGGGGATGTGCTGCCGAAATGGCCGATCTATAGCCATCCTTCAGGGCATAAAGTTCACGGTTTCTCGGGGTCCCGGGGACCCCTGATAATCGGTTCGGGACCCCTGGAATTTGACCCTGGGATCCCGCGAGACCCCAGAAAAAAGACAGCGTTTTCTTGCAACTGTTAAGTATCACCGAAAGACCGAAAGTGATTGATTTTTTTTTCATTGTTTAATGTAGCATCATTCAGTGTTTCCCAGCTGAAAAGTAACCTTTTGGCTCTGTCCTTCTCCACTCGTCTCCAGATACTTTCGAGGCCGCTAACCTCATCGACCCTTGTTCTACCAAAGGATGAGTCCTGCCCCTCGCATCTCGTAACAACTCTTCGTTTGCGGCAACAAAACTGGGCAGTCCACAATCATCTGTAGAAGTGTCGAATACCACGGCTGCGCTGGCCACACCGGTGTTATAAGGATAATTGGTGCTTTGTCTACCCATATCTTCTGTAGCACTCGACCTATCAGACAAAATGGTGGGAATGCATATCCGTTTATGTTCGTCCAACATATTTGTAAGCTGTCCGTTGCTATTGCCTCCGGGTCCGCCTTCCAGCTCACAAATTTTCCAACTGTGTTTTTGTCCTGCTGGCAAACAAATCGACTTCTAGACTGCCAAAAACCTTGATTAGATCTCGAAACACCGATTCGTCCAGTTTCCAGTCGTTTCCATCGGTCCATGCCCTGGACAACTCGTCCGCCGCCTGATTCATTCGTCCCGGCATATATATAGTTCTGTTGTCAGCCTCAACTACAGACTCGACGTCGGACTCGATTTCTTGTTGATTTGTGCCACACTCATCATGTTGCCCATATTTATTAAAATTTGAGTGTTCGTTTTGGTTCTCTTGAACGCCTTTATCGCCATGAGGCCCGCTTTGAGTTCCTTGGCGTTTATGTGATATTTCTGTCCCTTTTCTGTCCATACGTCCCCAATCCTTTGGGCTCCTGTCCAAGCCCCCCCCCCCCCCAACCATTGTTCGCTGCATCCGTAGTTATTTGTTTTCAAGCAGCTTATCCACCATGCCATCTCCTCCCTGCTCTTCTCGTTCAGACTCACAATATTTTCGTAATTCTGACCAACTGGCAGTCCGTTGGCACTTTGCATTTGTAGGTGCCTGTAATGAAGAGGGGCTGGAACTACTGCCACATGCAAGCGGCAAGTTTGCCGATCAAACTGGCCAAAGAAACTTTCAATAACAACGAACATGTTGTTACCGTTTTCTTTGATTTGAAAGCAGCTTATGACACAGCATGGAAAGGCGGAGTACTAAAGGATCTTTTTGATTTCGGCCTCCTAGGCCGCCTGTCCCAGTTTATAAAAGGATTCCTGGATGACCGTCGATTCAGGGTTCGTCTTGGTACAATATTCTTAGAATACTTTGAACAAGAGGAAGGCTTCCTCCAAGGATGCATCCTTTCAATTCTACTATTCCTGGTAAAACCAACAATATAAAAGATACATTCAGACAGAGGATAGATAGCTCACTCTTCGTAGATGATTTTGCCATGTCGTGTAGAGACAAAAATGTGAATTTAATACAGCGTCGTCTTCAGCAGAGTGTTTATTCTCTCCAAACTTGGGCGAATAAGAATGGTTTTAAATTCTCAAAAACAAAACGGTTTGTATGCACTTTTGTAAAACAACGCGACAACACGACAATCCAGTTTTACACATCTCCGATGTGGGAATCTGTGTTATCAAAGAGAACACATTTTTAGGTTTAATTTTTGGTAACAAACTCGGTTTTACCCCACATATCAAAGACCTTCTAAGAATGGTCAGAAGGCTTTAAATTTACTGAGAGTCATCTCTTCCCGCGATTGGGGAACAGATCGTGATACTAAACTCATGCTGTAGAGAGCTCTAATCAGATCGCGACTGGATTATGTCAGTATAGTTTATGGTTCAAGACCATCCCATCTCAAGATGCTAGAACCGATACAGAATCATGGCTTAAGAATATATTCAAATGCCTTTAGAACAGCCCCAGCCGACATTTTACACGTTGAGACCAGCCTCGGTGGCCTAGTGGTTAGAGTGTCCGCCTCGAGACTGGAAGATCGTGGGTTCAAAACCCGGTCGGGTCATACTAAGACTTTAAAAATGGGACTCCCCCATGCTTCTGTGATTCACTCCACATGTAAGGGTTAGAAGGAGGGCAGGAATGCCCCATTTCAGTATAATGTGGCAGGGGGATCCCGATATGACCATAGCAGTTGAAAGGGATTTAAAGAACAATACACCACAATACAAAACAATTTTACACGTTGAGGCAATTCAACAACCTCTCAATATAGGGCGATTAAAACTTGCCATGCAGTATTCCGTAAAACTTTACGCCAATAGAAATAACTCTACTGATCCGGTTGTTTTCGGATCACATTACGCGGATAGATGTGCCAATGTTATCCCACTCTTTGGAACCAGGATTATACCACACCTGCAAGAACCAGGTATCGTTGACTCTGGTGCAAATTATAATATCCCCACCCAACCCCCTCGGCAGTTAAGGAAACCTGTTGTCTTGAAGACTCTTTCTGAGTGCACAAAAGAACAAACTAATCCGTGTGTATTCCAGTCAAAATTTATAGTATTAAAGGATAATGATAATGACAATTTGCGATAATAAGTGATATGGACGTTGGCCTTAGAGCCACTTCACCGGCTTCTCCTTTCTTCATGAAGCTATCCAAGGTCATCCAGATCTTCGAGATAGGTCCTATAGCTTAGAGGAGAGTGTTTTGGATGTTTGCATTGCCTGATCTTGCACCATGAGGCTCTTGGTGGCTCTATCATCCCCCAGAGCTGCCCTCCAGTCGTCTTCCAGATTAGAAATGACAAACGCTTTTGAGTCCGGTAAGATACAGTTCTCCTTGACTGTTTTCATGTTCTCCGGTTTTAGGTAGCGTACAGAGTACTTCTTTAAGAAAGCATCAAGACTGGCAGGGAGTTTGTTTTCCTCCTGCTCGTCAGTAGGGTCGAAATGCCCATAGCCTTCTTCGCCACTGTCGAAGTCCAACTCCAAGTCGCTGTCACTGGAATCCACTGAACTGTCACTAGAAGACGAATCTTCGCCACTAGAATTTTCACTTGAACTAAATTCCCTTCTTTTATTTTTGGATTTTTTGTGGCTAGACCCCTTTCTTTTCATGTTCCCTTTATGGGCAATCCGGGGCTCTACTAGGAGGAAAGACACGCCTGGAGGAGAAACTTCACTTCCCGGGTGATTTTCCTCCCCTGTTTTTTTTTCTTGGGGGGGGGGGGGGGGGGTGGGACCTGAGACCCTATATCGTCGTCACCACTCACCTCTGCTTTATTGTCCATAATTAAAGGTAAATTTATGTTGTTTAATGATATATCCGTCCGATAATATGTGATTTATAATCTGATGAAATTTTCCGAGACGTTCTCAGGCTTCCCAGCGGAACTTTTTAAACCTTTTAAAAACCTTTTTTTAAACCCCGACTTTTTATTTTCACGTAAAAACTTTTTAAAACCTTTTTTTAAATAGTCTTCAGATCGATTTGTTTCCTTTGTAATTTTTTAAGGAATATGTTACTTTTAACGGAATTATCAGTACATCGTTACGTTAATTACAATGTTTTAGACGTAAGAGTTATGAAGGGTTGGGTTTGTTCCATTCACAGTTCGCATGAAACCTCTTGCAATTTCTCGTCAGTTTTCACACCTACTTTTTTATCCCCACTTCTTACACCTATTGCCCGCGGATTTTTACACCCACTTCCCCATCCCGCGTTTTTACACCCACTTTTTTCTCCCACATTTTGCAACCACTTTGTTATTCCCCTGTAACGAGGGGATGTAGGTTTCAACTTGTCCGTCTGTCGGTCTCCTGGTCCTCTTTCATGAACCCTCGTGTCCGGGCTGTATCTCCGCAAGTATTTGTCGTATAGCTTTTTCCTTTGGCATACGGTTAGAACGTATTTTGAAGGTGTGCACCGTCGTATTTTTTAAAAATATTTTTGAAATCGGCCAAAACTTCTCAAAAATACGACTTGTCAAAAATGGCTGTTTTTTCAGGTAATTTGTTAGCAAACCTTTTTACTTTATTCATAGAAGGTTTTTACATCAAATGTGAATATTGTGTCCTAAGAAACAGGTTGAAATATTTACCGGAGAGCTGTAGTATCCATTAATTTCAGTTACTTTTCATAAGTTAGGCAATGTAGGGTTGTCAATTTCATTGAATTTACTTAAATCCAATGACATATGTTACACGGGGGATCCTGCCTCACTAAATTTTTGTTTTTTCTGAAATCTCGATAGTAGAGACACAAAAAATACGGTTGGATTCTTACAAATTCAGTGAATATTGTATATTTGAGCTCACCTTTTAAAACCTTTTATTTTTTTCATGAGAACCTTTTAAAACTTGTTTTTTAACTCGGAGAACCTTTCAAAAATACATTTTTTTGCTAAGTAGTCGCTGGGAAGCCTGCGTTCTAGAAAAAAGCCTTTCCGGTGGAGGAAGTGGCTTAAAAATGAGGCTAGAAACTAGACGGGTATCGGGAGAATGCAGTTTTTTAATCTACGCTTGTTTCTGTAATAAAAGTATATTTGGAATAGGAACTTCGATGTACTGCTGGTATTGGCCTGTCCCCCTTACTAGTATCCTAGGAGGTTAAAACTGCCTAAAAACCATGTGTTCCCCAGTAACTCATAGATATTAACTTCAATTTTCGCAATGCCTCAGGTCGTTTGCAAGGTCGTTGGTCCAAGTGGACCCTTTCTTAGTCCCGAGTGGCCATAGTCCATCACCACTCTTCTGCCCTCCTCTGTGGAGGTGGGAGTCACCTGGGACTAGCTCTTTCTGTCTTCCTACGCATAGGTCAGAAAGGGTCACGGTCACAATTCCTGTAATAGAAATGGCCATTTATCTCAACTTTCGAGACTGTTGATCTTTCGGCGCACGTTCCAAGACACCGAGGTTCGGACTAGCAGGTTTGTCTTAAAGGCATACAATAAAATGGGACGGATGGTAGAATGGGACATTGACACAGATAGGCTGAAACCTGCTTTACTCATTTTACTAATGCATATCCTTAGAACCACATACTTGAGAAAGTGTATCTTAAAAAGCACACTAAGTGCCCTAGTCCTAGATGACTCTTGCGGTCTTCCTATGACTGCAAGAGTCATAGTTCCTATAATAGAACTTGTCTTGATGTCAATTTTGCTAATCTCGGCGCACGACTGGGGCCAATGGTGCTATTTTAGAAAGAGTGCATCACATAAATGACCCAATTATAAATTACAGCGCACAATTTTTATGATCAAATAACAATTTTGTACTGAGGAAAATCGAAGTTTTGTTGAGATCAGGATATGAAAACCCCATTATCGCCCACAACAACAATGATTCTGCAATTGCAAAACCACTCTCAAGTGGTGAAAAAACCAAACAAATTGTCTTAAAATTTTAAGTAAAGGTAGCCAACATTACAGTCGACCTGGCTGTTACTTATTCTTTGGTAATTAAAAAAAAAATCGGCGAAAATTTGGGTGAGAAACCAGCAAATTTTCTGTAAAATCTTCAGGGAATAACCTCATTGCCTTGTTATTTTCGATAATTAACATTAGCAGACATTACTGCCAAATTGGCTATTTCCGTTTTGGACAATTGACCAAAAATTAGTGGGAATGTTGGCCAAAAACCGATATTCTGTAAAACGTCTCTCCTGGGTTTTCATGAAAACATTTGACAATTTTTGTGGCAGGTAGGGTGCATAGGTTTCCATGTATGTGTTACTTGTTTTGGCCAAAAATTGGCGAAAAAACCTGATTGTTTTTGTTGCATGTTAACCAACTCTAGGAAAATAGTCTTAATGTCTTGAAGTTTTAGGTGAAGACAGCAGACGTTACTGCCTACCTAGTTATTACTTTCTTTTAGTGAATGGCCAGAAATTGGCGGAACTTTTGGCCAAAAAACAAAAAGTTTTCAGTAAAACCGTGACAAACACCATAAAAATAGTCCTACTGTCTTTAAATTTTAAGAAAAGGTAGCGGACTTCATACCTTCCTGTTGTTGCGCTTTTTAGGGATTGGTAAAATATTGGCGGAAATTTTCTCGAGAAACTTTTAAAAAATTCAGCAAAATATTAACGAACTCCGGAAAAATAGTCTCACTATCTGGAAATTTTAAAGAAAGGAAGCAAAAATTCGGCGAAAATTTTGGCGAGAAACCAAAACAATTAAGTAAAATATTAACGCACTCCAGGAAAATAAGATCATTGCATTGTAATTTTAAGTAGCATTAGCAGACACTTCTGACTTTGACCGCGACCTAGAAGGACAAGGTCACCGAGGTACCTCTTATGCAGCGTTGTTTAGGCCCAAAGGGTCGCAAATGAACTCAAAGTCGCTCTATCTCTAACCGTTTTCGAGATAATGGTCAACTTCCGGTTTTTGACTTTGACCGTGATCCAGAAGGTCAGGGTCACCAAGGTACCTCTTATATAACGTTCTTTAGGCCCAAAAGGTTGAAAATGAGCTTAAATTCGCTCTGTCTGTGTTTTTTGGAGATAATAGTTATATGTCTCCCCCCCCTCGGGGAGGCATATATTGTTTTTGGTCTGTCCGTCCGACCGTATGTCCGTATGTCCTTCCGTCAACAGCGATTTTTCAGTAACGAGGCAGCGGATTGCTACCAAATTTTACACACGTGTTGCCTGTAACCTACAGATAATGCCGATGTATTTATTTTTCATATCCGACTGGTTTTCGATTTATGGCGAATTTTTTTTAATTTTTGACTTCTACATTTCGCAATGTATCTTCGTCTGTCTGCAGCGATTTCTCAGTAACGAGCAGGGCGATCCCAAGCAAATTTTACACACGGGGTTTTCACTATGATATACAAATAATGCCCAAATATGTTTTTTCATTACCGGCCATTTTTTCGACTTTTGGCGATTTTTTAGATTTGTTACATAAGGTAGAATTGATTCAAGCTAGAAGCGTGTCCCTTTGACAGACTGTGGCGCTGGGGAGACATATCCGTTTTTGAGCTTTAGCAAAAAGATAGACTTTCTAGTCAACTTCCGGTTTTTGACCTTGACCGTAATCCAGAAGGTCAAGATACCTCTTATGTAATGTTGTTTAGGCCGAAAGGGTCGGGCGTGAGCTCAAAACACTGTGTCTCTGTTCTGGAGATAATAGTCAACTTCCGGTTTTTGACCTTAACCGTGACCTAGAAGGTCAAAGTCACCGAGGTACCTCTTCTGTTGTTTAGGCCCAAAGGGTCGAAAATGAGCTCAAAATGGCTCTATCTATTTATAACCGTTTTCGAGATAATATTCAACTTCCGGTTTTTTTATTTTGACCGTGATCCAGAAGGTCAAGGTCACCTAGGTATCTCTGAGGTAACGTCGTTTAGGCCCAAAGCGCCGAAAATGAGCTCAAAATCGCCCTCTATCTAACCGCTTTCGAGATAATAGTCAACTTCCGGTTTTTGACCTTGGCCGTGATCTAGAAGGTCAAGGTCACCGAGGTGCCTTAACATTGTTTAGGCCCAAAGGATCCGAAGTGCATCCGCGCTTCAACGCACGTTAACCAAACATGCCAGTGGTCCAAAATGCCAACCGCGCATCAACACACGTTGAATAAACATGCGCACTGATCTAAAATAAGAATCGCGCATCAACGCAGATTAAATTATATGCGCTTTGGTCCGAAATATGAACCACTCATCAACGGAAGCTAAGAAACATGCGCACTGCTGAAATAATTGTTTATGTCCAACCAACAGTACACGTGTGTGGATTCAATTTCGATAAGTTTTTCGAAGGTATCTCTGGTAGACTTTCTAGTCTACAAGAGATACACAAGATCTGTTTCTCATTTTTCTCAGAAACACATCTTTGTATGTATTTATCGGTCTCTGTTCGGATTAATTATCTAGTCAGCTCTTTGCCAATTTCAGGGAAATTCCCTTGCTCATGCACACTGGAATTGGCCTTATCGCTGTTCGTAAGCCTTGGAAATACTTGTTTTCTTCCAAAATTTTGATCAGAATGCCCTCAAGTGTTGCTTAAATGTGCATTAACCAACCATCTGTTGAAGAGTTACGTTTCTGGAGATCCATCAAAAATTGGCCAAATGGGGGAGGCGGGGGGCATTTTTTTTGGCCAACTTTGAAAGCCCTTATTCCGCTATTTTGATCAGATTATCTTTAAATTTTTTATAAATCGACTAAAATTGGCTAGTTGAGGGCATTTAAAAATATTTAGTAGCCGACGCTTCTTCTCCCACAGTTTGTGCGAATTTTCATCAACCGGATTTAACAATATGACAACCGCTTTTTGGCGACCATGCAAGCCTAGTGACGCGTGATTTACTAGATCACGGCTGGTCACAATGTATCTGGACATTCTTGTTCAAAACTTGTAAATGGAAAACCTAATGCTATACTCCCGTTTGGTGCCAGAATTATACCTCATCTCGAGGAAGCGGGTATCACCGTTGAGTGTTGCAAACTATATCGTTTCCGGTTGCCCTGAACGGACACTAGCCAAAGCGAAAGTTTTAAAGCCCTTTCATATTTCCCAAAAAGAGACCAGAAATCAATATATATAAGTTTTTCTAGGAGTTAGTTTACTTTCTCATTTTAACCATTTTCCCTGGGGTCTTGTTATTTGGAAGTACTCCGGTGGTCTCACCATTCAGCCTTCCGATTTTGCTCGCGATCGAATACGTTGTCGAAGCGTTCCCACGTTTATCGCATGAAAGCGTGGCAATCTCTGGTGTGCTTCTCCATCATGTTCTCCAGCACCTGGGATCTACTTAATTGCCACCACTCCAATACGAGCACACTTTGCCGTGGATTGCGATCCTTACCGGGGGAAAACCGGGATCCTGGTCATTGAGCTGTCCTATCTTGCGACGTTGATTCCGCCGGCAAAACATGGCTTTGGCCCAATGCCTCAACCAAGAGGGGTGTTCATGGCGGCCCTTCATGACAGTGAACGGCTGGTGGTTTAGGTAAACCATACTACAGCTTAAAGGCAAGTGTCAACATGTACATGCTATCCCAAGTGTCCTAGTCCCAGTGGGAAACCCCCGCTGCCAAGTATGGTGGTCAGAGTAAGGCCGGGACCGGCAGACTTGGGAGAAAATTAAAAGAAACACATATGGAGAATAAAAACACAAAGATTCACAAAGCACTACAAGGCGATAACAAGCGTCTGCACTTAGACATCGAGTTTCCTCCTAATCCCTACTATGAATACATCGTTGTTTCGCCACAACAAGGTTCTTTCAAACTTCCACCATTTTCGGTTCAAAAAGGTGTATGTTCTGCCATCGGTTCTCAACATTCTATCAAAAGACTCCGCTCAGGCGATATATTAATACAAGTATCTTGGGCCCAACAGAGTAAAAATCTGGAAATGAAAACCTTTGCAAATATACCAGTGAAAAGCACCCCTAACCAGACTTTGAACTACACCAAAGGAGCCATCAGCCACCCTTAACTAAATTTCTGTACTAAGGTCAGAGGAGGAACTCGTGCATGAGCTGGACAAGTATAGAGTGACAAGATGCTGTAGACTCGACTTTCGCGGGACCCATATGCTTACACTCCGGAGATCATCGTTGCCGTCAGATGTAAGAGTTGGGTACCTCAAATTAGGCATCATGTCCTATATCCCCAACCCTGTGCGGTGTTACAACTGCCAACGGTACGGACATGGTAGTGGCAAGTGTAAAAGGTCAGAGGTAACATGTGCAAATTGCGGCGAGGACGGTCATGACTACAAATCTTGTACTTGTGATACCAAATGCATCAACTGCAAGTAAAATCACCGAGCAAGGATTGCGAAATGTGGCGGAGAAGGAAATGCGAAAAGTAAAGCATGAAAAGTCCATCCCATACTCAGAGGCACGAAAACTAGTCTAAAAGTCACAATCATCGAGTCGTTCTCACGCCGCTGCTGCCAAGATTGACACCCGAAGAGCTTCTTGTCAAACGGATATCATCCGGGTCACAACTCAAACAATATGTCGCGTAAAAACTACTCCCAAAAAGTTGAAAGTTTCGACTGGCACCAATACTGACTCAGCAGATTTAAATATCACAGTGAGCAAGCCCATCGTCCATGTACTCCGTCACCCAGTCAGCCATCACCTAGTCAGCCGGGGGTAAAGTGAATACCCCAGACAAACAGGCTAGGTCAAAACTTAAGAACAAGGCCCGCCTTGCCAGAGAACGTGTGTAGCAGGCCTCCAACAGATTCCACCCGTTGATGGAGGTGGAGGGGCCTGAGGAAGGACAGTCGGCATGGCAGCCGCTGCGACCAGTCCAGCTGCACACATCAGACCAAAGAACGGCATCCCCCACTCCACTCCCCGTGCAACCAAAACCACCCAGGGTTTTGATACATCGTCAATAGCAAGTAACATGGCTATAACACAGTGGAACATTAGGGGTTTTTGGGCCAACTATATTGATATGCTAATTTTAATACATGTCTATAGTCCAGCCGTTTTCTGTATCCAAGAAACGCACGGTACAGAAAACAACCCACCTAACCTAAGAGGCTACGTTAGTTACAATAGCATATTTACAAATGACCGAGCTATAGGTGGAGTATCAACATTTATACGAACAGATATCCCTCAAAGTAATATTCCAATAAATACAACCCTTCAGGCGCAGGCAACTCGCGCTACAATAAGAAAAACGTTTACAATTTGCAACATATACCTCCCTCAACCTCTCAAACCGCAACCAAACGAGATAAACGATTTATTAAACCAGCTACCCAAACCGGTATTGCTGTTGGGCGATTTTATTGCCCATAACCCCTTACTGGGCAACCATACAACAGATGGAAGCGCTCACTTTTCAATTTTACTTAAACAATCCATCCAACCACGACAAGAAAGAGTAGACAAGTGGAATTTTAACAAAGCAGATTGGCTACAATTCGAAGAATTATGCCATCAGTCAGTTACACGAGAATACCTTGAAAGTGGTAATGACTCCATTTTATTATTCACTGCTCTGATACAAGCAAGAATCGGAAAGATTATCACACAAAGTATCCTGCTGTCGCAAAAAACTACACAATATCTGGTTCATTGATGAAAGCAAACGGTCAATAGCTCTTCGAAAACAAGCATTAAAACAGTACATCACTCATCCGGATACCGTTAGAAGAATGGAATATAAAAGGCTCAGTGCGATCGCTCGCAAGACTGTAAAACAAAGTAAAAACTCTCATGGGAGGAGTTTGTTTCTAAGCTAAGAAAACGTGGGACATGGTTAGTAAAATATCTGGCAAAGGCTGTCGAGGTCCAGTGAGCCACACTTGCAAAAAAAACACCACTATAACAGGGAGAAAAGAAATATCTAACGTCCAGGGAGAAACATTTGAACATAACTCATCCTTTAAGCACTATAGCGAAGACTGTAGACGGCATGATGCACTTAAAGAACGAGACAACATAAAGTTTTCCTCAGACAGTAATGATTCTTAAAGCTGCGATTTCTCACTGAATGAACTCCGACAGGCCTTAAACAAATCTCACGATTCCGCGGCTGGCTCAGATGATATACACCACCAAACCCTTAAACACTTGCCAGATAAAAGCTTGGAAATACTTTTGGGCCTACTTAACCAAGTATGGAAATCTGGCAACTTTCCAGAAATATGGAGAGAAGCTATTATCATACCAGTACCAAAACCAAACAAAGACCCCACAAGCCCACAAAGTTATAGACCATTCTTCTTAACAAGCTCATGGTGTAGAACATTTGAACGTATGATAGCTGACAGACTCACTTGGTATCTAGAAAGCAATAATTTTTTTGCCGATATACAGAGTGCTTTTAGGAAGCAAAGAAATACCCTGGACCACCTTGTGAGACTAGAATCGTATGTAAGAGAAGCCTTTATCAATAACGAACATGTCGTCACTGTCTTCTTTGACTTGGAAAAGGTCTATGACACAGCATGGAAGCACGGAATACTACAAGATCTCTCGGACTTGTGGCTGCGAGGCCGCCTACCTGAACCTTTCTGGAAGACTGGTCCGCCTTGGGGCCGTGTTCTCAGACTACCTCGAACAAGAGGAAGGTTTCCCAAGGGATGCATTCTTTCCATTCTTTTGTTCGTGATAAAGATAAATAGCATCCGACATACCGTGAAACCGGGGATAGACTAAAATTTATTTCAGTTTCTACTTACCAGACGTAGAGTTAAATATTACTGTAGCGACCATTTTTATGTTGTTTTCTTTTTTATGACTTAATGATAAATAAAAATAACAAACAGCGCTTAAATTACAGATTACATATATTATCATTTTTTGTTGCCACTTTTCAGCGTTTGAACTGTTTCTGGCATGAGTAGCTATCCCGGGTACGTCGAAAATTTTTTCTGTGCACAGGGACTGGTTGCAGTCTATAACAACATCTGCTCATTGAACTGCAATTCTCGAGGTTTCTTTTCTAGTTTCTAAATGGTCATTCCCCTGCAGTTTTAATTAGGTTACTTTAAAATTTAATACGAGTGATTCAATGTAAGGTTTCTGCTGAATTTTATTGTTTCTTTTTTTTTTTTTTGGGGGGGGGGGGGGGATTCCCCAAAGGTTGACCAGATGCCGTCATTTGAAAATTGTTCAGTAACCGTTTTTCAAAATGCACCAATTGCGGTTTGGTAGAATTGCTTTCATATTTAATATGAATCATCCCTGGTTGTTCTTTACTTGAAGAAATTTACTTGTTGGCTATACTACAAGAATTTTGATACTCAACTCACTGGATGCCAGTTTGGAGATGAATACCAGCTCATAATACAAGAGAGAAAAAAAACTACCTATAACGATAACTTTTGAATATAATGTACTAAAAAAATTGTGGGGTACGTTTATGTAATAATAAAGGCTTTTGTATCTCTGGGCTTTGTATCCAACACACCTTGTGACCCGGGTCCCTCTGTCCGGCATTCAGAGAGACAGATATCACTAGCTCTAAATAATAATAATAATCATAATCATAATAATCATAATTATAATAATCATAATTATAATAATAACGTTACACTTAAAAATAAGTTTTAATATATTTTGCTAAAGAAGTCATTTTTCAGCTAAGACCGTTATATCGTAGGAGACTTTTGGGCTCTAAGACCCTTGTGTTCCGGACCACTTTATCCCGGATACTCCAGCCTTAGGTTCTTTGCAGATTTCTTGGCTGATCTAGACTAATCAAGTCCCAAGACAGTCGTCTGGACCCCTGTGATCTTGCCTGTTTAAAATGGTCGACTGCGGAGTAGTAGAATAGCTTCTACCCCCAGAAATGCATATCTTACAGACTGACATAAGCAAAATGGGTGGTTCCAGTGTGACCCTACCTAGTACATTATTCATCTATTATTTCATGCTACTTTGTATAACAAAGCTGGAGGGTGTTGTACAGATTTTGTGTTAAGAAACCCCACGTTATGTGATTCGTAAGAACTTGGAAAAGAATTTAATCACATAACTGCAATTTAAAACGTAGACTGTGTAAAGGTCAGACTTACCTAGTGACTGTGTAATGCGGTCTGTTTCCGCATAACCTAGAAAAGATATCTGGTTTATTATATTAGTAATTCCACCATCTAGATATCCCAGTCCCAACACCACAGGTGAATTTAAAAAATTCGATTAGGTTATCCTAATTAGCCGCAGTTAGTCCCTTGGAACTAATAACAGGTATGACGACATTGGTTACTATATAATGTAACGTGTCCATTGTCCAACGCATTGAGACTTCCACTTATGTGTCTGTAATTTGTCACTTTCAAATCTGTTTTCAGCGCTCCCTTCTGTATTATCTGTGTAACTGTTGCCCTTTGGGACAACCCACACGGCGGGAGACTTCTATATTATCTGTGTAGCGGATGCCCTTTGGGACAACCCACACGGCGGGGGACTTCTATATTATCTGTGTAGCGGATGCCCTTTGGGACAACCCACACGGCGGGGGACTTGGTCAGTTTCACTGACAATTACTTGTTTGCTTCAGAGGTCTTAGTTTAAATAATTCGGTGTTGTAAACAAAAAGTGTAGGTTTACATAGTGTTAATATCAGTGACAGAAGTACTTAACCCAAGAGTAACTAAAATCTAATTATAATATTGGATAAACCATGATCTGGTGTGCTTTCTATTGGATTCGGAAGCAAAGCCAACGAGCGAGCCGTTGCACGGTTCGTTCACCGAAAACAAAAATGCAGTGGTTCCAGCCTGAAATGAAAACTTCGCAACTCTGACGATGAGTCAGCGGTCAGGTCTAAATTTGAATAAAATGGAATTTGAAATCGATACACCTGTCAGCATTGCGAAATGTTGAAACTGTCCTGTTGCTATATTTCAGTTTTGCCACCCACCAGAATCAGCACCATGGCCGCAGAAGGCGTCAGTTACACAAAGAGCGAGCAGGCCAGGAAGATGGAACTCGTTAAAGAAATTCATCAGCTCAATATTAAGTGGGTTATTATAAACTAGACAAATAGGAGTTAAATATAAAAGACTACAAAACCCCTTTTTGTAATCTTTTTGCGAAAATAACGAATGTTCTGAAATGACATTGTGTTTATAATATTCATTGCAGTTTATTGGCACCGTTAGTCAAAAAGTGACAAAGCAATGATTTCTGGTTTTAAATTGAATTTTAAAAAGTTCCACCTTCACTGTAAATTTGTTTCCGAGAACATTATGCACCTACTATTATTCCATTTTGCTCGATAATATCACTTAAAAATTTTCGCAAGTTTGAAGTATACGGAAGTTCCGTCCATTTCGAGGTGACCTTGGTGCATCTTGGTCATCATCCAAATGACCCCTGGATGGAAGGTAGGTGTATTGCATTGAGTAATATCCTGCATTTTGGAGTGATAATTCGAGAACTTTTAAAAGTGCCACTGTATGGTAAGATTGTCAACTGAATAAAGTATTTTTCTTTCATTCTTTTGCCAGGATTCAGAATTTGGAGAAGGAGAAATCGACACATATTTATAACAAGCATGGTGAATTTTACGGTGACTTCGCTCAACTGCAAGAGATAGATGTGAAAATGTCACAAGAGCGAAAAACAGAAAGTAAATAATTTTCGATACAGCAGATTTAGAGCTTTATATTTTAAATAAAAAACCTGAACTGAAAGATTTATCATAGACTGAAAAACGTAAGTAATGGCGAGTTTTCACAGTACCCAACAGTTCTTTGATATTTTGCAGAAAGAAACAGCGCTTGAGTACCAAATGCATGACCGTGTGGACTCTGACAAGGCAAACTCGACACATAACATATACTTAATACTAGATACTCTTGGAAGTTGGAAGTCTCCAGCTTTTAACGGGTTTTGTAGAATGAATTGGTAGTTTCCTTTAGCCAAATGACACTAAATATAGTGTATGTGTTTTATTGATGCATGGGGAGTGGTTCTGTGAATTGCAGATCTTCTTTCTGAGCATTTACTAGTATTTTCACAGGTATTAAAGTGCGGCAACAGTTGAATGGCATCAAGAATAAGGTAAAGAAGTTTCACAGAGAACTACAACATGTGAAACCAACTCCTGAATGTAAGTTCCGCTGTGAAGGTAGTATATGTGGTTCCCGGGGGGGGGGGGGGGGAGGGGGAGTGGGCGGAGCATAGTGGCAGGGGGTGGGGGGGGGGAGTGGGGGGAGCATAATGGTAGGGGGGTGTAAGGCAGCGTCAACGTTCTTCTAAAACTTTGTCCATTCTCAGTAAACTTATGATATATAATCCTGTAGTAGATGTATAAAATTAAACAAGTGTGAGTTCTGATCACATCCGCTCACATCTTTTCACATTGTGTTGCAATGAGATGAGGTAACTTCACTTTTGGATTCTACAAATTTCGGGTATAAATTGTATGGGTTTCTTTTATACCCCAACAACACAAACGGACCGTAAGTACAGATCCACATAAACTGGTGTCGAGGTAACAACAATGCAGTATTTCAAACTTGAATTCTAACCGATTGTCACTTCGTTATTCAATTAAACACTATTGAAGCAAATATCGGCTAAATATAGTATTGGCTACAACATAATTTACCGCAGTATATAAAATATATTATAATATGTAATATACTGCAATCAAATACAAGTTTAAATTTTTCTCACACCACATTAATCCAACATTTTAAATAAAATTCATCACATTCCACTGTTGTTTTTGTTCTTGTTTCAAGCAAAAATGGCAGACTGACGCCAGCGATACTAATGATAGCCTTTGGTGAAGAATGCCATTGCATTATTCCAAGTTTGCTGAAATTTGGTGAAGAATGCCATTACATAATTTCAAGTTTGCTGAAATTCATTATATCCTTAATTGAAAAGTGCTTTGATCGAGGACATTATGATTTCAAAACAACTTCAATTTAGAATTCATCTCACATATTTCCCACAAATCCAGTTGATGTGTTGACTTTTTACAACACATGGCATAGTTATTTAGCAACGATGGAAACAACTTGTATTAAAAGAACAGAAAAACAATGTAGTGTAATGTAGTGATGCATTCCAGGGATTTTTATATCCAACTCCGGTTATTGATCTTTTGGCGAGATACATAGACTGGCTACTAAAACAGGCACAAACTCTAAACAATCGAAAATTAATGAATATTTTTCGAAGAAGTAGACAGAATTATGCTTGATTTTAACTGTACGTAGTGTGACTCATTTTAGTTCGATTTTATATGACAGTGGCACGTTCCAAAATAAGCAATAAATCTATGCCTATTGATTTTATGGGTTGTTGAAAGTATGATTGTAAAAGTTCGTGTAATATGACCTTCGCGTAATATGAAGTATTTTCCTCGGTCCCGAAGACTTCATGTTACGCGGGTGCGATATATATATATATATATATATATGTATATATATATATATATATATATATATATATATATATATATATATATATATATATATATATATACATTCATATATATATACAGCAAATCTGTAAAACCAGCGAATCTATAAATTCGCTGAAGATTTCAGGGAATCTGTAGATTCGCTGACTCACTTAGCGAATCTGTAGATTCACTGGTTTTTCACCTTTAAAATTACACAGATTCGCCGAAATTGCCTGACCAGTCAGCTTTACCGACAGGATTACTTGTGTTGGGTGATATTTGAAATTTAATTGCTTTTATGTGACTTCTTTACTCCAGAGTTGTTTTACACAACGTTTTCTTTCTTTTTTTTGGGAATGTCATATATTGCAATAGGAACTTTTAAAATTACACACAGGTTTTTTTAACTAGCTTTAAAATGCATTGTTGAAATGCGAATTTCTTGTCTCAAATGAAAAACAATTTTGGAAACGATTCGAAAATAGTTGCTATCAATATTCACAAAGGCTTAAGTTTCTCTCTTTGTGTTATCGTCTTTCATAAAAGTGATCACAGCAAATCGTACTATTGTTTCTAAATAAATTGAAATCATTACTCGTTCTGAGTATCATTCAAATTACTATTAGGCAAATTGCAATTATTTTTCTGTGAGTTCAACACAAAAATCTCTTCACCTCCGGGTGATATAAATTGCAATTGAATTACAGTACGCTTATCCAATCAGTGTTAATTTTCGAAGCTCTACTAATAGTTTCATTTAACAGAAACTGATAGGACCAGGATTTCGACAAATAGAAACTTTATTCCGGTCTGAAAGCATATAAATTGCTGCATTTTCATCAAATGACCAAAAACCCTCAGCTACATGAAATGAATTAATAGCAATGGAAACAGATAATAAAGCTCGATTTTAATATATTCCCTTCACATAAACCTAGAAAAAGGTGTGTAAAATACATCTGGAGTAACTAAATCACACAAAAGCAATTAAATTTGAAATGTTAGCAAAAACAAGTGAACATGTCGGTAAAGATGGCCGATCAGGCAATTTTAGCGAATCTCTATAATTTTCAGGTGAAAAACCAGCGAATCTGTAGATTCGCTGAAAATTTTCAGCGAATATACATATATATATATGTATATATATACATATATATGGAAAGCCGTTTTAACATTTAATGCTTATTTTTGATATCAAAATATACTTAGAGATATTAATAAATCAGTGTAGATCTCATTAATTTGTATTTTGCTATCAATAATTGCTTCTTTTTTGTACAGTAAAAAATTAAAATAAAGATTCTGTATACATGGACCAGTCATTATTTATTCACAGATATGTGTTTTTGAATTTTTATGTCAAAGAATAGATCGATATTTAGATATCAAAAACTAATTTTTGAGATCAGAAAATCATTTGCAAATTTCAAAATGTAATTTAAAAGTGTCATTCTGAAATAGTGATAGCTGAAATATATTCTTGATATCAGTAAAAGGAAGATGAATTATTTAGCTCCAAATTGAAATTTTGCTATCAAATAATTATGTCTCCCCGACCAAGGGGAGCCATATAGTGTTTGTGCGTTCTGTGTGTGTCTGTGCGTGTGTTTGTGTCAGTCTGTTGTGAACAAAATGTTGTGCGCAAGACACCTCGAGAACAAAATGTCGGATCGATTATTCCTTGGTTAGGTCGGACGGTCTATCAACTTTTGACGCACGTCACGTGATTGGGGCAGGTGTATGACGTCATTAAGTAACAATCTTGTGTGCGAAATTTCTCAGCCGCTGAACATCGGAGAAAGTTAACTTGGTGGGATTGTTGCTTGGTAGGTCCGAAAGGCTGAATAAAAATTTTTTGCGAGTAGAACGAACGATTGCGGCGCATGACGTCATCACGTAAAATACGTATATATTGTAAACGAGATCTTGTGTTTAAAATATCTGGATAAGAGAAAGTCGTATCGATTTCAAATTTTACATGGGTATTCCTTGGGTGAGTCGGAAGTTCTTTCAATTTTTGACGCATGTCACGTGATTAATGCAAGTGTATGACGTCATTACGTAAAAATCTTGTGTGCACAATTTCTCAGCCGCTGAACATCGGAGAAAGTTGAAACTTGGTGGAATTGTTGCTTGGTAGGTCCGAAAGAATCTACGAATTGTTTCGCGAGTAGAAGGAACGAATGCGGCGTATGACGTCATCGCGTAAAATTTGAATATATTTTGAATAAGATCTTGTGTGTAAAATATTTCGATAGTCCTATTAACTTCAAATTTTATATGGATATTCCTTGGTTCAGTCAGACGACTGTTTCAATTTTTGACAGGTAAAAAATTATCTATTGTTAAGCAAAATATCTCGACATCGTTAAGTCGGATCGACTTTAAATTGGTGTTGTTATTCCTAGGATAAATCGCACGGTTTTGGTTAAACATTATTCAAGAAAATCAAGAAAGGTGCATAACGTCAACACGCCTCCCCATTTTTGGCTCCTTTGTTAATTAAACATAGGTGTTAACTACGCTGGAGATTTCAGCGTTTTCCAGAATATTCTCAAGTGTTCCTGCATTCTTTAGAAAGCTTCAAAACGGTAACAGCATTACTGTCGGTCCATTGCTATTTGTTATTGCCTGAAATTGAGCTTTTTGTGCGTTTCTCATCTACGGCTGTTACGTGACATGCGACTCAGTCAGGGGTCAGTGTCAGTTGTGGTGCATGATGAAGTCGTGGTCATGAAATGCTATTATCGTATTTATAGGTCATAGCAGGTCTAGCTATTGATTTTTTTTTCGCCGCATACTTGATTCGGTTTGCCAAGGTATTCTATATATATAATCGATTTCATGTCGATTAGTATTGTTTGCAGAAGCATTTTTCGCTATTAAAGTGGGTCATCTGATATTTTGTGTTATGAGAAGCAGCTCAGCATTTTGGCACCGAAATGCCCTCCCCCCTTTCTCCCACCAATGTGCGTCGTCTGATGCGCAGTTATGAAGAATGCCGTTCTGGTGCTTTTTTCCGAGGGGAATGTACGAAGACAAGGTAGTGTATTATGACTATAACTACACTTAGGGCACAGACCGTTACCGTTGCCTTGGGTAAAGGGGTTAGAGTTGCGTGCATAGTCGGACCTGCATTAAATAGCTGGGGGGGGGGGGGGGTCGTGTGTGGAGGATGGTTAGCAAAAAATAATCCAAACCACCTTCAAGACCTGGATAAAAAGATGTAAAATAAGACCCGTGTGTCGTGACCTCTTCAAGATTCGGGTAAAAAGACGTACGGTAAGACCTGCCTGTCTTGACCAGCTTCCAAACCCGGATAAAAATGTAACGTACAGTAAAACTGCTATAGTGACCAACATCAGATCTGGATAAGAAGGGCCTACAGTAAAACCCGTTTTAGCGACCACCTTCCAGACTCGGATGAAAAAAGACGTCCAGTTATATCTGTTTTAGTGACCACCATCTGGTTTGTATATTTTGAATTTTTTACAATGAATTATGGTTATGTTTGCAGACATAAATATTTTATTTCAGTAATTAAAAAAATGCGATTTTTTTGGGGGGAGGGGAGAATTATGGGTTTAGTCGGGGAGACATTTGTTTTTATTTACAAAAACTAGAAACTAAGTAGGTATCGATTGAAAGTGTATAATATAAGCCTGTACTCTTATGTTTTGTGTGCACTGGCCGCTCTAGTTCATTTTTGATCTCTGAAAATCAATTTTAGAGATCATTAAATCATTTTTGACATCAATAACTATTTCTTGATATCTCTAAACATTTATTGATATCAAGAATTATTTTTTGAGATCAAGAATAGATTAGAGATATCGAAATATAATTACAGATAGCAAAAGTGAATTTTTGATATCAAAACAAAAATAAATTTTTGTAGATCAAAAATTAATTCTTGATATCAAAAAATCAATTTTTGAGATCAGTAACTAATTCTTGATGTCAATAATTCCCTAATAAATGTGAAAATGGCATTCCATATATATATATATATATATATAAATATATATATATATATATATATATATATATATATATATATATATATATATATATATCAATTCCTTTAAAATCTGTAACGATAATAACTCGAAAGAGAAATTAAAGATAATTGCAGTGTCATCGCAGTTCAGTGTAAGTAATACCTAAAAACACAAACAAAAACAACAACAACAACAATAATAATAATAATAATAATAATAATAATAATAATATAAAAGATACCAGTTAATCCAAAGGATATTATGCATTCATCCGATGTATGCGGTTTTCCACCATATGCACGTGCCCAGCAACCACACTGCATGCTGTTATATTCAGAGAAAATAGAAACGTTCGCTTTTTGTATTTTTCCCTTTAAGCTGTTAACTTGTATGTTTTTAATACAATCACTTAAACATTATTGTGATCACTGATGATCCATAAATATTAACAGTGTCTTTTGAAATTTTGAAATATTTAATCTACTGAAAGGTTTTTCTGTTCACTGATCCGTGAGACAGTTGCCCGGAGTTAAACTCTTGGCACTTTGGATTAAACAATACGCAGCGTAGATTTAAGTTTTATTACCGCATGTGGTCATAATTGATTATTTTGTTCAACAAGTCGTTTCGTGTAACAGCTCCAAGAAGCAGAGATAAAACTGTTATCAAAGAGAGGGTGGGGAGGGGTGACTTTGTGCACAATGTGTCATGTAGCTAAGAGAAATACTCTTGATAAATAAACAAGAAGCACTTCATGTCGCTGCGCACGAGTTAATGTGTTTTTCGTCAGACATATTTGGACAGACTTCCAAGAATTATTCATTTAAGCGCTACATTACTCATTTAAACAAGTTTAAACAGCGATACGAATAACCGATTCATGCAGTTAAATAGTATGCAATTATCCGCTTGCAATTACGCTAGAAAGTATAGAAAATGGTTATTGACAGAGACTGTCGTGCAGTTAACTGATTTAAGCATTTAACCGACGTGCGATTAAGTGATAATAGTGAAATCATTTATAGCCCGTTTTTAGCCTTCAGTCAATATTGGCTGAAGGATATTGCTACCGGTCTGTCACTCCGTCCGTCCGCCTGTCTGTTCGTCTGTCTGTCCGTAAACTTTTTTTGTCCGGGCGATATCTCAAAAACTTCTTGTCGGAGCTTCACCAAACGTTACAGGAAGAAAGAATATATAGTGCAGATGTGCAACGGGGGTTCAATTTTTGACTTTCAGATGTCCATTCGTCTGTCCACCCGTCGCACTTTAAACTTTTTCTTGTCCGGGCGATATCTCAAAAACTATTCATCGGATCTTAATCAAACCTTACAGGAAGAAAGTATGTATAGTGCAGATGTGCAAGACAGGTCCGCCGCTCCATCCGTTGCACCTTGTATATTGTTTTTGTATTTCAAAAGAGTAACTGGACCACAGTGATGTAATCGCTATTGGCTGAGGGCTCTGCATCTCCGATGCCTTTGTTTCCACTTGAGGTTCAAAACGCTTGGCATATAATTACCATGGCCCTTCAGATTACATGTGTAACCTTTTTAACCCGTAGCCTGCCTAATATTTCTTGCTTTTGAAATATTTAATCTACTGAAAGGTTTTTCTGTTCACTGATCCGTGAGACCGTTGCCCGGAGTTAAACTCTTGGCGCTTTGCATTAAACAATACGCAGCGTAGATTTAAGACAACTTCAAATATTCTAGGGAAGTGTGAAAGAAACAATCACTCCTGAAGCACTAAACAAGAATTTTTAATAACATTTGGAAAGTTTCACTGTTACTGTGTTCAAGATTTCTGTTGTTTTCTCCACCGATATATTTCCGCGCAATTTTCACATGAGTGTCAGGGGGGCGGGGGGCGGGGGTATGCATTCTGGTGTTGTGTCAAAATTTTAGGTGAAAGATGCGTAGCTGAACAGAGAGTTGTCACATAAGTGTTTGTAAACCAGTGTTTGTCACACGTTTAGTTTATTGCGCTGAATTATCGATGGCATTAATTCGTTAAAAATTTTGTGTAATGTAAATGTTAGCAATGTAATATAAGTCGGCTGGGTTAATAAACCTCAAGACTGGAATTAACACTGCAGTGATCAAATACATCGCTTCTGCAATGGTTTGAAATACAGATTGCTAACCAGGGATGTTCCCCAGGGGTTCGCCTACCAGATTATTATTATTATTATTTTTTTTTTTTTGCGGTTCGCAAAAAACTGCCGAAATGGCGGAACTTTGAAGTTTGACAAAAACTGGAATAAATGGTGGTAAATAACTGAATTGTCAAGCCATTCATTTCTCTCAGTCTTTTTTAAATAATTATAAAATTTTAATCAAGAGTTTCTTAGGTGCTTCTCCACATGGACTTTGCTTTTTTCGCAAATGACAAAAAAAAAAAAAGAAAAAAAATGCCGAAATGGTGGTATTTTAAAAATTTTGTAAAATTGTGCAAATTTCGGTAAATACGTGAATCGTCAAAACCCAACCTCTCCAATATCCCTTTTCGGGTAGCTTCCACCCAGGAAAACTCGTTTTTGTGTATTAAAATTATTAAAGAGTTACGTTCAGAAACAAAGTTCTTCCATTTTTTGCAATCGTTTAACTTTGTTCGACTTTCGTTATGCATATTTACTAAGTGATGTTTAGGAAATTTGTGAAATAAAACACCCTTGAAAATAGTAAATACATGAAATTCCTGAAGATTTTAGGAATTTCGCGTAATTCCTGACCCCGACAGTAATTACTGATTACACAGACTTACTGTAACATATACAAGCCATAACTGTATTCAGACATAATGTGAAAATGCCAGGTTATCTGTGCAGGGCCTAGCTCAGTCAACCCAATAGCCTATTTATGTGGCTGGAAAATTGGCTGAAAATGCTTGACTCACGTTTTCAATTCTGCTTATTGACTTACTGTTTCAAATGGCTTTAAACTTTCATATGGATAATTCTGTTCTCTGTGACAAACGAAATCACGTAATCGCGGATAATTTTATACTGGTAAATTGTATAAATCGGTTATGGCATAGATTTTTACTGGGCTGAATGGGTGAAATACCGCATAGATATGAAAACGCTAACTCACAGCTTGCGACATGAATTGTTTTTTTTTACCAAAGACAATCTCTGCCAGGTGCACGACCAGTTTTGTGCATGTTACCCTTCCCCTTCCCCTCTTTGTTTAATTTTATCTCTGCATTGTGGTGATGTTAAACAAACGGTTTGTTAAGCAAAAGGATAATTTGTAAGTGGATAAGACAATGAGACTTATAATTTCCACAATGAGTATTATTAGTCCCCCGCCGCCGCGTAGCGCGGAGCGGATTACTATAGTATTCGGGTCTGTCCGTCCGTCTGGCGACACTTAGAAGCATAAGTTTGTGCACGCGACATCTCGACCGGTATTCAACCCTGGCTTTTGATTTTTACTACAGTGAAAATGTGTATATATTGAAGTTGTGCGACGTCGCATTATTTTTCGATTCGACCAAAAAACGACGAAATGGCGACTTGTTGAAAATAGGCAATGTTTTAGTATTTCTGTTGCCTAAAGTGCAACTTTGTGCACGGGATATCTCGACCGGTATTCAACCCTGGCTTTTGATTTTTGTTACAGTGAAAATATATATATTGAAGTTGTGCGACGTTGCATTATTTTTCGATTCGACGAAAAAAAAACCCCAAAAAACTACGAAATGGCGACTTGTTGAAAATAGGCAATGTTTTAGTATTTCTGTTGCCTACAGTACATATTTGTGCACGCGATATCTCGACCGGTATTCAACCCTGGCTTTTGATTGTTGTTACAGTTAAAATATATATATTGAAGTTGTGCGACGTCGCATTATTTTTCGATTCGACGAAAAAAAACAAAAAAACTACGAAATGGCGACTTGTTGAAAATAGGCAATGTTTTAGTATTTCTGTTGCCTACAGTACATATTTGTGCACGCGATATCTCGACCGGTATTCAACCCTGGCTTTTGATTTTTACTACAGTGAAAATGTGTATATATTGAAGTTGTGCGACGTCGCATTATTTTTCGATTCGACCAAAAAACTACGAAATGGCGACTTGTTGAAAATAGGCAATGTTTTAGTATTTCTGTTGCCTAAAGTGCAACTTTGTGCACGCGATATCTCGGCCGCTATTCAACCCTGGCTTTTGATTGTTGTTACAGTTAAAATATATATATTGAAGTTGTGCGACGTCGCATTATTTTTCGATTCGACCATAGTTCGTCTGGCGGGGAACATTCATCAGTTTCACTGATAACTTGTTTAATTTAAAACGTCGTAAATTCGAATCAGGCAGTGGTCTCTCTCACAGATCGGGCAGTGGTCTCTCTCACAGATCAGGAAGTGGTCTCACAGATCAGAAAGTGGTCTCACAGATCAGGAAGTGGTCTCACAGATCAGAAAATGGTCTCACAGATCAGGAAGTGGTCTCACAGATCAGAAAGTGGTTTCACAGATCAGGCAGTGGTCTAACAGATCAGGCAGTGATCTCACAGATCAGGCAGTGGTAGCACAGATCAGAAAGTGGTCTCACAGATCAGCAAGTGGTCTCACAGATCAGGCTGTGGTCTCACAGATCAGGAAGTGGTCTCACAGATCAGGAAGTGGTCTCACAGATCAGGTTGTGGTCTCAGAGATCAGGAAGTGGTCTCACAGATCAGGCTGTGGTCTCAAGATCAGAAAGTGGTCTCACAGATCAGGAAGTGGTCTCACAGATCAGACTGTGGTCTCACAGATCAGGAAATGGTCTCAATTAAAAACGTAAGTTCGAATCAGGCAGTGGTCTCTCTCACAGATCAGGCAGTGGTCTCACAGATCAGGCAGTGGTCTCACAGATCAGGAAGTGCTCTCACAGATCAGGAAGTGGTCTCACAGATCAGGCAGTGGTCTCACAGATCATACTGTGGTCTCACAGATCAGGCAGTGGTCTCACAGATCAGGCAGTGGTCTCACAGATCAGGCAGTGGTCTCACAGATCAGGAAGTGGTCTCACAGATCAGGCAGTGGTCTCACAGATCAGCGAGCACAAAAACATCATTTAAGCTACAGGTACAAAACAGGAATAATTAAAAAGTGAATGTTTTAGTAATGAACTCAAAAAAGCCCAAATATTGGCCACAAAAACGCCATTTGCTTACTTAATGAATTTAACTGCTTTCTGGTGTGTTAAAGAGGCTGCAATTTGGTTAGTTTTGCATTCCATCCTAAAGTTCCATCATGTGGATTTGGGGGCTTACCCGGCTTGGTGAGAAAACGTTTCAGAGGTGACATTCCTGAGTGGGTGATTAACACAGTACAGCTACGCCGTCCCACTAGAGCATCACTAGGAAACTTAGCACCTATAATTGCCCCCGCACAAAACGTCCGCACAAAAGCGTACAAGATCCTGTAAGCTCTAACATGCTTTGGTGCGAACTTTTCGTGCAAGATCGTGTACAGTCATACATCTTGGTCTCACATATCAGGCAGATCATACGAAATTTCTATGCAAATTAGGTAAACTGCATCCTATTACGTGTTACTGCGTACTATTGCAAATAAAAAAGTTATTTGCTTTTATATCGTTTAGTTTGTTTGACAGGCTTTTACATGGCTTTGTATGCTCAGACTTCCGTCGAAAACAACGCAACATACGAAAGGAAGCAAAAACAAACTGATCATTCGCGTGTTGTTCGATAACTTCAGATGGGGACGATCTACTTCCATCTGTAATACAAAAACGATTTTATTCTTTTTTAGTTGTAGAAAAATTGAAAGTTATTATGGAAGATGTTGAAAGTCATATAAACAGCTTCAAAGATCAACAAAGGCATCAGTAAGTTTAGATGTTGTGGTGGTAAAACTTTGATATGTATTTAATCAAGGTGATTTGACATTCAAACGAAACGATTGTCACCAAGAAAAAAACGGAACTGGTGCTTGGACCCATTTCAATGAACCAGAACATGTACTTGTTAGCCACAGCTTCTTACAGAAGCAGGGGCTATAGCAGTCGTAAAAAGTATGTGCGTATACATGTACGATTTTAAGTTGAAAAATCTTATCTCCTCCTAGGTTTTTATCCTGAATGACTTGAGATTTTGGTTGGTGATAGCGGGCAGAAGTACCAACCTGGCTATTACTTTTTTTGGCGATTCGTCAAAAATTGGCGGAAATATTGGCGAAGTTTTTTAGTAAAATCTTTACCTGTAGGAAAGTGATCTGGTGTCTTGAAATTTTAAGTGAAGGTAGCAGGCGTTACTACCTACCTGACTTTTACTTTTTTTTGGTGATTGGCCCGACAAATGGCAGAAATTTTGGGGGAAAAAATCAGTAAAACCTTAAATAACTGCTGGAAAATAGTCTTGATGACTTGAAAGTTGACGTTAAAGTAGCAGGCTTTATTACCTTCGACGCTGTTACTTTTTTTCGTGATTGAGCAAAAAATTGGCGAAAATTTTTGGGGAAAAAATCAGTAAAACCTTAAATAACTGCTGGAAAATAGTCTTGATGACTTTAAAGTTAAAGTTAAAGTAGCAGGCTTTATTACCTTCGACGCTGTTACTTTTTTCGTGATTGGGCAATTAATTGGCGAAAATTTTGGCGAAAAACACCAAAAAAATCAGTAAACTCTTAATGAACTACAGGAAAGTAGTCTTATTGTTTTGAAATTGTGAATGAGAGTAGTAAGCGTTACTACCTACCTGACTGATACTTCTTTTGGTGATTGGCCAAAAAGTGGCGAAAATTTTGGGGAAACGAAAAAATTTCAGTAAAATCTTAAATAACTCCGGGAAAATAGTATTATGTTCTTGAAATTTTATGTAAACTTAGCAAGTATTACTATATTCCTGGCTCTTAATTTTTTTGGGGTGATTGGCCAAAAGATTGGCGGACATTTTGGCGAAAAACCAAATATTTTTCAGTAAATCTTGACGATCTCAAGGAAAATAGTCTGAAAGTCTTAAAATTTCAAGAAAAGGCAGCAGGCCTTCCTACCTACGTGTCTGGTGCCGGTAGCAGACAATTTTACCTAACTGGCTGTTACTTCCTTTTTTGATTGGCCAAAAAATCGACGTAACTTTTGGCGAAAAACCAAAAGAAGTTTGAGTAAAATCTTAGAAAACTCTAGGAAAATAGCCTCATTACCTTAACAGTAACTTGCATTACTGCCTAAGTGGTTATTACTTTTTTTTGGCTATTCGCCGAAAATTGGCTTAAATATTGGCGAAAGATATAATTGTTTTCTTGTTTTTAATTTTAACTAATTAGTGGAAAATAGTCTTACTGTCTTGAAGTTTTAGGTGAAGGAATCATGCGTTACTACCTACCTGAGTATTACCTTTTTTAATGATTAGCCAAACATGGTCGGAAGTCTTGGCAAAAAACCAAAAACTTTTAGTAAAATCTTAACGAATTCCATAAAAATCGTCTGACTGTCTTTAAGTTTTAAGGAAAGGTAGCAGGCTTTATACCTTCCTGTTGTTACAATTTATGGGAACTGGCCAAAAATTGACGAAACGTTTGGCGAAAAACTAAAAAAAAAAAAAAAAATCAGTGAAGTGTTAACGAACTCCGGGAAAATAAGATTATTGCATTGTAATTTTAACTAACAGTAGCAGACGCTACCTGTGTAGTTGGCTGTTACAATATGTTGTGATTGGCCAAAAATTGGCAAAAGTTTTGAAATTTTAAGGATAAGTACCAGGCAATACCACCTTACCGGCTATTACTTCGTTGATGATTGGCCGAAACATCGCCAAAAATTAAATCATTGCATTGTAATTAAATTTAAGTAACAGTAGCAGACACTACTACCTAACTGACTTTTGCTGTCTTTTAATTATGTCTCTCCGACCAAGGGGAGACATCTAGTGTTTGTACGTTCTGTGTGTGTATGTGTGTCAGTCTGTTGTGAACAAAATGTTGTGTGCAAGATATCTCGAGAACGAAAGGTCCATTCGGCTTCAAACTTGATAGATTTATTCCTTGGTTAGGTCGGACGGTTCTGTCAACTTGATTATGATTAGGTCAGGCGTAAGACGTCATTACGTAACAATTTTGTGTGCGAATTTTTTCAGCCCCTGAACATCGGGGACAGTTGAAACTTGGTGGGATTGTTGCTTGGTAGGTTCGAAAAATTCTTAAACATTTTGTTTGCGAGTAGAACGAACGAGTGTGGCGTTTACGAGTAGAACGAACTTTTGACGCATGTCACGTGATTAGAACAGGCTTATGACGTCATTACGTAAACATCTTGTGTGTGAAATTTCTCAGCTCCTGAATATCGAAGAATGTTGAAACTAGGTGTTGCTTGGTAGGTCCGAAAGATTCTTTCAAATTTTGTCGCAGGTAGAACGAACGACTGCGGCCTGTGACATCGTCATGTAAAATCTGTATATATTTTGACATGCCTTCCAGCGGAACCTATTAAACCTATTACAACCTATTTAACCTATTTCTTTTTCAAAATGGAAATGGAAATTTTTTTGCGAAAATGACCTATTAAACCTATTAGAACCCATTGTTTTGAAACTACTATTTTTTTCTTATCTATTTTTCTTAATATCCATTTCTTACACAAAATATTACCAAAAACCTCACATTTTACATTACTTTTACAGAATAATGATGGCTGAGGTATATTAGTGAACAGAGGTTATCTAAGTTTAAGGTTCTTATTTGATGGTTCTATTAAAATAAGTTAAAAAACCCTTAAACGTATTAAAAGTATTATTTTAGAACGCCAAACCTTATAAAAACTTGCTTTTTGAGCGCCCCCACAACCTATTAAAACCTATTTTTGACGCCAAAAAACCTATAAAAACCTATTTTTTAAAGTAAGGACCTATTAAAATAACCTATTTTTCCAGAGGAGCACTGGAAGGTCTGTTTTAAACAAGATCTTGTGTGCAAAATACCTCGATAACGGAAAGTCATGTCGACTTCGAATTTTATATGGATATTTCTTGGATCAGTTGGACGCTCCTGTCAACTTTTGACATGTAGCGAAATTAAGAAAGGCGTATGACGTCATTGCGTTAAAATGTTGCATGCAAGAGTTCTCAGCCGCTGGCTATTACTTTTTTTGGTGATTCGCCAGAAATTGGAGAAATATTGGTCAAAACGCAGTTAAAACGTAGATCCTCCTATGGTTTCAATGGGTTCCGGACCATACCCCACCCCAGACAATACCCCCCGGATGATACCCCCCGACAATACCCCCCAGACCTAACCCCCGCCCCTAGGACCATACCTCCCCCTCCCCGTGCCAATCCCCCCCCCCCCCCCCACCATCATTTTTCTTTCAATTTTCATCGTAGCAAGAAAATTAAAAGAAAAAGTACAACGACATGTGTTATTTTCTCTCCAACATTATGTTTAATCTTTACATCGATATATCGAGTCTGCGTCTCATTCACAGTCAAACCTGCAAACTCATAGTCCACATCTTTCAAAACTGAATATTGTGTTCTATTCCACGAAAGTAGTCCAGTATGTTGCGGTTTGCGAAATCGCCAACAATGTTCGTAATCCACCTGGCTATTACGTTTTTTTTCGTGATTGGCCGAAACACGTGACTTGTACTTTTTTTGGCAATTCGTGAGAATTGGCGGATATATTGGCGGTAAACCATTTTTCCATTAAAACCTTGACTGACGCCATCCTTTCTGTCTTGAAATTTGAGATACAGGTTACACTTACATGTCATAAATCTTGACATCAGCATTCGTGAGCTGGGGCATTGTCCTTGGACAGTCTTGTTATATCAGAGGCGGTTGTTGATCGCACGAGAAATGGGATTTTTTCTACGAGAAAGAATAAGTTCATGTAACTGCTCTCACCTTAGGTACTCAAATATACCTTTGTTTTATAGACGGAATTTGTGCATGGTGATTGTTTGTGCATTTGTGCATGATTCTTTGGCAATTCCCGCCAGGAAAGACTTGATGTTCCCTGCCTCTATAAATTGCCCCATGCAGGGGTAACCGTCACAAGTCCATCAACATCACTTACTTGTTTCTGGAAATGAGAAAATTGCAAATCCAGGCAAAAACCTATTATTCTTACACAATTTCTTTTTAGATATGAAGACTTGATGAAAGAAGAGAGGTTAACTAATCAAGAAATACAGGCCATAGATAAGAAATTTGAAATGTGGGCAGCGCAAGGGGCCAGCAGCACCCGTTCTAGTTAGTGATCTTGTCATTACGTCTTGCATGTAATGTGATGTTTACCAAGGGCTTTACCCATCACTTTTCGCCGTCGGTGGTATGTGTGTATATGTGTGTGTGTTAGACACTGTTTCAAAATGCATCTCCTCCTACAGTTTTGATCAGATCTTCTTGACATTGCACATGTTCAATCTCTGGGTGGTCCTCTACGGGAAAATTATTTTCCTCGCGATCGGCCGAAAATAGTCGAAATGACGTGACTTTGAAAATTTTGGTGAACTTTTTTTCAAAATGTATCTCCTCCTACAGTTTTGATTGGATCTTCTTGGTATTACACATGTACAATCTCTAGGTGGTTCTCGACCGGAAATTTACTTTTTTCGCGATCGGCCGAAAAGAGCCTTAATGACGGGAATTTGAAAATTGTCAGAAATTTGTATATTTTGGTGTATATTTTTTACATGTATCTACAATATCTGTGGGGCAGTAGTTGAATCTAAAGTATCTTTGTCGCCCCTCCTTTCCCCTCCCTTTACCCCCTCCTGCTCCCCACCACCACGCCCCCCCTCCCACCATCCCGACACACACGAACAGAGTTACTTTTAACCGGATTGAATCTGTGGAAAAAGCCGTGTTGTGTATGCGTCTTAATGCAGTGTTAACAGAAGAACCCCGCCCCCTCCTAAATTACAAAAAAACTGTTAGGCTGCATTTACTTGCAGAAAATGCACTCTTTTCACATGGCGTTTTAACAAAGACAAGGAAATCGAAGACGAAAATAAAACGCGACGTGCACACGTTCAGATCAAGCTCTTCACAAGTCCCAAGTTTTATGGTCCTAGGACCCATAGTGACAGGGAAGAAGAAGACACAAAAATCGGAAAACTGTCAAGAAGAAAAAAAAGGATGAACGGCTGCTCGCACAAATTCATATAACCCTGACAAGCCTTTGGCGTTAAATGTGACAGTTGCTTTGGTGGTGCGTTAGTCGTGGTGAGTTCCTGTAATTCTGTCTTTGCAGTAAAATAGAACGACAAGTGACCATTAACACAAGTATCGATATTTAAAAAAAAATAAATACAGTTCCAGCCTAGTGATTAAATTAGCTAGTTTTTGACCAATTTTGTTGTTGGGGGATGGGAGAGAGGGTAATATTCAGACAGGGGTCCATCTCACCGAAAATTATCTTTGGTGCAGTCATATTTTATTCATACAGCAGCTGAATGTGTGATTTTGTAGGCAACAATAAGATGGTAAAGTGGTTTACTTTCCTTGTGTTGGGCTGGGCGGACTGCAATGTCCCTGGACATTCTTCATTGTAACACTGAGTCGCGTAAGCGAGCGACAAAAATCCCTGGTTAAGTGAAACTGGTCAAAATATTGGTAAAATGTAAGAGAACACAAAAATGCAACTCTTGTTAGAAATCCTGCGCGATCGGGTTTTACAGGAATGTTCGCCTCAAGTTCCTGTATCCAGCTTATATTTTGTTTGGCGAATTGGCATTATTTCTTCTTCTTCCTGCCATAGTTCATATATTGGCACATACCACATTAATTCATCTGTTAGTGGTCGGGTCTGTACGCTAAATTACCCCCCCGTGGAACGGAGAGATAAAGTTTTGAACTTTTCGGTCTGTCCGCCTGTCCGCCAAATTTTTTACAGGGCTTCTCTGCACCCTTTCGCAGTGCAGTGACCAAGAATTTTACAGATAAAAAAAATTGACAAAATGGCTGACTTTTGAAAATCGGCTCTGGACTTGGCGTATGTACGGCAGTCTCACGCGCCTACAGGCCGCATGCCATTGATAGATGGAGTCGTTGCAATTTTTGTACACGGCTTCTCTGCAGCCTGCCGCAGTGCAGTAACCAACAGTTTTGAGGATGGGACCGAAATTGACAAAATGGTGGATTTTTTGAAAATCGCCGCTGTGCTTAGCGGTCTTACGCGTCTACTGGTTAATGGATTGATTCTCTTAAATGTTAGACACCTCGTCTACCTATCCTTCCACTTTTAAATTTTGCGTAGTCAACACGCAACAGCCTTACACACACGGGGATAGACGTACTCCTCCAGACGTAGTCAAGTTATAATTATCCCGAGTTCAAAACGATCAATGATGTCGATATTTTTTCTTTCTTTCTTTTCTTTTCTTTTCATTTCTTTTCTTTTTTTACTTTCTTTCTTTGCTATCGGTAGGGCAAAAACTGGCCAAATATTGGCAAAAAATAATGAGCGTTAAGAGTGTCACAAACAAAGCTGTTCGCCTCACAGGCTCAGTGCGGTTGCTCTTAATAGGAATGTTGCCCATGTGTCTCCCGAATTAAAGTGTAGCCGTTCGAGCTAAAATTGAGTAGGGGACGCTGTAAGAATTAAGCATGATAATAATAATAATAATAATAATAATAATAATAATAATAATAATAATAATAATAATAATAACAACAACATAATTGGCAGGTTTCTGCTTTTACCGTTGTAACGTCTTCGCTGTTTGATGTTTGTTAATATGTATCAGCCATTAAAAATAAACATCAGCAATCAGTAAGAATTCTCAGACCTTTGTACTCATTGTTTAGTGTGAATCAATTCGTTGCACAAAATCAGCTGGTTAGCCGGTTAGAACGCCTAATATTTGACTCAGGTGCGAGGTCAAAACCCGTGTCGGTTGCAGCAGACAGAGATGTAACGAAGGACTTGCCTGCGGAAGTAGCCGCTTTTGAGGTATTTTCATAGTGGCATTTTTCCCGACACATTAACACATGGGAGCCACATGGTTCTTGGCATTCTTTGCACTTGCCCGGATGAACTGTAAACAAGAAGCTAAGTCGGTTAAAAAGCGTGCTGGGCCGGGGCAACAAAGAGGATCTGGAATACTTGAACAGAGTGCTTTTGTGTATGGTTTTCCAGGAGTGGAGATACTCGTGATATGGGACGCTTGTCTGAATAATTCAGGTTCCAACTAGGCTATTCAGGGCTTGAGTTTTTTTTAAGCTCAGCCCGGTCGGAGAAGCAGTTTAAGAGATCTACCTGCCTGGCCATATACTTTACCAGCCCGACCACCAAATTCCTCGCCCTCTTTCAGCCCCCCTTCCTGAAATTATAATAAGCCAACATTGAAACTGTTTAAAATAAAACTATGCTTCAATAATATCGGTTATTCTTCTCGAAAAAGTCAGCAAGAATCTATACTGCGCATAGACATCACACATCACTGCGTCATATTTTATCCTCCTCCCCTTCTCTTCACCTCACTGCAACACAGTTACAACCCCCACCCCCGTGCAACACCCTTACAACCCCCTCAACCCCTCCCCCTCCCCTCCAGAAAGCGGCCGGTCGGTCAGGTAACGGCCGATAGCTGCCTGCCCGACCTGAGACTACCTGCCCGGACAGGTGGGGCAGTTGACAATGTAAAGTCCTGACATGTTACATAAACTATTCCAAAACTTTTGGTTTTAATCCTCAAGGGGAATTCTAGTTTAGTGTGCCTGGAATGTTATACAGTAAATATTAAAGGAACACAAACTGCGAATTTACCCGCTTTATTAGTCCCCCGCCGGGGGACTATAGTTTTCGGGTTTGTCTGTCCGTCTGTCCGTCCGTCTGTCCGTCTGTCGACACCTTTTTTGTTAACACATTCAAGCCTACATTTTTCCACCGATTGTTAAGATATTGTATATATGGGTAGTACTGGAACGAACAAGGATCGGTATTGTAAATGAGCCATGTCGGCCCATGGACATTGGCCCAGCTGAACTTCACAAATTTTCCCAATCCTTACTCAGTCGAATGAGTTTGTTAACACACTCAAGCCTACATTTTTCCACCGATTGTTAAGATATTGTATATATGGGTAGTACTGGAAGGAACAAGGATCGGTATTGTAAATGAGCCATGTCGGCCCAAGGACATTGGCCCAGCTGAACTTCACAAATTCTCCCAATGCTTACTCAGTTGAATGAGTTTGTTAACACACTCAAGCCTACATTTTTCCACCGATTGTTAAGATATTGTATATATGGATAGTACTGGAACGAGCAAGGATTGGTATTGTAAATGAGCCATGTCGGCCAAAGGACATTGGCCCAGCTGAACTTCAAAAATTTTCCCAATCCTTACTCAGTCGAATGAGTTTGTTAACACACTCAAGCCTACATTTCTGGTTCGATTGTTGAAATCTTTTAGATATAGGAAGTATTGGAACCAACAAAGGTCGGTATTGTAAATGAGCCCTGTCGGCCCAAGGACATTGGCCCAGCTGAACTTCACAAATTCTCCCAATGCTTACTCAGTTGAATGAGTTTGTTAACACACTTAAGCCTACAATTCTAGATCGATTGTTGAAATCTTTTAGATATAGGAGGTATTGGAACCAACAAAAGTCCGTATTGTAAATGAGCCCTGTCGGCCCAAGGACATTGGCCCAGCTGAACTTCAGAAATTTTCACAACCCTTACATGCTGGAATGAGTTTGTTGACACACTCAAGCCTACATTTCTGGTTCGATTGTTGAAATCTTTTAGATATAGGAAGTATTAGAACCAACAAAGGTCGGTATTGTAAATGAGCCCTGTCGGCCCAAGGACATTTGCCCAGCTGAACTTCACAAATTTTCCCAATCCTTACTCAGTTGAATGAGTTTGTTAACACAATAAAGCCTACAATTCTAGATCGATTGTTGAAATCCTTTAGATATAGGAAGTATTGGAACCAACAAAGGTCGGTATTGTAAATGAGCCCTGTCGGCCCAAGGACATTGGCCCAGCTGAACTTCAAAAATTTTCACAACCCTTACATACTGGAATGAGTTCGCTAACACACTCAAGCCTACATTTTTGGAAACAATTGGCAAAATGTTATACACATAGGTAGTATTGGTGGTAACAAGAATTGGTATTGTAAATGAGCCATGTTGGCCCAAGGACATTGGCCCAGCTTGAATTTTAAAATTCACGAATATGATACGAAGGGTTGTAGTCCAACCTAACAAAATCAAATACTGGGATTGTACGGCGGGGGACATAGTCAGTTTCACTGACCTACTTGTTTTTAATAAGCAAACAAATTTGGATTGAGCAAGTAATTGAAATTGTAATTAAATTGCTTGTCACTTTTCTGTTTTGATGGCAGAGGTTTGTAGAGCAGAGTGGGGGCGTGAGGGCAGGTTGGGACGAGTATGACAACTCGACGTTCATGAAATACAGGATAAAACACAAGGTATACAAAAATACATTTCTTCGATTTGACGCTTCATTTATGAAACGATTTAAAATTAATACGGAATTTTTGCTTGAATTTTCATTGATTCCCTTTTGTTTTGTAGTTGTTTCTTTGATGTGTAAAGTTTACACGTGTTCAGATAAACCGCAAACTTAATGGAATCTAAAATTGATTATCCGTGTATATTTGTTTTCATTTAAGTGAAAATCTGCTAAAGAATCCAAGCATGTGACTGGCTGGTTGTTGCAGGGTAAGCCAACCTTCATACGGGAGCTGATCCCTTCGTTACCGACCCGGGACGAGCGGGAAATCATTGAGCATGAGCGCTGGTATCAGCAATATTTAGATCTGAATGAGGAAAAGAAAGAAGCTATACAGAAATGGAGAGAAAAGAAACAGGTCAGTTCAAGAAGTACTTGGCAACAGCGTCACCAACTTTTGTGGCTATTTTTTTTCAATTTTTTTAAAGTTAATCTTTCATAGAAGCTTTTCTACAGTTTTGGCCCATGAATAATCACTTGCTTGACTGTAAATGGATAACGGGGTGGAAAAGCTTTCCGGGCTGTGACGAAAAGGAACTGGTCGTCATCAGTTGAGAAACTAATCGAACGTTTCTTTCTGTGAAACAAAATATTTCGGTAGATAAATGGTTATGCCTCCCCGACCAAGGGGAGACATATAGTGTTTGTACGTTCTATGTGTGTGTCAGCCTGTTGTGAACGAAATGTTATGCGCAAGACATCTCGAGAACGAAACGTCGGATCGACTTCAAACTTGATCGGTTTATTTCTTGGACGGTTCTGTCAACTTTTGTCACGTAATTAGGGCAGATGTGTGACGTCCTTACGTAACAATCTTATGTGCGAAATTTCTCAGCATCGTAGAAAGTTGAAACTTGGTGGGATTGCTGCTTGGTAGGTCCGAAAGAGTCTGTAAAATTTTTTCGCGAGTAGAACGAACGACTGCGGCGTATGACGTCATCACGTAAAATATGTATATATTATGAACAAGATCTTGTGTGCACAATATCTCGATAAGGGAAAGTCGTATCGATTTCAAATTTTACATGGGTATTTCTTGGGTGAGTCGGACGGTTCTGTCAACTTTTCACGCATGTCACATGATTAGGACGGGCGTATGACATCATAGCGTAAAAATTTTGTGTGCGAAATTTCTCAGCCGCTGAATATCGAAAAAAGTTGAAAGGTGGTGGGATTGCTGCTTGGTTGGTCCGAAAGATTCTGTTTGTCGCGAGTAGAACGAACGAATGAGGAGTATGACGTCGTCACGTAAAATATGTATATATTTTGAACCAGATCTTGTATGCACAATATCTCGGTAAAGTCATATCGACTTAAGATTTTATATGGATATTCCTTGGTTCAATCAGACGACCGTTTCAACTTTTAACGCGTGTGATGAAATTAAGAAAAGCATCATTACGTAAAAAAGTATCAGTTGTTAAGCAAAATATCTCGATAGCGGAAAGTCGGTAGACTTTAAACTTGGTGTAGTTATTCCTCGGATAAGTCGCACGGTTTTTGTTAAACATTATTAAACTCATATAGAAAATCAAGAAAGGTGCATAACGTCAACACCTCCCCCCCATTTTTCGCTTCTTTATTAACCAAGCATAGTTGTAACTACGTGGGGGATTTCAGCGTTTTCCAGAGCGTTCTCGAGTGTTCCTGCATTCTTTAGAATGCTTCAAAACAGTAACAGCATTAATGTCGGTCCATTGCTATTTGTTATTGCCTGAAATTGTGAAATTGAGCTTTTTGTGCATTTCTCATCTACGGCTGTTACGTAACATGCCACTCAGTCAGGGGTCGGTTTCAATTGTGGTGCATGATAAAGTCGTTATCTACGAGGTCATGGAATGGTATTGTGCTAGTTTTAAAGGTCTCAGCAGGTCTAGCTATTGATTTTTTTTTTCGCATACTTGATCCGGTTGCCAAGGTGTGCCATATATGAGAGCTATTTTGTATCGAATAGCATTATTTGCAGCAACTGGAAACATTTTTCGCTATTAAAGAATGTCATCTCATATCCTGTGTTATGAGAAGCAGCTCACCATTTTGGCACCGAAATGCCTTTCCCCTTCTCCCACCGAGGTGCGTCATCTGATGTGCAGTTATGAAGAATGCCTTTCTAGTGCTATTTGGCCGATGGGAACGTGCGAAGACAAGGTAGTCTATCATGGCTACAACTACATACAGACAGTTACAGTTACCTTGAGTAAAAGGGTTAGAGTTGCGCTTGCAGTCGTACCTACATTAGACAGCTGGGGGTGGGGGTGGGGGGGGGGGGTAGGGAGGATTATGGTTAGCAAAAAAAAAAAGTCCAGACCACCTTCAAGACCTGGATAAAAAGATGTAAAGTAAGACCCGTTTGCCGTGACCCCTTTCAGATTCGGGTAAAAAGACGTACGGTAAAACCTGCCTGTCTTGTCCAACTTCCAGACCCGGATAAAAATGTAACGTACAGTAAAACTACTGTAGTGACCAACTTCAGACCTGCATAAGAATGGCCTACAGTAAAACCCGTTTAAGCGACCTCCTTCCAGATTCGGATAAAAAAGACGTGTAGTAATATCTGTTTTAGTGACCACCATGTGTTTTGTTTATTTTAAAATTTTTACACTGTGATTATGGTTATGTTTACAGAAATGAATATTTTATTTCAGTAATTAAAAAAAGGAAATCTTTTTTTTATTTGGAGGAGGTGGGGGGGGGGAGATTATGGGTTTAATTGGGGAGACATTTGTCTTAGTTTACAAAAACAAGAAACTAAGCAGGTATCGCTTAACAGTGTGGAATATAAGCCTGTACCATTAGGTTCTGTGTGCACTGGCCGCTCCAGTTAGTCTTGGTGACACAAATTATGCTCCCATATTTTTTTATAGAATTTTTCGTCATCCACATTTCCAGATATCTGTTTTATGCACTTTTCTACCCAATTTTATGGCAGGTTTTAACGCGGTAAAGTGGCATAACCTGTTTCATTGATGTGTGTATTTCACAGTGAACCAGTCGATAATCACCACACATTGGGGGCGGTATATTGTTTCGGTCCTCAAATAAAACAAATACAGAATAAAACTTTTAAACTGGTTGTAAATTAATAATAGCCGTCGCACCTACTGCAACTCGTTATTAGTCACGTGGCGTTTGCAGTTCAGTATTTGATTGACACACACATGACGCACGCTTCGAGCACTGGTACTGCTACATTCCTGTTGTTAAGATAATGTTCCCTGTTTGTGGGGTAGGAGTGGGGGGGGGGGGGGGAGGGGTGAATTAATAAAAAATGGGTGTATTAATAAAAAATGCCTTTCCGTTTCTAAACTCAGAAACTATGTTGATGGAAAACTGCAACTGTATAAAAGTGTAGCAGATGTGTACGGTAATCTGCTTAATCACACAGTCATCCCAAGAAATTTTTTGTAAGTCCTCCGCCACCCCTCCCCGCGACCCCAACAAAGAAAAAAATATATCTGTATATTCCAGTATATCCAGTTCCGGTGATTTCAGCTGATCTAATTTTGGCAATGCAAAATTTTAGTCGTGATTTATAACTGAAGATAGATTTTCAGATATGGGAAAGGACAGGAGTTCTCAGGGTGTGTTTACTTGTTGTGCACCGTGTTTTCGTGTCTGTCTACAGGAGGAGAAGGAGCAAGTATTGGTCAATGCAGAGGGAGTGGACAGCGACGAGGAGGAGAAAAGGAAGAGGGAGGAGCAGTATAAAGAAATGGTGGAGCGAGAGAAGCATGAAAGAAAGCTTGAGTTAAACAGATGGAAAGTAGGTTGCTCGTCAAAACCTAGATGGAATATGGGTTACTTATCAAAAAAAAAAAAAAAAAAAAAAAAACTAAATAGAAGGTGATAGGGTGAAGGTTAGCTCAGTTGGTTAGAGCGCTTGTCTGGTAATCCCAAGCTCTCGAGTTCGATTCCAGCTCTTGGTGGAAAGCAGGGGATTGACGTTCGCTGCATTTGCCTTAGCTAAGCGAATGCTGTGGGTTAGATCACCTAACGCTCACTGAGGTTTTCGACCATCGCTTTTAAAAAAGGTTAATCTTCAAAAACTAGATGGAAGGTAGGTTACTTATCAAAAAACAAAAATAGATAGAATGTAGGTTACTCGTCAAAAAACTAGATGGCAGATGGGTTACTTATCAAGAAACAAAAATAGATAGAAGGTAGGTTACTCGTCAAAAAACTAGATGGCAGATGGGTTACTTATCAAAAACAAAAATAGATAGAAGCTATGTAACTCGTCAAAAACTAGATGGCAGATGGGTTACTTATCAAAAAACAAAAATAGATAGAAGGTAGGTAACTCGTCAAAAACTAGATGGCAGATGGGTTACTTATCAAAAAACAAAAATAGATAGAAGGTAGGTAACTCGTCAAAAACTAGATGGCAGATGGGTTACTTATCAAAAACAAAAATAGATAGAAGGTAGGTAACTCGTCAAAAACCAGACGAGACGAGCAAGAAGGTGGGTGACTTATAAAAAACTCTTGTAACCCTAAAAAAAACCCTTCATTTTTTTCGCCAGCCCTTAAAAATAAAAAACCCTTTAAACCTTTAAAAAAAAGCCTTTATTTTATTTTGAGCTGAAAACCCCCTTTTAAACCCTTGTGAAGATCTTCAGGTTATATCATATAGATATATATTGAGCATGTTCTTTATGGTTTCGACTCCAATAATATTTTGGTTCGTTATGTGTAGTTATCCTCCAGTATTTTCTTCTTTATGGTAAAGATCCAGGTATTCATGTTTGAGTTGTAGTTTTTTTCAGTTATGATAAAGAGCAATTGCGGTGGCAAAATACCGTTTCGTATGGGACAGTGTACACCAAATTAGATAAATACATTCCCTGTTTTTGTTTTGTTTTGTTTTTTTTTTTTTTTTTTTTGTTTTGTTTTATTTATTTTTTTTTTGCCATACTTATGCATATTATGCCCTGCACAGTGCATAAAAAAAATTAAACGAAAAATTTGGATCGAAATCATTGGGCTTTTCGATTGCAATCCATTCGTGGTTTCACATAAATGCAGTCCTGAAGATTTCAAGCTTATCCAAGATGATGAGAACCTGGAGAAGTTAAAGTTTCTCAGGCATGTCGATTCACGCTGGTTGACACTATTGCCGGCGCTTCAAAGAATCCGTGAACAATTTCGTGCTATCAAGAAGTATTTTCTTGAATTTCTCCCGAAAAATGACAAAAATGCTACCTCAACCAGGCGCTACAAAGTTTTGGCAGAAGAGAAGAGCTGAAAAAGTTCGAAAAAACTTTGTTGATTGAAATGACTTTTCTCGAAGCAGTCAAACCATTATTTGGTGAATTCTTGATTGTGTTCCAGACAGAATCTCGATATGCTTTATATGCTCATGAGACGTTTTATCAGTCATGAACTCATGGGGCCGTCTGGGGCAAAGTTGAATAAAGTCGATTGTACAAGGCGTGCCAATCAACGCCACGACCCAGGACTGGATGTAGGACTACCCTGTAGGGAGATCTTGTCTTCCGATGCCACAACGAAAGAAGTGTCTAGAGGAGTATGCGAGCGTTTTATGCTACATCAGTAACCTACCTTCAAGAGAAATTACCATTTCAGAATTCTCTACTGAAAGCCCTTTCATGCGTTCACGCGGAAAATAAGTGCAACCCAAACAGTGTAAATAAAATAAATAAGCTGTTGCTATGTCCTTGCCGTGTATCCGGCCAGAGGATGTGGTGCCTAGTAGATGAATGGCTCATATACCAGTCTCTAGAAATTCCGGGCGATTGGAAGAATTTGGACCTAGTGGGCATGGACCGGGGATGTGTTTCAGAGACACCCGTGGGAGCTCCGAGATTCAAGATACATGCTGATGTCGTTAAGCCGACCGTTTCCGTTTCCCATGGAAATGTGGACAGTCAGCGGTCTCTTTCAGAAAATAAGAAAGTCCTCACTAAGGACTGTGAGAAGCTCTCTGAAAAAACTCTCGTTGGCGTAAGACTGACATAAGACGCAGTTAAATCAGCCGAAGGGCGACTAGGATCAATCCCGATCACAAAGGAAATGAAAGCCCAATGCCGAGGTGCCGATGCCCTATATCAAGTAGATTTGGAGGATATGGCAAAGAAAGAGCGCGAAGAGAAAGGAAAGCAGGAAAAAGAAAATGAAGAAAAGCGGCAGAGCTGAAAAGTACAAGCTGGATTATAAGGAGTTAATTAAGTCAAAAGAATTGCGAATTAGATTGAAATGAAATTAGCTCGTTACAAGAACTGTCCAAAGACATGAAAAAAAATCGGTTCTGCAATAAAATCATATGACAAGACAGCCGCTCAATATGCACACAAGCTCAAACTTTTGGCTGCTAACCAGCAGACGATGGTCAGAGAAAAATTTAATGGCCGAAAACAAAAAATTGTATCTCAATTGCAAAAATTCACGTGCAAAAATTCAAAATAATATAAGGGTTATTAATCGAAATAAACAGTATTAGTAATTTTGCTGAATATATGCAGAATTTTGTGCATGTTAGAACTCTGAAAGTAGCGCAGAGCATGTAATGTTTGCAGTAGAAAATAAGTATCCCTAGTCAGGCTAGTTTTAAGAGCCTTTATACGAAAAAGCACTTATTTGATCTTTAATATCATTATTTTATTTACCAGACTATAATTGAAGTATATATTAAGTTTCTGTTCAGATTTAATACCACATTTAACCCCCGAAAAAAACCTTAAAACCTTTATTGAAATCGGAACCCTTAAAAAACCCTTAAATTTTTTTTTAAAACATTGGAAGCCTGCAAAATAGATAGATGGCAGGTTATGTGCTGAAAAATAAATGAAAGATAGGTTACGCGTCAAAACATAGATTGAGTAAGTTACTCTTCAGATAAATAAATAAATGGAGGTTACTCGTCAGAAAAGATGGCAGTGGATTACTTATCATAAAAAGATAAAGGGTAGGTCATTTGTCAAAATATAGATAGAGGATAAGTTATTTGTAAAAAAAAAAAACAAACATGGAAAGTAGACAACTCGGCAAAAAGATAGGGTACTCATAAAAAATATGGAAGGCAGGGTACTCATAAAAAAGTTTGAAGCCTGGTTACTCGTCAGTAATAGAAGGAAGATTTTTCCTGGTCAAAAGTAGATGGAAAATGGGTTACTGACCATAAAAAAAGGGGGAAAGATGGAAGGTAGGTTACTCCTCAAACAAAGTTCAAGTTCCATTTATCTTGTTTTTAAACTGGAGCTTGCTTTGTTGAAGGATTTCAGGGAACAGCTGGCCTCTGGCCTTTTGGGAATAAAAGTGGGGGAATGATGTTTAGAAGTTTCCTGCTAATTATAGTTATATTGATTAGAGGTTAAAAGAAAGCCGTAATGGAAGAGACCCACATGTAACAAGCTTTTTGTTTGTTTTTTTTTTTTTGACAATTTTTTCTCTTTGGCATATTATTCTTTTTAAGGTTGAAAAAGAGCTGGAAAAGGCCCAGGAGGAAGAAATGAAACTCCGACGAGAACTAGAAAGGGCCAAGAAACAAGAGCAAGCAAAAGAAAAACAGGTTTTGAAATAAGTTGTCACTACCTTGAAATTTTCTTTTCCTTTCTTTTTTTTTTCCTTTTTTTCTGTATCCGTGTTTTTTCCCTCTTTTAATGAACTTTATTATGGAAGTTTTTTTTTCTACTCAAAGCGCTAAATAAACGCTACGTGTTTTCAAATGAAAAAATGGAATAAATAAATGTACAGATAAAAATAGCAAAGGCTATGAACCCCAGCCGTAAGATCAGTTTATTTGTTAAAAAAGATGGAGATGAAGAAAAGAGTAGAGGAATACAAGAAGCAAAAGGAGGAGGAGAGAGAGCGGAGGGAGCATGAGGAGGCTGTGAGGGAGCAAACGGAGGCGCAAGTCCGAAAACAGCAGGCGCAAGATCTAGCCAGGTTCCAACAACGGGTGAGATCATGCTTGTCCCCCCACCCTCCCCACTAAACAAATACCAATGTGAGGTACAGAGCAGTATCTGTTTATCGGAGATCAGGGACTCATCGTCTTGAGTGCTCTGCAAGGTACGCTGTGTAGTTTGAATATTTTTGAATATGTGGATTTCTGCTGAAAGTCTGCAGTGCTGCTCTTTCTTGTAGAAAAAGTCATATTTTAACTGGAAGCAGCATTATAATCTCAGGGGAACCACGTAGTATCATATACGTCACCAAGCGTGCCCCTCCCCCTAAAAACGCGGCGGGTCATTCTGAGGCCAGACGCGGTCCACGTGGAGTGCCAATTTCGTTAAAAAGGGGGTTAATTTTCATTCGGTACTCCGCCTTACCCACAAAAGGGGTTTTTTTCGAAACCATACACCACTGTACACCTCGTTTAGTTAAAACAGGGGGTATTATTTCAAAATTAGCACTCCTCGTTTATGGGTCCTTTGAAAACGTCATGGGCACGCATGGTAACCATTGAGTGGTCCCCTGGCATTATCATTTACTCATAATTGTACAGGATATGGAACGTGTACGAAGTAAATTGGCCAGGGAACGCAGTAAACAAGAAGAAGAAAAGGAAAAACAAAGGAGACTGGCACGAATAAAAGGAAGGGTAGGTGCTCTCAGTTCTGGTGTCAGGCTCAGATTTCAGGCTTTAGTTTTAAGGGTCCAGTGGGTGTTGGCCTACTTTTTTAGGCGTTTGATTCATGCATCGACAGGCCGTGTCAGTCTTCGCTATAGTCCCGTCCCTTGTTCCCCTCACACTATTATTTGTTTCAATGAAACGACAAGTTTTTAGTCCAGCTGACTTCATCGGGCTGGTTTTATCGTATCTATAGACGAGTATCCGTCGGCTGTATTTAGGTATGTTCAGTTTTTATCGTATTCCTTTCCAGTTTTGTAAGAATGTTCTCTAGGTAGGCCTGTTGAAAACATTTTTTTGGCACTCTTTTTATTAATCTTGCTATATTGTCCGCTTAGAATAATAAGCGGTATATAAATGACGCGTAATGATAATATGAATCACACATAAAACAAGTGCATACGCCCGACACGAACATTATAGTTGACATTGACAGGTGGAAGCGAATGTGCAGAGAGATCCTAACCGATTACTGAAGCCGACGGCGGGCTGGGTAGAGAGACAGGCTGACCAGACGGCAGCCAACACTGGCCCCGTATTACACATGCCGCACAGGTGTCACGCTGCTCTCCACCTACGCTTTAATAGTGTGCTATTTTTGGCGGTTACTCTAGTCAGAATTGTAAAAGAATGGGTGTCCAAAAATGTGATGCCAATTTGTGAGCTGACAAAAGTAAAAAAAGCCAAAGAAGGAAAGTGGGAAAGAGAGCGGGTTTTTAATTTAAAATAAATGTCAATAAAAACGATAGAAGATCTAGATAGTTCTGTTTTGAAAGTGGCTCCCCCTACCATTCAAAAAGAAGGCAATTTTCGTCACTGAATGTCAGAATGACGTCTGTTTTCCAGAGCAATTCCAAGCTGGCGACAAAACCTCCACTAGTGCAAAGGCTGCCATATGAAAGGCTGCCACAAGTCTGCTGTTTTGTTGTGTTGAACGCATTGAGCAACAAACCTGACGTGCTAGAGTGTCGAAGTGAAACCTGCGGCGTGTAAGGGTCAGATGGGCGTATTAGAAGGCGAGGCTTCGAAAAGTCCTGCTTTGAACATATCTGCATCAGTTGTGCTGCAAACGCCGCCAGTATTTTGTAGCGGCTCAGACTGGAACAGTATCAGAACTGTGCAGTGTTATTTTGCGTACTGTTCGCACTCTGCTTTCCGGCTGGTGTTACCAGTGCCACAAACGCGATCGTGGCTTTGTTAGCCCACCTTCTTACAGAAGCAGGGGCTATAACAGTCGTTGAAAGTATGTGCGGATGTGCATATATATATGCTTTTAAGTTGGAAAATTTTCGCGTAGTGTTTTAGCCTGAATGTCTTGAAATTTTGGTTGAGGGTAGCGGACATACGTATCTACCTTGCTATTACGGAAAATTGGTGGAAATATTGGACAAAAACCAATTTTCTTTAAAACGTATCTCCTTCTAGGATTTGGTGGGAACGTTCTAAAATCTTAACTAACTCCAGAAAAGTAGTCTGACTGTCTTGAAATTGGCAGCAGCCATCATTGCCAAACTGGCTATTACTTTTTTGGTGATTGGCCAAAAACAATTTGGCCCAGTAGCACACATTACTGCTTAAATAGCTGTTACCTTTTTTGATAATTCGCCAAAAACTGGCGGAAATATTGACTAAAAATTTATTTTCTTTAAACCAATCTCCTGGCGTTTTCATATGAACATTCTACAGTTTTCTTTTTTGTCTGAAGGTATTGAGCATAAGTGTCCACATGGGTTTTTCTTGTTTTGGCGAATCGCCAAAAGTTTGACGATTCGGTAAAATTTTAACTAATTCCAAGGAAATCGTCTTATTGCCTTCTGTCTTGGAATTTTAAGTATGGACAACAGGCATTAGTACCTACCTGGCTGTAACTATATTTTGGTGATTGACCAAAATATTGGCAAAAGTTTTTGCGAAAACCCAAAACAATTTCAGTAAAATCTGAATGAACTCTAGGAAAACAGTCTTACTGTATTGAAATTTTAAGGAAAGGTAAACAGGCCTTACTACCCCCCTGGCTATTACAATTTTTGGTGCTTGACTAAAAAGTTGTGGAAATTTTGGGGAAAAAACGACACAGTTTTCAGTAACATCTTAACTCCCACTAGAGAAATGGCCTTGCTGTCTTGAAAGTTTGTTTAAAGCTAGCGATTAGTAGCACTTACCTTGTTTTGTTTTTCGTAATTCGGAATCTATTTGGCTGTTTTTTTTTAAAGCAAACTTTACTTCTGATTGGACATTGCTTGTTTTTGGTGACTGGACAAAATTTGGGGGAAATATTGCCGAAAAAAAAAAAAAACAAAAATAAGTAAAATCTTTACTCACACCAGAGAAATGGCCTTACCCTCTTCAAATAATGGATAAAAATAGCCATCATTACCTGGCTATTACTGTTTTTTTCGTAATTTGGAAATATTGGCGAAAAACCAGTTTCTTACTAAAATCTTAACAAACGCTAGTTGTATAATCGTACCGTCTTAAAACTCTAATTAGGGAAGCGGATATTCGTACCTACTTCGCCATCATTATGACTTCCCGACTGAGGGGAGACCTATGGTGTTTGTACGTTCTTTATGCGTATATGTGTCAGTCTGTTGTGAACAAAATGTTGTGTGCAAGATATCTCGAGAACGAAAAGTCCTATTGACTTCAAACTGGATCGATTTATTCCTTGGTTAGATCGGACGGTTCTGTCAACTTTTCACGCATGTCACATGATTAGAGCAGGCGTATGACATCATTACGTAAAAATCTTGTGTGCGAAATTTCTCAGCTCCTGAACATCGGAGAAAGTTGAAACTTGGTGGGATTGTTGCTTGTTAGGTCAGAAAATTTCTTAGATATTTTTTCGCGAGTAGAACGAACGAATGTGGCGTATGACGTCATCGGGTAAAGTATGTATGTATTTTGAACAAGATCCTGTGTGCAAAATATCTAGATAAATAACGGAAAGTCCTATCGACTTCAAATTTTATATGGATATTTCTTTAGTCGGTCTGACGCTTCTGTCAACTTTTGACGCATGTCACGTGATTAGGACAGGTGTATGATGTCATTGCGTTAAAATGTTGCATGCAAGAGTTCTCAGCCGCTGAACATCGGAGAAAGTTGAAACTTGGTGTTTTTTTTTGCTTGCTATTTTCGAAAGATTCTATTAAATTTTGTCACGAGTAGAACGAACGAATGTGGCTTGTGACGTCATCACGTAAACATGCATTTAATTTGGAGAAGATCTTGTTGCAAAATATCTCGATAATGGATAAGGGAAAGTCTTATCGACTTAGATTTTTTGGGCATCATTACGTAAAAAAATTATCTGTTGTTAAGTAACATATCTCGATAGTGGAAAGCCGGATCAACTTCAAACTTGATGTAGTTATTCCTCGATTAAGAAAAATTAAGAAAAGTGTATAACGTCAACACCCTCCTCTCCCCTCCCCCCTCCATTTTGTCTGCTGCTTTGAGAACTAAGCATAGTTGTTAACTACACTGTTGATTTCAACATTTCACAAGATTCTCGAGTGTTCCTGCATTCTTTAGAACAGCAACAGCATTACTGTCGGTCCATTCCAGGTATAGCTATTTTTTGCGCCGCATACTTGATTCAGTTGCCAAGCTATTCCAGACATCGGTTAGCATTGTTTGCAGTACCTGGAAGCATTATTCCCTTTTAAAGTGAGTCACCTGATATCTTGTGTTATGAGAAGCAGCTCACCATTTTGGCACCGAAATGACCCCCCTCCCCTGTTGTCCCATCGAGGTGAGTCATCTCATGTGCAGTTGGGAAGAATGCCTTTCTGGTGCTTTTTGGCCGATGGGAATGTACAAAGACGAGGTAGTATATCATGGGTGTAACTGCACTTAGAGTACAGACCGTTACCTTGGATAAAAGGGTTACAACCGTAAGGTTTGCGTTTACAGTCAGACCTACATTAGATGGCTGGAGAGGGAGGGGGAGGGTGGGTAAAACCTGTTTCAGCGACCATCTTTCAGACTTGGATGAAAAAGACGTGCAGTAACATCTGTTTTAGTGACCACCATCCGTTTTGTTTATTTTTGGATTTTTGACAATGAATTATCATTGTGCTTGCGGAAGTGAATATTTTCTTTCAGTAATAAGAAAAAAAAGGAAAATTGTTTTAGGAATAATGAGTTTAGTCGGGGAGATATTTGTTTTTGTTCATAAAAACAAGAAACTAAATAGGTGTCGATTGAAAGTGTGTGAAATAGCCATGTACTCTTATGTTTTGTGTGCACTGGTCGCTGTAGTTTTTTTTTTTTTTTTGTGGTTTTCCAGATCATCGGAAATACTGGCGATAAACCATTTTCTTTTTGAAATCTTAAGTGAAGCCAGGTATATGGCTTTACTCTGTATTATGAATAGGGGTAGCGAGCATTGGTACCTGGCTATATATATATATATATATATATATATATATATGTTACAGTCAATGTTGGAAACCCGCCATTTCACGAAATGGCAAACCGTGTTGGGTAAATTCGCGTAATGCCTAAAATCTTTTGCCGTTTCACGAAATAACCTAAAAGTTAGGTTATTTCACGAAATTACCTAAAAATCTTACATTTTATTTCACAAATTGGCAAACCAAGATCCGGCAAAATTGTGAAATAAGCTTTTTTTGCTCGAAATTTCTTACAATCATGACAAATATTGTGTCTTTTATCTGTTATAATTACAATAAAATTACTTCAGTCTTCAAATACAAATAATACATCATAGTTGGTTTGTTCCTTTAATTAATACATCACATGTTTCCTGTGATCCACAGTTGATTGCAACTGATCACAAGCTTTTAACGCGATCATATTAATTGTAATTCATGGTAATGCACACAAGTGTTTGTGTTCCTTTTTGATTAATTCAATTGCTATTAGGATAAATTTCAGAACAACACACTGAATTGGGTTAAGATGGACTCAGTAACTAGTTACCGATTTGCTGTTAACCTACTCTGAAAAAAGAACCTCCTATAACGTCTGCTTTCACCTACTCTGGAATTAAGCCGTTTTCATGGATTGGTCATAATAAGGAAACTTTCTCCATACTGGCCCCCCGAGAAGATATATTTTGATATAAATTTATCTGAAATCGGGACGTTTTTATCAAATTCCTAAAAACGGAGAACCAAATGCAGATAAATACAAACAGAAGCTGTACAAAGTATTTGAACAGTACAAATCGGTCTTTATGCCAAAAGACCAATATTACTCGACTGTGGAGGAATTAAAAGCATGCACCTTGAACACCGGCACAAAAAGCAGGCGTGAATATTATATTCTCACCAAGTATGAAATTATTATTATTAATATAAATTTTCTTCATTATTACTCGGATAATATTTGAAAATTTCAATGTTAATAAAATAGAATTCGAGAATAACATTATTGGGATACAAAAGCTTTAATATTACTCATAACTCGAGTTTTAAAGATAAGAAAAATACTAGCTGTCTTTAAAATTCTGCATTTGTGTTCCTGTTTTTGTCTCAAATGTAGGTTAAAACGTAAAAGATTTTCCTTTTTTTAATTTTCAGATACGAAGTTCGGCAATGCGGAGATGTGATATTCATATCGTTCATCCTGTGGTGTGAAACATTTTCGTAGGATTGATTGTATTTTATCAATAAACAGTTCAAACTTCTGTTTTTTCTATTTCCTGTGATATTCACTTGTTACAGATAACAGTTTGCCATTTCACGTAATGGCAAACCGAAAATTTAGGTAATTTCGTGAAATAACCTAACTTTTAGGTTATTTCGTGAAACGGCAAAATATTTTAGGCATTACGCGAATTTACCCAACACGGTTTGCCATTTCGTGAAATGGCGGGTTTCCAACATTGACTGTAACATATATTTCCATTTTATTCGGCAGAAATTGGCGGAAGAATGGGTGAAATTGTTTCAGTAAAATCTTAACTGACGCCAAGGAAATGCCTTACTTTCTTGAAATGTTGGATAAAGTCAGCAGGCTTTACTACCTGCCTGACTTTTACTTTTCTTTGACGATCCGCTAAAACTGGTGGAAATATTTGCCTAAACCAAATTTTCTTAGAAACGTATCTTCTAGGGCCTTTGTGAAAACGTCATAAAATTTTGGTTGAATTGTGTGTGTATTTGTGTGGTGGGGGTGGGTTGCAAGTAAAAATACATCTTTTATTTAAAAAAAAAACACCTTTGATTAAAATCCAGACCTAGGCTAAGAGAGGCCTGTCATAAAAATATAATTTTACTGCTACTGTTTCGGGAATACTCCAAAATTAGCAATAAATATTGACTAAAGTCCAATTTTTGCTAAAAATGTATGTCCTCCTGGGAATTTATTGAAGTCTTAAAGTTTTGATTGAAGGCAGAGACCACAAATGTACAACTGGCTTTTTTGTTAAATTGCTTGATATAAACGAAAACATTGAACGAAAACCAATTTTCGTTAAAAAAACGTAAAGACGTCCTCTTAGGAGTTAGTGAAAACATCATAAAATGTTGATTGAATGTACTTTGAAAAGCTGTCCACCTGGCCATTATTATTTTTGGTAGTTTACCCAAAAATAATAGAAATAGTAGGAAAAACCACTTTCAGTGTTGCCACGCCCTTTTAAGCTAAAAGCAGGACGCTGTCCTGCCAAAAGCAGGAAGATTTTTTCAAAAAAACAGGACAAAAGCAGGACGCCATATTTTAGTTTAAAAGGTGACTTTACTCGATATAACCACGTATGGGCAGCGCCAGAACATGAAGGAAAACTGCATTTAATTCTGGAGTTCAAAAATTAAAACTTCACTTACAATTTTCATGACGACGGGAATGCAAAGGTCAAAAATAGCAAAAATCGATAACCATAAAAATTTCTTTGGTTTTTCGCCAAAAAATTCGCCATTTTTTGCCAATCACTAAACATTCATAGCCAGTTAGGTAATATTGATTACTACCGTTACTTACAATTTCAAGACAGTAATACTATTTTACTGGGGTTAGTTCAGAATTTATGAAATTTCGTTTTTTAGATTTTAGCCAAAATTTTCGCCAATTTTTGGCCAATCACCAAAAATTGTACCAGCACAGGTAGGTAGGAAGGTCTGCAAATTTTACGTAAAATTTCAAGACTTGGACTATTTTCCTGGAGACCGTCAAGATTTTACCGAAAATTTGTTGGGTTTTCGCCAATTTTTGGCGAATCGCCAAAATAAGTAATAGCCAGATAGGTACTAACGCCTCCTACCTTCATCTAAAATTTCAAGACAGTATGATTATTTTCCAGCAGTTAGTTAAGATTTTACTGAAAAATTTCGGTTTTTTTTGCCAGAACTGTCGCCAATTTTTGACCAATCACCAAAAAAAAGTAACAGCCAGATAGGTAGAAACGCTTGCTATTCTCACTTAAAATTTCAAGACAGTAAGATTACTTTCCTAGAAGTAGTTAAGATTTTAAAACAAAATTTCGTTTTTCGCTAATATTTTTGCCAAATCGCCAAAAAAAAAGGTACAGCCAGGTAGGTGGTAACTCCTGCTACCTTCACATTAAATTCCAACACAGCAAGACTATTTTTCAGCAGTTAGTAAAGATTTTACAGAAGATTTTCGCCAGTTATTGGCCAACACCAAAACAAAAGTAATAGCTAGGTAGTAGTAAAGCCTGCTAACTGGACTGAAACTTTTAAAACAGTAAGATTACTTTCCTAGAAGTAGTTAAGACTTTACGAAAAAAATTTGTTTTTTCGCTAATGTTTTCGCCAATTTTTGGCGAATCGCCAAAAAAAGTAATAGCCAGGTGGACACTTATGCACCCTACCTTCCACCAAAATTTCAAGACATTCAGGCTAGAATCCTGGGAGAATATACGATTTTTCAACTTAAAAGAGTTCATTCGCACATACTTTCAGCAACTGTTATAGCCCCTGCTTCTGAAAGAAGCTGGGGCTAAAAAAAGAACAATAAAGAACGCTTGTAGAAAAAAGTACGTTTTGAGGCAAAAAAAAAAAAAAAAAAAAAAACGATGCGAAAATAAAGACTACATCTTTTTAAAAAAAGAATGATCCGGCAATCCTGCTAATAGTCACATTCTGTACAAACACCGAAAAATTTAGGTAGAGGCGCCAAAGGGGCCAAAAAAAAATCTGATCTTGAACTAAATAATGAATTATTCGGTTATAAAAGCAGAACAAAAGCTGGACGAGATTTCACAATTTTGCTAAAAGCAGGATAAAAACAGAACATTTGCCCTTTTCAGCTCAAAAGCAGGACAAAAGCAGGACGTTTTCCAAAAATGCGAAAAAAGCAGGACATCTGCAAAAAGCAGGACGGTGTGGCAACACTGCACTTTCTTTTTAAGATCTTAACTAAGGACATGGTCTTGTTGCCATTTTATTTAAAGGTGAGAGACTTATTACCTGCGTGGCTATTATTTTTTTGGCGATAAACCATTTGTGTATTAAAATCTTGACTGCCAACAGTTACATAGCGTTACTGGCTTGAAATTTTCGTCACAGGTTATACTTGTATGTCATCAATCTTGTCATCAACAGTCGTGAGCTGGGGCATTGTCCATGGACATATTTTTATTTCATGATTTTTGGTACAAATATATTCTTATAATTTATATACTTTTTGTCCATAGACATATTTTTATTTCATGATTTTGGGTACAAATGTATTCTTATAATTTATATAATTTTTGCAATCCGCTGCGATGCTTTCTAACGCCTGGTTGTCATGGTGATACCAAGCAAACACTCTCAGTAGTGCGCCATGCGTCGTTTACGACTGAACCTATCTACCGGCGTATTTACCAAAATACTACTGCTGCCTTTTGGACGCGTATTAACAGTCATGAAATAAAAACAAAGGACACTGGTTTTCAACTGTAAAGACAGGTGTACTGTTAAACATGGAGTGTGTAGCTTCCGTCTTAGTGAAGTAATGCAGGCTGGTCACGTGGCAAATAAACAAGCTCAGAGGTTTTTGTAGCATGTTTATTATTTTACGTTACAATTTAAACAAAAAGTGCACTAAAAGACAACGTCCTAACAATGTCCCTGCTTTATTGGTATTCCACTTTGGTGGGTTTTTACCACAAATGAGTGAAGCGTGTAAATCTCCCACGCATCGCCAGCTGTGTGCACACAAATATTCATGCGCGAAAAACGTGCTTGAAGCAGATTTGAATAACAGCAAAGTGTTACCAGGAACTGACCATATTTTAAGATTGTAGTAGCCACACTTTATTTTGGGTTGAAATGATGGAAAAACAGTGTAGGAAACGACGGTTCTTGGGGCAGCAGAATACATTGTTTTCAATCTTATTTAGCCGTCAGAAAAACAAATTAATGTGCTGCATATGCTACGAGGCCGTACTGACCGACTTTGAATCCAGCCTATATTTTAAAAAATCCTTGAAACATAAAACTTAACTCGTGTTAAAATGATAGCCCATGACTCGTGTTATTACAATACCATTTTTAACAAACAGTTTATGACATTCATATTGAAACGAAACGTGAATCGTGATGAATTATGTGACCAGCTGAACGACCGCACCAGCTAATCGATTGACAGTCTTCACGGTTCCCGCTATACAAACAATCATCCGATCTGGGTGGGACTAGTTATGCTTGATACACACAGCTATTCCTCGACTTCTTTGAATCAAAAGTCGTGAATCGTTCCACGGATAATTCTGGAAATGTGCGCCATCTGGGAAAATCGTGAGCCACTTATGTGCCCGACCATTATCCGTGCACCGCCCAGAAAACCGAAGCGCCATGGCGCACGCCAATGTCAATTACTTTTTTGCGGCAGTGTCCCTTACCTCGGACAAATCTCGCTCGATTATATCTATTTTTCTACACTTCAAAATATGACCACATTAACTTTTAAATAGAAAACCTGATGCTTTAGACAGTGTTTGCTGCAAACAATTATGGCGCCCCATGCAAGAATAATTCCTTCCACCCCCTTCTTTGCGAATTAATAACACATAAGGAGAACGAGAAAAGAAAAGAGCGAGTTAATGGTAGATGTGAAGACTGCCACTTTTTTAACCTAAAGTAACTTTGGTTGATTAATGTTGTGCAGCGTTTTCAAGATAAAGGAAGGCATTTATAAAGCCGGAAAGAAGAAAATAGTCTTTTGGCCAAGCCCCCTTTTTTCTTTTGTTTACGTAGCCAGCTGCCGATATTTTTTCTTGAAAAACTTAGACCCAGCCAGTTTTTATTATTATTTCGCCCAAAGATTAATTTTTCTAGGTAGTTGTTATAGAATAGTTCAGAAGTGAGTACTGTTAGGAGTACCGATACACAAGATAAACAAAATGATTAATACAATGTGTGCGGAGATCATGACAAACCTGGATAGTTGAGTATATGCGGAGGACGTCAGAGCGAGCACCTCTCAGTCCTCTTATTATGACTGAGTTACACAGCAACGAGTGGAAAGGCATGCTGCAAGAGGGATTCAGGTTTCCACAGAGATCATAAGTGACATAAAATAAAATGAAAGTAGAAAAATATATAAATAAAAAATACCAAAGAATAAAACAATAATGTAAGAAACAAGCAAGTATAACAGGTCTCCCGTCTGGAGATGCAAACACGAAAGTATAACGGGCCTCCCGCCTGGAGATGCAAACACACAAGTATAACGGGCCTGCATCAATGTGACGCGAGTAGCTCACATGCCAAAAATATTAATTACAATTCACATTGAGGGATGGGATTGCCTCTGTTTGCCTTACCAGCAAGGCAACTAATTCCTGAGCATTAGGGAAGTGTTTTAGGACTCTTACGCTTTAAAAAAATGCGCTGTCCAAAATTTGTTCTTATTAACAAATTATCAGATAATACGATTTTTTTACATTGAAAAGAAATTGAGACCAGCGATTTTGTTCGCATTAACTGATTTCGTATTAAATGGGGCGCACTTTATGTTTTTGCCCATAATTTCTATTACATTTATAATTTTCACAAATATTGTATTGTTATTACATAAGGCAGCAGTATTCAATTAAATTCAATTTGAACGCTCTTGTGGCAGCAAAAATTATAGCTTATAGAAAAGCAAATAAATGTTGACGAGTCAATATCCAGTCAATACCACAGCGTGACAGAGGCACAATCGCCCATGTACCTTGTTTCTGCCATACTGTCTTTTTGACATTTTTCATGAATCCGAAGAAAATACAACTTCACATAACTTCACTATATCCTGTGTCTGTGTGTTCAGTGTCAAAACAATCTGACCCATAAGTTCGGAGATCTAGCCCGAACACGAACCCGTGACCTTGCGTATAATCGGCTGAAAGTTTAAATGGGTCCCATTGCAAACTGCCTTTTGAACTGTTACACAATAAAATGTTTACCTTAATCAAAGGATACAGAAACAAATACTCCCGTCTCTCATGTCAGTGGAATAACAACAACAATATTGTGGTCTTTTTGATGAAAAGCGCTGGATTTTTATGGCGAGTGGTTCATATTTGTGGTATGAGCCGCGGGAAGGGTCGTGGCGTGTTCCACCCTGCCCGCGTTTACACCACTGCCTGGTTTGATTAGGAAACGAACGCGCATCACTACCATAATACAAATGCAATTCTTTCTATAGAATCCTCAAGTCTATCCTTTCCCACAAAAATATGTAAAAAAGTCCCTAAAATGAGCTCGTTAGGAGTGCTGTTTCACATGAGACTGCAGGCCTTTGAGCCAGTCTTGCCGCTGGCGGCTTTAGCGGCGGCCGCGGCGCCTGCCTCGTTACCGCTGCCCCTCAGCTTCTGGGCCGCTATCTCCCTCGTCTGTGACCTGTGCAAAGGTGCTGCAACAACACAACAATTCGAAGCCTTGAACATAAATCTGCATTTTTTCCTTTAGATTTTAATATTATAAAAAGTATCAACTCAAAACCCCAATGTTTCCGGTTTTCTAAAAAGTAAGTTAAACTACAGCCTCAGACACACACGATCCCCCGTGTGACGCAGAAATCGGTGCTTACGTTGGTTTCCAAAAATGCATGCTGCTGCCACTTTCATAATGTTTGTCTTGCAATTTTAAATTTCAACAAAAGCTAAGTTTTATATTTAAGAAAAGTTATTTTGGCACTTTTCAATATATGTTTTATCCATGTGTGAAATTTTAAAAATATCAGAATAATAGATTTTGTTTGTTCTGTCATTATTTCATGATCCGAATTAAACTAGAGCGGCCAGCTAACAAAAGTAAAGACTTATATCACACTTCCAATTGACACCTATTTAATGTCTTGTTTTTGTAAACAAAAACAAATGTCTCCCGAACTGAACAGAAGTCGTTCTCATAACGTTTGTTCACAACAAACTGACGCACGCGCACACGCACACATACGGAACGTACAAACATTAGATGTCTCCCCTTGGTCGGGGAGACATAAATACGGCGTTGCATACCTTCCATATGTTTTATCCGTGTATGCAATTTCGAAACAATCCGACCTAGTTTCGGGAATACAACCCGGGCACGTTCCATTATGCGGATAAAATTATAAAATTTCAAAATGCTGCCATTGTTATAAAAATATGTTGCGCATCTGCAGTATGTGCTCTATCCGTATGCGAAAACAATCCAATTAATAGTTTGAAAGATCTAGCTAGGACACGACGTTGAAAATACAACAAGTTGCAACAATTGAAAATTCTGTCATTTGGATGATTTTTTATGAATCCGAACAAAAATATGACGTTGCACACCTTCGATATGTTCTCACATTACGACAGACGGACGAGCTCATAACTATATGCCCCAGTTATACAGGGATAATAATTGCTTATATTCCTTTTTTTTTTTAGTAATAGATTTACGCATGTATTATGTCTAACGTTTTTAGTTATCTCCCGTGTAACGAGGGGATATAGGTTTCAGCTTGTCCATCTGTCCGTCTGTCTGTCCGCCTTCGTGCGCCCTCGTGTCCGGGCTATATCTCCGAAAGTATCTGTGGTATAGCTTTTTCTTTTGGCAAACGGTTAGAACGTATATTAAAGGTGTGCAACGTCGTATTATTTTTAAATAGGCCAAAAATCGCAAAAATACGACTTGACAAAAATGTTTTTCAGGAAATTTGTTAGCACAGAGATAATTTTTGTCCAGACGAGTTCTGCAAAACTATTCAATCCAGCGTTCTGAAATTTTATGCGGTGAAAATATATATATATTGTAGATGTGCAACGTCAAATTATTTTTGAAATCGGCCAAAAATTCTCAAGACTACGACTTGTCAAATATGGCTGTTTTTCAGGAAATTTGTTAGCACGGAGGTAGGTTTTGTCCAGACGAGTTCTTCAAAACTATTTGATCCAACGTTCTGTAATTTTATACAGTGAAAATATATATGTTGTAGATGTGCAACGTCGCATTATTTTTGAAATCGGCCAAATTTGTAAACGCGACCGTCAAGTGACAGTGGCCCAGTTGAGGATTCAATCTTGTGTCTCTTGAAAAATGGCAAGATAGTCTGATCTGGTTGAATTTTTTTAATAATAAATTATGCTGAAATTATGAAAATGTTTGAATATTTGTAATAAATGGAAAAAAATGCAGATGCAGGAATTTTACTCCAATTTGTTATTAAATTCAAACAGAAGTCAAATGTAAAAATTAAAATAAAGACCTTTCATTTATTACTTATCTTGGGTCTTGTTTCAAGTGAGTATTAAAATGTGGACACAATTCTGGAATACCCTATCCAGAACCTATTATCGCCCACTTGAAAATATCATAGAACTGACCAACTGAATTACTGAAATCATTCAAGCCCAACCAGAAGTACTTGCATGTAACATATTTTGCCCCTGTGCAAATTGGAACTTTGCTTTGTTGAGAAAAATGGAAATCTGTAATTTTTAAGAGTTGCGCACTTAAAGCTCAGTAGATTCAAAAATAAGTCGAAATTCAAAAATCGTAAAATTCATAAAAGTTTTCGGAATCTTCCGACGAAAAATGAGGGACTAGATAGGTTTTGTTCGTATTTTGCCCAAATTGGCAATAAACTCGCAAAAAAAAAATGGTTTAAACCAAAAAAGAAAAAAAAATGCTAATGAAGTAGGGGGTTAAGAACTCGTGTTTAAAATTTGGTAAGAATCGGATAAAAAATAAAAAAATATTCCACTTTAACCGTCGCGGGACGGACAGACGGGCGGACGGACGACACTTGGCCCCATTTGTATAGCCCTGTTGGTTGAAAAGCCAACTGGGCTAAAACTAAGACTTGTTAAAAATGTATGTTATTGTGGAAACTTGTTTGCACGGAGATTTGGTCCAGAAATTCTCCGAAACTATTCGATCCAGCGCTGTGAAATTTTATGCAGCGGAAATATCTATATTGTAGATATGCAACGTCGTATTATTTTTGAAATCAACCAAAAATTCTCAAAAATACGACATCTCAAAAATATATATTTTTTGTGTTAAACCTATTTGCACGGAGATAGATTTTGTCAAGATGCGTTCTCCGAAACTATTCGATCAAGCGTTCTTATTTTTTTTGCAGTGAAAATATATATGCTGTAGATGTGATGCGTCGTCTTTTTTTTTTTAAATCGACCAAAAATTGTTAGGCAATGTAGGGTTTTCAATTTCACTGAATTTACTAACATCCAGTGACATTATGTTTTACACGGGGGATGGTGCCTCACTGAGGCTCTAGTTCTTACAGCAGATAATTAAAATGTCTTGTTGACAATGATTATGGACGATATGGCCTGTGGTTGGTAGCTGGCCTGGTGTGTGAGACGGTTTTTGGACGTGTAACTGATATTACTCTTTGCCTCCTTTACTCCGGATATATGCATTTTATCAACAAATGCTGAGTGGTTCCGCGCAAGCTCTTGAAAACTGTCGATATTACAGTTCTGGCATTTTACAAAATAAGTACAAATGGAGAACTTGGTGCCCAACTCCTTCACCACCACTTTGCCACTTCGCCGTTACGGGAACACCTTCACTGGTTAACTTGTTTTTGTACATTTTGAGTGAATTCAGTTCTACTCTGACCGGAAGTACCTTCATTTGACAGTCATTATTCACGCGTTATTCAATTTAAATTGTGTATTATTGTTGGCAAAATGCAGCAGTCGATGGTTTTACAAATCCATACCTTTCTTTGGAGGCGATTTGTCGACCTGTTCGGTGGAATTTTCTTCTTTCACGCCCTTATTGTCACTAGGTTTATTACTTTGATCTGTGCCAGGCTGATACTCAGAAACGGGTTCTGTCCGGTTATCAGAAATACGTCTAGATAATGAGTCCACTTGGATGTTATCTTTCTGGTACGTGTCATTAAAAACACCATCGTCTTCTTCGGTAAACACAGTGATGCGGTCATCTTCCTGCTGATGCTTGGGGCATAGCCACAGAATCTTACCACTTGGTAAATAGCACCTACAAGAATATTACCATTGCAAAATAGCATCTAAAAGATGTAGCACGCATTCTATGCAAAGTTTTAAAATTTATATCATATCTAATATCAGCTTATATCACTTTAATATCACCGTTAAATGCACAGCTGGGAATTGTTTTTTTCCCTCCCCTTGCCTAGATTAAAACACAAGATGACGTATTTTTCCGCTCCCCCCCCCCACCCCTCGTTTTCCAAAATGAACGCAATTGTAATCCGACCAAACTAGACAAGTAAGAGTAAACAGCCAATATTTCAGCCAGATGCGTTGAGAATTCACCTGTGAGTTCCAAATGAGACTTTCAACACATATACCTTTTGAGCGACCCCCGCATGAGGTCTTTATCCAGCTGTATCACCGAGTTCCGTAAGTCTTCATACTCGTCTGTGAAATCCGCCTCTAACCCACTTTGCTGAAAGAGCATTACAAGTGTTTCAGGTCAAATTACGCACAGAACGAGACATGCTCAGACGAGTATCCGGGCAGCTCGCATCTGGACATCGCGTAATCACACCAGCAGGCAGGCATCTCGCAACCGGTCAATCTAAACTTGATGAATAAACTCGATAAATAAACTTATTTTTCTTTATTTTGTTATTTTTTTATCTTTTACAAAATGAAAACATAGACATCGGAGATGCAGAGCCCTCAGCCAATAGCGGTTACATCACTGTGGTCCAGTTACTCTTTTGAAATACCGCCCGGGCAAAAACAATATACAAGGTGCAACGGATGGAGCCACAGATAGGTACTTGGACATCTACACTATAATAAATAAATAGTTTTTGAGATATCGCCAGGACAAGAAAAAGGTTTAAAGTGCGACAGACGGACAGACCAATGGATACAGGGCAAATTCAACCCACCCTTCAATCTGTACTATATATACTTTTCTCCTGTAAGGTTTGGTGAAGATCCGATAATTAGTTTTTGTGGTATCGCCCGGACAAGAAAAAACTTTAAAGTGTGACGGATGGACAGACGGACGACAAGGCCAAATCGAACTCACCGTTGCACATCTACACTACATATACTTCCTTCCTGTAAGGTTTGGTGAAGATCCGATGAATACTTTTTGAGATATCGCCCGGACAAGAAAAAAGTTTCAAGTGCGACGGACGGACAGACGGACATGAGACAAATTGAACCCCCGTCGCACATCTACACTATATATACTTCCTTCTTGTAAGGCTTGGTGAAGTTCCAATGAAATTTTTTTTTGAGATATCGCCCAGACAAAAAAAGTTTACGCACAGACGGACGTACGATATGTAGCTTATGTGGTAGTCGCTATGTGGTAATCCAAAAATCCAGTAATTAAGTGGTAGTCCGTTTCATTATGTGGTGAAAAAATATTTTGACGTTTAAAAAATACTTATGTGGTACACTACCACATAACGTACTGTGTTATGTGGTACATACCACATAATGTCAGATTTATTTTATAGACTGCCTTATGTGGTAAATACCACATAATGTACTGTGTTATGTGGTACATACCACATAGCTTCAGATTTATTTTAAAGACTGCCTTATGTGGGAAATACCACATAATGTAACGTTTATGTTTCCTATTGCTTATGTTATATACACCACATAGCAACCCATTTATGTTATAGATTGCTTTATGTGATACATACCACACAACATTGTTTTTCTTATTGCTTGGGTGATCCATACCACAGGAAAATAAAGATAATCAAAGGCTGCTTTATGTCATTAAAATATATTTATGATTATAATACATACGGATCATTATACTATGCACTTGATATTATGGGGATATTTCATATTTCTGAGAGCAAAGTACTCTATCTGTGCACAGTTGGTAGAATTGTGAATGACAAAGGAAGCAAAGCTTGGAGTTCATTGTTCCAAACTGTGCATACTATTTCCAAAGATATATTACAAAATCACTTCTTAGTGAAGAAATACTTTGCATGCTAGCTCCTGCTACCTATATTTGCTCAATAATATGAGTCTCAAGTGATATTGCTTGATCTACAGTGCTTAACCTTATGTGTTAACAAACCACATAATGCAAAGGACCCTATCCAATCTGTTTTTAATAATTTAGTTATTGCTCTCTAAATAATTTCGATGCAATAAAATGCGTTTAATGCAACGCCTTTAGCGAAGGCACATGAAAAGTTCGAAGTATCCTACTTCAATACAGGCGCCTAAATAAAGTGTAAAATAATGATATTACTTTTGTGCATTGGGTCATAGCTACATCACCCACGGATATCTTTTGAGAGGCGATGCTCCTCCACAATGTATTGGTTGTCAAGAACGTTTGACTGCAAAACATATTCTACTCAACTGCATAGATTTTCAGAACATTCGTTCACGCTACTACAGTGTGAATTCCATGAAAGACCTTTTTACAAAGGTAGCACCAAGCAAAATTATTTCTTTTCTGAAAGAAATACACTTGTACAGCAAGTTTTAAATTGAATTAAGTTGATTTTAGATGTATACATTACTTGTTTTGTCTATTTTAATTGATTTTAATTTAAACTGAGTCTTCCTATAGCAACAGAACTGACACAATATGACCCTAACGGGTTGCCAGTGTCGTTAAACCAATCAATCAATCAATGGGTCATAGCTTATGTAATGCTTTCCATACTTCAAAGAACGGGTATATTTAGATACTACTTTGACTAGTTTATTTCAAAACATATATTAAAATACACATAAGATATATCTGCAACATAAGACCTGAGACACTTAAGACTCTCTGTACTCTATTAATTCCAAAGGTATATCACAAAATCACTTCTAAAGGAAGAAACAATTTGAGTGCTAGTTTCCGTTACCTAAATTCGACCAGTACCAGGAGTCTCAAGTGTTTCGATGACTGTACATCTTAGCTAGCCTTAAAATACTTAAGCAGAAAAGCGGACTTTCGGTGTACTGTCGTCAAAGGCATCATACTTACTCAATGCCTTATATCATCACTCAGTACACCTAGTCGAATAATTCAACAAAGTCAAAAGGCCTGCTAAATAAATAAAAGTAAGACCTCTAAAAAGACAATCCTTAAATACATTATAAGTATCAAAAACCGCAAAAACGTTTAACATGTAGTTTATGATACTACCTGATCCACAGTCCTTAACCTTATATGGTAACAAACCACATAATGCAAAGGACCCTATCAAATCTTTAAAATTCAGTTCGAGCTCTCGAAATAATATCTATTTTCCAAAAATATATAACAAATCACTTCTTAGTGAAGAAATACTTTGCATGCTAGCTCCTGCTACCTAGTCAAACAATTCAACAAAATCAAAGGGCTTGTCTAAATAAATCAAGTAATGCCCCCAAAAAGAAAATCCTCAAATACATTTTCAGTTTCAAAAACTGCAAAATATGTTTAACATGTAGTTCATGATATTACTTGATCCACAGTCCTTAACCTTATGTGGTAACAAACCACATAATGCAAAGGATCCTATCAAATCTTTAAAATGCAGTTCGAGCTCTCAAAATAATGCCTATTATTTCCAAAGATATATTACAAAATCACTTCTTAGTGAAGGAATACTTTGCATGCTATCTAGTGCTGCCTATATTTGCTCAGTAATATGAGTCTCAAGTGATATTGCTTGATCTAGTCCTGAACCTTATGTGGTAACAAACCACATAATGCAAAGGACCCTATCCAGTCTTTTTTTAAATTCAGTTATAGCTCCAAAAATACCTCTTTAAATACATTTTAAGTTTCAAAAACCGCAAAAATGTTTACCATGTAGATCATGATATTACTTGATCCACAGTCCTTAACCTTATGTGGTAACAAACCACATAATGCAAAGGATCCTACCAAATCTTTAAATTTCAGTTCGAGCTGTCGAAATAATATGTATTATTTCCAAAGATATATTACAAAATCACTTCTTAGTGAAAAATACTTTGCATGCTAGCTCCTGCTGCTTATATTTGCTTAGTAATATGAGTCTCAAGTGATATTGCTTGATCTACAGTCCTTGACCTTATGTGGTGACAAACGACATAATGCAAAGGACCCTATCCAATCTTTTTTTAATAATTTAGTTATAGCTCTCTAAATAATTTCGATGCAATGAAATGCCTTTAATGCAACGCCTTTAGCGAAGGCACATGAAAAGTTCGAAGTATCCTACTTCAATACTGGCGCATAAACAAAGTGTAAAATAATTACTTTTGTGTATTGGGTCATAGCTGTACTGCTTGCGATACTTCAAAGAACGGGTATATTTGGATACTACTTTGGCTAGTTTATTTCAAAACATGTATTAAAATACACATAAGATACATCTGCAATATAAACCCTGAGACACTTAAGATCTCTGCATTCTATTAACTGCAAACGTATATCACAAAATCACTTCTAAAGGAAGAAACAATTTGAGTGCTAGCTTCTGTTACCTAAAATCGCTCAGTACCAGGAGTCTCAAGTGTTTCGATGACTGTGCATCTTAACTAGCCTTAAAATACTTAAGTAGAAAAGCAGACTTTCGGTGTACTGTCGTCAAAGGCATCATACTTATTCCAATGCCTTATATCATCAGTCAGGGGTACACCTAGTCAAACAAATCAACAAAATCAAAAGGTTTGTCTAAACAAATCAACTAATACCTAAAAAAATACCTCCTTAAATACATTTTAAGTTTCAAAAACTGCAAAAATGTTTACCATGTAGTTCATGATATTACTTGATCCACAGTCCTTAACCTTATGTGGTAACTAACCACATAATGCAAAGGAACCTATCAAATCTTTAAAATTAAGTTCGAGCTCTCAAAATAATGTATGTTATTTCCAAAAATATATTACAAAATCACTTCTTAGTGAAGAAATACTTTGCATGCTATCTAGTGCTGCCTATATTTGCTCAGTTATAGGAGTCTCAAGTGATATTGCTTGATCTACAGTCCTTAACCTTATGTGGTAACAAACCACATAATGCAAAGGACCCTATCCAGTCTTTTTTTAAGTTCAGTTATAGCTCTCTAAATAATTTCGATGCAATGAAATACCTTTAATGCAACGTATTTAGCGAAGGAACATCATAAGTTTGAAGTATGCTACTTCAATACTGGCGCCTAAACAAAGTGTAAAATAATGACATTACTGCTTTGTATTTTGTCATAGCTTATGTAATGCTTCCGATACTTCAAAGAACAAACAATTTGAGTGCTAGATGGTGTTACCTAAAATCGCTCAGTACCAGGAGTCTCAAGTGTTTCGATGACTGTGCATCTTAACTAGCCTTAAAATACTTAAGTAGAAAAGCAGACTTTCGGTGTACTGTCGTCAAAGGCATCATACTAATTCCAATGCCTTATATCAGCAGTCAGGGGTACACCTAGTCAAACAATTTAACAAAATCAAAAGGTTTGTCTAAACAAATCAACTAATACCTCCAAAAATACCTCCTTAAATACATTTTAAGTTTCAAAAACCGCAAAAATGTTTACCATGTAGTTCATGATATTACTTGATCCACAGTCCTTAACCTTATGTGGTAACAAACCACATAATGCAAAGAATCCTACCAAATCGTTAAATTTCAGTTCGAGCTCTGGTAATAATATCTATTATTTCCAAAGATATATTACAAAATCACTCGTTAGTGAAGAAATACTTTGCATGCTAGCTCCTGCTGCTTATATTTGCTTAGTAATATGAGTCTCAAGTGATATTGCTTGATCTACAGTCCTTGACCTTATGTGGTAACAAAGGACATAATGCAAAGGACCCTATCCAATCTTTTTTTAATAATTTAGTTATAGCTCTCTAAATAATTTCTATGCAATGAAACGCCTTTAATGCAACGCCTTTAGCGAAGGCACATGAAAAGTTCGAAGTATCCTACTTCAATACTGGCGCATAAACAAAGTGTAAAATAATTACTTTTGTGTATTGGGTCATAGCTGTACTGCTTCCGATACTTCAAAGAACGGGTATATTTGGATACTACTGAGGCTAGTTTATTTCAAGATATGTATTAAAATACACATAAGATATATCTGCAATATAAACTCTGAGACACTTAAGGCATCATACTTATGCCAATGCCTTATATCATCAGTCAGGGGTACACCTAGTTCAACAATTCAACAAAATCAAAAGGCTTGTCTAAACAAATCAAGTAATACCTCCAAAAAGAAAATCCTTAACTACATTTTCAGTTTCAAAAACCGCAAAAAAATGTTTACCATGTACTTCACGATATTACTTGATCCACAGTCCTTAACCTTATGTGGTAACAAACTACATAATGCAAAGTAACCTATCAAATCTTTAAAATTAAGTTCGAGCTCTCAAAATAATGTATATTATTTCCAAAAATATATTACAAAATCACTTCTTAGTGAAGAAATACTTTGCATGCTATCTAGTGCTTCTTATATTTGCTCAGTTATAGGAGTCTCAAGTGATATTGCTTGATCTACAGTCCTTAACCTTATGTGGTAACAAACCACATAATGCAAAGGACCCTATCCAGTCTTTTTTTAAATTCAGTTATAGCTCTCTAAATAATTTCGATGCAATGAAATACCTTTAATGCAACGTATTTAGCGAAGGAACATCATAAGTTTGAAGTATGCTACTTCAATACTGGCGCCTAAACAAAGTGTAAAATAATCACATTACTGCTTTGTATTTTGTCATAGCTTATGTAATGCTTCCGATACTTCAAAGAACAAACAATTTGAGTGCTAGATGCTGTTACCTTAAATCGCTCAGTACCAGGAATCTCAAGTGTTTCGATGACTGTGCATCTTAACTAGCCTTAAAATACTTAAGTAGAAAAGCAGACTTTCGGTGTACTGTCGTCAAAGGCATCATACTTATTCCAATGCCTTATATCATCAGTCAGGGGTACACCTAGTCAAACAATTCAACAGAATCAAAAGGCTTGTCTAAACAAATCAAGAAATACCTCCAAAAATACCTCCTTAAATACATTTTAAGTTTCAAAAACCGCAAAAATGTTTATCATGTAGTTCATGATATTACTTGATCCACAGTCCTTAACCTTATGTGGTAACAAACCATCCTACCTTAACCTGATGTGGTAACAAACCACATAATGCAAAGGACCCTATCCAGTCTTTTTTTTTAAATTCAGTTTTAGCTCTCTAAATAATTTCGATGCAATGAAATACCTTTAATGCAACGTATTTAGCGAAGGAACATCATAAGTTTGAAGTATGCTACTTCAATACTGGCGCCTAAACAAAGTGTAAAATAATGACATTACTGCTTTATATTTTGTCATAGCTTATGTAATGCTTCCGATACTTCAAAGAACAAACAATTTGAGTGCTAGATGCTGTTACCTAAAATCGCTAAGTACCAGGAGTTTCAAGTGTTTCGATGACTGTGCATCTTAACTAGCCTTAAAATACTTAAGCAGAAAAGCAGACTTTCGGTGTACTGTCGTCAAAGGCATCATACTTATTCCAATGTCTTATATCATCAGTCAGGAGTACACCTAGTCAATCAATTCAACAAAATCAAAAGGCTTGTCTAAACAAATCAAGTAATAGTTCCAAAAATACCTCCTTAAATACATTTTAAGTTTCAAAAATCGCAAAAAAGTTTAACATGTAGTTCATGACATTACTTGATCCAGTCCTTACCCATATGTGGTAACAAACCACATAATGCAAAGGACCCTATCAAATCTTTACAATTCAGTTCGAGCTCTGGAAATAATATCTATTATTTCCAAAGATATATTACAAAACCACTTCTTAGTGAAGAAATGCTAGCTTCTGCTACCTATATTTGCTCAGTTATAGGAGTCTCAGGTGATGATATTGCTTCATCAATAGTCCGTAAGCTTATGTGGTAACAAACCACATAATGCAAAAGACCCTATCCAATATTTTTTAGTACTTTAGTTATATCTCTCTAAATAATGTCGATGTAATAAAATTCCTTTAATGCAGTGTTTTCATGTGTTGGTGTGTTGTAAATACAGCATATATGGCTTACGTATTTTGCGCGGTATGATAGTGTTTTAAGCTTTTCCGAAGAACCCTTTCCTGCTTCGCAAATTACAAAGAACATTCTTTAGTGCCTTCGCAAATTTCAAAGGGTATTCTTTAGTGACTTTATAGTAACTACCACAGTGTGCAACGGACTCTTCGTTCTTTGTGTTATGTGGTGCGTACTAGACGTAGGTTGTGTAGTAGATTGTACGCCCAAGTATACATTATGTGGTAGGTGCGGCTACGTCAGATCCGTTTTTTGTCCGTCCTAGGTGGCGCCACTTTACGGTGGCGTCCGTACTGCCGTCCTTTTGCCTCAAGTGGTATCCGTGAGCTATGTGGTACCTCTGTACGCCCAAATGGAACTTTAGTCGTAACCACATAATGTGTACCACATAAGTCGAATCTACCACATAATGTATACTTGGACGTACAATCTACCACATAACCTACGTCTAGTACGCACGGACGGACGGACAGACCGATAGCAATAACATTCGGCCAATGTAACTATAACTCTGTTTTAATGAATGCACCGGTTGTGATTTATCCATTTATGATTGTCCAGCTGCGAGCTGTCCCAGATTGGTTCACATGAACATGAAACCACTTCACCGCAATACAAAGAGGAAACATAAAGGTGTGAAATGTGCACAATGCCCTGCCTGAAAGCTACCAGATTCATCACACTCCAGTTTATAAATATTTATTAAAATTTCAATCAAATTCTTATTCTGCCAAAAAAAAAAAAAAAAAAAAAAAAAAAAAAAAAAAAAAACAGTTAACTGTTTCCTTGTCGGCAGCCTCTCTGTGTAGCGAATGCTTAATTTTTACGAATCTTGGTAGGTACACTAACAACCCGAGCAGTGCAACAACACGTATCTTTACTTCTTACCCTTATCTTATATTGTGAAACCGCAGAAAAAGAGAGAAAGACCTCAGGCTTACAGTTGTTTTTTTTTTAAAGATTTTCTTCAAAGAGAATAACTTAAATTATGCCAGGAAACTTAACCCAGTACTGGATTATTCAGATCATTGCGTAATTGGAAACAACGGCCTTTTCTAGCCATTCAGATCATATCAGTAAGCTCAGAAGTATTTTTTGTAACTATGATAATTCGCCATCTGGTGCACTTTCAACTCATACTTTGGAGTTTGAATTGTATGTTTATTAAGACCAGTTAAATATTAATACATAACAAGTTTCAGTACAGACACGTAACATTCAGCCCGACAATAAAGAAATTTCATGTGGAGCGTTGGTTCGATTTATTTATTTATTATTCTTATTATTTCTTTTTTTACTGACAAAATGTGGCCACCTCTTCCATGCGCTTGCGCAGTGCTGCCCCCTTCTCGCTGCTCACTATCTGTAAGTCTGTCGCAGAGTGCTTTAAAATGGCCAACAGCCTGGCCATGTATGGGGCTGCGCGCTCCGTGAATCTGTCCAGCTCGTCCTGGGACATCACCGGAAGCGCTAATATGTTGCCATGGCAATGCCACCCCTGCAAAGTAATTTGACATTACAGTTGATATGTCGGATCAGCTTCAAACTTCATGGCATTATGCCTTGGGTTGGTCCGCCGGTTGGGATTGTATTCGGCAACGCGTGACCTCATATGACGTCAAAAGGTGAAAATTGCCTCATCAGAACGAAATGTCCGATCAGCTTCAAACTTGGCACGATAATGCCTTGGGTGGGTCCGACTGCCAATATTGTATGTGGGGTATACAATGCAACACATAGCGTCATATGACGTCAAAACGTGTTGTGGACACTTCACATTGTGAACACTACAATTCGGATCAAACTTCAAACTTCAAGCTTCAAACTTGGTGGGATCAGGCCTTGGGTGGTATTACCGGTTTCTGTTGTACCTGACGGACATTGGACAACGCTTGACGACATATGACGTCATAATGTGATTGCAAACTCCCACCTCACCGGCTTCTATGAATTTTTTGGAGAAGGGAGGTTCGATCTTAAATTTATAAGGTAAGAAGTCTTATAATTCTGAAACAGTACAAAATTAGCAAAATAAAACTTTGCAAACCAAAGGCGGGGGAAACAATGGAAAAGAATGGGGGTGGAGGAGGGGCTGTCGGTGAAAATATTTGTTGCTATTTAATAAAAAAAAAAAACAATACGGCAATAGCTGACTAATAAAAGTGTTTGACATGTTCGGGTACACTGATGTTGATGTGCACTGGCCGCCCCAGTAGTTACTGGGTGGAATAATATACAGGAATAATAGGGAGTAACATATTGGTTAGAAGAGACACCTATGTCTTACTTTAAGATAACCTTGTTATTGCTTTTACAAACTGGTAACAAGAATAAGGGAGCAGTGAATGGATTCCCGTGAATCATGTGGAGAACGAGGAATTTGGCAGTTTCAAAGGTGGGGTTTTCTTTCACATTTTTCACTTCTGATCCCCAACAACTTAAATACGTGGATGGGTCATTCGCCAAATTGTTGTCACAACATACTGGCAGCGCCGAAGGAAGGGATCATGTCAAATGGTGACATCGCCATGGTTTGATTAGGAAAAGATAAATGGATTCACTCGTCTGTAAATAGGTAACTCGTTGTACTTAAATATGCGATTCATTCTGCATATTTTCAGAGGTCTTGCTCAAACAAAAAGTTCAGTGAAATGGCGCTGGTTTGAGAATTCGGACAGGGACGAACTAAGACAACGGAGACCCGGACAATCGGACCAAGACATCACATATCCAGACACTTCAGACCAAGACATCACTTACTCGGACAATTCGAACCAAGACATCACTTACCCGGACAATTCGAACCAAGACATCACTTACCCGGACAATTCGAACCAAGACATCACATACCCAGACAATTCAGACCAAGACATCACTTACCCGGACAATTCAGACCAAGAGTCCCAAATGCTGGTGCACGTACATTTTAATCCAGTTGGAATGCCAGAAGCATAAACAAACAAAAAATGGCGCTTTATAGCAGCATATCTGGACAACAGCAAAAACAATTTTTAACTTCATTTTTCTTTTAAGAATGCTGATTCCACAATAAAACAAAAGACAAGGATCGCGTCACTTTTCCAGACATTTACCTCTTCGTGTTCGCATAAGAAACGGATACAGTATTGCATATCGGTCGAGACTTCTTCAAACTTCTTATCATCCAGCATGTCCAGAATGGCCTTGGCCGCCTGATTGCCTGTCACTGTGGAGCGTTTCTTTAAACCGGACTTTGGCCTCAAAGAAGGTCGCGCTTTGTTCACAGCTTCCTGTTCTACCTTTTCAACTTCTTTAGATAATTTGGAAACACCGTCAAGTAAGTTTTGCTGAAAGAAAAATACAGAAGTAAAAGACAAGACTTCTTGACCGTCCTGAGACAACGGCCCAGCGGAGTCTTCTGTAACAGTGAAAACTGTCAAATAGAAAGTAGTAATAAGTGCAGATCATGTCTCGTTAAATTCCATTTTATGAGCTAAGAAAGCAATATACACCATCGGACAATCACAACTCATTGTATTTTATTAAAGAGATTCTTTGCTTAACATTCCGAGGCGATCAATGGCCCAGAGAGTGGTTCTTACCGGGTACAGTTTCAAACCATTTTCTTTATTTTTGTTCAGAACAGTAACTATTGGAAACAATTCGAATCTGTTACATACCACGAAATAGTTTAGAATTAAATGCACCTAAAACCTTAAAATATATTTACTCTCTTTTATAACACATCAAAGGAGCTGTCATTCCTTTCAAACGTGCACACCAGGTGGTCAAAAGCGTGTGCAGTACGTGAATACGTGCACACCAGGTGGTCAAAAGCGTGTGCAATACGTGAATACGTGCACACCAGGTGGTCAAAAGCGTGTGCAATACGTGAATACGTGCACACCAGGTGGTCAAAAGCGTGTGCAATACGTGAATACGCGCCTCAAGTTATTCATTGCACACGCTTTTGAATACGCGCCTCAAGTTATTCATTGCGCAATTACACGTTTTCGACTTCACATGTCAACACAAAATAAATATTACCTGGAAGTGATCCACTCCAACTTTTCTTAATTCCTTGCTTCCGTCCTCCATTTTATCCTCTTCGATCTTCTCATCCTTTTTCTATGAAAATAAGAGATTAACGGAATCAAAATAAGAGATTAACGGAATCAAAGAGTCATTTGGTAGGTTTCGTTTTCAGCTTTCCCAAACAGGTGGAAAATTTCGAACATAAAACTATTAGGCGAGCGCCGAAGGCGTGAGCTGAAAAATCGCCCAAAATGACTAACTAAAATCGTCCATTGTAAGAAATACAGGGCGAGCACCAACGGCGCAAGCGAAAAAAATGACAAAATTTGAAAACCAAAATCAACCTCCCTTCTAAAAACAGTCATAAAAATACTATTACAGAATTCAGCCGATCTCGAGGATCACAAATTTAGGGGAACAGGCCGAAACCCCCCTGGCCGAAACCCCCCCCCCCCACCCGGCCCTAACCCCCCGACTAAAACCCCCCGGCGGCCTAACCCCCCCCCCCCCAAAACCCCCCGTTCTCAAAGAAAATATGTAATGATAATTTCAAAGCTAACATTTCAACTCTCCAACTACAAAAGCTGAATTCTCGAACTAGATTTTTTTGCTTTACGTATACAAATGCCCTTGGTACAATATCTTTGGATTCCCTTTAGCTGATGTGATGTATTCCATGACAGTTTTTCACAGCAATCTGGGTCATTTTATACGTTCCTGCAAACCTACTCCGGAACTCAGAGTCGGTGAACTGGAGCTGATCTCTTTAGGACTTGTTAGTATTGAAGCTATTCACTAAATTACCCATTCAAGTGAATCACAATGGATATAAGTCACATCTATCGCAAGAGAAATTATAATTTGTAAACTCGACTGATCTCGCAACCGGCATATGAACTGCAATTTTTAATGTGTACACACTCATCAATCGTGAGAGCAATTGCAATTTCAAAAACTGAGTGCTATCATCAATGGATGCATGAAGTTTCTTTGATAGTGATGATCACTTCCTTCAGTGGTTCAATTTTACACGCCGTGTGATCTCTTCGATGGGCATTTGAAGCGTAATTAACAACGTGGATACATCGCAATTACAAAATATAAAATAGACCTGAGAACCGGGGGGTTTTTGGTGGGGGGGGGGGGGGTTAGGCCGCCGGGGGGTTTTAGTCAGGGGGGGTTGACGGGGGGGGCGTTAGGGCCGGGGGGTTTCGGTCGGGGGGGGGGGGGGTTGGGCCTAGACTCCAAATTTAGACACAAAACGGCCTTTAGGCGAAAAAAAAAACGATGACTGCTTTGGGTAAACACCGTACTTTGATTGGTCGGATCACATTTTTTTCCAAACTTTAACATCCTGATCGGGGGTCGATAGATAATACAGTTATTTATAATCAAAACGCGAGTTAAGTCATATAACAAAACATATACTGGCTTACTTAGAGTCAATATGAAGATACATTTGACCAGTAACGAAAATGTTGATCTGAAAGTCAACATTTTCTTACTGGCCAATAGAACTTTATGTTTACTAAAAATAAGTGAATATCTGCTAAATTCCAATAGGAATGGTGGAGGAGCTCAGGTTAAGGGGGGTGGCACGGCATGCTCTATTTTATGATCTTAATCTTAAAGCAAAAAAAAAAAAAAAAAAACATGACTTGAATGTTCTGGTAAGGAAATGTTCGCATTTATTCGCATTTCTTCACACTGCATTTAAGACTTCTTTCACACGTGCCGCACATTTCGTAAGGTCTAACTCACGGTATCCCCACATTTTTGACGACTACATTTATTTATGAGACATTATTCCTGAGAAATGTATGCCGGTGGCATTTTTCCTGAGTCATGTATTTCGGCGATATTTAACCTGAGACATGTACCAAGGGCATTTATTCCTGAGACATTTATGCCGACATTTATTTCTGAGACATGTATGCCGGCGGCATTTATTTCTGAGACATGTATACCGACGACAATCATTCTTGAGACATGCACAATGACGACATTTATTCCTGAAACATGTATACCGACGACATTTATTCCTGAGACATGTATGCCGGCGGCATTTATTTCTGAGACATGTATACCGACGACATTTATTCCTGAGACATGTATGTCGACGACATTTATTCCTGAGACATGTATTTCGACGATATTTATTCCTGAGACATGTGTTTCGATGATATTTATTCCGGAAACATGTATATCCACGACATTTATTCCTGAGATTTGTATACCGACGACATTTATTCCTGAGACATGTATGCCGGCGGCATTTATTTCTGAGACATGTATACCGACGACATTTATCCTGAAACATGTATACCGACGACATTTATTCCTGGGACATGTATACCGACGACATTTATTCCTGAGACATGTATGCCGGCGGCATTTATTTCTGAGACATGTATACCGACGACATTTATTCCTGAGACATGTATGTCGACGACATTTATTCCTGAGACATGTATTTCGACGATATTTATTCCTGAGACATGTGTTTCGATAATATTTATTCCGGAGACATGTATATCCACGACATTTATTCCTGAGATTTGTATACCGACGACATTTATTCCTGAGACATGTATGTCGACGACAGTTATTCCTGAGACATGTTTACCGACGATATTTATTCCTGATACATGCATAAGGACCACATTCATTCCTGAGACATATATAATGACGCCATTTATTCCTGAGACATGTATACCGACGACATTTATTCCTGAGACATGCATAAGGACCACATTCATTCCTGAGACATATATAATGACGCCATTTATTCCTGAGACATGTATTTCGACGATATTTATTTCTGAGAAATGCATACCGACGACATTTATTCCTGAGAAATGTATTTCGACGATATTTATTTCTGAGAAATGCATACCGACGACATTTATTCCTGAGACATGTATGCCGACGACATTTATTCCTGAGACATGTATGTCGACGACATTTATTCCTGAGACATGTATAATGACGCCATTTATTCCTGAGACATGTATGCCGACGACATTTAGTGTTGAGACATGCATACCGACGACATTCATTCCTGAGACATGCATAAGGACCACATTTATTCCTGAGACATGTATAATGACGCCATTTATTGCTGAGACATGTATACCGACGACATTTATTCCTGAGAAATGTATTTCGACGATATTTATTTCTGAGAAATGCATACCGACGACATTTATTCCTGAGACATGTATGCCGACGACATTCATTCCTGAGACATGCATACCGACGACATTCATTCCTGAGACATGGATAAGGACCACATTTATTCCTGAGACATGTATACCGATGACATTTATTGCTGAAATATGCATACCGACGACATTTATTCCTGAGATATGCTTACCGACGACATTCATTTCTGACACATGCATATCGACGACATTCATTCCTGAGACATGTATGCCGACGACATTTAGTGTTGAGACATGCATACCGACGACATTCATTCCTGAGACATGCATAAGGACCACATTTATTCCTGAGACATGTATAATGACGCCATTTATTGCTGAGACATGTATACCGACGACATTTATTCCTGAGAAATGTATTTCGACGATATTTATTTCTGAGAAATGCATACCGACGACATTTATTCCTGAGACATGTATGCCGACGACATTCATTCCTGAGACATGCATACCGACGACATTCATTCCTGAGACATGCATAAGGACCACATTTATTCCTGAGACATGTATACCGATGACATTTATTGCTGAAATATGCATACCGACGACATTTATTCCTGAGATGTGCTTACCGACGACATTCATTTCTGACACATGCATATCGACGACATTCATTCCTGAGACATGTATGCCGACGACATTTATTTCTGAGACATGTATGCCGGCGGCATTTATTTCTGAGACATGTATACCGACGACAATCATTCTTGAGACATGCACAATGACGACATTCATTCCTGAGACATGCATACCGACGACATTCATTTCTGAGACATGTATGCCGACGACATTTATTCCTGAGACATGTATGCCGGCGGCATTTATTTCTGAGACATGTATACCGACGACAATCATTCTTGAGACATGCACAATGACGACATTCATTCCTGAGACATGTATGCCGACGACATTTAGTGTTGAGACATGCATACCGACGACATTCATTCCTGAGACATGCATACCGACGACATTCATTCCTGAGACATGTATGCCGACGACATTTATTCCTGAGACATGCATACTGACGACATTTATTCCTGAGACATGCATACCGACGACATTCACTCCTGAGACATATATGCCGACGACATTTATTCTTGAGACATGCATACCGACAACATTTATTCCTGAGACATGCATACCGACGACATTCACTCCTGAGACATGCGTACCGACGACATTTATTCCTAAGACATGTATGCCGATGACATTTATTCCTTCATATATTGCTCATATGTATTTATTGCCTACTTCATATGAACTTCTTAGGTGCTTCATATGCACTGCTTACGTACTTCATATGTACTTTTTACGTGTTTCATATGTACTTCTTACGTACTTCATATGTTGAACGGAATAATGGCGCAACTGGTGGAATGAATGATGTCGAAATAAAGTGATAGATGAGAATCGGAATGAATGTCGTCGGAACAAATGTCGAAGGCGGAAATCAGGATAAAAGTCGTCGGAATAAATGCTGTCGGGATACATGCTGTCGGAATAAATGCTGTCGGGATACATGCTGTCGGGATACATGCTGTCGGGAAACATGCTGTCGGGGTAAAAATTCAAATGCGCGAATGCATATGTTGCAAACGAGAGATTGTATAATCTTGAGATGCTAAGAGGTTCCTTTGAGTTGAAAAGAAACAAGCTATCAGCTTGATATTGGATTGTGCACATTGCAGGAAGATATCTCTCAGGATATCCGAAGCCAAATCATTCATTATAGATCCTTTATTCAGGGCGTATAAGGTGGCCATGTTGTCCGTGTAAACGCGAATCTTCTTATTGCTACAGAAAGATGTCCATCGCTTAATTGAGACAAACACCATCATTAGCTCTTTAACATTTATGTGTTGTGGGTGTATTGTCGGAAAGTCTACTTTCCAGCTAGTATACACCCAGTCAATAGCACGATTATTTAGCAGGAGGGCTGCGCCTCCGGAAACGGAACTGCTATCCGTATAAATGCATGCAGAATCGGACGACGACCTATTCAACAAGAATTGGCACGTGCCATTGAATGAGCGTGGTAATATCGCGCCGTGTATTACCGGATAAGCGAATGCGGTGGTGCGGGTTACGTAATTGAGCCATGCTGTCAATAAGGCGCCGCATAGTTGGGCGAATGGCGGGGACGATCCGTGCGATCCCGTTTAATTTCCCGAGGAGGCTTTGAAGTTCCTTTTTTGTGGCCCGTTTCTTTTCATCGGTCCAGCAGGCCAACGATTCATTTACTTCTTTCAGTTTATTAGTGGGAATAGAGAGGGCACCCTGCACCGTGTCGATATTTACGCCAAAGAAGACGATGTTCTGGGTGAGTGAAATGCATTTCCTCCAGCTTACTGAAAACCCCAGCGAAATCAGGGTGTGCATTAGGACATGCATTGCTCGTCTGCATTCTTCGCGCGAAGAGGCCGTGATGAAGAAGTCGTCGATATAACAAATAATTGCGTTGATGCCCATGCGTTTAAGAATCCTGCAAACACTTTGGGTGATCCGATGAAAGATGCCGACGCTAAGTGACGCCCCAAAAGGGAGACGAATATCTACTAGGTGGGTGTATTCCTTATCTCCAGAAAATTTCCATTTAAAACCAGCCAGGTGTCGCGAGTAGCTACTGAGAGGCACATGCCGATACGCTTGCTGTAGCTCAATCTTACACATAAAGTCATTTTTCCCTGTCATAGAAACTGCTGTGTCGATGGAAGCGAAACGGTATTTATCCGGGGAGGCGTGAGAATTAATCGAAGACCCCTCGGGCTGTGAACAGTCATGTATGAGCCGTATAGAGCCATCCTCTTTTGGTATCGCAGCTAAGGGGGAGATTATGGTGGGCTTTGCGGAAACGACTTTATAGCGCCCTAGTTTAATTTCATTTAGAATTTCTCGTTCGACGGCCTTGCGGTGGGTAATTTCGGCTGAGCGGCTATTTTGGGCTTCACTCCTCTCTATCTTATCCAACTGATCATTCACTATATCGAAGCCATTTTCCAAACCTGATAAGATAAATTGCCTCTCAGGGTCACTGTCCAGAAGGGAGCGCCAGGTGGATATTTTGGAGGTGAGTGGGCTAGAGACTGCGTTTTCCTATGCACTGTGCATGTACTCGGGGTGGGGCTTGAAGCAGCTTGAACATGCGTGCGAAAATTTACATGATACACGCTGGCATCCTCTCTTCGAATTGTAGTTCCGGCATATTTCAATCCCGGTATGATCACGTAAAACAGGCTTATTCGTGCGGGGTATACCATTATTGTTGTTTTCGAAGGCTGATGAAAAGATGCATATGCTCATAAGGTAAGTGTCATCGTCTCCCCAGCGTAATTGACCCGCGTGCACCCGTTGCCTATACTCGTAATCATAGCGCATGCACCGTTTCACTGGGTAATGCTCGCACATATCCCCGAATTTAACCGCGTACATGTGGTACCCTTCTCTGTCCTCCTGTGTAGGGAACGCACCCGTTTTTGATAGGATGTCGTATATCCGATTATGTCCCTTTATCCACTGGGCCAGCGTGGTATTCTCTGGAGTCACGCGCTTCCCGGATGAGACAAGCATTATTTTAGCCTCCCCATGGGTAGAAATTAGCGACTCGGTACGTTGTGAGCCCCCGAAAAAAGTGCCACAAAAGTCTTGTACAAAAAGGGGTCTACCTGGCTTGGTGGGCTTTGCTTGCCATGGGTCGTTCCCGTGGAAGTCTTTCTGCAGCGATTCCAGTAGGCTGTTAAAGGTTCGTGGAAGCGTGGAAGGCGTTATGGGCTCTGTCACGTCGTCTGGGAGACTTCCCTTTCTTTGGGCAGCGGGAGATTCGTCACCATTTATGTCCGCTTTCAGATCGTCGTTCTCCTGTTGTAGTGCCTTTATCTCCTTTTTCAACATTAATTGTTTCTTTTCTTCCCTTAACCGAAGTAGTTCACTTTCCAAACTGTCCACTTCACTGTCACTTTCTTTTCCATTATCCATTGGGTTTTCCCTCCTTATGTTATTCGATATTATCCGGGTTATCAGCTCCTGTTTATTCCCTTTACAGCTGATACCGTAACTCCGCAAAATATCTTTAAGCTCACTACTTCGCATAGATTTCAGTTCGCTCTCACAGTATGTAAAATGCTCCATAGTTTGACCCGTGCGCTAGGGCGAAAGCAGGCAAAAGGCATCGTATCCCTCTGTTGCCCGGAGTTTTACCGACTGTGCTCCGCCCCCCACTTCCCTGTTCGCTAATTATTAACAATAGATGCAAAGGAAAACAGCAAAAGGATTTGAGTACCATTACACAGTGACACCACGGTAAGTTTAAAAACAAATAAAATTATTATTTAACAAGAAAATATGCCAGGTCAAAACTCCAAGTCTCGATGCATAATTTTCATCCATTTTGACAAAATGCAAAAAAAAAAAAAAAAAAAAAAAAAAATCAACCAATAATACGGAGCTGCAGGCCTGCAATGTGTATCCTCTTGCCGTGCGAAGTCTTGAACGGCTGAGCCCCATGTTTTCTGAAAACTTGTTAAGACAAAACTCACAAGTTTCGATGTAAAATGTGTCAATTTTTAACCATTTTTGACAAAAGTGCAGATTCGTTAAGGATTGAAAACTAACACAATGTTGTACAAAAGCAATATAGATACCGTCACTGTGCACAGTTTAACAAGACTGGGCCTCATGGTTTCTTGGAACTTATCATGACAAATCCCTCCATGTAAAATTGCATTTTTTTTCATCGTTTTTTTTTTTTTTGACAAAGTGTCCATTCTTTAATTTTTTGGCAAGCTCAATGCAATACTTTCCACAACTGCAATTTACATGTATTCCACTGTGTGAAGTTTCTAATCAGTAGGCTTATGGATTCTTAGTACGGAACTCGTAGAAGTCAGAGTCAATATAGAAAATGTAAAAATGTGATCAAGTTTTTATATTTTGTTTACTGGTATAATGATTGTTGCTGTATTGCTGTGTTGCGCAATGAAGGCTATATCTATGTAGTTATTATTGGTATTATCATTACTATAACTATTATTATTGCTCTTTTATTTTATTACAACAGTAATTTAATAAGCACTATTATTATTATTATTATTATCATTATTTATTTATTTACCTACTTCATTATTTATCGTGTACTTTATATATATAGAAGTTCACAGACGGACGGATATTTTTTTTCATCACAAAAAATTAACAGCGTATGCTAATTTTCAAGGGAAAGATGGCTCTGGTATTTTTCAGTTGATTCTATAAAACTGTAGCCGATATTGTAAAAAGAAGTTTACTTCTATGTAAGACCATTTCAAATTTTTAATTACCAATTCGCCAAAACTGTGCTTTAAACAAATGACCACAAAAATCACGAACTTTCTGTGCAGATTCGGATCACTAAAGACAGCAATTTTTTTCGTTCTGTGGGACGGATGGACAGACGGTCGGACTGACGACAGCGGCCCCACATTATGGGCATAGCACATGTGGCCAATGACCACCTGTGCTGAAAAGAACTTGAAGGAAAGAATGTTTAAAAACAATCTGGCCCAAATGTCACACTTATCACTTGTGGCCGGAATATCTCTGATGCCATTTTCCTATTTTCCTTTCGTAACCTGCCTCAAGTGTACCAACGTATATGTTCTTCCTACCTTCCATTTTTCCAGCTGGTCAGCAAGAATTTCTTTTCCATATTCAGTTTCAATATACCGGCGTTCAGTCTCTTCTTCTTGTTTTTCTTCTTCCGTTTTCTTCCTGTCTTCCTCTTCTTTTTCCTTTCGAACATGCACAGAGTTAACAGTATTAATTTAAGTTGATAAAATTGGGGCCATTTAGAGCAAATAATAAAATGGAGGGGTAATTCGACAAAAATGAAAAAATGATCTCTGTTATTTTGGCAATTCCAAATGGTTCCGAAAAAAGTTGTACATAATAACTGAAGAATAACAAGAACAACTCCAAGCACCAAGGCCATTTTATCTGGTGACTATTGATCCTCCGTCAACTTTCTGGGCGATTTTAAAAATGATAAAGAAAACACTGCTGTATATATATATATATATATATATGCAGTGAATATATGAGGCCAAGTTTGATGAAACTTCACATAGTGAAAACATGCAGACTGCACCTTTTAATTATGTTTTCAATCGGCATCAGACTGGCGCGTCGTCATTTTGTAACAAGTTTGTCCAAGGACAAAGTCCTAGCTTACGAAAACCGATAAGACCAATTGCATGAACAAGGGAATTTCCCTGAAAAATTGAACTTCAAAAAACCAGAGGAAATGCCTCATCAGATCGAAGCTGTATGAAGAAATGCATTTTAAAGTTTTTTTCTTCAAAAATTCCCGGGTCGTCTCCAAAAGCACAAGCGGTATGCACGACCTTCTCAGCCTGCCTCACAACCAAAAATAAATATATTGAATCGACACTCCAGAAGAAGATGCATTTTGAAGTTTTTTCTTCAAAAATTCCCCCAAAATTCAAAAATTTTCCAATCGACTACAAAATAACAAGCCGTACGCGCAAAATTCCGAAAAAATTTCAAAAATTTTCCAATTCACTCAATAAGTATTCATGCGTTTGGATGACCCCCAAGAGGCGGCTCACACTAGAAGTAAGTGACATCGGATCAAAACTGTAGCAGGAAATGCATTTTGAATTTTTTTCTCCAAAAATTCCCCAAAAATTGCCTCATCGACTCAAAAAGCAAAAGCCATATTCAGGACCTCTTAAGCATTCTCACACCCAAAACAAATGATATCGGATCAAAACTGCAGAAAATGCATTTTGAGGTATTTTCTTTAAAAATTCTCTCAAAATTAAAAATTCCCAAATCAAGTCCAACAGCACAAGCCGTATGCCCCAGCCACTAGGGATGCCTCACACTAAAAATAAATGAAATCGGATAAAAAGTGTACGAGGAAATGCACTTTGAAATTTTTTTAAAAAATTCTCCAAAGATACAGAAATTGTCCAATCGACTAAACAAGCATGTCCAAGGACATGACCCAGCCCAGTTACCAAACAAGGAAAGAGAGAAAAACTCTGAAACGAATACTGTTAGGCCAAAAATGAAGTACCGGTATGTAAAATGCATTTAATTCGATTTTGGAAGCTACACGAAAAAGTCTGTTGGAGAGGTTGGGTTTTGACAATTCACGTATTTACGGACATTTACACAATTTTACAAAATGCTTAAAATTCCCCCATTTCGACATTTTTTGTCATTTGCGAAAAAAGCAAAATCCAGGTGGAGAAGCACCTAAGAAACTTTCGATTAAAATTTTATAACTATCTGAAAAAGACTGAGAGAAATGAATGGCTTGACAAATATGTACTACCATTTATTCCAGTTTTTGCCAAACTTCAAAGTTCCGCCATTTCGGCAGTTTTTGGCAAACCGCAAAAAAAAAAAAAAAAAAAAAAAAAAAAAACAATAATAATGATAATAGCCTGGTAGGCGAACCCCTGGGGAACATCCCTGCGTAACATCTAAACGATTGGTGTAAAACTGTAGGAGGAGAAGCATTTTAAAAATGGGTCAAAACGGGCACAAAAAGTGCCGCCATTTTGTCAGTTTTTCGTCAATCGTCAAAACAAGTAATAGACAGGTGGGGGAGCACCCAGGGAACATTCCTGCCTAATATCAAAACGATTGGAGCAAAACTGTAGGAAGAGTAGCTTTTTAAAGAAAAAGTTTAACATGCGCAAATACATTCAAGCCCCCTATAATGATACAACTAACCCAGTCTGACGAAGTCGTCTGGGTTAAAAAATAGACGATGAATCGGTAAAATGACGTCATAATGACGTCACATGTAAAAAAAAACAGTTTGGTTTGGTTTGTTTTATTGGTGTTTTAAGTCCCTTTCAGCGACCTAAGCGCTATATCAGGACTACCCTGCCACATTATATCGAAATGGGCCATTCCAGTTTGAATCCCTGGGGGATCATAATTGAGCGCACAGCTAATAGGCACGAGCAGGATTCGAACCCCCACCGGCTATACACCCTAGATCTGAAGGCGAGTGCTCTACCAAATGAGCTACTCGCCACCCTTGTGAAAAAACAGGTCACCAAATAATTCTTTGCCGAAAAGTAATCCTCAACGTATTTGACTCCGAAGCTGCAAGTGCAACCATTTTCGCCTTATTTATCTTTAGAAACTTCATGGCGTCAAAGACGATGATGACGTCACATGTCAAACATTTTATCGGTTGGAACAAGAACCCATGGTTAAAAGTTGCCGAAGTTAGAACAACAGGAAACGTAATACGGTACAGCTGGGAATCTTTTACGCACTGTCTTGCATTTACCACGTTACTGCTGTGTAAGCCACCATTAAAACGCAACTGCACCGAGTGAGAACAAATTCCTGAACTGGAGCAATAAACAAAACAATGTTATATCTTTTTCCTCGTGCTCTCTGGCCACCGCGGAATCCCCGCAGCATCCGTTTAATTTTTAAGAAGACGTTTTTTGCTACGGGTAATGAATGAACCTCTAAAAGCTGGTGGGCAAGCTGCAGATTAATTTCGCCCTTTTCGTCCTCTGTGAGGAAATCCAGCACAAAGATGCGTGGGTAGTTCACATCCGTCTCCATTCTGTCCGCAATTGTGGCGACCTGGCGATGGAACTTTCTTTGAGCCAGCTCCAGAAGTTCCTATTTAAGCCAATTCAAAACAAACCTGGAGTGGCCACTATTGTTTTTTTTTTCGTGACATAAAAACGGATATTTTCTCTTCCACCCCAAAAGATATCTGACAAAAGTCCAAAATGACACAAAGTGCTAAAAGATAGCAAAAATAAAAACAACTACATGTCGGAACATGTTTTTGCCACAAAAAGTCATTGCAATTACGGAAGACTTTTTTTTCAACCAACTAACATGAACAAATTCTTAAAAAAAAAAAAACAAACAAACAAATAAACAAGAATTGGTGGCCTACCTGGAAGGCCTTCTGGTTGTTGTCTGACACGGAGGGCGTCCTTGACTCGTCCTTGTCCTCCGCTGTGTCGTCTGGCAGCAACTGCTTGACGGCGGCCACCAGGCGATCATACGCTGCCGTGCTCTCGTGCTGAAAGTTCACTTTAGGATGGCCCACGGAAAACATCCCGACCTTAAAGTGAGAACCGAAAATAGCATATGATTTTATCATAACGTAATGTATTTGAAAACATGGTACATGCGGCATGCCAAGGCAACCAGACGTGGATGGCACAATTTTCAACAACAACATAAAGTTAACTTACTACTTCGATGAAGAGAGCGCCAATCCAATCCAATCCAATTGAATGATTTTGGACGAGCCAATTTGGAGCCGGTCATTTTGACTCGGATTTAATTAGACAATCACCTTTCTCTCCTGACAACATACAGCACAGAAACGTACAGCACAATAAAGGCATGAGCGTACCTCAGTGCTCTCCCACTTGTAGCCCGTGCCGACGACCGCCACCACGGTGGGGATGCTCAGTACGACGTTAGCAAATCGGAACTCCAGCTGGCAGTTCTTAGACTTAGCATATTCATCCGACACACACGCTATGACGACCTTCGCTTGCCTCAGACCGTCCGCGATTTCTTCGAATAATCCACCCTGAAAACAGGCAATCAGTTTTGTTATTACTATTTGAAATACAGTAAAACACCGTAATAGCGATATCCTTTAGAGCGACCTACCAAACAGGATTTCCTATGAGTATTTGAGTACTTGCTTCTTACATGTACTCCGTTTAAATCGAAATAAAATTCGCGCTGCATGTGGTTACGTTTAATTAGGTTTATTTTTATTACGCGTTCTGCAGCAAAGTTTGTATAAATTTAATAAAATAAATAAAACTAGAGCGACCAGTCACACCAACATCAGTGTACCCGAACCAGACATGAGAACAGGCGGGATCTAGAAAAGCAGAAATTTTTATTAAGCGCCGAAGGCGCGACAGACCATTAGAACGGGGTCCTGGGAGAGGGTTCTCTCCCGGGAAAATTCGCTATTTTGCGACTTAAATGAAAGTATTTACAGTTATTTTGGTACTGTGTAAGCAACAATTATAGCATGGTTTTTTTTTTCTAACGTACAATCAAAACTGACATAACTGGGTTACATTCTAGAATATATTCTGTTTAGTTTCTCTTCCTACCGTTTTTTAAATCAGCTAAATTGCCAAAATACTGCTCAAGTTTGAGATCTCAACGGATTTGCACCGAACTCGAAGACCACAAATTGGAAGTCGAAAAAGGAGGAAACAGCTAAAACAGCGGACAGTTCTCGTGTATACAAAACTTCTCATACACTTTTATAGCCCAGCCACTGACGTTTTCTTCTTCTAAACAGAAAATGTTTATATGGGATTATACTTAATATCTTTTTAATTCGGATCGGGAAAGTGGTCACTACAGAGGTTTTACTGTAAGTCTTTTTATCCAGGTCACAACAGGCAGGTTTTACTGTTCGTCTTTTTATCCGCTTCTGAAAGGTGGTCGTGAAAAACAGAACTAACTGTACGTCTCTTATCCAGGTCGAGGAGGCGGAGACTTTAGAGCACGTCTTTTTATCTGAGTCTTGAAGGTGGTCGGTACAAACCAGTTTTACAGCAGTCTTTTTTTATCCGGGTCGCGAAAGCGGTCGCTGCCTAACCAATTCTCCATTTCACTGGTGATTTTACTTTTGCTTACCATCACCCCACCTCCACCACCATCTAATGTAAGTACGGCTGTGAACGCAACCCTAACCCTTTTAACCCCTCAGCGGTATAAGTCTGTGCCCAACGTGTACTTATACCCATGATGCGTATTGTTTTCGTACATTCTCATCGGCCAAAACGCAAAAGAAAAGCATCCTTCATAATTGTACAGTAGATGACTCACCTCGGCGGGGAAGGGGTGGGTGGGGGGGGGGGGGGGGGGGAGAGGGAGGGAACATATTTGAAGCAGGTGAGGCGCGAGTTTGCAATCCCGTTTTGACTTCATATGGAGTCACGGGTTGTCCAATATGCGTCAACTACAGCAAACACCAGAATTCCACCCAAGGCATAACCTAACCAAGTTTGAAGCTGATCAAACGTACTTGCCGTTCGACAGTTATCGTGTTAAAAAAATTAAGTGTCTACAACAAATGCACACACTACATACATACTCTCACACACACAAACACATACTCAACACAAACTCGACCGAATGTGCATGATTTTTTATTTCTGGAATTAGGCCAAAACAAGGTATGGGGAAACTGGACCGAATTTTTAAGACTACTTTTGGTCACTTTAAATCAATTTTATGTTTAAAAGGGAAAAAGTTATTAGCAAAATAATTTTCAATTGTGTTCCGTCGAATTCAACATCTTGTGTAAGTGCTAATTTGCATATTTTCTAATCCTGCATGTGGCTGACTTGAATCCGGGACAGAAGGGCCCTGGACAAAACGGCCTTTTCCAAAAGGGCCTTTCCCAAAACGGCCCTAAATGAAAAGCTGGACAAAAGGGCCTTGAGAATTTTTTTGGATATGGTTCTCAAAATTATTTTTATTTTTCTTAACGCACATGAAGCCATCGAGACAAATTTTCGGCTGTGGTTTTTCACTCTGTATTATAGCCATTGCTGTTGGTCACATTTCAAGTAAAGACCTCAAATTCAGAACTCCTTATATATCGGCAAGACACTGACACGCCAACATCATCCGGCTTAACGCGTGTGTTTAAACGGTATCCAGACAGAAGGGCCTTGGACAAAAGGGCCTTGGACATAAGGGCCTTTCCCAAAACGGCCTTTCCCAAAAAGGCCTTTCCCAAAACGGCCCTAAATGAAAAGTTGGACAAAAGGGCCTTGAATTTTTTTCTAGCCTTTTGAGTTTTAATTATTTAATAAAATATGTAATAAAATAACAAGTAAAAAAAACTTCATTGTGTTTTTAAAGATAACTGCCTTGATGTTTTGTTTCAATGGCTCCCCATCACTCTCTTGAGATTTTCCGAAGCACTGTGCCACTGGATAATCCCTGTTTGTACCAATCAATGCCTTGATTGGTACAAACAGGGATCTTTACTCATTGTAAAGACTCTTTCAATTACTTCCCATCACTGTCTTTAGATGCCAGATTTCGGAGTCATTGTGCCACAAAAGATAATCTCTGTCCTTTGTTTCGTTCCTTTGCACTGTGCTGTTTAAACACACGCGCTAATCCGGATGATGTTGGCGTGTCAGTGTCTTACCGATATATGAGTTCTGAATTTGAGGTCTTTATTTGAAATGTGAGCAACAGCAATGGATATAAGGCAAAGTAATAAAGGACAACCAAAACATTTGTCTCGATGAATCAGGCAATAAAACCAATAAACTTTGTTTTTGGAGTTGTTACTTTATTACACAAAAAATAAAAACCATATCCAAAGAAAAATTTTTTTCAAGGCCCTTTTGTCCAACTTTTCATTTAGGGCCGTTTTTGGAAAGGCCGTTTTGGGAAAGGCCGTTTTGGGAAAGGCCCTTATGTCCAAGGCCCTTTTGTCCTGGGCCCTTCTGTCCCGGATTCGTTTAAACATCACAGCGCAGAGGAACGAAACAAAGGATAGAGATTATTTTTTGTGGCACTGGACAAAAGGGCCCTGGACAGGGCCTTTCCTAAAACGGCCTTTCCCGAAAAGGCCTTTCCCAAAACGTCCCTAAATGAAAAGTTGGACAAAAGGGCCTTGAGAATTTTTTTCTAGGATTTTGAGTTTTAATTATTTAATAAAATATGTAATAAAATAACAAGTAAAAAAAAAAACTTCATTGTGATTTTAAAGATAACTGCCTTGATGTTTTGTTTCAATTACTCCCCATCACTCTCTGAGATTTCCGAAGTACTGTGCCACCGGTTAATCCCTGTTTGTACCAATCACTGCCTTGATGTTTTACTCTTTTACTCTTTCAATTACTTCCCATTACTGTCTTTTGATGCCAGATTTCGGAGTCATTGTGCCACAAAAAATAATCTCTATCCTTTGTTTCGTTCCTCTGCGCTGTGATGTTTAAACACACGCGTTAAGCCGGATGATGTTGGCGTGTCAGTGTCTTGCCGATATACGAGTTCTGAATTTGAGGTCTTTATTTGAACTGTGACCAACAGCAATGGATATAAGACAAAGTAATAAAGGACAGCCAAAAATTTGTCTCGATGAATCATAAAATAAAATCAATAAACTTTGTTTTTGGAGTTGTTATTTTATTACACAAAAAATAAAAATAATTTTGAGAACCATATTCAAAAAAATTTGTCAAGGCCCTTTTGTCCAACTTTTCATTTAGGGCCGTTTTGGGAAAGGCCCTTTTGTAAAAGGCCGTTTTGGGAAAGGCCCTTATGTCCAAGGCCCTTTTGTCTAGGGCCCTTCTGTCCCGGATTCCTTAAAGAATATGGCAATTTAGTCGTTGACACTCATACCAGCCCAAATGATTTTATTTTAGCGGGTGATCTAAATATTCATTTTGACAACAATACGCATCCTGTAGTATATTAAGTAAATGAAATACTTGACTCAGTTCAATTCGTCAATCATATCAAGGAATCTACCCACGGGAACCGGACAAAATACCACCGGGCAAAATACCACCGGACATAATACCACCAAGGAAATGAAAACTAGGACAAAATACCACCAACGATATCTTTTTATTATACAGCGTAACAACGCAGACTCGGTGGCGTCCAGTCATGGAAGAAGCTCAAATAAGACGCGAAACGGAGACGGCTTAGGGATTATAAAAATCAGATGCAGTAGGGTGCAGAGAATAAGAGCAAATACTACGTTATGTCATTATTGATAAGGGACTGCCGTAGCGCGAGACTTTCCGCATATAAATAGGGCACTAAAATAAGTAGAATTTAAACCAATATCAACAGCAATAAACCACGACAATAAACTAACTAGGATCTGCAAAAAAGAACAGTTACAGCAAAGTAGAATGTCCTCAGTGAATGTAAATTTAAGTTTGGTTTAGTTACATTCAGTTGTAAATAGCTCCGGTGATCAGAGAAAGCAATAACAGATTGTGGTGGTATTTTGCCCAAGTTTTCATTTCCTTGGTGGTATTATGTCCGGTGGTATTTTGCCGTGTGGTATTATGTCCGGTGGTATTTTGTCCTACACCCCTACCCACAGAGCTGGCCAATGGCTGGATGTGCTCATATCAAGGAAATCGGTATCCAGACACCTCGTAACCGGACATCTCGTAACCGACATCTGGTAACCGGACATCTCGTAACTTTTGGAGAAATGGAACATCTCGTAACTAGAAAATTTCAATTACTTTTTTTATATTTTTATATAAATTTAACTTTATTGAAATTACCACTTTCATGAGTACATCAGACCGGAGATTTTTGTTTAATTTTGAGCATGATTTACATTTGGATTATCATCAGTTAAACTACAGATCTGTTGAGATAAAAGATAACCAAATGAATCCACATCATTTGCAAATCACGGCAAGATTAGGACAATTAATTCAGATTAAAATTTAACAACAGATTAGGATAAGAAAATCTATAGATGTAGTAAGATGAAAGATTGTGAGTGTACCAGTAATTTATATAATATTGGTTTATTGGTGTTGAATTGTCTATAACTTATGTTCGGTTTACTTGCTTGTTTTTTTTTTCACTTGATTGGGTTGTATAAGTTTTGGTAAATAAAGTGAATATTGTGAAAAAGATTGTGTTCTTTTAAATGTAGAAATAACTAGTTTCTAAGCTGTAAGATTTCAAGCTATTTTTGTTGGTTACGAGATGTCCCATTTTTCCAGAAGTTACGAGATGTCGGTTACGAGATCTCCGGTTACGAGGTGTCCCGGATTCAAGGAAATCAGATGAGTCTATACAAAATGTTCACGTCAAGGACATTGGTATCTCGGATCATAAATCAATTTTAGCATTTTTAAGCTTTTCTAAATCGAGCCCTTTTCAGAAACAGGTTATCTCTGGAAATATTAGATCTGTATGCATAGAAACTTTGAAGAAGGATATAGATACTTGCAATTTTAATACGGAAACTTTAGAATCAGCCGTTGAATCTTACAACGAAATTCTTGGGCAAATTGTCGATATTCAAGCACCATAAGGAGGCAAGTCGACTTGCCGCCTTTTTGCACCAAATTTTGGCTCATAATGACCATTATTTTTAATACAAAAAGGAGGCAAGTCGACTTGTCCCCTTTTTGCACTGAATTTTTTACTCATAATGTTTGAGATTTTAATGCAAAAAGGAGGCAAGTCGACTTGTCCCCTTTTTGCACTGAATTTTTTACTCATAATGTTTGAGATTTTAATGCAAAAAGGAGGCAAGTCGACTTGTCCCCTTTTTGCACTGAATTTTTTACTCATAATGTTTGAGATTTTAATGCAAAAAGGAGGCAAGTCGACTTGTCCCCTTTTTGCACTGAATTTTTTACTCATAATGTTTGAGATTTTAATGCAAAAAGGAGGCAAGTCGACTTGTCCCCTTTTTGCACTGAATTTTTTACTCATAATGTTTGAGATTTTAATGCAAAAAGGAGGCAAGTCGACTTGTCCCCTTTTTGCAATTACAGTATGGCTTGACTTGAGGTAAAATTTTAGTGCAAAAAGGGGATAAGTCGACTTGTCCCCTTTTTGCACAAAACAGTGTCTTCAAAAGAAGAAAGTACTTGCCCCCTTCTTGCACCAAACCGACGATATGCATTTTCAGTTTTTTTTTCATATTTTTCTATTTATAAGGTAAGAAAATAAGTTGGTTATTGAGTCTGCAGCATGAAATGGTGAAATAATAAAAAAAAAATCGATTTCAGTGACAGTCGATTTATCGGTAGTCTATTCCGGCACAGCCTACCAGAAGATATCTGGTTTGTTATTTTCTTCAGAATTCTTATTTTAAATAATACCGTGTTCCTTATTAACTTTGCTTTAAAATCACAGTGGCTTGTTCGTTAAACGTTTCCAGTAATTTTGTCCCTGTACCGGTGTGTTATTTAAAACAACTGATGTATTTAAATCCTTGCTTTAAATACAAGTATAACTCAAGAAATTTAGCTTTATTATCGAAATTCTAAGACAGGATCGTAGATACGTGTGAGCCTAAGCTGATACATGGTTATCTTATGTAACACATGGGCGCCACGGAGTTATTCTTTTTATTTCTAATTCAGGTCCTTTAACATTTCAAATTGAGATCCTTGAAAACTTCTAATGTCATTTCTCACAAGCTGAAATCTGCTAAATCACGCAATCTTACAATAATATATCTATGATTTATCCTTAAACCAAATAAAGCAAAAAAAAAAAAGAAAAGAAAAGAAAACAGCAGCAACAACAAAAAAGGAGTAAAAAAAGTAACAAGAGACATAAATTAATTAAATCAATTAAGAGCCTTATGTATTCGCCAAGAACTACTATACATTTCTTATTTGAACCACCAGAAACATTACACGCTTTATCTATCAAAGCACAATGAACTATTGCACTGAAAATAAATCCTTATAACGCTTCCTTCACTATCACAGTGTTTTTCTCGTTAAACGTTTCCAGCAAATTTTAACGCTGTGCCTGTGTGTTATGCAAGACAACTCACGCATTTGGGTCCTTGTTCAAAGTACAAGTTTAACTCGCGATATTAATCTTCCCTATCAAAATTTTGAGACAGGATCTTAGGTATGTTTGAGCTTAACTTACGTTAATACATGGTTATCTTAAGTATCACATGGGCGGGCGCCTTTACAAATCTTCATGAAAAGAACAGCACACACGCCCTTGGATACTAATGCATAATGAATATTAAGCCACAAATAAAATCCAAACTATACGTGTGCCTGAAGGGTTGTAGGACAAAATGGCAAGGGACAAAATGGCAACGGACATAATGGCAACGGACATAATGCCAAGCGGATATAATGGCAACGGACATAATAGCAAGCGGGCATAATGGCAAGCGGACATAATGGCAAAGTGCCAGGGCGGACAAAATGGCAACTGAAATAAAAAAGACGATATTTCAACTGGACTTTTATTCAACGCACTGGCATTTAATGACTTCATAAAAAACATAATTGAATTCATGTGTAATGCATCTGTTTAGATAGTCACTTAGAAAATCAGTTCACAGTTCTCATTTACTGCTGTGGAACATTTCCCCGAGGTTTTCACCGAATGTTGTGGCCTGCTCAAGTAGAAACGTAGGGAACGCAGGATGACTGTCCAGCCGGATGACTGCCCCACTATTTGGGCAGTCTAGGATGACTGCCCCACCAGCGCACTGCCCCACCGGGAACCTTCACTATTATTTTTCATCTATCTGGATAGTTTTACTTTAATGAGACTTGAAACAAACCAATTAACTTATCAATCAGTCCTCTGATCAGTCAACTTGTCGATTGAATACAAAAGGGGGCGGGGGTGGGATAGAAGGCAGAGGATTTCGAAAGGGAAGATTGAGCCAGAAAAAGTAAGGCTATCCAGACAGATGAAAAATAATTAGGAAGGCTCTTGGTGGGGCAGTCATCCGGTGGGGCAGTCATCCGTTCATCAATTTTGGGCACCCCTTTGTTTGTTTTATTCCAAGTAACCAGCCAGTTAGAAGGTAGGCAAGATTCGAGCCTCCCCTCGCTTAGGCATGAGGTGGATGCACCGTAAACTAGTTGTTTTATAATGCCGTTAATCGAACATTTCTTCATTCATTTTTATTTCATTTTTTCTTAAAGTTGCCATTTTGTCCGCTTTGCTACTTTGCCATTATGTCCGCTTGCCATTATGCCCGCTTGCCATTATGTCCGTTGCCATTATGTCCGCTTGCCATTTTGTCCGTTGCCATTATGTCCGCTGCCATTATGTCCGTTGCCATTTAGTCCGTACCCCGGAAGAGCCTGGAGTTTTTTGCTGTTAAATTCGAATCTAATATCACGGGCTTACCGTCATCTCAGCCCCTAAATGTTTGTGTGAAGCAGCACAATGAACTGTCTGAACTCGTCCAACAAACTGAGCACATCCCGCACTTCCATAGCGCCACAAAAACAAAACACGTCAGTTGAACAACCGGCAATTATATCTCAGTTGTTCCGTACGTTTCTCGGGACATTTTCATTTAATGAAATTTGCAGTTGCTGAAATTTAAGGCTTCCAGTAAATTTTGCCCCTGCGACTGTGTGTTATTTAAGACGACCAATATATTTAGATCCTGCTTCAAAAGACAAATATAATTTATAAAATTTATCTCCATTATCAAAGACAGGATCGTAGATATGTATGAACCTAAGCAGACATATAGTTACCTTAAGCAAGACCCGGGGGCAAGTTCTTAATTCACTGCATTAAGTAAAAGACAACCCTCCGTCCCCGATTATCTAAAGTCTAAATTCATGAGTACCCAAAACACAGCCCCCTTCCCCTGCCGTATATGTAGCAGTCTATGAACTGCATCTTTCTCGGCTGATGTCCAAGGTGTTGTCTTTTGAAACTTTCTCCCCGTCAGTTCGATGCATGCCTTCTTCCATGCCTCTTCTTCATCAGTTGAGTCTATAAATTTAGCGAAATGGCTGTTATATTTATGCTTTCTATGTGGAAAGAGTATGCGATTTGTCTACATTCAAACGAATAGAAAGTCTGTCCTTAGAATCAGAATCTACACGGCGCTTACTTCCTCCATTACATGAAAACTATAGGTCTGTGATAAATCAATACAGCTACCAATACATTAGAATTCAATGAAAAAAATGTCTGTTTGTTTATTTGGTGTTTAACGTCACGTTCACCAACTACGAAGGGTATATTGGGTCGCACTTGCTAAAGGAACAAGAGGGAGAAAAGGAAGGAAGAATGAAGAAATAGCAAAAGAGGAATAAGAAGGAAAGAAATTCCGATTAGTCGCTTCTTACGCCATGCACGGAACAGAAAGCAATGGCGTATTCTCAAGATTCCCCCCAACCCACAAGGGGAAGAAAATGTCTGATAAAACGACTCTTTACATCGCACTTTGAATTCATCCCCCCAAGTGTCCTTGGTTAACTGGATTGTAATTCTTCTACATGTGATTTTGATATTCAATGTTATTGTACACGCACATTTTTCACACGAAGGATCACCACAGGGACAAACTCACATATATTTAATTTCTACTCAAGAAAACTAAGATCCTAACCCTTTAAATGAAATTTCTTGCAAAATTCACTAAGTGTTCTTGCTGCGGACAAGTGTTCTTGGTAACTCTTTTTTAACTCTACAGCAGCTTCCTCCCACGCGTTCGCATGTTGTCTGCCCCGCCTCTTGTTTACCTTTTCTGGTAAAAGAAAGGGACTGTTGACGGAACCTGAGATATCTACACCTTAGAATTAAAGCCAAACGGGGTGTTTTGCACTGGCAATCAGTTCCAATAGAACCTTGGAAGAATCAGGCTTCTTCAGATTTGTATCTTTCATTCTTTTTTTTTCAGTCCAACCACAAGACCTCTTCACCGTAATAATAAAGCCTCGAAACGACGCGAAGAACATGTACATGGTGATGTGTTACTTTCAAGATGCACAAACGAATGCCATACCAAGGAGAAGAAAACGATTTAAACCTATGAATTTTTATTTGTCTTAAGTACAAGATCACAATCACGCGGGAACAGTCGTAAACACACATACTCAGGGCCAAGAAATATATGCAGCGAGAATTGGTGACCGCACACACTCTTGGCTATTCATAGAATCTAGCAATCCGGTGAACCCGACCGGTGAAAGTATGTGCACTTTTTATAGCAACACTCCAGATGCGTTAAAATGACATAACTCTGCTATCGCTAAACTGTGCAATCAATGGACGCAGAATTACAGGTGCGATCAAGACACATCTGTTTTTAAAACCGTAACTTCCCGTAAAAGCAACGAAAAGGGTTTTCTAAAAAGTTAGAATTTATTGAATTAGGGCTCCAATCGTAAACACACATTTCAAAACAGCATACATTTAATATGTTTGTCAGCTCTGGGATTACTGTAATACTTTACAAAATATAAACGGTAAACATAAGAAAGAATGTAAAGCGTGGCACCTGCGAAACGAATTGAACAATTTGTGAATGGAAAACAAATCAAAGAGCTTAAATATTTATTTAATCTTAACTGTGGTTGTGACCAATATCACGATGAAGCGGGAATGGCGACAGAAGACACGGTTTCGTTACACACTCAGGTCTAAGAAATATATGTTTGTTTAGTGTTTAACGTCTCTCGTTCACCAACTAGGATGGGTATATTAGGACGCACTTGCCAAAGAAACAAGTGGGAACAAAGAAGGAAGAATGAGGAAACAGTAAAAGAAGAGTTAGGAAGAACTTCCGATTAGTCGCCTCTTACGCCATGCGCGGAACAGAACGAAGTGGGTGTACTCTTAAGATTCCCCCAACTCCACAGGGGTTAAAAAATATATGGAACGAAAGTTCTAAATGGTGACTGTCAATTGCTCCACTCGAGATGCGTCACTTCTACAAGCCTCATATTAACACTCCTCTGATATTCCCAAGCTTTGAAATCACACGACACAGTAATACAGCACTAGTGATTTTAAAACCGCCACTTCCCAAAAAATAAGAAAGAACGGCAGGGCTGAAATCTACTCAATTAGCGCTCCAATTGGAAGCACACATTCAAAACAGCAAACAATTTGTCATTTATGGGATTACTGCAATACCTCATAAAATAAAACGGTACTCACTCGAAGTTGAATCCAGCGTATTTCACACACAGCATCCCTTCACAAGCCCGGTCCACGCACAACTGGCCAGCACGTATTCTTCTGTCTGTAGACATGTAGCGGAACGTCCGAAATGTTCTTATCCCCGACTGTCTATTTGTTCCAGCCCTTTCTCCTTGGTGTCTGTAATTAACAGGTATGTTATAAATCTGAAATGCATAAAACAACTTAATTTTACAACAAGTTTGTCCAAGGACAAAGTCCCAGCTTACGAAAAGCAATAAGACCCATTCCAGCGTGCATGAGCGAAGGAATTTCCCTGAAATATCGGGCTTCAAAAGATGAGACGGCAAAGAGCTAGCTCAATAATTAATTCAGCACCGGACCAGAACATAGACCGATAAATGCATACAAAGATTTCTTTACGTGAAAAATGGGGAACAAATTTTTTGTATCTCTGGTAGACTGGATAGTCTGCCATCGATACCTTCAAACAACGCTCGCATTTCGGACCAGTGCGCATATTTATGTAACTTGCCTTGATGCGCGGTTCTTATTCAGACAAGTACGCATGTTTATTTAATTTGCGTTGATGCGCGGCTCTCATTTTGGAACCGTGCACATGTTCATTTAACTTAATAAAGATTAATGCGCGGTTCTTATTCCAGACCAATGCGCATGTTTATTTTACTTTCGTTGATGAGCGGCACTTATTTTGGACAAGTGCACAAGTTTCCTTAGGTTGTCTTGATACGCGGTTCGCATTTCGGAACAGTTTCCATGTTTATCTAACTTGCACGGTGCGCATGTTTATTTAACTTGCGTTGACGCGCGGTTCGAATATCGGACCAGTGCGCATGTTTATTTAACTTGCATTGATGCGCGGTGCTTATTCTGGACCAGTACAAATGTTTATTTAACTTGCGTTGGAGCGTGGTTCACATTTCGAACCACTCCACACGTTTATTTAAGTGGCGTTGATGCGCGGTTCGAATTTCGGACCAGTGCGCATGTTTATTTAACTTGCGTTGATGCGCGGTGCTTATTTTGGACCAGTGCACATGTTTATTGAACTTGCGTTGATGTGCGGTTGGCATTTCGGACCAGCGCCCATGTTTTTTTACCTTGTGTTGATGTGCGGTTCTTATTTCGGATCAGTGCGCATGTTTATTTACCTTGTGTTGATGTGCGGTTCTTCTTTCGGATGAATGCGCATGTTTATTTACTTGTGTTGATGTGCGGTTCTTATTTCGGATCAGTGCGCATGTTTATTTTACTTGCGTTGATGAGCGGTACTTATTTTGGACAAGTGTACAAGTTTCCTTAGGTTGCCTTGATGCGCGGTTCGCATTTCGGAAGAGTTTGCATGTTTATCTGTCTTGCGTTGATGCACGGTGCTTATTTTGGACGTGTGCATATGTTAATCTAACTTGCGTTGGTGCGCGGTTTGCATTTTGGACCAGTGCGCATGTTTATTCAACTTGCGTTAATGAGCAGTTCGAATTTCGGACCAGTGCGCATGTTTATTTAACTTGCGTTGATGCGCGGTGCTTATTTTGGACCAGTGCAAATATTTATTTAACTTCCGTTGGCGCGTGGTTCGCATTTCGAACCACTGCGCATGTTTATTTAACGTGTGTCGATGTGCGGTTCTTATTTCAGGCCATTGCGCATATTTCTTTAATTTGAGTTGATGCGCGGTTCTTATTCTGGACCAGTGCGCATGTTTATTTAAGTTGCGTTGATACGCAGTTCTTATTTTGAATAGTGCGCACGTTATTTAACTTGCGTTAATGCGCAGTTCGGTTCGCATTTCTAACCAGTGCGCATGTTTATTTAACTTGCGTTAATGCTCGGTTCCCATTTCTGACCAGTGTGTTTGTTTATTTAGCTTGCGTTAATGAACGTTTCGCATTTTCCACCAGTGCGCACGTTTATTTAACTTGTGTCGATGCGTGGTTCGCATTTTGGACCAGTGCGCATATTTATTAAACTTGTGTTGGTGCTCGGTACTTATTTTAGATCAGTGCAAATGTGTATTTAACTTGCGCTGAGGAGCGGTTCGGAATTCGGACCAGTGTACCTGTTTCTTTAGGTTGCGTTCATGCGAGGTTCGCATTTCGGACCAGTGCGTAGGTTCACTTAACTTGCGTTGACAAGCGAATTGCATTTCGGACCAGAACGCATGTTTATTTCAGTCCCGTCGATGCCCGACTCTTATGTCTATTCAACTTGCGTCGATTCGTGGTTCTTTCTTCGGACCACTGCGAATGTTTATTTAACTTGCGTTGATGCGAGGTTCTCATTTCAGACCACTGCGCATGTCTATTCAACTTTCGCCAATGTGTGGTTCTTTTTTCGGACAAGTGCGCATGTTTGTTTAACTTGCGTTGATGTGCGGTGCTTATTTTGGACCGTAACGCATGTTTATTTAACATCCGTCGATGCGCGGTTCGCATTTCCGACCATTGCCCATGTTTATTTAACTTGCGTTGATGCGTGGTTCTCATTTCAGACCAGTGCGCATGTTTCTTTGGGTTGCGCTGATGCGCGGTTCTTTTTTTCGGACCAGTGTGCATATTTATTTAACTTGCGTTGATGCGCGGTTCGCATTTCGGACCAGTGCGCATGTTTCTGTAGGTTGCGTTGATGCTCGATCCGCATTTCGGACCACTGCGCATGTCTATTCAATTTGCGTCGACGCGTAGTTCTTTTTTCGGACCATTGCGCATGTTTATTTAACTTGCGTTGATGCGCGGTGCTTATTTTGGACCAGTTTGCATGTTTATCTTCAGTCAATGGTTCACATTTCGGACCAATGCGAATGTTTATTTAACTTGCGTCGATGTGCGGTTGTTAAATCTGACTACTGCGCAAGTTCATTTAACTTGCGTTTATGCGCTGCAGGCGAAGATTCATTTATTTTTTTTTTAAATTCCGAAAAAAATTCAAAAGTTTTCCAATTCACTCAAAAAGCACAAGCAGTATGCATGACCCCCTAAAGTCGGCTTGTATCAAAAATAAATGAAATCTGATAAAAACAGTAGGAGGAAATGCATTTTGAAGTTTTTTTATTCAAAAATTCACCAAAAATTCTGATCGACTCGAAAAGCACAGGCCGTATTCACGACACCCTAAGCATGCCTCAGCCCCAAAATAAATGATGTCTGATCAAAACTGCAGGAGAAGATGCATTTTGAGGTATTTTCATCAAAAATTCCCTATCGTAATCAAGAATTCCCAAGTGGAGTCAAATAGCACAAGCCGTATGCCCGACCCACCTAAGGATGCCTCATACCAAAAATAAATGAAATCGGATTAAAACTGTAGGAGGAAATGCATTTGAAGTTTTTCTTCAAAAATTCCCTAAAAATACAGAAATTTTCGGACCGACTAAAAAGCGCAAGCCGTATGCTCAACCCCTAAGGGATGCCTCAAACCAAAAAAAAAAAAAAAAAAGAGAGAGAGAAAGATCAAAACTGTAGGGGAAAATGCATTTTGAAGTTTTTTTCTTCAAAAGCTCCCTAAAAATACAAAAATTGTCCGATCGACTAAAAAGCACAAGCCGTATTCACGACCTTTTAGGGTCATCGGATCTTTGAGAGGTTTCGGATCAAAAATGTAGGACGACATACATTTTAAATTTTTTTTCTTCAAAAATTCCCCAAAAATTCAAAAATCACCCGATCGACTAGAAAAGCACAAGCCGTATGCACGACCCTTTAGGGGTGCCTCATACCAAAAATAAATCACACCCGGTCAAAAATGTAGGAGGAGACACATTTTAAAATTTTTTCTTTAAAAATTCCCCAAAAATTCAAAAATCACCCGATCGACTAAAAAAGCACAAGCCGTATGCACGACTCCTTAGGGATCCTCACACCAAAAATAAATGACATCGAATCAAAATTGTAGGAGTAGATGCATTTTGAATTATTTTCTAAATTTTTGCTTAAAAAATTCCCCAAAAATACAAAAATTGCCCGATCGACTAAAAAAGCACAAGCCGTATGCACGACACTTTAGGGGTGCCTCATACCAAAAATAAATCACATCCGGTCAAAAATGTAGGAGGAGATACATTTTAAAATTTTTTCTTTAAAAATTCGCCAAAAATTCAAAAATCACCCGATCGACTAGAAAAGCACAAGCCGTATGCACGACCCCTTAGGGATGCCTCACACCAAAAATAAATGACATGGAATCAAAATTGTAGGAGGAGATGCATTTTGAACCAAAGTTTACTAAATAAACAACTAACTAACTAACTAACTAACTAACTAACTAACTAACGGACACCGCCCGCAAACCGATAGGAATACCCCAGCTTACGTGTAACGTAAGCTGGGCTAAAAAGGATAAGTTACACAGTGCGTCCTCCATCGCATTTTTACCATTCTTTGACACCATCATTGGTCTTCCAATTTAGGATGAAATACTGTTTTTTTTTCTTAATGTATGGAACAGCCTGTGCTGTCTCGCATTGTTGAGGGAAAATAATTCACTGCAAACCCCGTTCAATGAATAAACGAAAGTAGGATTAAAAACTCACCAAATATGAATAAGTGCGAGCTTAAACTTTTACACACAGGATCACCATAGGGATGGACGAACTCATCCCCCCCCCCCAAAAAAAAAAGAAAGGTATAAATGTGTTTAATTCAGTTGATCTCGGTGCCGAAACTGACGGAATTATAAATTACACCGACAAAAATGTAAAAATAATTTCACCCTTATCTCCCGCCCCCTCCCTCCAACCCCCCTATTTTCAGTGGGAAATTACTCACTTTAATACTCATTCACCAGAATCTTCAATTTCACAATATATGAATGAATAGATAAAAGCATTTGCTCGTAAACTATTTCCAGAACAGGCCTTGCTTATGCGAAACCGAATTATATTCGTAGCACACTCTTTAAAATTTAATATTTCGTCTAAAACTAAATCCTCGTCCAAAACCTCATAATCGAATGAAGCATTTTTTTTCGTCATAACATTTCCATAAATATATACTTTCTTATCTGTTTGCATTATATTGTAATGCTCAGCTTGATGAAAAAGTTAACTTTATCCAAACTTATCCTTTTACAAAGTAAAACACAAACACTCTCTTCAAGCGACGCTTGAAAAATGGCTCCCTTCTGAGCTTCATCCTAGACTCCTCATTCGCATATACTTCTTGAAATCACACAACAGAACACGGCATATTTTGTATGCACAATTTCTGTCACTGATAATGATTAACATTGAAAAATATAAAAAAATGTTCTCAAAGCAACGCCAAATCGAAGCTATTAAGGAGAAAACCAGAGGAAGGGGAGTAGATTGCCAAATTTAAGCACTCCTCCCCTTTATCGTTAACAAAACAAAAAATTAAAAATACTGATCGAAGAGTAGAAACAGCGGACTTTCCCACGCTACGGGTGCGAAATCAGAGCTTCTGTTAGGGCTATGAATTCTCTCGCAGGGCGAAAAAAAGACATTGCGACTTTACTTTGTGTGTAAGGTGGGGCCGCATTTGAAACATTTCTAAAAACTTTTTATTACAAGACCGGTGGGCATTTTGCGAAGTTTATTGTGATATAAATACAGTAAACATCCATTGACCTGTATCTGAAGCAGGGGAGAGAAAGTAGGGGGAAGGAGGGTAGGTGAGGGAAGGAGGTGAGGGAAGGAGGGTAGGTGAGGGAAGGAGGGTAGGTGAGGGAAGGAGGGGGGAGGAAGTAAGTGAGGGAGCGGAGGCGCCTTTATCGTCAACAAAAGAGAAATTAAATATTACTGATCAAAGAGTAGAGACAGGGGAATTTCATACGGGTGTAAAACAAGAGCTTTTTCTAAGGCTCTCAATTCGCCTGCAGGGCGATCAGCAGACACTGCGACTATTTTTGTGTGTGTGGGACTCTGTTATGCCAACATTACAAAATCACGTTGCGGGTGAGAAACCAGACCTTCTGTTAAGGCTATGAATTGGCTTGCAGGGCGAATATAAGTCATTGCGACTTTACTTTTGCGTACAGGGTGGGGCCACATTTTAAACATTTCTAAAAACTTTTTCTTACAAGGCCGTTGGGCATTTTTGCGAGTTTTTCTTTGAAATAAAAGCAATAAACATCGCTCACCTGAGGTTCACGTTGAATTCTTCGTTCTTCTTTGATTACATCCAAAAGGCTTAAAAACCCAAATGAGATCCCAATACTTACACAAACTTGATATTTATTGTTTATTTGCTTTGCATGTGAACATTCACAATAAAGACGCAAAACAATTCTAATTGGGTTTTCTCTTGGAATAACTTTAAAATTTCCTTTTCGAGTGTTTTAAATCTTGCTATTGTTTGAAGGGGAATTTAAATCTACAACCTTTGATCCGTAAAACAAGATCCTAATACACACACTGACTTTGACAGTTATTTTTTTACTTGAATTGCATGTAAACATGCGAGATAAAGAAGCAAAACAGTTTTCTTTTGGAATTATTTTAAAATAACTTGTTTTCTTTTGGAATTATTGTAAAATAACTTGTTATTATACTTGAGTTCCGCCCCTGTTTTTAGAGATTATCGAAACGTATATACTTCAGGATCTTAAAACCATTGAAAAACACAGACGGCGTGGGGGGCTGAACATATTTCTGTCAGTTTCAGTTAACAAGTGAAATAAGCAGTCTTTTACAGATTCTCGGCCGTTTCTCATTGAGATCAATGCCTAGTCTTGTGCAAACTGCATAAATTAGACGATAAAGTTATATTGCGCCTTTCTCTCCAATTATATTTCTAGTAAAAGCTGCAAACTCTTAAACAGGTAAACACAGATCCTAATACAGACTCTCCAATAACACTTACATCGACCACTATTGTAAAAAGGTCTTTGCCACAGAACACCTTATAAAATTAAGGAAAACAAGTTATATTTTCTTTTGAGAATTATTACTTTGAAATTACTAGATGCTTTGCTTTTCGAGTGTTTCTCAATTTTGCTCGTGTTGTGAGGGGACTTCAAATCTAGAGACTGGGATCTGTAAAACTAGATCCTCATACACCCACCCACTTTGACAGTTAATTTTCACTTGGTTTGCACGGGAACATGAGATAAAGAAGCAAAACAGTTTTAGTTAAGTGTTATCTTGGAATTACTGTTAACTTGCTATTTTACTTCAGTGATTGAATTTCTGTCTCTATTATCAGGGGGTATGAAAGCGTATATACTTCAAGATCTTAAAACCATTGAAAAACACAGACGGCGTGGAAGAGGGGTGTCAGGTTTTTACGTCAATCAACAGAAAGAATACTGACAAAAAAAAAAGAAAGAATTTCACTGAAAAAAACTCATAAAGGTATTCTCCTTTATTTTTATCCATAAATTTCATAACATGGGGTTGTATTGGACAATTGTATAAAATGGACCGAATGTAACAAACAACTTGCACCCCCATGAAGGACATATTCCAATGCACTATAAACAAGCCATTCTATTGGCTTATAAAAACGTGCTTTTGAAGGCAAGAGATTTGAGGCGATTCTATTGGCTGAAAAAATACGCGTGTGTGTAAATCGCTCAAGTGTGTGGAAAGTGTGTATGTTACAGCGAATCTGTAAAACCAGCGAATCTATAGATTCGCTGAAAATTTCAGCGAATCTGTAGATTTGCTGACTCACTTAGCGAATCTGTAGATTCACTGAGAATTTTCAGCGAATCTACAGATTCGCTGGTTTTTCACCTAAAAAATTATACAGATTCCTTGAAATTGCCTGATCGGCCATCTTTACCTACAGGATCACTTGTTTTTGCTAATATTTGAAATTTAATTGCTTTTGTGTGATTACGTTACTCCAGATGTATTTTACACACTTTTTCTTGCTTTGTATGAAGGGACATTATTAAAATCGGGCTTCATTTTCTTTTTCCATTGCTATTAACTCACTTCATGTAGCTGATGTTTTTTGGTCATTTGATGAAAATGCAGCACCGGAAGAAAGTTTCTATTCGTTGAAATCCTTGTCCTATCAGTTTCTGTTAAATTAAACTATTAGTGTGCGGAGCATCGAAAATTAACACTGATTGGATAAGCGTACCGTAAATCAATTGCAATTTATATCACCCGGAGGTGAAGATATTTTTGTGTTGCATTCACGGAAAAACAATTGCAATTTGGCTAATAGCAATTTGAATAATACTCAAAAGGGAAGTAATGATTGCAATTTATTTAGAAACAATAGTATTAAGATTTGCTGTGATCACTTTTATGATAGACAATAACACACAGAGAGAAACTTAATTTAAGCCTTTGTGAATATTGATAGCAAATATTTTCGAACGCTTTCCAATATTGTTTTTTCATTTCAGACTAGAAATTCGCATTTCAACAATGCATTTTAAAGCTAGTTAAATATAAATATGTGTAATTTTAAAAGTTCCGATTGGAATATATCACATTCCCACAAAAACAAGAAAAAGATGTGTAAAACACCTCTGGAGTAAAGGAGTCACACAAAAGCAATTAAATTTCAAATATCACTCAACACAAGTAATCCTGTCGGTGATGATGACTGGTCAGGCAATTTCAGCGAATCTGTATAATTTTAAAAGTGAAAAACCAGCGAATCTGTAGATTCGCTGAAAATTTTCAGCGAATCTACAGATTCGCTAAGTGAGTCAGCGAATCTAGAGATTAGCTGAAATTTTCAGCGAATCTACAGATTCGCTGTAACATGTATACTGAAAAAAAAAATGAAACTGACAAAGTCGTCCGCCGTACGGGTTGTCCCAAAGGGCATCCGTTACACAGATAATATAGAAGGGAGCGGTGAAAAAAAAGAGTTGAAAGTGACAAATTACAGACACATAATCTGAAATCTTAATGCGGCTAACTGCGGACTAACTGCGGCTAATCAGGATAACCTACTCTAATTTATTAAATTCCCTTGTGGTGTTGGGACTGGGATATCTAGATGGTGGATTTGTTCTCTGGTGTCGAAGTCAAACTGTAAAAGTATACGACAAATTACTCGCCCATGGATTAAATGTGCAACTGTCAGCTTGTTTTTTACGTAGTCTGTAGGAATGGGAACAGCCAAATGTCTTGCAAAAGTTCTTTACTATTTCTATATCCCGTTTGCTCAAATTTTCCCACGGCAAATGATCAGCTAATTTTCTTTCTATGGCAAAATCCATATTGTAATGTGGAGTAAAATAAAATTTGTGGAGATATAATGTAAAGTACAATGAAATACAATAATTACATGACTACTACTACTACTACTACTACTACTACTACTACTACTACTACAGGCTGCGGTTTAAACGTGTGCAGAAAACGAATTGAATCGCTGAATTTGTTCTGGCGCTGGCCGTGCACAAATGTCGCATATTTGGCTCTGATTGTTGAATTTTGTAAAGTTTCAGTATTTTCAGAATTTTTGAGATTTTTTGAAAATGACCCCTGCGTGCACTGTCCGCCACCCCAGTCTACACGTACGCAGAGAATGAATCGGTTCTCTACAATGGTTACGGCGCTAGTGCTGCACAACGATTCGACAGACGGACGGACAGACAGACGGACGGACAGACCCAAATTCAAATTTGGGGGCCTAAAAACCCGAACTCACACACATGGGTATTCATTCATGGGAGGTTTTTTCCAGAGGGGGGGGGGGGGGTCCACCCACTTGATAGTTGGTCAGTCACGAAAGACAGTAAAATTGCAGACGATAGCCTGCTAATGCGTGCGTTTCGCTCAGCTGGCATCTGAAGTTTTTATTCACCTGACCCACGCGATCAACATCTATCCAGCAGGATATCCCTTCTTTCTCCAGCACTTCTTTGAATGTCCGTGGATCGCCCCATCCAAGGGATCCCTTGAGAGCTCGGGTGCCTGCAAGAGTACTGTACAGTGAGCTCCATTTACAGTCTCACAAAAGCGGCGAACATTTTTGGAGTGATTATTGATAATGAACACCTTGAGGCCGGTGTAACAGTATATCTTGCCCCTTGTATAGCTTCCCCCCCGGGGGCAAGCTAGCCTAGTCTAGCTTCCCCCCTGGGGGGGGGGGGAGCTAGACTAGGCTATCTTGCCCCCCTCTGGGATATTCTGCCCCCTATTCAGCTTCCCCCCCCCCACCTGGGATATTTTGCCCCCTCCCCTAAAATAAAAGTTTTTTTAGTTGTATTTTAAGCTAGACTAGGCTATCTTGCCCCCCTCTGGGATATTCTGACCCCTGTTCAGCTTCCCCCCACCTGGGATATTTTGCTCCCCCCCTAAAATAAAAGTTTTTTTTAGTTGTATTTTACATAAAGGGTAAACCGTCTGTATACTCGCTCTCTATTCACAGTTATCGGGGGATTTAGAGTTGACTGCAATAAAGCCACATCTCTTTTTATAATCCATTTTGATTGATCAGTCGTATTCGACAATAATGCATAACAGTACAAACAATCTCAGGGAAATGGATTTTGCGGCAAAAGTTTACTCCGAATTGAGACGTTTAAAAGGGTATGCAAAAAGGTATGAGCATTTCATTTTTTATTTTGATTGTAAATTAATTACTTGACCAGTAGAGGAAATATTGAAAAGAAGTAGTGAATGAAAATAAATACAAATAAATGAAAATAAATCGGCATTGACCTGGTTGGACCAAAAGAGCAGTGAACTGCAGTGAATTGTGTAAATGACTGTTGAATTACGCAAAAACTTGATACTTTTAAAGCACAGAAGAAATTGTACTGTATAGAGATCATTTACCATTAAAAGTTCTGCTGCAGTTAAGTATTTGTTTCATTTATTCGGTTTTTTATGGAGGGGGCAAAATATCCCAGAGGGGGGAAAGATAGCCTAGTCTAGCTTCCCCCCCCCCCGGGGGGGGGGAAGCTGTACAGGGGGGCAAGATAGCCTGTTACACCGGGAAAAAAGATGTTCACTAAGCAGAAGTGAATTTTGTAACGGCATTTAATGAAAATATTGTTCACTAACCACGAGGACATTTCATACACAAAACTTTTACTGTATTACACATGCTCTGTCAATATTCATAATTTAAAACTTTAACAATGGCATTGTTTTTGTTCAAAAGAAAAGTAGGGTGAGAATTTATTGTCATACCCTGCCCCACTTAGATCAAATGCCGCTGGATCAAGTATCGGGATACCATTTCTTACCGCATACATCTTTCGTGGCTTGATAACAAGAATGTTCAGGGACATTGTAACTAGCCGAGATCTAGTGAATAAAGTGTCAAAAGGCTTGTATAGTCGCCAAAAATGTTCATAGGCCCGCATTTGCCTTATCTCTGGCGGGTACCAAAAAATTAAATTTCAAAGAGCCCTAACGTTGAACTACGGCATTCGTACAACATTTTTGGTTTGGGGAACCCGGTCTAAATTGTGAGAGAAGACGCATCTTGAAAATTGGCTACTTAAGTTTTTTTTTGAAAACTGGCAACCAACAAATGACAAGTGCCCCCCATTTAGTCAATTTTGGGTGGATGTTCAGAAAAGAAAAAAAAAAACGTTATTTTCAAGTGTGGACAGACTAGTGAACATGTATTCAAAATTTGAATGCAATGAATTCAAAATTGTGCGAGAAAAAACTTTTGGAAAAAATTGGTAACAAAAAGTTTAAAAATGCCCCCTGTTTGGCCAGTTTTAGGCGGATCACAAAAAAAGTAACGTTTCGAAAGTAGAGCCCCTACTGAACAATTTAGCCATTTTTTTTTGATGAATCACCAAAAACGACACTTCTCAAGACAGGACTGATTAGTAAACAGTCATGCAAAAATTGAAGTCAATCAAATCAAAATTGTGGAAGAGAAACCTTTTGGAAATTGGCTACAAAAAAAATTTAAAATGCCTTCTAATTAGTCAATTTTTGTCGGATCGCCAAAAAAGTAATTTTTCAAAAACGGACCGCCTAGTGAACATTTCTGTAAAATTTGAAAGCAATCTAATCAAAATTGTAGAAGAAAAGGCCTCTAGAAGACTAGCTACCAAAAATTTTTTAAAATGTCCCGTTTTGGCGTATCGCCAAAAAATTCAACAGAGGTCTAATTGGTAAACTTTTGTGCAAAATTTGAAAGGCATCGTCTCAAAATCGTGGAAGTAGACGCGTTTTAAAAACTGGCTAACAAAAAAATTTAAATGCCTCCCATTTAGCTAATTTTTGGCGGATCGCCAAAAAGAAATCTATTTCACAAAGATATTTCACAAAAGACAACCATCTATCGAATAATCACACAAAATTGAAAAGGAATCCAAATCTAAACCGATCCAAATTGTGGCAGAAAAACTATTTAAAAAATTGGCTACTGAAAAATTATAAACCTCCCCCATTTGGCCAATTTTTGGCAGATTAACAAAAAAAAGTAATTTTTCAAGAGAAAACAATCAAGAGTACAATCGTACACAATTTGAAAGGAATCCCATCCAAATTGCGGGAGACGAAGCAGCTACCAATAAACTAAAAAGTGGACCATTTTTCAAGAGCGGCCTCCTTAGTGAGCATTTGTGCAAAATTTGAAAAACATCTCACACAAATTGTGGGAGGAGAAGCATTTAGAAAACCAGCAGCAAAAAAAACAAAAAACAAAAAAAAAACAAAAAAAAAAACAAACAAACAAACAAAAAAAAGAACAGAACAATCTCACAAAATTGGAAAGGAATCCGATTAAAGGGAAATGCGGGTATCTCAACGACAATTGACATTTCCCTCATACTTTCACAGTTCAATGCTTTGATGGTATCCATTCAAAAATTGAAAAGAAAAGGGGGGGGGGGGCGATGTTATAAGAGAAATAAAGACACTGATAGGTCGTGTACTTCTACTATAGAAACCATTGGGAAAACCAAGAAATTTCAATCAAAATGCAAAATTCACACATAATCACAACTGACAATTGCCTCATTTTTTCCTTGTTGGTTACCGTATCAATAAGAGAATTATATGATCTTTTTGACAAAATCCCATTGACTCTATGGATAAATGATGAAAACAGTGTAATATGATTTTAATGGACAATATATCAACACAGGCCCTTCTAGGAACAAAATATCAATACAGACCATTTCTGGACAAGACCCTATTTGTCTTTGAAAAGTATTTTTTCGATCTAGACGGATTTAGTAGTTATTTATGTGTAAACATGGTTTCAAACTCAGCACTATTCAATGTAATGTGCATTTCGGTCGCTGGATGGCGCAGAGATACCCGCATTTCCCCTTAAAATTGTGGGAGAAGGACCATTTTCAATATTGACTACCGAAAAACAATAAATGCCTCCTATTTGGCCAATTTTTGGTGGGTCACAAAAAAAAAAGAAATTTTCAAGCTGGAAAGGAATCCAATCCAAATGGTAGGAGAAAATTGGCTACCAACAAATAAAAAAATGACCCCTATTTGGTCAATTTTTGGTGGATCGCCGAAAAAGTAATTTTTCAAGTTAGGTATACTTGGTGAACATTTGTGCAAAATTTAAGGAAAATCATTTTAAAAATCGGCATCCAAAACACTTTAACTGCTCCCCATTTGACCATTTTTTGGCGGATAACCAAAACAAGTTTGTCCAAGGAGAAACTCCCACCTTACGAAAAGCGATAAGACCAATTCCGGCGTGCATAAGCTATTAAATTTCCCTGAAAAAAAATGGGCTTCAAAAGACGAGATGGCAAGAGCTAACTAAATAATTAATTAATATCGGACCCGAACATAGATCGATAAATACATACAAAGATTAATACTTGTGGTCTTTTATATTACATTTTCCCATGACAGCACATATTGGGCGGAGCCAATTTATTCCGGCCAAAAATTGCATGTGAAGACGACATCACTCGTATCATATGCTAGCCACCTGCGACCCTCCCCAAGGAAGAACCGTGGGAAAGTGTAGATCAAAAGAGGTCACCGACGTCATAGGTGGAGGGGGCGGGGGAGTGCAGTAGGACTAAATAAATGTCCAAGGACACAGAGACCAGCTGATGACGTAAAAATCGCACGCTGCATACTGTACCACCTGGGAGGTCTGATACCAAATTAAAAAAACGTAAATCTGTGAATTTGATATGCATTTTACTTTCTTAAAAAATCGAGGGGGGGGGGATACATATATATGTCCAGGGACATAGAGACCAGACGATTAACTAAAAGTTCAGGGGGGGGGGCGGAAGGTCAATTGTATGTCCAGGGACATACAGACCAGATGATAAAAAGAAGCCCAAGACGTACGCACGACCCTCCAAGTATGACTCACACCAAAAAAAAAAAAAAAAATATGACATCACATTAAAAGTGTAGGAGGAAATGCTTTTTGAAGTTTCTTCTTCAAAAATTCCCCCAAAATTCCCCGATCATCTCAAAAAGCACAAACCGTGCGCATGACCAGTTAGGGATGCCTCATACCAAAAAATAAAAAAAAATCGGATAAAAACTGTAGGTAGAAAAAAATTCCCAAAAATTCTAAAATTTCGATTAACTCAAAAAGCACAAGCCATATACACGACCCCCTGGGGGATACCTTATACAAAAAAAAAAAAATGAGCTCGAATAAAAACTGTAGGAGGAGATGCATTCTGAGGTTTTTTCTAAATCGACTAAAAATCACAAGCCGTACGCACGACCCTCTAAAGATGCCTCATACCGAAATTAAATGACAAAAATTTCAAAATTCCGAGATAAATTAAAAAAATTTCTGATTCACTCAAAAAGGACAAGCCCTATGCATGACCCGCTAGAGATGGCGTATACCAAAAATAAATGACATCGGATAAAAACTGTAGGAGGAAATACATTTTGAAGTTTTTTCTTCCAAAATTCCCCAAACATTCCCTGAACGCTCAAAAAGCACAAGCCGACACCTTAGCATTTTTCCTCACAACCAAAATAAATGATATCGGATCACAACTGTAGGAGAAGATGCACTTCGAGGTATTCTCTTCAAAAATTCCCCCAGAAATCAAAATTTCCGACATCGAGTCAAAAAGCACAAGCCATATCCCCGACCCACTAGAGATGCTGACATTCCAAAAATAAATGAAATTGGATACAAACTGTAGGTAGAAATGCATTTTGAAGTTTTTTTTCAAAAACTCCCCAAAAATTCAAAAATTTCCCGATCACCTCAAAAAGCACAAATCGTATGCATAACCAGTTAGGAATTTCTCACACCAACAATACATGACATCGGATAAAAACTGTAGAAGGAAGTGCATTTTAAAGTTTTTTCTTCAAAATTTCCCGATCAATCCAAATAGCAGCCGATACGTACGACCCGATACGTACGTACATATGTATATAGAGATGACGGACGCCTCTCCACTGATGTAATAAGACTGGTCTAAAGACTACCCTCTTTCCCCTGTTGGTTTGCAGAATAAATCCAAATGTGTAAATTTAGACAGAAAAACCGAAAGCTTTGGGACTTCAGTTATTTATAGATTTCGAGGTTAAATTTTCTTCTCTATGTAGTTTTGGTAGCACAACAAGAAACCTCTTCAACAAAGCTAATGCTCACCTCTGGGGCCTAAAGTTTCGCTTGGGGGCTAATACAAAGAACAAATCTGTAGATAAATAGAAGGTGTTTACATTTACACCCCTTCCCCAGGACAGCGCGGGCGCCTCTATGTTTCTTTGTTATATTGTGGACAATTCTCAAGTCAATGCAAACATCTCAGGGTTATCTGCCCATACTAAACAAGCCTGGATGTCCCTTCATAGGAGACTACTCGAAGGCAGAGGCAAACACGGCAGTGCGTAAAGTGACATTTTAGAAGCAGAAAAAGCAGCAGACGGCCGCCTTCAACATCAAAGAACTGCCGTCCAGCAGAAACAAAAAAATTGAAAAAAAAACCTGTGTAAATAATATCTGTATTTAAGTTTGTAAGCATGTTAACGAGAGCGTATAATGACTGACATGTCATTTGCATAGAGTGTCCGCCCACCTTTTTTGACGGCATCCGCGGAGTTTGACCAGCAGTAGCTGATGAAGCACATGGCCGGGGCAGGTCCGCCCAGCTCCTGTAAGCACATGTTCACTGTAACTACCAACGAGCATCACGACACCAGCAAGAAAAGCCAACTTCTTTCTCATCAAAATAAATAAATAATTTTGCTTAGCTGTATTTATATACTGAAAGGTTTCCAACAGCCGATGACCTGTTAACTTTAATTTCATAAGAAGTCGCTTCATAAGCTAACTTAGAGAAAATTGATCGACTCAAAATGTGTTGTTTCTTTTTGGTAATATCGTGTCTACTTTGCAGGTTTTAGTGTTCCTCGCGCACTCATGACGCACCTTGTATACGGAGACCTTGGAGCGGACAGAATCTACGAGCTCTTTGATTTTGTGCGGGTACCGCGAGGGCTGCATCATATTTACGAACACCTTCACAAAAAGTATAAATGGTGAGTAAAATTAGAACTTAAAGACTATTCAAACCGGGCAGCATAACATGTTTTTCTCCAGTTATTTATTTTTTTTTTAATGAAAAACGCTTTTGAATTTTACATCTCGAAACAACTCGCAAAAGTGCCACACTATTATATATTTGTTAATTTGCACCAAGAGCCAGTATACACCTCAAATAAACCAACTTCAGTATTTGTCCAATATAATTCCGCGCATGGCCTAACCCATACAGTCAAACTCGAAGATTTGACAATTAGCTTCAGAATCCAGGAATTACCACAACGATGAATTATGGGTAATCATCAGTAATGTTCAAATGTAATAAAAAAATTTAAATGACCGCAAGAATTACCTGAAAAAAAAAGACCAATGGAAAATCCCCATGTTCGAAAAGTGTCACTTACGTCATCAGAAATGAGCATGCCGATGCTGGAATTTTTCCACTCAAAGCTTGCCCCAAGAACAACCAGCTGCACAGTTTTCTGCAGATTCGTTTTCAAGAAGTGGAAAATATCACACATTTTCCTGGTCGCTACAAATGCGTCTGAGATACAGATCAGCGCAATCTGAAAAAAAAATACAGATAACAGAGCTGTAATCCCCGTGTCGATCACAGCATGTCGCTTTGTCCGATTTTGATACAGTGAATTGATCATTAATTTCCCCAGGACCTCTTTTTGAGTGGTTGCTATGTCTTTTATTTTACTATTTTTGTCTCTTATTTTACGTCTCACTTTTTGCGGTAAAACAAATACCTAATCTGTGAAAAACATGTAGATGGAGAAGCATTTGTCCTTACCCTGGCACTGCGCATGGTGACGGCGTGAGTCTTCAGGTCGATTATGGAGGGATCAGGAGTAAACCACCTGATACAACAATCCAAATTAGAACCTGCCTTATTGTCCTCAAATCCTTAAAATATATTAACCTGAAATGCTCTTCTTTTTCTCTCTCGACAAAATCCAACCAAAAGCGATAATCAAATATATCGGTCAATACAAACAGACCGAAATACTTTCACTTTCTTTTTCGTGTAATAACATGAAAACCAAAAGTCACAATTAAAACATTAGCTTAGAGATTACCCAGTAAAAATACCGGGGTCTAAAGCAATACTATCCTCAGACTTAACGAAAAAGGCCAAATGTCAGTCTGAGTAAAAAACAAGAATTCGCCTTTTCTGACGTAAAGAATATGTTTTATTCAGAATTGCTACATTAATGGAATAACTTACACTTTAAAGTCATTATGGCAAAGGTCATCATAGATTTTTCGCGGCGCCACTTTTTTCTCTTCTTCGCCGAAGCCGGGAATATCCTCAGTAGCATAGACCATGAAAACGTCAAAAGTGAGGTCACCGTGAAGGTCATCAAGTTCGTGAATGCTCCGCTGAAGGTGAAGGTCAAATTCGCTGTGTTGATCAGGCGGCATTGAAGCTAAAAGACAGTGACTTTTACTTTAATTTTCAAACTGTACTATGATTCACTGATAACTGAAGTTACAAAGCTTAAATAAGCTGACAATCTCACAAGTTAAATTTTATGATATATGTGGCATTTTAACATTAGAATATTCAAAATTAGCAAGATATTCAGACGTTTTATTTAAAAGGTTAAAACGCCAAGGTCTAACCAATTTTTTTAATACCTACGTAATATAAAAACCTATATATGTTAAAATTAGATTCATCTGTTTGTTTTGCGCATCACCTGAGTGCGACCATACCATGTAATTCGGTCAGCGTGACGGTGTGGAAAAACTTATCACACTGGAGGAAAGGTGCCTTCAGCTCCGAGGCGCGCCGGATCTTAGAGGCACTGAACATGCACGGATCGTGACTTCCCTAAAACAAGTCCACGGTAATTCGATAAAATCCGTCAGACAACGGCATTCCCCGCACAGTCAACGTTGTTTTAAAATTATTGGGTGAAAAAGGCTGTTGTTTCAAAACATTTTTTCTCGTGCACTCCAACACAAGTTCGTCATGTATTTTTGCCAGAAAATACATGCAACATAAAATTTTATTCTCTAACTACCAAAGGCCCGAGCAAAAACAGAGACCGTACTCACAAAGGTGATCTATATGAACCACGCTTCTAGCAGTCTCGTTTATCTACCTACATCTACAGTCAGTGCATGAACTTGTTTGTTTCAAGCACAAACTAATTTCTCAATTTCGGAAGAAGAGCTGTTTGCGCTAACATAAGATTTAACCTAACCTGTTCAATCAATACACATGTTTTTAAGAGGGCATGGTCTATCAGGTTGTTACCGAACTTCCGGATTTGAGACAGTCGTTGCACGGTATGGAGTAGTCATATTTGACACCATGGAACGACATGGCAATCAGCCCCTCGAACACCTCGTGCACCAAGAACAGTATGTTCTCCGGACGATAACCTTGAACTTTGACCACCACTTCTCGGTCCCTGAAACAATATCACAGTGTGTGTGTGTGTGTGTGTGTGTGTGTGTGTGTGTGTGGATGCGGCTTCGTCGGGAAACAAGACGAATTGGTGTGTATCACGTTGCAATGTTAAAGTGAAACGGACCGAATTTCGGTCCGTTTCGCATTTTGGTCGGGTCGTCCGTTTCGCAAATCTGTGTTAGGGGTTCATTTTGCGAAACAGGACGTGCTCTTTCACCTGAGACCACATGCCTATTTCGCAGAAATTTACAGAGACCTTCAAAATTTCTGTGTAAAATAGTTCTCACACCAACATATAGGTGGCTACCTACCATGAACTCTGTGTGAGAAAAGCACGTGGAACGAGAGCCAATCAGAAGGCGTACACATCTTTCGATCTGTGTGAAATCTATTTTTATATCACATTTCAGCCAATCAGGTGCTAGCACATGTGTCAGGGGAGCGCGACCACGTGTTGGAATGGACCCGGCCCCGGGTGGTTGTCTACTTTTTGGCCTACATTTTAGTAGATTCTGGGGTGGCATATCCGTAGAATTGTATTTAAAACAGGAAGAATAATATCGCAAATACGTTTTAAAGTTATTTATTGTTTTGTTTGTTGCCTATAAATCTCAAAAATCAAAGTTAAAGTTGAGGGTAAACAAGGCAACACCCCTTTTGGTAGTGGACGATAATACCAGAAAGTTTCCACTTCATTTTTTAAAGTACATATTTTTGTTTAACTGAAGCAAAGTGTCACATATTTTATTAAGCAATCGTTAGAGTTTGTTATTCTTCGTAGATTCTTGTTTTTTTTTTAACCAAGTCATTTGTTTGACATATTATTCTCGGTTTCTTTATGTAAGCCGGTCTGTTTCGCAAGCCTCATGTACGCGTGTTGTGTGTTAATTGCAGTCACTGTAAACTCTCAGTGCAATTTATAACTTTTTTTTGTGCGAACAGGCGTGTTTCGTGTCCGTACATGTCTTATTTACACTCAATCTTTCTGTGGCTATCGCTGAAATTGACTTCATCTCTCATTACTTGATGCCCTTAAACTTGAGTGCTGTGTTCACCAAATTCTCCCAAATTCGCCTGGTTTCGCTGTGTAGAGGCAGATTCTTGTGTGATGCCATTTATATTTTTGGGGTGTACAAGCGTGTGTCATGTGCGTACAAGTTTAATATACACTCAGTCTTTCCATCAATATCACTTGAACTGAGTATTGTTTCTCACTGCTTGGTGACCTTAATCTTAATTGTGCTGTCTTTTTTTTTTTTTTTTTTTCCAAATTCGACTTATTTCACTTTGACTGAAACTAATACTTCAAAAGTGCATTTTTGTATTATAATATGTTTGACATATTATTCTCGGTTTCTTTATGTAAGCCGGTCTGTTTCGCAAGCCTCATGTACGCGTGTTGTGTGTTAATTGCAGTCACTGTAAACTCTCAGTGCAATTTATAACTTTTTTTTGTGCGAACAGGCGTGTTTCGTGTCCGTACATGTCTTATTTACACTCAATCTTTCTGTGGCTATCGCTGAAATTGACTTCATCTCTCATTACTTGATGCCCTTAAACTTGAGTGCTGTGTTCACCAAATTCTCCCAAATTCGCCTGGTTTCGCTGTGTAGAGGCAGATTCTTGTGTGATGCCATTTATATTTTTGGGGTGTACAAGCGTGTGTCATGTGCGTACAAGTTTAATATACACTCAGTCTTTCCATCAATATCACTTGAACTGAGTATTGTTTCTCACTGCTTGGTGACCTTAATCTTAATTGTGCTGTCTTTTTTTTTTTTTCCAAATTCGACTTATTTCACTTTGACTGAAACTAATACTTCAAAAGTGCATTTTTGTATTAGCGCAAATAGAGAGGGTGCGCGACCTCCCCCACTCCTCCCTCGCCCCCCCCCCCCCGTCCCAAGAGCAAAATGCAATGGTAAAGCCTATTAGTCATAAAAAATGTTTAACACCGTTAAACTTAAGATTATTGCAGGCGAGAACTCCCTGCCCCCCTCTCCAGTACACAACCACTGCGAAATTGGTAGTTGATAAACGCATTAAAATGGGCTTATTTTATTCATTGCAGGACGCAATCCTTCAAAAATATATTGCTCCATTAGTGATGCTTGTGGGAGACAATGACGTGCAAACCTCCCCCTCCCTTATCGCTTTAACTGAGTTTCACTATCTCACTGTCCTTAATCTTGAGTATGCTTTATTTAAAAAAAAAAAAAAGAGAGAGAGAGAGAAATCGATTCGTTTCACGTTGCCTTTGCGTTTTGGCACATCAAAATGGCTTTTTTTTTTCGAGCCAAAAATTGTAGTATTTGTGCTGTTAAATTGGTGCAACAACGGGGTTGGGGGCATTCGGGGTAAACCCCACCCTTTCCCCAAAAAGCGAAATGCACTGGTAAAGTCTAGAAGTGAAAAAAAAATTGCCGGCCAGATCCCCCTCACCCTTCCTCCTCCTCTCTTGTATACGCCAACTGCGAAATTGAAAGTTGATAAACACACCAAAACGGCTATTCGCAGTTGATTTGCTTGCATCTGTCAGCGGGCTAAAGCGAGAGATTCTCACGCACATGTGATAGGCTGATTGTGTATTATTGTGCGCTGTTTTATTTGTTTGAGCACTGCTTTTATGATTGGCTTGCCTTGTTGCTATTTACACGCGAAAAATGTCATATTTATCTTCCATATATGCTTCGCAGATCCCCCCCCCTCTCCTGCCACACCCCCGTCCTCCTTCACTGCGGAATTGCCAATTCAAACACGTATCAGAAGCTCTATTTGCTTCAGTAGATTTGCTTTGATCTGTGAACGGGCTAAAAGCGAGAGATTCCCACGCTCATGACAGGCTGACTGTATATTATTGTGCGCTGTTTTAATTGTGTGAGCACTACTTTTATGATTGGCTTGCCTTGTTACTGTTTACGCGCAAAATAATCCGTTATTTTGTAAAGGTTTTCTGCCATTAAAATGCTTGTTTGGTGATATTTTTTAGTTTGTGTTAGTTTATAAAAAAATATGGTAAGGTTTGGAATGAAATTATCTGCGAAACACTACACTGTGTACATGAACTTGAATGTTTTTTTTTTGACTCAGTATGCAAATTAACCTGTCACGAGGTGTATGCGCGCGGCTTTGTTCTTGGTGGCATCACTTTCAATGCAGAAACGTCCAGGTTACACGTGGATAATTTTTGAAAAAATTAAAAGTGGATAAAAAGTTAATGAGGATATGCCTGAAAGGTAAATACACACGTGTTAAAAGCGCGGTTATTTTGTGAATCACGAAAAAATGTTATTTTAGCGTGTTTGATGTGATTTGTGTCATTTTTTTAAAGAATGTGTAAGATGCTGCTGTAAAAATACAGGCTTAATTGTGAGGGCATCAAATTCTGAGCTAACATATCTTTTCATTTTACGGATTTAAGTGTCTAGAAATGTTCGCTCAGAAAATTGTTGCTCAGTTTCGCTTGAAAATGCTGTCGATGTTGTCTTTTCCTGGATTTCTTGGATTACAATTTTTTGTAAGTGGCCACTGCTGGCAACTAGCTTTTTTGATCCGGGTCCTTGGGACCCGGGTCTTTGAAAAAGGAGGGTCCAAAGCTATTTAGGGAGGATCCAAACCGTGTTAAGATAACATAGGGCGCAAGAAAACCTGATTTTTTGCGGCTTAGTCGGACTCTGGGTTGCCAAAAAGGAGGGTCTCGGACACCCGCAAATTTCCAGCCCTGTTAATACGTACACAGACTTCTGCCAATTTTAAACCCCCTACCCTGAACGCAGTCCGGATGCTTTGGCCCCCCCCCCTCCACCTTGAACGCTTAAAAGAATAAGCCAATTCACACTTAGACTTTTGCGGAAAATTTTTGCCGATACGGCCATAGCAGTAAAAAAAAAGATAGAAAGTCACAATGCTACACAAAATGTATCCGGTCACTGGTCGGTTAGTTTCGCTAAGATTTATTGATTGTGTTGTCGTTATTTCAAATTCCCAATATATTCAGCTAATGATCATTCTCCTATGGCTTTCACAGATGCCGCGGAAAAAAGGGTGGATTAAAAAGGTCCCAGAGAGGTTCGTTGATCTGCAGCGCTACAGAACAGGTGACGTTGTGCTTCACATGTATAGAAGGAAGTGGTGGCGTGCACGTGTGGAAGGCCGGGACCCTGACAGAAGTATAGAAGTCTCGTTTTGCGGTTTTGACTTTGCGTAAGTTCTTAAACATTTTTCTATTGCTTTCCTTTCCAGGTCGTGGACGTCCTGTAAAACCAGGTTGATTTAGATTCCCTTTTGTTTTTGCGTGTTCTTGTGGAATGATGACGTCCTATTCGCAGAAATTGTACTTTTGTAGAGTTGAAAGACCAGTGTATCGAAACATTTTTTTTTTGCTCCTGTAATAACTGAAAAAAACTTGACAAGGACAAAAGTGACGTCCTTACAGCAGCTGAGAGTGATGCATGATTTCAAAACATTCTTTCATTTTTAGTCCGGAGAAAGTTTCCGATCCTAGGAAGCTCAAACTGTTTCCTATGGCTGTGGGAATTGGTAATATGTTATTAAGAAATGACAGATTTTTTTCCTTCCCTGTGATTCTTAGATGAAGTGCTGAATCCCTGTATTGCCAGTTGCACGTTCTCATTGCTAAACGGACTGTATATGCGAGATTTTACTTATTCGTATACCACCTATTTTTAAATTTTCTCTTCGGTATCTGTTCTCTCTGTAACTTGCGTGGAATAGAAATTGAAATTACCATTGTGTACGTGTCATTTTTTTGCTCACGCCTTGGAATGATAAAAAAGTATCGTTTTCCTTTACACACAGTGTGTTTTCGCATGGTTTTTGGGAATGATTTATGTGCGTCTAAACTTGTATGGAATGAAATGTGGAATGATCCAGCATTCCGTCATTTTTTTCTGCAGAAGAGGTGTGTAAAAACCCCGAGAAGGGATACATCAAGGCCTGGGCAGAAGCCGCAAAGAGGTTATGCGGTAGGGATCAGGGCCACTTGACCCATTTTGTTGGTGAAATTGTTGGGGGACCGGTTAAAGATAGTGATGACAGTTCGGATGTTAACCAAGCCTGTAGCCAGATTAAGAAAGCAGCGAAAAATATCCCTGCGCCGATTTCAGGTAATTACAGGTGGACAAATGTACAACATATATTTTGCTTGACGCGTATTTCTCGTTTCATTCGACATTTTTTTGTGTGTGTGTGCGTGTGATCCGAAGGGCAGTTTCATTATTTTACTGAACCGGAACTTGTAAGACTGAAGCGAAACGGACTGTTGTCAGAATTTTGAACATGCATGTCCTGTGCGGCTAAGCTTTAAATTGTTCAAGGATGAAATAAGGACGTTATAGTTTATGACTCGGCTGTTACATTAGAATGAAACATTGGCATTGGAAGAAATCTCAGAGTTTAAATTAATTTTAAAACATCTGTTCATTTCGCTTGCACAGAATAAATAGTTTACATTTTCATACAATATCCCCGTTGCAGCGATCGAAAGCCATGACACAGAAGTTACGGCCACCGTTGGGGAGGGGGTGGCGCGATCCGAAGAACGTAGTTCGGGCAGCGATTGCGTCATTACAGGCGTTGATACCATGTCAAAAGAGCTTTGTGAGAGACCAGTGAAAAGGGAAGAGTCGGCTAACACACATTCATCGCAGGGCGAGAAAGACACAAAACTCTCAGTGAATGCGGAATCGGCTGTTGAAAGGGCGTCTTCTGAGAAGTTGCTGGGTAAGTGATGCTTTTGCATCTATAAAGGGTAAGAATTGGTGCTGAGATGTGTCGGAAGGAGTATCGTGATATATGTAGCACCAGTGCAGATTTGGTCAAGCCAACCAGGTGCTGACGTTTTAAAGAATTCAAAACATTTTTCGTGCGTTGTGTTTGTCGGCGAAACGGACTGCTTATCGGTGCCCACTGCTAAGATTGTAAGAGTTTTGTACAGTTCAGCTTTGAATTGAAAATGAAATGTGAAGGTTATTCCTGGGCGCTTCATGGTCTCTTCAAAGGTAGTTGCTGTTTTGACTTGATGTGAAGTTGTCAGTGTCTCTGTCGTACGAATTGACAGTGATTTAGCGTTTGTAATACCAGTGTTATACATTTTCAGAAAATGTCCCAGTTGTGCAATCGGAAGCCGTGACACAGAAGTTACGGTCACCGTTGGGGAGGGGGTGGCGCAATCCGAAGAACGCAGTTCGGACAGCGATTGCGTCATTACAGGCGTTGATACCATGTCAAAAGAGCTTTGTGAGAGACCAGTGAAAAGGGAAGAGTCGGCTAACACACATTCATCGCAGGGCGAGAAAGACACAAAACTCTCAGCGAATGCGGAATCGGCTGTTGAAAGGGCGTCTTCTGAGAAGTTGCTGGATAGTACGGGCAATTTTCATGTAACGGGGTCTCAAAACCTGCCACATTTGCCGAGGTATTAAGAAGTTTTTTGGTTCGTACATTTCGCATGGCTCTGTGCGTTCGCGTATCAGGTTTCAGTGTGTTATTTGCATTTGATTTTTCTCGTATAAAGTGACCGACTGTAAATTTATGAAAGTGGCGGTGATGGGTAGTACGGATAAGTTTCATGTGACAGGGTCACAAAAGCTGCCAAGTTTGCCGATGTATTTAAAAAGGAAATACTTGCGTCGTAGATTTCGCGTGGTTGCACTACATTTCGCATGGTTGTAGATGTGTGCGCACATTGCGCTTGTCAGTTCGAAAGTATTAGCTGTGTTATTTGCAGTTCACTGCTCCTATAAGAAGTGGCCGACTTTAAATTTATGAGCGTTGCGAGATGATGTAGTACGAGAAAATGATATGTGGCAGGGTCTCAAAACTTACAAATTTTGCTGATGTTTCTGTGAGTAAGAACATTTTGGTCATCGCACATTTCGCATGGTTGTGTACGTACATTTGGCTTGTCAGTTCGAAAGCTTTAACTGCGTTAATTGCAGGTCACTTTTCTCACACCAAGTGACAGACTTTGGTACGTACAAAACCATGCGAAATGTGCGAATACCAAACTGTTCTAATTCAAAGAAGCAGCGGCGAAATTTTCGATGTTTGAGACCCTGTTACATGCATTGTTGTGGACGTACATTTCGCATGTGATATTTTAGGACACAGGGACAAAGTTCAGTTGCGGGCATACCTTTCAAATTTTTACAAGAAAAATAAAAAGGCGGATGAAGCTTCAGATCCGTTTAAAAAAAAACTGTTTTGGGGACATTTCGCTGTGATGTCATGTTTGTGGGATTCTGTTTTGGTTTACACAAGTGCGGGGAGTTTTTTTTTGTATCAGTTTTTCCATGCAGTTCACTGTTCTTATACGAAGTGACCGACTTTTAATTTGTGAACGTCACGGGGCTGGGTAGTACGGGCAATTTTCATGTAACGGGGTCTCAAAACCTGCCACATTTGCCGAGGTATTAAGAAGTTTATTGGTTCGTCCATTTCGCATGGCTCTGTGCGTTCGCGTATCAGGTTTCAGTGTGTTATTTGCATTTGATTTTTCTGGTATAAAGTGACCGACTGTAAATTTATGAAAGTGGCGGTGATGGGTAGTACGGATAAGTTTCATGTGACAGGGTCACAAAAGCTGCCAAGTTTGCCGATGTATTTAAAAAGGAAATACTTGCGTCGTAGATTTCGCGTGGTTGCACTACATTTCGCATGGTTGTAGATGTGTGCGCACATTGCGCTTGTCAGTTCGAAAGTATTAGCTGTGTTATTTGCAGTTCACTGCTCCTATAAGAAGTGGCCGACTTTAAATTTATGAGCGTTGCGAGATGATGTAGTACGAGAAAATGATATGTGGCAGGGTCTCAAAACTTACAAATTTTGCTGATGTTTCTGTGAGTAAGAACATTTTGGTGTTCGCACATTTCGCATGGTTGTGTACGTACATTTGGCTTGTCAGTTCGAAAGCTTTAACTGCGTTAATTGCAGGTCACTTTTCTCACACCAAGTGACAGACTTTGGTACGTACAAAACCATGCGAAATGTGCGAATACCAAACTGTTCTAATTCAAAGAAGCAGCGGCGAAATTTTCGATGTTTGAGACCCTGTTACATGCATTGTTGTGGACGTACATTTCGCATGTGATATTTTAGGACACAGGGACAAAGTTCAGTTGCGGGCATACCTTTCAAATTTTTACAAGAAAAATAAAAAGGCGGATGAAGCTTCAGATCCGTTAAAAAAAAAGAAACTGTTTTGGGGACATTTCGCTGTGATGTCATGTTTGTGGGATTCTGTTTTGGTTTACACAAGTGCGGGGAGTTTTTTTTTTTTTTGTATCAGTTTTTCCATGCAGTTCACTGTTCTTATACGAAGTGACCGACTTTTAATTTGTGAACGTCACGGGGCTGGGTAGTACGGGCAATTTTCATGTAACGGGATCTCAAAACCTGCCACATTTGCCGAGGTATTAAGAAGTTTATTGGTTCGTACATTTCGCATGGCTATGTGCGTTCGCGTATCAGGTTTCAGTGTGTTATTTGCATTTGATTTTTCACGTATAAAGTGACCGACTGTAAATTTATGAAAGTGGCGGTGATGGGTAGTACGGATAAGTTTCATGTGACAGGGTCACAAAAGCTGCCAAGTTTGCCGATGTATTTAAAAAAGAAATACTTGCGTCATAGATTTCGCGTGGTTGCACTACATTTCGCATGGTTGTAGATGTTTGCGTACATTTCGCTTGTCAGTTCGAAAGCATTAGCTGTGTTATTTGCAGTTCACTGCTCCTATAAGAAGTGGCCGACTTTAAATTTATGAGCGTTGCGAGATGATGTAGTACGAGAAAATGATATGTGGCAGGGTCTCAAAACTTACAAATTTTGCTGATGTTTCTGTGAGTAAGAACATTTTGGTGTTCGCACATTTCGCATGGTTGTGTACGTACATTTGGCTTGTCAGTTCGAAAGCTTTAACTGCGTTAATTGCAGGTCACTTTTCTCACACCAAGTGACAGACTTTGGTACGTACAAAACCATGCGAAATGTGCGAATACCAAACTGTTCTAATTCAAAGAAGCAGCGGCAAAATTTTCGATGTTTGAGACCCTGTTACATGCATGGTTGTGGACGTACATTTCGCATGTGATATTTTAGGACACAGGGACAAAGTTCAGTTGCGGGCATACCTTTCAAATTTTTACAAGAAAAATAAAAAGGCGGATGAAGCTTCAGATCCGTTAAAAAAAAAGAAACTGTTTTGGGGACATTTCGCTGTGATGTCATGTTTGTGGGATTCTGTTTTGGTTTACACAAGTGCGGGGAGTTTTTTTTTTTTTTTTTTGTATCAGTTTTTCCATGCAGTTCACTGTTCTTATACGAAGTGACCGACTTTTAATTTGTGAACGTCACGGGGCTGGGTAGTACGGGCAATTTTCATGTAACGGGGTCTCAAAACCTGCCACATTTGCCGAGGTATTAAGAAGTTTATTGGTTCGTACATTTCGCATGGCTATGTGCGTTCGCGTATCAGGTTTCAGTGTGTTATTTGCATTTGATTTTTCACGTATAAAGTGAAATGTGCGAATACCAAACTGTTCTAATTCAAAGAAGCAGCGGCAAAATTTTCGATGTTTGAGACCCTGTTACATGCCTGGTTGTGGACGTACATTTCGCATGTGATATTTTAGGACACAGGGACAAAGTTCAGTTGCGGGCATACCTTTCAAATTTTTACAAGAAAAATAAAAAGGCGGATGAAGCTTCAGATCCGTTAAAAAAAAAAAGAAACTGTTTTGGGGACATTTCGCTGTGATGTCATGTTTGTGGGATTCTGTTTTGGTTTACACAAGTGCGGGGAGTTTTTTTTTTTTGTATCAGTTTTTCCATGCAGTTCACTGTTCTTATACGAAGTGACCGACTTTTAATTTGTGAACGTCACGGGTAGTTTTCATGTAACGGGATCTCAAAACCTGCCACATTTGCCGAGGTATTAAGAATTTTTTTGGTTCGTACATTTCGCATGGCTCTGTGCGTTCGCGTATCAGGTTTCAGTGTGTTATTTGCATTTGATTTTTCTCGTATAAAGTGACCGACTGTAAATTTATGAAAGTGGCGGTGATGGGTAGTACGGATAAGTTTCATGTGACAGGGTCACAAAAGCTGCCAAGTTTGCCGATGTATTTAAAAAAGAAATACTTGCGTCGTAGATTTCGCGTGGTTGCACTACATTTCGCATGGTTGTAGATGTGTGCGCACATTGCGCTTGTCAGTTCGAAAGTATTAGCTGTGTTATTTGCAGTTCACTGCTCCTATAAGAAGTGGCCGACTTTAAATTTATGAGCGTTGCGAGATGATGTAGTACGAGAAAATGATATGTGGCAGGGTCTCAAAACTTACAAATTTTGCTGATGTTTCTGTGAGTAAGAACATTTTGGTCATCGCACATTTCGCATGGTTGTGTACGTACATTTGGCTTGTCAGTTCGAAAGCTTTAACTGCGTTAATTGCAGGTCACTTTTCTCACACCAAGTGACAGACTTTGGTACAAACAAAACCATGCGAAATGTGCGAATACCAAACTGTTCTAATTCACAGAAACATCGGCAAAATTTTCGATGCTTGAGACCCTGTTACATACATGGTTTTGGACGTACATTTCGCATGTGATATTTTAGGACACAGGGACAAAGTTCAGTTGCGGGCATACCTTTCAAATTTTTACAAGAAAAATAAAAAGGCGGATGAAGCTTCAGATCCGTGAAAAAAAAAAAAGAAACTGTTTTGGGGACATTTCGCTGTGATGTCATGTTTGTGGGATTCTGTTTGGGTTTACACAAGTGCGGGGAGTTTTTTTTTCTTTTTTGTATCAGTTTTTCCATGCAGTTCACTGTTCTTATACGAAGTGACCGACTTTTACTTTGTGAACGTCACGGGGCTGGGTAGTACGGGCAATTTTCATGTAACGGGATCTCAAAACCTGCCACATTTGCCGAGGTATTAAGAATTTTTTTGGTTCGTACATTTCGCATGGCTCTGTGCGTTCGCGTATCAGGTTTCAGTGTGTTATTTGCATTTGATTTTTCTCGTATAAAGTGACCGACTGTAAATTTATGAAAGTGGCGGTGATGGGTAGTACGGATAAGTTTCATGTGACAGGGTCACAAAAGCTGCCAAGTTTGCCGATGTATTTAAAAAAGAAATACTTGCGTCGTAGATTTCGCGTGGTTGCACTACATTTCGCATGGTTGTAGATGTGTGCGCACATTGCGCTTGTCAGTTCGAAAGTATTAGCTGTGTTATTTGCAGTTCACTGCTCCTATAAGAAGTGGCCGACTTTAAATTTATGAGCGTTGCGAGATGATGTAGTACGAGAAAATGATATGTGGCAGGGTCTCAAAACTTACAAATTTTGCTGATGTTTCTGTGAGTAAGAACATTTTGGTGTTCGCACATTTCGCATGGTTGTGTACGTACATTTGGCTTGTCAGTTCGAAAGCTTTAACTGCGTTAATTGCAGGTCACTTTTCTCACACCAAGTGACAGACTTTGGTACGTACAAAACCATGCGAAATGTGCGAATACCAAACTGTTCTAATTCAAAGAAGCAGCGGCAAAATTTTCGATGTTTGAGACCCTGTTACATGCATGGTTGTGGACGTACATTTCGCATGTGATATTTTAGGACACAGGGACAAAGTTCAGTTGCGGGCATACCTTTCAAATTTTTACAAGAAAAATAAAAAGGCGGATGAAGCTTCAGATCCGTTAAAAAAAAGAAACTGTTTTGGGGACATTTCGCTGTGATGTCATGTTTGTGGGATTCTGTTTTGGTTTACACAAGTGCGGGGAGTTTTTTTTTTGTATCAGTTTTTCCATGCAGTTCACTGTTCTTATACGAAGTGACCGACTTTTAATTTGTGAACGTCACGGGGCTGGGTAGTACGGGCAATTTTCATGTAACGGGGTCTCAAAACCTGCCACATTTGCCGAGGTATTAAGAAGTTTATTGGTTCGTACATTTCGCATGGCTATGTGCGTTCGCGTATCAGGTTTCAGTGTGTTATTTGCATTTGATTTTTCACGTATAAAGTGACCGACTGTAAATTTATGAAAGTGGCGGTGATGGGTAGTACGGATAAGTTTCATGTGACAGGGTCACAAAAGCTGCCAAGTTTGCTGATATATTTAAAAAAGAAATACTTGCGTCGTAGATTTCGCGTGGTTGCACTACATTTCGCATGGTTGTAGATGTTTGCGTACATTTCGCTTGTCAGTTCGAAAGCATTAGCTGTGTTATTTGCAGTTCACTGCTCCTATAAGAAGTGGCCGACTTTAAATTTATGAGCGTTGCGAGATGATGTAGTACGAGAAAATGATATGTGGCAGGGTCTCAAAACTTACAAATTTTGCTGATGTTTCTGTGAGTAAGAACATTTTGGTCATCGCACATTTCGCATGGTTGTGTACGTACATTTGGCTTGTCAGTTCGAAAGCTTTAACTGCGTTAATTGCAGGTCACTTTTCTCACACCAAGTGACAGACTTTGGTACATACAAAACCATGCGAAATGTGCGAATACCAAACTGTTCTGATTCACAGAAACATCGGCAAAATTTTCGATGTTTGAGACCCTGTTACATACATGGTTGTGGACGTACATTTCGCATGTGATATTTTAGGACACAGGGACAAAGTTCAGTTGCGGGCATACCTTTCAAATTTTTACAAGAAAAATAAAAAGGCGGATGAAGCTTCAGATCCGTTTAAAAAAAACTGTTTTGGGGACATTTCGCTGTGATGTCATGTTTGTGGGATTCTGTTTTGGTTTACACAAGTGCGGGGAGTTTTTTTTTCTTTTTTGTATCAGTTTTTCCATGCAGTTCACTGTTCTTATACGAAGTGACCGACTTTTACTTTGTGAACGTCACGGGGCTGGGTAGTACGGGCAATTTTCATGTAACGGGATCTCAAAACCTGCCACATTTGCCGAGGTATTAAGAATTTTTTTGGTTCGTACATTTCGCATGGCTCTGTGCGTTCGCGTATCAGGTTTCAGTGTGTTATTTGCATTTGATTTTTCTCGTATAAAGTGACCGACTGTAAATTTATGAAAGTGGCGGTGATGGGTAGTACGGATAAGTTTCATGTGACAGGGTCACAAAAGCTGCCAAGTTTGCCGATGTATTTAAAAAAGAAATACTTGCGTCGTAGATTTCGCGTGGTTGCACTACATTTCGCATGGTTGTAGATGTGTGCGCACATTGCGCTTGTCAGTTCGAAAGTATTAGCTATGTTATTTGCAGTTCACTGCTCCTATAAGAAGTGGCCGACTTTAAATTTATGAGCGTTGCGAGATGATGTAGTACGAGAAAATGATATGTGGCAGGGTCTCAAAACTTACAAATTTTGCTGATGTTTCTGTGAGTAAGAACATTTTGGTGTTCGCACATTTCGCTTGGTTGTGTACGTACATTTGGCTTGTCAGTTCGAAAGCTTTAACTGCGTTAATTGCAGGTCACTTTTCTCACACCAAGTGACAGACTTTGGTACGTACAAAACCATGCGAAATGTGCGAATACCAAACTGTTCTAATTCACAGAAACATCGGCAAAATTTTCGATGTTTGAGACCCTGTTACATACATGGTTGTGGACGTACATTTCGCATGTGATATTTTAGGACACAGGGACAAAGTTCAGTTGCGGGCATACCTTTCAAATTTTTACAAGAAAAATAAAAAGGCGGATGAAGCTTCAGATCCGTTTAAAAAAAACTGTTTTGGGGACATTTCGCTGTGATGTCATGTTTGTGGGATTCTGTTTTGGTTTACACAAGTGCGGGGAGTTTTTTTTTCTTTTTTGTATCAGTTTTTCCATGCAGTTCACTGTTCTTATACGAAGTGACCGACTTTTACTTTGTGAACGTCACGGGGCTGGGTAGTACGGGCAATTTTCATGTAACGGGATCTCAAAACCTGCCACATTTGCCGAGGTATTAAGAATTTTTTTGGTTCGTACATTTCGCATGGCTCTGTGCGTTCGCGTATCAGGTTTCAGTGTGTTATTTGCATTTGATTTTTCTCGTATAAAGTGACCGACTGTAAATTTATGAAAGTGGCGGTGATGGGTAGTACGGATAAGTTTCATGTGACAGGGTCACAAAAGCTGCCAAGTTTGCCGATGTATTTAAAAAAGAAATACTTGCGTCGTAGATTTCGCGTGGTTGCACTACATTTCGCATGGTTGTAGATGTGTGCGCACATTGCGCTTGTCAGTTCGAAAGTATTAGCTGTGTTATTTGCAGTTCACTGCTCCTATAAGAAGTGGCCGACTTTAAATTTATGAGCGTTGCGAGATGATGTAGTACGAGAAAATGATATGTGGCAGGGTCTCAAAACTTACAAATTTTGCTGATGTTTCTGTGAGTAAGAACATTTTGGTGTTCGCACATTTCGCTTGGTTGTGTACGTACATTTGGCTTGTCAGTTCGAAAGCTTTAACTGCGTTAATTGCAGGTCACTTTTCTCACACCAAGTGACAGACTTTGGTACGTACAAAACCATGCGAAATGTGCGAATACCAAACTGTTCTAATTCAAAGAAGCAGCGGCAAAATTTTCGATGTTTGAGACCCTGTTACATGCATGGTTGTGGACGTACATTTCGCATGTGATATTTTAGGACACAGGGACAAAGTTCAGTTGCGGGCATACCTTTCAAATTTTTACAAGAAAAATAAAAAGGCGGATGAAGCTTCAGATCCGTTTAAAAAAAACTGTTTTGGGGACATTTCGCTGTGATGTCATGTTTGTGGGATTCTGTTTTGGTTTACACAAGTGCGGGGAGTTTTTTTTTCTTTTTTGTATCAGTTTTTCCATGCAGTTCACTGTTCTTATACGAAGTGACCGACTTTTAATTTGTGAACGTCACGGGGCTGGGTAGTACGGGCAATTTTCATGTAACGGGATCTCAAAACCTGCCACATTTGCCGAGGTATTAAGAATTTTTTTGGTTCGTACATTTCGCATGGCTCTGTGCGTTCGCGTATCAGGTTTCAGTGTGTTATTTGCATTTGATTTTTCTCGTATAAAGTGACAGACTGTAAATTTATGAAAGTGGCGGTGATGGGTAGTACGGATAAGTTTCTTGTGACAGGGTCACAAAAGCTGCCAAGTTTGCCGATGTATTTAAAAAAGAAATACTTGGGTCGTAGATTTCGCGTGGTTGCACTACATTTTGCATGGTTGTGTATTAGCGTACATTTCGCTTGTCAGTTCGAAAGCATTAGCTGTGTTATTTGCAGTTCACTGCTCCTATAAGAAGTGGCCGACTTTAAATTTATGAGCGTTGCGAGATGATGTAGTACGAGAAAATGATATGTGGCAGGGTCTCAAAACTTACAAATTTTGCTGATGTTTCTGTGAGTAAGAACATTTTGGTCATCGCACATTTCGCATGGTTGTGTACGTACATTTGGCTTGTCAGTTCGAAAGCTTTAACTGCGTTAATTGCAGGTCACTTTTCTCACACCAAGTGACAGACTTTGGTACATACAAAACCATGCGAAATGTGCGAATACCAAACTGTTCTGATTCACAGAAACATCGGCAAAATTTTCGATGTTTGAGACCCTGTTACATACATGGTTGTGGACGTACATTTCGCATGTGATATTTTAGGACACAGGGACAAAGTTCAGTTGCGGGCATACCTTTCAAATTTTTACAAGAAAAATAAAAAGGCGGATGAAGCTTCAGATCCGTTTAAAAAAAACTGTTTTGGGGACATTTCGCTGTGATGTCATGTTTGTGGGATTCTGTTTTGGTTTACACAAGTGCGGGGAGTTTTTTTTTCTTTTTTGTATCAGTTTTTCCATGCAGTTCACTGTTCTTATACGAAGTGACCGACTTTTACTTTGTGAACGTCACGGGGCTGGGTAGTACGGGCAATTTTCATGTAACGGGATCTCAAAACCTGCCACATTTGCCGAGGTATTAAGAATTTTTTTGGTTCGTACATTTCGCATGGCTCTGTGCGTTCGCGTATCAGGTTTCAGTGTGTTATTTGCATTTGATTTTTCACGTATAAAGTGACCGACTGTAAATTTATGAAAGTGGCGGTGATGGGTAGTACGGATAAGTTTCATGTGACAGGGTCACAAAAGCTGCCAAGTTTGCCGATGTATTTAAAAAAGAAATACTTGCGTCGTAGATTTCGCGTGGTTGCACTACATTTCGCATGGTTGTAGATGTGTGCGCACATTGCGCTTGTCAGTTCGAAAGTATTAGCTGTGTTATTTGCAGTTCACTGCTCCTATAAGAAGTGGCCGACTTTAAATTTATGAGCGTTGCGAGATGATGTAGTACGAGAAAATGATATGTGGCAGGGTCTCAAAACTTACAAATTTTGCTGATGTTTCTGTGAGTAAGAACATTTTGGTGTTCGCACATTTCGCATGGTTGTGTACGTACATTTGGCTTGTCAGTTCGAAAGCTTTAACTGCGTTAATTGCAGGTCACTTTTCTCACACCAAGTGACAGACTTTGGTACGTACAAAACCATGCGAAATGTGCGAATACCAAACTGTTCTAATTCAAAGAAGCAGCGGCAAAATTTTCGATGTTTGAGACCCTGTTACATGCATGGTTGTGGACGTACATTTCGCATGTGATATTTTAGGACACAGGGACAAAGTTCAGTTGCGGGCATACCTTTCAAATTTTTACAAGAAAAATAAAAAGGCGGATGAAGCTTCAGATCCGTTTAAAAAAACTGTTTTGGGGACATTTCGCTGTGATGTCATGTTTGTGGGATTCTGTTTTGGTTTACACAAGTGCGGGGAGTTTTTTTTTTCTTTTTTGTATCAGTTTTTCCATGCAGTTCACTGTTCTTATACGAAGTGACCGACTTTTAATTTGTGAACGTCACGGGGCTGGGTAGTACGGGCAATTTTCATGTAACGGGATCTCAAAACCTGCCACATTTGCCGAGGTATTAAGAATTTTTTGGTTCGTACATTTCGCATGGCTCTGTGCGTTCGCGTATCAGGTTTCAGTGTGTTATTTGCATTTGATTTTTCTCGTATAAAGTGACAGACTGTAAATTTATGAAAGTGGCGGTGATGGGTAGTACGGATAAGTTTCTTGTGACAGGGTCACAAAAGCTGCCAAGTTTGCCGATGTATTTAAAAAAGAAATACTTGGGTCGTAGATTTCGCGTGGTTGCACTACATTTTGCATGGTTGTGTATTAGCGTACATTTCGCTTGTCAGTTCGAAAGCATTAGCTGTGTTATTTGCAGTTCACTGCTCCTATAAGAAGTGGCCGACTTTAAATTTATGAGCGTTGCGAGATGATGTAGTACGAGAAAATGATATGTGGCAGGGTCTCAAAACTTACAAATTTTGCTGATGTTTCTGTGAGTAAGAACATTTTGGTCATCGCACATTTCGCATGGTTGTGTACGTACATTTGGCTTGTCAGTTCGAAAGCTTTAACTGCGTTAATTGCAGGTCACTTTTCTCACACCAAGTGACAGACTTTGGTACATACAAAACCATGCGAAATGTGCGAATACCAAACTGTTCTGATTCACAGAAACATCGGCAAAATTTTCGATGTTTGAGACCCTGTTACATACATGGTTGTGGACGTACATTTCGCATGTGATATTTTAGGACACAGGGACAAAGTTCAGTTGCGGGCATACCTTTCAAATTTTTACAAGAAAAATAAAAAGGCGGATGAAGCTTCAGATCCGTTTAAAAAAAACTGTTTTGGGGACATTTCGCTGTGATGTCATGTTTGTGGGATTCTGTTTTGGTTTACACAAGTGCGGGGAGTTTTTTTTTCTTTTTTGTATCAGTTTTTCCATGCAGTTCACTGTTCTTATACGAAGTGACCGACTTTTACTTTGTGAACGTCACGGGGCTGGGTAGTACGGGCAATTTTCATGTAACGGGATCTCAAAACCTGCCACATTTGCCGAGGTATTAAGAATTTTTTTGGTTCGTACATTTCGCATGGCTCTGTGCGTTCGCGTATCAGGTTTCAGTGTGTTATTTGCATTTGATTTTTCTCGTATAAAGTGACCGACTGTAAATTTATGAAAGTGGCGGTGATGGGTAGTACGGATAAGTTTCATGTGACAGGGTCACAAAAGCTGCCAAGTTTGCCGATGTATTTAAAAAAGAAATACTTGCGTCGTAGATTTCGCGTGGTTGCACTACATTTCGCATGGTTGTAGATGTGTGCGCACATTGCGCTTGTCAGTTCGAAAGTATTAGCTGTGTTATTTGCAGTTCACTGCTCCTATAAGAAGTGGCCGACTTTAAATTTATGAGCGTTGCGAGATGATGTAGTACGAGAAAATGATATGTGGCAGGGTCTCAAAACTTACAAATTTTGCTGATGTTTCTGTGAGTAAGAACATTTTGGTGTTCGCACATTTCGCATGGTTGTGTACGTACATTTGGCTTGTCAGTTCGAAAGCTTTAACTGCGTTAATTGCAGGTCACTTTTCTCACACCAAGTGACAGACTTTGGTACGTACAAAACCATGCGAAATGTGCGAATACCAAACTGTTCTAATTCAAAGAAGCAGCGGCAAAACTTTCGATGTTTGAGACCCTGTTACATGCATGGTTGTGGACGTACATTTCGCATGTGATATTTTAGGACACAGGGACAAAGTTCAGTTGCGGGCATACCTTTCAAATTTTTACAAGAAAAATAAAAAGGCGGATGAAGCTTCAGATCCGTTAAAAAAAAAAGAAACTGTTTTGGGGACATTTCGCTGTGATGTCATGTTTGTGGGATTCTGTTTTGGTTTACACAAGTGCGGGGAGTTTTTTTTTGTATCAGTTTTTCCATGCAGTTCACTGTTCTTATACGAAGTGACCGACTTTTAATTTGTGAACGTCACGGGGCTGGGTAGTACGGGCAATATTCATGTAACGGGGTCTCAAAACCTGCCACATTTGCCGAGGTATTAAGAAGTTTATTGGTTCGTACATTTCGCATGGCTATGTGCGTTCGCGTATCAGGTTTCAGTGTGTTATTTGCATTTGATTTTTCTCGTATAAAGTGACAGACTGTAAATTTATGAAAGTGGCGGTGATGGGTAGTACGGATAAGTTTCATGTGACAGGGTCACAAAAGCTGCCAAGTTTGCCGATGTATTTAAAAAAGAAATACTTGCGTCGTAGATTTCGCGTGGTTGCACTACATTTCGCATGGTTGTAGATGTTTGCGTACATTTCGCTTGTCAGTTCGAAAGCATTAGCTGTGTTATTTGCAGTTCACTGCTCCTATAAGAAGTGGCCGACTTTAAATTTATGAGCGTTGCGAGATGATGTAGTACGAGAAAATGATATGTGGCAGGGTCTCAAAACTTACAAATTTTGCTGATGTTTCTGTGAGTAAGAACATTTTGGTCATCGCACATTTCGCATGGTTGTGTACGTACATTTGGCTTGTCAGTTCGAAAGCTTTAACTGCGTTAATTGCAGGTCACTTTTCTCACACCAAGTGACAGACTTTGGTACGTACAAAACCATGCGAAATGTGCGAATACCAAACTGTTCTAATTCACAGAAACATCGGCAAAATTTTCGATGTTTGAGACCCTGTTACATACATGGTTGTGGACGTACATTTCGCATGTGATATTTTAGGACACAGGGACAAAGTTCAGTTGCGGGCATACCTTTCAAATTTTTACAAGAAAAATAAAAAGGCGGATGAAGCTTCAGATCCGTTTAAAAAAAACTGTTTTGGGGACATTTCGCTGTGATGTCATGTTTGTGGGATTCTGTTTTGGTTTACACAAGTGCGGGGAGTTTTTTTTTTCTTTTTTGTATCAGTTTTTCCATGCAGTTCACTGTTCTTATACGAAGTGACCGACTTTTAATTTGTGAACGTCACGGGGCTGGGTAGTACGGGCAATTTTCATGTAACGGGATCTCAAAACCTGCCACATTTGCCGAGGTATTAAGAATTTTTTTGGTTCGTACATTTCGCATGGCTCTGTGCGTTCGCGTATCAGGTTTCAGTGTGTTATTTGCATTTGATTTTTCTCGTATAAAGTGACAGACTGTAAATTTATGAAAGTGGCGGTGATGGGTAGTACGGATAAGTTTCTTGTGACAGGGTCACAAAAGCTGCCAAGTTTGCCGATGTATTTAAAAAAGAAATACTTGGGTCGTAGATTTCGCGTGGTTGCACTACATTTTGCATGGTTGTGTATTAGCGTACATTTCGCTTGTCAGTTCGAAAGTTCTCTGTTCGGAGTGGCCAATTTCAAAGTTTATGAACGTTGCGAGATTGGGTAGTACGAGTAAATAATATGTGATAGAGTCTCAAAACTTACAAATTTTGCTGATGTTTCTGTGAGCAAGAACATTTTGGTGTTCGCAGATTTCGCTTGGTTGTGTGCGTACATTTCGCATGTCAGTTTGAAAGTTTTAATTGTGTTATTTGCAGTTCACTTTTCTTATACGAAGTCACCGACTTTAGTACGTACACAACCATGCAAAATGTGCGAACACCAAAATGTTTTTATTTACAGAAACATCGGTGAAAGTTTCAAAAGCTTGAGACCGTGTCATATACATGGTTGTTTATACGTTCATTTCGCATGATTGTGTATAAACGTGCATTTCGCTTGTCAGTTCGAAAGTATTACCTGTTATTTGCAGTTCACTGTTCTTATACGAAGTGACCGACTTTAAATTTATGAACGTCACGAGAAGGGCGTACGCGCAAACGTGACAGGGTCTCAAAACTTGGAAATTTGCCGATATTTCCGTGATAAAAAAATTTTGGTGTTCGCACATTTCGCATGGTTTTGTACGTACATTTTGCATGTCATTTTAAAAGTTTTAACTGTGTTATTTTCAGTTCATTTTTCTTATACGAAATCACCGACTTTAAATTTATGAACGTCACGAGATGGGGTAGTACACCCAAGTTGTGTTGCAGGGTCTCTAAACTTGCAAATTTTGTGCATGGTTGTGTACGTACATTTCGCATGTTAGTTTGAAAGTTTCAGCTGTGTATTTTGTTTTCTTTAGGAAGCTTTTATGTGGTTTATATCTCATTGCCTCACGTTTTTTTCGGCCAATCATTAAATTTTAAGTAGTGCACGTAACACTGAGCTTGAAAATAAGATAGAGTTGGTTATTTACACATCACGGTTATATCAGTAAAGGATTTTGTTGTATTATTTTTCCTGTATTTTGTTTTTATTTTAAAAGAGTTTTGTTTTTAAACATTCATCTGTATAAATCTGTATTTTGTTTTTAAACATTTCATCTGTATAATATAAATCTATGTTTTTAAACATTCATCTGTTTGAATATCTTTTGTACTGCTCTTCAATATTTTGTAACTCTTCAATTAATGTTAAATAGTTTATGTATAGAAATGAAAGAAAATAAATATTACAGGGGGGTTATGGTGTAAATAAAAGAAAACAAACTCTAGGCTTGTTTGGCTTTTATTTAGTGTTTCCCTAATACTCTTTTACAGAAAGCACGTGGCCTTTGTTTATAAACAAAATCGGTTTGTTTACATTTTTTACACAGTATCGTTTCACAGCAAACTTATAGTTGCAGATATCATAAAATGGTGTAAAATATGCAAATTATGTAAACAAAATATTCCGTTTCGCAGGGTTCATGCTTTGTTAAATTTCTCTTAATCTGTTGTCTTTTATATATTTTCGCTTTCGGAATTGAATGTAAAAAAAATCTACCGAGATTTTCATATACAACTTATGTCTGAAAAGTCCCTAATAACGAAGTTAGATTTTTGGCGTACATTTCGCGAGTTGGAGAAGAAATCGCGATTCGTCGTTCGTTTCCCGACGTAGCTGTATATGTGTGTGTGTGTGTGTGTGTGGGTGTTGTGGATTCGTCTCTGTAGTGTTCTTAGATCCTTTGTGTAAAAAAATGCTTAAAGCCGCAATGTTGTCAGAGCTTTTTTTGTGAACACAGATCTTAAACTCAGGATCTGTATTAGTCAGCCGATTTCTGTGCATAAAAATACGAGTCAAAATCCCTACTTTCAGATGCAATTATGTCTTGAATTTACCGGATTGGCGAGAATTTTCCGATTTTTTAAATATACACACTTGTTAATACGAGGCGAGCAAACGAGAGCGATTTACGTGGAAAGTCGATCGGATTTTCCTCTATATCGAGATATTTTACCCAATGACGTCCGGCCATATTTGATAGAATCCTTCGGACCTAACAAGCAGCATTCCCACCAAGTTTCAACTTTCTCCGATCTTCAGCGACTGAGAAATGTACACACATAAGAACCAAATATCAAGTCCACATTTGTTTGCTTTGTAATAAGCCCTATCCAAGATTCGCAAAACATTTCCGGCAAGTTCATTTCGACCATCCTGAAGTAAAAAAATCTTAGGGTTGCCCAAGGAAACAAGAAAACAAACTAGAGCCTCAGACAGACACGATCCTCCGTGTCTGGAAGACTGTGTCTCCAAGACCATTCAGTTTCTCAGACAAAATTATATCAAACGAGAAGTTTCACCAAATTTCAAAACACTGTTTTTTAAGAATTTGTCGTGAATCGGAACAAAAAAAACGACTTTGAACACCTTCTATATGTGCTCCATCCGTGTCTGAAAAGCAATAGTTTGGGAGACCTAGCCTGGACACGACCTCGAAAATAGGATGTTCCAATAATAGAAAAATATTGTCATTTTGATAAATCCAAAAAAGAGAGAAAACACTACGTTGCACACCTTCTATGTTTGCTCTTTCCGTGTGTGATATTTTGATAAATCCAAAAAAGAGAGAAAATACGACGCTGCACACCTTCAATGTTTGCTCTTTCCGTGTGTGAAATTTCAAAACAATCCGGTTTATAGCTTCGTAGTTGCAGCCTGGACACGCGGGTGGACAGACGGACAATCTAATAACTATATCCTTCCGTTAGTGGATCCATAGGGTGATCAGAAACTGAAAGGCCAATAACATTCAGATATAAGGTTCCAGTTTACCCAGATAATAATGAAGCTACACAATTAAATGGTTCCCTAAACATACCCTAGCCAGGGATCATACCAGGTGATAACTAACTGAAAGATGCGGCTCACTATTATGGGACCTCTTCATATCCAAGGTAAATTAAAAAATAATACGACGTTGCACATCTACAATATATTTTCACTGCAAAAGATTTCAGAACGCTGGATCGAATAGTTTCGGAGAACGCGTCTGGATAAAATCTCCGTGCAAACAGGTTTACATAAAAAATATATTTGACAGTTTGCCAACAAATTTCCTGAAAAACAGCCATTTAACTTGAATTTCGTCAACAGACACTTTGAAGCCCATGCCACCGAACGAGTTGGAAAGCGCCGCTGTCGATCGTACTTTCAAAAACTTGAAGAAAAAGAATTTGCCGACAACACCTCAGATCACTGAACAGATAAGGAAAAACAGAGTTCTCGAGGCCCGCACTCCACAGGACATTCTTTTCCACTTGCAAAATAACTTGAAAAAAGCCGAAAGAGAAGAGGAAAAAGTTCAAATGCGAGGTAAAAGGTTGTTTTATGTGATTTTTTTTCATTTGTCTTCTAATTTATTGGCAGCTGTATTGATTGGTTTATCACAGACCTACAGTTTCTACGTAATGAAGGAAATAAGGTCCGTGTAGTGTCTGATTCTAGGGACAGGATCTGTATTCGTTTGAATGTGGACAAGTCGTATATTCTTTTCACATTGCAAACATAAATATAACAGCCACTTTGCTTAACCTTTAGACTCAAAGAAGAAGAGGCATGGAAGAAGGCATACACCGAACTGATGGGGAGAAAGTTTCAAAAGGAAATATCCTGGACATCAGCCGAGAAAGATGCAGTTCAGACAGTTAGGCAGTTATATTGCAAAAGAAATGCTGCCTGGAAAACAGGCATTACAGGAAGCCATCGATAAACAGGCGCATCTAAAGGATAGAGACTGGATTGGGGTAAAATCATATATTGCGAACGAGTACAAAACGAAACGACGACGGGCCTTTGCACTCCTTCCTTAAAAGCTAAATTTAAAATAAGATTCAAATCTTAAATATGTTTGCAGTGAAAAGTTAATGTATGTAATTAAGTAAGTGAAAAAAATGTTGAAATGATAGGTTTTCTGTGTCCATCACTTACTTGTGCAAGTAGAGAAGAATCGAATTCAAGATTGTGTTGTGAAAAGCTAAAGATGGGATTTGTTGTTTCTTGTATATGCGGCAGGGGGAGGGGGCTGTGTTTTGGGTACTGGTGAATTTAGACTTGTTTATACTTTAGTTAATCGAGAGTGGGGGGATTGTTTTTTACCTACTGCGGTAAATTAAGATCTTGCGCCCGTGGCTTAAAGTAACCATGTATCTGATTGGGCTCACATATATCTACGATCCTGTCTTAGAATTTTAATAAGGAAGATAAATTTTGTAAGTTATACTTCTCTTTTGAAGCAGGATCTAAATGTGTTTGTCGTCTTGAATAACACACAGGCTCACGGGCAAAATTTTCTTGAAACCTTCAGTTATTAACAGCAAATTTCAATAAATGAAAATGTCCCCAGAAACGTACGGAACAACTACGATATAGTTCGCAGTTGTTCCACCATTGGCGTGTTTTTTGTGGCACTATGGAGGTGTGGCGTCTGCTCAGTTTGTTGGGTGAGTTCGGACAGTAGATTGTGTTAATTCACAGAAGTATCCAGAGGCTGAGATGACGGTAAGCCCGTAATATTATTAGATTCGAATTTAACAAGATTAAACTCTAGGCTCTTCAGGCACAGGTGGAGTTTGTATTTTACTTGTGGCTTAATATTCATTATGCGATAGCATCCGAGGCTTGTACACTGTTTTTGGAGAAGTTTTGTGAGGCGCCCGTGTGTTACTTAAGTTAACCATGTATTAACGTAAGTTAAGTTCCAACATATCTACGATTCTGTCTCAAACTTTTGATAAGGAAGATTAATTTCGCGACTTAAACTTGTATTTTGAACAAGGATCTAAATACTCAGTTGTTTTACATAATACACAGGCACAGGGGCAAAATTTACTGGAAACGTTTAACGAGTAAAACACCATGATAACGAAGGAAACGTTATGAGGATTTATTTTTTAGAACAAGAGTTCATTATGCTTTGATAGATAAAGCGTGTAATGTGGTACAAATAGGAAAGGCATAGTAGGTTTTGGCGAATACATTAGGTTCTTCATTCATTTAATTAACTTATGTCTCTTGTTTCTTTTCTTACTCCTTTAGTGATAGATTTATTGGCTTAATTTGATTAAAGGATAAATCATAGATACATTATTGTAAGATTGCGTGATTTAGCAGATTTCCGGATATGTGTGTGTATGTGTGTGTTTTGTCATGTGCTAAGTCCTGTCATTAAGAAATCAAATCATTCTTCCTCAATAAGCCACAAACGCACACATACCCTACGATGGTCATGAGCGCATGGTGGCCATTCTTCGTAAGCTTTGATCCTTTCTTCCATATGACGGAGCTGTCGGAGAACTGGTACAGTCTCACCTGTACCCTGTTGAAGAGGCCGGCCGGCAGGTAGTCAAACACGTACTGCATCTTCGTCTCCTTAAAGCCCGGTGTGTCCTCCACGTTTGGCCATTTGTACTGAAATAACCGCAGCGTTGACATTCACTCAATACCACTCAAAGCCAGTCATTTCAAAGTGGAGTGCTTCACCAATAAAGCCATTTTCTTTTCATTAGAACTTTCATGGGGAAAAATGATTGAAGCTTAGAAATAAAACGATTTCGCATAAATAAAACAAATCAAAATAACATGTTTTTCTTGATAGTTTTTCCCTTTTTCAGTTACTTTTTTATTATGTTTCCCCCTTGTGCTAGATTCTCATGTCAGTTCATGATGAAATATTTCGATCTGCACAAGCTAAAATGCCTGCATATAGATATGTATGTATTTACGGGAGGAGGTTCAGCGGGCAAGAGGCAAGGCACAATGTTGCACTTCTCATCAGGTATAGGAAAGGTGAGGTCGAATTCTTCAGTTAACCGAAGTAACCACTGCAGCATATTGTCAGGATAGTCCTTCCAAATTTTATGCAGATCCTTGTGATACAGTCTGCCATCCTGAAAGAAAAAGATAATTCTAGGTTCGCTTTTAAGTGAACGTCGACCTCATCTCACAAAAAGAAAAATGGAGTGTATTTCGAAAAGCAGAACACACATGCATACACAAAAATAATCTACACGCTCCAAATTCAACCTGCTTTTTTTTCACAAACAAAAATACGGACATGCATTCCATGCACAAAAACGATCCTCTACAACCCATAGCCTATTTTGGATTGATCGGGTCACAGCATGATTCCTCTTACACAGCACATAGCCTGTTTTAGACTGATGAGGTTACAGAATGACTCTTCTCATACAATCTTCGAAATTGCCTTTCCTCCTTATGTGTTATTTGGTCAAACCAGACAAAACTGCACATGTCACTCCTTTCATTTCATTTAACCTTTGTATCTTTATGTGCATTTAGTCTGACATCTGCACAACATACTGGCATTTTTCCATAGCAGTATCGGTGGTCACCTACCTGAATGGGCGATTCCCGTACATTGACCACACAAGCCATAGCGTCTACAATCCACTGCGGATTAATTACCACGATGTTGCGCAGAAACTCATTGTGGAAATGCTGCACCGCCCCAAGGTCGTGCAAAAACCCAATAGCCTGCACTATCTGCCAGTGAAAATAAACAGCATGGCAGTTAGTAGTCTCACTTTACATTTGTAGTGACACAGACAAACGAAATGCATTAGTAACGCCTTTGCGACTAAGAAAAGCATTCGTTATACAAAAAGGTGAAATAACTAGAAATGGGATAAAAAAAAAACAAAACAAAACGCATAGGTCCTTAACGCGGCCATCATTCTTTTACACAGAACATTAAGACATAGTTCCAGGTATTACAGTTTGAATACCTGCCATTCAGTTTATCAACAGTTAATCATCATCATCATCATCAAATGGCTCTTGTAACGCGCTTATTCAGCCAGGCCACTGAGCGCACAATTGTAAGCTTTCTTAAACAGATGAGTTTTTAGCAGTTTTTTTTAATTTGGTAACGATGACGAAGTTCTTATGTAGTTAGGAAGAGCATTCCAAAATACTGGAACTGCATAACTGAGAGCACGTTCCCCGTATTTCAGCCGTGTTCTTTGAGAGTCAGTTTATCAGCAGATCGCAGCGATGTACATGGTTGGTACACTTGTAACATGTCTGTTAAGTAGCCGAGCGCTTCTCCATTCAATGCCTTAAAGGCGATCAACAAAATTTTGTATTGAATCCTCTGCGGAACGGGCAGCCAATGTAAGGATATAAAAATAGGTCTTGTAGGCTCATAATTTGGAACGCGTGCTATTATCCGTGCTGCTACTCGCATAATTTGTTGTAGGCTATTTCTTAGCTTTGTCGAAGCAAAGGCCAAGAGACTATTACAATAATCGATCGTTGGAACAACTAACGCATGTACTAGTGTTTTGGCTGTGTCATGAGTCAGATATGGCCGAATTTTCTTTATCCAACTGAGGAAATAAAAACAGGATTTTCTTAACTGTTGTACATATCTTTTCACAGACAAAGTATCGCCCAAAGTCACCCCCAAGTTTCTGGCTTGGCTGACAGAAACGATAGTTTCACCGGATAAGTTCAAGTGGTCTACTGCAATTCGAGAAGAATTTTGTTTGCTGCATATCACCAAGAAAACAAGAATTCCATTTTATCCTCGTTAATTTTTAATTTATTGTTCAACATCCATTTTGATATCTCGCCAATTTCATGTTCCAGATGATTTTTTGCAGCTAAATGAGCACTTTCACATTTGGGTCAAAGCTCTTTATTACTTGTGTGTCATCTGCGTACATATGAAATGCAAGTAGCAGCAACCGAATTAGCACGCCTGATGGTTTTGCATAGTCGCTACCTAGTTTGGGGCCAAGCCAGGAACCTTGCGGAACAGCCCTTGTAAGAGGTTCCTCCTTTGAATATTGACCATCTACATACACTTTAGCTGTACGCTCATCTAAATAACATTGGAACCAGGCCAGTGCGATGTCTGTCACTTTTATCGTTTGATTTAGACGTTTGAGCAAAATGGAGTGTTTGACAGTGTCAAATGCAGCACTTAAATCAAGTAGGGCCATGAAGATCCCTCCGTTGCGGTCCGGCGACTTAAAAATGTCATTGAAGACCTTGAGAAGCGCTGTTCCTGTGCTGTGACGCTTTTTGTAAGGTGATTACAATTGTTCGCGAAGGTGATTTTTTTCAATGTGTTCCAACAGCTGGTTTCCCACAGCATGCTCTACTATTTGCAACAGAAAAGGTAAGTTCGAAACAGGTCTATAATTTTTCAGTTCGCGTGGCAGAGTTGGCTTTTTAACGAGTCGCCGAAAATAGCTTGTTTAAAACACTCGGGCACATAACCTGTTTCCAAAGAAAGGGTGACAATTTGTGTTATGATAGGGATAGGTTCATCGAGACAAGCTTCTAAGATATCCGTAGTTGTTGGATCTAGTTCACACAAGGTTGTGTTTGCATTGGTTACGAGTCAACAAACTTCAGTTTGAGTAAGAGGTTTGAAATGGGCCAGCAAAGTGTCATCAGTTGAGATACGGTCATCGAACTCAAAAGCGGCTTCAATACTATCACTAAAACAGTTTTGTATTTTACTATCAGTCTTTTCCCCCAAAAAAATCACTAAACGGATTCACTAGCTCAGATCCTCCTACATTTTTATCCTATTTGATTTATTTTTGGGCAAAGGGGTCATGCATACGATTTATGCTTTTTTAGTCGATAGGACAATTTTTCTATTTTTGGGGAATTTTTGAGGAAAAAAAATCAAAAATAATTCAAAATGCATCTCCTCCTACATTTTTGATCCGATGTTATTTATTTCTGGTATGAGACGTCCCTAAGGGGTCTTGCATACGGCTTCTGCTTGTTCTCGATCGGGTGATTTTTTTAATTTTGGGAGAATTTTTGAAGAAAAACTTTTGAAATGTATATCCTACATTTTTCATCCGATATCATTTGTTCAGGTGTGAGGCATCCCTAAGGGTTCGTGCATACGGCTTGTGCTGTTTCAGTCGATCGGACAATTTTCAAAGTCCGCTCGTTTCAGCGTTCCAGCAGATCGCAAAAAAAAGTAATTTTCCGGTAGAGGACCATCTAGAGACTGCATATTTGTAATACCAAGGAGGTCTAACCAAAACTGTGGGAGGAGGTGCATTTTGAAAAAAAAAAAAGTTTAACAAAAATTTCAAAGTCCCGTCATTTCGGCTTTTTTCGCCCGATCGCGAAAAAGGTACCTTTACGGTAGAGGATCACCTAGAGATTTCAAGTGTGTAACATCAAGAAGATCCAACCAAAAATGTAGGAGATGCATTTTGAAAAAAAAAGGTCACCAAAATTTTCAAAGTTCACCATTTCGGCTATTTTCGGCCGATCGCAAAAAAAATGATTTTCTGTTAGAGCATCACCTAGAGATTGAAAATGTGCAATTTCAAGAAGATCCGATCAAAACTGTAGGAGGAGATGCATTTTGAAAAACACACACACACACCTTTTTCAAAAGTTATTGCAAAAGAGCACCCGACAGAGTCGGCTGGTCTTAAAAGTAATTTTTCAGAAGACAGTTGTCAGGGGAACATCCCTGTCCAGTTTTGAAAGGATTGGATGAAAACCCTCCGAGCCTTAGCATTTTGAATTTCAAAATTGCAAAAATTTACTTTTTGGTCAATTTGGTCAATTTTGGTCAAATGCCAAAAAAATAGTTTATGGCTGGGGAGGGACGTACCTATGTAATATAAAAAAAACTCCCCCTGGTAGTTTTCGAGAAAACATCATCTAACACACACACATACCGCCGACGGCGAAAAGTGATGGGTAAAGCCCTTCTTCGACAAAGTCGAAGCTGGGCTAAAAACTGTAGAAAGAGATAGGCATCGAAAAGTAGTCAAACACACATACAGCCCATAGGTTGCTGCCGACCTGCGCCATAAAATTTTCTCGTTAAAACAAATAAATCCGTTAATGCCTTACCTCCGGCTTTTCGTAGATTCCACAATGAACAGCACACTCTTCGACCTCCTTCCACTGCAGCAAGTTTGTGTTGCTGCTTGTCTCTTCGGTTTCTCCCCTGCCTCTGCATGAAAAATCGAGTTTAAACACAACTAAAAATGTGTCCGTTGACGAACGCCTCATTTGGTCATTGGTGGAGTAATCCCGGTCCCGGTTCAAACCCCGGCCAAGGTGTTTTGAGTGTTTCGGCCATCCCTTAAAAATTCAGGAAGCTCTGTGTGTGAAAGAATGAAGGTATGAATATGTTACCAACACTCACTGAAGCGACACGCGGATGCGTCGGTTTTTGCCCAAGTTAACCAACGTTCAAAATCTTGATACGGTAAAACAAACAGGACAGGAAATAAGAATTTTACTTCGTTGAAGCTCCGAATTCGCTTATCTCCACTTCTATACGGGTTTTCTCGTGCAACTCTAAGAATCACGCAATTGGGAACTAAAAATTGTTCTAGTGGCCCACACACAGCCAATCAGCATCCTTGGTACCAAGCCTCATTCTCGCATTGCGTGCGGCACCAACCACACGCGTCTTCGAGGCAGGAAATTTTTTGTTTTTCCTACCGTCACTTAAAGGTAAATTTCTCCGAAAAATACTATTATTTGTTGCATTTGGTGTTCCTTTATGGATACTTCGAGACCAAGGCTTCTCGGCTCACGTAATTTGGAGATTTTGCCTTCGTACGCCCTACTACTAGTATTCTGAGTTTGCATCACGGGGGTTTCGTATTTTTCCCCGAAAAGTGTTACTCGGATGTCTCCACCGTTTAGTAGTATGGGCGTACCTTCTTACAAGCCATAGCGGAGCACGGATCATTTCAGATTGCTGACGTCTGTCCTGATCTCAAGCTACTTGCTGCACTTTGGCCACCTAGACCGAGATGCGTAGCTTGGTGCTTCCTAGGAGGCTAGCAGCAACCTTAGAGCAGTGAGGAGTTGCTTGGAACTGCCTGAACGCAGAGGAGTTGATTTTCAACCGTCTGGGTCACCTACTTGCTCTAGAGACGCCAGTACCTGCGGCTTATCGAGCACGCTCTGCGTTCTCGGTTAAGCTAAGTACGTAGTACCAAGTCGATACTTGGCTCTGAGCAAGAGGGCTGGTTACCAAGGCCCATCTAGGTTCTTGGTAACTCCCAAGGAGCAACGTGCTACCAAGCCTTGGTGGGTCACCAAAGCTTGGTACGTCTGAGTTAGGGTAACGAGGGCCAAGCACCATAAGGGTTCTTGGGTCTTGGTTCATGACCAAGCTTTGTGCACTCTTGGTCCCGGGCTGTGTCACCCCTGCGTTCATGCGTGCCTTGGAGGGAGGAGACGAGGAGTCAGGCCTCGTCTCCCTCTGCCCAGTGCAGGCGTTGCGTAAGTACCTCCAGATGTCAGAGAACTATAGGAAAGACGGACAAAAAGCTCTAATCACTTCCTTTATGCCCAAGTTCAATAAAGATCCGTCCAAACAAACTATTTCTAAATACATCAGAAATGTCATTTTAGAGGCTTATGATAAAGCCCAGACAGAATCAGGGTTCAGATACCTGTGTAAGGTTAAAGCCCATCAAGTCAGGCAGGTAGTTATCTCAATCAGGGCTCTGCGTAGTGTGTCTCTCAGTGACATTTTGAAGACGGGAATACTCGTTCATTAAATATTACTTAAAAAAACTACTCGCAGTGTGAGCTATCGCGCTTATTCTCTTTGGGCCCCTTCGTTGCTGCAGAGGCAGTTGTCTCTTAACTAACCTTTGTCTGCTGCAGTGAACCGATGACCAAGGGCAAAGGCAAATCCAAGCGCAAGGAAACCTTCTTCCAGCGCTCTGGCAACGGCGCAGGTAAATATAAGAAGGGCCAAAACTAAGGCCGTCGGTAACGGCGTGGGGATAAGGACACCGGGTGTTCTAGTTGTGGTGCAGTTTCCAAATGACAGAGCTGCTGTCGCTTTGACAACCAGGCGTTAGTGGGACTAGTCTCGGTGCTTCACCCCTGCAAAGCCGGTACTCCATCTTCCCTTGGCAAAAGGTGGGGGTGGTTGCGTACTCAGTAAACACGCGCATCCCTCTCGCTGCGTCCTTCGCGGCCACTAGAGTCGAATTTGCAGGGATTGGGCAAGAAGTCCAGCCCAGTTCACTCAGCTAGTCCTACACAAGCACGTTTTAGTGCGTTCGCTTCGTAGTTTGTAATTTCTGACTTTGTATTAAACGAGTACATAACAGTGCGTCATCGGTCATGCGCGAGGGTTCCTGTTCTTCGATCAGTGTCTTGAGTGAGTGCATTGTAGTGTTAATCAATCGATAATGTGAGTAGCATACTAGAAGAGCGCATGATAGTGCGTCATCCTGTCATGTACGAGTGCTTCGTGTCACTCCACAATACTATGTCGAGGACACGACGTGTCAAGTCTCTAGCTGGGTTCTTGGTTACTCTTGGTAACTTGAAGTGTCAAGTAGCGGTTCTTATCATAACTAAGCCGTGTGTTCTTGGTTATGAAGCTGCTAATGTATAAGTGTATGAGTGACCAAGCACACCTCAGTGTTGCAATTGCTTGATCACATGGCTAACTACGCGGACTTGGTTCCGCGATCATGTTTGTGAAAAACCAAATAAAAAGAGATTACTATAGGTATTCTAAGGTCGACATTTGCGATAAGGTTGGGATACCACCTCGTGGGAGGATGAAGGGGGATGGTGTTAGCAAGGGTTAGTAACGGAGAACAGCTTAGTATTGGGTGTGTCTTCTCCACTTGTTCTCTTTCGCCTGTTCGTCCTTCCGTGTGCGAGAGTTGTTCACCAACTCGATTATATTTTAAATTAAGGCACATTATGCACATGAACCACAATAGGGGGTGTTTTTATTTACGCATTTTCCCCTTCACACGGAACACGACACGTTCTTTGGAGTAAAAGCTAAGTTCATTGAGAAAGAAAAAATTTTCTGGACTACGCTCGCTACGCAGATCACCCCCCGACTCTTGTAGTAGTCCCGTACAAAGTGGAGATAAGTAAATTCGGAGCTTTTACGAAGTAAAACTGATGTTTTATTTTCGTAAAACTCTCTTTTACGAATAAAAGCGTCATTCGCGTTCTCCACTTTTATCACAATGCCTCTCCCAGCCACCCCACGGACCTAGGTGTGGTTGGTGCAATAGGACAATACTCGAATGAGGCTTGGTAGCAAGGCACCCAGGATGCTGATTGGCTGTGACCAAGGGCTATTCGAGCCAATAGAAAAATTTTTAGTTCCCAATTGCGTGATTCTTAGTTTTACGAGAAAACCTGTACACAAGTGGAGAACGCAAATTACGTTTTTACTCGTAAAAGAGCGTTTTACGAAAATAAACGGCAGTTAAACTGCGGAAAATAGATCTTTTTTTTTGTAAAGACAGCCTTTACCTGAATTCGTGATCATTTGATGGACGCTGCTACTTTTTAATGGAAACACACAAAAGCTGTGATGATATGAAAACAATAAAGACGTGCGGAGTTGTGTGACTGTTGGTATGAAAAGGGCGGCAGATTCCCCCTTCCAAACCTGCCCCACCCCCACCCCCACCATCTATGGAGAGTAGCTCTCGCACTTCCTGTCATGTTTTAAATGAATAGTCCCAGCGCAACAGTGAGAGTACACTCTGTTGAGTAGTAATGTTTACAGGTGACATTTACCTAGTCATTTTCGTTTCAAAGTCGAGCCACGCTTCAGGAATGTTCTCGCCCATGTACTTCTCTTGAAGGGTAACTTTAAGCAGATTGCTATGCAGATCTGCTATACCCTAGGTAAAACAACATAGATTTTGTTACTCATAGGTTTTATGATTTTTTTTATCTATTAAGATTAACAATTTAACAGTAAGACCGCATCATGACTCCCAATGTTTTTAGGGAACAACACACAATGATAAGACCAACAGAGTTAAAGTTATTCGTCTTCAAAACCTGGAAACAACGACGAATTGCATGCAACATACTTGAATTGAAAACTCACCGTCCTGTACAAACAACTGATTGCGTGAAATCCCTTGACTTGTGGATACTTTCGCTGAATTTCCTCTTTTGGAAGCCAGTATTTTTGGACCTTTTGAAATATATGTGAAGTAGCACTACAGTAAACAGCCAAGAAACGGGTCTTATGAACTCTCACACGTACTAGTATGGAATGCCGTTTTCACATTTATTAGGGAATTATTGATATCAAGAATTAATTTTTGAGCTCACAAATTGATTTTTGATATCAAGAACTAATTTTTGCTATCTATAATTGTATTTTGATATCTCTAAATGTATTCTTGATCTCAAAAAATTAATTTTTGATATCAATAAATATTTAAAGATCTTAAGAAATATTTATTGATATCAAAAATGATTCAATGATATCTAAAATTGATTTTTTGAGATAAAAATTTAATTCTTGATAGCAAAAATGAAATATTTGAGAGCAAAATATCAATTTTGAACTCAATAATTAATTTTCTTTTTATTGATATCAAGAATTTATTTCAGATATTATTATTTCAGACTGATGTTTTTTTTAATTTGTATTTTGAAATCTGCAAACGATTTTTTATCTCAAAATTGATTTTTGATATCGAAATATCAGTGTATTTTTTAAATAAAAAATTCAGAAACACACATCTGTAAATAAATAATGACTGGTCCTTATATACAGAATCTTTCTTTAATTTTTTACTATACAAAAAAGAAGCAATTCTTGAGATCAAAACCTGTGTTGTTATTATTGATCTCAATAATAAGTTTTCATCCTTAAGTTTTATAAATGTTTGTAAAATTGATATTTTGATCTCAGAAATAAATTTTTGCTATCTAAAATTCAATTAATGATAGCGAAATATAAATTTTCTGAGATATACATTGATTTATTGATATCTTTAATTATATTTTGATATCAAAAATAAGCATTAAATGTTAAAACGGCATTCCATATACCAGAACAGGATTGTGAACTTCTAAAGTAAAAAAATTTAGAGAATCATTTTGTGACTTAAAGTTTTAGTTTTACATTTTTAGATGTATATAAAAACTCATGCATTTATCTGAAGCGCTAAGTGATATAAATAGAGTCCAAAGTTTTCTTTAATTTGTAAAGATTTCCGTCAAAACCGAATAAAACCACACTTCTGGCATGAGAGAAAAAGTCTCGTTTTCTGCATTCAATTCGTGACGTCAGCAAAGGCACCCGTTCTTAAGGACTTCGTATGACTCTTATTTTACTGAAAACGACTACGCGCAGTCCGATGGTAGATGCTCGTTACACCCGTTGGTGTCACAAGCATTGGTCTCAGGGCAGACTACATTTGGATTTGCTGGGGCTCTTAAATAACAAATCACCCATATCAAACTTTTTTCAAAAAACACGCTAAATTTCTACGTCTACCCTAAGAGCTTCACACGCATTATATGACAAAACAAAACATCGGAGATCTCACAGGTAAAATAATTATCACGGGTCAGGATGATTATGTCTATACATTACCTTCGATCAATAAATATTTGCCTATTTTTGGATTGATTTTTTTTATGACAAAACTAGAGCCTCAGTAAGGCAGGATCCCCCGTGGAGCAGTAAAAGTAAAATGAGGTTAAGTCACGCTGCAAGGTTTCAGGTTCCTACGACAACCCCTTCTAGAGAAGTCCGTCGGACAAAACATCGTCCCACGGCTAAGTTCAAGCCAAAAATTCACGATTTTTGACAATTTCCCACGACGACAATAATGCGAAGTTGCACATCTTTCATATATATATTTTCATTACGCAAGGTTTCAGGTTCCTACGACACACCCTTCTATGAGAAGTCGACCGGACAAAACTTAGTACTTTTTGAGGACAGACAGATGGGCGGACAGACGGACGGACCAGCTCATAACTATATCCCTCCGTTTCACGGGGGATAATGAATCCCCATTCACACCTTATAGTGTTCTACAATTTTGAACAACATTTTAATATAATTATTTGCAGTGGTTTTTACAACATTTCTATTTTCAGTTTGCTATTTCAAATTCTGTGGTAAGATATAATTCGATAACTTATAAAAAATATTCGTAGGGGATTGTATTGTTCTTTAGATCCCTTCTAACTGCTATGGTCATGTCGGGATCCCCCTGCCACATTATACTGAAATGGGGCATTCCAGCCCTCCTTCTAACCCTTACATGTGGAGTGCCTCACATGGTAGCAAGGAGGAGTCCCAATTTTAAAGTCTTAGGTATGACCCGACCGGGGTCTGAACCCACGATCTTCCAGTCTCGAGGCGGACACTCTAACCACTAGGCCACAAAGGCTGGTTCGTAGAGGAACAAACATCTAATTTTTCCAAAGCAATCAACCCTTTAACCGGTCTTGGATTCAGTAAAGAACACTGTTCACTAAGCCATTTCAATGTTATGTGAAAAATGAATGCGTTTGATACCTGATCGACGTGGGAGCCGACCACGAGTATGGGCGCTTTGGGGGCGTGGCATGCGATAGAACTGAGCCAGAAGTCGAGGCCTGCGTGCTCATATCCCAGCCGAATGTTCCACAGCAACATATACACAGCTCGGTTTGACAGAAAAAACTGAATCAAAAAGAGAAGACGTCTCATGAATTGAAGCAATGCAAATGCAACCAATGGTACATGACTTAAAATTATGTTTTAATTTTAATCTAAATGAAATATAAATGAAAAAAAAAAGACACTTCTTGTTAAAAAATTAAAGATTTTTTTTTTTCATTTTTGTCAATGGGTTCACTTAGCCGCATCATATAACACGTACCTGGTGGGTGTTGTAGTACACAGACTGCCCGGCGAAGTCCCAGACGCTATAGGTGACCTCGTCATCGCCGTACTTGACGGGCCAGTTCACTATGTCAATGCCATCCGTAATCGTCTGCTCCTGAAGCAAACCCAACGCTAAGAATTAATTCGTATCGCAGAGACAAAACAGACAAAATCATATTAAAGAAGCACACTTAATCACTACAACAAATTTCACTAAAACAGATTTCACTGCACGTCTTTTTATCGGGCTCTGAAAGTTCGTCACTACAGCAGTTTTATTGTACGCCATTTCTATACGGTCCCTTAAGTTTTATCGCACTTCTTTTTATGCGAATCTAGAAAGTGGTCGCCGCAAACAGGTTTTACTTTAGTCTTTTTATCCGTGTCTTGAAGTTGGTCGTTACAAGTAAGTTTTACCGCAGTCTTTTTTTATCCAGTTCTGGGACGTAGTCGCTACATCGCCAATTCGCTACTTTACGGTTATTCTTTTTTTTTTTTTTTTGCTAACCGCCACCCCCTACCTCGGCCATTTACTGTAGGTACGACTCTAAACGCAACCCTAACTCTTTTAGGCAACGTGACGGTGAGTTTCTGTACCCTAAGTTTAGTTATAGCCATGATATATACCTTGTCTTCGTACATTTTCATCAACCAAAAAGTACCAGAAAGGCGTTCTTAATAACTGTGCAACAGATGACTCACCTCTGTGGGAGGGGGGAGGGGGCATTTTGGTGCCACAGTGGTGAGATGTTTGTCATAACATATTGAATGACCCACTTCCATGTACTGCAAACACGCTAACCGTTACATAATCACTCCAATATATATGGAACAGTTTGGCAACCAAATGAAAAAAAGTTTGAGCGAAAAAAAAAAAAAAAACAATAGCTAGACCTGCTGAGGCCTGTAAATACGACCATATTATCCCGTTGTCAGTCGTTTCAATTCTGAATTGCGGGTAAGGCCGTTAGGGGATTCGTACACCTTCTCCATCTCTACAACTCGTGACACATGTCTGCTGAAAAGATAACTGAGATGAGTGACGACCTCGACCAAAGGAACACTAGAAGCGAACTAGAGCGACCAGTGCACACAAAACATTAGAGTACAGAGTTATTTCACACACTTTCAATCGACACCTATTTAGTTTCTTGTTTTTGTGAACCATAATCCACCAAAACCATTTTCCATTTTTCTTTTCACTGAATTAAAATATTAATTTCTGTATACACAATATCATAATTCATTCTCAAAAATTAAAAAAGTTAAACTAAACTAGAGCGCTCAGTACTAACCAACAACAGTGTACCCGAACAAGTAAAAAACACTTCTATCAGCCATCCGTTGCCTTTTTTGTTTTTTTTTTTTTTTTTTTTTTTTTTTTGTAAACGAAAACGAAGTCCAACAACCTCCCCCCCCCCCCCCCCCCCCTCCCGACCGCAGCTGCCTTTTCACAAAGTTTTATTTGAACAAATCCGTACTATTTTCAGAATAATAACCCCTTTTGCCTTGTATAAATGTATCGCATGTAGCCTGTCACCTTTATGCAAATTTTAAAGGGGGGAAGGGGTACGTAACTTAACTTGTGGGTATCTCAATCCTCTTTCTGCTACAAGTTCAGGTTTAACTCTTTTATCTTGGTCCAGAAGGTGGTCACTACCGACAGGCTTACGATATGCCTTTTTATCCGCGTCTGGAAGTTGATCACTAAAGAAGTTTTACTGTACGTCTTTTTTGTCCGGTTCCGGATGGTGGTCGCTAAAACAGGTTTTAGGTCTGTTTTATCCGGGTTTCGAAGCTGGTCAGTACAGCAGTTTTACCGTACGTTTTTTTATCCGAAACTGGAAGGTGGTCACTATAAACAGGTTTTACCGAAAGTTTTTCCTTTATTATTATTTTTTTTTTTGCTAGGCTTACCTCCCCCCCCCCCCCCAACCCACCAAACGGCCATCTAATGTAGGTACGACTCTAAACACAACGCTAGACCTTTACCCAAGGTTACGGTAATGCTCTGCACCTTAACTGTAGTTATTGCTATAACGTATACTTTGTCCTTGTACATTCCAAATAGATTATGAACAGTAGGACCCACCCAAGGTATTAAGTTGAAGCTAATCGGGCATTTCGTTTTGCAATTACAGCAATGACGCACCTGTCACCTTTTAACGTCTGGTGACATCATGTATGTTGTCCAATTTACGTCAAATACAGTTCCAACTAGTGGACCAACTAAGGCAATTCGTTCGACGGGCATCATGTTGACAAAATCAAGCGTTTACAACAGACATACACACCACATACACGTACTCATACAAGCACATAGATATACAGAAGGCACAAAAACAAAATGTTTCCACTCTACAGGGAAACATAACTAGAAATGATTTATACATTCAAATGTTATGTGCATAACTCAGTTATTCATGACGAAGAAAGGCTTATTACAGCAGGTGTACTTGACTTTCGAATACAAATGGGTGTACGAAACGGAGTAAAGGGGCAGAAGTGTCTAAAGAATAGAAAACCATTGCCTGGTCCGGAGACACGGTGACATTGTGACCCTTGTATGGGACAAGTCCACTAAATACTTACGGAAAACGTGAAGTCTGAATGTCTATGCCTAAAGTCGTACAACTATGGCATAGCTATAAAAGCTGCTAAAGAGGCCAGCCAAATAAGGGCAAAGTTTAAAACAAGGCTTGTGCATCAGGGACAGCCACCTAAAAATAGTGCTTAATAACACGAGATCACCAAATTATGGTAAGGGAAAACATGAAGGTGAAATCAGAAGTAGGACTGTGTTACAAAAAAAAAAGCGAAAAAAAAAAAGATACAAACGTAGACAATGAAAAGACAACGTAATACAATGTGTCCAAAACACGAACACAAGGCAAAGACAGCAAAATACGAGGTGTCCAAAACATGAATACAAAGACAACATAATACAATGTGTCCAAAACACGATCACAAGGCAAAGACAGCAAAATACAATGTGTCCAAAACACGATCACAAGGCAAAGACAGCAAAATACAAGGTGTCCAAAACACGATCACACGATAAAGACGCTGAAACACCAGTTGTCCAAAAAAAACAAAAAAAAACAGAAGAAATATACAGCGTGATACAAGGTGTCCAAAACCCGAGCACACGAAAGTAATACAATGCGACCAAAATATGGACACAAGGAAACGACAATGCAATATAAAGTGTCCAAAATTATGAGTGGTGATCCGTTGTTCTTCTCCAGTTTATGTCATGAAAGAACGGCTGTTGTAATGTTGTAATATTCATATTACACCGCTTTGATAGGTGATAGTTGCTGTATGAATGGCTGTAAATGATTTTATTGTTACGCTCACGAAACAAGTGTGAAACTTTTAACTTACAACACCGAAAAGTGTAATAATAAGACCGTCAAATGACGGTGTTCAGGAAGCGTCAGAGTAGCAGAACACAAACTGGCTCTGCGATGCTATTAATATACGGCTGACAGTTGCACATCCTCAACACTAATTTCGTTCTGGACTGCAAATTCTAGCTTGTGTTCATTCCGCCAACGACGTCATAGTTCAATAAGATGCAAAGGTACAGCCACTTACATTTTGTTTATGATGACTCGAAGTTGTACTGTATACAATGTGATGTGAAAAAGCACACTGAAACGTATAACCGAACTAGAAGCTCATTCCGCTAGCGAAATGTTTAACACTTGACAAAAATTAAAACGCAAAAATACTTCCTTCAATGGGTTATTTCTTGAATAATATATTGCAAACAACACAGCTTGAATACGTCTTATAAGCCGAGTGGTGTTTGGTTGTTGTTGACTTGGAGTTTTATTGACTGATCAGGCATACGCCTTGTTATCTATTTACGCAGTGAGAGCTCGCACAAAGCTCACTGAGCAAATGTGTATTCTGTGCTGTCGTTAAATGCTACGCATTTATTTGCAAAACATACACTCTTTTCACATGGCGTTTTAACAAACAAAGACATGCACATGTTCAGATCAAGCTCTTCATAAGTCCCAAGTTTCATGGTCGTAGGACCCATAGTGTCAGAGAAGAAGAAGACACAAAAAATGGGAAAAACTGTCAAGAAGAAAAAAAAAAGGACGAATTTTGCTCGCACAAATTCATATAACCCTTGCAAGCCAAAGGCTTGTCAAGTGTTAATTAAGTATAACTATTGATGACAACGTGCTTTCGTCAATCTAGGGTGTACTGACGGTGGTGGCATTGTGAAAATTGATACAGATAACACATTTTATTTTCACGCAACACTGCCTTATTTAAAATAAGAATTCTGAAGCAAATAAAAAACCAGATATTTTTAGTAAGCTATTTCGGAACAGAATCTGTAATCGCATATATAATTTACAATTTTACATATAGACATATAGACAGAGTTTTGTCCAAGTAAGTCCTCAGAAACCACGCGGCCCAATCTTTTGAATCTGTACACAATGGCAATATTTATGTTGCAGGTGTGCAATGTCCTATTTTTGTATGACAAATGCTCCGAAACCTATGCTCAGTCTTTGTCAAAATATCGCCATTTGGCGATTTTTTTTTTTTTGCGAATTGCCAAAAACGTAATTTGTCGAGAGAAAGAACCAACTACAAAACATTGGTAAAACTTGAAAGGCATCCGATCAAAATTGTGGGAAAAGCATTTTGAAAATCGACTGACAAAACAAGTTAAGTCGCCGCCATTTGGCTATTGTAATTTTTGGCGATTTGAAGTAATTTTTAAAGAGAGAAACATCTAGAAAACATTCGCCTAAAATTTTACAAGAAGCCAATAAAAATTGAGGGAGAAAAAGCATTTTAAGTAAAAGTTGACATGTGTACATGCATACGTGTGTATAGACGACAGATGCCCCCCCCCCCCCCCCCCATCCCATTAAAAAGCCAAGCCGCGACGTTGAATGACTCTCAAAGAAACCAAATTCACATATATATATATATATCACATTGTTTTAAATGTGCGTTGCGCTATATAATCCAAATATAATATGAACCGTTGGACCTACCCAAGTTGACATACGTACATACATGCGTGTGTACAGACCACGGATGCCCCCCCCCCACATGCACACACACATGCACACACACGCATAGTATAATATGAACTAGAGCAGTGTGCATAGCCCACATATTCCCCACAGGCCCCCCATCAGTTAAACACAGCCATCAATAGTCAATCAAGAGCTGAAATTTTCCAAGTCCAGCTGGTCCATTTTCCTTGGACGAACCTGGCCCATTTACAATACCGATCTGTGTTTGTTCTCATAGAAGCTACATACCAAGTTTCATTAAAATCCTTACAGGAATTTTTAAGTTATCGTGTTAACAAGCTCTTGATGACAGACCCACCGACAGGCGGTCGATCGCATATATTCCCTGTGGGGAATAAATGATATATATATCATATTTTTTCATGTTGTATATAGTTTTTCTTGTGTTCATGTACCATGTGGCTGTTTTAAAACATTGTTTCTATCTAATTTGCTTATATCCTCGTGAAACTTTCAACTCATTCTACAGCTATAAAATCCATCAAGAACCAAACGCGTAAAATAGTGGGAAACAAGTGGGTCAGTGAAACTGACTATGTCCCCCGCCGGCGTACAATCCCAGTATTTGATTTTGTTAGGTTGGACTACAACCCTTCGTATCATATTCGTGAATTTTAAAATTCCAGCTGGGCCAATGTCCTTGGGCCAACATGGCTCATTTACAATACCAATTCTTGTTACCACCCATACTTCCTATGTGTATAACATTTTGCCAATTGTTTCAAAAAATGTAGGCTAGAGTGTGTTAACAAACTCATTCAACTGAGTAAGGATTGGGAAAATTTGTGAAGTTCAACTGGGTCAATGTCCTTGGGCCGACATGGCTCATTTACAATAGCAAACCTTGTTGGTTCCAATACTACTCACAGTTAAGATATCTTGTCAATCGATGCAGAAATGTAGGCTTGAGTGTGTTAACAAACTCATTCAAGTATGTAAGGGTTGTAAAAATTTCTGAAGTTCAGCTGGGCCAATGTCCTTGGGCCGACAGGGCTCGTTTACAATACCAACCTTTGTTGGTTCCAATACTTCCTATATCTAAAAGATTTCAACAATCGATCGAGAATTGTAGGCTTGAGTGTGTTAACACTCATTCAACTGAGTAAGGGTTGTGAAAATTTGTGAAGTTCAGCTGGGTCAATGTCCTTGGGCCGATAGGGCTCATTTACAATACCGATCCTTGTTCGTTCCGGTACTACCCATAGATACAATATCTTAACAATCGGTGCAAAAATGTAGGCTTGAGTGTGTTAACAAACTCTTTCGACTGGGTAAGGATTGGGAAAATTTGTGAAGTTCAGCTGGGCCAATGTCCTTGGGCCGACATGGATCATTTACAATACCGATCCTTGTTTGTTCCAGTACTACCCATATATACAATATCTTAACAATCGGTGGAAAATTCTAGGCTTGAGTGTGTTAACAAAAAGGTGTCGACAGACGGACAGACGGACGGACAGACAAACCCGAAAACTATAGTCCCCCGGCGGGGGACTAAAAAAATGCGCAAAAGATTTTGCCACCAAAGCGCCAAAATTTGGCGAACCACAAAAAAAAAAAAAAAATGACACAGTTCTACTCAGGTGCACTGCAAAATTTCATAGAAAATAGAAAAATTAAAAATATATATATCTATATTTTGCCAAAAATTTGGCCAACTTTGGAATTTCGCAAATTCGCCAAACTGGCAAAAATTAAAAATCAACTCCTTTTTTTTTTACCCCTGACCCATAGTACTTTCATGCAATATTTGGCAAATTTTAGCAAATTTGTTGCAAAGGTAGGCTTTTTTGTTTTGCAAAGCTAGTGACAAGCTGGCGAAAAATGACGAATTGCGAAAATTAAATGATGGCATTTTCCCTTAGTGGGCCATATTTTCGCAAAATTTTACTGAAGATGAAGACGCAAAGAGTAGAAAAAAAACAAAAGTTTACATACGGACGGACAAACAGACGGCCAATTTTTCATCGCAGCATAACACAAATTTAACAGTGTGCGATATTTTTTAGAGGAAAGATGGCTGTGGATTTTTCAGTTGATTCTATCAAAACTGTAGGGGATAAATGTAAAGAGAAGTTTCGAATTTACTTGTATGTCAGACCATTTCAATATTTTGGGTAAAATTGGGCTTTAAACAAATAATCACAAGAATCATGAAGACCACACATCACTCTGGCGCAATTTTCTGTGAATATTGGGATAACCCAAGCTTTTTGACCGACAGACAGACCACAGGCCCCCACACGATGGGTATAGTACATTTAGCCAATGGCCACCTGTGCTGATAAAAATAGGTTACTTACAACCACTCACACAACAAGTTTCATCCAGGACATTTGAAAAACCTTCAATGAACTGTGTTTGACATTTTGACACCGATTTATCCACGAAATAAAATGGTTGTTAAACTGGAATAATGGAGCAAGTCATTTATTGAATTTTACGGCTTACACCTCAAATGCCAAGCTTATCAACCTTACCATATTTATTGAATTATTTGTAGACTTATCGTGACTGCTGTGAATGAGCGTCAGTGTCACACAATATTTGTCGCTCACTTGAACATCCCTTCATGTGGAAATCATGCGTAAATCATGTATATCGAAATATTGGAAGTGTTTGACAGAATATTTTTGTTCACATGGCTAGGGCCATGAACACATGTGTGACGTAGTCAGTCATGAGGACTTGAAGCCGGTTCCTTGTTTGCTCTTCATATTTGCCACGAGACCTCGAAGGGACGAGACCTGGTCTTTATACATTAGGTAAAGTAAAAGTTTGATATTTTTCCGATTTAACATAGCAATTTATGGACTTGAAGTTACTCGATTTACCTTGTTTCAGCGAACCATGATTTGTATTCAGCTTTAGGATGGGTTCCGAATAAAATTTAAGAAATCGAATTAATCCATATATTTTGTGCTAGGCAGCATATGAAAACTACTTTTACCCAAAATCATCCACTGATTTGTCTTGATGTATGAAAAGACAAACACCCAATTATTTAAAAAATAGATGAAGCAAACCAGAAATTAGATATTTCACTGGATAGGAGCAGGAGCATGAAGGTTTTGACTGGACTACCCGTACGTCCGGGTGACACGCTGTCCTTGAAAACAGGATTTCACTAAAGCCTGCTGACGGAGTTTGATGAAGCTCGACTTAGACGTTCATATGGATGGCCTCTCATAATGACTAGGTTTCAGTTTGTATATATTTTTGTTTGGTTGGTGTTTAACGACCTGTTCAACGACTATGGAGGGTATATTGAGACACACTTTTAGTAACCTTGAGGCCATTCATGGTCATCGCTGGACTTTTTTATTTTAAAACTTGTGATGATTTAGTGTGCGTATTTGAACAAGATTCCGCCACAGTCTGTGAACGGGTTTTAAGGTAACTTGTGAGTATTCATAGAACTGCATTGATAAGATTCTCATGACTGAGTTGGCATTCAAGGTTACCGCTGTTTGAATTTTTACTTTCACCAGGGTCGTGGGTCTTGCGTCTAGTGAACGATTCCACCAAGGCAAATTTTGATGGAACTCGATGTGAGTATTCTTATGTATGACATCTTGATTTTAGTTATCTCTCTTGCATCTCGTGCACAAAAGTTCAAGCTAACCATGTGAATTGATTTTGATCAAACTAAATATGGGTGCACCGCTTACACTGTGCAGATTTTGGTGACCTCTCATGGCACCTAGGGGTTACTCCCGGACTTAAAATTTTCACCTCTAACAGTTCCCTGTGTGAGCGACATGAGCAAGGTCTAGAGTTTCACTTCGGGTTCATTTCGCACACTGAAAGTACCTGATCATGAAGCATCCAACTGCCGTATCTTCGTCCGTGTTCGGCACTGGCGGTAAGCTCTTGTACCAAGCTACAAAGATAGAAATTTGGATATCAAGATAAATCCCAGACAAATTTCTTACCACTACACTGACCTTCTTCCCAGCTTCGGACACCTGGCTTCCTTATCCAGAGGACGCCAGATAATTAGCATTAATTAGCATTACAACTCTGTGGCAAAATTAACACTCAAAAGAATTTCACCAACGTAGTTAAATGGGATATGCACTGTGTTTTCCTATGGAATGCTATTTTCACATTTATTGGGAAATTATTGATCTCAAGGAATAATTTTTGATCTCAAAAATTGATTTTTTTGACATCAAGAATTAATTTCTGATCTCAAAAAATCCATATTTTGATATCCAGAATTGATTTTTGCTATCTGTAATTGTACTTTTGATATCTTTAAATGCATTCTTGATCTTAAAAAATAATTTTTGATATCAATAAATACTTAAAGATATCGAGAAATATGTATTGATATAAAAAATGATGTAATGATATCTAAAATTGATTTTTTGAGATCAAAAATTCAATACTTGATAGCAACAATGAAATATTTGAGAGCAAAACATCAATTTTGAGCTCAATAATTCATTTTCCTTTTATTGATATCAAGAATTTATTTCAGATATCATTATTTCACAATGAGACTTTTATTTTGTATCTTGAAATCTGCAAATGATTTTTATCTCAAAAATTGATTTTTTTATCAAAATATCAGTCTATTTTTTAAAAATAAAAATTCATAAAAAAAACGTCTGTAAATAAATAATGACTGGTTCTTGTATACAGAATCTTTCTTTAATTTATTTAAATTTTTTACTGTATAAAAAAGAAGCAATTCTTGAGATCAAAATTTTGTTGTTATTATTTATCTCAGCAATTCAAGTTTTCATCTCCAAAATTTAATTGACGATTCGTTAAATTTTGTGTAAATGTGTATCTCCCTTAAGATTTTTTAAAATTTGTAAAGTTTGTAAAATTGATTTTTTTCTTAATCTCAAAAATAAATTTTGCCATTTAAATTCAATTATTTATGGCAATATATAAATTATTGAGATCTACATTGATTTATTGATATCTTTAATTATATTGTGATATCAAAACTAAGCATATTAAATGTTAAAACGGCATTCAACAGTTTCCTACAAACGAAGCAAACAAGCATTAAAACTCAAGAGTCTCAAACGGCAACTTCTATCTAGCCACGATGCCCGAATAACTTATTCGCGTCTCTAGCACATAACCAGCCACGATGCCCGAATAACTTAATTGCGTTCTCTTAAACGCAGTCAGCATTGTGTCAGCACTCACTCAGGGTGCCGAGGAACGAGTCACAGAAGTCCTGCACGAAGACAGGCTTATTGTTTTGTGGCGCTTTACCTCTCGGTCTTCTCCGAGTGATATCTCACGAACTATTTATCGGAGCTTCACCAAACCTTACAGGAAGAAAGTATATAGTGTTGATGTACAAATAGGGTTCAATTTGTCACTTGTCCGTCCGTCTGTCCTTCCGTTGCACTTTAAACTTTTGGTTGTCCGGGCGATATCTCAAAAACTATTTATCGGATCTTCATCAAATCTTATAGGAAGAAACTATGTATAGCGTAGATGTGCAACGGGGTTATAACAAACCTTATAGAAGTGTGTTAAAAAGCTGATGATGAAATGTTGCACAACATCTTTCCAGTCAACGACATATATGCGCAAGAAAAAGTTATATATTAATTGCTGCGTCACCAAACCTCAAAGGCAAAAAGCAGATGAACTGTAGTTGTGCAATTTGAGTTTTTTTATCACCCGTTCGTCTCCCCATTCTGTGACACCTAAATGTTACTTTCCTCCGGGCCATATCTCAAAAAGGTAACTCGCGCACAGTGATGTCACTGCCATTGGCTGAGGGTTCTGCATCTCCGATGCCTATGTTTTATCATGAGCTTAGGAAACGATTGACAATTATCTCGAAAATGGTTAGGGATAGAGCGATTTTGAGCTCATTTTCGACGCTTTGGACCTAAAAGACGACATGTAAAAGGTACCTCGGTGACTTTGAGCGCCTCGTAATGGTCAAAGTCAAAAACTGGAAGTTGACCATAATCTCGAAAACGGTTAGAGATAGAGCGATTATGAGCTTATTTTCGACCGTTTCGGCCGAAAAGATGACATGTAAGAGGTACCTTGGTGACCTTGACCTCTTCGGTAATGGTCAAAGTGAACAACCGGAAGTTGACTATTATCTCAAATATGTTTAGAGGCGGAGCGATTATGACCTTGTTTTCGACCCTTGAGCCTTAAAGACGACATGTGAGCGGTACTTCGGTGACCTTGACCTTCTCGGTCATGGTGAATATCACAAACCGGAAGTTGACCAGTATCTCGAAAACAGCTAGAGATAGAGCGAGTTTGAGCTTATTTTTTACCCTTTGCATCTAAAAGACGACATGTAAGAGGTACCTCGGTGACCTTGACCTCCTCGGTCATGGTAAAAAAACCGGAAGTTGACCAGCATCTCGAAAAGGGTTAGAGATAAAGCGATTTTTAGCTTATTTTTGGCCCTTTGGGCCTACAATACGACATGCAAGAGGTACCTTGGCGACTTTGGCCTCCTCGGTCATGGTCAAAGTCCAAAACCGGAAGTTGGACTTTATCTCGAAAACGGTTAGAAATAGATCTATTCTGAGGTTATATCGACCATTTCAGCCTAAAAGGCGTTATGTAAGAAGCACCTCGGTGATCTTGACCATTTCGGTCATGGTCAATGTCAAAAACCGGAAGTTACAAAAACGATTAGAGGCAATACGATTTTAAGCTTGTTCTCGACCGTTTTGGCCTAAAAGAGAGGATAAGGGAAGAGGTGTCTTGGTGACCTTCACCTCCTTGTTATGGTAAGTTCTGAATTTTAAACGAACATAAATAATCTTTATTTTATTCATACAAGACTGTCCAGGGACTTTGTAACCAGCCAAGATCTCGTAATTAAATCGCCTATCAATAGTCTTGCATAGTCGCCAAAAAGTGGCTGTCACATTGCTAAACCCGGTTGTTGAAAATTCCAACAAATTTATAAAGGAATCCGGTGAAAACTGAGAGAGATTTTGTAAACATTTTGAAAACAGGCTATCACATATGTTTAAATACTCCCGATTTAGCAAATTTTCGGCGGATCGCCAGAAAAGTAACTTTTAAAAAGAGGACTGCTTAGTGATTTATGAAAAATTTTGAAGACAATCCGGCCCATCCAGTAAACATCAGTAAAAAATTTGAAATGCCCCCCATATAGCCAATTCAAACCAAAAACAAGTTTGTCCAAGGACAAAGTCCCAGCTTACGAAAAGCAATAAGACCCATTCCAGCGTGCATGAGCGAAGGAATTTCCCTGAAATATCAAGCTTCAAAAGATGAGACGGCAAAGAGCTAGCTCAATAATTAATTTAGCACTGGACCAGAACATAGACCGATAAATGCATACAAAGATTTCTTTCCCAGAAAAATGGGAAACAGATTTTTTGTATATCTGGTAGAATGGATAGTTTGCCATAGATACCTTCAAACAACGCTCGCATTTCGGACCAGTGCGCATATTTATGTAACTTGCCTCGATGCGCGGTTCTAATTCAGACAAGTGCGCATGTTTATTTAATTTGCGTTGATGCGCGGCTCTCATTTTGGAACAGTGCACATGTTTATTTAACTTAATAAAGATAAATGCGCGGTTCTTATTCCAGACCAATGCGCATGTTTATTTTACTTTCGTGCTTATTTTGGACAAGTGCACAAGTTTCCTTAGGTTGACTTGATGCGCGGGTCACAACTTTCGTACATTATCGCCCAATGTTCCCTATTATCGCCCACCCGAAAAATATTATATTTATCATATTTTCGGGTCCTAGAATTGTTTCCTGCACTTTTAAAGCGAAAATTACAACTTTCTTGCATTATCGCCCAATATTCCCTATTATCGCCCACCCGAAAAATATCACATTTATCATATTTTCGGGTCATAGAATTGATTCCTGCACTTTTAAAGCGAAAATTACAACTTTCTTGCACTATCGACCAACGTTCCCTATTATCGCCCACCCGAAAAATATCACATTTATCATATTTTCGGGTCATAGAATTGATTCCTGCACTTTTAAAGCGAAAATTACAACTTTCTTGTATTATCGCCCAATATTCCCCATTATCGCCCATCCGAAAAAATTTCACATTTATCATATTTTCGGGTCATAGAATTGATTCCTGCTCTTTTAAAGCGTAAATTACAACTTTCTTGCTTTATCGCCCAATATTCCCTGTCATCGCCCACCCGTAAAATATCACATTGATCATATTTTCGGGTCACAGAATTGATTCCTGCACTTTTAAAGTGAAAATTACAACTTTCTTGCATTATCGCCCAATATTCCCTATTATCGCCCACACGAAAAATATCACATTTATCATATTTTCGGGTCATAGAATTGATTCCTGCACTTTTAAAGCGAAAATTACAACTTTCTTGCATTATCGCCCAATGTTCCCTATTATCGCCCATCCAAAAAATATCATATTCATCATATTTTCGGGTCCTAGAATTGTTTCCTGCACTTTTAAAGCGAAAATTACAACTTTCTTGCATTATCGCCCAATATTCCCTATTATCGCCCACCCGAAAAATATCACATTTATCATATTTTCGGGTCATAGAATTGATTCCTGCACTTTTAAAGCGAAAATTACAACTTTCTTGCACTATCGCCCAACGTTCCCTATTATCGCCCACCCGAAAAATATCACATTTATCATATTTTCGGGTCATAGAATTGATTCCTGCACTTTTAAAGCGAAAATTACAACTTTCTTGTATTATCGCCCAATATTCCCTATTATCGCCCATCCGAAAAAATTTCACATTTATCATATTTTCGGGTCATAGAATTGATTCCTGCTCTTTTAAAGCGTAAATTACAACTTTCTTGCTTTATCGCCCAATATTCCCTGTCATCGCCCACCCGTAAAATATCACATTGATCATATTTTCGGGTCACAGAATTGATTCCTGCACTTTTAAAGCGAAAATTACAACTTTCTTGCATTATCGTCCAATATTCCCTATTATCGCTCACACGAAAAACATCACATTTATCATATTTTCGGGTCATAGAATTGATTCCTGCACTTTTAAAGCGAAAATTACAACTTTCTTGCATTATCGCCCAATGTTCCCTATAATCGCCCATCCAAAAAATATCATATTCATCATATTTTCGGGACATAGAATTGATTCCTGCACATTTAAAGCGAAAATTACAACTTTCTTGCATTATCGCCCAATATTCCCTATTATCGCCCATCCGAAAACTATCATATTTATCATATTTTCGGGATATAGAATTGATTCCTGCTCTTTTAAAGCGAAAATTACAACTTTCTTACATTATCGCCCAATATTCCCTATTATCGCCCACACGAAAAATATTATATTTATCATATTTTCGGGTCCTAGAATTGTTTCCTGCACTTTTAAAGCGAAAATTACAACTTTCTTGCATTATCGCCCAATATTCCCTATTATCGCCCACCCGAAAAATATCACATTTATCATATTTTCGGGTCATAGAATTGATTCCTGCACTTTTAAAGCGAAAATTACAACTTTCTTGCACTATCGCCCAACGTTCCCTATTATCGCCCACCCGAAAAATATCACATTTATCATATTTTCGGGTCACAGAATTGATTCCTGCACTTTTAAAGCGAAAATTACAACTTTCTTGTATTATCGCCCAATATTCCCTATTATCGCCCATCCGAAAAAATTTCACATTTATCATATTTTCGGGTCATAGAATTGATTCCTGCCCTTTTAAAGCGTAAATTACAACTTTCTTGCTTTATCGCCCAATATTCCCTGTCATCGCCCACCCGTAAAATATCACATTGATCATATTTTCGGGTCACAGAATTGATTCCTGCACTTTTAAAGCGAAAATTACAACTTTCTTGCATTATCGCCCAATATTCCCTATTATCGCCCACACGAAAAATATCACATTTATCATATTTTCGGGTCATAGAATTGATTCCTGCACTTTTAAAGCGAAAATTACAACTTTCTTGCATTATCGCCCAATGTTCCCTATTATCGCCCATCCAAAAAATATCATATTCATCATATTTTCGGGTCCTAGAATTGTTTCCTGCACTTTTAAAGCGAAAATTACAACTTTCTTGCATTATCGCCCAATATTCCCTATTATCGCCCACCCGAAAAATATCACATTTATCATATTTTCGGGTCATAGAATTGATTCCTGCACTTTTAAAGCGAAAATTACAACTTTCTTGCACTATCGCCCAACGTTCCCTATTATCGCCCACCCGAAAAATATCACATTTATCATATTTTCGGGTCATAGAATTGATTCCTGCACTTTTAAAGCGAAAATTACAACTTTCTTGTATTATCGCCCAATATTCCCTATTATCGCCCATCCGAAAAAATTTCACATTTATCATATTTTCGGGTCATAGAATTGATTCCTGCTCTTTTAAAGCGTAAATTACAACTTTCTTGCTTTATCGCCCAATATTCCCTGTCATCGCCCACCCGTAAAATATCACATTGATCATATTTTCGGGTCACAGAATTGATTCCTGCACTTTTAAAGCGAAAATTACAACTTTCTTGCATTATCGTCCAATATTCCCTATTATCGCTCACACGAAAAACATCACATTTATCATATTTTCGGGTCATAGAATTGATTCCTGCACTTTTAAAGCGAAAATTACAACTTTCTTGCATTATCGCCCAATGTTCCCTATAATCGCCCATCCAAAAAATATCATATTCATCATATTTTCGGGACATAGAATTGATCCCTGCACATTTAAAGCGAAAATTACAACTTTCTTGCATTATCGCCCAATATTCCCTATTATCGCCCATCCGAAAACTATCATATTTATCATATTTTCGGGATATAGAATTGATTCCTGCTCTTTTAAAGCGAAAATTACAACTTTCTTACATTATCGCCCAATATTCCCTATTATCGCCCACACGAAAAATATTATATTTATCATATTTTCGGGTCCTAGAATTGTTTCCTGCACTTTTAAAGCGAAAATTACAACTTTCTTGCATTATCGCCCAATATTCCCTATTATCGCCCACCCGAAAAATATCACATTTATCATATTTTCGGGTCATAGAATTGATTCCTGCACTTTTAAAGCGAAAATTACAACTTTCTTGCACTATCGCCCAACGTTCCCTATTATCGCCCACCCGAAAAATATCACATTTATCATATTTTCGGGTCACAGAATTGATTCCTGCACTTTTAAAGCGAAAATTACAACTTTCTTGTATTATCGCCCAATATTCCCTATTATCGCCCATCCGAAAAAATTTCACATTTATCATATTTTCGGGTCATAGAATTGATTCCTGCCCTTTTAAAGCGTAAATTACAACTTTCTTGCTTTATCGCCCAATATTCCCTGTCATCGCCCACCCGTAAAATATCACATTGATCATATTTTCGGGTCACAGAATTGATTCCTGCACTTTTAAAGCGAAAATTACAACTTTCTTGCATTATCGCCCAATATTCCCTATTATCGCCCACACGAAAAATATCACATTTATCATATTTTCGGGTCATAGAATTGATTCCTGCACTTTTAAAGCGAAAATTACAACTTTCTTGCATTATCGCCCAATGTTCCCTATTATCGCCCATCCAAAAAATATCATATTCATCATATTTTCGGGACATAGAATTGATCCCTGAACATTTAAAGCGAAAATTACAACTTTCTTGCATTATCGCCGAATATTCCCTATTATCGCCCATCCGAAAACTATCATATTTATCATATTTTCGGGATATAGAATTGATTCCTGCTCTTTTAAAGCGAAAATTACAACTTTCTTACATTATCGCCCAATAATCCCCATTATCGCCCACACGAAAAATATTATATTTATCATATTTTCGGGTCCTAGAATTGTTTCCTGCACTTTTAAAGCGAAAATTACAACTTTCTTGCTTTATCGCCCAATATTCCCTGTTATCGCCCACCCGTAAAATATCACATTGATCATATTTTCGGGTCACAGAATTGATTCCTGCACTTTTGAAGCGAAAATTACAACTTTTTTGCATTATCGCCCAATGTTCCCTATTATCGCCCACACGAAAAATATCACATTTATCATATTTTCGGGTCATAGAATTGATTTCTGCACTTTTAAAGCGAAAATTACAACTTTCTTGTATTATCGCCCAATATTCCCTATTATCGCCCATCCGAAAAATATCACATTTATCATATTTTCGGGTCATAGAATTGATTCCTGCTCTTTTAAAGCGTAAATTACAACTTTCTTGCTTTATCGCCCAATATTCCCTGTCATCGCCCCCCCGTAAAATATCACATTGATCATATTTTCGGGTCACAGAATTGATTCCTGCACTTTTAAAGCGAAAATTACAACTTTCTTGCATTATCGCCCAATGCTCCCTATTATCACCCACACGAAAAATATCACATTTATCATATTTTCGGGTCATAGAATTGATTCCTGCACTTTTAAAGCGAAAATTACAACTTTCTTGCATTATCGCCCAATGTTCCCTATTATCGCCCATCCAAAAAATATCATATTCATCATATTTTCGGGTCCTAGAATTGATCCCTGCACATTTAAAGCGAAAATTACAACTTTCTTGCATTATCGCCCAATATTCCCTGTTATCGCCCACCCGAAAACTATCATATTTATCATATTTTCGGGATATAGAATTGATTCCTGCTCTTTTAAAGCGAAAATTACAACTTCTTTACATTATCGCCCAATATTCCCTATTATCGACCACACGAAAAATATTATATTTATCATATTTTCGGGTCCTAGAATTGTTTCCTGCACTTTTAAAGCGAAAATTACAACTTTCTTGCTTTATGGCCCAATATTCCCTGTTATCGCCCACCCGTAAAATATCACATTGATCATATTTTCGGGTCACAGAATTGATTCCTGCACTTTTAAAGCGAAAATTACAACTTTTTTGCATTATCGCCCAATGTTCCCTATTATCGACCACACGAAAAATATCACATTTATCATATTTTCGGGTCATAGAATTGATTCCTGCACTTTTAAAGCGAAAATTACAATTTTCTTACATTATCGCCCAATGCTCCCTATTATCGCCCACCCGAAAAATATCACATTTATCATATTTTCGGGTCATAGAATTGATCCCTGCACTTTTAAAGCGAAAATTACAACTTTCTTGCATTATCGCCCAATGCTTCCTATTATCGCCCACACGAAAAATATCATATTTATCATATTTTCGGGTCATAGAATTGATTCCTGCTCTTTTAAAGCGAAAATTACAACTTTCTTGCATTATCGCCCAATGCTCCCTATTATCGCCCACACGAAAAATATCATATTTATCATATTTTCGGGTCCTAGAATTGTTTCCTGCACATTTAAAGCGAAAATTACAACTTTCTTGCAGTATCGACCAATGTTCCCTATTATCGCCCATCCAAAAAATATCATATTTATCATATTTTCGGGACATAGAATTGATCCCTGCACTTTTAAAGCGAAAATTACAACTTTCTTGCTTTATCGCCCAATGTTCCCTATTATCGCCCACTTGAAAATATCATAGAAATGACCTACTGACAACAAAATTACTGAAAATTCCAACCAAAAGTACTTGCATGTAACATATTGTGCCCCTCTGCAAATTGAAACTTTGCTTTTTTAAGAAGAAAAATGGAAATTTCCAATTTTTTAAAAGCTGCAAACTTCGAAGCTCAGTAGATTCAAAAATAAGGCGAAATTCAAAAATCGAAAAATGTACTTTTTTCACCCCTTAGTTCTAGTTTCTTCATAACAAATTTCGGAATCTTCCGATGAAAAATGAGGGACTAGATAGATTTTTTCGTATTTTGCCCAAATTGGCAATAAAATCGCTAAAAATGGTTTAAACCAAAAAATAAAAAAAAAATTCCTAATGCAGTAGAAGGTTAAAAACTCGCGTTTAAAATTTGGTACGAATCGGATGAAAAATAAAAAAGATATTCCACTTTAACTACTTTGTTAAGAAAAAAAATGGAAATTTGCCAATTTTTAGAAGTTGCAAACTTTGAAGCTCAGTAGATTCAAAAATAAGGCGAAATTCAAAAATCGAAAAAAGTACTTTTTTCACCCCTTAGTTCTAGTTTCTTCATGAAAAATTTCGATATCTTCCGATGAAAAATGAGGGACTAGATAGGTTTTTTCGTATTCTGCCCAAATTGGCAATAAAATCGCCAAAAATGGTATAAACCAAAAAATAAAAAAATTCCTAATGCAGTAGAAGGTTAAAAACTCGTGTTAAAAATTTGGTACGAATCGGATAAAAAATAAAAAAGATATTCCACTTTAACTACTTTGTTAAGAAAAAAAAATTGGAAATTTGCCAATTTTTAGAAGTTGCAAACTTTGAAGCTCAGTAGATTCAAAAATAAGGCGAAATTCAAAAATTGAAAAAAAGTAGTTTTTTTACCCCTTAGTCCTAGTTTCTTCATAAAAAATTTCGGAATCTTCCGATGAAAAATGAGGGACTAGATAGGTTTTTTCGTATTTTGCCCAAATTGGCAATAAAATCGCCAAAAATGGTTTAAACCGCAAAAATAAAAATATTTCCTAATGCAGTAAAGGGTTAGGAACTCGTGTTTAAAATTTGGTAAGAATCGGATAAAAAATAAAAAAGTTATTCCACTTTTAACGGTCGCGGGACGGACAGACGGACGGACGGACGACACTTGCCCCCATCTGTATAGCCCTGTTGGCTAAAAAGCCAACTGGGCTAAAAAAAAAAGACATCGGATCAAAAATGTAGGACGAGATACATTTTTAATTTTTTTCTTCAAAAATTCCCCAAAAATTAAAAAATCACCCGATCGACTAGAAAAGCACAAGCCGTATGCACGACACTTTAGGGGTGCCTCATACCAAAAATAAATCACATCGGGTCAAAAATGTAGGAGGAGACACATTTTAATTTTTTTTCTTTAAAAATTCCCCTAAAATTCAAAAATCACCCGATCGACTAAAAAAGCACAAGCCGTATGCACGACTCCTTAGGGATGCCTCACACCAAAAATAAATGACATCGAATCAAAATTGTAGGAGTAGATGCATTTTGAATTATTTTCGAAAATTTTGCTTTAAAAATTCCCCAAAAATACAAAAATTGCGCGATCGACTAAAAAAGCACAAGCCGTATGCACGACCCCTTAGGGATGCCTCATACCAAAAATAAATGACATCGGGTCAAAAATGTAGGAGGAGATACATTTTAAAATTTTTTCTTTAAAAATTCGCCAAAAATTCAAAAATCACCCGATCGACTAGAAAAGCACAAGCCGTATGCACGACCCCTTAGGGATGCCTCACACCAAAAATAAATGACATCGGATCAAAATTGTAGGAGGAGATGCATTTTGAACCAAAGTTTACTAAATAAACAACTAACTAACTAACTAACTAACTAACTAACTAACTAACTAACTAACTAACGGACACCGCCCGCAAACCGATAGGAATACCCCAGCTTACGTGTAACGTAAGCTGGGCTAAAAAAAAAAAGTAAATTTTCAACAGAAACATACCTAGGGAACAATTGTACCAAATTTGAAAGAAATCTGATCAAAATTGTGGGAGAAGAAGCCTTTTGAAAATTAGATCCCAAAAAATTCTAAAATGCCCCCCATTGGCCAATTTTTGGCCGATCGCCAAAAAAATACTTTTCGAAAGAGACCTACCTAGAGGATATTTGCACAAAATTTAAAGAAAATCGGATATTAAAATTTGGGAGAAGCATTTTGAAAATTCGCCACCGAAAAATTGTAAATGCCAATTTTTCGGTGGCGAATTTTCAAAATGCTTCTCCCAAATTTTAATATCAGATTTTCCAAAATTGGCCAAATGGGGGGCATTTTAGAATTTTTTGGGATCTAATTTTCAAAATGCTTCTGTAAATGCTTCTTCTCCTTCAGTTTTGATCGGATTCCTTTCAGTTTTGTACGAATGTTTTCTAGGTGGGCCTCTCTTCAAAAATTAGTTTGCTATTTTTTTTGGCGATCCGCCAAAAATTGGCCAAATACAGCGGTGTATAACCTAGTACCCAATACTTAAGCATTGTTTATTATACATGATATAAAGAAAATTGTAAAATATACCAAATTTTTTACCCGGAACTTTTCATTGACGCTCAGTATACTTCCGTGCGGCATTATCTGCAGTGTCAAAGTAATCGACATAATCAAGCGGGCCGAAACAAAATATTTGTGATTTGAGCAGATTCTAAGCAGTGTAATACCAGGATTTACACGTCAACTGCGAGTACGGACAGATATGTACAGCAGGAAGTGTACACGTTATATTTGTTTTAAATTGATCCGCTAAAAACTACAAGACCATGCAATATAACAGAATAACACACAACAACAGCGAGCTCCAACAGAGGTGTGCACGAACAGGCCTGTTTACGGCTATGCGAGAGGTGTGCACGAACATGCCCGTTTACGGCTATGTGAGCAACCGCCTTTTATCGCTTGGGTAATAAAATAGCCTTTAGCTCCTAAAAAGGCATAAACCGTATCACCGATTCATCTCAGAACCTGTATATTTAAAGGACATTTCCTTAATACTGTCACAATTTGTTTGATTTTTAAAATACCGAATGGCGATTCCCCATCTTTTTCCTCGTATCACTTCTCTGCCGTTACCAGATCGTCATGCAAAATTTGAAGGGATCAACACTGTGTGCTCAATTGTTCCACGTATTTTTCTCCAGTTTTACGTATTTATTCACTCACTGCTCTTTACCCGTAGGACCAGAATATGCATAATTCGCGACGCAGATTCTAAGCATAAACTGAATAAAATATGGTTAAAGAAAAAAACAAATTTGATAATTATGTAAGCATTACGAGGTTTTTCCTGCGCCTCCCAGCCCAACCATCATCAGTTTAGTGCGTTTACAGGCCACTGAGCCGATCTGCAGTCTTCTTAAGTAGCCCATTACAGCCCTGAAGCCCTTGCTCACTATCTCCTTTGGGGGTGTTTTAAGAGACGGACAGCCATTCAGGTTTAAATCTGAAAAAAAAAATACAAGTTAAAATAGTTTGTCAAACCAACCCTAAGTTAACCAAAAATTAAATTTTCCAACATCGGCACATGTTCGACTGTCACTCGGTTAACGAAATGCCGGAAGGAAAATGTAGTTTGTTTGACGACGGGGCTCTTGATTTAATCTTGAAATATGCTTTTTCCCGGTAGTATTTCTAATAGTATTTATTAGTATTACTGTATGTGAGCTGGAGACGCAGAGGAAAGCGATGCAGCTCTGGGGCTGTGCGTGGTTAATCCAGGCCCAATTTCGCTATTTTGTAGCCATAAATTTACTGCGGAGCTTGTCGGGCACATAATGAATTACTGACATCGTTTCTTAATTATGTATCCGAATTAAACCATTTTCAAATGTAGCCATGGTTAAATGTAACGATGTCATTCATCTCTCTTAGAGAGATTTAAGGGTACTTGGAAATTCAAGAGGAATGTTCAAGTCAAATTTAATCTGGCGACTTATGGCCTTGGGTGTCTCATTATATAAATCCTCCCGCAGACAACGACTCAATGCAGCCACACTTCCACACACATGGTATAACCTTATTATTTTAAATCAAAAAGTATCTACCAAAACTTTTCCAGAATTTAAAAGTTTGGAGGATATCTATTTTTGCTATTATGCAAGGCCATTTAAAAAATTTGCAAAATAAATAAATAAATAACTAATCCAAGAATGCAGATATGTCCGGATATTAATAATTTCAAAACCTATCAGAGTATCCCCGCTTGCAGGTTTTGTGAATTTTCGAGTTGGCCCACGTTAGCTTTTGGAGAAAAAGGATACGGTTAACGAAAGCCCAATGTTTCCAACCCAAAATTACAACAACAAAAATCATATCGACAAAAGTATGGAATGCCCCTTTAACATTTTAATGCGTATTTTGATATCAAAATATAATTAAAGATATCAATAAATCATTGTAGATCTCATTAATTTATATTTTGCTCTGAATAATTTAATTTTAGATGGCGAAAATTGATTTTTGAGAGCAAAAAATCAATTTATAAACCTAAAATATCTTAACGAAGACACACATTTATAGAACATTTAACGAATCACCAAATTAAATTTTGGAGATGAAAATTTGAATTATTGATATGAATAATAACAACACAATTTTTGATCTCAAGAATTGCTTCTTTTTTGTGTGGTAAAAAATTAGAAGAAAAATTTTGTGTACAAGGACCAGTCATTATTTTATTCACATATGTATGCTTCTGAATTTGTATGTAAAACAGACTAATATTTTGATATCAAAAATCAATTTTTGAGATCATAAAATCATCTGCAAATTTCCAAATGCAAAATAAAAAAGTCTCATTCTGAAATAATGACCTCCGAAAAAAATTCTTGATATCAATAAAAAGAAAATAAATTATTGAGCTCAAAATTGATATTTTCCTATCAAATATTTCATTTCTGCTATCAAGAATTGAGTTTTTGATCTCAAAAAATCAATTTTAGATATCAATAAATCATTTTTGGTATCAATAAATATTTCTCGATATCTCTAAATATTTACTGAGATCAAGAATTATTTTTTGAGATCAAGAATACATTTAGAGATATCAAAAATGTAATTACAGATAGTAAAAATTAATTCTCGATATCACAATATGAATATTTTGAGATCAAAACTTAATTCTTGATATCAAAAAAATCATTTTCTGAGATCAAAAAATAATTCTTGATATCAATAATTCCCGAATAAATGTGAAAATGGCATTCCATACAAAAGATCACATTTTATAATTTTTAGTAATTTTTCGGCTGGCAAAAGAAACGCCAAACACTTACGTCTCAAATTTGCAAGCATGCAAAGCTCAGGCGTGACGCTCTGCAGCAAGGGGTTATGGGCCACCGATATTTCTTCCAGTTTCCCCAGTTGACCAAGACCATCCGGGACCTTGGTGAGGCTTTGGTACTCCACATGTAGCACTTCGAGTTGTTTGAGACTCAGTATGCAAGCTGGCAGATTTCCAAGCGCTTCGTCTCTGCCTGGATATCACACAACGCATTTAGCCTTCACTATTTAAATACTCGTTTTGATGGACTGGTTTGAAATAAATGGACATTTTATTAATAAGACAGTCAAGTGGCGGTATCCAGGTGCAGTCAGAGCTACAAGACATCAAGTGGCACTGCGATTCTATCACAGTACGGCGGGCGGTTGGAGAAAATTAATTCTATTCATATTTTATGTATCCTCAACATCCATTTGTTCCTGGCTGCAAATTCTAGCTTGTGTTCATTCTGACATCGACATCATAGCTGAATGAGATGCAAAGATGTCTTAGTCACTGTCATTTTGTCACGTTGACGCGAATGCGCACTATCCACACTATGATATTGTGGAAAACGCACATTAAAAACGCGTAACCGACTTGAGTCTGATTATTGATGCTTAGCCAGTCTGCACTGTGATCACTAAACAGACTGTTCAGAAATATTTCTCGATAGTTTTCAGACTTTCAAACTGGGCTTTTCATCTTCTCAGAATTCCTTGCCCAAACTCCCAAGTCCGTTCACAACTCCGAAGCATGTTAACAATAACAACAGTGCTAAAGGCAAATATTCAAGTCCATCCGTGACCGCGAATCATGACTCAAGGTCACTAAAGTTTCACTAAAGTCTGCAGGCTTTGGTAGAATCCTGCTCTTAAAACTCACTTCGGAATTTCACCAATTCATCAAATCAGGGAAAATAAAAAATCGACTCATGTCATTTTCGCACAGGGTTGGTGATAGAGTCAATTGGCGGAAGCCGGCAAATTGCGAAAATAAAATAACGCCCCTGAAGGGGCCATATTTCCACAAAATTTTACTGTGATCCGATGAAAAAAATCCTAATAAAAATAAAAAAATAAATAAAAACAAATAAATAAATAAAAACAAAGTTTATAGACGAGCGGACGGTTAGACGGATAGACGACAGAGGCCCAACGATGGGCAGTCCGTGTGGTCAATGGCCACCTGGGCTTAAGAGGGTAACTACCGTTTTCAAATCTCGGCCAGCTTTTAAATATCTCCCCATTCAGGGCGGCTATTTCTTTCTCGCCCAGGTATCCCTTGCTGCCCTGGTCCAGGCGTCTGAACAGCTCTTCCCTCTCCTAGAAATCACAAGTTCCATTTTTATACGTTTCTGAAGTAACATCAGAAAAATAGCTAAAAAAATTACTCAAATTGCAATTTTGATATGTTTTATGCGGGAAAATAAACAAAGCTTTGGCAAACAAACACAATGAAACTGAACCGAGTGACATATTTACAATTCAGCGAGACACAAAATACTTGCAATTCGAATTCGAACCGCTGGGGACAGGGGAATGTGGCCCAATCATCCGGGTGAAAATCGTATAAAATAATGAGGCTAGGACCACATTTTTGGGGTACGAATTTAGTGGGAAAAACAGCCTGGGACAATTTAACTAGGGGCTGCTGAAGCTGCGCTTAGTTTACGAGATTTGCCGACAATTTCTGACAAAAAATACACCACTCAATAAACCGCTTGATCACCAAGGGGCACTAACAGAATTCTTGAACGAACACTCGATTGTCTTTGGAAATCAAATCCAAAATACGGCTATTAAATTATTTTTTCTCGTCAGAACATTCTAAATCTGTGTCTCTGAACGCCCTACAACATACCGCCGCATCCTGTTTGCAATCACTCAAGCGAATTCTAAAACATGGAATGGAGTTTCTTTGCACTTATACAAACTATTGAACGGTTAGCCATTACTCTTACATGCTTCGGAACAGCTGCCAACAGCGGGTGCTGCACATACATTTCATGTAAATTCTCCAGACTGAGAAACGTCTTGTGTACCCACGGGATGCCGCCCAGCCGCAGGTAGGTCAGTTCCTGGCACTGTGCCAGCTCCTCGGGAAGGCTCGTTAGTCCCGTCGACAGCAGAGACAACACACTCAGATTCTTTAGCTTTCCGACCGCACTGGGCAGCTCCGTCAATGCAGTCTGGTTTGCCTGGAGAATGGTGAGGTTCTTCGCCTCAAAAACTGCCTCGGGGATTTCGCTGAACTTTGTGTTGCTGATGTCAAGTTGTTGCAGAGTGTCCACACACTCCTTGAAATCGTCGGGCAGTTTTGATATCGGGTTGTCACAAAGAATGACTGTTTGCAGCTTCTTGCACTCGCCTATTCCGTCGGGTAATACACTTATGTTGTGTTTTGCCAAATTGATGTACGTTAAGTTCACAAATCGCTTGAATATACCAACCGGTAATGACGTCAATCGCATCTCATCAGAGACGTTAGTCTCAAATTTGTCGTACTTTTTGTCGTCGGCACTGCCAAGAATAAGCTGATCGATCAAATGTTCATAGTCTTGGCACGCGGAAAGGTCCAGCTTGTCTCCACCCACGGCTAACACATTGCTTGCCATCATTTCATGCGCAGGGCATAGACACGACACACTCGACGCATCTTTGGGCACCTTCAGAAAGCTCTTGGCCTCTTCAACACGTTGATTCAACTTGCCTTGCTGCAATAAAGATTAAGGTTGTTAAAATTGATTTATATACAATTAGTTTTTCCTTCAAGATTAAGTTTATGACTTACAGGCGCACAAATTTTATGGTGACTTAGCTGTCGTCTTTTCTCTTATGTGATCAAACAGATAAAATAGGATTCTATTGATGACGCGGAGTGTCCCATGTGGCAATCATGAACCTGAAAGCCCCGCATGGCACTCATGATACTGGGAGTCCGACTGACACTCATGATACTGATAGTCCGACTGACACTCATGATACTGAGAGTCCGATTGGCACTCATGATACTGAGAGTCCGATTGACACTAATGATACTGAGTGTCCTATTTGACACAGGACAGTGAGTGCCGCATATAACAATCGTGACACTCAGTGTCAGACATTAGCCAAGATAGTGATTTTCAGATGACACTCATCACAGAGAGTGTGCCCCGTCATTTCCAATAACAAACCATCGTCGAGAGCACAGCCCCTAACCGGAAGCGGCGATGAGTTGGTTTAAAATTAATGTACGATCCTACTGTGACACTGTGAATAGTATAAAATAAACAGCTCAACCTGACGGGGACTCCGGTCGGGACGGCAACTTAAACCAGCCGACCTTGAGATATTTTGTCCAAAAGGAACAGATGTGCAAAATTTCACAGTGACCTTGACCTTTCACCCAAGGCCACCCAACATAATCAGGTTGCGACAGCTTCTACATAAAAGTTACAGACAAATTTTTGTTGAAATCCGACCAGCCGACCTTGAGCTATGGTGTCCTAAAGCAACAGATGTGTAAAATTTCAGAGTCTCATAGTGACCTTCACCTTTGACCCAAGGTCACTCAAAGATAAGCAGGTCACGACCCTTCTCCACACAAGCCACACACCAACTTCGGTTGAAATCCGTCCAACTCAATTTGAGATATCGTGTCCACAAGAAAAGCTTTACACACTTTACAATCAAGCTAAAAAAAATAAAAAAAATTCGTCAAAATCCAATTTTTAACCAGCCGCCAAAAAAAAAATTGGCGTGCGTCAAGTTACGACCATGCGGGTGAGTCTTGAAGTGTCAGACTAAATGGCCTACACATCTGAGAGGAATGAGTGGTAACGGACGGACCGAACAGATAGACGGACAGACAGACGGACACAGCCCAATCCATAAGCCCCCCTCCGGGGCATTAGCCGCGGTTGGGGGCTAAAAAGACATGAAATCCAGTTTAAAATATATCATACAGACATTTCTCTTCTTATTTTGAGGTTTTAAAAGTAAAAAGCAGTAAATCACACTATATTTGACAGAAAAGGCAAAAAAAAAAAAAAAAAAAAAAAAAAACTACAAAACGTGACGAATAACCTTATGTTAGTTGTTCAGAAGTTAGTTTCGTACCTTGTTCATGACACCGCCAACTCTGTGTTCAATGATTTGAACTCTGAAGCTAGACTACAGTCTCAAAGTTTCTGTCCTCGTTATACCGTTCACAGACCGAACTCGTAATCGAAGCACATTTCTGTAGATCAACTTTTAACTAAGAAGAATAGGAATGGTCGAACCTTACCAGGTCAACGCGATATGTCTGCTTGTTAAACTGCTCCATTACTTCACCAAATAACATCAGATCGAAGAAGGTGCAAAGACCTTTCTGCACCTGTCCAGTAAATCATAAACACAGATTTTGGTTTTGAATTATATACGTACAGTTTAATCTGTTAACAGCCGCTATGGAACAGCATAAAAATGGTTGTGCTTCAGTTGCAAGTGGGTGATATTTGCCAACTTTTTAGCACGACGTTTGAATAGCACTTTAACATGAACTTCAGCTTTGTGTGGCCACCACAAAAAAGATAAATAAATAAAAATAAAACAAATTAACAAAAACTGCAAACAGTATATTGTGAACTGTCTCGTGCAATATTTAATCCATACCTCCAGAAACGTTAGCTTTGAGTCTTTCATGCCAGGAAAAATTTTGTCCACTTTGTCCGGCATAAAATTCTAAAATTAAAAGGATTCTTCTTTGAAAAAACGTTGAAGTGCCTTCAGTGGCAATATTTCCTTTATTTACTGTATATTTTAATGTTTGCTGTTCATTTTCTGTTACACCGAGCCCAAAGAACACTCTTTTTATGCTACCTCAATATAACCACACCTTATGAATGCTTGCATATGGGTTAGGGGGGTCTAGGACAATTCCCCCCAGACAACTCCCCCCCCAGACAACTCCCCCCCGACAATTCCCCCCCGAACAATTCCCCCCGTAGGACAATTCCCCCCGAGGACTATTCCCCCCCCCCCCCCCACTTAATTTTTATATTATATTTTACCTTGAATGCCAAAGTCTTTATTTTTAAAATACCTTAAAATCAAAAATGCAAAATTTTTCTATCTGGAACGAAAGTTTTTTCTGCCATTTAAAACCTGGTGTTGTGGGCAATTCCACGCAAATAGTCAATAGTCAACAGTATGTCGGTTTTCGAAGTCGCAGACTGTTTGACGAATGCGTTGCGCAGAGTCGGCGTACCAGCGACGTGGTAGCTCGGGCAAGCGGCCACCCACAATTTGGCCAGATGCACCGCGAACATTACCGCGGATCCGACCGATGTAACATGTAAAAAACCGTTTTTGCTGGCACTGAGGTGGCCAACTTAAAAGTTCATTGGTTTGGATAAGGCATGTAAATTGCAATTGCGACAATGTTGAAATGGAAGGACAATTACCATCTCCAGTTAGAAGATAAAAGGGCAACAATTTGTATAAAAAAAAAAAAGAGAGAGAGAGAGAGAGAGAGAGAGAGAGAGAGAGAGAGAGAGAGAGAGAGAGAGAGAGAGAGAGAGAGATACAAAGAAAAGAAAAAAATAAGAAAAATAAAAATGAATGGGGGGGGGGGGGAATAGTCCTCGGGGGGAATTGTCCTACGGGGGGAATTGTTCGGGGGGGAATTGTCGGGGGGGGAATTGACTGGGGGGGAATTGTCTGGGGGGGGGAATTGTCCTGTTCCCGGGTTAGGGTTATAGTTAACGCTCACCCATATAACTTGGCTAAAGGTTTAGAGAGTCTGAAATAAATTAACTTTGAAATTATCTGCTTGATTATTGATTTTTTTTACCTGAAACACGTACGAATTTGGAAACATGTAGAATACCTTCGTTTTCGCTAGATAGCAGAGAGTCACGATGCAAAATGGTGAAAACAGCTCAATCGTTTTCTTTCGTTCTTCTTCCGAATTCAGTTCATAGGAAGCGTTTTCCATGAAATGCGGCAGATCTACCAACACATTTACAATGAGTATACGGTACACCCTTCGACCAGGGATGTTCCATAAGACTGCATCTAGTCTTTATTCAGTGCTATTTTTGTACTTTCTTTATTTTCTTGTGAATAACAGAAAATCCTAACTCCAACCCTTTTTCGAGTTTATATTTGACCCAAACATACTTCGGCCTCCGCCCAATTTACAGTATTTGATCACCAAGGCAGCACTGTATGTTCTCCACTCAGATCCTAAAATAGAACTAAACTGCTTTCGCTACCCAGTAACCATTGCAGTGTTGCCACTCACTTTGCCATGAAAAAAAGTATAAAAAAAAGTATTTTTAAAAGTATTTCAAAAAAAAAAAAGTATAAAAAAAAGTATTTTTTGAGGGCAAAATTTTTCGGCTCGCGCCTTCGGCGCTCGCATTTATTTCTATCATCATTACTTATGTAGTGGTGATTGTTGGTATGTCATAAACAATACCTACATGGTCAACCCTAAAAAAATATAATATTTAATAAAAGGAGCTTAAAAATTGGAAAGCGATGTTCAAAGGGCAATTTTTAGAGGTATTTCTCTGGAAATCTATAGATATAACTTAAAATGTCTTGAAATAACATGCAAATTAGCCTACCTTAAAAAATAAAGTAAAAAAAAATAAAAAAGATTTTTTTTCTTTGGCAAATAAACATATTATTGTTAACAAGTGAGCATCTGCTCGTGATCTAAAGGTCACCTTTTGATATTACTTTTAATAACCAATACCAATACATAAGTAAACAAGTTTGTCCAAGGACAAAGTCCCAGCTTACGAATAGCAATAAGACCCAATTCCAGGGTGCATGAGTAAGGGAATTGGGCTTCAAAACATGAGACGACAAAGAGCTAGCCCAATAATTAATTCAGCACCGGACCAGAACACAGACCGATAAATGCATACAAAGATTTCTTTCCCAGAAAAATGGGAAACAGATTTTTTGTATAGACTGGATAGTCTGCCATAGATACCTTCAAACAACGCTCACATTTCGGACCAGTGCGCATATTTATGTAACTTGCCTTGATGCGCGGTTCTTATTCATACAAGTGCGCATGTTTATTTAATTTTGCGTAGATGCGCGGCTCCCATTTTGGAACAGTGCACATGTTTATTTAACTTGCGTTGACGTGCGGCGGTTCGCATTTCTGACGAGCGCCCATGCTTTTTTTTTTTTTTAACCTTTTGTGAATATGCGGTTCTTATTTCGGATCAGTGCGCACGTTTATTTACCTTGTGTTGATGTGCGGTTCTTATTTCGGATCAATGCACATCTTTATTTACATTCTGTTGATGTGCGGTTCTTATTTCGGATCAGTGCGCATGTTTATTTACCTTGTGTTGATGTGCGGTTCTTATTTCGGATCAGTGCGCATGTTTATTTACCTTGCGTCGATGCGCGATTCTTATTCCAGACCAATACGCATGTTTATTTAACTTGCGTTGATGCACGGTGCTTATTTTGGACGTGTGCCTATGTTTATTTAACTTGCGTTGGTGAGCAGTTCGAATTTCGGATCATTACGCATGTTTATTTAACTTGCGTTAATGCGCGGTTCGAATTTCGGACCAGTGCGCATGTTTATTTAACTTGGGTTGATGCGCAGTGCTTATTTTGGACCACTGCAAAATGTTTATTTAACTTGCGTTGGGGCGTAGTTCGCATTTCGAACCACTGCGCATGTTTATTTAACTTGCGTTGATGCGCGGTTCGAATTTCGGAGAAGTGCGCATGTTTATTTAACTTGCGTTGATGCCCGGTGCTTATTTTAGACCAGTGCAAATGTTTATTTAACTTACGTTGGCGCGTGGTTCGCATTTCGAACCACTGCGTATGTTTAGTTAACGTGCGTCAATGCGCGGTTCTTATTTCAGGCCATGCGCATATTTCTTTAACCTGAGTTGATGCGCGGTTCTTATTCTGGACCAGTGCGCATGTTTATATAAGTTGCGTTGATGCGCAGTTCGCATTTCGAAATAGTGCGCATGTTTATTTAACTTGCGTTGATGCAAGGTGCTTATTTTGGTCCAGTGTGCTTGCTTATTTAGCTTGTGTTGCTGTGCGGTTCGCATTTCGGACCAGCGCACATGTTTTTTTAACTTGTGTTGATGCGTGGTTCGCATTTTGGACCATTGCACATATTTATTTAACTTGTGTTGATGATCGGTACTTATTTTGGACCGGTGCAAATGTTTATTTAACTTACGCTTATGTGCGGTTCGCAATTCGGACCAGTGTGCATGTTTATTTAATTTGCGTTGATATCCGGTTCACATTTCGGACCAGTATACCTGTTTCTTTAGGTTGCCTTGATGCGCAGTTCGCATTTTGGGACAAGTGAGCAGGTTCATTTAACTTGCGTTGACGCGCGATTTGCGTTTCGGACCAGAACGCATGTTTATTTAAGTCCCGTCGATGCCCGACTCTTATGTCTATTCAACTTGCGTCGATTGATGGTTCTTTCTTCGGACCACTGCGCATGTTTATTTAACTTGCGTTGATGCGCGGTTGTCATTTCAGATCACTGCGCATGTCTATTCAACTTGCGTCGATGCGTGGTTCTTTTTTTCGTTTTTTTTGTTTAACTTGCGTTGATGTGCGGTGCTTATTTTGGACCGGATCGCATGTTTATTTAACTTCCGTCGATGCGCGGTTCGCATTTCGGGCCATTGCCCATGTTTATTTAACTTGTGTTGATGCGTTGTTCGCATTTCGGACCACTGCGCATGTTTATTTAATTTTCCTCGATGTGCGGTTCGCATTTCGGACCAGTGCGCATGTTTCTTTAGGCTGCGTTGATGCGCGGTTCGCATTTCAGACCATTGCGCATGTCTATTCAACTTACGTCGAAGCGTAGTTCTTTTTTCGGACCAGTGCGCATGTTTATTTAACCTGCGTTGATGCGCGGTGCTTATTTTGGACCAGTTCGCATCTTTATTTATCTTCCGTCGATGCGCAGTTCACATTTCGGACCAATGCGCATGTTTATTTAACTTGCATCGATGCGGAGTACTTAATTTGGACTACTGCGAATGTCTATTTAACTTGCGTCGATGTGCAGTTGTTAAATCTGACTACTGCGCAAGTTCATTTAACTTGCGTTTATGCGCTGTAGGAGGAGATTCATTTAATTTTTTTTTTCAAAAATTCTGAAAAAAATTCAAAAGTTTTCCAATTCACTCAAAAAGCACAAGCCGTGTGCATGACCCCCTAGAGACGGTTCCTATCGAAAATAAATGAAATCTGATAAAAACTTTAGGAGGAAATGCATTTTGAATTTTTTTCTTCAAAAATTCTCTCATCGACTGAAAAAGACAGGCCATATTCACGACGCCCTAAGCATGCCTCAGCCACAAAATAAATGATGTTTGATCAAAACTGCAGGAGAAAATGCATTTTGAGGTATTTTCATCAAAAATTTCCCCCGAAATCAAAAATTCCCAAGTCGAGTCAAATAGCACAAGCCGTATGTGAGACCTACCTAAGGATGCCTCATAGCAAAAAAATAAATGAAATCGGATAAAAACTGTAGGAGGAAATGCATTTTGAAGTTTTTCTTCAAAAATTCCCAAAAAATACAGAAATTGTCGGATCGACTAAAAACCGCAAGTCGTATTCTCAACCCCTTAGGGATGCCTCAAACCAAATAAAAAAAAACTGTAGGGGGAAATGCATTTTGAAGTTTTTTTCTTCAAAAACTCCCTAAAAATACAAAAATTGCCCGATCGACTAAAAAGCACAAGCCGTATCCACTCCACACCAAAAATAAATGACATCGAATCAAAATTGTATGGGTAGATGCATTTTGAATTATTTTCGAAATTTTTGCTTCAAAAATTCCCCAAAAATACAAACTAAAAAAGCACAAGAGGTATGCACGACCCTTTAGGGGTGCCTCATGCCAAAAATAAATGACATCGGGTCAAAAATGTAAGAGGAAATACATTTTAAAATTTCTTTAAAAATTCGCCAAAAATTCAAATATCACCCGATCGACTAAAAAAGCACAAGCCGTATGCACGACCGCTTAGGAAATCCTCACACCAAAAATAAATGACATCGAATCAAAATTGTAGGAGTAGATGCATTTTTTTCAAAATTTTTGCTTAAAAAATCCCCAAAAATACAAAAATTGTCCGATCGACTAAAAAAGCACAAGCCGTATGCACGACCCTTTAGGGGTGCCTCATACCAAAAATAAATGACATCGGGCAAAAATGTAGGAGGAGATACATTTTTAATTTTTTTCTTTAAAAATTCGCCAAAAATTCAAAAATCACCCGATCAACTAGAAAAGCATAAGCCGTATGCGCGACCCCTTAGGAATGCCTCACACCAAAAATAAATGACATCGGATTAAAATTGTAGGAGGAGATGCATTTTGAAACAAAGTTTACAGCGAACTAACTAACTAACTAACTAACGGACGCCACCCGCAAACCGATAGGAACACCCCAGCTTACGTGTAACGTAAGCTGGGCTAAAAAGTATATACTTTTATAAGGAAACAAAAATGGAAACAAGGAAAATGGTAAAACGTAGTTAGTGTCGGAGAGGGAAATATTTTCCTGAAGGAAGGCCGAAATTGAAAAAAGTACAGTAAAGTATAAAAAAAAAAAAATAAAGGCAAAAAAGTATAAAAATACATAAGCAAACAGCAAATACTTTTATAAGCAAAAAAAAATTAAACAAGAAAAATAGTAAAACGTATTTATTGTCGGAGAGAGAAACATTTTTCCTGAAAGGAATTAAGAAATAAAAAAAAGTTTTTTTTCGTGATTCCAAAAAAAAAGTATAAAAAAGTATGAAGGCAAAAAAAAGTATAAAAAAAAGTATAAAAGTATAAAAAAAAGTATTTAAGGCCGTTTTTCAAAAAAAAGTATATACTTTTAAAAAAAGTATAGTGTGGCAACACTGCCATTGTGACCAGCCGACATCTAGTCAATCACGCATCAAAAGGCTTACATGGTTGTCAAAAAGTGGTGGTCACACTTGTACAAGTTTGTCCAAGGACAAAGTCCCAGCTTACAAAAAGCCATAAGACCACTTCCAACGTGCATGAGCAAGGGTATTTCCCCCAAAAAACTGGGCTTCAAAAGGTGAGATGGGAAAAAGATAGCTAAATAAATAAAAGCAACGGACCAGAACATAGACCGATAAATACATACAAAGATATGTTTCCCAGAAAAATGGGAAACAGATTTTGTGTATCTCTGGTAGTCTACCAGAGATACTTTCGAACAACGTATCGAAATTGTATCCACACACGTGTACTGTTGCTCGGACACACACAATTATTTCAACGAACAGAAATGACCAGTGAATGGTGATATGACCAAACACATGTGATTACGTTTGCGCTTGGGTTTTGACAAGAAGAAAACGCCGTGTCTAAAACAGAATTACTTAAGTTTTAATGTTTTGGTATGCATTATTTTTTGCGGTTTGCATTTCGGACCAGTGCGCATGTTTATTTAAATTGCGCCGATGCACGGTTTGCATTTCGGACCAATATGCGCATGTTTATTAACACTTGACAAGCCTTTGGCTTGCAAGGTGTTTCTGAATTTGTGCGAGCGGCCGTTCGTATCTTTTTTTTCTTGACAGTGAAAGGATTTTTTGTGTCATCTACTCAGCTGACACTACGGGCCCCAGAGCCACGAAACTTTGGACTTAGGTAGAACTTGATATAAACGTGTGCATGTCACTTTTTATTTTTTCCTTCGATTTCGTTTTCTTGTTTAAAACGCCATGTGAAAAAAGTGTATTTTTTGCAAGTAAATGTGGAGCATTTATCGCATCGCACAGAACACACAGTTGCTTTGCTTTGTGCGAGCTCTCACTGCGTAAATAGATAACACAGCGTATGCCTGATCAGCGAATAAAACCTTAAGTCTACAAAAACCAAACACTACTCGGCTTATAAGACGTATTCAAGCTGTGTTGTTTGCAATATATTATTCATGAAATAACCCATTGAAGGAAGCATTTTTGCATTTTAATTTTTGTCAAGTGTTTAACATTTCGCTAGCGAAATGCGGTTCCAGTTTAGCTTGCGTTAATGTGCGGTTCGCAATTCAAACCTGTGCGTATGTTCACTTAACTTGCGTTGATGCGCCGTTGGCATTTCGGACCACTGCGCATATTTATTTAGCTTGCTTTGATGCACGGTTGGCATTTCGGACCAGTGCGCATGTATATTTAACTTGCGTTGATGCGCGGTTATTATTTCAGACCACTGCGTATATTTATTGACTTCAGAGTTTTTGGTTGATTGCCAAATAAAAGTAATTTTTCAAGAGAGGTCTATTTAGAAAACATTTATATAATAAATAAAGAAAACATGATCAAAATTGTGACAGAAGAAGCATTTAGAAAATTGGCTACAAGAAAATTATAAATGCCTCCCATGTGGCCAATTTTTGGCGGATCGCCAGAAAAAGTAACGTTTCACGAGAGGTATTTCTAGTAACCACTTCCGCGCAATGTTAAAACAATCTGATCAAAATTATATGAGAAATAGCATTTTGAAAATTGGAAGCCAAAAAATTAAAAAATGTCCACTATTTGGCCAATTTTTGGCGGATCGCCAAAAAAAAATTTCAAGAGAGGTCTATCTAGAGAACATTCATACAAACTTTAAATAAAATCTATCAAAATTGTGGGAGAAGAAGCATCTTGAAAATTGGCCTATCTAGGGAACAACGGTTCAAAATTGGAAAGGAATCCAATCAAAATTGTGGCAGAAGATGCATTTTGAAAATTGGAAGCCAAAATAATTAAATAATTTCCCCCAATTTGGCCAATTTTTGTTGATCACCAAATTTTCGCGACAAAATTTGACAGGATCTTTTGGACCTTCCAAGCAACACTTCCACCAAGTTTGAATTTCTCCGATGTTCAACGGCTGAGAAATTTCGCACGGAAGAGTTTTACGTAATGACGTCATACGCCTTCCACTATACTATAACGTCAGAAGTTGACAGAACCGTCCAAACTACCCAAGGAAAGAACAGATCAAGTTTGCAGTCGATCCGACTGTTTGTTCTCGAAATATCTTAGCCACAACATTTTGTTCACAACACACTGACACACGCACACACACACAGAACGTACAAAAACTATTTCTCCCCTTGGTCGGGGATACATAATAATAGCCAGGTGGACACTTTTAGGTAGGTAGTCGTACCATAATGTACTCATGGACAGCCTGGTACTATGTAACTGTATACTCACCAGGTAAATACGAAATACTATCATGGTTAATTCTATGTATTCCACCTGGTGAGTAGTATGTCAACTATACGCTTCCGTAGTAGTGTCTGTTACTGTTACTTAAAATTACAATGCAGTGAGGTTATTTTCCTGGAGTTCGTTAAGATTTTACTGAATTTTTTTTGTTCTTCGTCAAAATTTTCGCCGATATTCTGGCCAATCACAAAAAAGTAATAGCCAGTAAGGTAATATTGCCTGCTGCCTGTCATTAAAATTTCAAGACAGTAAGACTATTTTCCTAGAGACAAGACTTTACTGAATTGCTTTTTTTTTTAGTTTTTCGCCAAAATTTTGGACAATATTTGGGCAATCCCCAAATATTCTAATAGCTCACGAGATAGTAAGACCTGCTACCTTTCTTTAAAATTTCGAAACGGTACGACTATTTTGGCGGAGTTCGTTAAAATTTTACTGAATTTGTTGTTGTTGTTCGCAAAAATATCTGTCAATTTTAACAAGCAGGAAGGCAGGAAGGCCTGCTACCTTTCCTTAAAATTTAAAGACAGTCCGACTGTTTTTATGGAGTTTGTCAAGATTTTACTAATTTTTTTTTTAGTTTTTCAACAACATTTTCGTCAATTTCTTTGCTAATCACCAAAAATTGAACAACCAGGTAGATAGCAATGTATGCTACCTTTCCTTATCATTTCAAGACAGCAATACTACTTTCCTGGAGTTATTTCAGATTTCACTGAAAACATTTTCTTCGCCAAATTTACCGCTAATTTTTGGCCAATCACTAAAAAAAAGTAAAACCCGGGTAGGTAGTAACGCCTGCTACCTTCAAAAACTTCAAAACAGTAAGACTATTTTCCTAGAGTTAGTTAAGATTTAACCAAAAAAAAAGTAATAGCCAGTTGCTTTTTGTCAATATTTTAGCCAATTTTTGGCGAGTCGCCAAAAAAAGTACTAGTCGGGTATACCCTTATGCCCCCTACCTTTCACCAAAATTTTAGAACGTTTTCATCAAAAACCTAAGAGAAGATACGTTTTAAAGAAATTTGTTTTTTGCCCAATATTTCTGCCAATTTTTGACGAATCGCCAAAAAAGTGATAGCCAGGTAGGTACTTATGTCCACTGTCATCAACGAAAATTTCAAGACATCCAGGTTAAAAACCTGGGAGGAGAAACTATTTTTCAACTTAAAATCATACATAGGCAACTTTCAACGACTGCTATAGCCCCTGCTTCTGTAAGAAGCTGGGGTTAAAAAGTAAAATCGATGTTTAAGTCGCGACTTAGACACCCGAAATTACGGTATGAACAAGCTTTTCGCGTCTGCTGCCAGGAACTACGGTTTTATCGACTAGTTGTAATTTAATCATTTACGATTGCAGTTTTTTGTCTGGTAAAATCGGGCAAGTGCAATTCCGCTCCAATATATGAAAATAAGATTTCACTTGCCGAACGAACAAGTACATGAAGTGTTTAATGTAGAACCCTACGGTATTTATACACATTTATATTACAACCAAACAGCAATGGAACTAGCCTTCCAAAGGAACGGAGCATAGGCTTTAAGGAAACTATACAACAATAATCAAACTGAAACTTACTGTAGTAGGGGCAGAGAGAATACAGAGTGCATGATGCTTGGTTCTCATCAATGAACATGTCCATGTACGGGGCTTTCACTAAAACATAATAAAATAATATTACACAACAAGACGTTTCAAAACCCGAAAAGAACCAGTTTCTCACGAAAAATTCCAAAAATAATGTTTCAAAATACCATCAATTGGCAATTTTTTGGTGAATCTTGGGACAGTCGTACAAAATTTGAAAGGAATTCGATAAAAACTTGGACGAGAAGCAGTTTGAAAACTGGAGAACAAAAAAAACAAACTTCAAAATGGCACCATTCACCAATTTTTGGCTAATCGCCACAAAAAAAGTAATTTTTAAAGAGAGACACAGCATTGGCACAAAAGCTTAAAGAAATCAGATAAAAATTGAGAGAGAAGACGTATTTTTTTATTGTTTAGCGCCCTGTTCAGCAACTATGATGGCCATATTGGGGCGCAGTTGACAAACGGAACAAGTGGAAAGAGAATTAAGAATATAGAAATAGTAAAAGAATGGCTGGAAAGAAATTACGATTAGTCACCTGCTACGGCATGTACGGAACAGACACCAGTGGGTCTATTCTGAAGATTCCCCTAACCCACACGGGGTTTCACATACGTACATACAAAAGACGGATGTATGTACACAAATGAAACACGAAATAGTGCCATTTGCCCCATTATTGGTAAATCGCCAAAACATTTTTTTAAGACATGACCATCAGGGGAACATTTGTATACAATTTACAAGGAATCCGATTAACACTAGGTCGGGAGGAAGCATTTCAAAAATCGACTGAAAAAATTTTAAAATAGCGCCATTTGCCCAATTTTGGCGAAACGTCTAAAAAATAATTTCCCGTGACAGAAACTCCCGGAAACATTCTTACAAAATTTAAAAGAAATCTCTGATCAAATTTCTGGGAGAAGCAATTTAAAAATTAGAAAACAAAAAATTCAAATTGGCTATATTTGACCAATATTTGGCTAATGGGTAGAAAATTAATTTTTAAGAGAGGGCCACAATTGAAATGATTTCGGTAAAATTTGTGGGAAAAGTATTTTCAAAATTGGCAAACGAGAAGTTTCAAAATGGTGCCATATGATCATTTTTTGCGGACTGCCATATTTAAAGAGATACCCAAGCAGAGCAACATTTGAAAGGAATCCGATAAAAATTGTGGGAGAAGAAGCATTTTGAATACTGACTAACAATAATATAAAATTGGAACCATTTACCCAATTTATGGCCAATCGCCAAAAAGAGCGGACCATTGGTACAAAAGTTGAAAAGTCTAGTCAAAATTATGGGAGAAGTATTTTGAAAATCAGCTAACAAAAAATAGAATGTGAAAAAATGGTACCATTTAGTCAATTTTTGGCGAACTGCAAAAAAAAAAAAAAAAAAAAAAAAGAAAAAAAAAAAAAAGAAAAAAAAATGAAAAGACATCTGGAGAACATTCGTCCAAAATCTGAAAGAAATCCGATCAAAATTGTGAAAGAATAAGTATTTTGAAAACTGCCTAACAAAAAAAAAAAAAAAATGAAATGGTCAATTTGATCAGTTTTTGGTGAATCGTCAAAAAAATTTGAAGAGACAACTATCCAGAGAATATTCCCCTAACAAAAATTTAAAGCAATCGAATCAAAATTGTGTAAGAAGAAGCATTTAAAAAACTGACCGCCACTGAATTAAACAAGCATGTCCAAGGACATGACCCAGCCGAGTTACCAAACAAGGAAAGAGAAAAACTTGAAACGAATACTGTTGGGCCAAAAAGTGAAGTATGTAAAGTGCATTTAATTCGAATTTGGAAGCTACCCGAAAAGGGATGTTGGAGAGGTTGGGTTTTGACGATTCACATATTTACCGACATTTACACAGTTTTACAAAAATTTTAAAATTCCATCATTTGGACATTTTTTCGTCATTTGCGAAAAAAGCGTGACGGACGGACGGACAAACCAAATCCTATATCCCTTCCGCCAACAAAGTTGGACGAGGGGATAAAAAAGTGATTTTGCAAGAGCGGACAGGTTAGGTATACAAAATTTGACGAAAATCTTGGTCAATTTGTGGCAGATCTCCCCATTATTTTTCCGAGAAAAGCCTACCTAGAACATAATTGCACAAAATTTGAAGGAGTTCGATCAAAATTGTAGGAGAAGTAGCATTTTGAAAAATGGCCGCCAAAAAAGTAAAAATGCACCTCTTCCCCCATTCATCCATTTTTTTTTTTGTGGATCGCCAAAAACCGTAACTTTTCAAAAGAGGGTAGCCCATTGAACATTTATGCAAAATCTGAAGGATATTCGATCCAAAGAAGCAATTTTAAAATTGCCAACCAAGAAATTAAAAATGCGAAACATTTAGCCAATTTCACCAAAGAACGCCTTTTTTATTTTCTGAAGAGAGGAGTTCATAGGGATCATTCACACAAAGTTTGAAAGCAATCCAATCAAAATAATCAGCAGAAACATAGGCATCGGAGATGCACAGCCCTTAGCCAATAGCAGTGACATCACTGTGGGCGAGTTACCTTTTGAGATATCGCCCGTACAACAACAAGTTTAAAGTGTGACGGACAGACAGACGGACACACAGGTGACAAATTGAACTCACCATTGCACATCTGTACTATTACTTTCTTCCTGCAAGGTTTGGTAAAATTCCGATATATAGTGATATTTCAGATATCGCCCGGACAAGAAAAATCTTTAAAAAACGACGGACGGACACACGGACGGACATTTTACAAATTGAAACCCCTGTTGCATATCAACACGATATATACTTTCTTCCTGTAAGGTTTGGTGAAGCTCCGATAAATAGTTTTTGAGATATCGCCCGGACAAGAAAAAAGCTTAAAGTGTGACGGACAGACAGATATTTGGACAGATATTTGACAAATTAAACCCTCGCTGCACATCTACACTATACATACTTTCTTTCTATGGGGTTTGATGAAGATTCGATGAATAGTTTTTGAGATATCGCCCAGACAAAAAAAGTTTAAAGTGTGAGGGAGGACAGACGGACGGACAAGTGACAAATTGAACCCCCCGTTGCACATCTACACTATATATACTTTCTTCCTGTAAGGTTTTGTGAAGCTCCCATGAATAGTTTTTGAAATATTGCCCGGACAAGAAAAAAGTTTAAACTAGAGGTGTGTCCGATCGGAGCACGAATGCCCCGCCTGGCGGATAGTCAGTGACATAATCTTAGTTTGAGGGATGTGATTCTTCTCGAAGAAAGAATGAATAAGCACAGACAAATTGCCTAAGTTCAAAGGCCTATTTCGACAGAGTAAACGCCTCGTCGGACAAACGGACGACGTCCAGCACAACTTCATATATTAGAAACAATAATCTATAAACAAATAAATCACCAAACAAATATGTAGAGTGAGGTGCGATCCACAAAACTTAGTACATAAAACATCTAACTGCAGTAACATTGCCTAAGTTCAAACCCCAATTCCGACCGAATAAATGCCTCGTCCGACAAAAGGACGATGTCCTGCCCAACTTCAATATATTAGGAGCAATATCCAAAAAAAAAAAACAAAAAACAAAAACAAAAAGTTTCCGGTCAAATAGCTAGGCTACAGTGCGATCCACAAAACTTGGTACCGAGCACGTAACTGCAATAAAATTGCTTTAGTTCAAAGGGCAATTTCGACTGAATAAACGCCTCGTCGGACAAACGGACGACGTCCTGCCCAACTTCAATATATTAAAAACAATAATCTATAAACAAATAAATCACCAAATAAATATGTAGAGTGAGGTGCGATCCACAAAACTTAGTACATAAAACATCTAACTGCAGTAACATTGCCTAAGTTCAAACCCCAATTCCGACCGAATAAACGCCTCGTCGGACAAAAGGACGACGTCCTGCACAACTTCAATATATTAAGAATAATATCCCAAAAACAAAAAAAGTTGCCGGCGAAATAGCTACGCTACAGTGCGATCCACAAAACTTGGTACACACAGATAGACGGACAGAAGGACAATATTGGCTGAGGGCTAAAAAGCATTTTGAAAATTGACAACTAAGAAAATCATAAATGCTTTTAACAGAATGCCAGGTTCTGAAATTACAGTTACTCCTTTTAAATAAAGGAGAAACATAACAACTGGATTCATTTGTATTTAACTGCGCAAACACAACAATTCATACGAGTGCCTTTCATTTAAATATGGTTTGTCACAGGATTACACCCAAAGATTTATTAGGTTTTCAGTTTTTTTTTTTTGCCATCTGTTTTCTGTATATACATTTCTGCCAAAGTGATAAAATGTCTTGGTGATTGATCCACAAACCTTCAACCCACAATTGTGTCCGACGGATGGGCTGACGTTGGCCCAAAGTTAGGTGCACAACAAGGTCCCATCAGCTTTCAATCCATATAGGTTTCAGGTTGGTCGAAGCAAAACAGTAATGCAAGTTCAGTCTATGAGTGTGCAAGCATGCACGCATGCATAACGGTGCGAAAAATTTTCTTTCCTCAAAATCACTTTATTTCATCACAGAAACACGTTTCCACCTGAAATTTCGATTGTGGTCACGCACGCACGGACAAGTCAATTACTATATGGCCCTCCGCTATCGTCGGGCGGGCCATAATTTTTTTTAAAAATGATTTTAATCAGAAAAACTTTGAAATAATAATGTTGAGAGCCCATTAAAATAAAGATGGGCGAAAACTTAACGTCTACAACAGCCGACGCACATGTGCAAATAGTACAGTTTGCGATTTCAAGTAGGTTTTAGGTTGTTCCACTGAAACAGAAACTATTTAATTGATGGAATTTTGTATCAGCTATACGGGCAACAAGAGACGGGCATGACAAATGCTGTACAACAGTTTGCCTTGGTTGTTCGGACATGATAAATACCTTGCTCAGCAGTTAGATTTGAAGGAAGTATAACAGCCAGGGGCATCGATGACGTCAAAGATTGAAAAAAGTCATTTGCGACATCCTCTTTAAAATTCGCCAACTTGGTTCTCAAAACTGCAAAGACAAAAGGTTACGACAAATGGTACAAAGTAAGAAATCACAATTCAAATTTCATCACAGATTTATAAAACAGTACATAGGTTACAGGCCATGACTAACACCAGGCCACTTGTTGTTAGCCTGAGAGGAGCAGGCTGTCTTTGTTTGCTTTTCAAAGCCAGAAAAGTCATGAATAACTTCAAGAGTGGGTTATTCTACTAATTACTATCCCTATTGTGTACTAAACTGCAGTTCTGTAAATATCATCAACCTTGATTTCAATTGAAACTAAAGCGGTCAATACACACAAAACAACAACAGACAACAACAGACACACGTTTTCAATCGACACCTGTTTTTTTTTTTTTTTTTTTTTTTTTTTTTTTTTTTTTTGTCAACATCTCCCCAGGTAAACCTATAATTCTCCAATAACCATTTTATCTTCCTTTTAACGAAATAAAAGATTAATTTCTGCAAACATAATCACAATTCATTGTCAAAAATTAAAAAATATAAACAAAACTAGAGTGCCCAGTGCTCACCAACAACAGTTTACCCGAACCTGTCAAACATTTTTATTAGCCAGCCAATAACTTTTTTGATTTCGAAAACAAATATCCCCCATAGCCCTTTCATAAAGTTTTATTTGAATAAGTTTGCACTATTTTCAAAATAAGGCTGTTTCCCTTATATGAATGTATTTGAAGGAATATATCTCATGTGTCCAGACGTCGGGTTGCGTATCACTTTATCCCATTTTTGGAGGAGGGGGTGTTGGGTATGCGACTTAATTTGTGGATATTTCAATCCGCTTTTTCCTATACAAGTCCAGGTACAAGTGTTTCATCTGGTTATGGAAGGTGGCCACTACAGACAGGTTTAGGGTACGCCTTTGTAACCCAGTCTGGAAACTGGCCACTTAAAGAGGTTTTACTGTACGTCTTTTTTATCTGGGCCATGATGGGGGTCAGTAAGAACAGGTTTTACTGTACATCTTTTTTATCCGTGTCTGGAAGGTGATCGCTAAAACATGTTTTACTGTGCATCTTTTTATCCAGGTGGGGAGTAGGTCACTACTGCGGATTTATTGTACGCAAAGGTCAGGCAGGTTTTACAGTACGTCTTTTTATCCGAATCTGGAAGGTGGTCACAGCAAACAGGTTTTACTTTAGTATCCCGTCTTGAAGGTGGTGGTTAAAATAGGTTTTACCGCAGCCTTTTTTATCCGGGTCTGGAAGGTGGTCGCTACATCACTAGTTATCCACTTCACTGGTGTTTTTTTTGTTATTTTTTTATTTATTTATTTATTTATTATTATCATTTTTTTTTTTTGCTTATCGCCCCTGGCCATCTGATATAGGTCCGACTCTAAACACAACCCTAACTCTTTCATGCAACGTTACGGTAAGAGTCTGTGCCAAAAATGTGGTTATAACCATGATATATATCCTGTCTCCGTACATACATGGTGAGCTGCTTGTCATAACACAATATATCAGATGACACACTTAAAAGTGAAAAATACTTCAAGGTACTGCAAACAATGCTAATCGTTACATAATCACTCCCATATATGGAATAAGTCTGCGGCGAAAAAAAATTCATGCGCAATGAGGTCATAAACCTATCTTAATTTTCTATAGAAGCTGAATATTTTAATAAAAAGCCTTCCAACTTATCCAAGGAATAACTACACCACGTTGGAAATCGATCCGACTATCTGGTTTTGATATTTTGCTTAACAAATAACTTTCTACGAAATGACGTTATCGTTCGTTCTACTCCGGGAAAACCACCAAGTTTCAATTTTCTCCGATGTTCAACGGCTGAGAAATCTTACACATATGATTTTCGTAATGACGTCACACGCCTTCCTTAATTTCGCTACACGCCTCAAAAGTTTAAAGAGCCATCCGACAGACCTAAAGAATACCCACATAAAATCTGAAGTCGATACGACTTTCCATTTTCGAGATACTTTGCACACAAGATCTTGTAAAAATATACACACATTTTGCGTGATGACGTCTGATGCCGTACACCTGCGATCTACTCGCGACAAAATTTAATAAAATCTTTCGACCTATCAAGCAACAATCCTACCAAGTTTGAGCTTTCTCCTATGTTCAGCAGGTCAGAAAGTTTTGCACAAAAGATATTTATGTGATTACATCATACGCCGCCTTAATAACGTAACATGCGTCAAAAGTTTATAGAACCGTCTGACCTACCAAGGGAATAAACAGACGGAGTTTGAAGTCGACCGGAATTTCGTTTTTGAGATATCTAGCAACACAATATTTTGTTCACAAGACTCACACACACACACACACACACACACTCACACACACACAGAACGCACAAATATTCTATACACACACACACAGAACGCACAAATATTCTATACACACACACACACAGAACGCACAAATATTCTATATCTCCCCTTGGTTCGGGAGACATAATTGTTACTATACAGCTGCTTTTCATGTTGCAAATTGCACTAGAGGAAATGTTATGCATTTATTACACTGAATAGTCAGTGGTTTACTCAGTTACATTGTAAGGTAACTGAAAATTTTAGTGAATTTATAGTCACTGATCTTTACCATTTACTCACACACTTCCGTGAATGAGTTGAATCATATTTCTTAATACGAATCTACCGCTTATCGTACATCACATGACATGGGCAGGCGCATAGGTTATAACTTACATAAATACTGGAATTGATCCCTAGCCCAGAAATTCATTGCGTAATACCATTCACTGATTAGTACACTAAAAGGCCGATAAAAGACCTGTCCTGTGCTGTCACTGCTTTGAACTCAGATTGCTCAAGAAGGAAGGCATGTTTTATAATCGTCTGCAAAATGCTTTAATTCCCAGAAAAATAAGTGATAACAAGACAATCGTAGATTGCACATCCCCCACCGCACTCATCTACACTATATTTTCTTCCCTTAAGGTATAGTAAACAACAAAGTCCAAATTGTGAAAAATCGCAAAAATTACATTTTTTTTAAAAATCGAAAAATAACCTGACGTTGCACAACTACACGTTATATACTTTCTACTTGTACTTTTTATTGGTCTACAGTGAATAGTAACAAAGATACAGCGTGAACAAACTTGTCTGAAAAACAACAGCCTAAATTGTAAAAAATCGCCAAAATTACATTTTGTAAAGACATTGAAAAATAACATAACGTTACACAACTACACTTTATATACTTTCTACCTGTAGGGTTTTATTGGTCTACAGTGAATAGTAACAAAGATGCAGCCTGAACAAACTTGATCTAAAAAACGACAAAGGAATAGGATCTTCGACGTTCAGTTTGAGGTACATGAGGTACACGAAAGTTTGAAAATAAGACATCTATATGACATCATATATCTTACCTTATTTCACCACACGCGTCAAAATTGACAGAGCAGTCCGATTGACCCAAGGAATACCAAGACAAAGTTCGAGGTCAACACAATGCTCCGTTATCGAGACATTTTCCACACAAGATCTTGTTCTGAATATACATATTTCACGTGGTGGCGTCATACGCCGCACTCGTTCGTTCTACTCGCGACAAAATTTCAGAATCTTTCGGACCTACCAAACGGTGACTGCCCACTTGGCCTAAAACCCAGAAGGCCTACGATTATTTTACCCAGAAGGCCTACGATTTTTTACCCAGAAAGCCTACGATTTTTTTACTCAGAAGGCCTACAATTCTTTCACCCAGAATTTATTACTATTACAAGATGATTGCCCCCCATTTAGCATGGGTCTAGGACAGTTGCCTGCGGGGCATTAGCCCGAGGACAGTAGCCATTAGTATGGTTCAGTAGGTTGTAATATCAGTTGATTGCATTTAGAATGTCCTATAGTCGTACAATGTAATATAGTTGCAATTAAAATGTTTTGTGATCCTGAAATGAAAGGGCGACTGACTTGTCATTTGATAACATAAAAAAAATAAAAGAAATTCAAGTGAACCCAAATCTTATATTGGTTAAGAAAAATATACCGCGGGCTTCTGGCAACAAAAGTGTAAGCCTTCTGGATAGAAAAATCGTAGGTCTTCTGGGTAGAGAAATCGTAGGCCTTCTGGGTAAAAAAATTGTAGGCCTTCTGGGTAGAAAAAGTGTAGGCCTTTTGGGCCGTAGGCCAAGTGGATCGTAGGCCAAGTGGTTTGTAATCGTTCATGCCTGCTGAGCCTTGAAAATACACAGCAGATGTGACACTCTACATGCTGACGTTTAGAATGAAACTATAAAATATTCTGTTTATTTTGCACTAAACTTGGGTAAACTGCGTCGCTGATTAGACAGCAGTACACGACATCCATTGACAAGGAAAAAGAAAGCATTTTCAGTCTGTAATCACTACAAGTAACAAATGTTTCGAGTTATCTCACAACTGAAAGACATGAGGTAAGAAATGTTGGACCTGGAAAACTGTTCGAGTTGTCCAATATTTTGAGTTATCAAATTTCAACTCATATAATTATGTTGCAGACTATAACCAGGCTACTGTTAGCCTGAACAGAACAGGCAATCCATGTATGGCCTCAGTAAATGGCCTAAGTAAACGGTGTGAAAAAGGTCAGGTTATCTGTTGATTTTTGGGCTTGAAGATTACAGAGTAAGCCTGAAATGCTCTGACGCGCATTTTCAACACAGTTTAATGAAATAAAATGGAGTTTAATGTCCGATTAGAGTTTATGATACAAGATCGAAAAACAAAATCTTGTGTACAAAATATCTTTCAAAATTTTGCCCGGAGTAGAACGAATGAAAACGACATATGGCGTCACTGGATAAAAATATCTCGATAGCGGAAAGTCGGATCGACTTCAAACTTCGTGTAGTTATTCTTCTAAGCCTTTCTAGTGCTTTTTGAGGGATGGGAATGTACGGAGACAAGCTATACATTATGGCTATAACTACTCTTTGGGTAGAGAGCGTTACCGTAATCTTGCGTAAAAGGGTTAGGGTTGCGTTAAACTTTTACCTACATATATGGCCTGGGGTGGGGGTGTCGGATTAAGGTAGCAAATAAACCCCTTGAATGACTTACAGTTTGAACAGATTGATTCAGTTGATAATCGGGATGACTAAGCAAATTAGACGACGACACGTTCATATTTTTGAAATGAGATCTATGTACAGTATCTGAAATCATCAAGTATTTCAAACAGAATTTCAATACACTGTAAATCTGAAGGGGAAAATGGACATCAATGTCGCAGAAACTCAAGGCTAACTAAAATTGAGTAAAGCAATGTTATATTAGGCTACTTTATCCATAGACGACTCGTTTCTACGTACTTATAAATGGGTTTAAATGTGTCCCCTCAGGATCTACCATAGAGACAACATGTCCTTAGCTTTATGTCGAAAATATCCAGGTCAGTAGTACCAGGATTTTAAAGTACTGTTCCTGCAAGTACCATGTTGCAGGAGCAGTAAAACTATTGATTTGATGGGGAAACGCCTGGGAGAACACTGCAATCGAATTTAAAAGCAATCGACACGGGTTTGTGGGATGTTAGCTTGTTTTTTTTTTTATTATTCTGGCCAAATTTTGGTCGAACCTATAAACAAAATACTACAGTTCTACTTAAGAGCTACTTACGACCTTTCCTGTTAAAGTCTTTTCCTAACTCAAGATTTTTCCCTAACCTTTCATGTGGCAACCCTGACAGCACCTTATTTCGCTAAAACAAAATATAGATCCTTATTTGCTTGATATAATAACGAGTTTATTATTTAACGCACCGCCAACCCTGTCTGACACAGCTAAACACTGATCCGAACTTGACCCGCTCAGCTGCATCCTCACGTGATTTGGCACCAGGTATGGTTCACATCCTTCAGTTTGTGCCTGCATAATATAAGAAAACAGTTATTCAGTGACGCTTCTAGACCCGCTGATTTAAGCGAAATAATAATATTAATAAAAAAATTGACAGATTTTTTTTTATGTTCGGATAAAAGATATATTCGTTAATCAGATTTTTTTGGGAATAAATGTGTGATAAAATTTGGACTATTTTGCTCGGATAAAGCGATATTTCGGATAAACCGTGTTCCGATTAACGAGCATCTACTGTAATTAGTTTTTAGTTAGTTAGTTGATTGGTTAGTAAAATTAGCTAGTTATATGATTAATTTAACGACACGGCCAACCCTTAGCAGGTTACATTGTGTCAATACATCTTAATGACTAGAAAGAGCAGTGTCACAGTTATAATACAGCGTGAACTAAAATCATGTATATTCTGAAATAATAAAGTAAATGTAAACACCGTATTTTTTTAAATAAGATTTCTGAAGCAAATAAGAAACCAGATATTTTCTGGTAGCTAATTCAGAATAAACTACTGATATTCAAATGTCGCAGAAATCGAATTATTTTCATTATGTCATCATTTTATGTTGCAGACTACATAAAAATCTTATGTTCTTGCATTATTAATAGAAATATGAAAAAATGAAAATATAAATAAATTCAATAGGTTATTCAATATTGAGCTGCCGACATTTTAATGAACAGCCAAAAGTAAATTCAGTTTTTCAGTATTTTTATTTTTCTTTCGCCAAAAGATAAGAATTCACATTGCTCAACTTATTTTTACCCTTCTGCACAAAAAATAAAGCATTATTGATTTCTGTGACATTTGAGTAATCGGTAGTCTATTCTGGAGAGGCCTACCAAAAAATATCTGGTTTCTTATTTGCTTCGGAATTCTTAGTTTGAATAATAGGTACAGATCAGGCGATTAAGACTGATCTGAACAAGTTTGTCCAAGGACAAAGTCCCAGCTTACGAAAAGCAATAAAACCAATTCCAGCGTGCACCTTTACCTTTTGTGGATGTGCGGTTCTTATTTCGGATCAGTGCGCACGTTTATTTACCTTGTGTTGATGTGCGGTTCTTATTTCGGATCAATGCGCATCTTTATTTACATTGTGTTGATGTGCGGTTCTTATTTCGGATCAGTGCGCATGTTTATTTACCTTGTGTTGATGTGCGGTTCTTATGTCGGATCAGTACACATGTTTATTTACCTTGTGTTGATGTGCGGTTCATATTCCATACTAATGCGCATGTTTATTTTATTTGCATTGATGAGCGGTACTTATTTCGGACAGCCCAAGTTTTCTTAGGTTGCCTTGATACGCGGTTCGCAATTCGGACCAGTCTGCATGTTTATTTAACTTGCGTTGATGCACAGTGCTTATTTTGGACGTGTGCCTATGCTTATTTAACTTGCGTTGATGCGCGGTTTGCATTTTGGACCAGTGTGCATGTTTATTTAACTTGCGTTGATGAGCAGTTCGGATTTCGGATCATTACGCATGTTTATTTAACTTGCGTTAATGCGCGGTTCGAATTTCGGACCAGTACGCATGTTTATTTAACTTGCGTTGATGTGCAGTGCTTATTTTGGACCAGTGCAAATGTTTATTTAATTTGCGTTGGAGCGTGGTTCACATTTCGAACCACTGCGCATGTTTATTTAACTTGGGTTGATGCGCGGTTCGAATTTCGGAGAAGTGCGCATGTTTATTTAACTTGATGCGCGGTGCTTATTTTAGACCAGTGCAAATGTTTATTTAACTTACGTTGGCGCGTGGTTTGCATTTCGAACCACTCCGTATGTCTATTTAACGTGCGTCGATGCGCGGTTCTTATTTCAGGCCAATGCGCATATTTCTTTAACTTGAGGTGATGCGCGGTTCTTATTCTGGACCAGTGCGCATGTTTATTTAAGTTGCGTTGATGCGCAGTTCTTATTTGAATAGTGCGCATGTTATTTAAGTTGCGTTAATGGGCAGTTCGCATTTCGAAATAGTGCGCATGTTTATTTAACTTGCGCTGATGCAAGGTGGTTATTTTGGTCCAGTGTGCTTGCTTATTCAGCTTGTGTTGCTGTGCGGTTCGCATGTTTTTTTGTTTTTTTTTAACTTGTGTTGATGCGTGGTTCGCATTTTGGACCATTGCGCATATTTATTTAACTTGTGTTGATGATCGGTACTTATTTTGGACCGGTGCAAATGTTTATTTAATTTACGCTTATGTGCGGTTCGCAATTCGGACTAGTGTGCATGTTTATTTAATTTGCGTTGATATCCGGTTCGCATTTCGGACCAGTATACCTGTTTCTTTAGGTTGCGTTGATGCGCAGTTCGCATTTTGGGACAAGTGAGCAGGTTCATTTAACTTGCGTTGACACCCGATTTGCGTTTCGGACCAGAACGCATGTTTATTTAAGTCCCGTCGATGCCCGACTCCTATGTCTATATAACTTGCGTCGATTCATGGTTCTTTCTTCGGACCACTGCGCATGTTTATTTAACTTGCGTTGATGCGCGGTTCTCATTTCAGACCACTGCGCATGTCTATTCAACTTGCGTCGATGCGTTGTTTTTTTTTTGGACAAGTGCGCATGTTTATTTAACCTGCGTTGATGTGCGGTGCTTATTTTGGAAGGGATCGCATGTTTATTTAACTTCCGTCGATGCACGGTTCGCATTTCAGGCCATTGCCCATGTTTATTTAACTTGTGTTGATGCGTGGTTCTCATTTCAGACCAGTGCGCATATTTATTTAACTTGCGTTGATGCGTGGTTCGCATTTCGGACCACTGCGCATGTTTATTTAATTTCCCTCGATGTGCGGTTCGCATTTCGGACCAGTGCGCATGTTTCTTTAGGCTGCGTTGATGCGCGGTTCTCATTTCAGAGCACTGCGCATGCCTATTCAACTTGCGTCGATGCGTTGTTTTTTTTCGGACAAGTGCGCATGTTTATTTAACCTGCGTTGATGTGCGGTGCTTATTTTGGAAGGGATCGCATGTTTATTTAACTTCCGTCGATGCACGGTTCGCATTTCAGGCCATTGCCCATGTTTATTTAACTTGTGTTGATGCGTGGTTCTCATTTCAGACCAGTGCGCATATTTATTTAACTTGCGTTGATGCGTGGTTCGCATTTCGGACCACTGCGCATGTTTATTTAATTTCCCCCGATGTGTGGTTCGCATTTCGGACCAGTGCGCATGTTTATTTAACCTGCGTTGATGCGCGGTACTTATTTTGGACCAGTTCGCATCTTTATTTATCTTCCGTCGATGCGCAGTTCACATTTCGGACCAATGCGCATGTTTATTTAACTTGCATCGACGCGGAGTACTTAATTTGCGTCGATGTGCGGTTGTTAAATCTGACTACTGCGCAAATTCATTTAACTTGCGTTTATGCGCTGTAGAAGATTCATTTAATTTTGTTTTTCAAAAATTCCGAACAAAGTTCGAAAGTTTTCCAGTTCACTCAAAAAGCACAAGCCGTATGCATGACCCCCTAGAGACGGCTCATATCGAAAATAAATGAAATCTGATAAAAACTGTAGGAGGAAATGCATTTTGAATTTTTTCTTCAACAATTCTCTCGTCGACTGAAAAAGACAGGCCATATTCACGAGACCCTAAGCATGCCTCAGCCCCAAAATAAATTATGTTTGATCAAACATGCAGGAGAAAATGCATTTTGAGGTATTTTCATCAAAAATTCCCCCCGAAATCAAAAATTCCCAAGTCGAGTCAAATAGCACAAGCCGTATGCGAGGATGCCTCATAGCAAAAATAAATGAAATCGGATGAAAACTGTAGGAGGAAATGCATTTTGAAGTTTTTCTTCAAAAATTCCCAAAAAATACAGAAATTGTCGCATCGACTAAAAAGCGCAAGTCATATTCTCAGCCCCTTAGGGATGCCTCAAACCCCCCCCCAAAAAAAAGGTTCAAAACTATAGGGGGAAATGCATTCTGAAGTTTTTTTCTTCAAAAACGCCCTAAAAATACAAAAATTGCCCGATCGACTAAAAAGCACAAGCCGTATGCACTCACACCAAAAATAAATGACATCGAATCAAAATTGTAGGGGTAGATGCATTTTGAATTATTTTCGAAATTTTTGCTTAAAAAATTCCCCAAAAATACAAACTAAGAAAGTATAAGCCGTATGCACGACCCTTTAGGGGTGCCTCATACCAAAAATAAATGACATCAGGTCAAAAATGTAAGAGGCGATACATTTTAAAATTTCTTTAAAAAATCCCCCAAAATTCAAAAATTACCCGATCGACTAAAAAAGCACAAGCCGTATGCACGACCGCTTAGGAAATCCTCACACCAAAAATAAATGACATCGAATCAAAATTATAGGAGTAGATGCATTTTTTTTTCAAAATTTTTGCTTAAAAAAAATCCCCAAAAATACAAAAATTGTCCAATCGACTGAAAAAGCACAAGCCGTATGCGCGAACCTTTAGGGGTGCCTCATACCAAAAATAAATGACATCGGGTCAAAAATGTAGGAGGAGATACATTTTTATTTTTTTTCTTTAAAAATTCGCCAAAAATTCAAAAATCACCCGATCGACTAGAAAAGCACAAGCCGTATGCACGACCCCTTAGGGATGCCTCACACCAAAAATAAATGACATCGAATCAAAATTGTGGGAGGAGATGCATTTTGAAACAAAGTTTACAGCGAACTAACTAACTAACTAACTAACTAACTAACTAACGGACGCCATCCGCAGACCGATAGGAATACTCCAGCTTACGTGTAACGTAAGCTGGGCTAAAAAGGCAGCAGATTCGGCAGGTCCGGAGTAGAGACTGTCAGTAGATCAGGGGAGTATTTGGGAATTAAGTAGGAGGCACCGCTGTTGAGTCTGTTAGTCTTGAATAAAGCAATCCGGGGTAGAACCTGTCACAGGGTTCGTGCGGAATTTTCCAGGAGTTTCCAGGAGATTTTGGATCCGTTTTCCAGGAGTTTCCGTGAAGATTTCATTAGGTTTCCAGATTTCAACAAGACTGTCCAGGGACATTGTGACCAGCTGAGATGTAGTCAATCAAGTATCAAGACTTGTGTAGACGCCAAACAGTGGTAGTCATAGTTTAAAAACCGGTTATTGAATTTTTTCAAAGGCTGTCATTTGCTCAGTCTCCTGTGCATCTAAACAAAGTAAATTCAAACAGCCCTAACGTTCGACTACGCCTAAAAATGAAAGCACTCAGACTAAAATTACTATCAGAACTTTTTGAAAAACAAACGGCGGCAGGAGGCAAATTTTTGGAGGGGCGCAAATAAATGTTACAGAAAACAGTACATAAAGAGCAATATTCTCAAAGATCGAATAAATCTGATCAAACTGTAGCTTTAGATTTTGGAAAACAAAATGCCTCGGATTACCAAAAACAGTAATTTTCAAGAAAGGCTTACCTAGAGAACATTATTACAAAATTGGAAAGAAATCTAATCAACATTGCGGGAGAAGCATTTTCAAAATTGGACACCAATAATTTTTTTAAAAGCCCCCAATTTAGGCAATTTTGGGCGCATCGCCAAAAAAAAAAAGTAATTTTTCAAGAGAGGCCTAAACAGAAAACATTCGCACAAAATTTAAATAAAATCTGTTCAAAATTGTGGCAGAAGTATTTTGAAAGTTGGCATTCAAAAAATTTCAAATGCCCCCATTTGACCAATTTTTATCGGATTGCCAAAATAACTAATTTTTCAAGAGAGGCCTATCTGGACAAAATGTGAAAGGAGTCTGATTAAAACTGAAGGTTAAGAAGCCTTTTACACACGTACATACAGACGACAGATGCCCCTCTATTGATGTGACAAGACCAGCCCGACGAAATCGGCTGGTCTAAAAAGGGAAGAAATTAGTATAAAGTATAATTGTTTGACATATTAATGAGCATCCATAAATAGATGCGCATAGAATGCGGGATGTCCTTTAACTAAGGCTTACCCTAGTTCATACGCTAATTGGATGATGTCACAAATGTGCGTATGGGGCAGCGGGTGAAAAGTTAAAAGACTGCACATGTAATTTATGTATGATTCTTTAATATATAACTGTGGATGTATCCGTGCAGCATTATATGACTTGAATAAGGACCATGGCATATCCTTTAACTTCTCCAACTAGACCCCGATATATCCTGTAACCTAACTGACTCTTCCCCATTAAGATGCTTTCCCATGCAGACCTCCTCCCAACGTCCTTAGTTAGTTAATCCCTTCAGACTCAACCCTAAGATACCGTGCACACATTACAAAGAGACAGGCAAATCAGGTCAGGATATAAATCTCCCAATGCGAAATAAAGAAATAAGTTTTATCTTAGTTTAAGTATCAACCAAGATATAAAAGTAATAAAATTATTAAATATTGCCCATTTTTTGTAACACATACCTTCTGTTATGAATAAGTGATAGTGAAAAATATGTATATGTTAACATCGTTAACAAACAAATATGATTTCTTGTTTATGGCATCGTTTGCCAGTACAAATTTATCATACAACTGTATTGTGACAAAAAGTCAGTAGTCGGAAAAATATTTTAAGCAAAAAATCTCTGTAGCTCGTGTAGGCGAACTTAAATTATATACAAGGCCAGTGATCAAAGCCTCACCCCCCTCCCCTCCCTGTGTGAGTAATGTGTGAGCGGCCTAAATGTGTCACAATCATAATGGGCATGGAAATATTTATCTTTGTTACCAGAAGTTCATATGATAGTGTCTACGATCTACCTGATTAATACGACAAATGGAAAAATCGTCATATTTTTATATAATTACATCAAAATCTGGAAATGCATATGAATATATAAATAAATTATTTATGATTTCGATTTCCAGGAGTTTTCCAGGAGTCTTAATGGAATTCCAGGAGTTTTCGAGGAGGTTTTGTGACCATTTCCAATTTCCAGGAGATTTCCAGGTTTTCCAGGAGGCGCACGAACCCTGCTGTCAGTAGACTAGCGAGGTATCGGGGGATTAAGTACGAAGTGCCGTTATGGAGTCTGTTATTTTTCAATAAAGTATTGCTATTTCATTGTTTCCTTGTCTTTTATTTTGCTAAAAACAAACAATTAAATTATTATTCATAATATTCCACGATATGTCTTTGGTGGCAAAGTGGTCGGCGGCAAAATGGTTGGTGGTAAAACGACCTACACCAGAGTTAACTACATCAAATAAGGTGTCCGTACTAACAGCTCGAAGTAGTTTTTCTGACTCTGAATTATCCTCGGGGTTTTCAGTTTTACTAAAACATCAGCTAGTCCCAAGTCTGGAATTGTTACCAGTCTGTAGCCTTTCGAGACTTGACACGTTTGTCTGTTTCCTCATTCTTAAGTGAGTTTGTCTGTTTCCTCATTCTTAAGTGTCCTTTCATATTTCTCACCACTGATAACTTTGGAGGTTTTTGGATTTTCAAGTTCTTTTACTTTTTCGTCACATTTTCCTTTAAATCTGTCCATTTTAACACATCTTAATAGCTTTTTAAGTATGTGTAGATCGAAACTTGTGAAGCCCTTGCATACACCCATTTTAGGTGATGTTGAGTAAAGTTGTTGAGCAAATCAGTAAAACTACAATTTTATTGACATTCTATGAGTAAAACAATGACTAATTTAATTTAATTGGCCAGGACAGATGAAAGAAAATAGATGTGGATTCACGTCCGTTACTAAATTGCATTGAGTGACTGACGCAATTTTTAACCCATCTCCGGTTCCTTATAGCAGGATTTAGGGATTAACTCTGGGAAAAGTTTGCTTTCAATCGACATTCACCCTAATGACATTTGAAGAAGAATTGTAATCTCTTAATTGCAATAACTTTTTAAATGAAGTAAATTTAAACCTGGTCCTAAAACGGCAGTGGTGGTAATAATGGTCCTAAAACAGCGATAGTGCCGAATCGCGGACGGTGTCAAAACGGCGACGCCGGTTTGAGACCTCTGAATCCTGGAATATGGTCCCAAAATGGCACCGGCGCCGTTTCAAAACGGCCCCGGTCCTAAAACGGCCCTGAACATTTATAGCTTCTAGAAATACTGGTACAGGTCGATTTATTTAAAAAAAATGTTTATAAAAACGCGGTCTGCCAATTTCGTTAAAAACAGATCCGGGGTAATTTTCATTCAGTACTCCGTGTTTCCCACAAAAAGTGAGATTCTTTCAGAACTGTACTCCGCGTTAGGTTAAAAAAGAGGTGTTCTTTCAAAGTTAGCACTCTATGTTTAGGAGTCGTTTAACACTCCACGTTTAGGTGTCGTTTAAAAAGTCACGCATGGCAACCAATTAGTACGCGCGTCAGTGGGTTCTACTTCCGCTTTTAACAAAAAAACACTGGCGAGTCTAGTTTTATCTTTTACTTCCCGACATACGACTCTTGTTTTTAAACGATAAATCCGATGCAAGTTTAGATCAGGAAGTATCCCTGTTATACAAAAAACAGCACGACATGGGAGGCAAGTAACTTAATTATCCCTATCAAAACAACGCACAGCATGAGAAGATTCACACTGACTTCATTCAAACAGCAGACAGCCTCCAAGTCTTTTTTGTGTGTAATAGCCAAATGAGAAGAGTGTCAGCACAAAAACCCAATTTATATGCATGAACATTTTGTAACTTATATCGAGCAATAATATTTTCGTTGTTGTGAATCGCACTGAATTTATTCGGAATTCGAGCAATACCACGTGATCTCACACGCCTGTTTCTTGTTCTGTATATAACCATATCGTCGCAGATATTACTCAATGACAACAGTTTAAACCGTACAAAAGGAATGATTTCAAAGAGCTTATTATTCTTTTGACACATGTAAAGTTTAACATTTACTTATGTTTTGCATTTTTTTTAAACAAATCGAGTAGAGTGAGCTAAAAATTCAGGAATCTCATGAATACAAAGCGCAACATTTGGAAATCTTCAAAAGTTCAAGCCAGGATTCGCCCATCGTGGACAGATTTCCATAAAACAGGAAAATCGATTTAAGAAAAGAAGGAAAACACATAAGACCATAAAACCCTGAGAGATCGGGTACGCTAAAAAGCTGAGATTACACGTTCAGCAGACTAAATACAATCCTACATAAAACAAGCAGCCGGTATTATGTTTAAGAGCTGAACAAACTTACACAAAATTGCTTTATACTTTACTTTCATAGCACTATTTCGCAAAACTGAAAAAAAATTGAACGTTTCACCTCCGTGAACAACTGATATGGCACAGGCCACTGGTTTACTTCAATCAAATAGTCATCCCAGTTGTGATGTCGCCGACCTGAAAAACAATGAACAAAACACAGAATAACTGTTTTGGTTTCCACGGCAAAAGTGGGTATAGGAAAAGATTTCTGGGCGATGACCCCCCCCCCCCCCCACCCCCCCCCCCCCCTCCCCTTAAGGCGGGAAATTCAGATTATAGTATAGTTTTACGTTTCAGACAATTCTGAGCAACTTTCATTTTTGGACACCGCTCCCCCTAAGGCGGGAAAATGCGATTTTTGCATATTTGTACGTTTCAGACAATTTTGAACAATTTTCATTTTCTGACCGCACCCCCCCCCCCCCCACCCAGGCGGGAAATTCAGATTAAGGTATAGTTTTACGTTTCAGACAATTCTGAGTAACTTTCATTTTTTGAATTCTCCAACCCCCAAGGCGGGAAATTGAAAGTTCTGCAGTTTTACGTTTCAGACAATCCTGAACATGAGCCCTCCTACCTCTATGACTATATAGCATACAAGGTAGACATGTCAACTTCAACAGCGCATAACTTCAAAACTTATGGGCCGATTTGAACCATTCTTTCACCATAATGCCCAGTATAACTATAACCTGTATGACTTCAAAACTACTACAATTGAATCATTTACCATCAAGACAGAGAAGTCATAACTTAAATATGAATATTCCAAATGAAGAAGTGAAATGTGGATGGTGTCATGCATTACTGCCAAACCTAGATGAATTTTAGAGATATTTATTTGAAAACTGATAGCCTTTTGTAAAGAAAAGGACTTATTACTTGCCGCGTTTGTTTCCATGTCTTCGACATTGCTGTCCAATATGCAGATCATATATGTGATGATACTCATGCATAGCTAATGCACAACAAACGCTGATGATTACTTGGACCAAACAGGGATATCCAGAATAGAGTTGCCAGCGAAAAGTCCGGATCTTAATCCGATAGAAAATATATGGGGCATTATGAAGTGCACAATTCCTCGCATACCTCCTCCTTGTCACAACGTCAGAGACCCCCGGACAATCGTGCAACAAGAGTGGGACAACATTCCACAGAGCACAATACAAAAATGCATCGACAGCATGCATAGGACAGCAGAAGAATGTTATGTTTCGGGTGCAGGATACACCACATATTGAATTTTGCGATATTTAAGGCACGCCCCACCTCTATTTAGGTGACAGTTTAGCTCAAACCAGTTAATTAATTCGTTCCAACAAGGTGTCAAATGTGACATATATGATTCATTTCTGCAGTAAAACATAAATACAGTGAATGTCGTTCTTTCTTTGACTACCACCAGCCCACAAACTGTTTATTCCGTACCTTTTGCCAATGCTGTATATGCACGGGTATTAGTCTCGCCGCACCTCACTTTTCAATTTTTTATGTACCTTTGGGTGGTTGTAATGCGTTTGTAAGCCTGGGATATTTGAGCCCTCTTTGAGCAAACCATCCAATAGGATGTAGCTCCTCATCATCCATTCTTGTCACATAGTCATACTTGGCTGTCCAACCGTCAAAGTGAATCAATACATCGTTTCCCATCACTTTTTCTTGAAAAAATATAACATCACGAAAAAATCAATAAATTCAAACATTAAAACACGGGGCTTCTTCACACAAAAATAAACTTAACATCACGGGGTTCTTTCATCTTCACACTTTCAATTTCCACATTTCTTTTCTGCCCAAAGTACAATGTTAATGTCTGCAATCGTAAGGACTGTCAAGAGCTGTGAGCAACCCCGTCTTCACATATTTTCAATAACATCTTGACTAATTAACTTCAACTTTTCTAAACAATAGTAGCACACAGTTTCAAATTATATTTTTCTGGCGATACATAAAACTGAATAACTTCGTTACAACGACCTGACTGGGCCCAAGCAAACATATAGTTTTAGCCACTAATCAAACTTACGAATAGTGGCTACACATATCAGCGATGGGTTCAGTTTGTCCTTGGCTTCTAACCGCATACCCGCTTCTAGTGTTGTCGGTTCCCTCAATATCTAAAATATAGTTTGAAAAATAAAATTGCATATGCTAAAATCTAGATTTATGTTTACAAAATATCTCACGTTATCAGTACGAATGAATACATGAAAACTTCACACAATCTTGACATAAGACTGCAAAGTGACAGTTTACCATAATTACACAATAAAATACAGTATATAACCGTCTTGCTGCCCTTTTATATCCCACTGGAAAAAAGCGTTTTAAAAGAAATAAATAAAAATATCAAAACAAACTCCTTGTGGGGTGCAACGCAAAAGTATTGATAAGGACATGGCTTATATGAAATGCATACGCTGGCAGGTACATTACGACTATTGAATTATGATAATATGGGAAGCAAATACAGCCAGCGCTCTTATTTTTATAAAACAAGCTTCTGAGAGCTTTTTATGTGGATTTCGTAGGAAAAAAACACCATTCGTATTGCGCTCTGTCAAACAACGGCCCAACAAATCTGTATTTGTATTTTACTGTAAGCATAAATATGGGTAGGATTTACTGATGTCTGTGTGTGTCTTTTATAATTGGTGCAATCTTTGTTAAAAAACACAGGCGCTCAGTTCTCCTGGCGCCTAATCTCCCTGTGAGACGCAATCTCTTGGCTGCTTAAACCATTTTTATCAAGGACGCTCCTGTGAGATGCAACTCTTTGTTTGCGGGTCTCAGTTTAACTCTCTACCTAATCCCCTGTGTCATTTCACTCCTGACCCTTATCCCCGATGAGATGCAACTCTTTGTTTGCTGGTCTCAGTGTTACTCTCCACCTGCTTTTTTGTGTCACTTCACTTCCTTCACCCCTCTTTATTCACGGAGCTGTCACTAAAAAATTTTCTTTTCAAACCACCGAGCTCTCTCTCCTCCCTATTCATTCCTCAGCCAACGGCATACCTCCTTCTCCTCACATCTTGTTTCTTTTTTTTCTTCATCCACACTTTCTTTAATCAGGGTTCGTAGCGAAAATTGAGTTTCAGATTCAAGACTTTTCAAGACAGCTGAGACTTTTTGAAGACAGTTTTAAGATTTTTTCAAGACTTTTTAGAAATAGTTTTACACACGTTTTATTGATTTATTTTATGAATTTAAAGACAATAGTGATATATTGGATATCTTAAAACATTTACTCTGTTTACCACAATATCTCTTAGCTTTTCAACAAAATAATTTACTTTCTTTTCACATCACATCATATCTGATTTCCGAATTTAAGACTTTTCAACGCTTTTTTTTCCAAAATTCAAGACAATTCCAGTTATCTTGAGATGATTTGGCAAATTCAAGACTTTTCAAGAATGCTGCGAACCCGGTTTAATCTACCAAGACCCTTTCACTGGGTGTAGGACATTTGACCAACCGAAATTTGACCAACCGAAATTTGACCAACTGAAATTTGACCAACCGCAATTTGACCAACCTCTTAATGAAAAAACGGACATTTGACCAACTTCATAATTTATTGTTTTTTCGTACCACTTATCAGTAAAACATTAGCAATCACAAATGTTCCGACAAAAGCAACATTTAAACAGTTATAACACTACAAGTAAAAGTACTGTCCAAATGTAGCAGGATGGTAGTAATCTCATATCCTCGCAAAACTTCACATAAAACACGTACCTGAGATGACACTAAAGCTTCCACCAGGTCTGGGTTTGTATGTATAACGCCTTGTATAACGCCGGATTACGGAGATTAACGGGGCACGTGGAACTCAACCTTATGACACTCATTGACAGCGAGAGGATTAGCACAATATCTCTTTGATGCGAATGAGCACTTCTTTGAAATTACTTTTTCTTACGAAGCCTCGAACTCCTAGATTTACAAAGTTATGTATATCTAAAACTGAAAGTTGGTCAAATGTCAGTTTTTCCATTAAGCGGTTGGTCAAATTGCAGTTGGTCAAATTTCTGTTGGTCAAATTGTGGTTGGTCAAATTGCGGTTGGTCAAATTGTATGTACCCCCCTTTCACTTCACGTTCTGCCAGCGGTGGAAATGCATCTTTTCCAGTCGCACTCGCTGCTCATTCATTAACTGGAGCTTAGTTGAAAAAAACCTTTGTGATCTTTATTGTAAGGGAAAGTTATACACCTTAGATAAGCAGATACAGTTTACCAAGCTGGATATTTCGCAAATATGTCTGATCAAGTAGCCGAATCGTTAATACATTCAATTTGTACGAAGCCACATTGAACAAAATAAAGGAAGAAAGCTTCACAAATATAGAGAGAGTAAAACTCATGAACGCAAAACACGTGAAAGCTTTGAAGTTAAATATGGGACAAGCTGTGGCCCTTGAGCACGCTCTGAAAACCTTCTCAACACCGGCTACTCGCCAGGCTAGTAACGATGAGTCCGAGGCTGACCCTCAGTCACATCACCCAAACCCGACCGAAACAGGACGCCCAGACCCCAGATTTAACCTCGCTGACTGAGTCGTATTGGAAAAAGGGGGCGCTGACAGATACGGTCCCGGATATGGCACGAAGTGCAGGTGAGGACAAGCCTGTATATGCACAGGATTTCTGTGGCACTATATCCGGTTTCCGGAATGCCCACGAGCACGAGGAGCAAGCAATAATAAAGGAGCTAAAGTTGGGTCGTTATCGCAATATGGACTCGCAACCACACGTCGTGTCTCTTTTCGGCGCAATACCGAATGGAGACATTCGTCGTATACATGATTGTTCGCAACCTTCGGGCAGGGCGGTAAACGACTACGCTACACCAGACAAACATACCTTTGTGTCAGTCGACACAGCAGTAAACATGGTAAATACAGGGACGCTCATGGCAAAAATAGACTTAAAATCTCCTTACAAGTAAGCCTAAGCACCCGTTCTCAAACTTTCGCTGGCCTAAAGTGGCGTTTTAAAGGCGAAACGCACGATACTCGAGCGCCCCAGTCGTCGAACTCGCCTTACAATGGATCTCCGCAGAGACCTCCACGCCATCGACATGCTATGCAGCCAATTCAATGGCGCATCTGTCTTTTAGGACCGGAGAGCGCCCGAATCTGCATACATAGTGACGGACTCATCACAGCGGCAGGTGCAGCTTTAATCCAACACAAACGAGTCATGGACTGGCTTTATATTCACTAGGAGAGTCCGTCAACGACAGGGGCAGCCACAGCTTTAATCCAACACAAACGAGTCATGGACTGGCTTTATATTCACTAGGAGTCGAAAGCACCGTACCTGGCACGAACTGCTATCAACATTAAGGAATTATCCCCTATTCACGTTGGCCACACACGTGGAAAAACGCAAAAGTTATTGTGCCCACAGATAACACAGCAGCCTTACATCCAATTAATAAGGGGTCCATCCACAATGTGTGTGCTTCGGATGTCTTACCAATACGCGTATCGTGTGCTTCCCGCGACCTCCGGCTTATAGCTCTGTAAATAAACACTAAATCGAATCTCTTGGCTGACAGCCTAAGCCGCTTGCACCACCTCCTTATGGCAACATACGCATTAGCTCGTGTATATTTTAACGCCGCGTTATTACGTAGGTCACATGAAGCACAGCGTTTTCTGTTACAGCATTGGTTCAGCAGAAGCAACAACTGGACAGCGACCTCGTACAAACGCGCTTCGATAGCTGCACATACGCGCAATCCGTACCCCATCCATGTACGCACTTTTCTAAGATTTTGTCAAAGTTTGGGGTATACAGCAGTGTTTGCATCTCCATTAACTTTGTGCCGCTACGCTTACCTACCTTGCTCGCACCCACTGTCTCGTCGGTTCGTTGCTACATGTCGGGCAAATGCAACATGCACCTGGGGCTCAATTACGCCTCCCCCCCCCCCCCCCCACGGACAACTAACATTTTGGAACAGTTCTCAAGGGGATAGAAATGGGGAAGGGAGTTGTAACTAAGTAAAAATACAGTTTACAAATGTTTGGATACTAGTGACGTATATCAGCTCTGTTTCTGGATCGCTTGCCTAGTGGGATTTTTTTACTTTCGCCAGAGAAGCAACGCTCTTAACAAAGATGCTGACTTCCCACGCGTGTCGAAAGGATCTGTGTCGTCGCCACTTCCAATTTGAGGGACACCTCGCAACGCAGGGTAAAATACACCAAAACGTCACAAGATTTCTCGCGCAAACTGCTTGTCTTCCTGCTAACCATAAGGGATCTTACCTGTGTCCCGTGACAGCACTCCTCCGGTTGAAACTACACACACACACCACCCACCCGCAGCTCCTCTGCTGTCGTACAGCATTTACAAAAGTTGGGTCCTTCTCACCCACTCTGCGTTTAGAACTACACTGTAAGGTGCGCTTGTGGATGCAGGTTATAACCCCCAAAGAACACAGTGGACACTCACTGCGCAGAGGGGGTGCTTCGTTAGCGCTCGCCTGTGGCCTGCCAACGGCAGGTTGTTAAAGCACAGGGAGACTGGAAATCGGACGCATATGAGAGGCACGCACTCTTGGAGCCAATGTGAAGAAAGGACAGGTGAATGTATCATCTGGTTAAGCCTACACATTAACATGTCCCTAAGTTTCTAAAATACTCCTACTGTTATATTCTGGTTTGGAAAATAATTTAGCGCAATGTTCAAGTTTCTACAGCTGTTAATTCAGAGAACTTTGAGGCTAGGGTCACGAAAGACTTCGCGGCTGAACCCGCTACTGGCTGTGTAATAAACTTGTCATTTCCAAGCCAGTCCTTTTTTTATTTATTTTGCATCCGGTCAGGCTAAGCACATCCTAGCAAAAGATTGAAGGCAACTTTTAATAATCCACTGCATAATAAGATTAAAAAGATAAAGGCTCGAACATATTTCTATCGAATGAGGGATACTCCACTTACCGGAACTTTGCTTGCAAATACAGCGAAGTGACCCATCGATTTCTTGGAATCAATGACTGGTATAATTCTACTGCCTGAGTCATACTGGGCTTGTTCGACGAGCCCTTTGTTTATGAAAAATCTGACAAGCCATACATCAGGATCCTGAAATTGATGGTAGAAAAAATTAAAGTGGTTTATTCTGTACAAATGTTTGCGACCTGACTTCAAGAATTTGAAGAAATATGAATTAAAACAAACTTATATGCCCGCTGTAGCTAATATGCATGCTGCTTTTCTTTTACAGTCAACTGATAACTGATAAACGCGATGTTATTGGTATTCTCACTTGACAGAATCACAGGCCAAACATGCCTCGCCACAGATAAACCTGATGTTAATGGTATCACCAAATTTACAGAATCACAGGCCTAGCATGCCTGGGCACAGCTACACCAGATGTTAATGCTATCACTCTTGATTGTCATGGGCCAAGTATTCCTACCATCACTACACGTGTTGTTAGTGGTAACTCATATTGGAGAGAATAATGGGCCAAACACACCTCACAATAACTACATGTGGTCATTGGAATCTCATGCTGGAGATAATCATAGGCCAAGCACACCTCGCCATAACTAGACGCCGGTTTGTTTGTTTCGGGTTTAATGGCCCGCTCAACAACTTGGATGACTATATTGGGACACACTTGTCAAAAAAGTATGAAAAAAGAAGGAAGAATAAAGAAACAGTAAAAAAAAAGAGCTAGAAAGAAATTCCGATTAGTCGCCTCTTACGATCGCCTCTTGCATAGAAATGAAGGCAGCGGGTCTAATCTTAAGATTCTCCCAACCCAAGGGGTTGGGGGGGGGGGGTGTTTAACGGTATCTCATGCTGGAGAGATTCATAGACCAAGCACATATGGCTAAAATTATACGTGATGTTAATAGTATTTAATAGTATCTCATGCTGGAAAGAATCATAAGCCAAGCATACCTCGCCATGGTTGCACGTGATGTTAATGGTATCACCGACTTGCACGTTCTTGTTCTCGTCAATGTGCACACCCCTGTCCACACCGTGATCCATGCTATGCAGAACAGTCAAACAATTAGTTGCCAGATTGCTTTATTTCAATGCAACGTGAAGTATTATTAATAAGTAAGAAAACGCTAAGCCGAGCAGGGAATCGACCACTCTTGAGTACGACAATTACCCAAGTCATGTAACAAATTATATTGTTACATGACTCTGAGAAAATGCCGCAATTTGATGACCTGGTCAATATTTTATTAATGGTACCGAAACGAAAAGTGAATATATGTTGACCTGAAAGTCCACATTTTCGATAACACTCAAAATCATTAGTTCATGCTGACTTCTGAACAATGCTGACTAAAAGATGGAGCCAGCGAGTATGTGAAGCTGTCCGACAAAAATATAAATCTGGATAAAAAAACACCTAAACAAATGCAACTAATTGTAATAGCACCGCAGTTCATCCAGGGATTCCGTGAACTGAGGTGCATAAGACAAGCATAGAACGCCGCTCAACATGAACAAGGAGATAGACATGCAGAATTTATCACTTACCATGATATTCCAATGGAGCCAAATCCCCCACCAGAATAGCAGATCTGCAAGGAGTTAAAGAACACCGGATCCATTGGTTGTGTTATCTCTAGTTTTACTCCATTCGCCATGGTTGAAATTTGGCTCCCCTACAAGATGTATAGCGATATTAACCAAAACAAAGCTTTACGTTACAAAAACGTTTCATGTACCACCCGTTCATCCCAGGCAGACGACAAACCTGAACGCATTGAGACATCACTGGTGTCCGCCTCGTTTTCAATACCCAGAACCAGTCTGATTTTTTTCACCATTTCTGTCCTTATTATATACAACCAATTACAGCACGTATCAGAATTGCGTACATGCACATAGCACACACCGATCTAAAATACTAATGGGCATTTATATTCATTTGCATTCAATGAATAAATGATAAATAAAAATTTCTTACCCGAACATATTCAGCCACCTGCAAAACATTTTTCCTTGCTTTATAAATCAGTGTTTAATGTATTTAAGCCTGCATAATTAAAGTTATGTGCCAGTCTTAATTTCCAAATAACAATTTTTGTACTCTAATGAAAATAATGATGACTAAATTTTCACTTCTGGGGAACAATTCGCAGCCTGTACAGTAATTTCTCTTTAAATCAGCGCATATTCAGGTTATTTCAGACTAAAGAGGCTGCTTACAAGTTTGTGTCTGCGAGGGAAGCTGTAGTGTTAGGTTTTCACATATTGGATAATAAAGAATTAAATTATACTTATATTCTGTTATATCTACATTCTATATTTCATATCTAAGTGTGATTCATTTCTGTATAAAAGTCAGAATAAATCTATTTTCCTTCAAATAATAGCCATAAGTTCATGTGGTTCAAATGGGCAAAATCTATACGATTGTTAAAACTCACTCAGAAAAAAATTTAAAAAAACTTACATCACAGATTGCTGTTTTATAGATGACTTATTATTTTTAGTTGTTATGATTAAATAAAGGATTGTCGTAACCTACCCCCATTCCTCTAATTTTCTCGGAAACCTTGAAGTCATATTCGCCAGAGAAGGCCGGTTCTATGTGCGATTCCAGTTCCTTAAAAAAGACAGAACTTGTTATCGATAATGCTGAGACATGTGGGTTCTGATCTCCATTAACAACACAAAGGTGTTAAAACACTGTTGTGGCCTGAATGATTGAGATTCACAGCCACGAAACCCCTTCTGATGACGTTAGTTTTCAGTCAGCATAAGCGACACCTTAAGGACTCTGAACCACCTTGTTCGTTCGATCGAGTGCCCGCATTAGGTGTTCACAAGCCTGAAAGGTCGTTTAATACAAAACCAAGGATGTCCAGGGACATTGTGACCAGCCGAAATCTAGTGAATCCCTTATCCCGTATGACTGGGTAGTCTACAAGAGATACCTTCGAACAACGTATCGAAATTGTATCCACACACGTGTACTGTTGGTCGGACATACACATTTTTTAAGGAACAGAAACGACCAGTGAATGGTGATATGACCAAACACATGTGATTACGTTTGACAAGAAGAAAACGTCGCGTCTAAATCAGTATTACTTAAGTTTTAACGTTTTCGTATGTATTATTTTGTTTCGGTTTGCATTTCAAACCAGTGCGCATGTTTCTTTAACTTGCGTCGATGTGTGGTTTGGATTTCGGACTATGCGCATGTTTATTTAACTTGCCTTATGCTCTGTTCGCATTTCGGACCAGTGCGCATATTTATTTAGCTTGCGTTGACGTGCGGTTCGCAGTTCGAACCAGTGCGCATGTTTATTTAACTTGCGTCGATGCGCGGTCCGCAATTCGGACCAATGCGCATGTTTATTCAACTTCCAATTTTTGGCGGATAGAAAACATTCGTACAACATTTAAAGACAATCCGATCAAAATTGGGGAAGAAGAAGCATTTTGAAAATTGGCTACCAAAAAATTGCAAATGCCCCCCCCCCCCTAGAAACATTGTGAAAATTAACGACCAAAAACTTAACAGCCAAGAAAGTCAAAAATGTCCCCATTTGGCCAATTTGTAGCGGATCGCAAAAAAAAAAAAACTTTTAAAGAGGAGCCTACCTTGAGAAGAATCATACAAAATTCGAAAGGAATTCAATGAAAATTGTGGGAGAAGAAGCATCTTAAAAACTGACAGTCAAAAAATAAAAATGTTCCCCATTTCGCCAATATTTATCATAACACCTCAGCAAACCAGACGGCAATTTTTTATATGTAAATAAAAATTTGACCGTTGTTGTGTAACAGCTGACCTTTGAAAGGATCTATTCACCGAAATGCCGTTGGGGTTGGCAACGCAATTTGCAAACAGCAGCGCAGTTGGACCAGTAACCTTACTCCCCCGCGTTGTTGTCCAACAGCTAACCTCTACGTCAGTTCGATGTTATCATTTTAATGGGCAAACCCACTGGAGATTCCACAGGAGCAGTACTAATAAAAGAGAGGAACTACTTCTTGAAATAACTATCCGCTTTGTGCTTGAGCATAACAGACAGATTTTCTAAGACGTCATCTGTTTCATAACAACGACTCCGGTGGGCCCATAATATCACGTGATCCCAGGTTCTTCAACTGAATGAAATCGGGTACAAAAAAGTATGATGGGAACTGATCACATTTTCCAATAGAACGAGAAAAAAACCTGTTTACGGATTATAATCCTGTCCACGAGAATATAACATTTGGTTCCATTTTTGAGACCCTTATCCCCACTTGAAACCCCACAACCACGGCTTTATTTTATAAGATTTACTATAAAACACTTAGACATAAAAATGAACATGATGAACGCGAAGCTTCGAGCAAGGCCGGAAAGAGGGTAGTGGAACCTCCGGCATGAAGCTGTCACGCATACAAATGAACACCTACGAATGATATTCATCTAAAGTAGATTATTGGATAATCCGAACAAAATGGCTGTCACAGCGATATTATTACATGCTTATACATATTGGTTTGTACGAACACCAGACTGCAGTCTTTTTTCCATTGTATACCCAACTGCACACGCTGTGCCTTGAGACGTGTCAATCCTAGCGCTGAAAGAAATCTACTGCCTTGATTTGCTACGGTATTTGCACGCATTCTCCGGCTCAGAGTCTGGGCAAACGAGCAATCGTTGCTTAATCTGCAACTTTTTTATTGAGCCGTTCCGTCAGGTCCCGAGGAGTAAACTGTCCCGTCTCACCTGACCTTGTCGCACGATTTTCCAGCACGCGGGACACACCCATCGTACAACAACTTGTCATAGTCACTGATACACCAAAAAATGTCAATTTCAAAGATACTTGAAGTTTCTTTCTACTTTCCACATTTTAGCTTGAAAAGCGGGTTGAAAGAAAAACTACTCGAGGATAAACTCACCCAGAAAATTTCGGCGTCGCTTTGCGACACTCCGCACGCCTTACACTGCATAACGGAATCCCTCTCGATAAACTCACAACCGGTGGTCGTTCCTAGCAGCGTGTCTGTTGACATAAAGAGGACGTGTAGCCAACCACAACACCGGCCACAGGTGATGTGCAGCCCAAGCGACAAGCAAATTCAAAAGTATAAGGTAGATCGCACAAAAGTGAGGTCTGGTTTTGGAAATCACTATTTTTTTAATATTGAGACTTTTCTAGCAGAAATATGCAGAGTGCCGTTTTGAACATTTAATGCTTATTTTTATATTAAAATGTCATTAAAGATATCAATAAATCAATGTAGATCTCGTTAATTTATATTTTGCTGTCAACAGCTGAATTTTAGATAGTAAAATGTATATTTTGGAGATCAAAAAATCAATGTTATAAACTGAAAAAAATCTTAAAGGAGATACTTATTTATATAAAATTTTACGAATCGTCATCTTTGCGTATTGATTTGACCTTGAAAACAACCTTAATGAAAAAAAGTATTGATAGAACTCGATTAAATCAAGTTCTATATTATTCCAAAGTTTGGTGCCAATTGGAGCAGTCGTTTCTGACGAGTTGTGATGACAAAATGACGGGCAAAATCACGGGCGACTGTGAAGTAAAAAAAAAAAAAAAAGACGATGAAAATCTGACGGGTACCCTAATACCAAAGCATATAACTGTTTGCAAGACTTCGTCTTGCCAAGTGTTAATAATGAAAAAATATTGATAGTTTTGCAATGCCCCAAAGCCTACAGAGTGTTTACAACAAGAGGCCTTAAGTGTTATGTAACTGCAACAAGGCACAGAAAGCTTTTGCTTTGTGCTGAGCGTTCACTATGCAGGCGTGTGTGCGTGTGTGTATGTACTTGTATGAGTTCTGCTGGTAAGCTACAAGGCGCGGGTGTGTAAGTATCTTGAATGAGAACTGCTGGTAAGCTAGAAGGATCGGGTGTGTAACTACCTTGAATGAGAACTGCTGGTAAGCTAGAAGGATCGGGTGTGTAACTACCTTGAATGAGAACTGCTGGTAAGCTAGAAGGATCGGGTGTGTAACTACCTTGAATGAGAACTGCTGGTAAACTACAAGACGCGGGTGAGTAGGTACCCTGAATGAGTTCTGCTGGTAAGCTATCAGGTGCAGGTGTGCATGTACTTGGATGAGCTCTGCTGGTAAGCTACAAGGCTCGAGTGTGTAAGTACCTTGAATGAGAACTGCTGGTAAGCTACAGGGCGCGGGTGTGTAGGTACATTCAATGAGTTTTGCTGCTCAGCCTTTAGGCGCCGGTGTTTAGGTACCCTGAATGAGTTCTGCTGGTAAGCTACAAGGCGCGGGTGTGTAGGTAACCGGATGAGATCTCCTGGTAAGCTTCAAGGCTCGGGTGTGTTGGTACCTTGAATGAGAACTGTTGGTAAGCTACAAGGCGCGGGTGAGTAGGCACCGTGAATGAGTTCTGCTGGTAAGCTATTAGGCGCAGGTGCGTATGTACTTGGATGAGTTCTGATGGTAAGCTACAAGGCTGGGGTGTGTAAGTATCTTGAATGAGAACTGCTGGTAAGCTACAAGGCGCGGGTGTGTAGGTACATTCAATGAGTTTTGCTGCTCAGCCTTGAATGAGTTCTACTGGTAAACTACAAAGCGTAGGCTACAAGGCGCGGGTGTGTAAGTTTCTTGAATTTGAACTACTGGTAAGCTAGAAGGCGCGGGCATGTAGATACCTTGAATGAGGTCTGCTGGAAAGCCGCAAGGCTAGGGTTTGTAGGTACCTTGAATGAGAACTGCTGGTAAGCTAAAAGGCGTGGATGCGGAAGTAGCCTGAATTTGAACTGCTGGTAAGCTATAAGGTGCGGGCTGTTAGGTACCTTGAATGAGCTCTGCTGGTAAGCTTCAAGGCGCGGGTGTGTTGGTACCTTGAATGAGAACTGTTGGTAAGCTACAAGGCGCGGGTGAGTAGGCACCGTGAATGAGTTCTGCTGGTAAGCTATTAGGCGCAGGTGCGTATGTACTTGGATGAGTTCTGATGGTAAGCTACAAGGCTGGGGTGTGTAAGTATCTTGAATGAGAACTGCTGGTAAGCTTCAAGGCGCGGGTGTGTTGGTACCTTGAATGAGTTCTGCTGGTAAGCTACAAGGGTCGGGTTTGTAGTACCTTGAATTTCAACTGCTGGTAAGCTACAAGGCGCGGCCTGTAGATATCTTGATGAGTTCTGCTGGTAAGCTAAAAGGTGCGGGTGTGTAGGTACCTCTAATGAGTTCTGCTGGTAAGCTATCTGGCGCAGGGGTGTATGTACTTGGACGTATTCTGCTGGTAAGCTACAAGGCTCGGGTGTGTAGGAAACTTGAATGAGAACTGCTGGTAAGCTACAAGGCGCGGCCTGTAAATATCTTGATGAGTTCTGCTGGTAAACTACAAGGCGATGTGTGTAGGTAAATTGAATGAGTTTTGCTGGTAAGCTACAAGACGCGGGGGTGTAGGTACCTTGAATGAGTTCTACTGGTACGCTACAAGGTGCGGGCGTGTAGTTACCTTGAATGGGTTCTGCTGGTAAGTTACAAGACTCGGGTGTGTAGGTACCTCTAACGGGTTCTGCTGGTAAGCTATCAGGCGCAAGGGGTGTATCTACTTGGACAAGCTCTGATCGTAAGATACATGGTTCGGGTGTGTAAGTCCCTTGAATGAGAAATACTGGTAAGCTACGAGGAGCGGGTGTGTAGGTATCTTGAATGAGTTATACTGGTAAGCTACAAGACGCGGTTGTGTAGGTATCTTGAATGAGTTCTGCTGGTAAACGACAAGGTTCGGGTTTGTAGGCACCTTGAATGAGAACTGCTGGTAACCTACAAGGCGCGGTTGTGTATGTACCTTGAATTTGAACTGCTGGTAAGCTGTAAGTTTCAGGCGTGTAGGAACCTTGAATGAGAACTGCTGGTAAGCAACAAGGCGCGGGCGTGTAGGTACCTTGAACGAGAACTGCTGGTAACCTTCAATGCGCGGGTGTGTAGGTACCTTGAATGAGAACTGGTGGTAAGCTACAAGGCGCCTGTGTGTAGGTACCTTAAATGAGTTCTGTTGGTAAGCTACAAGGCGCGGATGTGTATGTACTTGGATTAGTTCTGCTGGTAAGCTACAAGGCGCGGGTGTGTAGGTACGCTGAATGAGTTCTGCTGGTAACCTACAAGGCGCGGGTCCGTAGGTACCTTGAATGAGTTTTGTTGGTAAGCTTCAAGGCGCGGGCGTGTAGATTCCTTGAATGAGTTCTGCTGGTAAGCTATAAGTCGAGGGTTTGTAGGCACCTTGAATGACTTCTGCTGGTAAGCTACAAGGCGCGGGTGTGTATGTACTTGGATTAGTTCTGCTGGTAAGCTACAAGGCGCGGGTGTGTAGGTACCCTGAATGAGTTCTGCTGGTAAGCTACAAGGCTCGTGTGTAGGTATCTTGAATTTGAACTGCTGGTACGCTACAAGATTAAGGGGTGTAGGTACCTTGAATGAGTTCTGCTGGTAAGCTACAAGACGCGGGTGAGTAGGTACGTTGAATGAGTTCTAATGGTAAGCTACAAGACGCGGGGGCGTAGGTACCTTGAATGAGTTCTGTTGGTAAGCTACAAGATGCGGGGGTTACAGGTACCTTGAATCAGTTCTGCTGGTCAGCTACAAGGCGGGGTGTGTAGGTACCTTGAATAAGTTCTGCTGCTAAGCTAGAAGATGCGCGGGTGTAGGTACCTTGAATGAGTTCTGCTGAAAGGTACAAGGTGCGGACGTGTAGGTACTTTGAATGAGTTCTGCTGGTAAGCTACAAGGCGCGGGTGTGTAGGTACCTCTAATGAGTTGTGCTGGTAAGCTATCAGGTGCAGAGGTGTATGTACTTAGACGAGTTCTGCTGGTAAGCTACAAGGCTCGGGTGTGTAAGTCCCTTGATTGAGAACTGCTGGTAAGCTACGAGGAGCGGGTCCGTAGGTACCTTGAATGACTTCTGCTGGTACGCTACAAGGTGCGGGTGTGTACCTACTTGGATGAATTCTGGTGGTAAGCTTCAAGACTAGGGTGTGTAGGTACCTTGAATGAGAACTGCTAGTAAGCTACAAGGCGCAGATGTGTAGGTACCTTGAATGAGCTCTGCTGGTAAGCTACAAGGCCCGGGTGTGTAGGTACCTTGAATGAGTTTTGCTGGGAAGCTACAAGGTGCGGGTGTGTATGTACTTGGATGAATTCTGCTGGTAAGCTACAAGGCCCGGGTGTGTAGGTACCTTGAGTGAGTTCTGCTGGTAAGCTAGAAGGCGTGGGTGTGTATGTACTTCGATTAGTTCTGCTGGTAACTACAACACGCGGAGGTGTAGGCACCTTGAATGAGTTCTGCTGGTAAGCTACAAGACGCGGGGGTGTAGGTACCTTGAATGAGTTCTGCTGGTAAGCTACAAGGCGGGGTGTGTAGGTACCTTGAATAAGTTCTGCTGGTAAGCTACAAGCTGCGGGCCTGTAGGTACCTTGAATGAGGTCTGCTGGTAAGTTACAAGGTGCGGTTGTGTAGGTACCTCTAACGAGATCTGCTGGTAAGCTATCAGGCGCAGGGGTGTATGTACTTGGACGAGTTCTGCTGGTAAGCTACAAGACTCGAGTGTGTAAGTCCCCTGAATAGGAACTGCTTGTAGCGATAAGGTGCGGGTTTGTTGGTAAATTGAATGAGTTTTGCTGGTAAGCTACAAGGCTCGGCTGTGTTGGTGCCTTGAATGAGAACTGCTCGTAAGCTACAAGGCGCCGGAGAGTAGATACCTTGACTGAATTCTGCTGGTAAGCTACAAGGCTAGGGTTTGTAGGTACCTTGAATGCGAACTGCTGTTAAGCTATAACGTGCGGGCGTTTAGGTACCTTGAATGAGTTCTGCTGCTAAGCTACAAGACGCGGGCGTGAAGGTACCTTAAATGAGATATGCTGGTAAGCTGCAAGGCGCGGGAGTGTAGGTGCCTTGAATGAGAACGGCTGGTAAGCTACAAGGCGCAGGTGTGTAGGCACTTGGATGGTTTCTGCTGGTAAGCTTCAAGGCTCGGGTGTGTATATACCTTGAATGAGAACTGCTGGTAAGCTACAAGGCGCGGGTGTGTAGGTACCTTGAGTGAGTTCTGCTGGTAAGCTACAAGGCGGGGTGTGTAGGTACCTTGAATGAGTTCTGCTGGTAAGCTTCAAGGCTCGGGTGTGTATGTACCTTGAATGAGAACTGCTGGTAAGCTACAAGGTGCAGGTGTATAGGTACTTTGAATGAGTTCTGCTGGTAAGCTACAAGGCGGGGTGTGTAGGTACCTTGAATGAGTTCTGCTGATAAGCTTCAAGGCTCGGGTGTTTAGGTACTTTCAATGAGAACTGCTGGTAAGCTACAAAGCGCGGGTGTGTAGGTACCTTGAATGAGTTTTTCTCGTAAGATACAAGGCACGGTTGTGTGTGTGTACCTTGAATGAGTTCTGCTGTTAAGCTACAAGGTGCGGGCGTATAGGTACTTTGAATGAGTTCTGCTGATAAGCTACAAGGTGCGGGCGTGTAGGTACCTTGAATGAGAACTGCTGGTAAGCTACAAGGCGCGGGCGTGTAGATACCTTGAATGAGTTCTGCTGGGAGGCTACAAGGCTAGGGTTTGTAGGCACCTTGAATGAGAACTGCTGCTAAGCTACAAGGCTCAGGTGTGTAGCTACCATGAATTTGAACTGCTGGTAATCTACAAGGTGCGGGTGTGTAGGTATCTTGAATGAGAACGCCTGGTAAGCTACAAGGCGCGGGTGTGTAGGCACCTTGAATGAGAACTGCTCGTAGGCTACAATTTGCGGGTGTGTAGGTACTTGGATGAGTCCAGCTGGTAAGCTTCAAGGCGGGGGTGTGTAGGTACCTTCAATGAGTTCTGCTGGTAAACTAAAAGGTGCGGGCGTATAGGCACTTTGAATGAGTTCTGCTGATAAGCTACAAGGTGCGGGCGTGTAGGTACCTTGCATGAGAACTGCTGGTAAGCTACAAAGCGGGGGTTTGTAGGTACCTTGAATGAGTTCTTCTGGTAAGCTACAAGGCGCAGGTGTGTAGGTACATTCAATGAGTTCTGCTGGTAAGCTACAAGGTGCGGGCGTATAGGTACCTTGAATTTGAACAGCTGGTAATCTATAAGGTGCGGGCGGTTAGGTACCTTGAATGAGTTCTGATGGTAAGCTACAAGACGCATGCTGTAGGTACCTTGAATGAGAACTGCTGGTACGATTCAAGGCACGGGTGTGTTGGTACCTTAAATAAGAACTGCTGGTAAGGTACAATGCGCGGGTTTGTAGGTAAATTGAATGAGTTCTTCTGGTATGCTACAAGACGCAGGGGTGTAGGTACCTTAAATGAGTTCTTCTGGTAAGCTACAAGACGCGGGGTTGTATGTACCTTGAATAAGTTCTGCTGGTAAGCTACAAGGCGCGGTTGTGCAGGTACCTCTAATGAGTTCTGCTGGTAAGCTATCAGGCGCAGGGGTGTATGTAGTTGGACGAGTTCTGCTGGTAAGCTACAAGGCTCGAGTGTGTAAGTCCCCTGAACGAAAACTGCTGGTAAACTATAAGGCGCGGGTTTGAAGGTACCTTGAACGAGTTTTGTTGGTAAGCTACAAGGCACGGGTGTGAAGGTATCTTGAATGAGTTCTGCTGGTAATCTACAAGGCTGGGGTGTGTAGGTACCTTGAATGAGAACTGCTGGTAAGCTACAAGGCGAGGGCTCGTAGATACCTTGATTGAGTTCTGCTTGAGAGCTACAAGACGCGGAGGGTGTAGGTACCTTGAATGAGCTCTGCTGGTAAGCTACAAGACGCGGGTGTGTAGGTACCTTGAATGAGAACTGCTGGTAAGCTTCATGTCGCGGGTGTGTTGGTACCTTGAATGAGAACTGCTGGTAAGCTACAAGGTGCGGGCATCTAGATACCTTAAATGAGTTCTGCTGGTAAGGTACAAGGCGAGTGTTAGTAGGTACCTTGAATGAGTTTTGTTGGTAAGCTACAAGACGCGGGTTGTAGGTACCTTGAATGAGAACTGCTGGTAAGCTACAAACCGCGGGTGTGAAGGTACCTTGAATTTCAACTGCTGGTAAGCTACAAGGCGTGGTTGTGTATGTACTTGGATGATTTGTGCTGGTAAGCTAAAAGGCGCGGGTTTGTAGCTGGCTTGAATGAGTTCTGTTAATAAGCTACAAGGCGCGGGTGTGTAGGTACCTTGAATGAGTTCTGCTAATAAGCTACAAGGCGCGGGTGTGTAGATACTTTGAATGAGTTCTGCTGGTAAGCTACAAGGCGCGGGTGTGTAGATACCTTGAATGAGTTCTGCTGGTAAGCTACACGGCGCGGGTGTGTAGGTACTTTGAATTTGAACTGCTGGAAAGGTAGAGGGTCCGGGTGTGTAGGTACCTTGAATGAGAACTGCTGGTAAGCTTCAAGGCGGGGTGTGTAGGTACTTGGATGGGTTCTGCTGGTGAGCTATAAGGCGCGGGTGTGAAGGTACTTGGGTGAGTTCTGCTGGTGGGCTACAGGGCTCGGGTGCGAAGGTACCTTGAATGAGAACTGCTGGTAAGCTAAAAGGAGAGGGCGTGCAGGTACCTTGAATGAGTTTTGCTGGTAAGCTACGATGTGCGGGTGTGTAGGTACTTTGAATTTGAACTGCTGGTAAGGTAGAAGGTCAGGGTGTGTAGGTACCTTGAATGAGAACTGCTGGTAAGCTACAAGGCGCGGGCATGTAGACACCTTGAATGAGTTCTGCTGGTAAGCTACAAGGCGCGGATGTGTAGGTACCTTGAATGAGTTCTGCTGGTGGGCTACAGGGCTCGGGTGTGAAGGTACCTTGAATGAGAACTGCTGGTAAGCTACAAGAAGAGGGCGCGTAGGTACCTTGAATGAGAACGCCTGGTAAGCTACAAGGCGCGGGTGTGTAGGCACCTTGAATGAGAACTGCTCGTAGGCTACAATTTGCGGGTGTGTAGGTACTTGGATGAGTCCAGCTGGTAAGCTTCAAGGCGGGGGTGTGTAGGTACCTTCAATGAGTTCTGCTGGTAAACTAAAAGGTGCGGGCGTATAGGCACTTTGAATGAGTTCTGCTGATAAGCTACAAGGTGCGGGCGTGTAGGTACCTTGCATGAGAACTGCTGGTAAGCTACAAAGCGGGGGTTTGTAGGTACCTTGAATGAGTTCTGCTGGTAAGCTACAAGGCGCAGGTGTGTAGGTACCTTGAATGAGTTCTGCTGGTGGGCTACAGGGCTCGGGTGTGAAGGTACCTTGAATGAGAACTGCTGGTAATCTACAAGGTGCGGGTGTGTAGGTATCTTGAATGAGAACGCCTGGTAAGCTACAAGGCGCGGGTGTGTAGGCACCTTGAATGAGAACTGCTCGTAGGCTACAATTTGCGGGTGTGTAGGTACTTGGATGAGTCCAGCTGGTAAGCTTCAAGGCGGGGGTGTGTAGGTACCTTCAATGAGTTCTGCTGGTAAACTAAAAGGTGCGGGCGTATAGGCACTTTGAATGAGTTCTGCTGATAAGCTACAAGGTGCGGGCGTGTAGGTACCTTGCATGAGAACTGCTGGTAAGCTACAAAGCGGGGGTTTGTAGGTACCTTGAATGAGTTCTTCTGGTAAGCTACAAGGCGCAGGTGTGTAGGTACATTCAATGAGTTCTGCTGGTAAGCTACAAGGTGCGGGCGTATAGGTACCTTGAATTTGAACAGCTGGTAATCTATAAGGTGCGGGCGGTTAGGTACCTTGAATGAGTTCTGATGGTAAGCTACAAGACGCAGGCTGTAGGTACCTTGAATGAGAACTGCTGGTAAGATTCAAGGCACGGGTGTGTTGGTACCTTAAATAAGAACTGCTGGTAAGGTACAATGCGCGGGTTTGTAGGTAAATTGAATAAGTTCTTCTGGTATGCTACAAGACGCAGGGGTGTAGGTACCTTAAATGAGTTCTGCTGGTAAGCTACAAGACGCGGGGTTGTATGTACCTTGAATAAGTTCTGCTGGTAAGCTACAAGGCGCGGTTGTGCAGGTACCTCTAATGAGTTCTGCTGGTAAGCTATCAGGCGCAGGGGTGTATGTAGTTGGACGAGTTCTGCTGGTAAGCTACAAGGCTCGAGTGTGTAAGTCCCCTGAACGAAAACTGCTGGTAAACTATAAGGCGCGGGTTTGAAGGTACCTTGAACGAGTTTTGTTGGTAAGCTACAAGGCACGGGTGTGAAGGTATCTTGAATGAGTTCTGCTGGTAATCTAAAAGGCTGGGGTGTGTAGGTACCTTGAATGAGAACTGCTGGTAAGCTACAAGGCGAGGGCTCGTAGATACCTTGATTGAGTTCTGCTTGAGAGCTACAAGACGCGGAGGGTGTAGGTACCTTGAATGAGCTCTGCTGGTAAGCTACAAGACGCGGGTGTGTAGGTACCTTGAATGAGAACTGCTGGTAAGCTTCATGTCGCGGTTGTGTTGGTACCTTGAATGAGAACTGCTGGTAAGCTACAAGGTGCGGGCATCTAGATACCTTAAATGAGTTCTGCTGGTAAGGTACAAGGCGAGTGTTAGTAGGTACCTTGAATGAGTTTTGTTGGTAAGCTACAAGACGCGGGTTGTAGGTACCTTGAATGAGAACTGCTGGTAAGCTACAAACCGCGGGTGTGAAGGTACCTTGAATTTCAACTGCTGGTAAGCTACAAGGCGTGGTTGTGTATGTACTTGGATGATTTGTGCTGGTAAGCTAAAAGGCGCGGGTTTGTAGCTGGCTTGAATGAGTTCTGTTAATAAGCTACAAGGCGCGGGTGTGTAGGTACCTTGAATGAGTTCTGCTAATAAGCTACAAGGCGCGGGTGTGTAGATACTTTGAATGAGTTCTGCTGGTAAGCTACAAGGCGCGGGTGTGTAGATACCTTGAATGAGTTCTGCTGGTAAGCTACACGGCGCGGGTGTGTAGGTACTTTGAATTTGAACTGCTGGAAAGGTAGAGGGTCCGGGTGTGTAGGTACCTTGAATGAGAACTGCTGGTAAGCTTCAAGGCGGGGTGTGTAGGTACTTGGATGGGTTCTGCTGGTGAGCTATAAGGCGCGGGTGTGTAGGTACTTGGGTGAGTTCTGCTGGTGGGCTACAGGGCTCGGGTGCGAAGGTACCTTGAATGAGAACTGCTGGTAAGCTAAAAGGAGAGGGCGTGCAGGTACCTTGAATGAGTTTTGCTGGTAAGCTACGATGTGCGGGTGTGTAGGTACTTTGAATTTGAACTGCTGGTAAGGTAGAAGGTCAGGGTGTGTAGGTACCTTGAATGAGAACTGCTGGTAAGCTACAAGGCGCGGGCATGTAGACACCTTGAATGAGTTCTGCTGGTAAGCTACAAGGCGCGGATGTGTAGGTACCTTGAATGAGTTCTGCTGGTGGGCTACAGGGCTCGGGTGTGAAGGTACCTTGAATGAGAACTGCTGGTAAGCTACAAGAAGAGGGCGCGTAGGAACCTTGAATGAGAACGCCTGGTAAGCTACAAGGCGCGGGTGTGTAGGCACCTTGAATGAGAACTGCTCGTAGGCTACAATTTGCGGGTGTGTAGGTACTTGGATGAGTCCAGCTGGTAAGCTTCAAGGCGGGGGTGTGTAGGTACCTTCAATGAGTTCTGCTGGTAAACTAAAAGGTGCGGGCGTATAGGCACTTTGAATGAGTTCTGCTGATAAGCTACAAGGTGCGGGCGTGTAGGTACCTTGCATGAGAACTGCTGGTAAGCTACAAAGCGGGGGTTTGTAGGTACCTTGAATGAGTTCTTCTGGTAAGCTACAAGCCGCAGGTGTGTAGGTACCTTGAATGAGTTCTGCTGGTGGGCTACAGGGCTCGGGTGTGAAGGTACCTTGAATGAGAACTGCTGGTAATCTACAAGGTGCGGGTGTGTAGGTATCTTGAATGAGAACGCCTGGTAAGCTACAAGGCGCGGGTGTGTAGGCACCTTGAATGAGAACTGCTCGTAGGCTACAATTTGCGGGTGTGTAGGTACTTGGATGAGTCCAGCTGGTAAGCTTCAAGGCGGGGGTGTGTAGGTACCTTCAATGAGTTCTGCTGGTAAACTAAAAGGTGCGGGCGTATAGGCACTTTGAATGAGTTCTGCTGATAAGCTACAAGGTGCGGGCGTGTAGGTACCTTGCATGAGAACTGCTGGTAAGCTACAAAGCGGGGGTTTGTAGGTACCTTGAATGAGTTCTTCTGGTAAGCTACAAGGCGCAGGTGTGTAGGTACATTCAATGAGTTCTGCTGGTAAGCTACAAGGTGCGGGCGTATAGGTACCTTGAATTTGAACAGCTGGTAATCTATAAGGTGCGGGCGGTTAGGTACCTTGAATGAGTTCTGATGGTAAGCTACAAGACGCAGGCTGTAGGTACCTTGAATGAGAACTGCTGGTAAGATTCAAGGCACGGGTGTGTTGGTACCTTAAATAAGAACTGCTGGTAAGGTACAATGCGCGGGTTTGTAGGTAAATTGAATGAGTTCTTCTGGTATGCTACAAGACGCAGGGGTGTAGGTACCTTAAATGAGTTCTGCTGGTAAGCTACAAGACGCGGGGTTGTATGTACCTTGAATAAGTTCTGCTGGTAAGCTACAAGGCGCGGTTGTGCAGGTACCTCTAATGAGTTCTGCTGGTAAGCTATCAGGCGCAGGGGTGTATGTAGTTGGACGAGTTCTGCTGGTAAGCTACAAGGCTCGAGTGTGTAAGTCCCCTGAACGAAAACTGCTGGTAAACTATAAGGCGCGGGTTTGAAGGTACCTTGAACGAGTTTTGTTGGTAAGCTACAAGGCACGGGTGTGAAGGTATCTTGAATGAGTTCTGCTGGTAATCTACAAGGCTGGGGTGTGTAGGTACCTTGAATGAGAACTGCTGGTAAGCTACAAGGCGAGGGCTCGTAGATACCTTGATTGAGTTCTGCTTGAGAGCTACAAGACGCGGAGGGTGTAGGTACCTTGAATGAGCTCTGCTGGTAAGCTACAAGACGCGGGTGTGTAGGTACCTTGAATGAGAACTGCTGGTAAGCTTCATGTCGCGGGTGTGTTGGTACCTTGAATGAGAACTGCTGGTAAGCTACAAGGTGCGGGCATCTAGATACCTTAAATGAGTTCTGCTGGTAAGGTACAAGGCGAGTGTTAGTAGGTACCTTGAATGAGTTTTGTTGGTAAGCTACAAGACGCGGGTTGTAGGTACCTTGAATGAGAACTGCTGGTAAGCTACAAACCGCGGGTGTGAAGGTACCTTGAATTTCAACTGCTGGTAAGCTACAAGGCGTGGTTGTGTATGTACTTGGATGATTTGTGCTGGTAAGCTAAAAGGCGCGGGTTTGTAGCTGGCTTGAATGAGTTCTGTTAATAAGCTACAAGGCGCGGGTGTGTAGGTACCTTGAATGAGTTCTGCTAATAAGCTACAAGGCGCGGGTGTGTAGATACTTTGAATGAGTTCTGCTGGTAAGCTACAAGGCGCGGGTGTGTAGATACCTTGAATGAGTTCTGCTGGTAAGCTACACGGCGCGGGTGTGTAGGTACTTTGAATTTGAACTGCTGGAAAGGTAGAGGGTCCGGGTGTGTAGGTACCTTGAATGAGAACTGCTGGTAAGCTTCAAGGCGGGGTGTGTAGGTACTTGGATGGGTTCTGCTGGTGAGCTATAAGGCGCGGGTGTGTAGGTACTTGGGTGAGTTCTGCTGGTGGGCTACAGGGCTCGGGTGCGAAGGTACCTTGAATGAGAACTGCTGGTAAGCTAAAAGGAGAGGGCGTGCAGGTACCTTGAATGAGTTTTGCTGGTAAGCTACGATGTGCGGGTGTGTAGGTACTTTGAATTTGAACTGCTGGTAAGGTAGAAGGTCAGGGTGTGTAGGTACCTTGAATGAGAACTGCTGGTAAGCTACAAGGCGCGGGCATGTAGACACCTTGAATGAGTTCTGCTGGTAAGCTACAAGGCGCGGATGTGTAGGTACCTTGAATGAGTTCTGCTGGTGGGCTACAGGGCTCGGGTGTGAACGTACCTTGAATGAGAACTGCTGGTAAGCTACAAGAAGAGGGCGCGTAGGTACCTTGAATGAGTTCTGCTGGTAAGCTACACGGCGCGGGTGTGTAGGTACTTTGAATTTGAACTGCTGGTAAGGTAGAGGGTCCGGGTGTGTAGGTACCTTGAATGAGAACTGCTGGTAAGCTTCAAGGCGGGGTGTGTAGGTACTTGGATGGGTTCTGCTGGTGAGCTATAAGGAGCGGGTGTGTAGGTGCTTGGGTGAGTTCTGATGGTAAGCTGCAAGTCTCAGGTGTGTATGTACCTTGAATGAGAACTGCTGGTAAGCTACAAGGCGCGGGTGTGCAGGTACGTTGAATGAGTTCTGCTGGTAAGCTACAAGGTGCGGGTGTGTAGGTACCTTGAATGAGTTCTGCTGGTAAGCTAAAAGGCGCGGGTGTGTAGGTACCTTGAATGAGTTCTGCTGGTAAGCTACAAGGCGCGGGGTTGTAGGTATCTTTGAATGAGTTCCGCTGGTAAGCTACAAGGCGCGGGAGTGTACGTATCTTGAATTTGAACTGTTGGTAAGCTACAAGACGCGGGCTTGTAGGTAATTTGAATGAGTTCTGCTTGTAAGATACAAGGCGGGATGTGTATGTACATTGAATGAGTTCTGCTGGTAAGCTACAAGGCTCTGGTGTGTAGCTACTTTGAATGAGAACTGCTGGTAAGCTACAAGGCGCTGGCGTGTAGGAATCTTGAATGAGTTCTGCTGGTAAGAGAGAAGGCTCGGGTTTGTAGGCACCTTGAATGAGAAATGCTGGTAAGCTACAAGGTGCGGGTGTGTAGGTAGCTTGAATTTGAACTGCTGGTAAGCTATAAGGTGCGGGCGTTTAGGTACATTGAATGAGCTCTGCTGGTAAGCTGCAAGACGCGGGTTGTAGGTATATTTAATGAGAACTGCTGATAAACTACAAGGTGCGGGCGTCTAGATACTTTAAATGAGTTCTGCTGGTAAGGTACAAGGCGAGGGTTTGTAGGTACCTTGAATGAGTTTTTTTGGTAAGCTACAAGACACGGGCTGTAGGTACCTTGAATGAGTTCTGCTGGTAAGCTACAAGGCGCGGGTGTGTATATACTTTGGTTAGTTCTGCTGATAAGCTACAAGGCGCGGTTTTTACAAGGCGCGCGTGAGTAGGTACCTTGAATAAGTTCTGGTGGCATGCTACAAGACGCGTGGGTGCAGGTAACTTGAATGAGTTCTGCTGGTAAGCTAGAAGGTGCGGGCGTGTAGGTACATTCATTGAGTTCTGCTGGTAAGCTACAAGGCGCGGGTGTGTAGGTACCTCTAATGAGTTCTGCTGGTGAGCTATCAGGCACAGGGGTGTATGTACTTGGACAAATTCTGCTGGTAAGCTACAAGGCTCGGGTGTGTAGGTACCTTGAATGAAAACTGCTGGTAAGCTACAAGGCGCGGCGTGTAGATATCTTGATGAGTTATGATGGTAAGCTACAAGACGCAGGTGTGTAGATTCCTTGAATGAGTTCTGCTGGTTAGCTTTAAGGCGCGGGTTTGTAGGTACCTTGAATGACTTTTGATGGTAGGCTACAAGGCGCGGGTGTGTAGGTACCTAGAATGAGCTTCACTGGTAAGCTACAAGGCGTGGGTGTGTAGGTACCTTGAATGAGTTCTGCTGGTAACCTACAAGGCTCGGGAGTGAAGGTACCTTGAATGAGAACTGCTGGTAAGCTACAAGGCGCGGGCATGTAGATACCTTGAATGTGTTCTGCTGGTAAGCTACACGGCTAGGGTTTGTAGGTACCTTAAATGAGAACTGCTGGTAAGCTACAAGGCGTGGGTGTGTAGGTAGTTTGAATATGAACTGCTGGTAAGCTACAAGGCGCGGATGTGTAGGTACCTTGAATGAGTTCTGCTGGTGGGCTACAGGGCTCGGGTGTGAAGGTACCTTGAATGAGAACTGCTGGTAAGCTACAAGGAGAGAGCGTGTAGGTACCTTGAATGAGTTCTGCTGGTAAGCTACACGGCGCGGGTGTGTAGGTACTTTGAATTTGAACTGTTGGTAAGGTAGAAGGTCCAGGTATGTAGGTACCTTGAATGAGAACTGCTGGTAAGCTACAAGGCGCGGGCATGTAGATACCTTGAATGAGTTCTGCTGGTAAGCTACAAGGCGTGGGTGTGTAGGTAGTTTGAATTTGAACTGCTGGTAAGCTACAAGGCGCGGATGTGTAGGTACCTTGAATGAGTTCTGCTGGTGGGCTACAGGGCTCGGGTGTGAAGGTACCTTGAATGAGAACTGCTGGTAAGCTACAAGGAGAGGGCGTGTAGGTACCTTGAATGAGTTCTGCTGGTAAGCTACACGGCGTGGGTGTGTAGGTACTTTGAATTTAAACTGCTGGTAAGGTAGAAGGTCCGGGTGTGTAGGTACCTTGAATGAGAACTGCTGGTAAGCTTCAAGGCGGGGTGTGTAGGTACTTGGATGGGTTCTGCTGGTGAGCTACAAGGCGCGGGTGTGTAGGTACTTGGATGAGTTCTGCTGGTAAGCTTCAAGTCTCAGGTGTGTATGTACCTTGAATGAGAACTGCTGGTAAGCTACAAGGAGAGGGCGCGTAGGTACCTTGAATGAGTTCTGCTGGTAAGCTACACGGCGCGGGTGTGTAGGTACTTTGAATTTGAACTGCTGGTAAGGTAGAGGGTCCGGGTGTGTAGGTACCTTGAATGAGAACTGCTGGTAAGCTTCAAGGCGGGGTGTGTAGGTACTTGGATGGGTTCTGCTGGTGAGCTATAAGGCGCGGGTGTGTAGGTACTTGGGTGAGTTCTGATGGTAAGCTTCAAGTCTCAGGTGTGTATGTACCTTGAATGAGAACTGCTGGTAAGCTACAAGGCGCGGGTGTGTAGGCACGTTGAATGAGTTCTGCTGGTAAGCTACAAGGCGCGGGTGTGTAGGTACCTTGAATGAGTTCTGCTGGTAAGCTAAAAGGCGCGGGTGTGTAGGTACCTTGAATGAGTTCTGCTGGTAAGCTACAAGGCGCGGGGTTGTAGGTATCTTTGAATGAGTTCCGCTGGTAAGCTACAAGGCGCGGGAGTGTACGTATCTTGAATTTGAACTGTTGGTAAGCTACAAGACGCGGGCGTGTAGGTAATTTGAATGAGTTCTGCTTGTAAGATACAAGGCGGGATGTGTATGTACATTGAATGAGTTCTGCTGGTAAGCTACAAGGCTCTGGTGTGTAGCTACTTTGAATGAGAACTGCTGGTAAGCTACAAGGCGCTGGCGTGTAGGTAACTTGAATGAGTTCTGCTGGTAAGAGAGAAGGCTCGGGTTTGTAGGCACCTTGAATGAGAAATGCTGGTAAGCTACAAGGTGCGGGTGTGTAGGTAGCTTGAATTTGAACTGCTGGTAAGCTATAAGGTGCGGGCGTTTATGTACATTGAATGAGCTCTGCTGGTAAGCTGCAAGACGCGGGTTGTAGGTATATTTAATGAGAACTGCTGATAAACTACAAGGTGCGGGCGTCTAGATACTTTAAATGAGTTCTGCTGGTAAGGTACAAGGCGAGGGTTTGTAGGTACCTTGAATGAGTTTTGTTGGTAAGCTACAAGACACGGGCTGTAGGTACCTTGAATGAGTTCTGCTGGTAAGCTACAAGGCGCGGGTGTGTATATACTTTGGTTAGTTCTGCTGATAAGCTACAAGGCGCGGTTTTTACAAGGCGCGCGTGAGTAGGTACCTTGAATAAGTTCTGGTGGCATGCTACAAGACGCGGGGGTGTAGGTACGTTGAATGAGTTCTTTTTGTAAGCTACAAGGCGGTGTGTTTAGGTACCTTGAATCAATTTTGCTGGTAAGCTACAAGACGCGTGGGTGCAGGTAACTTGAATGAGTTCTGCTGGTAAGCTAGAAGGTGCGGGCGTGTAGGTACATTCATTGAGTTCTGCTGGTAAGCTACAAGGTGCGGGTGTGTAGGTACTTGGATGGGTTCTGCTGGTAAGCTTCAAGGCGCGGGTGTGTAGGTACTTGGATGAGTTCTGCTGGTAAGCTTCAAGTCTCAGGTGTGTATGTACCTTGAATGAGAACTGCTGGTAAGCTACAAGGCGCGGGTGTGTAGGTACGTTGAATGAGTTCTGCTGGTAAGCTACAAGGCGCGGGTGTGTAGGTACCTTGAATGAGTTCTGCTGGTAAGCTGCAAGGCGCGGGTGTGTAGGTACCTTGAATGAGTTGTGCTGGTAAGCTACAAGGCGCGGGGTTGTAGGTATCTTTGAATGAGTTCCGTTGGTAAGCTACAAGACTCGGGTGTGTACGTACTTTGAATGAGTTCTGCTGTTAAGCTACAAGACGTAATGGTGCAGGTACCTTGAATGAGTTGTGCTGGTAAGCTACAAGACGTAATGGTGCAGGTACCTTGAATGAGTTCTGCTGGTAAGCGATAAGACGCTGGGGTGTAGGTACTTTGAATGAGTTCTACTGGTAAGCTACAAGACGCGGGCGTGTAGGTAATTTGAATGAGTTCTGCTTGTAAGATACAAGGCGGGATGTGTATGTACCCTGAATGAGTTCTGTATGGTAAGCTACAAGGCTTGGGTGTGTAGTTACTTTGAATGAGAACTGCTGGTAAGCTACAAGGCGCTGGCGTGTAGGTAACTTGAATGAGTTCTGCTGGTAAGATACAAGGCTCGGGTTTGTGGGCACCTTGATTGAGAAATGCTGGTAAGCTACAAGGTGCGGGTGTGTAGGTAGCTTAAATTTGAACTGCTGGTAACAGTGTTGCCACGGACCTCAAGAGAAAAAAAAGTATAAAAAAAAGTAAAAAAAAGTATAAAATGGGTAAAAAAAAGTATAAAAAAAAGTATCCACTAAAACACCTTTAAAATACCTTTAAAGTGGTAAAAATGATAAAAACGATAAAAACATTAATTATACAGTGCAACCTCGTTTTTTTGGGTCATGTTGTGATCAAACAAATCAGGCCGGTACCGGTAGATCACATAAACCTTGCTCGAATACATGGTATCATCTATAGCTGGGACTATTTTACCTATCGGAGTGTAAATGTAAATTTCTATGTTGTACGCAGAGGACGCTCCAAATATCGCACACTGAGTGGACCATCTGCCTGATTTTTTTCATCTCTTCTATACGCATATCCATGTTGCTACCAGCAACAAATTGTTTGAAATGAGTTTTATTTTCAGCCATATGGTTGGTTAGGTTTTGGGTAAACTCGGCCCCTTTGCCAAGTCGGCCCCTTGCAAAATCGGCCCTTTTTGGTCAAGTCGGCCCCGCAAACTCGACACCTCGTGAAAGTAAGGCCGGCCCCTCAGTCCTTTTTTAAGTCGGCCCGATCACACATACTTTTCCAAATTAAAATACAAAAGGCAATGATCACTGACGAGTCATCAAGAAAAAAAAAGGATAAAACAGGATAAATTTGGGGGAAAAAGTATGAAAAAAAGGATAATTCATATTTTGCTAGAGTCGAGAAAACATTAATGTTAATCATACTGTATCATTTTTTTGTAATTTATGATACTCGTTTTCACAGCGATTAAAAATCTTTGCATACCTGATTGTACTTTACAAATTTATAACGGAATCCGGTCAAATTGTGCCAAAAGAAGCGTTTTGAAAATTGGCTACTTAATATTTTTAAATGCCCCCATGTAGCCAATTTTTTGCGGATCGCCAAAAAAAAAAAAAAAAAAAAAAACCTAGAAATTAAGTGTTCAAAATTGGAAAGGAATCCGATCAAACTTGTGGGAGAAGAAGCATTTTGAAAATTAGACACCAAAAAATAAAAAAAATGCCTCCCAATTGGCCCATTTTGGGCGGATCGCCAAAATGAGTACTTTTTAAAAAGAGGCCTACCTAGAGAATATTCGTACCAATTTGCAAGAAAATCTAATCAAAATTGTGGGAGAAGAAGCATTTTGAACAAGTTTGTCCAAGGACAAAGTCCCAGCTTACGAAAAGCAATAAGACCAATTCCAGCGTGCATGAGCAAGCGAATTTTCCTGAAAAATTGGGCTTCAAAAAATGAGACGGCAAAGAGCTAGCTCAATAATTAATTTAGCACCGGATCAGAACATAGACCGATAAATGCATACAAAGATTTCTTTCCCAGAAAAATGGGAAACAGATTTTTTGTATCTCTGGTAGACTGGATAGTCTGCCATAGATACCTTCAAACAACGCTCGCATTTCGGACCAGTGCGCATATTTATGTAACTTGCCTTGATGCGCGGTTCTTATTCAGACAAGTGCGCATGTTTATTTAATTTTGCGTAGATGCGCGGCTCTCATTTTGGAACAGTGCACATGTTTATTTAACTTGCGTTGATGTGCGGTTCGCATTTCTGACGAGCGCCCATGTTTTTTTTTACCTTTTGTGAATGTGCGGTTCTTATTTCGGATCAGTGCGCACGTTTATTTACCTTGTGTTGATGTGTGGTTCTTATTTCGGATCAATGCGCATCTTTATTTACATTGTGTTGATGGGCGGTTCGTATTTCGGATCAGTGAACATGTTCATTTACCTTGTGTTGATGTGTGGTTCTTATTTCGGATCACTGCGCATGTTTATTTACCTTGCGTCGATGCGCGATTCTTATTCCAGACCAATACGCATGTTTATTGTACTTGCGTTGACGAGCGGTACTTAATTTGGACAAGTGCACAAGTTTCCATAGGTTGCCTTGATGCGCGGTTCGCATTTCGGACCAGTTTGCATGTTTATTTAACCTGCGTTGATGCGCGGTGCTTATTTTGGACCAGTTCGCATCTTTATTTATCCTCCGTCGATGCGCAGTTCACATTTCGGACCAATGCGCATGTTTATTTAACTTGCATCGATGCGGAGTACTTAAAAATTATCAAAATAAAAAAAAAGGATGAAAAGCGAAAATAAAAAGGATAAAAAAAAGGAATGAAAATTTTAAAAAAGTATAAAAAAGTATTTAAGGATAAAAAAGGATAATATCGGGCTTTTATAAAAAAGGATAATCCTTTTAAAAAAGGATGATGTGGCAACACTGTACATATCAAATTTCATTAAAATCCCTGCAGTTGTTCTTGAGATATCGTGTTAACAAACTCATTCCGATGGTGAATAATTTCCAGGATTTGGTAAATTTCAAAGCCCATTTTGTTCATTTTCCTTGGACCAACCTAACCCATTTACAATACCCAACCTTGTCAGTGCCCACAGAAGCTACATACCATTCATTAAAATCCTTGCAGCAGTTTTGAAGTTATCGTGTTAACAAGCTGTTGATGACAGACCCACAGACCAACACGCAGTCGATCGCATATATCAACAAGTCATCAGTGGAACTGATTATGTCCCCCGCCACAAAAACCCTATCTTATCAATCGAAGCAGAAGTGTAGGCTTGAGTGTTAACAAACTCATTCCAGTATGTGAGGGTTGTGAAAATTTCTTAAGTTCAGCTGGGCCAATGTTCTTGGGCCGACAGGGCTCATTTTCAATACCGACCTTTGTTGGTTCCAATACTTCCTATATGTAAAATATTTCAACAATCGATCCAGAAATGTAGGCTTGAGCGTGTTAACAAAATCATTCAAGTGAGTAAGGATTGGTAAAATTTGTGAAAAGTTCAGCTGGGCCAATGTCTTTTTGCCGACATGGCTCATTTACCATACAATCACTTGTTGGTTCCAATACTACTTATAGTTAAGACATCTTGTCAATCGATGCAGAAATGTAAGCTTGAGTGTGTTAACAAACTCATTCCAGTATGCAAGGGTTGTGAAAATTTCTGAAGTTCAGCTGGGCCAATCTCCTTAGGCCGATAGGGCTAACTTACAATAACGACCTTTGTTGGTTCCAATACTTCCTTTATGTAAAAGATTTCAACAATCGATCCAGAAATGTAGGCTTGAGTGTGTTACCAAACTCATTCAACTGAGTAAGGATTGGGAAAATTTGTGAAGTTCAGCTGGGCCAATGTCCTTGGGCCGACATGGCTCATTTACAACACCGATCCTTGTTCGTTCCAGTACTACCCATATATAGAATATCTTAACAATCGGTCGAAAAATGTAGGCTTGAGTGTGTTAACAAAAAAGGTGTCGACAGACGGACAGACAGACCCGAAAACTATAGTCCCCCGGTGGGGGACTGATAAGTACATTAATATACAAAGGAAATGAATAATAGAGACAGAGAGTAGATTAAAGTTTCCACTGAGATTTCGTTATCATTGTACTTAACCCTACAGCTGGTTAAGAAAAAGTATAAAAAGTAAAAAAAAATTTAAATTTTCGGCAAAAAAAGTATAAAAAAAGTAAAAAAAGTAAAAAAAAGTATAAATTTCGGGGTTGGTCAAAAAAAAAGTATAATACTTTTAAAAAAGTATAATGTGGCAACACTGTGGTAAGCTATAAGGTGCGGGCGTTTAGGTACCTTGAATGAGCTCTGCTGGTAAGCTGCAAGACGCGGGTTGTAGGTACCTTGAATGAGAACTGCTGGTAAGCTACAAGGTGCGGGCGTCTAGATACCTTAAATGAGTTCTGCTGGTAAGGTACAAGGCGAGGGTTTGTAGGTGCCTTGAATGAGTTTTGTTGGTAAGCTACAAGACGCGGGTTGTAGGTACCTTGAATGAGTTCTGCTGGTAAGCTACAAGGGTCGTGTTTGTAGGTACCGTGAATGAGAACTGCTGGTAAGCTAGAAACCGCGGGTGTGTAGGTACCTTGAATTTCAACTGCTGGTAAGCTCAAAGGCGTGGGTGTGTATGTACTTGGATGATTTGTGCTGGTAAGCTAAAAGGCGCGGGTTTGTAGGTAGCTTGAATCAGTTCTGTTAATAAGCTACAAGGCGCGGGTGTGTAAGTACCTAGAATGAGTTCTGGTAATAAGCTACAAGGCGCGGGTGTGTAGATACCTTGAATGAGTTCTGCTGGTAAGCTACAAGGCGCGGGTGTGTAGGTACGTTGAATGAGTTCTGCTAATAATCTACATGTCGCGGGTGTGTAGATACCTAGAACGATAACTGTTGGTAAGCCAGAAGGCGCAGTGTGTAGGTACCTTGAATAAGTTCTGCTGGTAAGCTACGAGAAGCGGGTGTGTAGGTACCTTGAATGAGTTCTACTGGTAAACAACAATGCGCGGTTGTATACGTACTTGGATGAGTTCTGCTGGTAAGCTTTAAGATACCTAGAACGATAACTGTTGGTAAGCCAGAAGGCGCAGTGTGTAGGTACCTTGAATAAGTTCTGCTGGTAAGCTACGAGAAGCGGGTGTGTAGGTACCTTGAATGAGTTCTACTGGTAAACAACAATGCGCGGTTGTATACGTACTTGGATGAGTTCTGCTGGTAAGCTTTAAGGCTCGGGTGTGTAGGTACCTTGAATGTGAACTGCTGGAAAGCTACAAGGCGCGGGGGTGTAGGTACCTTAAATGAGTTCTGCTGGTAAGCTTCAAGGCGCGGGTGTGTAGGTACCTTGAATGAGTTCTGCTGGTAAGCTACAAAGCGCGGGTGTGTAGGTACCTCTAATGAGTTCTGCTGGTAAGCTATAAGGCGCAGGGGTGTAGGTACGTTGAATGAGTTCTGTTGGTAAGCTACTAGGCGGTGTGTGTAGGTACCTTGAATCAATTTTGCTGGTAAGCTGCAAGACGCGTGGGTGTAGGTAACTTGGATGAGTTCTGCTGGTAAGATAGAAGGTGCGGGCGTGTAGGTAAACTGAATGAGTTCTGCTGGTAAGCTACAAGCGCGGGTGTGTAGGTACCACTAATGAGTTCTGCTGGTAAGCTATCAGGCACAGGGGTGTATGTACTTGGACGAATTCTTCTGGTAGGCTACAAGGCTCGGGTGTGTAGGTCCCTTGAATGAGAATTGCTGGTAAGCTACAAGGCGCGTCGTGTAGATATCTTGATGAGTTATGATGGTAAGCTACAAAGCGCGGGTGTGTAGGTACCTCTAATGAGTTCTGCTGGTAAGCTACAAGGCGAAGGCGTGTAGATTCCTTGAATGAGTTCTGTTGGTTAGCTATAAGGCGCGGGTTTGTAGGTACCTTGAATGAGTTCTGCTGGTAAGCTACAAGGCGCGGGTGTGTAGGTACCTTGCATGAGTTCTGCTGATAAGCTACAAGGCTCGGGTGTGAAGGTACCTTGAATGAGAACTACTGATAAGCTACAAGGCGCGGGCATGTAGATACCTTGAATGAGTTCTGCTGGTAAGCTACAAGGCTAGGGTTTGTAGGTACCTTAAATTAGAACTGCCAGTAAGCTACAAGGCGTGGGTGTGTAGGTAGTTTGAATTTGAACTGCTGGTAAGCTAAAAGGCGCGGATGTGTAGGTACCTTGAATGAGTTCTGCTGGTAAGCTACAGGGCTCGGGTGTGGAGGTACCTTGAATGAGAACTGCTGGTAAGCTACAAGGGGAGGGCGTGCAGGTACCTTGGATGAGTTCTGCTGGTTAGCTACACGGTGCGGGTGTGTCGGTACTTTGAATGGGTTCTGCTGGTAAGCTACCAGGCGTGGGTGTGTAGGTACCTTGAATGAGTTCTGCTGGTAAGCTACAAGGCTCGGGTGTGTAGGTACCTAGAATGAAAACTGTTGGTAAGCTACAAGGCGCGGGTGTGTAGGTACTTGGATGAATTCTGCTGGTAAGCTACAAGGTGCGGGTGTGTAGGTACTTTGAATTTGAACTGCTGGTAAGCGACAAGGTGCAGGTGTGTAGGTAGCTTGAACGAAAAAGGCAGGTAAGCTTTAAGGCGCGGGTGTGTAGGTACTTTGATGAGTTCTGCTGGTAAGTTTCAAGGATCGGGTGTGTATGTACCTTGAATGAGTTCTGCCGGTAAGCTACCAGGCGCGGGTGCGTAGGTACCTTGAATGAGTTCTGCTGGTAAGCTACCAGACGCGGGGGTGTAGGTACCTTGAATGAGTTCTGCTGGTAAGCTATAAGACGCGGGGGTGTAGGTTCCTTGAATGAGTTCTGCTGGTAAGCTACAAGAGGCGGAGGTTTAGGTACCTTGAATGAGTTCAGCTGGTAAGCTACAAGTCGGGATGTGTACGTAACTTGAATGAGTTCTGCCGGTAAGCTACAAAGACGCTGGGATGTAGATACTTTGAATCAGTTCTGATGGTAAGCGACAAGGCGCGGGTATGTAGGTACCTTGAATTTGAACTGCAGGTAGGCTACAAGATTCGGGTGTGTAGGTACTTTGAATGAGTTCTGCCGGTAATCTACAAAGACGCTGGGATGTAGATACTTTGAATCAGTTCTGATGGTAAGCCACAAGGCGCGGGTGTGTAGGTACTTTGAATTTGAACTGCTGGTAAGCTGCAAGGTGCGGGTGTGTAGGTAGCTTGAATGAAAACTGCTGGTAAGTTTCAAGGCTCCGGTGTGTATGTACTTGGATGAGTTCTGCTGGTAAGCTTCAAGGTTCGGGTGTGTATGTACCTTGAATGAGTTCTGCTGGTAAGCTACAAGGCGGGGTGTGTAGGTAACTTGAATGAGTTCTGCTGGTAAGCTACAAGGCGGGGTGTGTAGGTAACTTGAATGAGCTCTGCTGGTAAGCTACAAGGCGCGGGTGTGTAGGCACTTTGAATTTGAACTGCTGGTAAGCTACAAGGTGCGGGTGTGTAGGTATTTTGAATTTGAACTGCTGGTAAGCTACAAGGTGCGGGTGTATAGGTAGCTTGAATGAAAACTGCTGGTAAGTTTCAAGGCTCCGGTGTGTATGTACTTGGATGAGTTCTGCTGGTAAGCTTCAAGGTTCGGGTGTGTAGGTAACTTGAATGAGTTCTGCTGGTAAGCTACAAGGCGGGGTGTGTAGGTAACTTGAATGAGCTCTGCTGGTAAGCTACAAGGCGCGGGTGTGTAGGCACTTTGAATTTGAACTGCTGGTAAGCTACAAAGTGCGGGTGTGTAGGTACTTTGAATTTGAACTGCTGGTAAGCTACAAGGTGCGGGTGTGTAGGTACTTTGAATTTGAACTGCTGGTAAGCTACAAGGTGCGGGTGTGTAGGTACTTGGATGAGTTCTGCTGGTAAGCTGCAAGGCGCGGGTGTGTAGGTACCTTGAATGAGTTCTGCTGGTAAGCTACAAGACGCGGGCGTGTGGGTACCTTGTATGAGTTCTGCTGGTAAGCTACGCGGTGCGGGTGTGTAGGTACCTGCGTAGGGTTCTGTTAGTAAGCTGCAAGGCGCGAGCGTGTAGGTACCTTGAATGAGTTCTGCTGGTAAGCTACGCGGTGCGGGCGTGTATGTACCTGCGTAGGGTTCTGTTAGTAAGGTGCGAGGCGCGAGTCTTTACGTACCTGGGTTGGGTTCTGTTAGTAAGCCGTTGTACTTGAGCTGAAAGATCAAAATATTAACAGTGGTAAGTTATTCAGCACATATAAAGTGCAGCGGGTTTCTCCTGAAAACGTGGGGCTCGAATAAAATCTCACATGACGTCCGTGAAGGGTGAGGGAGTGGGGGGGGGGGGGGTGGAAGGGGTAGCAACCAGCATTGCAGTCTCTTGTCTTAATCAAGTGAAAGTGAAAATTTTCTTCTTTATACATATTTACTTTTTTTTAAACACAGCTCAGAGCGATTTGTCCAGATACAGTTTCTTCATTGTTGTTTACACGTTGATTTTTAATTTGTTGATTTATAATATACATTACACTTTACATTATTATTTTACACAGCCATGTAGAGCACGGCATCACACTTATGACTCTCAGAAAATAAAACTGCCTTGATTTCAAAGCCGATGCGATGAGCCTGAAGTACTGCGTCGAGGACTAGAGCGTATTTCTGCACTTCATTCCTCAAGGTTTTTTCTAGCCTGGTTTTTGAGGTGGTGCCTGGAATCAGGCCGGCGACCTCTATGACGCTGCTCGTCGCGAGCTGCTCCACTGTAAAATCACGAGAGAAAAATAAAACATTCTAGGCCTAAGCAGTGTTATTTTTACACTTGAGGATTTTCAATCCGTTAGTTTTTTATTGAATTCGTACGATCCGGTAAAGTATTTCTGTATGATTCTTTTTTCACCAAAACCTTGTCATGCGAACTCCTCTGAGACCGCTAGGGCTAGGATAGTCATATTTGGCAGAAACATGATGCAGCATGTCCAGTTGGTTCACCTCAATTATTATAGAAATTGAACAACATTTTATATGCAAAAATGGACATGGCAATTTTGTCACTGAAGTCCACAGTTAATGCACATGGCATGATATCAGCGCAGTCATATTGGTCGTCCAGCTGCCCACAATGAGAGCGATTAAAGCATGTGTGGACTATGAACTGTAGCGTTCTCCTCACTTGCTAAAGAGTGTATATATATATATATATATATATATATATATATATATATAAAGAGAGAGAGAGAGAGAGAGAGAGAGAGAGAGAGAGAGAGAGAGAGAGAGAGAGAGAGAGAGAGAGAGAGAGAGAGCACACAAAACACCCGGGTGTGGCTTATACACCAATGTGGCTTATTTCATTTAGGAAAATTGGACGATTTGGTAATAAAGCACTGGTAAATTTTATCTATCTTTATTTTAGATCGTTGTTTTCGTACAATGCTTAAAAAGTCGCCCCAACCTGTTCTGCACCTATCTGCTATGAAATGCAAGATAAAAGTATTCTACAAGCTACTAAACTGATCGTGTAATCTCTCACAAATGAGTGTTCTCTAGCTCACTGGTTAGCAATAAATACACTGCATCAAAACCATACCAAAACGAAATACAAATCATGAAACGATAAATTGATGCGATCGGCTTTGCTCGGGTCCACTGAGAGTCACCGAGGGTTCAATCCTTCGAAGCCACTGTTGTCGGCATCGTAATGGAAGAGAGAGAGGACTTCGGGAGTATTTACTTTGAACTTGCCTACTTACAGGACAAGTATGTACCGGGATATACTGTCTGGATGACGTCAATGAAATTGTGAGGTAAATACAAGCACCTGATAACCTACTAGTAAAAGTAACGATTTTAATATTTTTTTATTTATTTTTAATCATAATTTTGTTCTTATTTTCTTATTTTATCATTAGTTCAAAAGTAGAAGTTGACAAAGTGAATATTATATCTACATTATATATCAAAAAATATTTCCCCCCATTTTTTTTTTTTGGGGGGGGGGGGGTGGGGGGCTTATACACCGGAAATTACGGGGTATGTTGTTTTATTTTTAATTTTTATTTTAGTTCATGCTATTTGACGTAGGGAGATGAAATTTGGCTCATAGATAGAGGATGGTGAGACGTCGTGAAATGCGCCAAATTTTTTACCATGGCCTTCAAGGTCAAGGTCAAATAGAGGTCAAGTATTTTTTAACCTCGAAGTGGTTTCCAGAAAACTCTTTCTACAACGTTTAACGTAAGAAGACGGCATCTGGCAAAAGTATAGAGGGTAATGAGGGTAAATTCCGCAATTTCTTTTATACCTTGAGTTCAGAATCGTATTTTTTTGTGGCCCCAAATATAGTTTTCGCTACTCGGTAGCAAAAACAGCCCAGTTTCATCTTGATTTATTCCTGCTTTCAACCATAACACCGCAAAAGTAACGCACAGGATCAACAGAAACAGGCTGGAATGGTTAAATCATTGTTGCATCACATGTCTTGCTATGTATCTTCATTTCAAAGTAACAACAACATTATGGGCCGATGCTAAGAGCAGCTTACCTAATCTTATCATGATTTCCACAGGGAAGTTTTGCAGCACGATGCCGTCCCTCCAAGCCAACTTGCAATCAACAACGGTGCTTGCTGAAAATGGCAAAGTGATAACTTAATTTCTGCACTGAAATTCCTTAATTCTTTCGATGATGTGATAAAACCAGCAGTAGAGAAATTAAAAACGTTTAAACTGGATCAAAAGGGGCAAAAACACTTCTACAAACTAGAACCCAAGTTTACAGAAGTTTTGAGAGAGAGAATCTGGCCGTACCTGCTAGCTGCGAGATGACGGTCGGTGGAAGGGGGTGGAAGAAGTGATACGTCATCACGTAGACGTTGTGTGACTTGAGGAACTCCACTTCTCTCGTTGTCAAGTAACCCGCGAAATACGGGTTCTGCATGGCCAAACAAAAATACAAACAAATAAATAAAAAATAAATAAAAACATTTTCCCGAAAGCGTACTTTGGAAGCATATTAGCTGTGTTTCTCTACCGTGAAAAACAAAAAAAAACAAAAAAAACAGAAAAACAGAGTCAACTTCATACAGCTGTAATTGCAATTAGCCGCCAACCCATTCATGCTACCACATGTCTAAAATATTCCGCATGCTCATTCCTCAACGCACCGGTGGCACTTCCGTCGGCAGACAAGCTACACACGCTGACGTGTTTTCATTTAAGAGGAGGCCTGAATTTTTCATCATCGCTTTCCAATCGTGTTCCTGTGCAAACATAACACATATAGTTTGAACTTTAATCCAAATTTAAAAAAAGCAAGAAGAAAACTCTTGTGTTCTGGAACATACACAACAGTAATACTGCTCTTCAATATATTTTGTGACAATAAATATGATAAAAAAAAAAACGATATTTACATGTTACAGCCGAAGTGTCAAATCAGCGAATAGGCGGATGTCACAGGTCAAGTTTTATCTGCTGGATAACTTACAGTAAAATTTATGTTCCTTATTTTGTCAAAAGCCCAAACTTAATGTCTCTGCAATCTATAAACAAGATTTCCGCAAAGCCTCTATGACCCGAGTGAGTGAGCCGACCGCCGTGCTCACTGTTGTTACTACCTGGCTGGCGTCTGCCGTTGCTAGCCACGCCGCTAACTGGCCCTGGCTGCCCGCATCCTTCCTAACATTTGCAGCCTGATCTGCGAATGTTATGATACAAACATGTATTCATACAGTCTGCTCTGTAATCACTTTTACCAAATTTCTGTTGATTCGATCTCCAATTTTGGGCCATGAGTAACAAAGATATATTTTCTCAACAGATTTTCACATCATTTTCAACAAGGTATGACTTGATTATTTTGTTGTTACAAATCGGCATCGTCGCACATCTATATCATAGTATAATTGCATTTGGCCATAGTTTATTGAATTCGTGCAACTAAGCTGTTTCCGTACAATTCCATTTTTCCGTCACGCAAACTCCCCTGAGACGGCTAGGGCCAGCGTGACCAGATATGACAGAGACATACCGTACTATGTCTAGTTGGTCCAACTTAGAAATTCATAACATTTTATGTGCAAATTTGGTTTTGTTTGTTTGGTGTTTAACATCCCGTTCACCATCTATGATGGTTAGAAAGAAATTCCGATTAGTCGCCTCCTACGCCATGCACGAAACAGCGGGCGTATTCTTAAGAACCCCCAAACCCACAGGGGGGAGCATAAATGGACACTGAAATTTTGTCATTGAGGGTCATTATAAGGCAGGCGAATCCCGGTCATCTGCCCCCCGGTCAACTGCCCCCCCCTGTCATCTGCCCCCTTTTTTTGCAACCCGGTCGACTGCCCCCGCCCCCTTCAAAGTGGAGGGGTGGTCATTTGTGCCCTCCATATACTATTTTTTCTTGGGTTCTTGGCTTACAAAGACACAATAAATAAAATATTATTAATTTTATTTAATGTATTGAACCTCGGCAAATTGCAATTCAACAACAAATTATTGATCTATTCATCTCTGTTTACGGATCAGTCTCTCCTAAGATCAATTGGTGAAGAGATCAATCGTTTTTTACATCCCTGTTACTGAGCGACAATTAACAGATCAATCGTTATTTATATCTATTTCAACCAGCGACAAAGAACAGATCAATCGTTTCTTAGATCTCTTTTTGTTCAGAGATGATGAATAGATCAATAATTTTTCACATCTCTTTATTTTAACTAGAGTTGAAGATCAATGAAGATCAATTGTTTCAGAGACGAAGTAGACAGGGACATCACAATTGCCTAATTTTTTAAAGATTTTTTTTTTCACTAAAAAAAAGGACGGTGGTGGGGGCAGATGACGACCCCGTCAAATTGCAGGGGGGGGGGGGGGCAGTCGACCGGACTGCAAAGGGGGGGGGGTGCACTTGACTGGGGGGCAGTTGACCGGGGGCGGCAGATGACCGTTTACCAAGGCATGCACATGCTACGAAAAAGCTATCCCATACTTTGTGTCATTTTCAAGCGACCATCCATTACCAGTACCAGCCTAAATTCCCCGTAAGTATTAACACGACTATATTCTTTTTTATTGGGTGGGTGGGGAGGGAGAGGGGGGTTTCCGATCCGGACAGTTTTGCGACGTCTTTTTTTCGACGTCTCCACAATCGCCCATTTTCCAAAATACATTCAAAGTTGCGGCAGAGACGTTAATTGAGCATCTCAAAAAGTTGGGTGTTAGAGAACGAAAATAAAAAACGTTTAAAGATCATTTTTATCAAACGGATGTCCAATGGATGCTGAAGACGTTGAGTAGGCGTTGATCTGTGATCGTACATGTGTTCACAACTAAATTACAAGTGCATACACGGTTACTTATCCAACATCTATTCAGCGCTGTGTCAAAGACGATGATTTATGGTCGGACCAAAACTAAAAATACAACCAGATTCAGTGTTGCACCTTGGCCTGGTACTGACGCAACCTCAAATCATCGTTTTTTTTACGTCAGAATGTTTACTGGGATATAACATATCAAAAGCTGTGCTGCTATGTTGAGTTTTGATGCAACCGGCAACTTGGCATGACTTTTAACACAAATTTTGAAGAATTCTGAATTTTTAAGTATTCACAGAGGTATTTTTGTGGCTCCAAGTGCAATTTTCGCAAAGACGGTCGAGTTAATCTTTGTTTAGTTTAAAACCATGGCTGCAGAGACTCTGGGCGACTCCATTTAATAACTTCGATTTTTACCAATTAATCCGCACATTGCGCAAGTACCTGCACACCGATTGACTACGTCATTCAAGGTCTCTGCAAACCATTCCGGATCCTTGGAAACCAATCCAGATTCGCTCTTATCGTTGTTGTAAATCCGTGTTGGTATATGAACTACAATGCCCTGTGGAAATAGTTGTACATAAAAACATAAGGTTATACACAGGAAGCTAACACAGTCCCTGATTCCCGACAACAGGAAGCTAACACAGTCCCTGACGCCAGACAACAGAAAGCTAACACAGTCCCTGACGCCAGACAACAGGAAGCTAACACAGTCCGTGACGCCATACAATAGGAAGCTAACACAGTCCCTGACGCCAGACAACAGGAAGCTATCAAAGTCGCTGACGCCAGACAACAGGAAGCTAACAAAGTCCCTGATGCCAGACAACAGGAAGCTAACACAGTCCCTGACGCCAGAAAACAGGAAGCTAACACAGTCCCTAACGCCAGACAACAGGAAGCTAACACAGTCCCTGACGCCAGACAACAGGAAGCTAACACAGTCCCTGACGCCAGACAACAGAAAGCTAACACAGTCCCTGACGCCAGACAACAGGAAGCTAACACAGTCCCTGACGCCAGACAACAGAAAGCTAACACAGTCCCTGACGCCAGACAACAGGAAGCTAACACAGTCCCTGATGCCAGACAACAGGAAGCTAACACAGTCCCTGACGCCAGAAAACAGGAAGCTAACACAGTCCCTAACGCCAGACAACAGGAAGCTAACACAGTCCCTGACGCCAGACAACAGGAAGCTAACACAGTCCCTGACGCCAGACAACAGAAAGCTAACACAGTCCCTGACGCCAGACAACAGGAAGCTAACACAGTCCCTGACGCCAGACAACAGAAAGCTAACACAGTCCCTGACGCCAGACAACAGGAAGCTAACACAGTCCCTGATGCCAGAAAACAGGAAGCTAACAGTCCCTGACGCCAGACAACAGGAAGCTAACACAGTCCCTGATGCCATAAAACAGGAAGCTAACACAGTCCCTGACGCCAGACAACAGGAAGCTAACACAGTCCCTGACGCCAGACAACAGGAAGCTAACACAGTCCCTGACGCCAGACAACAGAAAGCTAACACAGTCCCTGACGCCAGACAACAGGAAGCTATCAAAGTCCCTGACGCCAGACAACAGGAAGCTAACACAGTCCCTGACGCCAGACAACAGGAAGCTTACACAGTCCCTGACGCCAGACAACAGGAAGCTAACACAGTCCCTGACGCCAGAAAACAGGAAGCTAACACAGTCCCTGACGCTAGAAAACAGGAAGCTAACACAGTCCCTGACGCCAGACAACAGGAAGCTATCAAAGTCGCTGACGCTAGAACACAGGAAGCTAACACAGTCCCTGACGCTAGACAACAGGAAGCTATCAAAGTCGCTGATGCCAGACAACAGGAAGCTAACACAGTCCCTGACGCCAGAAAACAGGAAGCTAACACAGTCCCTGACGCCAGACAACAGGAAGCTATCAAAGTCGCTGACGCCAGACAACAGGAAGCTAACACAGTCCCTGACGCCAGAAAACAGGAAGCTAACACAGTCCCTGATGCCAGACAACAGGATAGTCCAGACAACTCTTAAAAGGAAATACTTAAAACCAAGCTTTAATTTAACTATCTTTGCCTACAAGTGAAAAAAAACACTACAGTTGGTTGGTTGGTTGGTTGGTTGGTTGGTTGGTGTTTAACGTCCCGTTCACCACTTGCTAAAGGAACAAGTGGGAGAAAAGGAAGGAAGAATGAAGAAATAGTAAAAGAAGAGATTAGAAAGAAATTCCTATTAGTCGCCTCTTACGCCATGTATGGAACAGAACGCAGTGGGTGTATTCTTGACATCCCCCCCTACTCCAGAGGGGGATGTTTGAATTGTTGTTTCCATGGACTTAAAGAAAATTTTTCAACAATTTTTTTCCAGGTCTGCCGACCCCGGCCTTACTATGACCGCCTATTTCGGCAATGGGGGTTACCCGCCTAGGGCTAGGACAACTTGTATATTCGACACGGCAGTCTTCTCCATCCAACGCTATTTGATTGATCCTACAGCCACAGTGTGGTTAACCTAGACTACCAGCCGTTATTGATCGCGGCGGGCCAGTTCACGACCGCCCTTCTTGGGCCGAAGATAAGGAATCGAAGGCATGTACTGGTAAACCCTTAGCAGAATATATATTTGAAAGGTGTACCTAAGAGACAAGAAGTGCCAATAGCCAGGTATCCGCTCTCCTTACACTAAGGGATACAACCCACGGAAGAGTGCGTTCTTATGACTGGTACTATCACCAGCTACTGTAAGATCTCCTGGTGGACGCACAACAGGCTGCCACGCTTTTATGCGGTTTGTGTGGGGATGGTGTAACACAGGTCTTTATTGGTTCCTGCCGTGGTCTTTAACAAGGGTGTAAAAGAGTTAATACCGTGTCTGGAGCACTACAATTAAGTAAACCCCAGAAGATCCAAAATGTTAAAGGTTAAACGAGAAGGTAACGAAAGATTTCTTTATTTCAATTAAAAAGACATCAGATTTATCAGGAAATGGGTTTCATTCAACTATTATTCTGGAAAGATATTATTATGCGGAAAGGGATTATTGTCAATGTAGCGTTTTAAGAAAATAAAATGCGTTTTTATGTGTTATTGGAGATTAACTTCAGCAATGACGCCATTAATGATATACATGTCAGAGACATGTTCAACGCGCGCACTGAACAATCAAAACAACTCCACGTGTTTCCCATGTGTTTTCGTTTGTTTATTTACCTTTTCCAATCACACTAACTACGTCAGCAGTCCACATCATCAACCTGTTACTCATATTACTTTGAGCGCCGCAACAAAGCACTGTGAATTGTCAAAGATATGAGCGGGCAGGTTGGGTCGGGTTGCCGTAGGCTTATTGGCGTTATTGCTGAGGTATCAGGTTAATCTCCAGTAACACATAAAAATATGCTTTAATTTCTTAAAACGTCACTTTTAATGCATTTTGCAGTAAACTTAACCCAGCAATGCTGGAAATAATCTAGACGTTGAACAGGAGGTGAGCGTCTTTGGGAATCCGGGACAAAACGGCGACGGCCAGAACGACGACGGCCAGAACGGCGACGGCCAAAACGGAGAAGGCCAAAACGGCCACGGCCAAAACGGCGATGGCCAAAACGGCGACAAGTGCAACCCTGGACAAAACGGCGACGTAGATTAATAATGTAATGTTGAAAATCAAAATACAAAGAATAGTGTTGCCAGATAAATCAATTCATTTCTACTTGAAGATAAGTATAATCTGAACCAATATTTAAATTTTAAGGGCAAAATAAAACGTATGATTTAACACCTATTTTCTCTATATTCATAAGTGCAATTATGTGATAATCCATCGTGTGGTGGGGGGGGGGGGGAGTAATTAAGAACATTTTGAAAGACACTTGTATTTAGCGACTGTGCCCACTAATCCGTTTTTGCACGTGAATCCACATCAATGAAAGGCAAAATAAAACGCCTTTAGAAGGATTTCGGATTATCAGCAATGAAAGACAGATATTTTAATCACCTTAATGAGCTAATCCTTTTGCATCGGTTATGTGAAGTGTTGTTATTATATATACGAATCCACACAAATGAAAGATAAGATTAGATTGGTAATGCCAAAATTTTTCATCTGCCCGACGAATGCGTCACTTGTTGACAAGGACCACGACCTTGAGTAAATGCATGCAGTGATCATTACTCATGTAACTGCTCATGGTAAAAATCAACTTCCGAGCACCTTGTCTGCTCGACAAAGACGAGGCTAAGTTACTAAACCTACTCCTAGCTGCCCCCCCCCCTTACTCTTTTTTAAGAAAAATCTTAGCAAACAACAAAATTTCCTTCCACCATCACTAGCAGCTATCTGTCAACTCAACGAACCCAGTTATGATAACAGAGAACATTCCAGAAGCTTTATGTCAGACAATTCAAGGTAACGGGTGTTGGTATAATGAAGCATCCCAATCGCATATACAACACTCATATAAAAACTTGGCGTGACAAATGAAGGTGTGCATGACAAAGTATAAGCCCCCCTCACCCACCACGCGAAAAGTTCACACTGCAATGTCTGGCTGTCGAGCGAGCAGTTCGCCTCGCCATTACTAATGTCTGACATTATTTCTTGGACTCTGCTTTGGCATCTGTCTTAGCTCGAGCTTTGTTACCGCGCTCCCCTCTGTAGCGACCATCCCGCGATTGCCGTTTGCTACAACCACTAGCGCTAACAAAAATGTGCATTTGAGGGTGATCTCTTTTGGTGCCAAATCTTTCATGTGCAGGAACGGACCTTTCTACCAAAAAATCCAGCACCAGCCGTATATCCCACTGAACTACCGTTCGCAGCGCGACCGACCGTTGTAACTTGAAGTTTCGCAGAAGATGCTTGTCGGAGCCGGCATCGAACCCTGCAAACTTGTTTAGGACGGCTGAAATAGCTGATCTATAGCCCTCGATAATGCGTACTGAGAGGCGACGTTCTTCAAACAAATAGATGAGGAAATCGGCTATCACTGGCGATGTTGAGGCGAATGGATCTAGTTCGCGCCGCGAACAGAAAAAACCCGAACAATTTCCATTGTGACAAGTACACCGAAGCCGTGGAGCCCGCATGTATTTTGTCCAGCCGTGACTGTCCTTTCTCGGAAAATCCCAGCCACTTAGCTAACCATTGCCGATGCACCAAAACAACAGGCGGAAGAGATGGGCTTTGGATTGACATAATTCCAATGAGATTGGCGCAGCATCCCTGGCGTTACCGGAATCTCTGTCTGGCAGACAAAGCAACGCTGCAGTAGCAGAGGGAGCCACTTCGCCTCTGGCAGACGGGGAGCAGCCAGCAGTATTCTCCGCTTGGGCAGTTCTTGTATTTTCTGTATTGTTTGTGCCAGTAAAGCTGTCGGTGGAGACAGAAACAATACTCTTCGGCCAATCCCATTGCAACGCATCGATCCCCTCGGCTTGTTTGTCCGGACATGGTGACACATACTGGGGAAGCTGGGTTGTCAGGCTATTCGCAAACAAGTCCACCTGTGCTTGCCCCCATGGAGACTGGCTTTGTATCCACTGAAATGATTGGCGTGACAGTGTCCATTCCGTCGACATAATTTTCCCCCCTCTGGACGCCAGGTTCGCCACCACGTTGTGAAATCCCATGATGTAATTCGGAACAATTTGGAACTGATGTTGTTGCGCGAACTGCAAAATTTCCTTTGTCAACGACATTAGCTCGCAAGAACGTGTGCCTCCCTTCCTCTTCAGATAAGTAACCGTCGTAGAGTTGTCGATGAGGAAGAGTACCGCGTCGCAGTGCAATCTCTTGCGTAGAAGTTGGCAGGCTTGCTTGACTGCCCACATCTCTTTGACACTGATGTGCGCATTCTGCATGTCGTCGCTCCACTCACCCGACCAGGTGTGACCATCGAAGAAGACACCCCAGCCAGTTGTCGAAGCATCTGTCTTTACTGGGCTGGCTAAGGCATTCCCATCGTCAGATTGTTGCGATCGCTTTACCACTGGCGATCCGCGAGCGCCGCTGTCGTCAGCTGGGTACAGCATCCTTGGGTGTGACCGTGAAACAGTGCTCGTCGAACATGCTTTCCAATCTGTCCAGCGAAGGTTTGGAGTGCCTAAAAATGACTTGAATCTTCTCTGCTATCTGTTTTACTCTGTCTTCGGTCGTAAAACACAGCCCTCTCTTGAAGTCGAACATGTCGCCCAAGAATGTAATCACTCGCGTAGGCATGAGCTCTGACTTGGCGAGGTTTACTTTTAGTCCGACATCCAAGCACTGCTGTACCAATGTTTGCATTTGCTCGCGTGACAGTGCTATGAGAAGCCAGTCGTCTATGTACTGGAATAACAAACATGGCTTTTTCCCTCCCCCACTTCTTGAGTACGGTTATCACCACGGTGAATACCCAGGGTGCTGGAGCGAGGCCGAACGGGCGGGCGAGGAACCAGTACTTTCTCTCGTTGACGCAGGAACACAGGTATCTCCAGCTGGAGGGATGCATGGGTATGTGAAAATTACGCATCTGTGAGATCGACTGATGTGGCCCACATGCCGGTCGGTATTGCGTCCCGAGTGACGTGATTCGTGTCTGAAACGTGGGCACTTGCAGAAGCTCGTTGAGCGCTGACGGATCGAAGATCAGTCGCCACCCCCCTGATTTTTTTCGACCGCAGAAACACACGGCTGTTAAACCCGCGTTCGTTTTCTGGCACCTCTGCAATCGCTCTTTTGCCCAACAAGTCTTGAATCACGGTTTGCAAGGCAATACCTTTCTCGCTCCCTGGCGGATGTGCCGTGGCGAGGTTGGGTGGGGGATGGAGGGTGAGTGGGGGGGGGGGGGGGGGGGTGAGGAGACGACTGGAAAGACGGCGTGAGAAATGGAAGTTGGTAACCGTAACGCAGCCATTTTATCACTTTCTTCGGGGCCCCATTTCTTTCCACTTAAGTCAAAATGTTTCAGTCTTCCTGCAACGACCCAGCTGTCTGAGCAATTTCCAACTGGTCTTGTAACGGAAGGTTTTAAAGTCTGTTCGTCGCGCAGAGGATCTACCTACGCTTCTGCGCGAGAAAATCTGTGATTGCTAGCTGCTCTGAATGTTTCTCTGCGGCTTGGGTGTGTCGTCTGGGCGCGGCCTCTTGGCTCTGAGTTGCTGCTTGTGTCCCTGAGCTGCTAGGCGTTTCGCCTTGTGTGACCCCCCCCCCCCCCCCCCAATATGTCTGGGACAATGCTGCCAGATGGCCTGTTGCATGAACTTATCCTTAAGTGAGTCTTTAAACTCGGACGTCAGGCGAGTCAAGGGGCGAGCGGAAAGAGTTCAGTCTGTTCAGTAACTGGTAACCCCTCAATGCTGCGGCCTCCTCCGTGCCCAGTAATGAATGATGAAGCAGAGCATCCCGGCGTGATCCTACCGTGCCAACTAATGCTCGCCTTACAGTTGAGACATGTTGCACGGCGCCCGGGCAATGGAGTGTATCAGATTATCACCGATGCGTCATCGGGTGACAGTGTTGGCATAACAATATCTGACAGCGCGACTAGGGCGAAATCTTAGAATAAGAGGATGTTGCTCGAGCGCCGCGACCACTCTTCGAACTTGCGTGCATCGGCGTCGACGAGGTGCACATCCGTGTAACGATGACTCCGCTGGATGAACGGCAAACGTTCTTTCAGCGGTTGCAGTGCATTCGATGATTTGCCTTCCGATCGAGTCGAATTTCTTTTCGAGGCATCACGTGATTCCCTGTCGCGAAGGACACGTTCAGTTCCTCTGCCCCACGATCTTTTTCTACTTTCGTGAATTCACCTCCGCCCCCTTGGTGGGAGGGGCCGATGTGATTGCGGATGAATCCGGTGCCTTTAAAATTGTTACGTTGGGCGACTGAGAGGTAGACAATGCGGCGGGAATGATACAAGTTTTCTTAGCTGTCATTGCAACTTGCTCCCGTGGTGCGTGGCCGGAAGAACTTGTCGCCGGAATAGTTTGTGTGTTTTTGCAGATTGTTCGTCTACTGCCGTGGGCGTTGAGATAAATCCTGGCAGGCTTTGTTGTTGCATTAGCGAGGCAAGCACATTCCAGCTTCTTACCAGTTCGCTGTCCAACAGCTCCACGTTTGCGTTTAGAGAGGTGGAAGGCACCGCCGATGACGGCAATCACAGCGCTATATCAGGACTACCCTGCCACATTTTACTGAAATGGGCCATTCCAGTTTGAATCCCTAGTGGGATCATAAATGAGTGCACAGCTGATAGGCACGAGCAGGATTCGAACCCCCAGATCTTAAGGCGAACGCTCTACAAACAGAGTCAGAGTCTTTTGCGCTTCTACGCACTACGTTGTGAGATCGTTTGTTTATTTGTTCTGTGTTTAACGTCCCGTTCACCAACTAGGATGGGTATATTAGGACGCACTAGCTGGAGAAACATTGATTGATTGATTAGTTTAACGAAACAAGTGGGAGAAAAAGAAGGAAGAATGAAGAAATAGTAAAAGAAGAGTTAGAAAAAAAGAAGAAATCCCTATTAGCTGCCTCTTACGCCATGTACGGAACAGAACGCAGTGGGTGTATTCTCAAGATTCCTCCACTGTACACTGTACCTGTACATACAAAACACCTTCGCGTGATAAACACACAGTTGCACATACAGAAACATCGCTCGTACAGACAGAAGCTTTTACCCCACAAAACCGGAAATGAATTTCTGATATTTATCAGTCACAAAAACCGTTAAGTTTTTGGTTTACCGAGGAGGCGGATTAGTATGAGGTGTTGGAGGCCACAAACATATTATAGCACCCCAGGCTTACTGCAACTCTATGCACGGGCAGAACTGTCACGCAAAAACTATCAATCGCACTGCCAAAACATGGTCTGACAGCGGTTTATGTTGTGGATTTGCACTTGTATTGTTCTTTAGATCCCTTTCAACTGCTATGGTCATATCGGGATCCCCCCTGCCACATTATACTGAAATGGGGCATTCCAGCCCTCCTTCTAACCCTTATATGTGGAGTGCCGCACAGGGTTGCAAGGAGGAGTCCCAATTTTATAGTCTTAGGTATGACCCGATCGGGATTTGAACACACGATCTTCCAGTCTCGAGGAGGACACTCTAACCACTAGGCCACCAGGGCTGGTTTTATGTTGTGGAAACAGAGTCACGTGACCTTCGTTAGCTGATTTAAAGAACCAAGAAAGCGCAAAACTGCCAAGTTTACGAAGGCAAAAAAAAAAAAAAACAAAAACAAAACATGTATGATGCGCATTATCAGACCGTGAAAAGCGCAAACGAGGATTAATGTGGACCGGAATCCACCCCGAATATGTTGTCTTGTGAGAAGAGCACCTAGATGGCGCTGAGTGACCCAGTTTTAAGGCTGTGATGAACGGCCTACAACTGCGTTATTGCTCCGTGCGGGGAGAAAACGGAAATAGACTACTAGTACTAGAGTGTGCTCTCCACAAAACTAGTAAAACCGGGCCAAATCTCCTGTGTGCAGCCTGAGAAATGACTTGCAGCGTAAGCTTATCTTCGCTCTACAAGGCGGCTGGCGAGGGAAAAGAATCCACTTCAGTGCGCCACGAGACCGAATTCTCAAACTGGATCACTAACTAGCAAGAAAAACAAAACGAGGAATGATCCGTTGGCGACTGAAGGGCGTAGAGGGGCGAAACCGCGTGCCCTTAGCATTTAGATCTCGGCTGGCTTCCACAGCACACAGTTGCCAAAATACAGACCGAGGTATACAGTATCAGAGACAGCTTAACCCACAAAAGAACACTTACATTTGTGTAATGGTCCGTAAATATCCCATCAAAATCCAGAATAAGTGTTAAAAATCACTGAAAACAAATATACCAGAGACAAAGCGCTGTTGTATGAAAAGCGCGAAAAGAAATACGAGTGACAAGTTGATGACGTGGATTGCTGACATAGCGTTATTGGAAAAGGTACATTAACAAACGAAAACACGTGGGAAATACGTGGAGTTGTTTTGATTGTTCAGTGCGCGCGTTGAACATGTCTCTGACATGTATATCATTATTGACGTCATTGCTGGGTTAAGTTTACTCCAAAATACATTGATATTTACTTTTGTATTGTATTTTTGGGAGGTTTTATAGTCAATATGATGATGGAAGACTGTTATCGTATTTCGGGTGGTAGTTTATAGAGATGGTTTGAAGGGCGGGGCGGGATACCAGTAAAACTATTGTGAGGCAGTAAAATTGGTACCCCGAGGGTCGGTATCTATGAAGGTCAAGGGACTCCTTTAAAATTTAAAGGGACGGACCCTGCACACTACGTTTAAGTTATTAAATGAGTAATAATCTACGTAAGGCAGGATCAGGGCGGCACTATGACCAAAAACTGAAATCAAGGCTTAAAACCCCCTCTGCACACTTTTTGTGTTTTGAGCGGAATATTTTTCTTCTTTTTTTTTTTTTTTTTGGCATTCATTTATTTTTATTTCTTTATTTTTTTTTGTTTCTATCATTCTTTTAAAATTTTCAAAATTAACACATTACACGGCAGAATGTTTTGAAATTAATAACAAACAACCCACCAGCATATGGAGATACTGCAAGCTTTTGTGGTAGTTAGAGAACTTCTGACCAAGGCTTTCCGAATGGCGGGTTCTCAAACCCGTAACAAACGCACTGCCAAAAAAAAAATTAATTAAAATAAATATTACATGCATGGTTAGCGAAAAAATTATTTTCCATTTGCTTAAAATTATTTGACATCCAAACTTTGCACATTCTTCAAATACAGTAATGTAATTTCCTTTTTTTTTCATTACATACTGAGTATTGTTAAGCATCTGAAGGAGTTCACTGCTCAAAATATTGCTTGTTTTTTGTGCTTTTTTCAGCTTTAAGGTATATCATATTTTTACTATTCACATCTGATTTCCATTAGTAGCAAAGACACAAAAGTTTTTTTTTTCTTTTTGGTTAGAACTAAATTGTGCGTGACTACCGGGTACTTTATAAGCTCACGCTTCCTTCTTACCTGTCCGAGGACATGGCAGTAAAATCCTCCACTTGATTCACAGTTTGAAACAAGTTAATCAGAGGCTCCGAAAATCGGCCAAACCATGGGTGCCTAGCTTCCACCAGCTCTTTGCAGGTTTGCAGGAGACTGCTCAACACTGCCACATTTTCACTTGCCTATGCAGGTGAAAAGAAAACGAAGAACAATTCAGACCAACCGCTACTGACACGCAGCAATTGTATGTTTCAACAACACACAGAACTGTTCCTTTTTCGCAATCATGGAATACGGTCTAATTAAAAATACGCTTAATTTGAAGTGTTTTTACCCATTTTTTTTCTAAAATACTATATAGGCATTCATATTCGGTTAATCAGGACACTCGAAATTCGGGTAAGTCGAAGTAAGTTTGGAGTCCCAATAGGCACTTTTTAATATATTTTACAACGGATAATCCGAAATGCGAATTTCTACATCATCCTTTAAATGCCAGTGCGTTAAGATACAAAACTGCATGCCTTGCTTGTTTGACTGCTACAGTCCATATTCGTAATATGCTTTCTTGAGTTCATACTATGAGCCGAATTTCTTATGTGTACCCACTTGTGTATAATTGAAATTGGGACTTATTCAGATCAACGACCACGTTTTTAGACAATACACCGTATGTAATGTCATTATTTGCGTTAGATTTCAATTTATATCATAACACCAGCATACTATACGTTTGGTTGTATGGAGGTTTTGATACGACTATTTTGCCTATTGAAATTTATTTAAAAAATAAGCAACAGCCCGCTATTTTAAAAAAATTTAATGAAACATAATTTAGAAACTAAGATTAATGTCTATTTTCAAAAGTATAGTGTGTTCGTGAGGTGTGGTCAAAATGACGGAAATAGTTTCTACCAATTCGGATAATTCAGAACCCAGATAGCCATTTGCTCAGTCCCCAGCCCTTTGAATCGTCCGTAATGGACCGCATTCAGACTTAGAGATCTAAGGACGCAATTTACAACAACCTGCGTTAGCAATTTCACGATCTTTTTTCACCAAATATAAGGTGAACTCTAAATCCATGACCGACCTGGCAATGTTGTACCTCCATTATTTCAGTTAGGAGTTGTGTCAAAATAGCGCCATTTAACACACTCTAATGCTGCACTGGTAGTAATGCCGCAATTATGATAAGTTTCATATATATATATATCAATGTCTGTTATTAGTACTTGAAGGTTCCTACTTTGTCTTTGCTCAAAGGAAAAACCGCAGTTGTTGAGAATTGGATCTGGAGTGCGGCAATGGCGTCCATGAGTCCAGCGAGCCGTCCCATGCGATCCTGGTCCTTGTAGTACATGATCTCTGTCTCGCCCGTGGTCACCTGTAGCTTCCTAAACACACACAGGCACAATCATTAAGTAATTCAGTACAAGACTGCCCATTTACCATATCCTTGCGTCGGTTCAGATTTCAACTGAAGAGTGGTTTTTCGCCAACTTTTCCATTAATTTTTGGTAAACCGTCAAAAATAATAATAATACTTCACTAAATCCTGAGGGGACCTCTACGTTTTTAGCAAAATTGGTTTTCGGTCAATATTTTCGCTGATATCTAGTGATTTGACAAAAACAAATAGCCAGTTGTACATTTGTGCTCCCTGCATTCAATCAAAATTTTAAGACTTCTAAATAAATTCCCAGGTGCAGATAAATTTTGAGCAAAAAAAAGATAATAGTCAACACTAAACTACACTTTTATGACAGTAAGGCCTTCTTTGGAGGAGGTTTAGATTACAATGAAAAATGGTTTTACTTATATCCCTTATTCCCGTCCCTCCCCCCTACGCTCACACAATTCAAAGAAAATTTTTGTGACGTTTCCAAAAAGTTTCCAGCTTTAGCAGATCGTCAAATAAAAATAACAGCCAGGTAGGCAGTACAGTCTGCTACCTTTAGCCAATATTTCAAGACAGTAAGACTCTTTCCTTGGCGTCAATTAAGGTTTTACTAACATTTTTTTCGCCTATTCTTCAGCCACTTTCTGGCGAATCAAAAATAAATATATATCCGGGTAAGTATCAATGCTCGCTACCTGTTTTCAAAATTCAAAACAGTTATAGCATAGTTAATTACCAACGGTCGCCATCTTAACGAACTTTTTGTGCGTCGGTTAAAAAATACTCTGTCGCCAACGTTTTGCGAATAAAAAAGTAAGTATTATTGAAGAAGGTAGAAAGCTTCCTACCTTTACTTAAAATTTTAAGAGAGTAAGGTTATTTTTCTGGCGTCAGTTAAGATTTTACGAAAAGAATTTGGGATTTTTATTCGTATTGCCGCCATTTTTTCCGAATCACCATAAAAAAAGTAACCGCCAGGTAAGTACCAATGACCGCTGTCTTTAACTAAAATTTCAAAACAGTAAGGTCATTTCTCTGGCGGCACTTGGGATTTTACTGAAAATTTTAGGACGTTTCCATTTATATATGTTTTCAAGAGAATTGCTTTTTGGCTAATATTTAGCCAATTTTCGGCGAATGACCATAAAGTTACAACCAGACAGATACTCATTCCCGCTTCCCTCATTTAAAATTTTAAAAAGGTAAGATTATATCACTAGCGTTAGTGACGATTTTAGTAACAACTGGTTTTTCATCGCTATTTTGGCCAATGTTTTTCCGAATTGCGAAAAACAGTGATAACCAGGTAACTAATAAAGATCATTATTTTTAAAAAATTTCAAGATAGCAAAGCCATTTGTCTGGTGTCAGTTAAGAAAGTACTAAAATTTTTTGGTGTTTAGCCAATATTTCCGCCAATTTTTCGCCATTCACCCAAAAAGTAATGGCCGAGTACGCCATAAGACGGTAAGATTCTATAACAAGTGTTAGCTACGATATGTAATTTGTCTTTTTTGCCAATGCTTCTGCCAGTTTATCCCAATTATAAATAACAGTAATAGCCAAGTAAGGCCATTTCTCTGGTGTGAGTTAAGATTTTTTCTAATTTTGGCCATTCACCAAAAACAAGTAATGCCCAGGTGAATAGTGACGATTGCTACCAACTTTTGGTGAATCACTAAAAAAATAGCCAAATAGGTCACGAAAAACAGGGACAGCCAGGTAAGTGCTATTGACCGCGATCTTTAATCAAATTTCAAGACAGAACGACCATATCTCTAGCGTAAGGTAAGATACTACTGAAAATTTTTTAGTTTTTCGCTAAAATATCAGCCAATTTTTAGCCAATCACAAAAAGTTATAATAGCCAAGTAGGTAATGACGCCTCCTACCTTCACCTAAAATTTCAAGACAGTGACACTACTTTCCTAGCCACTTAGGCAGTAATGTGTGCTACTGATAGTTAAAATTACAAGGCAATGAGCTATTTTTCTGGAGTTCGTTAAGATTTTAATGATTTTTTTTTTAATTTTAACTTTTGTTTAATCACTAAAAGAAACTAATAGCCAGGTAGGTAGTAATGCATACCATCTTCACCAAAAATTCAGAGTAATCTATTTTCCAGCAGTTAGTTACGATTTGACTGCAAATTTTCGTTTAGAATTTCAGTCAAAATTTTTGGCCCATCACCAAGAGTAATAGCCAGGTAGGTAGCAATAGCTGTACCTACCCTAAAATTTCAAGACAGTATCATTATTTTCCTGGAGATAGTTGAGATTTTTCGAAAAAAATTACATTATTGCCCACTTAGTTGAGATTTTTCGAAAAAAAAAAGATTATTGCCCAATTTATATTTTCGCCAATTTTTGGCGAATCGCCAAAAAAGTAACAGGCAGATGGACAATTGCACCATACTTCCCACCAAAATTTGAGAACAATTTTTGGCGAATTGTCAAAAAAGTAACAGCCACTTATGTCTGCTATAATCAACCAAATTTCAAGGCATCCATGCTAAAACCTAGGCTAAAACCTTAAAGCGTACATTCGCACATACTTTCAATGACTGCTATAGTCCCAGCCTCTGTAAGAAGATAGTGGGGAAGAAATCCGAACGCTCCGATCGACATACCACAAGCAGGATGTAATGAGCTTGTTGACTGAGCTTTCAATCTTCGACATTTTTTCGGTGACATCAGATTCACACTTTTGTGCATAATCGGTACAGTTTCCGCTGTCAGGATCAAGGATGGGGACGATTCCAAACACAGCGGTAGGTACCTGTGAAAAACAGGTACGATCTGTTAATATACAAATAAAAAAACTGCAGAAAGATCATTATGAAGCGCGATATTTCACACTCTTTGTTTCTGCGTAATTCACTACTTCACTTCATTCAATAATTCCTAAAGAGACCAGTGCAAACAAAACATAAGAGTACAGGCTTATATTACACACTTTCAATTGACACCTATTTAGTTTCTTGTTTTTGTAAACAGAAACAAATGTCTCCCCGACTAAACCTATAAACCCTCAATAACTGCTTGCCTTTTTTCTTATTACTGAAATGAAGGATTCATTTTTGTAAATATAATCATAATTCATTGCAAAATCCGAAAATACACAAAACCACATGGTGGATACTAACACAGATTTCACTGTACATCATTTTTATCCGAGTCCGAAAGGTGGTTGCTAAAAGAGATTTTACTGTACGTCTTTTGTGTCCGGGTCTGGAAGTTGGTCACCACAACAGTCTTACTGTACGTTACCTTTTTATCCGGGTTTGAAAGGTGGTAGGTTTTACCGTACGTCTTTTTATCCGAATCTGAATGGGGTTACAACAAACACGTTTTTCTTTATATTTTTATCCGGGTTTTGAAGGTGGTCATTACAAATAGGTTTTATAAGTCTTTTTATGCGGGTCTGTGAGCTGCTCGCTGCATCACTATTCCTCTAACTTTACTAATGATTTTTTTTGTTTTGCTAGCTGTCATAACGCTCAAATTGATAAGTTAGAAACTGTTTTCTTTTCTTCAATAAAGCATCAGTCCTTTAATTTCTATTCGATGACGAAGCACCTAAAACTAGTTTCCCTAAATACCCAATAGTGATCTTATTAGTCCCCAACCGCCGCATAGCGCAAAGTGGGAACTATAGATAGTATTCGGGTTTGCCCGTCCGTTTGTCTGCCTGTCTCTCGACACTTGAGGTACATGATTTTGTGTATATCTCGAACACTGAGGAGAAAACAGCTGCTTTGACTTTGCTAAAATGTTCCCCACAATTTGTAGATGTGCAAGAAGTATTTTGCGTGTCGATACCTGCATCCGTTTAGAATATTTAAAAATATTTATTTTATTTTAAAATATATCAAAGAAACCAGAATTAAGCATAAATATATGTATTATTTTACGTCACCGACTATACAGTTAAGTTAAACTAGAGCGGCCAGTGCAGAAAAACAAAAGAGCAGACAAAACGGGGAAGGTGGTTAGAGGGGAGCAGGAGGGCAGGGGAGGGGGAATGGGCGTTTTGTAACATTATGCATCTTTCTTAATTTTCTTTTCTTGAATGTTTTGCAAAAAATGTGCAAAAAAATTTAGCCAAGGTATAACTACACCAAGTTTGAAGTCGATACGACTTTTCGCTATCGAGATAATTTACCTAATAACAGTTAAATTTGTACGTAATGACTCCTTTCTCAATTTTACTACACGCGTCAAGCCGTCCGATTGACCTGAGGAATACCCATCTTGTTCAAATTATATGCATATTTTACGTGATGACGCCATTTCGTTCTTTCTACTCGCGGCATCATTTGAAAGAATCTTATGGGCCTACCAAGCAAAAAGCCCAAGTTTCAAATTTCTCCGATTGTTCAGCGACTCAGAAATCTTAAATACAAGATTTAACGCAATAACGTCATACGCCTTTCTTAATTCACTACATCCGTCAAAAGCTGACAGAACCGTCCGACTAAACCAAAAATATCCATAAAAATTTGGAATAAGACTTTCTGTTATCAAGATATTTTGCACACAGGATCTTGCTCAAAATATGTACATATTTTACGTGATGGCGTCATACGTTCGTTCTACTCGAGATAAATTTTTGTTGTTGCTTATTTGGTGTTTAACGTCCCGTTTAACTCGAGATGAAATTTGACAAAATCTTTCGGACCTACCAAGCAACAATCCTACCAAATTTCAACTTTCTCCAATTTTAAGCGGCTGAGAAATTTCACACAAAAGATTTTTAAGTAATGACGTCAATCGCCTTCCCTAATAATGTAACATGCGTCAAAAGCTGACAGAGCCGTCGCCCCTAACCAAGGAATAAACAGATAAAGTTTGAAGTCGATCGGATTTTTGGTTCTCGAGGTATCTTACACACATCATTTTGTTCACAACAGACTGATACACACAAATAAGGTATGGGGAAACTTGGCCGAATTTTAAGCTGACGTGCAACAAAAACTGGGCCAAAAATGTAGATTTTTAAGATGTCGTATTTTTGATAATTTTTAGCCGATTTGAAAAATAATACAACGTTGCATATGTACAACATATATATTTTCACTGCATAAAATTTCAGAACGCTGGATCGAATAGTTTCGGAGAACTCGTCTGGGCAAAATCTCCGTGCAAACAAGTTTCCAAAAAAATATACATTTTTGACAATTTAATGCCGATTTCAAAAATAAGGCGACGTTGCACATGTGCAATATATATATTTTCACTGCATATTTTCAGAATGCGGGATCAAATGGTGTGGAGAACGAATCAGGGAAAACCTATCTCCGAGCTAACAAATTTCCTGAAAAACAGCCATTTTTGACAAGTCGTATGTTTGAGAATTTTTGGCCGATTTCAAAAATAATACGACGTTGCACACCTTTAAGATATGTTCTAACTATAAGGTAAAGGAAAAAGCTATACGGCAAATACTTTTGGAGATATAGCTCGGACACGAGGCGAACGAAAGCGGACAGACAGATAGACATATGGAAAAGTTGAAACCTATATTCCTTCGTTACACGGGGGATAACAAACCATCCTATTGGCTTTAAAAAACGTACCTTTGAAGGCAAGAAATTTCAGGCAATTCTATTGGCTAAAAAAACACGTGTGTAAATCGCTCAAATCTGCTCGCCCCCTCTTCGTAAGTTTGTATACCATAAAAAATCGGAAAAATCAAAATCTCGCCAATCCGGTAAATTCAAGACATCGTTTCATCTGAAAGAGAGGATTTTGATTGGCATTTTTATGCAAAAAAAAAAAAAAAAAAAAAAATCGGCTGACGAATACAGATCCTGAGTTTAGGATCTGTGTTCACAAAAAAGCTCCGACAACAATGCGGGCTTAAGCATTTTTTCAAAATAAAGGATCTAAGAACACCGCAGAGACGAACTCACACCCACACCCCCTCACACACACACACCCCCTCACACACACACCCCCTCACACACACACAGAGAACGTACAAACACTGGGTCTCCTCTTTGTCGGGGAGACATAATAATAATAATAATAATAATAATAATAATAATAATAATAATAATAATTTTTTAGCTTTTTAGCTCAACTAACTCACCTGACTGAGAACGTAGACAATACGCTCTACAAGTTCTGAAGAGGCTTTCGCCATGGTCGAGTCTTTTTCGGTCACGTAGAATGGCAGTAAGTACACGGTTCGTTCGCTGAGAAACAGCTGGGCCAATACCTTTCATCAAGGAAGATGAACGGCGAATGAAGTACAGTTTAGCGTTATTTACTTGGCCTGTTGGTGTTTAAACAATATAAATTCCTATATTTTTTTAAGTTGAACTAATGAACAAACAACAGGTTCCAGTCACAAGAATGTCCAGGGACATTGTGACCAGCCGAGATCTAGGAAATCACCTATCAGTAGGCTTGCATGGTCACTAAAAAGTGACTGTCATACCGTTAAACCGGTTGTTAAAAATTCGTACAAATTTATAAAGGAAACCGGTGAAAATTGTGAGAAGAAGCGTTTTGAAAATTGGCTACTAAATATTTTAAAATGCCCCCTCCCATATTTAGCAAAATTTTAGCGGATCGCCAGAAAAGTAACTTTTCAAAAGTCGACTGTCTCGTGATTTATGAAAAATTTGAATACAATCAAATTAAAGAGAGGCCTAAAAAGTAATCAGCAGCACAAAATTAGAAAGGAATGCGATCCAGATCGTGGGAGTAGAAACATTTTTAAAAGTTGGCCCAAAAAATTTTAAAATGCCCCCATTTAGCCAATTTTCTTTTGGATCGCCGAAAAAAAAACTAGCTTTTCAAGAGGAGAAATCCTGGTTAACATTTATGTAAGATTAGAAGGTAATCCGATCAAAAACGTGGAAGAAAAAACTTGTCGAAAATTGATTAGGAAATATTTTAAAATACCCGGAAACTAGAGTCTCAGTGAGACAGAATTTCCCGTGTAGGGTAAATTATAAACAGTAAAACATCCATTACTGAACATCTCCCAATAGTGAACACCTTCTATAATGGACGAGTTATTTCGGTCCCAAATTCCCCCAATCAATTTTTCACCGATTTTAAAAATAATACGACGATATATCTACAATATATATATTTTAATAATCAACAATATATATATTTTCATTGGGCAAGGTTGCAGGTCCCTACGACAAATGATTAGGTACGAAGTGGTGCGGACGAAACATCGCAAAATTGCTAAGCCTAATGTAATTCTTGGTATTTTTCGTCAATTTATCATTTTCTAGTTGAATTTTGTCTTTAAAGCATGTAAAAACATTGTAAAGCTTAACATACTTTTTTTTTTTTGCTTTAAGGACGTTTTTGACCTAAATTTGGTGACTAATGGCCGGGGACATTATGGCCAGGTACCTCATGCAGGCCTTCCAGCGCTCCTCTGGAAACAATGGGTTATTTTAATAGGTCCTTAGTTAAAACAATAAGTTTTTTTAGCTTTTTTTGCCGTAAAAAACTGGTTTTAATAGGCTGTTGGGGCGTCCAAAAAGTAACTTTTTATAAAGTTTGACATTCTAAAATAATAGTTTTAATAGGTTTAAGAGTTTTTAAACATATTTTAATAAGTTTTTCGATTTTAATATTTATAATTTATATACAATAAATATACAATATATATATTAATTTAAACAATACAGATATTCTGTGAAAGTAATCTAAAATGTTTTTTAGGTAATATTTTAGCTTTCTTTGGCGTAAAAAATTGGTTTTAATAGGCTGTTGGGGCGTCCAAAAAGTAACTTTTTATAAAGTTTGACATTCTAAAATAATAGTTTTAATAGGTTTAAGAGTTTTTAAACATATTTTAATAAGTTTTTCGATTTTAATATTTATAATTTATATACAATAAATATACAATATATATATTAATTTAAACAATACAGATATTCTGTGAAAGTAATCTAAAATGTTTTTTAGGTAATATTTTAGCTTTCTTTGGCGTAAAAAATTGGTTTTAATAGGCTGTTGGGGCGTCCAAAAAGTAACTTTTTATAAAGTTTGACATTCTAAAATAATAGTTTTAATAGGTTTAAGAGTTTTTAAACATATTTTAATAAGTTTTTCGATTTTAATATTTATAATTTATATACAATAAATATACAATATATATATTAATTTAAACAATACAGATATTCTGTGAAAGTAATCTAAAATGTTTTTTAGGTAATATTTACTGTAAGAAATGGATAATAAATAGGCAAAAAAACAAAAAAAACTGACAGTTAAAAAAATAGATTTTAATAGGTTTAATAGGTTATTTTCGCAAAAAGGTCCATTTTGAAAAAGAAATGGCCTGTTTATGTCCGGGGTAAAGCTTAACAAAGCGTTAATTTAGGTTAAACATTTTTTGCGTTGGAGACGTTTTGGCCCTAAATTCATTTGCGAACCTTATGAATGGTTATTTTTTGGACCGGGGACCTTATGGTCCAGGACGTGCTGTCCCCGATTCCAAGACAATTTTGCTCCAGGGACGTTTTGGCCTTACATTCATTCAGGGACTTTATGGCAGGGACCTCCTGGCTGGGGCAAAAGTTAATAAAACGTTCATTCATACGTTTTTAGCTATGGGGATGTTTTAGCCCTAAATCTGAGGACCTCATGGCCGGGGAAATAATGACCGGGGACATTTTGTCTTGGATTCCTGCTTTTGAGACGTTTTTGGCCTAAATTTATTTAGGGACCTTATGGTCGGGACATTATGGCTGGAGACCAGATGCCGGGTAAAGGTTAATAAAGCATTAATTTAGGTTACCATTCTTTGTTTACCTTTGGGGAGGTTTTGGCGGTTAATTCATTTGGGTACCGAATGGTCGGTAACATTATGGCTGGTGTAAAGCTTAATAAAGCGTTAATTTAGGTATTCCATACGACTTTTGGGACGTTTTGGCCCTAAATGCATTTAGGGACCATATGGCCAGGGACCCAACGGTAAAAATTAAAGCGTTAATCCAGGTTATCATACATTTTTAGCTTTGGGGACCTTTTGTCCCTAAATTTATTTGGGGACTTTACGGCCGGGAGCTTTATGGCCGAACACCTTATAGATGAGGTAAAGATTAATAATAAATCGTTAATTAAGGCTATCATAAGCTGTTTTGGCTTTGGGGATGTTTTGGCCCTAAATTTGATTTTGTGTCTCATGGCAAGGGACATATGGCCGGTGTAAAGCTTAATAAAACGTTAATTTAGGTTATACTTTTTTTAAATTTTTTTTTATTAATTTATTTATTTTTCTTTTTGCTTTTGGGATGTTTTGGCCCTAAATTCATTTGGGGACCTCATGGCTGGGGACCTTATGGCCGGGTACCTTCTGGCTGGGTTAAGGTTTAATAAAGCGTTAATTTAGGTTATCACACGTTTTTAGCTCCAGAGATGTTTTAGTTATAAGTGCATTTAGGAACCTTGTGACGTGGACAATATGGCCAGGGACATTATAACCGAGCACTTTATGCTCATTGATCTCATCAGGAACTTCATGGCCGAGGTAAAGCTTAATAAAGCATAGATTTAGGTTATCATACATTTTGTAGCTCTGGGACGTTTTGACCCTAAATTCATTTGAGGACCTTATAGCCGGAGACATTATGGATGGTATAGAGCTTAATAAAGCGTTAATTTATGTTGTACGTTCTGGCCCTAAATTCATTCGGGGCCTTATGGTGGGAACTTCATGGCCAGGGTAAAGCTTAATAAATGGTTTATTTAGATTATCACAATTTTTTTTTTTGGCTTTGGGGAGGTTTTGGCCCTAAATTGATTTGGCGAATTTATAGCCGGGACATGTTGTCCTGGTTTCCACAGAAATTTTGGTTCGGGACGTTCCTTAGGGGACCTTACGGCTGGAGACATTATGGTCGGGATAAAGCTTAATAAAGCGTTCATTTAGGTTATCATACATTTTTTAGCTTTGGGCCATCAGGGGCGGGGGGCTTATGGCCGGGTACATCTTGTCCTCGATTCCACACGACAAATTTTGCTTTGGGGACATTTTGGCCGATCCATATTGTAGGAAATTAAGTATTTTGGAAACTTGCTATCAGGAAATTAAAAAATGCCCTCTATTAAACCAATTTTAAGGCGGATCGCCAAAAAAAGTAATTTATCAAGAGATGCCTACCTAGAGAACAATCATACAAAATCGGACAGAAATCCTATACGAAATGTATGAAAAGAAGGATTTTGAAAATTTGAAGCCAATAAATTTAAAAATGCCCCCCATTCGGCCAATTTTTGGCAGCTCACCAAAGAAAGTAATTTTTCAAGAGAAGCTTTCCTAAAGAATATTCGCACAAAATTTAAAGAAAATCTAATCAAGAAGAAGCATTTTGATAACTGGCAATCATAAAATTATAAATGCCCCCCATTTGGCCATTTGGCTAAACTACAGAATAATCTTACGAAACTGGAAAGAAATCCAATAATAATTGTGGGAGAAAAAGCATTTTGAAAACTGGGAGCCAAAAAAACTTGGACAATGCCCATCATTTGGCCAATTTTTGGCGGGTCGCAAAAAAAACGAAAAAAAAAAAAAAAAAAAAAACACGTAATTTTGAAGAGAGAAACACAGAAGACGGATGCCCCTCTATTAATGTGATAAGACCAGCCCGACGAAGTCGGCTGGTCTAACAACGAACTTTAAAATTTGCAATACAAATGTCGAGTATACCTGGGAACACTGCGTGATGTTATAAGAAGCTGCCGAATCCCGCACTCGAAAATTCGTGACAGTCTGAACGTGCGGAGTTGTTGCCGAGTCTTTTCCGGACAGCAGGTTGATGAGGCTGTATTGTGCCGTGCTTTCACTTGTAATGATCACTGCTTTGTATGCTTCAAATGGGTCCTGGTCTCTCAAGCCTTTAAAAGAACACCACAAATCAAGCAACACAGTCCGCGTACGAAATATGAGAACAATCTCTGTTTTGCATCTCAAGTTAAATCCCCTCGCGACATTTTGGTTTTAACCCAAAAGACCCAACTCTTTCGTGATTTCTTTGAAGATTTACACAGCACTCAACAAACGTATGAATATATAAGCATAGCAATGATCAAGAGTGAGAGGCAGGCAAGAATGTGAACCGAGGACGAATAAGAGGCTGGAAAGAGTGAGAGGCTGGGAAGACTGGCAGGCTAGGAAGAGTGGGAGACAGGCAAAAGTGAGGGGCTGGGAGGAGTGAGAGGCAGGCAAGAGTGAGAGGCTGGGGAGAGTGAGAAGCTGGGAAGACTGGCAGGCTAGGAAGAGTGAGAGACAGGCAAAAGTGAGGGGCTGGGAGGAGTGAGAGGCAGGCAAGAGTGAGAGGCTGGGGAGAGTGAGAAGCTGGGAAGACTGGCAGGCTAGGAAGAGTGAGAGACAGGCAAAAGTGAGGGGCTGGGAGCAGTGAGAGGCTGGGAAGACTGGCAGGCTAGGAAGAGTGAGAGACAGGCAAAAGTGAGGGGCTGGGAGGAGTGAGAGGCAGGCAAGAGTGAGAGGCTGGGGAGAGTGAGAAGCTGGGAAGACTGGCAGGCTAGGAAGAGTGAGAGACAGGCAAAAGCGAGGGGCTGGGAGGAGTGAGAGGCAGGCAAGAGTGAGAGACTTGGAAAGTAAGAGGCTGGGACGAGTGAGAAGACGGCAAGAGTAAGAAGCTGGAAAGAGTGACAGGCTAGGAAGAGTGAGAGACAGGCAAAAGCGAGAAGCTGTGAAGAGTGGAAAACAGGCAAGAGCAACAGCAAGGGAGCAGTGAGACGCCAACCAGAGTAAGAAGCTGGATAGAGTTTGAGGCAGGCAAGAGAATCTGGCAAAAGTTAGAGGCAAGGCCGAGCAGGAAGCATGCATGAGCGAGAACCAGGCATGTGTGAGCGAGGACCAGGCATGTGTGAGCGAGAACCAACCATGCGTGAACGAGAACCAGGCATGTGTCAGCGAGAACCAGGCTTGTGTGAGCGAGAGCCAGGCATGTGTGAGCGAGAACCAGGCATGTGTGCGCGAGAACCAACCATGCGTGAGCGAGAACCAGGAATGTGGGAGCGAGAGCCAGGTATGTGTGAGCGAGAACCAGGTATGTGTGAGCGAGAGCCAGGCATGTGTGAGCGAGAACCAGGCATGTGTGAGCGAGAACCAACCATGCGTGAGCGAGAACAAGGAATGTGTGAGCGAGAGCCCGGCATGTATGAGCGAGAACCACGTATGTGTGAGCGAGAACCAACCATGCGTGAGCGAGAACCAGGCATGTGTGGGCGAGAGCCAGGCATGCGCGAGCAAGAACCGGGCCTGTGTGAGCGAAAACCAGGCATGCGTGAGCGAGAACCAGGTACGCGTGAGCCAGAGCCCGGCATGTGTGAGCGAGAACCAGGCATGTGTGAGCGAGAACCAGGCATGTGTGAGCGAGAACCAGGCATGTGTGAGCGAGAACCAGGCATGTGTGAGCGAGAACCAACCATGCGTGAGCGAGAACCAGGAATGTGTGAGCGAGAGCCAGGCATGTGTGAGCGAGAACCAGGCATGTGTGAGCGAGAACCAGGCATGTGTGAGCGAGAGCCAGGCATGTGTGAGCGAGAACCAGGCATGTGTGAGGGAGAGCCAGGCATGTGTGAGCGAGAACCGGGCATGTTTGAACGAGAGCCAGGCATGTGTGAGGGAGAACCAGGCATGTGTGAGCGAGAACCAGGCATGTGTGAGTGAGAACCAACCATGCGTGAGCGAGAACCAGGCATGTGTGAGCGAGAGCCAGGCATGTGTGAGCGAGAACCAGGCATGTGTGAGCGAGAACCAGGCATGTGTGAGCGAGAGTCAGGCATGTCTGAGCGAGAACTAGGTATGTGTGAGCGAGAACCAGGCATGTGTGAGCGAGAACCAGGCATGTTTGAGCGAGAGCCAGGCATGTGTGGGCGAGAACCAGGTATGTGTGAGCGAGAGCCAGGCATGCGTGAGCGAGAACCAGGCATGTGTCAGCGAGAACCAGGCATGTGTGAGTGAGAACCAACCATGCGTGAGCGAGAACCAGGCATGCGTGAGCGAGAGCCAGGCATGTGTGAGCGAGAACCAGGCATGTGTGAGCGAGAACCAGGCATGTGTGAGCGAGAACCAGTATGTGTGAGCGAGAGCCAGGCATGTGTGAGCGAGAACCAGGTATGTGTGAGCGAGAGCCAGGCATGCGTGAGCGAGAACCAGGCATGTGTGAGAGATAAGCAACAGGTGGAAATAAGTAACATCAGGCCAGATTAAGAGGCAAACAAGAGTTGCGGACTGGCAAGAGTGAATTTTAATTTTTCTCCCTATGCTATCGTTGAGGAAGCTGTTAGAAATGGCCGACAAATCCCTGCACAGCGTAAGACAGGCAATTCTACAAAAACAGTAGCCAGTGTGAACACCCTGAAATATGACGAAGTTTCAAACTCTGTGGCGGACAGACGGCTCAAGTCCGTTCATAGGAGGGACATATCTGCAATATCCTTTGCCCATTCCAAATAGGTTTTAAGTTGTCTCACAATCTGTGTGCGGCGCTGATTCCAAAAAAATGTAGTATGATAGTGCACATCAACGCACATATGGATAACACAAAAACCATCAGACAATCTAACTTCGCCGGCCGGCTCATTGGTTTTCATTTTTTTCTCAAAGTTATAAATGAAAACTATTCCAATTTATAAACCAATGTATACTGGTTAACGGCAAAGGGAAACTGGCAGGACAGATAATTAGTAAAATTGTGCAAGCGTTATCCAACCAGCGCTTAAACTAACACGAATTTGAGCTAACTTTTTTCAACACCAGCCTGGTCGGGCAAGTGCATCTGCCTGCCCAACCACCAATGGGCACGACTGATTGGCACAATGGCAACTTACTAGAAAAATAGCGTCCTTTCGTCATAATAGCTTCTTTCGCGTAAGCCAAGGTCTGGGTAGGCGGGGTCAGTACTGGACAACCCATCACATGCACGGACGCGCGAGTTTTCGACAAAGCCTCAGGTATGTAGATGTTTCCAACGCTTGTCCCTGCACCACAGTAATACCATAGCAGTTAAACTTTCCCTGGCACAAAAGTACTTCTATACATGTTCAAAAATAAACGTTCTATTTTGTTTCCAAACATGAATAATTAGGAAAAAATGAGATATAAAACTGGCTTGAACGTTTGCTGCAATCAATGATGTGATCATTAAATAAAATGTTACCTTTCATAAACATGTACAGGATTTCCGGACAATTGGCAAGAATTTCAAAGATAGATTTTTCTGTCACCATATGGCACGCTTCCAGGTTCACCTGCCAAGAAGACATTTCCTGTTGATTTTCTTTCAGTTCTTAAAAATATTCTGTTTCGTAGCATTTCTCCCACAAAAGCATGAATCCTAAGGCAGTGCAGTTTTAATGCTAGGCAGGTGATTTGATGATATCAACTGATCTTTCACTTTTCTTTTTAGGTGAAGACTTTGTAATACTTATTTAAAAAAAAACTTTTTTTAAGATCTCACCTCACTCAAATTTGGAAATGCTTTGGCAAGCCACTTCACGCCTTGGTCCGTTATGTGAAAACAACCAGTTAGAATCACCTGTGCAAAAGTCGATAAAATAAAAAAACCTTACTGCAAAAATCTTTATTTAATAGAATCTAATTAAATCAGTCAAAATACGAAAGACGTGTAGAACCATAACTTATAGTTCGTAATCGATAATTGAACAGAGACCCACGCAAAATTGTCGGTTAGTCGAATATGAGTTTGTAACCCCAAAGTTTGTTATTCTGAAATGCCGTATGTTAAGCCGTGGCACCCACATTTGTCTACGCTTTGGACGTCAAACGCACATTAGCGCTCATGTATTTACCACTAGTTGCCTGGTTGCGTGCACGCCAATGAGAAAGGCCCATATAAAATTACAAGCCAATTAAACTTCCAACGCCACTCTTATTAAACTGGATTTTTTCTTCTGGATTTCCTTGTGGCTAATGATTTTTATGTGACAAATTTGTACCAAGAAATAGGCTTTTACCAAATTCTACGTAAATCGAATTGAACTGCTCTGCACTTCAGATTTCTTCTTCGGTTTAGGGGCGTTTTACATTTACATTTTATCTTTTAACTTTATTTTTAAAGCCTTCTGTAGGGAGCTAAAATCACGCAGTAAACCGTCCACAAATAAAAAAAAAATTGTGACGTCATAGGTGAAGCAGTAGGTCACCACGATGTTCCTTGCAAAATAGTAGTCTCATGATGCAGTTGTTCCAAAGCCTTAGCTGTAACAGTTTTCGAGTTATTTCACTTTTAAAATGTCATGACGTCAAAAGACGGTGATTATAGATCAACATTTTTTATGTTGATCCAGATCCCACAGCCAAGTTAACGATATGTGGAATTTATTTACTTATATAATGTCGATTTCTTGATGGACTGCTGTGAACTTGTTTTCGTTTCGTTCAGTGTGAGTGCTCTGTGATTGTTATCTGAGTGAACCAGTTTCCTCTCTAGCTCAGTGGTTTAGTATGCTGACTATGGAGTGGTAGGTCGTGGCACCAAAACTCGCTGTGACTTTTATTATTTATTATTATTCATTTTATTATAATATTTAAAGTTAGAAAATCTCCAATTAGTTTGTGGTTATGTTGTAAGTGTGGGAAATCCCCAATCACGTGTCAGCTGGAACTCTTTTTCTTATTCATGCACTCGTCCTTGTTCGTGTCAAAATCGGTCAGCTGTTGAATTTATTTGTCAGTTGTCTGAAATGCTGATTGCCGTTCTCGGTTATTGTTATTCACGGGCTATGTTCAAGTCAATCTTGAGTTAGTTAGCTATATAATTTTTAACGATACGGTAACCCTTAGCGGGTTAAACTGTGTCAATACTGAGTAGAAAGGAATATTATCAGTTAAAATCCAGGTTAGCTAAAACTGTGTATATTCCAATATGATAAAATAAACATAGCTTCTAGGAATACTGATACAGATTGGTTTCTTTTAAAAATTCTATAAGTTTACTAGGTTCAACTTCATAAAACAGCTGCCTCAAACAGTCAGCTCTGAAATAAAGCAAGCGAGAGTCCTTAAGACAGTCTTTTAAAATGTGTTTCGCTGTATAACGTTCCTCACACCCGACATATTCGGGAGCAGATTCGCCTCGTTGATGTTGTTTATGACACACATGTATGTCCTACTCTTGCTCTGTGTATATCCATATCGTGCTGAACATAACTTAAGGAGGGCAGTTCGTGCCCAACAATAGGACTGATTTCAAATGGTCTATTATCCATTTGTGTGTTCCACTGTCGTTGCCAGAGATCTTTTGTATATCTGGAAATCTGGTACTTAAAGTCTGAATATGGGATAAGGAAATCAGAACAATTATCGCGTAGTGGCTTCTTGGCCGCTCTAGCAGCTGTCTCGTTAACGCGAATTCATACACAACTTGGAATGCAACAGAAAATTACTTATTTATCAGCCTTGATGGCGTCGTCGTGTTTTTCTCGACATTCTGGGATTAAAACGGTCGAAATTTGAACATTCTCAAATGCCTGTACTAACGCAAATCATGAACTTTTTGCAACGGCTAATCTTGATTTCAGTGGTCAGCAGTAGGACTGCGATTTCTGCAGAGAATACTGATGATTCATCCGGCAGTCTTCAGAATATTATACCCTGTGACTACTGAAGCTGCAGCTTTGTCGTCAAGTTCAGAGCCCTCTGTATAAAAATTGGAAAATTTTTGACTGATCTTAAAGTTCTACAACTTTTTTAAATGCGCAAAGGTTTGTGGTCTCTTCTGTGAAGTATAAAAAGGTTTTTAATACTAGAGCTGGGGTCCACTTAGGGCAACTGGAAACCCTATAGTTTGCAACGAAATTTGCTCCAAAGACTACTTCATGTGTAGGACTTCTTCTTTTTGAATATATTGTTACTGCATACTGCATGAGAAGTTTTAAAATTCAAACCTTAAGTGGTTGTTCATCTGCCTCTACTTGTAGGCTGTCAGATGGTGTTCGAAAAGCATTTAGACAAAGACGTAAATCTTGGTTTTGTGTGGGTTCCAGAATCTTCAGATAGGATGGTCTAGCTGAGCCATAGACAATACTACCATAGTCTAGCCTAGATCTTATGAATGCTCTGCAAAGTTCGAAAAGCATTTAGGTATTGCAAAAATTCGTTCACAAAGAGAGATCCATCTATACCCTGTCTGAGGGTATCTTTGATGCTACTGATTTTTTTTTTCAGGAAAAGAAAAAATGAAAGAATACAACCCTATGTGTAACCTTCTTCTTGTTCAAAATAGTAACAAAAAATTGCACCACGTTGCACACGGAATTGGCATTCATATGGAAATTCATTGACAAATTCGGGTAGGCGACCTCTAAGCCCCAGGCTGAACAGGTCCTTTAAATACACCGTGTGTTCATGCCATATCGTATGCTTTCTCCAAATCAAAACACAACGTGGTCATCATTGATGAAAGCTTCTCTCACAAATGATTTTAGCCTCAATCCCTAGTCAACTAGTTCCTGCGGGTGAAATTTGAATATAGTGGTTGACGCAAACAATGCGATTGATTTTTAAAACCAACACGTGTGTGACTATTTTATGCGGTGCCACTTCAGATGTTTGTTTAAAATTTTTCTTCTCTTGGCAAAGAGGCGTTGAAGAGGTATGAAGCTCTGGTCTCGATACATTCGGTGTGTTAAAATCTTTCGTTATTTTATTACTAAATAAGATCACTTGTGTGATTAGCTTTGCCGATGTTCGGTGGTAATTTAATGCGTTCAGTCTTCTACATTCTTGTGAATTTACATTGATGTTAAGCCATGGATATATTCTAATGTTATATGTTACTGTTTTCATTGAACCACACACACAGGCACACTCACCGTAGTTTGGCTAGACGTCTCATGCGTTTGTGAATCAACGATCACGGATAAAGTAAACTTCGAGTCTTCTTTCACCTCATTTTTACCAAGTCACTTTATAGATCACGAATTTGAAATGTACTGGATAATAGTACGTAAATAATGGCCAAAGCACTGGCTTATTCGCAGCTGAAAGTGGCCGAACTGAAGCAAGCTTTAAAAATCAGCGCTCTGCAACAAAGCCGCCCTTGCATTGTGTCTTCAGCCGTTGCAAAACGCGGATACCGAAGTCGGGTCCTGCACCTGTGGTGATATCAATCCATCCGGCAGAGCCTCGCGCCACGGTAGAAGCACGTGAAGCGCACATTCTGCACGCCTTAAGGCAACCGCAAGAGACTTCAGTGAATGCCAAAATAAATACATGGACGAGAAATATTTTGCGGAGCTCAGTGAATTGGAACTGCAGCAGGGTATCACGCGCTTGGAGAACTCGACGCAGCCGTAGCCGAGGAAGAAGTGCTAGTAAATTTTATCGATAGTGTCCGGCATTTATCGCTTGCAGCACGTGGTTCTCAGACATCACAGTTGAAAGCAACCAGAGACGTCAATGCAGCACTTATTACCCAGGCTTACAAAAACTCAAATGACGTCCCACGGTCCAACCATGCAACCAGCTGTGAACTCGACGCCGGCTAATCCAGGGATGCTGGTTTCGTCGGCTGTGTCACATTCCCAGGCGTTCTTTCAGAATGAACTTCAGATGAATGAATTTTTGTCTGCTGTCAACAGTACGATCGGTCTTCCGATGGCCGGAGCGCTCACATTCAAAAACAAAAACTATGTCAAATTTATATAATACTTTTGGGTTTTCAGATTTTGAGAAGGTTTTTAGATTGCACGTTGACACCTAAGTTCATTTATGCAGTTCTGTACTGGTGAGACAAAACGACTTATTGAAGACTGTTTCGCTTCAACCTATGGAAGGGTATAACGTCCATTTATAATCAGTTTTCGATCACTAATGCGCGAATTACTCCAAGTCAGATGTGTACCCCAACCCGCCAAAGGTTAAAAGAAATTTGAAATTTGTACCTTGTGCAGTGGGTACCACCCACTTTGATGTATTGATATCAACAATTAATTTTTGACCCAAAAAAGTTTATTTAAGTTTTGGTATCAAAATATTAGTCTATTTTTTTATAGAAAAAATTCAGAAGCACAGATCTGTGAATGAAATAATGACTGGTCCTTGTATACAAAATCTTTCTTTAAATTCTTTACTTTACAAAAAAAAAGAAGCAATTCTTGAGCTCAAAATTGTGTTGTTATTATTGATATCAAAAATCAAAAAAGTTTTCTCCAAAATTTGATTGACGATTCGTAAATTTTATATAAATGTGAGTCTCCCTTAAGATTTTTTAAGTTTCTAAAATTGATTTTTTCTACAAGTTTGTCCAAGTACAAAGTCCCAGCTTACGAAAAGCAATAACACCAATTCCAGCGTGCATGAGCAAGGGAATTTCCCTGAAAAATTCCGCTTCAAAAGACGAGATGGCAAAGGGCTAGCTAATTAGTTGATTTAGCAACGGACCCCAACATAGACCGATAAATAAACACAAAGATTGGTTTCCAAAAAAAAATGCTAAACAGCTCTTGTGTATCTCTGGTAGACTAGGTAGCTTACAAGAGATACCTTCGAATAACGTATCGAAATTTTATTAACACACGTGTACTGTTGGTCGGACATACACAATTAGTGCGTGGTTCGCGTTTCAGACCAGTGCGCATGTTTATGTAACTTTTCTCGATGCGCGGTTCTTATTCAGACCAGTGCGCATGTTTATATGCTTGCGTTGATGCGCGGTTCTTATTTGGGACCAGTGCGCATGTTTATTCAATTTGCGTTGATGAGCGGTTTGCATTTCGGACCAGTGCGCAGGTCTATTTAATTTGCGTTGATGAGCAATTCCCATTTCGGGCCAGTGTGCATGATTTTTAACTGGTGTTGATACGCAGTTCTTATTTTTGAATGGTGCGCATGTTTATTAAACTTGCGTTGATGCGGGATTCGCATTTCGGACCAGTGCGCATGTTTTTTGAATTTGCGTTGATGAGCAGTTCGCATTTCGGACCAGTGCGCAGGTCTATTCAACTTGCGTTTTCAAATCATTCTTAATGACAAAATCAGTTTAACACTTTGTCACGTGTTATTCGAGGCACATATAAAATTCTATAATACGTGCTCTCAGCTTCAAACGATTTCTGAACACCGTGGCGTTTAAAAGTTAAATAATTAAATAGTTAAGTAAATGGATAAGGGGTTACAATTTTCAAGGTATGACCAATTTATTTTATTTCTGGGATGTTCTTTGAGTTATGCCGAATTGTATTTTGTTTTTCATTTAAAATAGGTCTAACTGTGCCATAAATTAAATGAATGCAATGTTTATAAAATCTGTTTGGCTACAGTTAGTGGAGTTCTCAGGATTGTAAATTGGTAAAATTCATTCTGGTGTAAAACAGCTTCAGAATATTGAGGCAGAAGTGTATGGAATGTCGTTTTCACATTTATTAGTGAATTATTGATATCAAAAATTAATTTTTTATCTCAAAAATTGATTTTTTGATATCAAGAATTAATTTTTGATCTCAAAAAATCCATATTTTGATATCAAGAATTCATTTTTGCTATCTGTAATTGCATTCTTGATATCTCTAAATGTATTCTTGATCTCAAAAAATAATTTTTGATATCAATAAATATTTAGAGACATCAAGAAATATTTATTGATATCAAAAATGATTTAATGATATCTAAAATTGATTTGTTGAGATCAAAAATTCAATTCTTGATAGCAAAAATGATATATTTGAGAGCAAAATATTAATTTTGAGCTCACTAATTGATTTTCTATATATTGATATCAAGAATTATTTCACATATCATTATTTCAGACTGATACATTTTTAATTTGTATTTTGAAATCTGCAAACGATTTTTTGATCTCAAAAACTGATTCTTGATATCAAAACATCAGTCTATTTTTAAATATAAAATTCAGAAACGCACATCTGTAAATAAATAATGGCTGTCATTGTATACAGAATCTTTATTTTAATTTTTTACTGTACAAAAAAGAAGCAATTCTTGAGATTAAAAATTATGTTGTTATTATTGATCTCAATAATTCAAATTTTCATCTCCAAAATTTAATTGACGATTCGCTATATTTTATGTGAATGTGTGTCTCCCGTAAGATTTTTTAGGTTTGTAAAATTGATTTTTTGATCTCAAAAATAAATTTTTGCCATCTAAAATTCAATTATTGATAGCAAAATATAAATTAATGAGATCTAAGTTGATTTATTGATATCTCTAAATATATTTTGATATCAAAAATAAGCATTAAATGTTAAAATGGCATTCCATAGAAGTGTAAAAGCCCGTTGCCAAATATTTTAAATAAATCTTCAGTACCTTTCTGAGTTCTGACCGAGTTCTAAATATTATCTGCAGAGATGATATAGCAGTTAAGTCAAAAGGCAAGGGGCATGTGGACGTGTAAAGGCCCTAACGTCGGTTAGTGTTCGTGTCTTTTAATGCCTCGTTTATATTGAATAGAATTCTTGTAAACAAGAGTTATACAGCACACAATCTATTTCATGTAACAGGAATAAAATGCGCCTTATAAATGGTCTAATTCTGTTTCTGCGGTGCTATAAATTCTGTTTTAATCGCAGGTAAGTCAGTTGCGGAACATTAAATAAGTAAAATAATGCTCGTGATTAAAAGGCGAAAATCCATGATATCAGTGGTGAAACTAAAGAAGTTAGTTCTATGTTTTAAAACCGAAATACGTTATTTTTATGCAGTGTTATTTTAATATTTTTCATTGTATGTATGGTATAGCTTTACCGATCTGTTCAGTCTACTCCAATCGACTGCACTTGCACGAATACGAATAAACGATTAAGTAAAAGCAGCGCCTTTGTTTCCATGCCCGTCCGTACGTTCGTCCGTCCGCTACACTTCTGTTGATGCGCAGTTCTTTTTTTTTTATGACCAGTGCGCATGTTTATTAAACTTGCGCTGATGCGGGATTCGCATTTCGGACCAGTGTGTATGTTTATTTAACTTGTGTTGATGCGAGGTTCGCATTTCGAACCAGTACACATGTTTTTTTAACTTGCGTCGATGCGCTGTTCTTATTTTGGACCACAGAGCATGTTTCTAAAGTTTGCGTTTATGCCCGTTCGCACTTCGTATTGTATTGTATTGTTCTTTAGATCCCTTTCAACTGCTATGGTCATGTCGGGATCCCCCTGCCACATTATACTGAAATGGGGCATTCCAGCCCTCCTTCTAACCTTTACATGTTTATTTACCTTGAGTATATGCGCGGTTCGCATTTCGAACCACTTCGTATGTTTATTTAACTTGCGCCGATGCGCGGTTCTTATTTCAGACTAATGCGCATATTTTGTTCACATCAGTTGATGCGGGGTTCCTATTTTGGACTAGTGCCCATGTTTATTAAACTTGTGTTTGATGTGAGATTCGCATTTCGGACCAGTGCGCATGTTTATTCAATTTTCGTTGAAGAGCGGCTCGCATTTCGGACCAGAGCGCATGTTTATTTAACTTGTGTTGACGCGCGGTTCGCATTTCGGACCACTGCGCATGCTTATTATTTAACTTGCGTTGATACGCGGTTCGCATTTCGGACCACCGCGCCTGTTTATTCAACTTGCGTCGATGCGCGGTTCTTAATTAGGACCAGACCGCATGTTTCTTAAGTTTGCGTTGATGCCCGGTTCGCATTTCGTACCAGTGCGCATATTTATTTAACTTGTGTTGATGTGCGGTGCTTATTTTGGATCAGTGCACATGTTTACTTAACTTGAGTATATGCGCGGTTCGCATTTCGAACCACTGCGCATGTTTATTTAGCTTTCGTCGATGCGCGGTTCTTATTTCAGGCTAATGTGCATATTTTTTAACATCAGTTGATGCAAGGTTCTTGTTTTGGACCAGTGCGCATGTTTATTTAAGTTGCGTTGATGTGCGGCGCGCATGTTTTTTTTAACTTGCATTGATGCGCGGTGCTTATTTTGGACCAGCGCACGTGCTTATTTAGCTCGGTTCTCATTTCGGACCACAGTGCTTGTTTATTTAGCTTGCGTTGATACGCGGTTAGCATTTTGGACCACTGCGCATATTTATTTAACTTGTGTTGATGCGTTGGTTCCCATTTCAGATCAGTGCGCATGTTTCTTTAGGTTGCATTGATGAGCGGTTCGCATTTCGGACCAGTGCGCACGTTTATTTATGTAACTTGCGCTGATGCGCGGGGCTTATTTTGGACCAGTGCTTATGTTTATTCAACTTGCGTCGATGCGGGGTTTCTATTTCGGACAAGTGCGCAAGTTCATTTAATTTTTTTTTTGTCAAAATTCCGAAAAAAAAAATCAAAAATTTACCAATTCACTCAAAAAGCATCAGCCGTATGCATAACCCGCTAGAGACTACTCATGCCAAAACTAAATGACATCTGATAAAAATTGTAGGACGAAATGCATTTTGAATTTTTTTCTTCAAAATTCCCTGATCGACTCAAAAAGCACAAGCCGTATTCACGAGCCCCTAAAGCAAGCCAACACCTTAAATAAATGATATCAGATCAAAACTATAGAAGATGCATTTTGAGGTATTTTCTTCAAAAAAATTCCCCCCAAAATAAAAAATTCCCAAATCGAGTCAAAAAGCACAAGCCGTATGCTCGACCCACCTAGGGATTCCTCATACCAAAAATAAATGAAATCGGATAAAAACTGTAGGGGGAAATGCATTTTGAAGTTTTTCCCTAAAAAATTCCCCAAAAATACAAAATTGTCCGATCGACTAAAAAAGTCAAGGAGTATGCAGAATCCAATTAGGGATACCTCATACCAAAAATAAATGAAATCGGATAAAACTGCCTTTGTCATGGTACATCTATATTTGTACTTGGTAGGTATCCGTATTTCCCTTTAAACCAGATTTTCACACTTAACGAATAGCAGATGCACAGCGAATGCACGGATACCTATTTCGGACTCCAAAACAAAGACACCAAAGACAAGTTGTCTTATTGTATCCGATTCTCGACGATGGGCTGACTGAAGTCGGAGGACGACTTAAAAACTCAACTGAAGAACTAAGCAAGCATCCAATAACCTTACCAAATAAGTATTACGTTACAAAATTGTTGCACAAAACTACGACCGACGAAATGGTCACACTGGACGCCAAGCGGTATTATCTCTTGTTCAGAGAGACAACTGGGTAACGTGTGATCAGGAAATGCTTGGAGTGTAGACTCTAATATCAGAATTCTGGCAAACAACAAATGACGCCACTACCTGCGGAGCGACTTACCAGACAAGCCTCCACTTACACATGCTGGCATCGATTACTTCGGGCCTATGCTCGTCAAAGGAGAAGAGCTCAGCAAAAACGATATCTCTGTATTTTTGTGTTCAACAATTAGGGCCACACACTTGGACTACCCGCATAGTCCCGATACCAACTCGTTTATTGGGGCGTTCAAACGTCTTATTAATTGTCGAGGAAAACCAGCGAAGATTTTCAGCGACAACGGCATAAACTTTACACGTGGTAACAAGGAACTCCACAGCTCACTAAATAAGCCGAACCAAAGCCAAGTTCAGAAGGAAATGCTTCAGCAAAATACTACGTGTCACTTCAACCCACCGCTCGTCAGCCACATGGGTGGAATTTGGGAACCGATGGTCAAGTTAGTCAAGATGATAATCTCTTGCCAAAGAACAGTTTCTTAACGACGAGTCACTGAGCGCCCTCATTGCGGAAGCCGAGAAAATTCTCACTTACAGGCCGATTGCTCAGGTTAGTGAAGATACCAAGATCATATCCATTAACCCCAACTCAATTTCTGTTGCACGGTTCAAATGCATGTTGTTCAACAGAAACGACAATTACAAGATTGTGGAACTAGTGCAGTATCTCTCAAATATATGGTCGCGTAGATGGGTCCAGGAATATTTGCCACTGCTGCAAAAAGTCAAAATGCTGTCATTTGGAATGGAACATAAAAACCGGCGACATTGTCTTGTTTGATGAAGAAAATACCCCAAGAGGCAAATGGCCATTAGGAATCGTTATTAGTGCTCCTCTCAGTAGAGATTAGCACTAATACTCTTAGTAAGATCGGTAAGGGTTCGTGATGGTTATCGGTGAATGTTAAATCAATTGTTTTCATTCGGAGAATGGTGGAAACCAACAAGTGACTAGGAAAACAAAAACAAAACAAGACAAAAAAAAAACAAAACAAAAACAAAAACAAAAAAAGTCAAAAAAAAAACAAAAAAAAAAACGAAGAAAAAAAAAAAAAAAACAGAGAAACTTTCGCAATTGCTGGCAATGCTATAGCTCCTTGGGACTACGTCCCAAGTGTTAAAATATCTGAAAATGTTGAAACATATTTAGATTTTCTGACTGAAATCATTATTCATCCTAAAGAGAGAAGGTATTTCAAACATCTTTTGTACCTTGGTAACATAAACACATGGCTTCCCTGACAACAACACGTAAAATGCGAAATCCGTTAGCTGGTCGATCCCGGAGAAGTTCAACACTGTCACCACCTCGCTCCGACGTTGAAGTGGAAACACAAGACTCTGTAAGCGTAAAAAAGTCCTTTGTATTACTCAAATAACCACAAAATAATTCGAGTTTCATATGAATTTATCTGAAAATAAAGTGAAGTGGCATTCGTTTGGAAAAGATATACGAAGCTTCGTTCGTTAGACTTGAAAAGCAGACTATAAACGTGATATCTTTCCACGACGATTCCACGTAAATCACCTAGAAAAGTGAACAAGCCTTATACACAATGTGCTTACAATTCACATTTCAACTATACGAGAAGAAATAAGTAAGTACTTCTAGGACGGAGAGTGGGAAGTAGCTACAGGACACCGACGGATCCGTGTAGATGTTTCTCCTCGTCACGGTTACTGCAACATAGTGTAAATGTAAATCAGTGCCTTATCTAATTCTGTGATCACTCGGGTTAACCCCTTATAAAATCAATACCCTCAGTGTCCATACACATGAAATGTCATTTTCAAATTTATTAGCGAATTATTGATATCAAGAATTAATATTTTATCTCAACAATTGAATTTTTGATACCAAGAAGTAATTTTTTTATAAAAAAATTTCTTTTTGATATCAAGAATTAATTTTTGCTACCTGTAATTATATTTTTGAATTCTCTAAATGTATTCTTGATCTTAAAAAATAATTCTTGATATCAACAAATATTTAGAGATATCAAGAAATATTTATTGATCTCAAAAATGATTTAATGATCTCTAAAATTTATATTTAGAGATCAAAAATTCAACTAGAGCGGCCAGTGCATACAAAACATAAGAGTACAGGCTTATATTATACACTTTCAATCGATACCTGCTTAATTTCTTGTTTATTTTTTGTAAACAAAAACAAACGTCTCCCCGACTAAACCCATAATTCCCCCCCCCGCCCCCCCTCCCCCCCAAAAAAAATCCCTTTTTTAGTTACTGAAATTAAATATTCATTTGTGTAAGCATGATCATAATTCATTGTAAAAAATTAAAAAAAAAAAAAAAAAAAACGGATGGTGGTCACTAAAACAGATATTATTGTACGTCTTTTTCAGTCTTGAAGGTGATCGCCAAAACGGGTTTTAATGTAGGCGCTTCTTATCCAGGTCTGAAGTTGGTCACAACAGTAGTTTTACTGTATGTTACATTTTTATCCGGGTCTGGTAGTTGGTCAAGACAGGCAGGTTTTATCGTAGACTTTTTAGCCGAAAATGGAAGGAGTCACGACAAACGGGTCTTACTTTACATCTTTTTATCCAGGTCTTGAAGGTGGTCTGGATTTTTTTTGTTCTTTTTTTTTTTTTTTGTTTGATTTTTTGTTTTGTTTTATTTTTTTTTTAATCATCATCATAAACACACCCTCCCCAGTTATCTAATAGAGGTACGACTGTAAACGCAACTCTAACCCTTTTACCCAAGGTAAAGGTAACGGTCTGTACCATCGGCCAAAAAGCATTAGAAAGGCATTATTCATCACTGCGCACCAGATGACACACCTCGGAGGGAGAAGGGGAAAGGCATTTCGGTGCCAAAATGGTGAGCTCCTTCTCATAACACAAGATATCAGATGACCCACTTTAAAAGCAAAAAATTCTTCGAGGTACTGGAAACAATGCTAACCGATACAAAAAAATAGCTCCCATATATGGAACAGCTTGGTAACCGAAACAAGTATGCGGCGATAAAAAATCAATAGCGAGAACTGCCGAGACCTATAAATACGACAATAGCACTCCATGACCTCGTAGATAACGACTTAATCATGCACCACAGCTGACACTGGCATATGGCTGAGTGGCATGTTACGTAATAGCCATAGATGAGAAACGCACGAAAAGCTCAATTTCAGGCAATAACAACTAGAGCAGTGTGCATAGCCCACATATTCCCCACAGCCCCCCCCCCCCCCATCAGTAAAAACACGGCCATCAATAGTACAATCAAGAGCTGAAATTTTCCAAGCCCAGTTGGTGCAGTTTCCTTGGACGAACCAGGCCCATTTACAATACCGATCTGTGTTTGTTCCTATAGAAGCTACACACCACGTTTCATTAAAATCCAGGCAGTTGTTCTTGAGATATCGTGTTAACAAACTCATTCCGATGCTGAATAATTTCCAGGGTTTGGTAAATTTCAAAGTTCATTTGGTTCATTATCCTTGGGCAAACGTAACCCACTTACAATACCAATCCTTGTTAGTGCCCATAGAAGATACAAACCAAGTTTCATTAAAATCCTCGCAGTTGTTCTTGAGATATCGTGTTTACAATAGTCAATCAAGAGGTGAAATTTTCTAAGTCCAGCTGGTCCATTTTCCTTCGACGAACCTGGCCCATTAACAATACCGATCTGTGTTTGTCCCCATAGAAGCTACATACCAAGTTTCATTAAAATCCTTGCAGCAACTTTTAAGTTATCGTGTTAACAAGCTCATACAATAGTCAATCAAGAGCTGAAATTTTCTAGGTCCAGCTGGTCCATTTTCCTTTGACGAACCTGGCCCATTTACAATACCAATCTGTGTTTGTCCCCATAGAAGCTACATGCGAAGTGTCATTAAAATCCTTGCGGCAGTTTTTAAGTTATCGTGTTAACAAGCTCATACAATAGTCAATCAAGAGCTGAAATTTTCTAGGTCCAGCTTGTCCATTTTCCTTGAACGAACCTGGCCCATCTACAATACTGATCTGTGTTTGTTCCCATAAAAGCTACATTCCAAGTTTCATTAAAATCCGTGAAGCAACTTTTAAGTTATCGTGTTAACAAGCTCTTAATGACAGACCGACAGACCGACTGACACGCGGTCGATCGCATATATTCCCCAAAGGTTCTAACTGTGGGTAATAAAATAACATTGGCCCGAACGTAATGCTGTTACTGTTTGAAGTAATCTAAAGAATGCAGGAACACTTAAGAATGTTCTGGAAAACGCTGAAATGCCCCGGCGTAGTTAACAACTATGCTTAGTTAACAAAGGAGCCAAAAAAATGGGGAGGCGGGGGAGGAGGGTGTTGACTTTGTGCACCTTTCTTGATTTTCTATACGAGTTTAATAATGTTTAACCGAAACCGGGCGACTTATCCGAGGAATAACTACACCAAGTTTTAAGTCGATCTGACTTTCCGCTATCGAGATACTTTGCTGAACAACAGACAATTCTTTACGCAATGATGCTTTTCTTAATTTCACCACACGCGTCAAAAGTTGAAACAGTCGTCTGACTAAACCAAGGAATAGCCACATAAAATTTTAAGTCGATATGATTTTCCGTTATCGAGATATTGTGCATACAAGATCTGGTTCAAAATATATACATATTTTACGTGCTGACGTCAAAGTCCGTACTCCTTCGTTTTGCTCGCTAAAAAAAATTTTACAGAATCTCTGGGACCTACCAAGCAACAATCTCACCAAGTTTCAACTTTCTTCGATGTTCAGCGGCTGAGAAATTTCGCACACAATTTTTTTACGCTATGACGTCATACGCCTGCCCTAATCATGTGACATGCGTCAAATGTGGACAGAACTGTCCGACTGACTCAAAGAATACTCACATAAAATTTGAAATCGATACGACTTTCCCTTATCGAGATATTTTGCACACAAGATCTAGTTCAAGATATATTCATATTTTACGCGACGACTTCATACGCCGCATTCGTTCGTTCTACTGGCGAAAAACTTTTATAGAATCTTTCGGACCTACCAAGCTACAATCCCATTAAGTTTCAACTTTCTCCGATGTTTAATGGCTGAGAAATTTCGCACACAAGATTTTCACGTAATGACGTCATACACTTGCCCTAATCACGTGACATGCGTCAAAAGTTGACAGAACCGTCCGATCTAACCAAGCAATGAATCGATCAAGTTTGAAGTCGATCCGACGTTTCGTTCTCGAGATATCTTGCACACAAGATGTTTTTTACAACAGACTGACACACCTACGCACACACACACACACATATTTTGAAATCTGCAAATGGTTGAATTTTTGATATCAAAATATCAGTCTATTTTTATATAAAAGTAATGACTAGTCCTTATGGAATGCCATTTTAACATTAATTGCTTATTTTTGATATCAAAATATATTTAGAGATATCAATAGATTAATTTAGATCTCATTAATTTATATTTTGCTATCAATAATTGAATTTTAAATGGCAAAAATTTATTTTTGAGATCAAAAAATCAATTTTACAAACCTAAAAAATCTTACGGGAGACACACATTCACATAAAATATAGCGAATCGTCAATTAAATTTTGGAGATGAAAATTTGAATTATTGAAATCAATAATAACAACATAATTTTTGATCTCAAGAATTGCTTCTTTTTTGTACAGTAAAAAATTAAAATAAAGATTCTGTATAGAAGGACAGCCATTATTTATGTATAGATGTGCGTTTCTGAATTTTTTATTTAAAAAAATAGACTGATGTTTTGATATCAAGAATCAGTTTTTGAGATCAAAAAATCGTTTGCAGATTTCAAAACACAAATTCAAAATGTATCAGTCTGAAATAATGATATGTGAAATAAATTCTTGATATCAATATATAGAAAATCAATTAGTGAGCTCAAAATTAATATTTTGCTCTCAAATATTTCATTTTTGCTATCAAGAATTGAATGTTTGATCTCAACAAATCAATTTTAGATATCATTAAATCATTTTTGATATCAATAAATATTTCTTGATATCTCTATATATTTGTTGATATCAAAAATTACTTTTTGAGATCAAGAATACATTTAGAGATATCAAGAATACAATTACAGATAGCAAAAATGAATTCTTGATATCAAAATATGGATTTATTGAGATCAAAAATTAATTCTTGATATCAAAAAATCAATTTTTGAGATAAAAAATTAATTCTTGATATCAATAATTCACTAATAAATGTGAAAACGGCATTCCATAAGTCCTTGTATATGTTACAGGCTATTATTATAACCAAGAAATGTATACATTCCCTAAAATGATCAGGCTATGTCTACAATTCCTGACTCAATCAGGCAATGTATGCATTTTTTGGAAAAGACCAGGAAATGTATACATTGCTTGGTTTTGCGGCTAAAAAACTGTAGTCTTGGCCTTAAACGTATTGTGTGTTAATTAAACTCCCATTGATATTTAATTTAATTTTATTTTCTCGTATAAAAATAAAATTTCAATAACACTCCAATTTATGAAACTACCTCTACTTATGTTTTATGTTTCTGATATTTTATTAATCAAACTTCAAATATGGACGATTCGTTAAATTTTATGTCAATGTGTGTCTCTCTGATGATTTCTTAAGTTTGTAAAATTGATTTTCTGATCTCAAAAATAAATTTTTGCATGTAAATTTCAATTACTGAGAGCAAAACATAAATTAATGAGATCTATATCTATATCTTCTGTAGGATGTTCTACTGCTACCTTTTTCTACGTTGTCATATCTGACAGGTTTCAGATTCTTTTTCCCAGTAAGCAGGTCCTTCGCAGTAAGTGATCGAGGGGCGTCGCTAGAAGCTGTGACGATACAAAACACATTGCCATTGGCATAACAGGACGCCAGTAAATACGGTAAAAGACTGGAGCATGCAACTATCTACCAGCTAAAATTCAACGGAACATATTCCTGAAAAAAAAATCACTGCCTCTAACGATTCATCACCCTTTCACATTACAATAGCGCAAATGCACCCTTTCAGGTGCCCCTCCTCCACGAGGCTTCGTCCTCTGTGGGTGAACTTTTAGTTTGATTCAAGGGGATTTATCGCATTTTATTTCACCATAAAAGGTAAAGGTCCGCGACTTCAGGCGTTAGTTCTTCTGATCCCATATATGCTCCTTGCATGCTGTGGCTGACATTTCATGTTTCTAGAATCATCAATAACAGATACGAAACCAGAACCCCCCCCCCCCCCCAAAAAAAAAAGCATTCCAACGAATTACAAATTTATAAAGTCACTATTTTATTATAGCAATGTATAACATACAATTAGAAAAATTTCTGATCTACAGACAAAGCAAATTAAAGCAGTCAGACCGTTACCATGATCATTATGCGTTGGTGGAGGCGGGAGCGGTGGAGGCGGGGCAAGCACAGCGGGGGGTGGTCCCGTTTGTTTAGCATCAAGCCTGGCCGGCAGGGTTCGACGCACATTCCTAGTCGGCGTGCCCATCGGCTCGGACTGGGTGTGTTTTATCTGAAATAAGAAGCAGGGCTGGCACGTTTCTCCCAAGGTGGAAAATTTACAGGCGCACTGTTTTTCAACTCCATTTTTGTGCTGCGTTTATACTTAATCTCTAAATGTAAAGGAAAAAGCATTTCTTTCATGTTGGAAAAAGGGCAAAAGTAATGGGCTTTTAACCAGCACAGAAACTTACCACCTTTCGATAATCAAAATTCAACTTAAGTGCATCTGTGCAGACAGCGCAATGCATGAACTAATTTGATGTGGACCTATCTTCCATTCGCTTGTAACTGACTAAAGTACAAAACTTACTTTGAGGCATTTCAAACATGGATTACTGCGTACATTTTTTTAGTCTAAAACTTTTTAGCATGTTAAGAAATAACATTTCATGGTTTGTAGTAAGTCGTATTTCAGGTGAAGAGAAAATATGGGCAGAATATTTTATCGTGCAGGATTCCTTACTGCATTTAGTCACCCGCCAGTTCCTGTCATCCCAGAAATTATTCTCTCAGTGTAGCAATAATGTAATAAAGTTGTTTCAGGAATATGCTAACTGAATGCTGCTTTGGGATTTTCAGTTGGGGGAGTTCAGGCCCCCGCAGTAGAAACCCATGGGGCCGAACGAAAAGTGCGGGCCCGATACATATGTAATGTGGGAAAGTTTCGTGGCCCTGAGCCTAAATCAGGGACCTCGGACCACTGGGCCGCGCTAGTTTCCAGCCCTGTTAAATGTCAGCGGAAGCTTATTTTTACCATTCGTGTCACATTCACGAAACATGACGTGCTTAGGCGATTAGGGGTTATCTGCAATCAGATAGAAAAATAAGGGAAAATGTCATTTCCGTGATTAACGTAGTTTTCGGAAGATGCCGACGCCACCAATATAGCGGGCGTTGTTCCAGGTTATTGGTATCATTGAAGATCAATCACTTCAACAAAAACATAGAGGTTGCAAAACGGCGAGGGTACCATTTCGAAACCTCTTGGGTTCAATTTTTTGGTTGTGAAACGTCGGCGCCACTTAATAACCAAAGAAAGAAAGACACTGGTTACGTTACGAAACGACAACCTAGCTCGCCGTTTCGAAGTCCCAACGGACCCTTTCTATCGTTCCAGCACAGGAAGGGTCGCAGATCTGCAAATTGAAATATCCATTTTAACAGGCTATCAATCTTTCGACACACAGCACACTGAGAAGAATCATGAATGATTATTTTCCACTTCATTCATCGCCCCGTCCGTCCCACGCTGGGGTATAGGCCGCCGTCAAAGTCTCTCCAACTTCCTCAGTCCTGAGAAAGACTCCAGCTGTCCCCACGTGTGGCCCATCCTCTTGGCATCTGTGACCAGGTCACGTCACCATGTGTTCCTCGGTCAACCTCTCTTCCTATTTCCATGAGGGTTCCACCTGAGGGCTGTCTCGTGATGCTGGTGGCTGCCTTATGCAGTGGCCTATCCACCTCTAGCGACGTCGTTGGATATCGGCTCCTGTCGGCTTCTGTGTTGTCTGCTGCCATAATTCCTCATTACAGATCTTGTCAGGCCACCATATGGGCAGAATTCGTCTAAGACAGTTGTTCATGAATGTCTGGATCTTCTTTGTCTTTGTTTTGGTGGCTCTTCAGGTCTCAGCTCCGTATGGCAGAACTTCACTTTGATGTTGAAGAGCCTGATCTTGGTGTTGACTGACAAATCTCTTGATCCCCATCTGTTCTTAAGCTACACTAAAATTGTTGACTCTGCTCTTCAAGTCTGCATCTGTCCCTCCTTGTGTGTCAACGATGCTGCTTAGGTAAGTGAAACTGTCCACTTCTTCTGGTGCTAGGCTGTCCAGTGTGATGGGAGACGTGCTGGTGGCATGTACTTTCAGAACCTTGCTCTTCCTTCGACTGATATTCAGGCCCAGCCTTGATGAGTTCTCTGCCACGATACTCGTCTTTTCCTGCATCTGCTGTTGGGTCTGAGAAAGTACAGCTAGATCATCCAGCAAAGGTGAGATCATCCAACTGTGACCAGAGGGTCCAATGGATGCAATTTCGTCTCTGTGCTGTGGATATCGTCATGATCCAGTCAAAGGTGAGCAGGAACAGAAATGAAAACAAACGGAGGTGGGGGTCGACGATGTCGTTCATCCTGTTCAGTAGGATCTTCCTATAGACTTTTCCAGTAGGGTAATCCCTCTGTAGTTTGCACAATTACTGAGGTCTCCTTTCTTTGGCAGTTTGATTAAGAACCTTTCCTTCCACCCTGCTGGCACTGTTTCTTCCTCCCAAATCTTCTTGAAGAGGGTGTGGTGCATATCAACAGTAATTTCCACGCCTGCTTTCAGCGCCTCCGCTGAAATGTTGAAGGGTCCAGCTGCTTTGCTTGTCTTCAACTGCTTGAGGACTTTCCTGATCTCTTCCTTGCTGGGCAAACTGCAATCTATCGGCAGGTCGTTATTAGCTTCGGATGTTCGGGGGTCCTGTGGAACTGATCTGTTTAGCAGCTCCTGTGTTCCCTCCAACGATTTTCCTGCCCCTCATCGCCTGGGATGGTCTTTCCATTCTTGTCCTTCATTGGACTCACAGGTTTTCAGAATTTCCACTGAGCTTCCTAATAGTGGTGTAGAGGTCCCACATGTTTCCATGTCGAGCAGCTTCCTCTGCCTCTCCAACAAGTGCTTCCACAAAGTTCCTTTTGTCTGCCCTGATGCTGTTCTTCGCGATTCTGGCAGTGTTGGCATAGCCTTCCTGGGCTTTGGCTTTTCCGCTCTTGTGAGGCTGTTGTTCAGTGCTGCCTTCTCCTCCTTTCTGTCCGCGATCTTTTCCAATGAGCCGGCTGATAGACACTTCTTGTGGTTGCGTGTCTTGCAGCCGAGCATCTCCTGGCAGGTTCTACTCACTGTCTCACTGCTTTTAATGGCCCGTCTATGGTCTTTCTTCTAAAATCTCTTGGATAGTTAGGAACCTGGTGGTTAAGGCCAGTCGGTACTCTTTCAGCTTGTCCGCATCTTTCAGAAGTCCCGTGTTGAACCGTTGGCGTTGGCCTCTCTCTCCATTCCAGTTCTGAGCTCAAGTCTGGCTAGAAGGAGATGGTAGTCCGATGCAGTGTCGGCTCCTCTATTGACTCTCACATCCTGGAGTGTTCTTCGAAATTTTTGTGATATACCACATGGTCAATTTGGTTCTCGGTGATGTGGTCTGGTGATACTCAGGATGCCCTTGTGGATTAGCTTATGGGGGAGTGTTCCGCCAATGACGAGATTGTTTATCGTGCACAGGTCTGCAAACCTCTCCCCGTTGTCGTCCATCTGGCCCTGTCCCTGTTGTCCTATAAACTCCCCATAGCCCTGATTGTTGCTGCACACCTGGGCATTCAGATTGCCCAGGACGATGGTGAGATCTCTGCTTGGGCAATTCTCTTTCTCGGTATAAAGCCTCTTGTAGAGTTCTTTGTCCGCCTCGTCGCTTTCGTTGGTTGTAGCATAACACTGAATGATTGTTTGTTTGTTTGGTATTTAACGTCCCGTTCTCCAACTGGGATGGGAATATTAGGACGTACTTGCTAAAGAAACAAGTGCAGTGTTGCCACGCCCTTTTAAGGTAAAAGCAGGAAGCTGTCCTGCCAAAAGCAGGACGATTTTTTTCAAAAAAGCAGGACAAAAGCAGGACACAATCTTTTAGTTTAAAAAGTGACTTTACTCGATATAAACACGTATGGGCAGCGCCAGGACATGAAGGTAAACTGCATTTAATTCTGGAGTTCAAAAATTAAAACTTTACTTACAATTTTCATGACAACGAGATTGCAAAGGTCAAAAATAGTTAAAATCGATAACCATAATAATTTCTTTGGTTTTTCGCCAAAAAATTCGCCGATTTTTTGCCAATCACTAAACATTCATAGCCAGTTATGTAATATTGATTACTACCGTTACTTACAGTTTCAAGACAGGAATACTATTTTACTGGGGTTAGTTCAGAATTTATGAAATCTCATTTTTTAGATTTTCGCCAAAATTTTCGCCAATTTTTGGCCAATCACCAAAAATTGTACCAGCACAGGTACGTTGGAAAGTCTGCAAATTTTACTTAAAATTTCAAGACTTGGACCATTTTCCTGGACACCGTCAAGATTTTACCGAAAATTTGTTGGGTTTTCGCCATAATAAGTAATAGCCAGATAGGTAGCAACGCCTCCTTCCTTCATCTAAAATTTCAAGACAGTATGATTATTTTCCAGCAGTTAGTTAAGATTTTACTTTAAAATTGTGTTTTTTTGCCAGAAATTTCGCCAATTTTTGACCAATCACCAAAAAAAAAAAAAAAAAAAAGTAACAGCCAGATAGGTAGAAACGCTTGCTATTCTCACTTAAAATTTCAAGACAATAAGATTACTTTCCTAGAAGTAGTTAAGATTTGAAAACAAAATTTCGTTTTTCGACTATTTTTTTGCCAATTTTTGCCAAATCGCCATAAAAAAAAAAAAAAAAAAGGTACAGCCAGGAAGGTGGTAGCTCCTCCGACCTTACTTAAAATCTGAAGACAGTAGATTGTTTTCCAGCCGTTAGTTAAGATTTTACTTACATTTATGGTGTTTCGCCAAAATTTTCGCCAATGTTTGGTGATTCACCAATAAAAGCAATACCTGGCTCGGTAGTATCTCCTACTACCTTTACTTTAAATTTCTACACAGTAACACTATTTTCCAGCAGTTAGTTAGGATTTTTACTTAATTTTATTTTCGACAAAATTTTTGGCCAATCACCAAAAAAAGTAATGCCCTGGGAAGGAGTAACGCCTGCTACCTTCACTTAAAATTTCAAGACAGTAACATTACTTTTCTTGAAATGGTCAGGATTTTGCGCAAAAATTGGTTTTTCGCCAATATTTTCGCTAATATTTGGCGAATCGCCACAAACGTTATAGCCATATAGGTGGTAACTCCTGCTACCTTCACTTTAAATTCCTACATAGCAGGCCTATTTTTCTCCAGTTAGTTAAGATTTGACTAAATTTTTGTTGCTTTTCGCTACAAGCTTCGCCAATGTTTGGTCAATCACCAAGAAAGTAATAGCCAGGTAGGCAGTACCTCCGGCTACCTTCATTTTAAATGTCAACACAGTAAGACTATTTTCCAGCAGTTAGTTAAGATTTTACTGTATTTTTTTCGCCAAAATCTGCACCAATTTTTGGCCACTCACCACAAAAGTAATAGCCAGGTAGGTAGTAACGCCTGGTACCTTCACTTAAAATTTAAAGACAGTAAGATTACTTTCCTGGAAATGGTTGAGACCTTACGAAAATATTCGCCAATATTTTCGACAATTTTTGGCGAATCGCTAAAAAAGTTACAGCCAGGTATGTGGTCACTCCTGCTACCTTCACATTAAATTCCAACACGACAAGACTATTTTTCAGCAGTTAGTAAAGATTTTACAGAAGATTTCCGCCAGTTATTGGCCAATCACCAAAAAAAAAAAAGTAATAGCTAGGTAGTAGAAAAGCCCGCTAACTTTCAAAACAGTAAGATTAGTTTCCTAGAAGAAAGAAGCTGGGGCTAAAAAAAAAACAATAAAGAACGCTTGTAGAAAAAAAGGTACGTTTTGAGGCAAAAAAAAAAAAAAAAAAGAACGATGCGAAAATAAAGACTAAATCTTAAAAAAAAGAACGATCCGGCAACCCTGCTAATAATCAAGTTCTGTACCAACATCGAAAAATCTAGGTAGAGGCGCCAAAGGCGCCAAAAAATCTTATCTTGAACTAAATAACGAATTATTCGGTTATAAAAGCAGAACAAAAGCTGGACGAGATTTCACAATTTTGTTAAAAGCAGGACAAAAGCAGGACATTTGCCCTTTTTAGCTCCAAAAGCAGGACAAAAGCAGGACGTTTTCCAAAAATGCGAAAAAAGCAGGACATCTGCAAAAAGCAGGACGGTGTGGCGACACTGCAAGTGGGAAAAAAAGAAGGAAGAATGAAGAAATAGTAAAAGAAGAGTTAGAAAGAAAGAAATTCCGATTAGTCGCCTCTTACGCCATGCACGGAACAGGACACAGTGGGTGTCTTCTTAAGATTCCCCTAATCCCACAGTCGGATAACACTGGATGATGTTCATGTTAAGTTTCCTCTTCTTGGTCCCAAAGGATGGTGTCATGATGCGTGGTCCGTGGGCTTCCCAACCTATGAGGGCTGTCTCTGCTGTTTTGGAAAGCATTAATGCCACCCCATTAGAAAGCTGCTGGTGGGGTATGAGTCTTAACCCAAAAAATTGTTATATCATGCACATCAGTCCTAAATAAAATGCGATTAAGCGCTACATATACAATCTTTGCGGACATGTATTGGGTGTTGTCGCACATAACTGTATCAAAACCTTCAAATCTCAGCTGATTTGAAGTGGAAACAGCATATTTGGAATACTGTGAACAAAAACAGAATCGATCTTGGCCTGTTGCGCCTTACCTTGAAACTTCTTCCACAGGATTGCCGTACAACAGCCTGCACATCCCTAGTCGGATTCATACTAGAGTATGATAATATCAACTGGGATCCGTACATCCAACAAGACATCTGTTGTTTGGAGAATGGAGTCTAAAGAAACTCCTCCGAGGTGAACTCCCCCAAGGCGAACCCCCCGCGGTGATTACGCCCTGTTGGAGAAGTCCCCTATTATCATATGTTGTAAATCTATTTAATTTCATTAATTATCTTTGAACAATAAGACACAGGATAACTGTCATTAATATTTATTCACTCCAAATTCTCAAATAAATCATGAAAATTCTCAAAAAATCATATTTTAAAAGTACATAAATGACAAGGAATAAATTTTAATCTTTTCATTACATTGCACAAATCACAATTCGTCAAGAGGTTAATTGCAAATACGAATACCTTTTAATTGTGTTGATTACGAATTTTAATTACTATGCTACTGAACAAAGTGAGTTAAAATCCAAACTACAATTCCTTTTACAACACAATGCTCTACGAAATTATACGTGAGAACTCCAAAATCGGCTGACTGTCAAAATCAGCTACGGCCGATTTGATGCGTTCGGTAATCTCTCTGTAAGCACGTTTCTGCCTCACTGCTCCTATCCACCCATTTCCCATGCAATGACAGCATTGGTCATGGCTTGTTCTTTCACCGATAAACCAATGAAGGGCTGTGACAGCAAACAGCGGCTTTCGATGAAAACCCTCGCAGCGGTTGTTCGTTCTCCGCATGTGGTCGTCGCCTCTGTCAAGCAGATTCGAAACTCGATGAGGAAACCAGGGCTCGGCTCGAGTTCGGTGGCGCGGACGACCGATGTAATTATCTGCGAAATAGTCGATTACGGGTGATAACGACTCGAAAATTAAATCCTGAAGTGCTTCAAATGCAGGCACAACTTGATAGGTACAAACGCTAATGCTGGTATCACTGGTGTAAACACCCGTATATCTTCGTCGGTGGCGTAATAATTCTGCAGGCTTTCGGGCTGCACTTTACGATATGCGTTCTGGGATACGTGATAAAAGGACACAGAAACTGACATATTGGTAAAAAGCCTCCGTCGCGAACATCCCAGCCTGTCCGAAGTCCATCAGTATCGTTCTTGGCAGGGTAGTGGGTCTTAACAGTTCTATCGCTGCAAACGTTCGACTGAACGTTTCACGAGTTTTTATGGGCATCAGTACACAGGCCACACGGCAAAATGTGATCGGACGGTGTGAAATCAATTAGAATGAGAAACAGATGCTCCTGAGCAATGGTAATTAATATTTATTGCTAATTGCAATCCAAATAATTCGAACCAAGACTAATTTACGTTAAAAATATAAAAAAAATACAACATACAAAAAATCGGAAGTTCCGCTACGGGAATTACTATATGGGAGAGTTCACCGCACGGAAAGGGGGGAGGGGTTCACATCGGGGGAGTTCCCCGGATACCAGAGAATGTCCAGCGCTGAGCGGCTCAGTATGTTATCCAAAATTTTAGAGCGCAAGATCCCGACTCAAACGCTGAAAGATTTAGGACTACGCACACTCCGGGAAAGGAGACTCCACAAGATCGCGAATGGACTGATACCGACAGTACACGCAGATGACTGCGCAAGTGAACAAAAGAAGGATAAAAGCCAAGCATCATTCAGGACAGTACCAAACAATCCCAAAGACAAGTGTCAGAGACAAAACTCGAGTTTTATTTTCGAAACCAAAATTGTATATACTGTTCAGTACAAAAATTCATACTTTATCGAAACAGTGAGTGACTGGAATGCTCTGGAAAATAGCGTAGTCAGGTCTTGTTTTCGGACAAGTGGAAATTGAAGCGAGCCATAAGGCAGCTGGGCACTGGGTTGGGAGCACTGAAAGTCTCCTGAAAGCTCTGGAGTTTTAGATGTTCAAGGAAGCGAATCCAGTGATTATAGCACACATTTACACCTTCACGGGCTACTTGAACTTACATGAAAAATCTTAACCTTGGCTACGAAAGTATACATATTACATCTACTCAACTTTTAAAAAAGGATACAAATGGGCGAAAAAAAGAATAATTTGTTTTTAGAAAAGGACAAGAAAAGGATGTTACATTTTTTTTTTGAACTCGTATAGAACCATATATGTAAGCATGTAAAAATGTGCATAAAAAAGAAAACAATTTAACTGGCCCATACGTCACCATCGCATGTGAAAACACATGAACTGAACAATCCCCCCCTCAAAAAAAAAAAAAAACAAAACAAAAAAAAAAAAAAAAAAACAAGTATACCAGTGAACTGGTTAAGTCCCCCGCCGTACCTCCGTTTTTGAAATAAGACAGTTCGAGTGACCTTGAACTTTGATCCAAGGTCACCAAAACCTAATCAGGTCAAGATCCTTAGCTTCCCAACCCAGCTGCCAATTTTAGTTGTAATCCGTCCAGCCGAACTTGACATACCATGTGTTCAACGGCGTGCACATGACGCACACCCTGAGATATTTTGTCCCCAAGAGAAAAATTTAAAATTTTCAGTGACCTTAAAAAAATTACCTTGACCTTTGACCCAAGGTCACCAAAACGTAATCGGGTCAAGTGCTTTTGCCCACCATTCTACTACCAATTTTGGTTGAAATCTGTCCAGCTAAACCTGAGATACCCGCCTTATACAACAGCAATCAACCCACTGCACTCTCTGCTGCTCTCGAGCAATATCGATCAACAGCTAATGAGAGCACATTTCAAAGCTGACATTTGCACTTTTTCAAAAATCTGGCAATTTTCAAGTTTCCACAAAATAAAAAACAACCACGCGTTGCACACCTCCAACATACGCTCTCTTTCTGTGTGTAAGAGAAAAATATAATCCTTTTAATAATGACTGAGATCTAGCGCGTACAAACTTACCACTATACATCGGGGCAATTGCATATTTTCAAACATTTCAAAAATCTGGCAATTTTTTAATTGTTTGAGAAAAATAAAAAATAACCATGCGTTGCACACCTCCAATATATGTACTTTCTCTGTGCAAGAAAGAAATGAAATAACTATATTAGTTACTGAGATATGGCGCGTACAAACTTACCACTACAGATGGGGACAGACAGACGGACGGACACGGCCCGTTTCATAAGTCCCCCGCTCCGCGCCACACGCGGTGGCGGGGGACTAAAAAAGGTTCGGCACTATGCAGTGTGGACATTATGCAGTTAAAAACACGACTGCTCTTTGGTGCAAGAATTTTTGATAGAAAAATGAAAGAAATGATAGAGGGATTTCACCTAAATATCAAATTTCTCTTGCGCCAAGGGGCAATCGGGTTTTTAACAACCCATATGCTATTTCAAAAATTAATTGAGTAGTTTCAAGTTATTTTATGTTCAATGTATCAGCTGTTTCTTCTATATTTTTCTATCATTTCTTTAAGTTTTTTAACCGGTTCCCTCGCAGTCGAAATTCACAATTCTTAGGCATTTTATTCGAAACACCCAAAGTGTAATTTGGCTTATACAACAAACAGCCTAGTCCCAGCGGAGCCTTTCTATCTTCCTAGGACAGAAAGGAAGGAAGATCGCAAGAGTCACCCAGGACTACAAACAGCCAACTCGGAGCTAGGTGACAAATTTTCTTACGATTACCCCAAGTGATTGAGTGTTTGGTTCTTCCCCTTTTTCCCCGGACTTTGAGGACATGTTTTTCTCCATTCCCCTGGAATATCTACACCGAGTGATTTCTGAATTATTCGTCACAAAATCTGTATTTCTACTGTAAAACTTTTTTGGCAGCCATTTGTTTACATCGGTATCACGGCCGCCAAACAACAGTACACGGTTGCCCTTGTTATTCTGGTGAGGCTCCGAGACTGCAATGCCGAAGACTAAAGGGCAGTATGGTAGGGTGGATTTAAAACGTTTCACACGTTTTTTTTTTTCGCGTTAATTTTAACGGGCATGCATGTTAACACACGTGATACCGAGAGACTCCTAGAGTTTAAACAGACATTCATTTAGACATATGCAACTAAAATGACCGCTCACAACTGACCACCCACTATTCATATTGCTAAAGCCAAAGTCAAACGTGAAAAAAAAGTTTTTTGGTCTTGCAAAAAAGTTATTCTCCCTTTATATTTTCATTTATGCCTTAAGCCACTGGGCACAATTCCTGAAGCAAAATATATGAAAAAAAGAGTTTTTACCTTTTGATTTCTGGCTTAATCAAACGGAATTTTCTCTCATAAACATTGACAAATCAGTATTTGATTGACAAGTGGCAGTCTGAATCGCTGGGAGTACCTATAAACCCGCTATTAGTGTATATTCTTTCCCGTATAATTCCCTCCCTATGCCCTCCTGGTGCGACGAAGTCCAATATCCATTTCACTAATATGTCTTGGAAGTAAAGTGTGCACAGGCTTTTCCTGTAGACCTCCTCTAACTATCGATAGTTACGTTTCGCTGATGGCACACTGGAATCAAGATTAACCTTTGGAATCCAAGGTGAGATGTCTCTGGGATATCTTCATGTGCAACACCTTTGTCTCTGGGATATACAAGTGGCTGAATTGGTAAAATTCCTTCATTTGACCGATAAGCCAACGTCTTTACGTGCAATACCTTTGAAGGCAGTAACTCTGACCTGTGTAATATTATTGAGTGTTACAACTATCTACCCTTGGATATTGTTTACTGAATATGTTCTATCTGGTCATGTGAACATGTGGCGTAATAACCAAGATGGCTTGGATGTAAATAAAGACTTCAACATAAATCCAGTCGCATCAGTCCGTAACACAACATGGCGGCAGCGGTGACCACACTGAAAGAGATATGTAGGACCAGTGATTCAGCACACTCGCAAATTTAGTGCACTCAACGCCACAAACAGAAGAAATGGCAACAAAGGCAATTCACGCCTCTCGAACGTTCGATTTCAAGAAACCGGAGGAGTGGGGCCGATGACGTACTCGTTTTGAGCGGTAGCTAGCTACTGCCAAAAGAACTGATGACGAAGAAAAAGCAAACACCCTAGTGTACTGCCTGGGTATCGAAGGGGAAGATATTTTAACCAGTTTTCAATTATCCGGTGATGAAATGATATCGTACCAGATAGTGAAAAACAGATTTGAATCCCACTTCAGTGGGAAGAAAAACCTGGTGTTTGAACGTGTCAAATTTAGTAATCGTTGTCAAGGCATTGATGAAACGGTAGACAACTTCATAAAAGACTTGTGGATGCAGATTTAAAAGTGTAATAATGGCGCCATGAAAGAGGAATTTGTTACGTGACCGCATTGTTGCGGGAATCAGAGACAAAAATTTGTCAGAACAGTTGCAGATTGAGAAAGATCTGAAACCTTAAAACGTCATAGACAAGGCACGAACGCGGGAAGCCGTCCAAAGACAGTTTGCGCACTTGAACACATTCAACCCCGCTCAGGCCAACATGGTGCGCAAACAACCATTCAACAGGGACTCAAAGAGACAAAACCAGTAAAATCCAATCACTAATTGCGTGCAGCGCCAAGACGTCAACAACAGCAACAACAACCGCCTTGCCACTGGTGTGGTAAAAACAAACATTCCAAATAAGATGGTCCCGCGAAATATTCTACGTGCAACTTCTGCAAGAAAAAGGGGCACTAGGCGGTTGTCTGCTGGACAAAGCAAAAGAAACGCATTTACGAAGTGAGGGATGAAGACCACTATCAGGACATCGACCCAGTTCAATTCAGGGCAGTGAAGAGCAGTTCTTAGGGGCTGTTCATATCAAGGGAAAGGACGAAAAATTTTATGTCGTCAAAAATTTGACCACACCCTTACTGGGCAAACCTGCAATCAGTAAATTGCAACTTGTTAGCATTGCAAGTACAATAACTTCTTAAGATTTTAAACAAAATGTCCTGGAAAAGTTCCCAAAATTATTTTCAGGCTTAGCAATGACAAAAGATTTCGAGTACAAAATACAAATCAAACCGGATGCGCAGCTATTTGCAATAAACACACCAAGAAGGGTTGCTCATCCATTGTTGCCCAAGGTTAAAACAGCGTTAGATGACATGGTATAGCAAGGGGTAATTCTACGTCTCGAATCAAACTAGACTTCCCCCTGGTGCGCTGGAATAGTGGCTGTTCCAAAACCAAAAAAAAACGGAAGCAGTACGCATTTATGTCGATTTAACTCAACTAAACAAGTACGTAATACGCCCTCGATATCAACTTCCGACAGTTGAATCAACACTCGCTAAGTTACAGGACACCAAAATATTCACAAAAATTGACGCAAATAGCTCCTTTTATCAAATCAAACTTGCTGAAGAATCGCAAGGTCTAACTGAATTCATTACACAATTTAGAAGATATTACTTTTTATGCCTTCCCTTTGCTATTTCGAGTGGGTCAGAGGTATTCTAGGAGGTTATACACGATATTGCGGGCCAACAACCACATGTCAATATTCAAATTGACGACATATTGGTGGACAGCAAAGACATTGCGTCAAACCAACTAGTCCTATTCCCGGTTTTGGAGAAGTTACAAAATGTCGCAATCACTCTAAGCCCAAGCAAGTGTGAATCCTTCAACACAGAGGTAAATTTTGTAGGGTATAAAATTGGTCCCAGTGGTATTTTGCCAGATGAAAGCAAGATAAAGGCTATCACGCACATGCCTGCACCCACAAACATAACAGAGCTATGTCGTTTTTTAGGAATGGCAAACCAGTTAGGTAAGTTTATCCCAGGTCTCGCCAACATGACACAGCCATTGCGTGAACTCCTCAAAAAGGAAAATGATTGGTCATGGGTTAAACAACGACAAATAGCTCTGGAGAAAATCAAAGAACTCAGTTCTCCAAACACTCTGAAGGCGTGCAGTGTTAAACACAAAACAAGAATCATGGTTGACAGCTCATCATTTGGGTTGGGTGCAGTCCTTGTGCAAAAAGAGCCAACTACAGGTGAATTTAGACTTATCTCATACGCGAGTAGAAGTCTAACAGACTGTGAGCGAACGATATACACAAATTGAAAAAGAGGCTTTGGCTTTGACCTAGGGTTGTGAAAAATTTGCTGAGTATGTCTTAGGCTTAAATTTCACGTTAGGCACTGATCATAAGCCGTGGGTGCCTATACTTGCCAAAAAGGGGCTCGACGAAATACCCCCTAGGATAACTCGATTCAAATTGAGGCTCATGCGGTTCAGATTCAGCATACAACATTTACCAGGTAAGGAAATGTACACTCCGGATACCCTGAGCCGGGCTCCATTGTCCACAACAGAAGAAGTCAAAACGAATTTAGCTCAGGAAATGGAAGCATTCGTCAAGCAGGTAATTGAAGTTCTTCCTATCACTGAAAGAAAGTTAAAACAAATTTGCGAACTTCAACATAAAGATGAAGTATGCATGCGAATAATGTCGTACACCCAGGAAGGTTGGCCTGATAAAAGGCAAGTTCCAACTATTTTACTCCCTTTTATGCAGTTTGTTGCGGAGTACTCTATTCAAGATGGCCTCCTACTGAAGGACAGCAGAATAGTTATTCCGTCCTCAATGCGTCTTGAAATTTTAGATCGTATAAACGACGGCCATCTTGGCATTACTAAATGCCGAGAAAGAGCAAGAACTTCAGTTTGGTGGGTTGGCCTATCAAAACAGATTGAAGACATGGTCAAAAATTGCCTGACCTGTATTAGGCAACAGCCTAAAACTGTGGAGCCATTGCAATCAACCCCACTTTCAGACAGACCTTGGCAGAAGGTGGCTTGCGATTTATGTGAGCTTCGAGGTAAGACCTACTTAGTAGTGGTAGATTACTATTTCAGGTACTTGGAAATCGCTCTGCTTAAATATGGTCAAAATGCAGGTGCTATAATAAATCACATCAAATCGATTTTTTTCCGACATGTTATCCCGGAAATTTTAGTTTAGTGGCGGACAACTACAGAACAGTGCAATGGCGAAATTCAGTATGAAATACAATTTTCTCCATTTAACTTCTTCTCCAACTCACGCGAGCGGAAATGGGTCTGTGGAAATAGCGGTAAAACATTCAAAAACCTCATGAAGAAAAATAACGATCCTTACATAGTACTTCTCAATTATAGGTCAACTCCAATCAATAACGGATACAGCCCTGACGAACTTTTATTTGGCAGACGCCTGAGAACAACAGTACCAACAGCCCCACACCTACTGGCACCCACTCGCAGCCGCAGGACATGCGCAGAAAAGAAGAAGTTTACAAGCAGAATATGAAATTCTATCATGACAGAAAACACAATGTTAAACCCCTCTCACAGCTCATACCAGATCAACCTATACGTACTAGAGATAACGGAAAGGAGGGGTAATCTCAGAACAGCTTCCAGAGAATCAAAGATCTTATAAGGTAAAGGTCAGTTGCCCATCTCGACTTAGGGACACCTTTCGTAGAAATCGAAACGCATTAATTGCCCTTCCTCATCCCAATCAAAACATTGAAAAAACTTCGGGTGATAAAGCGCAAAGTCAGACCAACCCGTGTAAGAGTTCAGATAGTTCTCAGGTTAATCAAAACCAAAACATTAAAAAACTGTTTGACAAGAAAAACATTGTACCTGATACTGTTACCAAAGATAACGGAGAGAAAACATCATTTAATATGAGGTCAGGAAGGACAACGAAGAGACCCGATAAGTTGAGCTGGTAAGCAAATCTTGGACTACCAAATGGACTCTGGAAAATAGTTTGATGTTAATCGCTTGCGTAAATAATCCTCTTAGTCAGTGATCGATATCCAGTCCGCATCTAGGTATTTTGTTTATTTATTTATTTTTTTTGCTAAGCTAGTGTTTTAAAACAAGTTAGTTCATATTGTATATATTGTTATATCTATTGTCGCCCACTTAGAAGACTCGTCACACACCGGAAGTAAATGAAAGGGGATGAGTCAGAATTGAGTAAAGTATTTTCCCATGCTTATGCTTTTTAATATTCTTTCTACTATTATGTTTTTTTATCTTTTTACAGAAATGTACTTTAATGTTGTTTCGCAATAAGTAAACATCCAGTAACAGTTCAGTCACTCAGTCATTTTCGTATTTTGTCATTTTGTGTAAAGTTCAAACCAGTAAAATGCTTAAAAATATTGGAAGTTTCATAAGTATTCTTTGCATGAAATAAAGTCGTGCATTGTTTCAGCAAAACAGTATCTAATGCTTTTATGTTCAAGAAAAGGAGATGTAATATTATTGGTAGTATTACCACTACCAACCCTTGGGTATTGTTTACTGAATATGTCCTATCTGGTCATGTCACCTTGTGACGTAATAACCAAAATGGCTTGGATGCAAATAAAGACTTCAACATAAATCCAGTTGCATCATTCCGTAACACAAGACGTAAGACGAGGACGAGCATCCTGTAAGAAATGCAGCTCGTCTATTCGCACCTGTAAAACATTTGACACACAGGGAGCTGTCGAAAAGTCCATGAAATTCTACCGTGTCGGTGGTTCAGATTGAGCCGCAAAGAAAAAGGGTGGTCGACTAACCTGCAACTGCGATGTCGTCAGCGAGTTAGGCGAGTTGTCCGCAATTAATTTTAGAATGTCTTTAAAAGGGAAAACCGCTTCCGAAAAGTCGATAGTCGACGCCTCCTCTCATTCATACGGTAAAACCTCAATGTCTGCAGGAGTGGGAGTGCGCACCGCCCGAAAGGGTTTGTACTCATCCCGCGTCATGACCCGCGGGGAGGCGTGGTACGGCATGGGGTGCAAAAATCGTTGAAGATGCAGCGTAGGTAAAGACCAGCAGAACGAGACGTGAGACCGTACTTTTTACCGGCGGCAGCGGTACATTACTCAAGACAGACTGAGTCAAGTGTGTTTGAGCCTGTTTATTATCACTTTCCATCTCAGGCTCCTCTTCCAGAACAACGAATTGTCTGCTGAGGAGGAGGAAGACGCATAAATCGAATGTCGACGCAAACGATATCCACTGCCCGTCAATAGCTGTACAGAGGCCATGAGAGGAATGAGCGGCGGTTGCATATTCTTGGGTACGATGGTTCGGTCGTATCAGTGGCATACGGGACCGCGTTAAGGTGTGATGTTGCGGACGCCACCGACTCTGACTTAGACGCGAGACTGGGTAACATCATGAGCTGCTCGTCTGAGGCGTGTTTTAATGTGCCAGGATGCAAATTGAGACTTTTTCAAAGGTGACATTTCTTGTTTTCAAGGGGAAGATCCCGACAGAACTTGCTACCCGCAGTAGTAGGTAACTGTTGGACAAATACTTCGTGAGGAACTCTATTCGTCTCCAGTGTGATATCAATGATCAACGGAGGCGTCGCAATCACAACAGAAGTCCCCATGGGTGACGTCACATCTGTCTGACCAGGATCCATGATGTAAACACCCAGTTTCGATACCAAAGAATCCAAAAATTGCAACGGGAGCGCCTTAGGATTGAATTTACTCGGCTGTGTCATCGCGGTAATAGGCGAAAGCGTATGAGTCGATGCAGCTGACTTGTCACTCTTGGCACGCTTGCAACCTTTTATCCTGGCAGTCCCCTGCTGTTTTAACAAGAAGTAGAAACTGGAATCTTCAAGATGTGTACACTGGTCGCAACGGCTCCAATGTGCATGGTTGAATCACCCAGCGACGCAGGCAGGCAGTACATCTTGAATGCAGGCCACCGGTGCGCTTGATATGAGCGAGCGCAGGAGCCCGAAATTGTCAGTGAATCTACAACCAAACAAGGAATATAAGATGTGGTAATCACTAACAATAATCTATATAATAGGTTATATTAATGATAAAAGACGAAAAAAGTCCATATAATAACATTAAAACTGTTTTAGAAGTAAAGCATAAGATGCATCATACAATTAACTAAAGTATGTATTTCTTAATACTCATTTTTATGAGTAAAGTATCTTGTAGACGTAGAAGCCATCACTGTGGGTTTTCCAATGTATTAAACATTGGCTATCGCGATCAATAATAATAAAAATTCTGTGGAACATATAGCACCACATGGGTACTCTTACGAAGTGCCCTGTTGCTATGTTTACAATGCATGTCAACCCACCGACCAATCAGCGTCGGCACAGTTTCTGTCATGTGATCGAACCATAATGATACCAATTGATGTTGAGGTGGGTAGGTACAATTCGAGTGATGGCTTCTATGTCTACAAGATATTTTATTCATAAAAATGGGTACTAAGAAATTAAATACTCCAGTTTTAGAAATTATCAGCTTGTAGACTACGAAGCCATCACTATGGGAGATTCCAACTGGCGATGGGAATTGAATACCCAATGCATAGAACCGGTTGACACGCTGTCTACAAGACATTATGTCGCACGAAAGGCAGAGATAAAAGAAATAAATTCTATTTGTTCTTTTTATTTCAACGGGGTTTTACTTCGTACTGCACATTCAGTAATCACCACGAAATGCTCAATTTGAAGTATACATAGCTCGATTAAGTAAATATTCTCACACTAGCGAGTATCCCCCTCCCTTCACAAAGAGAGGAGAGTGAGAAACGTACAGACAGTTGTTGCTGACCCGCCGCAGTGGTGTACTATACCGTGTGCAACACTACACTGTCCCAAAACAAGACCATGGTACAACTGCACTGAGTCGAGTCGGCAAGAGACCAGTCACTTGGTAACAAGTTGACATGCTGTTGCTGCCGATCCGAGCTGTGTCTCAACCCAAAGTCCATTTAGTGGTCTGCTTCTTCGTGTGAACCTTCTTTCCATTAGACTGCTGGGCAGTCCTGCAAGAAGAACTACTCTGAATCACTGATTCAGCAGCAGCAAACGGACCAAGACTATGCAAATTATTCAAAGCACCAGTTGTATATTCTTGCAAAAAGTGCTTAATAAAGGTGTTAGACGAGGTCCAACAGCCAACCCGCAACAACTCATGCATTGAAACGCCATTAGCATTACGCAAGGAGTGTGCCACATGTATAACTTGATGAGCTTTAATTGACAATCTCTTCTTAATTACATCTTCATGCTCTGTAATTATATTATCATATGCTGACAATATGTTTTTGACATAATTAGAAATAGAGGCTTTGGACAAATCTACAGTAATACTACGCATGAAGCATAGCGATAGGCAGCCGACCAGACACCATGACTCGAACAAACGCCAATGTGACAAGTACACCTTGTTCGTAGAGTTCTTATGAATTCTGTCCATTCTCTTGAGTACTCGCTGAGAGAACTCATTAGATTTCAGGAAGGAAAACTTATGTACCAAAGTTTCAGTCGAAACAACTGAGGATTTGAATGATAATGATCCCATGAGGTTGACGCAGACTGCCATACTCCAGTGGAACTGGAAGACTCATGACACACGGTTACCGCATCAACAAAGGAAACCAATGCAGTTCTGGAAGATCGGAAGCTAACAGCAGGAGACGCTGTGGCCTCTCGTGCCAAACCTTCGTAAGAACCTTCATCATGAGAGACGACGGTAGAAATTCAAACAACACCTGCGTGGACCACTGACATAGCAACGCATCGATCGCTATTGCCGCCACATCCGGACACGGAGACATGTACACCGGAAGACGATGACTGAGTCGATTGACAAGTAGATTGAGATGAGGTGGACCCCAAGGAGAATGGGACGCAGTCCAGCGAAACTTGTAATCCGCTAACGCTCACTCGGTGTGCGCAACCTGACCCATCCGAGAAGCTAAGTCCGCGAGAACATTCAGACTGCCTGCAATGGGAGAGATCTGAATAACAAAACCATAATCCCGAGCAAACAACAACACCTGTTTGACTCTCCCAGAAACTCTTTCCTGTCCCGGAACCAGCCAAGACTTGTTATGACTGACCAGCAACCCCAGAACCTCGCACCGACCCAACAGAAAATCCAACTGGGTTAGAAGCAACTGCCTGTCCTCACTTGAACTGTAACAGCAGCAATTCTGCTTGCTGACTCCACCGCTTGACTACTTTTATAACCTGGGCAAAAACAAACGTGGCCGTTGACAATCTGAATGATAGGGCAAGAAACAAATAACTCTGATCCGCTACCGTGAAGGCGAGAAAACGATGGCACGCCTCGTGCATCGAAACGTGTAGATATGCATCGGACAACTCGACTGACACCGCCCACATGCCCTGACTAAGGGAAGATTTGATCAACTGAGGAGTATCCATCGTGAGCGATGTGAGGTATAGGAATTGATTGAGATGCGACAAGTCTATGCCAAGACGCAAACTGCCCGACTTTTTCTGTACGAGAAAGACCCGACTGAAAAACGCCGGAGTGCCTATGGGAATCTTTTCTATAGCCCATTTGCGTACAAGATCTTGAACCATATGTTGCAACACAAGTTGCTGCTCTGAGTTGTGATCGTACGTTTGGCATAAGAAGTAGGATTGGGAAGCTTGGCCAGCGGTGGAAGAATTTGGCAACCTGACCTATCAATTGCAGACGGTAAGGAAAAATCCCAGCTCAACCACCGAACTTCATCTTTGCCAAGCTTGCCAAATATTCTTTAGCGTTCCCCATACGGCCACATTTACGTTTAATTTGCAACACTGATCCACCAATTCTTCGCAGAAACCTAAAGTATATGGCAGCACTCTGTTGCGAATACTTTTATTGGTTGCTGTTTCTGCTTAACAGTGGCAACCTGCATTTTCATGCCCAACTTATGCTTTTTGGGTTAGGATTGGACCCGTCCTTTTCCACGGCGTAGCTGTCAGACGGGCGGCAACGTACCGCTGCTTCGCTGGAGTGGTACGTGGTGTTAGAGCCTTGCACCTTGTGATCTAAGCCGTGCCGTTTCGAACACATTTTTGAGCAACTCCGGAAAGAAGTCCGACTGCCCATCAATAGGGGTGAAACGAAGCTTTATTGGGTCTTTCGCCCTTATGTTTGAGTCTGGTAGGACTTGATCTCTGCGAAGAACCATGAGCGACGACAGTAAGTATGCATTCAACTTCGGAAAATCTGAGAACGCAGCTGCCACTGAATCAAACATCCGATTAAATAGCAAATTGATACGGGAGTCTACGAACTTTCTCAGTGCTTGGAACGCCGAATCTCGGAAAGAAAGATTAGGCAAGCTTTTCCTGGCAACTTCCTCCAAAAAAAACGATAATCTCGCTCCGCTAAGGGCACGCTTGAATCCTGATTGACCTTCGGAAGCCAGGGAGCCATATCCTTCGGATACGTGACTGGTTGAATGGGCAAAACTCCGTCATTTGACTGATGCGATGCCGTCTTTACGTGCAAGACCTTTGAAGGAAGAAATCGTGACCAATGACGTGTCCGACTCTTACAAAGCCTGTAGTTCCTCCGTTCGCGCCTGCAGAACGTTGGCGACACAGGGAGTTGTTGACAAAGTCATAAAATCATCGCATGGTGGCAGTTGGGACTGACTCGCAAAAAACACAGAGACGGTCTACTAACCTGCGGCTGCAAAGTCATTAGCGTAGCAGCAGAGTTATCGGCAATAAATATCAAAATGTCTTTAAACAGAAAGCCCGTTACCGAAATGTCCACCATTGATGCCTCTTCCCATTTCCCTGGTGGAAGCTCCGCCCCTGGGGGCGTGGGAGTGCTCACAGCCTAAAACTCTTGTATTCCGTCCGCGGTGAATCCTGGTATGCCACAGAATGCAAAGTCTCTGACAACGTAGCCTGTGTAAAAACCAGGGGAGCAGGTCCCGAAACGGTAGCCTTGAGTGATGACGCCGGCACACTAACCGCATTTGTTTGAGTGTCACGCGTCTGAGTTCATTGTCACTAGCCAACGCCGGTTTGTCTTCGCCCGACGAAGAATAGTCAGCTGCAGAGGCGGAAGAAGATTCATAAACTGAGTGTTGCCGCACACTACGAGTGTTGTCAGTCAATGGCTGAATAGGGGAAATAAGAGGAAGCGGTGGTGGCTGCAACTCTTTCGGTGACGATGGCTCAGTCGTAACAGTGGTCGACGGGACTGAGTTTAGTCGCAATGTTGCGGAAGCCACCGACCTTGACTTAGACGCAAGGCTGCGTAGCATCCTAAGCTCCTCATCTGAAGCATGGCGTAACGTGTCCGGATGCAAATTAAGGGTTAAAGCAAACTTCTTTAGCAGCTACAGCTGCTGCCTTCGAGGGGAAGACCCCAACAAAACATGTTTCACAATTGTAGAAATAGCAATAGTCAATTCCGTAGTAGTAGGCAACTGTTGCACCGACACACCAAGCAAAACTGCATTCGTCTCCATCGTGATATCATTGGCCAATGGAGCGTGCAACAGCGATTGAACATGAGCTTGCAAAGCAGGCGTCGCAGTTCCTACTGAAGGCCACGTCACATCCACTTGACGCTGCTGTACAATATACACCAGCTGTGACGACACCACAGAATCCAGAAGCGGCAACGGAATAATGTTAGGATTAAGTTTCATCACTGGCATCGTATCCTATGCATCCGTATTCGGATCTAACCACCGTAGACAGTGCAAAAGGTGAAAGCAAGTGAATCGATGCAGAAAACTTATCATCTTTGGAAAGTTGGCTGCCTCTAGCACAGACCCTGGTAGACTCTTGCTGTTGAGAAAGGAGAAAGGAAAAATCATCCAAATGCGCGCACTGATCGCAGCGATTATCCAAAGTGCCTGGCTGAATCCCCCAGCGACGCAAACTGGCAGTGCATCGTTAATGCGGTTACCAATATGCTTGATGTGAACGCAGGATTCCGGGATTGTCAGCGAATCTACAAGCAAAACAAGCATGTAAATATATGGATGGTCGCTGATAACAATCTGTAAAATAGGATATATCAATGATAAAATACAAAAAAAAACACTCGTTATATGTCAGTACCCTATCCTAAGAACAAAGCATACAGTGTAAAAAACAAGCAGACACTAATACCCGTCACCACAGCAGGTGATCGCGTGACCAAGTCGCTGCAAACACGACCCAGTCGCGTGACACCGCTGCAGCAGTAAGCTTTTGTGCCAACAAGTGGCTGTAAACCAAGCAATGAGCGCAGCAAGTCGACTTCCGAGCGCAGCACGACTTCCGAGCACAGCGAGTCGCTGTAAACACGACCCGTGAACACAGTGAGTCGCTACGAACATGAGCCAAGAACACGACCCGTGATCAGCGAGTGGTCACAAAGACGATTCTTGAGCAATCACGAACCCTGAACAAGTCGCAGATACGACTCCCAAGCACAGCGAGTGACTAGAAAAATTGCCCTGTCAACACAGCGATTCGGGGCAAACACGACCCGTGATCACTACGAGTCGCTGCAAACACGATCCGTGCACACGGCAGGTCGATGCACAACGGGTCGCTACAGGCACAACCTGTGAGCACGAGTCGTGCCGACCACATCATTACCGAGTCAAACGTGGAAAGAAGCGGCTACACTACTCCCTACAGCGAAAAAACGTCACAACAGCAAATGTTGACGTGGTTAGTCACAGAAAGTGTATGCAAGAGAGCTGCCGAAATATCGAGGTAATGGAAGCCGAAACCTCTTGAACCCGTGATAACTGCGTGTCTCAAGACCCTACAACCCTGTTGCTGGTAGAAGGACGGTGGAAAGTAGAAACTTTCCTGTTTGCAGAGCCGACTCATGCAAACCGTTTGCTGAACATGAAGGAAACCCTCCTAATGAAAATTGAACAAATCGCCCGCAAACCATCTCACTGTCTATTACCCATAACCTACACTACGTTCTTGATGACAGGGAAACATTTACCGAACGAAATCCGGTTTGACAAAACCCAGAACTATCACGTGCAGGAATCAGCAAAGTCAGCAAAACCATTCAGAACGTACACGTAGCAAGACAAAACTTACAGACACGACTCGTGACAACAGCGACCTACCAGTTGACCTGGTCGTCACTGCTACCGGTCGTGATGAGAGCAATTGCTGCCAGCGCCACTCGTATTATGTCTAAACCGTCCTTTGTTGTACCCGTCACTGCAACAGGTCGAAATAAACACGGCATAACAGACTACAAGGGGAAAATCCCCTGACAACCTCATACCATGATACGTGATCGATGTTTACACCATGTTGGTGTTGCGACGACCAGTCAGTGTCGAGTTGTCGCACCCGTCACAGGTACGACGCCGCTCTGCCGACCACATGATCGACACCTCACCTATTCATATATGGACAGAAGCGGCTACACTACTCAGTACCCTGATAATTCGTCACTACACTAACAGCGAGTGGTGCTATTTGTTCCACAAGAAATTATTATTCTGGATCGCGATAACCAATGTCAAACATGCATAGTGATGACTTCGTAGTCTACAAGCCGATATTTTCGGAATTAAAACTGCAGATATGTGAAAATGATAACAAACAGCTATCATAACTCCAGTCAAAACAAAATAAACAACAAACAACAAACTGATCCGTACCTAACAGGCACGTCCATGGGATTGATGCACTGGTGTAGGAATCCACAATACTAGTCTGGCGGGGGTGGGGAGGAGAAAGGAGAAATTAAGTATCAAATGACATGCTTGGCCAGAGATTGCTAACCTTTCGGGTCATCACCGATCCCTAAAGTCGCCCGTTCAATGTGCAATACCTCCAAAATTCAAAGTTCGATTGAAGTGATGAGTCAATAGAAGGTACTCTAAAAGAGTTGAAAAATACCCAGGTTTCAGGATGACTTACCATGTATGCCAGTATACCTTCCCCGAGAAGACATACATACGTTTTTGAACAGTGCATAATCGGGCACTTTGATGGTGACCATTGGTGTGGTGTTACCAACGTCCAGTGAGACATTTGTATGACCATCGCTCCATAAGTTCTTTAGAATGTAGGTTAGAGTTGATTTTCAAGATTTTTGAAAATTTTAAGCACCCTACGAATTTTTTTGCTGCGGTTTGTATTGCTTAAATCATTTTAACTATAAAAAGTGCATTTGAAATATTTTGTTGCAGAATAACATTTCACTGCAATAATTAAGCTTTAAAATTCTACGATACAATTTTTATTGAGCAAAATGTGAACTAAGTTAAGATATAGTGATATAATAGGAGATTCATCAATTATTTCTTTTGAAGAAGGAAAAACTTCTAAGAAGTTTACGTGCTGTCAATTTTGAAAGCTATTTTGCTCTAGTGATGAACTTCACTCTTTCAAAAAATTTCTCTCCTTCAAACCACTCATACGTGTTCCAAAACAACCATGGGTGTTCTAAAACACCCTCTAACGTCATCATGACGTCATCAACTGTTTTAAAACACCCGTGGGTCTTTTAAAACACCGTTCTAAAACACCCATGGGTGTTCTAAAACACCCTATGACGTCACTATGACGTCACTTCCTGTTTTAAAACACCAATTTCTACCCTACTTGCCTTAGGTCTGATTTTAATCAGCCTCCGACCAAGCGGTTGCAGGTGACAGATGCCCCAAAATTAACAGGAAAAATCGTTAAAGTGATTTTAAGTATGGAAATTCTCTTGGTATTGGAGATAAAGGAATTCTTTTGGAATGTGAGATAAAGGAAATGGAATTCTTTTTGTGTGTGAGATAAGGAAATGGAATTCTCGTGCTGTTGAATTAAACGAAATGGAATGTACTCCCTGGGTGAGTTGATGTTCTTAACAAATAGTTGCATTTAGCATGATTTATTATTATGTAAGCTGGATGGTATAAGTGACGTCAGTAAAATAGAATTTGTTTCGTATGTTGAGATATGTAAATGAGCGTTAGGAAGGCGTGTAAATAAATAAACAAATAGATAAATGGACAAAGAACTGAGTAAAATTTGGGCGGCACACTTCTCCCCTGGGGTGGGAGGACACCAGGCTCCACCCCCGTGCAAGGATGTTTTACTAAAAACAGTTGAAAATTGAGTCCAGTAGATTTATTTAATCAATTTCCCACTTTAAATGTAGCGCATAGATGCAGTAATAACATAGAAATAAATACCCGTTGCCACAAGTGCGGTAAAGTTACCCGATAGGGTGTGAGCGGACATTTTATTTGGACTGATCTCACGCATAGAATATGGTACAGATGCAGCCACAGCTTAAAAATAAATATCCGTTGTCAAAGGTGCGGCACAGTTACCCATCTGGGTGAGGGCGGCAATTTTGGGTAGTCCTATAACCCATAGCAGAAAAAAAAGAAATATAGTATATTTTTGTCTCCCTAACATTCATCTGACATATTTGAAAACTGATATTTGGCAGAAAGTTGCAACATATAGGTCCCACCCCAGTTCCAGCATATTTTACTAAAATAATGGAAAATCGAGTCCAGCATATTAATTGACCGATTTCCCACTTCAGACGTGGTACATAGATGCAGTAACAATTAATACACAAACATATGCCTGTTGTGAAAAGTACGGCACAGTTCCCCCCTCCCCCATTTCATTTTGGGTCTGCCTCGAACCCCAGCAAAAATTACAAATATAGTATGTTTTTGTCTCCCTAACATTCACCTCACCGATTCGAAAACTAATATTTGGAAGAAAGTTGAAATCCACAGGTATACTAAATATGCCGCAAAAATTTGGCGGCACATTTCACCCCTGGGGTGGGAGGACACCAGACCCCACCGCCGGGCCAGCATATTTTACTAAAAACAGTGGAAACTGAGTGCAGTAGAATTATTTGACCGATTTCCCACATCGAATATATTACAAAGATGCAGCAATAACTTAAAATAAATGTCCGATGCGGCAAAGTTACCATCTGGGCGAGGTAACCCATACCAGAAAAAAAGAAATACAGTGTATTTTTGTCTCCCTAACATTTACCTGATCGATTTGAAAACTGATATTTGACAGAAAGTTGCAATCCACAGGTACGCAAAATATGCGGCAAAAATTTGGGCGGCACACGTGTGGAGTCCAGTGTCCTCTGGGGTGGGAGGACATTGGGCTCCACACGTGCGACAGCATACTTTACTAGAAACAGTGGAAAATCAAGTCCAGTAGAGTTGTTTGACAGATTTCCCACTTCAAATTTATTATATAGATGCAGTAATAAAATACAAATAAATATGCCTTGCCAAAACTGCGGAAAGTTACCCCCCTGGGCGTGGGCGGCCATTTTGGGTATCCCGTAACCCATAGCAGGAAATAAGAAATATAGTATATTTTTGTCTCCCCAGCATTCACCTGACCGATTCGAAAACTATGACAGAAAGTTGCAGTCCATACATAAGCTATATATGAGGCAAAATTTTGGGCGGCACACTTCTCCCCTGGGGTGGGATGACAACGGGTCCAACCCCAGGTCCAGCATATTTTTAAAACTAAAGCAGTGGAAAATCGAGTCCAGTAGATTTATTTGATTGATTTCTCATTTCAGATGTGGTACACAGATGCAGTAATAATATACAAATATACAAACGTTGCGAAATGGGCGGCACAGTTACACTCCTCGGCGTGGTCGGCCATTTTCGTTGCCGAAAAGTGCCGCTATGCTACACCTCTGGGCGCGGGCGGCCATGTTGGCTGTCCCCCGACTCCCTGAAGAAAGTAAGAAATATAGTATATTTTGTCTCGCTAACGTTTGCCTGAACGATTTGAAAACTGATATTTGGCAAAAGGTGGCACACTTTTCCCATGGGTTGGGAGGACACCAGGCCCCATCACCGGGCCAGGATATTATACTAAAAACAGTGTAAAACCAAGTGCAGTAGAATTATTTGACCGATTTCTCGCATCGAATATGGTACATAGATGCAGCTACAACTTAAAATAAATATGCGTTACCAAAAGTGCGGCGACAATTTTGGGTGTCTCGTAACCCATAGCAGAATATAAGAAATATAGCATAGTGGGGTCTTTCCTTGGTATTGGGTTACAAACGCAGAGGTGATATTTCGGCAACGAAGTCATTACACAAAACGAGGGTTGAAGTCCACACCGTGGACAGTCAAATGTCCAAGGAGACTGGTGTGGTTTAAAACAAAACATAAAGTAAGAATGTATATTCATTTTATTTATTCTATCAAGTCGGCAAGTAACTGTAACCCCTACCGCCCTCCCCGACCAAAAAAATAACAGTTTTGAGAAAATACAGCAGTTTTGTACCCTGTTCGTTTAGATCAATTGTCGCTAGATCAATTGTTGCTAGATAATTGTCGTTAGATCAATTGGGGGGTACGGTGTATTGAAACGTCCTCAGAAGGGATCAGACTTGCCTTTCAAAAGGAAAGGGTCACATGCTTGAAGATAAAACGGACATACAAGTCTGTTGGATGGTCTTCTCTACTGTATCGGATATGCTGTGCCTTCCTGCTGACGCTCTCAGAAACAAAATATCAGAGTAAGGAATTCACGATATGGGTTCGAGCGACAAAAGTGGACTACATAAGGTCGAGCGATTAAAGATCGACGGCACAAGGTCGAATAACAGAAGGTCAAAAGTGAATATCGCGATAAAAAGTGGAAATCATTTTTTTTCAGCATTTGAAATATTTTTTAAGTACAAAACATTAAACATGTTTTAAAGTTTCTATATTGTTTTATTTGATTCCGATTTCAAAGGCTAATAGCTCACACACCAGAGTGTGATAATTGGTCCATTTTGCCCAAATGGATCGCCTCTGGACAACTTAATTCCCACTTTCAAACTTCGTTTGCAACCAGGTATAAGTTTGTAGTTTTTCTGGAAGATTCTGCCATTTTTTCTTCTCTTTTTCCGTTTGGAAGGCTTCCAGAAAACTCTTTCAATGCTTAACGAAGGGAGATGAAATTTGGCGCACGTACTGAGAGCGACGAGGTCGCGGTAAATCAAATTTTTCTTACCTTAGTGGTCAAGGTCAAATTAAAGTCAAAGTTATTTTTCCACAAATTTTTTTCAAAGCGCCTAATAATAAAGAAAAGTCGCCATAAAAAGTGTTCAAATCCCAGTCTGAATATATAAAACCTTGAACTTGAGAGTCAAGGTCAAAGGTCACCTGACTTGAGTACCGTTCACGACAGGCCGACATATCCCGAAAATGGAGAGAGATTTTCGACTTTTTGGGCCTAAACAACTCTACATAAGAGGTATCTCGGTGACCTTGACCTTCTCGGTCACGGTTAAGGTGAAAAAAACGCAAGCTGACTATTGTTTCGAAATAGGTTAGAAACAGAGCGATTTTGGATTCATTTTCTACCCTTTGGTCGAAAACGACAATGCAGATTTGGTACTGCGTGACTGAGCTGCTTGGTCATAATTTAATAGAGTGAGTAATAATGTTTTCTTTAGTGGTTTCTACAAGTGCGTCATTCCCCTATCTAACGGAATTCTGTCTAATTTATACTTTTTATTTGTATGTTGCCGGATATAATGTAATTTTCCGTTATGTAATTGTTATAATGCTTAAAGATGTATTTACCAAGGAGAATTTATAAATATTCCAAACTTAAAATAATTAATACTAAACATAAATAAACAAGTATGCTGAGTGAAAAACAACCTCTACCTTTTGCCGCCATTTTCACTTTCAGCCTGATATGGTCGATCCTTTGTCGTTCGCCTTGCGTCGGGCTGTGCCTGTTGCATAAGTTTTCCCTGCGCGTATGAACAGCCGGTTTTTACGTAGACCTTTTCTACGGCCAAGCCCGTAAAATCTACCTGTCAACGCATTGTCTGTAATATTGTCCTGTGCATAGAAATGGCCTTTTCTACGGATGCTATAAAGGGAAAACTTACACTTTAGGAGCGTATTTTTTCCCTGCGATAATAAAAGTCAGCTTTAGACATTGTGTCTCCGTATCGAAAAAGGAACAGAGAAAATCATTGAAATAATGCGTTCACAGGTGAAATATAGTCTTTTTTCTACGTAAAAACAGCTTGTCATTTCAATAATAAAACTAGACATGAATTTCTGAGGCACAGGATATTTTTACACTACTCATCCGTAAAAAAAGTCCTTTTTTCTCTTCTAACTATCAATTTCAAGGTAATATACTTGAAAATGGATTTGTCAATTGTAATGAAATTTTTACGCCTTGAAGGCGTAGAAAAGTCATTTCCGAAATAAAACTAGACGTTAATTTCCTACGCGCAGGCCATTTTTACGTAACTTTCCGTAAAAAATCCTTTTTGTTCTTTTAACTATCAACTTCAAAACTAATATACCTGTAAATGGATTTTTAAGTTGAAATAATGTATTTACGCCTCATGACGTAGAAAAATCATCTCTATAATAAAATTAGACATGGATATTTTGCGCACTGGACTTTTCTATGCGACTATCAGTAGAAAAGTCCTTTTTTACTTTTAGATATGAATCTTCAAAGCAATAAACCTGAAAATGTAATTTTAAGTTTAAATAACATATTTATGTCTAAGGACGTAGAAAATTCATTTCAACAATAAAACAAGAATTTCTTTTTACCCTGAGTGCTTGGCCCTTCCCCGCATCCCTCCTAATAACTGTCTTTTATTTCAATAAATAAAATCCTGGTGGGAGGGGGGGGGGGGCACTTAGTAACATATGTGTTTCCATTCGTATCCAAAAACAAAACACGGAGAAAGCGGACCATTGTGAGACCAGACGCGGTCCTCGCGGAGTATCAATTTCGTTTAAAAAAATAAGTGTCATTCATCCGCCTTTTCCACAAAACGGGGTTATTTTGCAGCAACACTCCGCTTTTGGTTAAAAAGGAATCTTATTTTAAAATTAGCAGTCCGCGTTTAGGGGTCGTTTTAATAAGTCATAGACACACATGGTAACCATTCGGTACGTGATTGCCCCCCCCCCCTCCCCCGGCACTCTCCCGGGTAAATTTATTGCAGAATATATTTGAATTCTAGAACATTAATTCTAGAACTTTGCGCGTGTGTGTTTGTGTGTGTGTGTGTGTGTGTGTGTGTGTGTTTTGGCTTTCTTCTGGAGGGGGGGGGGAGGGGGGATGAGTAGAGTGCCAAAGAATAAATGGAGAGGGTCTGTTACTCTGTTACCCCCCCCCCCCTTCCCCAAGATGTTCCCAGCAAACATTAAGGCGTCAGAATGCCGTCGGGTCGGCGTCGTCACCTGACGTTTCCGACGTCCGCCTGACGTGCCGGTTTTGGTTGTATATAAAATAGAACCGACGTCGGGTTTTCAACGTCAGAATTTTCAACGTTCCAACCTGAAACTGACGTCGGGTTTACCACCTTGAAACGACCAGTCTTATATATAGACACGTCTTACGAAAATAGAGTCTAGAGTTATATAATTAATAGATAATTAATCATTCAACTGCTGTTGTGAAATACATACGAAAGCATTTTCCATGTAAATTTTCACAATCTAGGAAGAAAAATACCGACGCGTGATCAAAATTCTAAAATTTTCATGTAAAAATTACGTTTTTTCTTCCTCTTTTTCAAAATGACTTCCATTTCCGGTGAGTGATAATAAATGTTGATCGCTTTATGGTCGTTTTTGCATCGTCGGAATGACGTCAGAAAACCGACGTTTCCTCAACTTCGGAATAAAGTCGGGTTTGGGGGAAATAGGTCGTGACGTAATTCTACCCATTTTACAACCTTATTTTATTCAGAATATGGTTGTGAAGTGGCTGCAACCAAAATCCAACCTTTTTTATCAACCAAAAAAGACGTCGGTTCTTTGCTGGATTTTGTCAAACCACGGATTACTCTTCTGTGTGGTATGTTGACAAGTAATTTGCGGGTAATCCGACCAGTTAATACTTATGACGAAACACATTCTCACAGCGTTCGATATATCGTCATAGAATATTGAAATCATTTTTTCGGGAGAGGTGAGGGGGGGGGGAATAGGGTGGGGTGACGGTATGAGGGGTGACGCTTAGGCAATAAGCAAGATAAACGAGTTTGCTAAAATAAAATTCATTTAACCAGTTTCTTCCTCAGCACCACAAAAGTGCATCAGGATCACCAAAACGCATCTGTAATACACGGTGGTACTGGGTCTGGCCGGTGGAAAACTCAGTGGTACATGCTTTTGAAGAGGTGTACGCAGCTTTATGGGGAGAAACAACAAGCAAATTACAAAAAGCTGCAAATCAATACACAGGGAAAATTTACGCACAGGGGAAACTTATGCAACTCTGAGCGTAAGTTTTTCCTGCGCGTGGAAATGGCCTTTTTTACGAAGTGCAAATCTTACGACAGGGAAAACTTACGGGACAGTGCCGATACAATACTCGTAGACGTACATTAACTACCAGATGTAGCATCTGTTGTTTAACATCAAACTCCGTGAATATGTTACAGCGAATCTATAGATTCGCTGAAAATTTCAGCGAATCTGTAGATTCGCTGACTCACTTAGCGAATCTGTAGATTCGCTGGTTTTTCACCTAAATAATTATACATTATACATAATTATATAAGATTCGCTGAAATTGCCTGATCGACCATCTTTACCGACATGATCACTTGTTTTCGCTAATATTTGAAATTTAATTGCTTTTGAGTGATTACGTTACTCCATGTGTATTTTACACACATTTTTCTTGGTTTGTGTGAAGGGAATAGTAGGGTGAAAAGGACAGTTCTACCACACTTGATGACGTCATCATGTCTGGAAGTGACGTCATCATGTCTGGAAGTGACGTCATACTGTCTGGACGTGACGTCATCATGTCTGGAAGTGACGTCATCATGTCTGGACCGGAAGTGACATCATGATGTCTGGACCGGAAGTGACGTCATCATGTCTGGACCGGAAGTCATGATAAGCGTTAGGATAGGCGCGACCATGTGTGACGTCATCATGACGTCATACTGAGATGATGCTGTCTGGAGCGAAAGTGGTTTGGCCGAGTCAATCAACATGAAGCCAATGAACCCGACCTGTCAATCAGTGTAACCATGGCAACAGACCCCCCCCCCCCCTAGGACATACTATGTACCGACCCCCCCCCCCCCCTAGGACATACTATGTACCGACCCCCCCCCCCAGGACATACTATGTACCGACCCCCCCCCCCTCGAAATTGTGATTTTTGCATATTTATCCGTTTCAGACGATTCTGAACATTTTTCATTTTTCGACCCCCCCCCTAGGACATACTATGTACCGACCCCCCCCCCAGGACATACTATGTACCGACCCCCCCCCCCCAGGAGAGCACCAAAAAATTTTTGTCGAATCAGCATGATAAAATCCTATATAAGTGTGGTGTCTCAAGGCTTAGAGACATTGTCAGACACATCATGGATAACACACCAGCTATCATCATTGATGACTTAACAGCGTTTCAAGCGAATGAATCTGTTTGCATCTGGGTAAATATGCGTGATGAAGCTGAAGCAGCTGATATTACATATGCTTTGGAGGAGGTGCTACAATTTCCAACTCAGATCACTGCAGTGAAGCCTGACGTAGTAATTACATTTATGTGGAACAACCGCATAGTAACACTGACTCAACGATACTGCAAGTGTCAAGTGTGGTTGGAATATGAGGGACAACCCCATAACTGCTGCTGATATATACTAAAATATTTCGGGCCCTTTTAAGGGCCATCCTATATTATGAAATGAAGCAAAACATGTCTGTGTGTGTGTGTGTGTGAGAATACATTTTATCACATTTCAGGTCTAGTTGGCGGATGAATACCATTTGACAGACCATTTAACTTCACCGTCAGTTAACTTCACCGCTAGATGTCTCTGCTGTGCAGCAGTGCAGCTGTACAACTTCACAACTGTAAGTGAGACATTCATATACACAAGTAAAATTCTACTGAGTCAGCAATTTTAACATTTTGGAACAAGTTTGAAAAGTTACACACCATATTTTGATTACATGGAAGTAGCATAAAAGCATGAGTGAAACATGTCAACTAGTCAACTAGTGATACATTCTGCTGAGTCAACACACCATTGAAGTGGTATAAAAGGAAGAGTGAAACGTATATTTTACTTCATTTCAGTTCCAGCAGTTGAAGAAGCAACAACGATGGCACCAGTCTACTGTCATGATTGTGATGTGACATTTCCATCTCTGGAAGTGTTCGTGACACATACATGCAAACCAGCTAGGATGAAACGTGCTCATGAAGAGCTTGTTGAGCAGATTGAAGCCAAGAGACGAAAGACCGTACAAGATGGTGTTGACAGACCTGATCCAGTCCTCTGCTGTAAATGCGTCAAGATATTTTCATCTTTGGATGCATTTGAGACACATGCATGTGCTGAGATGGAAAATGTGTCTCATGAAGAACAAAGAAAGAAAGAGACAGTGCAAGTAGGCAGAGGCAGAAGAGTGAGTCTTGGTGAAAACGCGCAGGAAAGACGGTTTGAGCCTGAAGATGGATCAGATTTGCTACTTGAAATGCGACAACAAGAGAACCGAATCAAGAGACATTTGCTAGAAACGTTAAACCGTGGTATGAAATGGTACATTGTCGTGCATGCACGCTTCAAGAAAATGACACCAAATGTTGAAGGCGTGATGGTAGAACAAGTGGATAATGCCTTCATCAGTAGTCCAACGTATGCAGCATACAATCCAACGGATATTGAGAAGGACTTGCCAGAAGCCTATAAAGAATTGTTTACCAGGTTTGATGAACATGAGCGACAAGGCTCTGGCTGGGTGTTGGATAACATATTATTCATTGAAGTGCATACAGCAACGTCAGCGCCACTGGAAGCAAGCAGTTTTATCCCACTACCGAAGAAAGTACAGAGTACAAAGGCGGTGTTAAACATTCAGAATAAAGACAACAAATGTTTCTTATGGTCTGTATTGGCTCACCTTCACCCTTCAACAAATGTAAACCCACAGCGTGTGCATCAATACAAAGCATTTGAGAACGAATTGAAGGTGGAAGGCATGACATTTCCAACACCGATTACAGACATTCCAAAGTTTGAAAAGGAGAATGATGTGTCCATTAACGTGTTTGGATATGAACATGATGTCGTTGTTCCCATACAACTCAGTCGAAACACCAGTGCGAGAGAAATCAACTTGCTTTTGATTAGCAATGACAAGACAAGACATTACTGCCTCATCAAGAATTTCAGCAGACTGATGGCTTATCGATCAAAACATGATGGTGCAACTTTTTATTGTTTCAACTGTCTTCACGGGTTTAGGCGACAAGATCTGTTAGACAAGCATCGTGAAGTGTGTGGCAAGCATGGAGCACAACGTTTATCATTCCCCAAGGAACCCTTCATCAAGTTCAAGAATGTAGCCAAACAACAGCGAGCGCCGTTTGTCATTTATGCGGACTTTGAATGTTTCACGAAAAAGCATGAAGGAGACAAGTATCAACATCATCGTCCAAACAGCTTTGCCTATGTGGTTGTCAGCCAATATGATACACGTGCGCCAGTCCTATATCGAGGCGATAATGCTGTGAAAGTCTTTTTAGACCATATGGTGAATGAGCGTGATCGTATTGTGCATGGTCTACAGCAGAAAAAGAAAATGGTCATGACTCATGAAGATGAAGAGCATTATAAGAACGCCACAGATTGCTACATTTGTCATGAGCCTCTAGGAGCAGATCGTGTGAGAGATCATGACCATATCAATGGCAAATACCGCGGAGCTGCACATAGTCAATGCAATTTGCAATTTCGATTTCGAAAGGATAAGCAGGATGTTGAAGATTCTTTCATCATTCCTGTCTTTTTCCACAATTTACGAGGCTATGACAGCCATTTGATCATGGAAGAAATTGGAAAGTTCAAAAACGAAAGGATTACAGTCATTCCCAACACCGTTGAGAAATATATTGCATTCACCATGAGCAATCTGAAATTTACAGACAGCTTTCAGTTCATGAGTACTTCTCTACAGAAGTTGGTCTCCAACCTGGCAGCAGAAGGGAAAGACAACTTTTATCACATGACGTCACACATTCACGATAGCGACCAACAAGAGTTACTGTTGAGAAAGGGAGTGTACCCTTATGATTACGTGGATGAGCCATCCAAGTTTGCTGAAACACAACTGCCGTCCAAGGACAAGTTTTACAGTCTACTCAGTGAAGAAGACATTAGCGATGAGGATTATGCGCATGCGCAGAAGGTGTGGGAGACATTCCACTGTACTACATTTGGCGAATACCATGACTTGTACCTGAAATCAGATGTGTTGCTGCTGGCTGACGTGTTTGAAAACTTTCGTCACGTATGTCTCAACACGTATGAATTGGATCCTGCTCACTACTATACAGCGCCAGGACTGTCGTGGGATGCCATGTTGAAAGCGACAAAGGTGAAATTGGAATTGATCAACGACATTGACATGTACCAAATGGTTGAACAAGGTTTACGTGGAGGAATATCTGTCATCACACACAAGTATGCGAAAGCAAATAACCCCTACGTACCAGATTACGATCCCACGAAACCAACCAACTACTTGACTTACCTGGATGCAAACAACTTGTATGGCTGGGCTATGTCGCAAAGCATGCCGGAAAGTGGATTTATGTGGGTGAGCGAGCCAGAATCCATTGACTTTATGGATGTGGATGAAGATGATGAGATTGGCTACATTTTAGAAGTGGATTTGGAATACCCATATTCAATCCATGATCATCATAATCACTATCCAGTGGCTCCAGAACGGAAATGTGTGAAAGTGGGAGAATTGTCAAAACATAGTCAGAAGCTACGGAAAGATCTAAACATGAAAGGTAAACCTAGTGAAAAGCTCATTCCCAACCTGTGTGACAAGAAGAAATATGTGCTTCATTATAGAAATTTACAGCAATATGTCTCACTGGGATTGAAAGTCACGAAGGTGCACCGTGCCATCATGTTTGCACAGAGCAAATGGTTGGCAAAATACATCTCCTTGAACACGGAAAAGAGAAAGTTGGCCAAGAACCCGTTTGAGAAAGACTTCTTCAAATTGATGAACAACTCGGTGTTTGGCAAAACCATGGAAAATGTAAGAAAGCGCATGAATGTGGAACTTGTTCACCAGGAAAAGCGGTTCAAGAAACTTGTGGCCAAACCTTCCTTCCACAAATTTAGAATTTTCAACGAAGATTTAACCGCGGTACATTTGCGCAAAGTGGATCTGCTTCTGGATAAACCCATTCAAGTTGGGTTCACCATTCTCGACCTCAGCAAAGTGCTCATGTTCCACTTTCATTACAACTACATCATGACCAAGTATCCCAACGCCAAACTCTTGTTCAGCGACACCGACAGTCTATGTTATGACATAGAAACGGAAGATATATACAAAGACATGCAGGAAGATGCTGACTTGTTCGACACAAGTGACTATCCGCCAGATCATTTCCTACATTCCAACGTGAACAAGAAAGTGCTTGGGAAAATGAAAGATGAGACGGCGGGCATTCCCATTGAAGAGTTTGTTGGACTTCGGCCGAAAATGTATAGTATGATGTATGGTGGGAAAGAAAAACGTACGGCCAAAGGCATCACTCGCGCGTGTCAAAGACGGATGAAACATCAGCAGTATAGAGACAGTTTGTTCAACCAAACGCAAACGATGACTACAGGGCACATCATTCGAAGTCATAACCACCAGATCTTCTCGGAGAAGTTGAGGAAAGTGGCTCTCTCTCCCTTTGATGACAAGCGATATGTGATGAGTGATGGCTATTCCACTTTGGCGCATGGGCATTACAGTATATAAGGGGGAGACACTTCAACTTGAGAGTTAGTTGTGGTGTGAACACTGAAGCGTCAACATGAAAAGATCTGCACCAACGGATATGGATACTCTAGCAGATACGGTCAAAGACATGAAAGTGAAACATCCTGATACTACCATTAAGAAATTAAAAGTGGAGACGACGGTACCAACACCACAGTCGTGGGATGGAATGCTTTCTCTAGGCAATGGAAAGTATATCAAGATTATGAAACAAAGTAATGAAGGTGTGGTAAACATTCGCAAATACCTCAGAGATGAGGGGACTGGAAAAAACCGTCCAACGAAAAAGGGTATCTTGCTGACAATACCTGAATGGAAAATGATGAAGAAGCAGGTGAAAGAAGTGGATAAAAGGCTTCGCAGACAAGACGACAAGTCATAACAAGGTAACAATCATGAATGCACTCATGCTGAACGGTGGTGTTTACCTTACTGTCAATGAGAGGAATGAAGTGATACTAGATTCTAAGACAAGTTATCATCGGTTTAAACCTGAAGTGTGGAAAGACTTTAAAAACATACCACTTGAACCTGGGTTTAAACGTAGACTTGAAAATAAAGTGGAAGTGACAGTGGCTGAATATGATTCTAACATACGTGTAGAAATCTGTAGAAATCTTTTACAGGATTATCCAAAGGATTATAAGGGAGTTGTACCAGATACACCATATACAGATTTGATCCTCTTTGATATCAAGAACTGGCGCGCAGTCTTACGATTCCTAGAAGTGATACAACATCCACTCTTCACCATCTTGCGAGCATAAAAAAAACGTCTTTGCAGACAAGGAGACAGCTCATAGTTCATCTGACTGTTGAACGAGATGGAAGACTTTTTAACGGAATATAAACCAATTACGCATGGGTTCTCATATCTGAGAAACGAATATGATGACCTTGTGCTAAGACATTTTGGACAGTATCTCGTCCTATCACTTGATGACCAATCCGTGTTGAAAGACCATCTAGAGAAGTTCAGGATACCTGGCTTTCTCCTGGCAGTCTCAAATGAATTAGAAGTGCGTGTGACTGAGAACTGCTTAGACGTGTTTATACAATTTCGCCAATATGACGAGCTTACAGAAAACTATGACTACATCACCCTCAACACAGTGGAATGGAACGCGTTGTTACAAGCATTGGATTGGAAAGAACCTAACGCTTGAATTCAAAGAAACAGAAATATGGCTTACACGAGGCATCAAATCCATTGAGCTGACACAACCTATGCGTGTGATGGACATTGACTTAGAAGAAGGATATGAACTGAAACTGTCTGAACATGTAACTGTGAAAGTGATAAAGTTTGGTGATGTGTATTATGTGAGCTTTCATAGCATTTACAAACATGAATGTAATGTCTATGATACCTATATCAATTTAGATTCTAATGAATGGTATTCATTGATGAATGTATTGAAAAATGAATGTGTTTGTAAATAAAAAGTTTGTAAATAGTGTAAATAGACTTTGTAGTTAAGAGTTTGTAGTTAAGAATTTTGTAAATAGTGTAAATAGTGTAAATAAAAGTTTGTAAATAGTGTAAATAGAATTTGTAGTTAAGAATTTGTAAATAGTGTAAATAGCGTTTGTAGTTAAGAGTTTGTAAATAGTGTTTGTAAACTTTGTAAATAGTGTTTGTAAACTTTGTAAATAGTGTTTGTAGTTAAGAATTTGTAAATAAACGTATGTACAACACAATAAACAAGACAGTTGTTTGAAAACTTGGTTTGTTTTATTTAACAACAACAACTTAACTAATATAACAACAACAACAACTTAACTAATATAACAACAACAACAACTTAACTAATATAACAACAACAACAACTGAACTAATATAACAACAACAACAACATTAATAAAACAATGGTTTATAATGTCTATATACAAAATCCTTTACAATAAAATCACCATCCTTTCTTTTTAATATATTCACAATATCAAACATACTCTGACCTCGAGCTCTATGTAATATATAATAGACACAATAAAAACCACATGACGATGATATTGGCGTTTGTAATGAGATAGAATTATACATATAGTCATTTCTTAAAAACATATCTAAACGATCATCGAGAGGGAACAGTCCATAAGAGTCAAAATATTCCACAGGGTCTTTATCATAATACACTGCCACCCAATGTTCTCCTGGTTCATCTTGATCGTCTGTGTTGATCACATAGGCGCCGCGTTGTAAAGACGGTAACTGGTCCATGGCAAACACACCTTGAAACAAGTCTTTGGTCATGACATCATGACTCAATATGGCATCAATCTGCTTCGTGTTCATGACTGGTAGTCGAATTGGATGCTGCGATTGGCACTGATCTCAATAATGTTGTCAAATTCAGCATAGACAATGACATTGATTGTAGGTTGCAAAGCCCTAGCAAAGTTCATTTCTAGCCGCAAATTCCCATGCTTGATCAGGGGGAAATGATCATCACCATCATAATCCGGTGTTAAGTCAAACGAAAATAAAGCATAACCTCTAGGCCAATCTTCCCGTTTTATAATGGAACTTTTCTCACCATTCAACCGATCAAACGATTTGTAAAGCGTTTCAAAAGCGTTCAGGTATTTGTTCTGTGTAATGTCAAGCTTGAGAGGTTTGGATAGAACTGGTTCACCATCCGTGTACAGTTGCATATAGTCCAGATTAAAATGATCAAAATTGTATGGATTCCTCAATACTGATCCACCAAAAGCTTCATTATGAACCAGACCAATGACAATACGATTTGGTAATTGACCCAAAAAGATGTTATCTTTCACAAAAGACTGAAATCCTGCTGGAATAGCCAAGACTTTACATTCTTTTCTAGTGATGATGATCTTGGCAGGACTTTTCATCAATGCATCTGCATGTCCTAACTGAATACCTGGACTCACCCTCACTTTGCGAATGGTTAAAAATGCCTCTTTCACTTCTACCTTATAGGTATTATTTACAGCCATCAATACATAGTCATCTTTTTGTCTATGGAAACGCAATTTCAAACTGATGCCATTCGGAAGATAACGATCCTGCTCAAACAAATCTATCCTTAAACCACCTGCGAGCATAACATCACGGCTAAGACGAGTATGCAAATAACGATGATGTAAGCCATTATTGCCTTGCTCAGCCAAGTCACCACCGTCGGCATTGACATGAAACCCGGATACATATTGTTCATGATTAGGTCTTTTCACCTCATGACTATTCATTGACCCAGCAGTATCCTTGTACATGAGACGCATAGAGCGCTCAGAATGCAGACTTTCTTCCGAATCATGGATGAGATGAGAGATAATGCTGGTATAACCATGAGTATTGTTGCTATGCGAAACCAAACGATCATTCAGAAACAATTCAATATTAGACCATAACCCATTAAACACATCATTGATGCAAGAGACATTATCATCTGCGCCACACGCTGTTCCATCAGCCTTTAGAATGCGACATACAATATGAAGTTTGCTGTTCTTTAAATCCAGATATTCTTCTGTACTCGCAGGAATGTAGAATTCTATTGGAGCGCCTTCTCTAATGCTTGTAAGTGGTTGATAGTCAACATTATAACTTTTCTCTACAGCAGTTTGCGTCGGTGGTACGTGAAACCATTCCAATGGAGAAAGACTACATTCACACGAATGATTATGAATGAGAGACATGATTTCAAAAGATATCTTTGCGATATTTTGATGTTATCCGTCTGGCTGTTTTTCGTCTTCTGGCACGTTTCGTTGGTTGCATACGCTTTTGTTCACCAAACACACGTTCTGCTACTCGGCCCGTCACATCTTTCGCGACATTCTTTGCAGCCTTCTTAAGATGTGGCGCAACGATCTTAGCCCCAGCCTTAAGTAGTGGAATAGCTTTGCGAGCCAATGATCCCAGTATGGAACCAATACCATCACCATACTGGATTCGCGCTCCTTTGAATCCTGGTAATTCCCCGCCCACTTGACGAAGAAAATGGTTGCGATATGCAGACGGATCGTGTGTGTAGGCTTTCATAATGCTTTTGGTCGAAAATGAAGTTTACAGATCACCTTTCCAGTTTGAAATGGAACAGTATGGCCTGTGTCGTCCTTAATATTCATTTCTATCACGTCAAATTTGGACGTGTTTACAGGAACATAATGCGGTTCGCCGTACGTTTTCATGATAATGTCACCATCATGGCCTTGTATCCCAACAGAACGTAGTAACGGCACATAATAATCCCCAACAACTTGTGGTTCACAAATGCTACAATACACATACAGTGTATAAAATCCCTGTTTCACATCCGCTTTATGTTCAGCTGCACACGCTTCAGTATACCATTGCTCTGGGATAAATCCTAAAATCTCAGCTAATCCAGTGGAAAAGGACACTTCAAGACCATCATCGAGAAATAGAAACACACGTCGTCTAATCTTATCATACTTTAGCCGAATAGGTTGTTTCGGGTCATCGGGGTTAGCCGCTTCTTCATTGACTGCCTCACATAGTTCTTGTATGGTTCTATAGTACCCATAAGGAATATTAACATGCCAAATGCCAAATGTATCTATTTGTCGATACCCAATAGAATAGTTCATGCCCTGTCTCATCGTTGTCCATGTATGTGGATATTGAATTTCAGCTAAAGCCACTTCATATTTTCCATTCAGATAGATGGTTCGAGGCATACGAATTTGATAATTCGAAGCCTTGTTGTTGGGATAATAGGTCATACTCGCATTGCTAGGCAAAGTGATGTAAAAGCTTGTCGACTCCATGATGCTAACTAAATGGTATAGCTGCGTTGACGTTGTCTATATACCTCAGGACAGCGCGCGCCATTCGACCAAGTATGTAAATGATCTTTTACATCATGATGATGATCTAGATGATCTATGACTTCTCCTTCACAACAAGCAATCACACATCTTATTTTCACAGGAATAGTTGTGTCTTGACCACAACAACAACATAGCTCTTTCAGCCATGTTAAAAATTTTCCCATCCTTCAGGAAACTGTCTTTGTTGACGTTGTTTCATTTCTTTTGTAATGTCGTCACGAGTGGTCTTTTTACTAAACATTGTTTTTGGAATATTCGCATCAACAATTTCCTGGATAAACGGATGCCAACCATGTGGTGGTTTGACTCGTTCTTTTCTTCTTGTCGCCACCAATGCTTCTTTCATCAAATCAACCATGTTGGAATTTGCTATAATATCGCCCGTTTTCAACACAAGTTCATTCTTCTCTGACCATGTTGTACCATATTTCTTCAGTTCGGCTAAAAGTTGTGTTATTTTTCCATGATAGATAGGTTGAAAATGACTTAACACTAGCTTTTCTGGCTTTTCAGGTGGTGATGATGATGATGAGGGCTTTTGCTGTCTAGACTGACTTGTTCGTAAATGACGACCAAGAAGTTGAGACATTTCAATAACCTTTTCACGCGTTCGCTTCCCACGTAAAAGTTTATTCACTTTCGTTTTGATTTCACCATCTTTACCCTTCTTTTCTAATAACAGTTTGTATTCATATTCAGGAATGAGGACCATTTTCATCGTATGTTTCATTTTAGCAGCAGTTTGGCTAACAAGGGCAATGCCAATCTAGCAATAACTCCAATGAATCCTCCTTTCTGATTAATCAACTTCTTTTTTCGTCGAAGGGATATCTTCTTATCTGCTAGAGTACGTAGCGTATGACGTTCACGTTTAAATTCCTTAAACCGTTTTGAGCTTAAGGGTAAATGTCCTTGCAATATATTCAAACAAATTTCAAACAAGCTTGTTAATTCCTCCTTTGTAGCTTGCTGTAGCAAGGATTTACGTCGTTTAGGCCCACTGCGTGCAAGCAAATGAAGAAACGGCTGGTTCGCTCGAATACGTTTAGACATCTTGACTGCGAATGGTCAAATGACTTGGTTCTTGTTCATACACTGCTTTATCAATATATACATAATGTGTATCTTTTGGTAAAATGCCTGTACGAATACGTAGTTGATCATTTGTCTTTGGTTTTAAATCAATGAATAAATAACCATGAGGTTTGCTAGTAGCATCTTGATAGGCTTCTATGAGAAATTGAGATCTTCTAGGATACATTTGCCGCGCCAATGTACTAATTTGTTGACTGTCTCTCGGATTTTTAAACAGAATGATATAATGTGTATTCAAACTAATATTTCGCATCTCTTTCCCATGATGGAATAAATTATGCACAATAAAAATAATGCTTAGATTTTGATGACTGCTGCCAACACTAAAGAGACGTGTCATACGCTCATCACTATGGCATTTCGTCATTAAGTCATCAATGATAAGTAAGTTTGGTTTCTTCGGGTTAAAACGCTCTTCAATGTCATCTGGAATGCCTTGGTAAAATTCCACGCCTTTCATTCCCTTGTACAAAGGCTGATCTGCTGCATAGAGCCATAAAATGCTTTTTGGAGAGGGTTGAATCAACTTTTGTTCTAGAATTTCCTTCACCAGAGACGTTTTGCCACTGCCTGTAGGTCCAGAGACTAAACATGTAAATGGATGCTTCATTGTTGAATGTCTGTTTCTTTCACCCAACTGTTAAACTTGTTTGGCCAACCTAACCACTTGACAAATAATTCTTTCACACCTCCTCCTCGTCTTTTACGTGTTTTCAAGACTTTTTCAATTCTATAAATAGATTCAATATCTTTGGTCACTTTCTGCAGTTCTTCTTCATAGAAATGACCATCAATATCTTCGTCTAAAAAGTCTTTCACACGATATAAATGTATTCCTTGCTTCTTACAACGATGTGTGACAATGAAGACTTCTTGCGTCCATTTGATGTGATAATCCCGTTGAAACACATATTTAATGTGAGAAATGCGAACATGATCACCAATGTTAAATTTGTACTTCTTCTTCTTCTTCGGTTTCAATTTCAGTTTGTCAACATACATATACTTCCACACTTTTGATTCGTTGTCTTTACGAATCTCGGCTGGAGCATATTTATTAGGAAGAGAACCATGAGGTCTATGGTTGTAATTGTACACCAAGTCTGGAAGAATGTCTAAGTAACGGTAAGTTTGATTATGTAGAAAATACCGATACATCATTCCCTTCAGAGTACGAATGACTCTTTCAGCAAAGTTGGCTTTGGTTTCATTCTTTGTGGTATAAGCATGAATGCCTTCTTTCTTCAAAAATGCTTTTACCCATCTGTTTTTAAATTCTGTTCCTTTATCAGACCTTAGAGTTCGCGGTCTTCGTCGTGTGTCATGAAAAATCTTTTGGAAAGCTTGTATGACGCTGGTATGTGATTTATTAGGTATTGGCTGTACCCAGACATATTTGGAAAACACATCAATGACAATGAGTAAAAAGCGTATGTCATCATTATAGGGAGCTATGTTTCCCATATCAGCCAAATCAATATCCCACATGTCATCAATACCACGTGTAATGACACGTTGTCTTTTGAACCTGTATTTGACAGGTTGGAGTAAACTAAAAGCATCTTGATCCTGCAACCATTTCTTCACTTGTGAATGTGTGACTGGTTGATTATGTTTTCGTAAGATGTGATACAGTTTGTAAGGACCAGCAAATGCTCCAGGCTGTCCAGGTTTGAAGTAAATATCAGTCAAGTAGTCTTTCCATGTCGACATGGTCACACCGAATGAAAACCACCTTCTCAACAGAACAGCTTTTATTTTATAACTCAACCAACATCACTTAACTAACATGCATTTATAACTTAACTAACAAGTTTTTTACAAATCAAGTATAGATACAATGGTATGAATCACTGGAGACCATTGGTCTTCAATGAACACTAACCAATGACTGAGTTCATCCAATGTAATAGCATCTACACCATATTTCTCACAACGTTGATTTGCATTCTCTAACACTTTATCTAAATGCATGTAATATTTAGCTTCATTCCAATATGTATAAACAGATGCAAAATGACAAGTATGTTCTTGACACTCTTCATGTTGACAAGCAGGACAGACTAAATAGGCAAACTTTTTTACAGCGGATAACATTTCTTCACAATAAGCTTTTTGCACAATATATTGTCTCAGTGTCATGTCCGCCATTGTGCAGTCTTGTGAGTCTTGAATCAATGCAACACAAGTTAAACATACTTCAAATTTACATGTCCACACGTCTGCACACCATGACGGTTGGCAAGCAAATGAAAAAGTCTCTAACCCTCACACAACATTTCTAACAACTTTCCCATAATATTCTGACCAGGATATTCAGATGACACATGTTTCACACCAGCTCCCCACCAATGATCATACGTTGCTTCAACTAAAGTTTTGTCTTTACATTCTTTCAACTTATTGCGAAACAATACACACTGATCCAGTTTGACTTGTAAAACATCTTGCATTTTGCTTCTCTTCACTGTATGCCATAAAGGACATGGTTTTATCCCTTTAGCAATACGTTTCGCTTCATATCCATTTCTGGATGACACAATGGCTGAAGCAATATCTGGACGGTGATGAAACACTGCTTTCTCATATTGATACAAAGCTTCACTTGAGTTGAACACATGTCCATACTTTTCAAGTCGTGTTGGAAACATATTTGAAAGAACGTCCTTATGACCGCTGAATAGTACAAGATTCTCCATGTTGACTTTGCTTCTTTATTCTGACATGTCGGTTTCTTCCTGTAATAAAATATCTTTTAATATATTTGCTGCCTCTTCTATCATATTCTTTCTTTGTTTACGTTGAAACCACTCACATAAAACTAAATTTGCTAGTAAGAAAAACATGGTTATGTCTTTGAGAAACAATTCACTATGTTGTCATAAACATGATTAAAAAAAGGTTTTATATAACTTACCTGATAAAGCTGCTCGGTTTCCTCTGCTTCTTTACAACAATCTCTCAAATGATCAACCACGGTGAAATATACTTCCACATCAGTGCGAGCAGAATAAAGTGCAGCATCAAAGTCAAAGTCAGGATCTTCTTCTATTCCAGTTTTATGACATTCTCCAAGAAATCTTGAATGCAGTTCAATCACATCAAGACTATGATGTACAACATCCCAAAAAGCATCCAAATGATAAAGTTGATAGTCTGGAGTGCCACAGCAAGCAAGTTTAGCAATCATCAAGTCAATATAAGCATTTTTAAAACATGCGTCCATCTTGTTTCAGTGTCTTGTGGGCTTTTACTTTGCTTCACTGACTTTAAGTACTCCACACTTGTCGCAGAAGTTGCTTGGTTCACACAACTTGCAATTATACTTGTGGCAGTGGCAATGATAATCCTCCACATATCCACAAGCACCGCAATAGTCACAGGTAAGTCCAAGTTGATTTTGTACGTTCATGTTCTCCAACTGAACTTCAGCCAGCCTTTTCTTGGATAGCTTTGACACCTTCATCCGACCATCCTTTTGCAGCTTGATGATCGTTTTCTTGTCATGACATTCCTCACATGGTGATAGGGCTGAGTTGATGTTGTCCATCTCCTGAAGCAGTGTCTCCCATTCACCATCATTCATGTTGATGTGATGTGTGTATTCTTTCCCTTCAAACCGTGACGTGCGCACAAAACTCACATAGCGCATATCCAAGTATGAAATGACTTCAAGCCACTTCGTTTGCGTTAAGTATAGTTTGAAGCCAATGTCGCGTAAATTTTTCAAGCTTTGGCATACAATCTTCCACAAAGATGGTGAATAAGCACACCATCTCTCTCCACGTGTGATGCGTAGAAATGGCCCATATTCTCCATGCTCCACAGTAATGGTTAAGTTAGCACTAATTTTAAAGCTGCTGCTGCGCTGCGTTGCGTTGCTTGTCTTGTTCTCCATGGCTGCTACAATGTACTGATGATCCACTCCCTCCAACTGACTGCTGAGAAATGACTTCACTCTGCTGAGTTCACTCCCTTTTATACCCAACTATCTGCTGAGTCAGCAAAGAACTTGCAAAGTTTTGAATTCACTTCAACTCGTCCATGGTTGAATCGGACAAGCTCTGATACATTCGTCTTCAATGGAACATCATCATCATAATGTAAAATGATTCTTGCAGCCACATCTAACATGAGCTCAACTGCCCAAATTGTATTCACGTTGATAAATGCTGAATCAATGTCATAAGTTAACGGTAAATGTAGATCTTCACATTCACGTAGAAACGAGCGGACGAAACGATCTCTTGGAATGGTCTTTCCAACAGCTTCCCAATGCTGATGTAAATTCTTCACTTGCAGCATCCAATCCGATTCAAAAGCAGGAAGCTTTGAAAACACATAGTCAGCATAATTCACTTTGAAGACGTCATCCATGGTCTCTACACATCTGTGAAAAAGTAAGGCCGACATTGTCAAGTCTTTTCTCGTCACACAATATCCACTTGTTGACTTGTTGACAGAATGTATTACTAGTTGACTAGTTGACATGTTTCACTCATGCTTTTATACTACTTCCATGTAATCAAAATATGGTGTGTAACTTTGTTAAAAAATTGCTGACTCAGCAGAATTTTACTTGTGTATATGAATGTCTCACTTACAGTTGTCGAGTTGTACAGCTGTTATACAGCAGAGACATCTAGCGGTGAAGTTAACTGACGGTGAAGTTAAATGGTCTGCCAAAATGGTATTCATCCGCGAAGAAGCACTGTAATGGCGGTAAAAATGCGTACAGCCAGCTGTGCAAATAGCCTATGACTACTTTATAACAAAACTTTACATAAAACTGAATCAAATGGTGAAATTTTCATATAAATCGACCAAGTATAACGAAAGGTATTGTTTTACAAAGTTTCAATTAAGCAAATAACCAAAGTTTGTTTACAAAGTTTGTTTACAAAGTTCACTTTTTATTTATAAAGTTTCAATAAACACTTACCGAAATAGTTGTCACTGGATGCCATCCCTTGATCTGATGTGATCCAATTGTAGTTCTACAAATTGTACTTCCTTGCTCCACTCACCGAAATGACTGTCACTGCTGTATGCTCATCCCTTATATACCCCTCTGATGGAACTGAAGCTGACTTGACAGAATGTTGCTCGCCTAGGGGGGGGGGGGGGGGTCGAAAAAATGAAAAATGTTCAGAATCGTCTGAAACGGATAAATATGCAAAAATCACAATTTCGAGGGGGGGGGGGTCGAAAAAATGAAAAATGTTCAGAATCGTCTGAAACGGATAAATATGCAAAAATCACAATTTCGAGGGGGGGGGGGGTCGAAAAAATGAAAAATGTTCAGAATCGTCTGAAACGGATAAATATGCAAAATCACAATTTCGAGGGGGGGGGGGGTCGAAAAAATGAAAAATGTTCAGAATCGTCTGAAACGGATAAATATGCAAAATCACAATTTCGAGGGGGGGGGGGGTCGAAAAAATGAAAAATGTTCAGAATCGTCTGAAACGGATAAATATGCAAAATCACAATTTCGAGGGGGGGGGGGTCGAAAAAATGAAAAATGTTCAGAATCGTCTGAAACGGATAAATATGCAAAAATCACAATTTCGAGGGGGGGGGGGTCGAAAAAATGAAAAATGTTCAGAATCGTCTGAAACGGATAAATATGCAAAATCACAATTTCGAGGGGGGGGGGGGTCGAAAAAATGAAAAATGTTCAGAATCGTCTGAAACGGATAAATATGCAAAATCACAATTTCGAGGGGGGGGGGGTCGAAAAAATGAAAAATGTTCAGAATCGTCTGAAACGGATAAATATGCAAAATCACAATTTCGAGGGGGGGGGGGGTCGAAAAAATGAAAAATGTTCAGAATCGTCTGAAACGGATAAATATGCAAAAATCACAATTTCGAGGGGGGGGGGGGGGTCGAAAAAATGAAAAATGTTCAGAATCGTCTGAAACGGATAAATATGCAAAATCACAATTTCGAGGGGGGGGGGGAGGGGGGGGTCTGTTGCCATGGTTACACTGATTGACAGGTCGGGTTCATTGGCTTCATGTTGATTGACTCGGCCAAACCACTTTCGCTCCAGACAGCATCATCTCAGTATGACGTCATGATGACGTCACACATGGTCGCGCCTATCCTAACGCTTATCATGACTTCCGGTCCAGACATGATGACGTCACTTCCGGTCCAGACATCATGATGTCACTTCCGGTCCAGACATGATGACGTCACTTCCAGACATGATGACGTCACGTCCAGACAGTATGACGTCACTTCCAGACATGATGACGTCACTTCCAGACATGATGACGTCATCAAGTGTGGTAGAACTGTCCTTTTCACCCTACTGGGAATATATTAAAATCGGGCTTTATTCTCTGTTTTCATTGCTATTAACTCATTTCATGTAGCTGGGGTTTTTTGGTCATTTGATGAAAATACAGCAATTATATGCTTTCACACCGGAATCAAGTTTCTATTCGTTGAAATCCTTGTGCTATCAGTGTCTGTTAAATTAAACTATAAGTATGCGGAGCGTCGAAAATTAACACTGATTGGATAAGCGTACCGTAATTCAATTGCAATTTATATCACCCGGAGGTGAAGAGATTTTTGTGTTTCACTCACGGAAAAATAATTGCAATCTGGCTAATAGCAATTTGAATGATACTCAGAAGGGGGTAATGATTGCAATTTATTTAGAAACAATAGTACTCAGATTTGCTGTGATCACCTTTATGAAAGACGATAACACAAAGAGAGAAACTTAATTTAAGCCTTTGTGAATATTGATAGCAAATATTTTCGAACGCTTTCTAATGTTCTTTTTCATTTGAGACTAGATATTCGCATTTCAACAATGCATTTCAAAGGTAGTTAAATAAAAATATGTGTAATTTTAAAAGTTCCGATTGCAATATTTCCTATTCCGAAAAAACAAGAAACTTATTTTAAGCATTTTTGAATATTGATAGAAATATTTTCGAACGCTTTCCAATATTGTTTTTCATTTGAAACTGGAAATTTGCATTTCAACAATGCATTTTAAAGCCAGTTAAATAAAAATATGGTAATTTTAAATGTACCGATTGCAATATATCACATTCCCAAAAAAACAATTAAAAGGTGTGTAAAACACCTCTGGAATAAAGAAGTCGCATAAAAGCAATTAAATTTCAAATATCACCAAACATAGTAATCCTGTCGGTAAAGATGACTGGTCAGGCAATTTCAGTGAATCTGTATAATTTTAAAGGTGAAAAACCAGCGATTCTGTAGATACGCTGAAAATCTTCAGCGAATCTACAGATTCGCTAAGTGAGTCAGCGAATCTACAGAATCGCTGAAATTTTCAGCGAATCTATAGATTCTCTGGTTTAACAGATTCGGTGTAACACATATACTCTTAATTTCTAATCCCCATGGATAGTCTGTTTCGTGCCCTTGATAAATTGTTCCTTTGTGTTCAATACCTGGCTTTTAAAATAACGCCTTGGAGTTATTATGGCAGTATATATGCACTTGAAAAATAACAATATATCTTCACCAAAAAAATATTGTTTGGTAACCACTTATCCGTTTTTTTTTCATTTTTGTGATGGCCATCGGTCCGTTGGCCAGTTGGTATGGACACCGGGGATGAAAGACACCGTTTCAATAAGTCTGTATAGCAAGACCATTCTCATTTTTTTCTATAAATGTTTAAAGCCCGGAAAAAGTGTTCCTTTCAAAATTGTCTGTCTGCAAAGAGAACGCAAACCAAACACCCAATAAAAATGATTAAAAATGCTACTCGAAGAGATATATTGATGTGTTTATTTTTATGGAATGCCGTTTTCACATTTATCAGTATGGAATGCTATTTTCACATTTATTAGGGAATTACTGATATCAAGAATTAATTTTTGATCTCAAAAAATCCATATTTTGATATCAAGAATTAATTTTTGCTATCTGTAATTGTATTTTTGATATCTCTAAATGTATTCTTGATCTGAAAAAATAATTTTTGATATCAATAAATATTTAGAGATATCAAGAAATATTTATTGATATCAAAAATGATTTAATGATATCTAAAATTGATTTTTGAGATCCAAAATTCAATTCTTGATAGCAAAATTGAAATATTTGAGAGCAAAATATCAATTTTGAGCTCAATAATTCATCTTCCTTTTCCTGATATCAAGAATTTATTTCAGATATCATTATTTCAGAAGGAGACTTTTTAATTTGTATTTTGAAATCTGCAAATGATTTTTTGATCTCAAAAATTGATTTCTTAATCAAAATATCAGTCTATATTTTTATTAAAAATTCAGAAGTACGCATCCGTAAATTAAAAATGACTGGTCCTTTTATACGGAATGTTTCTTTAATTTTTTTACTGTATAAAAAAGAAGCAATTCTTGAGATCAAAAATTGTGTTGATATTATTGATCTCAATAATTTAAGTTTTCATCTCCAAAATTTAATTGACGATTCGTTAAATTTCATGTTAATGTGTGTCTCCCTTAAGATTTTTTAAGTTTGTAAATTTGATTTTTTGATCTCAAAAGTAAATGTTTGCCATCTGAAATTCAATTATTGATAGCAAAATATAAATTGTTGAGATCTACATTGATTTTTTAAAATCTTCAATTATATTTTGATATCAAAAATAAGCATTAAATGTTAAAACGGCATTCCATATATTAGTGAATTATTGATATCAAGCATTAATTTTTGATCTCAAAAATTGATTTTTTGATTTCAAGAATTAATTTTTGATCTCAATAAATCCATATTTTGATATCAAGAATTAATTTTTGCTATCTGTAATTGTATTTTTGATATCTCTAAATGTATTCTTGATCTAAAAAAATAATTTTTGATATCAATAAATATTTAGAGATATTAAGTAATATTTATTGATATAAAAAATGATTTAATGATATCTAAAATTGATTTTTTTGAGATCAAAAATTTAATTCTTTATAGCAAAAATGATTTTCTATATATTTATATCAAGATTTATTTCAGATAACATTATTTCTGACTGATACTTTTTTAATTTGTACTTTGAAATCTGCATACGATTTTTTGATCTCAAAAACCGATTCTTGATATCAAAATATCAGCCTATTTTTTTTAAATGAAAAATTCAGAAACACGCATCTGTAAATAAATAATGTTTTTGCTGTACAAAAAAGAAGTAAATCTTGAGATCAAAAATTGTGTTGTCATTATTGATCTCAATAATTCAATTTTTCATCTCCAAAATTTAATTGACGATTCGTGTGTGTATCCCTTAAGATTTTTTAGGTTTGTAAAATTGATTTTTTGATCTCAAAAATATATTTTTGCTATCTAAAATTCAATTATTGTTAGCAAAATATAAATTAATGAGATCTACATTGATTTATTGATATCTCTAAATATATTTTGACATCAAAAATAAGCATTAAATGTTAAAACGACATTCCATATATTTTTTGCCAAGTGTTTAATATTTTGCTTTTGCGAAATTGGCTACGGTATTATTGTTTGATGTTCTGTTGAATTTTTTTTCTGTCAAAACCATTAAGTAAATTTATCCCGTTTGTTATATAAATGTTGAAAAAGATTGTTGGAATGCATAAAGAAATGTAGAAGGATATTGTTTTCTTGCACTGTGACACCTACTTTGAATGACAAGAAGTGACGGGAAGTGTGCTCGAGGAATGCCGCTCTCGGATCAGACGTCTGCTACTTCAAATATAGACAAACACTTCTACACAGATGGAGCATTGCAACACGGCGTACAGTGTTAAAAAATAGTTCAGCGTATTAACTGCTTTGGGAGAAAGAACAACAAACACTTGTAAGTTTCTTCTGGCTGTTGGAATGCTGAACAGTAGGGGAAAGAGAAAAAAGTTTGAGATGTGCCTCTAGAACTATTGAAAACTGCGATAAGATTTCCCAAACACTGCGAAGTTGTACCCCTCCAGTTCGTCGAATGTCTGGAAGGGAGGTGCCGCTTTTTAGCAGCATCACAATAGCTTTATCTATATAGTTTCAATAATTCAAGTTAATTTTGAGTGCTGCAGGTTCATCGTAGAACGCAGAAAGATGACGCTATTACTTAAGTACATTATTTGTAGGATATCTTCGACCAGGTACCGCAATGGTGTCGGAATTTTATTATGTATTATAATATCCCTCACTCAGGGGAAGAAACTCAGAGATATACAAGACGGTTCTGTTTCAAGTAGTCCAGTGGGGTAAGTACTATTTTTGTTGTTGTAAACAATTGTATCTTCAGTAAATTAATTAAAATAATAAACTAATAAAATGATTTTTTTTTTGTCGAAAGAAAAATAGATTTGTTTGTCATCCCAATTGTCCCTGCCGCTGATCCTTTTTTATGCTCTTTTTTCCATAAGAACAATAGACCCTGTGTTGTGTAAACAGCCACGCAGGTACATAGCTCTTTACTATAGTTTTCTTTTAGGGTCAAATGTTTAGCTGCTGCATTCGGAGCTACTTTTCTACATGGCTTCTGATTTAGCAACATTCGGGAAACTCGTCGTGGATTTTGTACAAATATTCTCAATACAATATTTCCACAAACCCATACGAAAAAAGAAGCGTAAAAACAAGTGCAATTAGGAACTAAAAAAGGATTCTTTTCAGTTCCTTTTTAACAGTTCGCAATTTTGAGAAATTAAATGGGAACTAATTAAAACCTAAAAGTGAACTGCATTAAGGAATCAAATAAAACCCAAATAAAAGAAACCCCCCCCCCCCCCCAAAAAAAAAAGTCAGTGACAAGCCTTTATATTTGAAACCTAATTAAGAACTGCATTTCTTCAACCTGCAATTAGAAACCAATTTAAACTTTTGCGGTCACCCATCCATACACTAACCAGTCTCGATGTAACTTCTTTCAGGGAGCGGGGTTTTATACCGTCAGCTATAACATGTAAACTTCCATCGTCGGCAATGCATGGGCTTTTCGTGTTTTGTCGCATGTAATTACGTGGGCGCTTGGAGATTTTGAAACACGTTCCGACGTGTAGCCTACGTTGCTGTCCGACGTCGGCTATACGGGCTGTCCCACATTGGCTATGCGTGGAACAGCCCACGTATAGCCAACGTGGGATGTAGGTGGGATGTCCCACGAAATTACGTGGCTTTTGGCGATTTTGAAACACGTTCGTACGTATAGCCCTCGTGGGCTGTACGACGTTGGCTATGCATGGGCCGTCCCACGTTGGCTATTGGTGGAACAGCCCATATATGGCCAACGTGGGTTTTAGGTGGGATGTTCCACGAAATAACATGGGCGCTTGGCGATTTTGAAACACGTTCCGATGTATAGCCCACGTGGGCTCTACGACGTCCACTATACATGGGCTGCCCCACGTTGGCTATACGTTGAACAGCCCACGTATAGCCGATGTTGGTTTAGGTGGGATACACGTAAAGCTGACGTGAGTTTTAGGGGGAATGTCTCACGTAATTACGTTGGCTTTAGACGATTTTGAAATCGTTCTAACGCATAGGCAACGTGGACTGTCCCACGTACATTCTGGTTCGATGGCCCACGTATACTACGCGTTTCCTGGCACACGCATATTATATGTTGGCCATAACACGTATAATAGTAATACTTCATTCTGAGTGCGTACGATATTGTTTTTTGCCTGAAGCCGTAGGTGCGTACACGCCCATAGGCTGATGCAGTGATTACTTGTGTATAAGTTGCCCCCCTCCCATCACCACCTTGTCCTGGTTTCCATGGAATAAATCACCCGAAGAAAGTATAAAGTTACAATGAATTTTAAAAATAAAAACTTACCTTCCTTTTTGTCATCAGGGAAATTACAAACATACTAATTTATATGCCTTTATTCAGACTCGTGTGGTTTAAGAACTAACCTCACGAGCACGCCCATTAAACAAGTTTTTTTTCCTTTCGAATGTTTCCTGTTATTTTGATAGTTCAACGGAAGTAACCTATTTCAACTCAAATCGCGAAATAACAACGCAACAAAACACAAAATGACGTTTTTAATTATATGACGCTTGGAATGGTATAATGTTTGTAAACATTCACCCATGTTAGTTACAACGTACTCATTCGAGTATATTTCACTCCTGAAAAAAGTATACTTATCAGGGGGCGGGAGCGTGCAATACGGAAAAAAAAACTGACCTCAGTTTTTTCTATCATTCTTTTGTACGTGCCCGATCAGGTGTATAATAAAATATTCATCTTGTACGTGTCTCAAGCATATAATGCGTCGTATATTCCACCTATATATATGCTCACATTTTACAAGGCTGTAAAACGTGACCGATAACCACGCGCATACATTTACCTCTGCAACATCTTCGCGCCCCACAACAGCTATAATGTGTGACAAACTTATTTCTTCAGTTATTTTCACCACTTACCCGACTAAAATATTTCCATAACATTATGGCTTGAAAATATTGTGTTCACCCTTAACATTTATTGTTCTTTTAATTGGCTTATCACGTCCCACCAGGCAACATATTTGTTTCACCAATTAATTACATTTGAACCATTAAACTCCAACGCTTCAAATGTAACACTTTCGCAATATCTCTCACAAAGGTAAAAGAATCATTTTTAGGGTCATAAATAAAAATACTTTTATTTGTATAATTTACTTCAAATTTTTCTCATAATTTAAAAAATGTTTAATTCAGAATATCGCCCTGACATATCATCGGGTATTTCTTTATGTGTGGCTTTACTTAAAAAACAAACAAACAAATACTTGCAACGTCTTACGATTTTTTATTTTCTCTCAGCTTATTTATAAAACATTACACCTTTACACTTAGGTCCAATCTTAAACAAGAGTGATAATATTATCTATCTGTTCTGAACATCCATAAAACAATTTAAACGATATCCTATATAGGCTTCCGACCCTTTAGAAAACTTAATTAATAAATATGTTTCCAGTTCCTAAATATTTTAATTATATTAGTTTACCAAACCCTTGACTATTGCTGATTCCTATAACTTTCGTTCTTAACCTTTTGAAAAAATGAGATTCCTTATATACACCGGAAAGAAGTAACGACGTACCCTGGAAACCTCTAATTAATTTTACCAGCAAAACAAAGGTTCTCGTCCTTTCCCGAGATTATAGCAGTATGGGCAACTTCAGACTGCAACAGTCTATACGATACTCTTCAAAGCTCAGTGCTAGTAAGTAAACATTATCCGCGCTATGACTCGCGTATACAGGGAAAACTTACGGTACCTTCTGCGAATAGCAAAAACATGTGTTACATTAATACTACTCAACACAATATCAGTCAAGCCTGAGGCATGTGTGTCACAGTTAGGGCGGAAGCCAAACGGAAGTAGCAAAAAAACCATCATACAATCAATCATTTAAAACGCAAGCCCTCGTTTAAAAGGGACGCATAATTTAAACTCAGCGCCAAGTATGTTTTTTTATTTTGTACTTAAAATAAAAGTAGTTATTCAAATCAGACATCTTAAAAACTGTTATCTGGATTGTCCGAAATCATGCCCAACTGATTCATGTCGCTGAAACTGTTTGAGTTACAATCTGATTTTGCTTTTTCCTTTTGCTGTTGGTTCCTTCTACTCTCTTTCCTGCCTCCGTCTGGTCACGACTATTTCTTAACCAGCTCATTGCAGCCTTTTCTATCACTTCATCAGATGTAGACCTAACGTCATATCTGAAGCGTACCACATCAAAAAGAACTTGCGCTATTTGCATTTGCTTCAAGTCCCTCTTACTATTGAAACCGTCCATTGACCTTCCACACCAACAGGGCAGCTGTTTCCTTTGATAGCAGCTTGTACAGCACTCGACGTGTAGCATCTGCAGCACTATTTCCTCCTGCCTCAGCCATTAATGTGTTCATCTGAAATGGCGTTCCGTTATATAGTTTAAACTCAGTGCCAGGTAATGTTCTTTCCATTACACTATATTTTTCAAACATTCTTAACAAAAAAAAAAAAAAAAAAAAAAAAAGAAAGAAAAAAAAAGCAAATGACCATTACATCACATTTTTTTTTGTTTTCAGTTACAATACTTTTTCCGTTTATATAATTTCTCTCAAAATGATGTCATTTCATTAATACAAACAAAAACAGTGTCCTTGAGAACACGTATTCCTCGACCAGCCTCTGTCGCCGCAAATCATTTACAGGAAACAGTCATCTTAACATAAATTTGAGTTAAAATCCATGCAGTTGAAATGCAGATATAGTGGCCACAATCAACTCGTCGGAACAACCACAGTTTTAAATTTTACAATCTCAAATTTACTTGACCTGCGACATAAGGTCACCCACACCTTATGAGGTCGACCCCCTTTTACATAAAAGATAATATTATTTTTGGTTTAATTGCAGAAGTATTGTCCACAAGCAGCTCATACAGAGAACCGCAGTTTGAAATTTCAGTCTCCCGGTGACCTTGACTTGACACGTAAGGCCATCCAAACACAATCGGCTACCAAAGTAGCATCTCCAAGTGTCATTCGGAAACATTTTTGCTCAATTTGTTGTACATCCGAAACATGCAGTGCACTTCCTAATGACTTTACTACAGATATCATTGCTGAATCAAATGAAACTGTAAAATAAGGCTGCACAACTTCGTATTTCAACTTCTTCAAAACATTCACTATTATTCCTACCGACTGTTCTATAACAACACAGCAATCATTTAATTCAGTTGAATACCTCATTCCCTTGCAAACCAAACCTTGATATTGGCTGTATCTTTCTAAACAGCTAGACTGGACATGACCACCCACTTTATTTTTTGTCAGTGTGTTTTCAAACTGACCCTGTTAGCACTCGCGTCGAAAAACTTTTACCGCTGCTAATTATGTACCGCGCAGAAAAGTAGTTACAACCAAGCAAATGTTTGGCCAAAAAGCAAGGCGTTATGTTGTGAGAGTATGAATATACGATTTAATTATGCAAACGTAGTTCTCGGGCTGTGAGGTCATTAACGATCGCCATATTGTATGTTTTCAGTGTGGCCGCTGCCATATTGTCAGCCATCTTGTACTTTACATTACGGTGTTATGGGCCAGCTACTGCCATCTTGTACAAGATGGCCGTAGTTGACTCATAACACCGTAATGTAAAGTACAAGATGGCTGACAATATGGCAGTGGCCACGTAACCTCTCCAACTATAAATATATAAGTATTTTCTTAAGTTCGAGTAAAGATGCAACGTGTTTGCTTAGGTAGATGATCACAGTACCATTGCAAACAATATTAAATGTACATTTTCTGATATTTAACAATAATCCTCTTTTATCGCCCCTTAAACTTGGGTCGACCATGACCTATTACAACACTAATATTGTGAGGGCGTTTTCGTTATATTTATAGAACAAACAAACTGGCACCTAAACAGCCACTGTTCTAGTTAACATAGTTGTTACACACATTTTCCTCATGTCATCTACATGCCAAACACTTCTCTGCTCCTCTAATCTGTTTGTTATCTGCTGTAGTGTTCCGCTTAACTTGCGAATCATTCCTTTGACTGTTTGCAAGTAATTTCTATATGGAAACGCTGAAATATTTTCCAAGTTGCCAAAGTGTTTGCCATCTTCGGCTAAATGGATGAGAGCATGGACATAGTAGGTCATGAACTCCTTTCCATACAAATCGCCACACCCTTTCACAAACTTTCTCAAGAGTTCGTATGCTGCTTCGTTCAGTCTTCCGCACATATCGTCATTCAGTACTATTCTCATTGCAGACACTAGCAACAAAAAATTTGGAATAAAACGAAAAAAGGTCCACGCAAAACTACCATCCCCGTATATAGCAAGAAAGTTCTAAACTCAGTTGCTTTCCACCGATCAAGCTCCTTAACACCACGCGGTTTCCTGTTGAACTCGGTCAAACAACATACTTTGAGCTGAACAAGAGATGCACTAATTCTCTCCTTCTGCAGGGGCCAACAAAACTTTTTTCCCTTAAGCCAAGCATGCAACAACTTTCTCATAACACCCAAGGCCACGAGATGCATGTGTCTGAGAAGAAAATATGCTCACGTTATGCTCTTAAATGTTGTTTCAATTATTTTGCACTTTTTTATGTATAATTACAATGAAATATAGGTTATGTGTTATTTAATCATGCATCCGACCAAAAAGTTTTCATACATAAAAATGTACTACGTGACCCCTGTTTGATTTTGTCAAATGTAAAATGAGCGGAAAAATATTTATAACCGATTTGGTGTGCTTACTGAAAATAACTCGGTATGGATTATAGTCTGTAAACTTTCTATCCAATACATGGCCAAAAGCTCATATATGCTTTTATTACTCTTCAATTATCAAACTTAGTAATAACATCGACAATTTCATTACCAATGCCGAAGTGCACAAGTTGACTTTTTGCAACATGATGTTATTTTGCCGCTCAAAACGTTCATCTGTTCTTTTTTCACCTTCAACTCTGTAAAACGCACTGCATCTCCTAGCCATTCACGTTTCATCTCACAGTTGTCACAGCTATGATAACCTGAATGTGTACTCGCTTTTTTTACAAACGCACGAGCAGGAGCATCACAAATAAAACTATGAATGGCAATGTTTACATGACCGCCATTACATGTAAGACCTCTTTCTTTCAACGCACGGTACTCATCGCAGAAAATCCTTCAAGTATTCATTGGGGTCTATAGGTTTTCCCTCTCCAAAGAAAGCCCCTATTATAAATGGCAATGTGCGTAAGTTACTCGACTTACAAATTCGACCTAGAATTGGCCATAAGCTTGCCTTTTTACTCTTGAAGACAGGTAAACCATTCACATTTATTTGTAATTGTAGCGTCATAATTATTTTTTGAATCAAATCAAAGGACGAGTGTAATAAGGCTAGCTTCACGGCTCTTTGTAAAGTGAATTGATGATAACTGCCACCACACATTTCTCGTATTTCCACAGTTCTTGGTGTGTTAAGTACTTCCCGTGCGTCACTTGGCAGTGAGAAGCTTTTAAGATATGACCCTAGGAACAAAGACGAAATTGCATTTTGCTTGATATTGTATTCTACAAAAATCTTGGCAAGACCTGCTTTAAAGCCACACTGGCATTACGTTCTCTATATATTGTAAGTCATCGCTGTCACTGCTGGAATCGTTAACTGTTAATCGAAGTGATGCTCTGTTTCAACTGATGCACTAAATATAGCATTCACAATATGGACTCTCTCACTTTTTTTTATCTGTGTCACTAACTATGTTACCATCGTTCACATTTTACATATATTTCGCTTTTACTACCAATTTCGATCTTTTTATCTTGCTGAATGTGTTCAATGTGAGAATTAGTGTCGTCATTACTGAGATTTTCCACCACTTCTAAAACGTTATTACCTCTTGCACCAAAGTTATTTTCCATTTGTCTGTCGACTTCCAATTTCCTTTTTCGATAAAGGGTCGTCCGCGATTGAAGGCATTAACATCTATTACAAAGGAATCATAAAACATGTCAAGACCGGCTGGTACAAAACGGTTACACGGTTTTCTAAACATTCCACCTTTCTACCGTCAGTCCCAATGTACAATTTTAACACAATATTTTATTAACCAAAAGCCACAATTAAACATATAGAGCATAAAATAATAAACATCGGAGATATAGAGTCTTGGCTCGGGCAAAAAAGTGCGACGGAAAGACAAAAGTTTAAAGTGCAACGACCGGACATGTGATAAGCTGAACCCCCGTCGCGCATCTGCACTGAATATGCCTTCTTCCTATAAGGCTTGGTGAAGATGTGATGAATAGTTTTTTAGATATTGATCGGACAAGAAACACGTTAAAAGTGCAATGGGCGGACAGACAGACAGAAAGATGACAAATTAAACCCAGGTTGCACATTCACATTACGTATATTTTCTTCCTTTAAGGTTTGGTTAAGATCCGCTGAATTGTTTTTGAGATATCGCTCGGACAAGAAAAAGTTTAAAATGCGACGGAGAGACAAGTGATGAACTGCCCATCCCCCTCTTCTACCCCTGAATTTTTGATACAGATCCTCCGAAAAGTTAAAAATAAAACAATATGTTTACGGACAGATAGACAGACGGACGGACAAAGCGATAGCAATAGCCCTCAGCAAATATTGGCTGAGGACTAAAAATTAAAGTGCGACGGACGGAAAGACAAAAGGACATGTCAAACATAGGCATCAGATATGCAAAGCCCTCAGCTATGGGGAGCATACTCGAAAAAAAAACAGCCCAGCTGAGCCATTTTAATTCGGCGAATACAGCTCATATACAATACCGAACGTTATTGGTACCCACACTAACTATATTTGAAATATCTTGGCAGTCGTTAATACCGCTGTATACTTGAACCTGTTCAGAAACTGATTTCAATCATGACAGCAGATTTTTTTCTAATTCCAGCTGAGCCACTGTCCTTGGGCGGATATTAGATACAATAACGATCGTCAAAAGCCTCCATACTAACTAAATCTTAAATATCTTAGCAATCGGTTAAGAATTGTAGGCTTGTGACTCAGACGGTCAAGGTCACCGAGCTACCTGTTATGTAACGTTGTTTAGGCCCAAAGGGTCAAAAATGAGCTCAAAATCGCTCTTTCACTAACCCTTTTCGAGGTAATAGTCAACTTCTGGTTTTCGACCTTGGCCGTCACCCAGAAGGTCAAGGTCACCGAGATATCTCCTAAGTAACATTATTTAGGCCCAAAGTGTCGAAAGTGTGCTGAAAATCGCTTTATCTCTAACCGTTTTCGAGATAATAGTCAACCTCCGGTTTTTTACTTTGATCGTGACTCAGACTGTCAAAGTCACTGAGCTACCTGTTATGTAACGTTGTTAAGGCCCAAAGGGTTGAGAATGAGCTCAAAATCGCTCTTTCACTAATCGTTTTCGAGACAATAGTCAACTTCCGGTTTCTTACCCTGACCGTGATGCAGAAGGTTATGGTAAGCGAGCTAGCTACCTCCTATGTAACGTTGTTTAGGCCTGTAGCATTGAAACACCCCAGCATTGAAACACCACATTTTGTATGGGCCCATCCAATGGCTGGGCTAAATCAATACAGAGGCTATAGAAACAGCACATACAGTTTCTCCCCATGAAACACGACTCGGTGAAGGAAAACACAGCGCATAGGTACTTCGTCTGTAGCCTCAGTAAAACATTTTGTTTTATATTTAGATTTGGGTGATATTTTTTTCTTGTTAAAAATTGTTAATTGACGAAACAATGACAATATTTTTCAGTAATGGGTTGTCGTCTGCTCGGGACCTCAGTACCACTAGTGGTGCTGAGGTCCCGAAGTGGCACTGAGAACCCGACAAATTTTTCATATGAACTCCCGCCCTCCCGCCCCCATCTTTAAGTGTGTCTTAAAATCACTACTTCTTCCGCCCCCCTCCCTGCCACCCCGTTAGGCGACGCCGTCAGGGGTGGCATGGGATCTTTTATTTTCTTGTATTCCCACCCACCCCCTACCACCCAATATATGTTTATCTCTATATCTTAAGTTTTTCCCTAAAATATATATAAATACACATGTTTATTCACAAATTGTTCAAGAAAAAAAAATGCAAAATTTCTCATTTTGGCATATATATATATTATATATATATATATATATATATATATATATATATATATATATATATATATATATTTATATATATAATGGATTTATATATAGCCCCTACCCCCGCCCCACCCCAGCAAAGAAAAGTTGCGTTTTTTTACCTTTCTCATCGGCTTTGTAATTAAAGCCTTGAAGAGGCTTGATCAAAGCAGCAATATAGCAGCATTGTTCTGGTTTTGAGCGTTTCTTTCAGCTTAAAACCGCCTAATGTAGCATTTTGAAGTGAAAAATAGTTTGGGTCCTCAGTGCCACCAGCGGGTGCTCAGTGCCATCGGGTCCTCAGTGCCACTTCGATCGAGACCTCATTACCACTGGTGGTACTGAGGTACCGAGCAGAAGGTGACCTCGCCTCAAATATTAGGTACAATTCTGCCGGCCTTGCATGTGCTGTTTCCATGGAATGGGTATTCCTATGCAACTGTATGTAGATTTGGCCCATATTCTTGATCAGATGTGTTGTTTCTATGGATGTGGTATTCCTATGTATCTGTCTGTAGATTTGACCCATATTCATGATCGGATGTGTTTTTTCTATAGATTGGGTATTCCTATGTATCTGTCTTTAGATTTGGAACATACTGATTCTATATGTGCTATTTCTGTGGCTTACAGCTATAAAATGGGCCCATTCTACACCCATCAACCATTAAAACAGCCCATATTGTTCACAAACACCAGGCAGTGTGTTCCCATTTTTAAGGGAAGAAGAAAATATATGCTATTCCTATAGCGAAATATGGGCTGAAACTATAGAAGCGCAAAACAACGAAGATGGGGTAAATCAATACCTCGCTCGTATTGGATTGGCCCATCCTACGGATGGGCTGTTTCAATACAACAAGACCCAAAGGTTCGAAAATGACCTCAAATCGCTCTTTCACTAACCGTTTTCGAAGTAATAGTCAACTTCTGGTTTTCGACCTTGACCGTGACCCAGAAGGTCAATATTACCGAGGTACAACCTACGGATGGGCTGTTTCAATACAACAAGGCCCAAAGGTTCGAAAATGATCTCAAATCGCTCTTTCACTAACCGTTTTCGAGATAATAGTCAACTTCTGGTTTTCGACCTTGACCGTGACCCAGAAGGTCAAGGTTACCGAGGTACTTGAGGATGCATATGTCTGGGTCTTGGTGAGTAAGTTACCAAATTTGGTGATGCTACCATTGATGGTTACTGAGTAGTGGCCTGGACAAAATTTCAAAGGCCGAGGTCTTATTGCTGAGGTGAAAGGTCAAATCCACCCAAAAACCTTGACGATACACATGCTTGGGTCATAGTGATTTACTGCTAAATTTGGTGCTGCTAACATTAATAGTTACAGAGTGGTGACCCAGACAAAATTTTAAAGGTTACGGTCACATTGCTAAGGTCAAAGGTCAAATCCATCCAAACCTTGATGATGCGCATGTCTAGGTCATAGTAGGATACCGAACACAATGTGGCGATACTACTGTCAGTAGTTATTAAATAATAGCCCGGACAAAATTTTAAAGGTCAAGGTCACAAATTCAAAGTATGCGCCCATCGAGGTTTTCGAAATAATAAGAGTGACAATAAATGAACACTACAAAGTTATCACTACCACAATTCCGTAGCATTGAATATATTCAATTGTAATGCAGTTATTTGCAAAAAAGTTTCATAAAAATACAACATTTGCTCTCCGTGATCAACTCTTCACTGATTGCAGCAATGAAACGTTGGAGAGTTTTAAAGTACCTTTTATCCGTCAATTGGTATTCAATTAAGCGTTCTGTATACTAATAACAAACATTCCGCTTTAAAACCAACCAGGAACAAAACAAAAACGAAAGATGACGTCATAATAACGACATACGCTAAAATTAAGGCTTTCTCGATGTCCTTTGTCAAAAAGTAGTCTCATAATGTATTTGACGCCAGATCTCTAGCTCCAGCCGTTTTGAAGATATTAAGCTCTAAAATATTCATGACGTCATAAGATGAGGAAGGTGACGTCATACGTAAAATGTTTCGCTTGGATCGAGTTTATTACATATTCTATCTGTGTGCCAAGTTTCACTTTCCTAGCTCAAACGGTCTCGGAGATGTGCGGAAACCAAGTGACGAAGAATAACAAAAAAAAAACAAAAAAAAAAACAAAAAAAAAAACAAAAAAAAAAAACGAAATATGAAAACAAAATTAAGAAAAGGGAAGAAAAGAGAAATGTACGGTATTCGCAGAAATACAAAATCTCCTAAGTGTAAAAAAGAAGAAAAAAAAGAGAAATGTACGGAATTCGCGGAAATACAAAATGCACTTGGGACGTTGTCCCAAGTGTAAATTAATGTTCGTAAAACACACACAAATGTTTGTAAATTTTGTCTCAATCTTAGCACTGTTGATTTGTTTTTCCGCACTTAAAAAGAGCGTCTTTGAAACTAGACCGAAATTCGCACAGCGAATTAGCCCCACTTGGAATGATAACTTTAAACGGAAGGTAGATGATATTGCAGTTTGTTAACAATTTTCACATGTCTGAATGTAGAATATCCTCCTAAATGCTACTAACTATACCGGTAAGGTCAAGGCCAAAAGGTTGCTCTATCTCTTACCGTTTTCGAGATAAAGGCCAACTTCCGGTTTGGGGCTCGAAAGTGACATGGAGGTCAAGGACACCGGAAGTTATACCTTAAGTATCGTCGTATAGGGTGTGGAGGTCGAAAATGAGGTCAGAATTGCTCTATCTCTTACCGTTTTCGAGATGAATAATTGTTTTTCTTAAAAAGCGTTTTTTGCGATTTCAAGGTCAAGGTCAAGGTCAAAAAACTTTTACCGGCTACTTCAGATCACATCGCCCTTTATATATGCCAAGTTTGGCTTTTCTAGCTTCAATGGCCTTGCTGTAGATGTCTGAAAACCGATTGACCTTTTTCACGATTTGACCTTGACCAGTAAGGTCAAGGTCAAAAATTTTTATCAGGTGCACCACTTCAGATAACCCTCCATACATGTGCCAAGTTTGGTTGGTCTAGCTTCAGCGGTCTCGGAGGAGATGTCTGGAAACCGATTCGGCGGAAAAAGAAAAAAAGGGAGAAAAAAATAGGTGAAGAATTTAAGGCAACCCTTCCCCATTTGGTATTTTCAATACCAAGTGGGAGTAAAATCATACGCACACCAAAAATGTTTATCATATAGTAGAATAAATCACTTAATCACAGGATGCAGCCACACACACATATATATATATATATATATATATATATATATATATATATATATATATATATATATATATATATATATATATATATGTGTGTGTGTGTGTGTGTGTGCATCCTGTGATTAATATATATATATATATATATATATATATATATATATATATATATAGAGAGAGAGAGAGAGAGAGAGAGAGAGAGAGAGAGAGAGAGAGAGAGAGAGAGAGACAGACAGAGAGAGGGAGACGGAGAGGGAGAGAGAGATCGAAACTTGGACGATGTAGAATTGATACTGTACATCAAATATCGCATAGGAAAAGCAAGACTACTCCAAAAAATGCAGCAGAAACACACAAAAAAAAAACACACACAGGATATGTAAAACTTGAAGGACGATAAGGGAAAAGAAATCTAACACACCAACCTCCCACACCCCCTCTTAACAACCACCATCACCATCCAATATTTGTTGCATTTGGGCAATTAATGTCGAGGAAATGTACCAAAAGCCGCCATAAATAATGTCACACTGAGATAAAGTGAGGAAAGGTATTTTTGATTTCCCTCAATGCTTGGGATCGTAAACGATATGATAACATTGTGGAACTTCATAATCACGTTAGCGAGAGAGAGAGAGAGAGAGAGAGAGAGAGAGAGAGAGAGAGAGAGAGAGAGAGAGAGAGAGAGAGAGAGAGAGAGAGATTTCCGAGTCAGTACAGCATAGAAAAGGACTTACCTACGACGACAGCAATATGATATATATATAATCGTCTCTGAATTATAGAGAAGTGCGATAATAAAACCATACGCCCATCCCCCGCCAACTTCTGGTTTTGGGCTCGAAAGTGACATGGAGGTCAAAAACACCGGAAGTTATACCTTACGTATCGTCGTATAGGGGGTAGAGGTCGAAAATGAGGTCAAAATTGCTCTATCTCTAACCGTTTTCCAGATAAAGGCCAACTTCCGGTTTGGGGTTCGAACGTGAACTGGAGGTCAAGGACACCGGAAGTTATACCTTAAGTATCGCCGTATAGGGGGTGGAGGTCGAAAATGTGGTCAGAATTGCTCTATCTCTTTCCGTTTTCGAGATAACTCATTGTTTTTCTTAAATAACGTTTTTTCGCCATTTCAAGGTCATGGTCAAGGTCAAGGTCAAAAATTTTTATCGGTTGCTTTAGATCGCATCGCTCTTTATATATGTGCCAAGTTTGGCTTTTCTAGCTTCAACGGCCTTGCAGTAATTGTCTGAAAACCGTTTGACCTTTTTCCCGATTTGACCTTGACCAGTAAAGTCAAGGTCAAAACTTTTTATTAGGTGCACCACTTTCGATGACCCTCCATATATGTGCCAAGTTTGGTTGGTCTAGCTTCAGTGGTCTCGGACGTTTTCGAGATAACTCATTGTTTTTCTTAAATAACATTTTTCGCGATTTCAAGGTCATGGTCAGGGTCAAGGTCAAAAATTTTTATTGGTTGCTTTAGATCACATCGCCCTTTATATATATGCCAAGTTTGGCTTTTCTAGCTTCAACGGCCTTGCAGTAAATGTCAGAAAACCGTTTGACCTTTTTCGCGATTTGACCTTGACCAGTAAGGTCAAGGTCAAAAATTTTTATCAGGTGCACCACTTCAGATGACCCTCCATACATGTGCCAAGTTTGGTTGGTCTAGCTTCAGCGGTCTCGGAGGAGATGTCTGGAAACCGATTCGGCGGAAGAAGAAAAAAAATTTTAAAAAAGCGAGAAAAAAAAGGAAAAATAGGTGAAGAATTCGAGGCAATCCATCCCCATTTGGCATTTTCAATGCCAAGTGGGAATAAGCAGTGAATAATGCGGCAACAAAAAAGTGTGTTTCTATGGGCTGTGCTTCACACAGAAAGAGCCTTTCCAGGCTCAAAGTGCGCCACAAAAGAAATGAATATTTCTATGGACTTTTCCTTTACAGTGTGTGGGTGTGTAAGACAGATTTTCAAGGACGTAACCATGGCAGCTGCACACAAAATATACACTGTGATCGTGGCAAATGACTGATAAATTTAAAATCCCATTTTTATCTCAGTTTAACTCCTAGAACCCTGGAAGTGGTGGCAAACAAAAGCCAGTGAACAGTACTTTTGCACTTATATATTTAAACAAAGAATTTTATTGTCTTTCTGCTACAAAAACGGTCAAAATAACAAAACGAACTGACTAAAACTGTAATTGGAGCAAAAAGCCAAATACGTTTACTTCACTAAGTTTCTGACGCATTTTGATAAAATTTTACGCGTTAAACACACACTGAAATACAGGGGAGGGGGAGGGCTGCGAATGACAAGTGAGGGCAAATCCTGAGGCATAAATGTTGAAAAAAAAAAAGAAATGGACGCGGGGCCATCTGCCTAGGAAGGCATAAACTATGCAAAAAAAAAAAAAAAAAAAACAACAACAAAAAACAAACAAACAAATAAACAAGCAAAAAACAAACAAACAAACAAACAAACAAAAACAAACAAAAAAGGCGTTTCGTTTATTTACGTGTACAGGAATGGGTAAAAAAACTGACACAATTCCGCTTCATAGAGGAATTGGCCCACTTGCAGAAACCATTACAGAAAATATTTGTATTAAATCATGAGAGAAAACCTCGAAGTTACGCAGTATCAATTCTTTATCTGTGCTTCGATCCAGATTCCTGTTTTTGGCTTTGACCATGACCGAGGAGGTCAAGGTCACCGAGGTACGTCTTACATATCGTATTTTACACCCAAAGAATCGAAAATAAACTGAAAATCTCTAACCGTTTTCGAGATAATAGTCAGCTTCCGGTTTTTGACCTTGACCGTGACCTAGAAGGTCAAGGTCACCGAGGTACCTTTTATGTAACGTTGATTAGGCCCAAGGGGAGGGGGGGGGGTCGAAAATGAGTTCAAAATCGCTTTTCTCTAACCGTTTTCGAGATAATAGTCAATTTCCAGTTTTTGACTATGACCGTGACCTAGAAGGTCAAGATCACTGAGGTACCTCTTATGTAACGTTGTTTAGGCCAAATACGTCGCAATGAGCTTAAAATCGCTCTGTCTCTACCCGTTTTCAAGATAATAGTCAACTTCTGGTTTTTTTTACCTTGACAGTGACCCAGAAGGTCAAGGTCACCGAGATACCTCTTATATAACGCTGTTTAAGCCCAAAGGGTCGAAAATGAGCGCCAAATCGACAAAAATAACAATCCGGTTTTTGGTTGTGACCATGACCTAGGAGGTCAAGATCACCGAGGTACCTTTTACATATCGTCTTTTACACCCAAAGGGTCGAAAATAGGCTGAAAATCGCTCTATCTCTAACAATTTTCGAGATAATAGTCAGCTTCCGGTTTTGACCTTGACCGTGACCAAGAAGGTCAAGATAGCCGAGTTACCTAATATGTAGCGTTGTTTAGGCCCAAATGATCGAAAATGAGCTCAAAATCGCTCTACCTCTAACCGTTTCCGAGATAAGTCGGCCTGTCGTTTGTCACGTGGCCTTTGACCTTCACCCTCAAGGTCAAGATTAGTGATAAGTTTACTCACTTCAGAGTGCGTTTCATGTATTCAAACTGGGATTTGAGCACCTTTTTGACTACTTTTCGTGATTAATAGGCGTTTCAAAAATATTTTGACCTCACTTTGACCTTGATCTCTGAGGTTTAAGGTCAAAACATCTTGCGGTTTTGACGACAACCTATTACCCTCTATGTCTCTGCCACATGCTGTCTTTCCACAACAAACTCCGTAGGAGGAGTTTGCTGGAAACCACTTTGAGGTTAAAAAACTTTGACCTCAATTTGAGCTTGACCTTGAAGGAGAAGGTCAAAAAAATTTGCGGATTTCACGACATCTCATCACCCTCTATCTCTATATGCTAAATTTCATCGTCCTACGTCAAATAGCGTAGGGGGAGTTTTCTGGAAACCTCCGAGATGAAAAAAGAAAAAAGGAAAGGAATAAACAGCCAGAATTCTTAGCAAAGCATACCCATTTGCAAACTATGTTTGCAAGTGGAAACTATCAGATATAGCGTTCGGTTAGACATTTATCCTTTGCTTTCAACATAAAGATGAGCCATTTAAAAGATTGGATCACACAAACATAAAATTTACAGCTAACAGTGTTACTCCATGCTTGATTTCTTGATAACAACAGTTGAATTTAAACAGACCATTTGAGCTGTTAGAGTGGGTCATTAGGGTGAGTGGGGGGGGGGGGGGGGGGAGTTGTGAGTTAAAAACAGAGTGTCGAATTTTTATCAGGTTTGCGAAACACGGCTGTTATGAAAGAGAAACTTAGGCTCAGCTGATCTGCGTTGTTTTTGTCTACATTGTCATGGCCTTGAAGCTTTATTCTTGAGCGCAAACACTTCTCCAAGCATATTCCGCATCTTAACAGCACTGAATTTCGGGAAAATAAAAAAATACACCATTTTTCATGAATTTTGAATTCATTTTTTTTTTCAAAATGCGCCGAATAAAATTCGATTCGAGTGAATAAACCGACATAAAATGACATTATAAAACTCCATACTCTGACTTTACTGCCGATGCACAAAGCTAAATATTGATGCTATTTTAGAAAAACCGCTTACACTTTCAGGGACGTTCTCCGAATCTTTTGAGGAAGGGGGGGGGGGGGGGTGATGGGCTACACATCTATCTAGAGTTCCATGATTATTTGCGGCAGCATTTGTATAAACTGATATCGGAATATATTAAAACAGAACTACTTTAGATCTATGTTTAGAACTATTTATGTTTAGAATTATGCAAAACAATTTATTACGCTTATGTATTTCAAGCCTTCTGTTTTGGTTTGGTAGCGACATGCATTATGCATGGTTTAAACCGCTTTCTCGATTTAAAATAGGCACTATTTTCAGCAATTGTTATTTGTCCCCCACTGCCGCGTAGCGCGGAGCGGGGCACTATAGTATTCGGGTCTGTCCGTCCATCCGTCAGTCCGTCGGTCTGGCGACACTTGGAAGCACAAATTTGTGCACGCGAAATCTCAGCCGTTATTCAACCCTGGCTTTTGATTCTTGCTACAGTGAAAATATATATGTTGAATTTGCGCGACATCGCATTATTTTTCGATTCGACCAAAAAATGACGAAATGGAGACTTGTTGAAAATAGGCAATGTTTTAGTATTTCTGTTGCCTGCAGTGCAACTTTGTGCATGCGATATCTCAGCCGCTATTCAACCCTGACTTTTGATTTTTGCTACAGTGAAAATATATATATTGAAATTGTGCGATGTCGCATTATTTTTCGATTCGACCACAGTCCGTGGCGGGGAACATTCATCAGTTTCACTGATAACTTATTATTATTATTATTATTATTATTGTTGTTGTTTCTTGATTTTGTTTTGTTTTACTATGTGCTATAGTGGTTTGAAAGTGTATCAAGAAAATAACTGTAAGCCAGATAAAATGCCACGCCACTGAATAGCACACAAACGCATGTGCTTTTTACTCACAGTTAAAGCCGCTAACATGCTGTTGCCGTAGCAACACGCATTTTGAGCTGTTGTTTTGCATGAAAAAGCGGTAGCAGTGTGTATGGAAAGTTCAATTTTTCACCAAGAAACCAGCATGGAATCGATTTCTTGTTAGGCTCGATAAAAAGCTAAGCTATTGAGCTTTCTTGTGATGTGGTTTCCCTCGTGCGTTCTTTAAGACATTCAGTGTAAAGATTAACGGACGAAATACCACTCAGTTTTCTCAAAGAAAAATAACAAATTTACATCTTTAACTTGCGGTGAAAATGCCATTTTTATGAAAAATTATCGAAACTTTCCCCTTAAAAGAAGCGGTCATCGACTTATTTATCAAAGTAATTTTCAAGTCTGAAGTTTGTATTTAAAAAGTATTATTTTAGAAAAAGTAAAGGTGGTGGTGGAAAAGAAGGAGTTTATGGTAACAATTAAAAATAGCTTATGGTAACAAGTAAAAGGAGATTTTATTGTAGTATACTTTGACAACCGGTGTTCGGGGTGGCCCCACCCGCTTTTTTACCTCAGCCAATACACGGATCCCGTTTCTGGATCCCTACTTTCTGTGCTTTTTGGGAAGATGTAGAAAGTCTTGTTTGGAACGGATTTTTAACGAAAAGATGGCCATAAGAAAAGTATATTTTTCTTTTCACCTTACAAACAGCCAAAACATTAGTTGCAAAAAGCCGCTCCAAGGATAATAAGTTATATTAATAAAGAGCCTCTTGGAGCTACCAAAGCATATCCGGAAGCTATTGTATTTTAATAATACATAACACCGCAGTTTAATCTTTAATTTTCAAATTAAAAGGAGCCGGGGGAAAACGTTGGTGGTGTCATGAAGAGGCAATATCATGTTTTCCATGCCTTTTAAGATTTGTAACACGTGCGAAACTAAATTCCTTTCTTACCCCCCCCCCCCCCAACACACACACGGGCAATTTTCCCAGACAATAACATGTGCCAAAGCAATACTGACAATGAGATTTTATAAATTGTAAACACTGTGACTTCTATAAAACAACAAAATGAACTACACATTTGATTACATAAAAACAGACATAATTACCTTTTCCACTTCCATTTTTCGTTCCCTTCTTCTGCCTACGTCATATTCTATGAACTGATACGTGTGCTCGCACTATTTTTTGGAAATTTATCACTCCGCGCGAATTGATGTTTAATTTAATTTCTTCATGAATTCTTCTTCTTTTTATGAGAAGAAGAATCTAATTGCAAAACATTTACAATGAATGCACATAAAAATATGTACAACAAAAACTCTTAAAAGTAGAACAGAGGTATTTTATGCGCGAATGTATATATCCGTCATTTATTGAGAAATCTGTGCATTGGATGCCGCTATATTTCCAATGACTGTGCCGATGTTTGGAAGGCTATGGTTTTATATAACATAATATAGATAAATAGATAGATAGATAGATAGATAGATAGATAGATAGATAGATAGATAGATAGACAGACAGATAGATAGATAGATAGATAGATAGATAGATAGGTAGTTAGAAGTGGAAATGAAAAATATAATATGTATATGTAAAACAGGAGAAAGTGGGAGGGCACAAGTAGTATGAAAACGCCGTTTCGAAAACAGGAAGTGACGTCATCAGTCACGTGACCAATGAAAAGCCAATGAAATCAATGAAGACAATGAAGCCCCGCCCACTTTCTGTCTATCACCTGTCAATCATCGTGACGTCATGAATCATGTGACCAATGAAAAGTCAATGAAATAAATGGAGACAATGAAGCCCCACCCACTTTCTGTCTATCACCAGTCAATCATCGTGGCGTCACACCCCCTCATATCTATTTAAGACTGGGAAATTTTACAACATTTATTTTAAGTAAGTTTTTAAAAAGTAGATAACTTTTGTTATGTTCAACCGATTTGAATGGAAATGTGATTCAGATTTATGTCTAGTTTTGACATAAAGTAATCACAGATATTTGCACATGTGGCTGTAATCATAATGTTTACTTTAGTAACTTTTAAAAAAGTAGATAACTTTCGTTATGGTTGACCGATTTGAATGAAAATTTTACTGTTTGATTCAGTTTTATTAAAAGTTTTGTTATAAAGTAGTCACAGGCTATTCATGCAGGTGGCTGTATCCATAATTTTAACATGTCGACATTTAAACTTTTAAAAAAGTGAAAAAGTGAGATAACTTTCGTTATGGTTGACCGATTTGCATGAAAAGTTCACTGTTTAATTGATTTTATATCTAGTTTTGACATAAAGTGGTCAAAGGCTATTTGCGAAGGTGGTTGTATGCATAATTTTAACATGTCGCCATTTTAACTTTTAAAAAAGTGATAAAGTGAGATAACTTTCGCTATGGTTGATGGATTTGAATGAAAATTTTACCGTTTTATTCAGTTTTATATCTAGTTTTAACATTAAGTAGTCATGGGCTATTTGCATCGGTGGCTGTATGCATAATTGATTCACCTTAAAATTTTAACTTTAAAAAAGTGAACAAGTGAGATAACTTTCGCTAGTTGATCGATTTGAATGAAAATTTCACCATTTGATTCAGTTTTATGTCTAGTTTACAGTAGTTATAGGGCTATTTGCACAGGTGGCTGTATGCATAATTGAGTCACCTTAAAATTTTAACTTTAAAAATGAGATAACTTCCGTCATGGTTAACCGATTTGAATGAAAATTTCACCGTTTGTCTAGTTTGCAGCGGTTATAGAGACTATTTGCATAGATGGCTGTAAACACTTTGTGGGAGCACACCCTCTAAGCAAAGACGGTGTTCGAATGGCAAGCGCCCCCATTCAAATATGTGTTCGAATTATTTTTTTTGGGGAACATATTACGCCATAGTATTGTTCAACAAGTTTTTTTTCAACTAGTTGTTTAACAATTGTGCAACAAGTTGTTGTACAACAATTGTTCAACAAGCTGTTGTTCAACATGTTCAACATAAGCTTCTTGACTGTTGTATAACGCACCACATTCTGTACAAGCATATGCATTCTTTTCAGTCATGTTGACGCTTTGACTTTCCATAGAAGACTCATCTAAAGTTTCAGTGATAGGTGGCTTTACAGGGTTTTCCATATCTATCTCCAATTCTTCTTCTGAAGTGTGAGCATCCTTTAAGTGCCTTTTAAGACTTTGTGGCAATTGTAAGATTTCAAACAAATGTTGCATTTATACATCCTTTCGGTTCAACATACACTTTTCAAATGATGAAAAAGCCTTTAAACATAGCCTTATATACAATTTGTTGAACAAAATGTTGAACATGTTCAACTTTTGACGTCATAATGGCGTCATAGGGTGACTTAGAACCGCCATGGGGTTTTCTGAGTCAGTTTTTTTATAAAGTGCGCGCCTGTTCGAATGACGTCATTATGTTCAACAAAAACAAAGTGGGTGGGGCTTCATTGTCTTCATTGATTTCATTGGCTTTTCATTGGTCACGTGACTGATGACGTCACTTCCTGTTTTCGAAACGGCGTTTTCATACTACTGGCACAATATCTCATTTATTCGTGTAATCATGGAATACGCATATTTAAAAAAATAGAATATGGAATACGCGCATTCCCCGATATTCGTCAGGGAATACACGTATTCACTAAAATTATAGGCTATGCATTGCGCGTATTAACTCAAACGAATATGTTGATTTAATGAAAGGGAAATATTTTTAACAGGTTTTTTGCTGTTTAAAAGCGATATGCATAAATTCGCATACTAATGTATAAAATACAAACTGAATAATCATAAGTTAGTTATTAGACTGAGCAAATGTCATGCAGATTTATTGAAACTCAAAGATCTAAGGCCTGTGACTGTAACCACCAATTCCAGAACGCAAACCAGATGGAAAGACATGACTAATTGCCACTTAAAATTGTGTAAATAAATAAAATTAATAAGATAAATGCCATACAGATTAATTCAACCTCCGTTCATTCCCATTGTTCCATTGCCTTTGGCTTACAAGGGTTTTATGAATTTATGCGAGCAGCCGTTAGTATCTTTTTTTCTTGACGGTGATCGGATTTCCTGTGTCATCTCCTCTGCTGGCACAAGGGTCCTAGGGCCACGAAACTTGGAACTTAGGTAGAACTTGATATGAACGTGTGTATGACACTTTTTTTTCGCCTTCGATTTCGTTTTCTTGTTTAAAACGACATGTGAAAAGAGTGTATTTTTTGCAAGTAAATGCGGAGCATTTAACGCACAGCACAGAACACATAGTTGCTCAGCTTTGTGCGAGCTCTCACTGCATAAATAGTTGACACGACGTATGCCTGATCAGTCAATAAAACCTTAAGTCAATAAAAACCAAACACTACTCGCTTATAAGACGTATTCAAGCTGTGTTGTTTGCAATATATTATTAAAGAAGTAACCCATTGAAGGAAGTATTTTTGCGTTTTAATTTTTGTCAAGTGTTTAACATTTCGCTAGCGAAATGAGGTACTAGTCTATAACTGCATCTATTGACAAAAAGCACAATTTAGATCTGATGCAAAACATGCATGTTTACCATTTGCTGAAAAGTAATTACATTTTGAACTGGTATTCAGAAAACAAAGCATACATAATTGCAATTCAATAAATGAAATTATACTTTAATTGGTCCTCGCAGAAAACTTTTCAGTCCAGTACAGTCCAAGAGTTTTTGGATGCAGGTCTTTATGACCTCTATATCCAATTTCTGGCGTTTCGGTTAAAGCATTGGCTCAGCATCTATGTCGTATTTGAACTCTTTTGTCTGCCATTGTTTATCAAGGTTATTTAACACTTGACAAGCCTTTGGCTTACAAGGGTTATATGAATTTGTGCGAGCAGCCGTTCGTCCTTTTTTCTTCTTGACAGGGCTCTAGGACCATGAAACTTGGGACTTATGAAGAGCTTGATCTAAACGTGTGCATGTCACTTTTTATTTTCGTCTTCGATTTCGTTTTCTTTGTTAAAAAGCCATGTGAAAAGAATGTATTTTTGCAAGTAAATGCAGAGCATTTTACGTATATCGAGGAAGACGGTTGCTGAGCTTTGTGCGAGCTCTCACTGCTTATAAGATGAATTCAAGCTGTGTTGTTTGTAATATATTATTCAAGAAATAACCCATTGAAGGAATAATTTTTGCGTTTTAATTTTTGTCATGTGTTTAACATTTCGCTAGCGAAATAAGGTTCCAGTTTTCGAACTGTTTTTTTGTTTTGGAATTGATAACCCAAACCGGAAGGCTGTTCCAGAGATTTATTACTCTGTGGGTGAAATTTTTTGTTCTCAGCTCTTTTGTTGCTCGTTGTTTCTGCAATTTTTAGTCCTGGCCACGTGTTCCGGGTATCGTGATGAGATCAAGCTTTGGTACAACTTGTTTGTAGTGGGCATAGAATATTTTGATCACTTCAATAATGTCTCCTCTGGCCCTTCTGTATGCGAGTGTAGGAAGTTTAAGTTTTTAAGTCTCTCAGAGCAAGGCAGTTTTTAAGTGTAGAAATAAGCTTGCTTGCTCTTCGTTTGACACCCTCCAGGGCCATTATATGTTTCTTTTTCAGTGGATTCCATACTGAGTGCGCGTATTCCATGTGAGGATGTACAAGAGCTTTTAAGAATAAGCAGAATGTTTTTTCATCAAGGCATGTGAAAGTTCTTCGGATGAGTCCCATCATCTGGTTTGATTTCATGATCTTTTGATTAATATGGGCGTCGAAATTGAGTTCGTTGTCTATCGTGACACCAAGATCTTTCCTACTTCTCGAGTTTACATAGTTCATTGTTACATGTCATGGTATAATAGTAACTGATTTTAGGTTTCCCAACCGTTAATACTTTGCACTTGTCTGGGTGGAATTGTAGAAGCCACTTTTCAGACCACAGTTGGACGTTATTTAGATCATTCTCTAACTCAATAGCGTCGTTGTTTGAATTGATTGCTTTTGACAATGTTATTTCATCGGCAAACAGGTAGGCCCATGAGTTAATCACTGTATCAGGTAAGTCATTAATATACAGGACAAATAAGATTAGACCCAGGACGCTACCTTGGGGAATGCTGACTATGCCAGATTTTGATTTTGTTCCATTGATTACCACATTTTGTATTCTTCCCGTTGAGAATTCAGTTATCCAATTTATTATTGTATCTGAGATACCATAGTGTCTAAGCTTGAGTATCAGCCGGAGGTGAGGAACTTTATCAAATGCTTTCATGAAGTCCAGGTAAATGACATTAATTTGACCTCTTTTCACTTACTAATTGACGGATTACCTTAATGTAAATCTGTGGTACTGATTGTGGGGAAACAAACTTTTAATCGCGCTTAAAATAACCTTTCCATTCATGAATTTAGATTACACATATTCCTGAAACCCATTAATTCGTGTAAAGAGGCGTTCCTAAAATCAAGGAATATGGGCGTTTCCTGATTACACTAATTCTTTGTAACATATATACTTGAGTTTTACACATAATATACAAGGAATATTGGCTGGGTTAGGGCTGGGGAATGTTCGATGGCGAAGCATTACACTTGATGCCAGCATATAGCAGTGCACACCAAAACCAAGGTTATACATGGGAATAAGAAAGGAAATCCCAGGGCTAGACATCTTATGTAACGTAAACGAGTGGCCGACATGGAACGGCCGACGTGGGCTATGCAATGGATGAATAACGTGGGATATACTTGGCAATAAGACGTGACTTTCAGCGATGGGATATGACACATAATGCACACGTACAGCTGACATTAGCCAGTCAAAGTGGGCTATACGTGAGCTGTCCTACGTGAGCTATGTGTGGAAGTAAGAGGGACCGTTCGATGGTGAGACATCCCCTCTTACTCCCACGTATAGCCGACGTTGAACAGCTGACGTGCGCTACACTCGATGTTTCAACGTTTCTTATACGTGGGAATAGGAGGGGATGTCCGACTATGGGACATCCCACATAATGCCCACGTATAACCCACGTTAGACAGCCGACGTGGGCTACGCGTGGGCGGTCCCACGCCGGCTATACGTGGGAGTAAGAGGGGATTTTCGGTGATGGGAATCCAACACAATGCGACGTGTGCTACACTGGGCTTTCAAACGTGGGCTATGCGTTGGAGTAAGAGGGGATGTCGGACGGTGGGACATCCCACATAATGCCCACGTACAGCCAACGTTAGACAGCCGACGTGAGCTGCACATGTGTGGTCCCTACGTGAGTTATACGTGGGAGTAAGAGGGGATGTCCGACGGTGGGACATTTTAGGGGGATGCCATTTTGTTCGTTGAAAAATTCCCAGATTTAATAGTAAAACGTTTGGCTTTCCCCGTGTGCTTCTTATTAACTCCATTGTTAACATATTTTTTACTTTTTTAAACGTGTTATACAAATTTCCTGACATGGAAACATCCTCGGATTAAGAGCTGCCTCTGGTTCCCTAAGTTTTTGAAAGAAGTTATCGAACATTGCATCAAATGACAGCACTTATTTAAAATGATAGTACGAAGTGTTGATTAGAACGATTGAAATTGAGATCAATGATTTAACTGCACCTCAGATACTCGTTTGATATTCAACAAGTATGTCTTTCGTGGGGCTTTTGTGTGTCCTTGCCGAATTGAGATAAATGAAAAAATGATCAATCATATTGAAATGATATTGGATTGCACATGAGAACAATTACATTACATTGCGATTGTACAGAACTTAAAGTATACGTTTGGTATTCAATGAGATCACCTTTCATGTGTCTGTTGTAATTTCAGTGACATAAATCTGTGGTTCTAGGTAGAAATCCATCCTGTAAAAGGCCCCTTAATTTTGCATACCCGGTAAAACTGACTTTTTATTTTGTAAAACGAGCTTTTACTTCGCAAAAGCTTTGAATTCGCTTATCTCCACTTTTAATGGGTTCCCTTCCAGTAATATTTACCACGCAATACAAAAACAAAGAACTTTTTGAGGTACCGTTCAAGATCACTTATCCCTTCCATCCATCCTTCGACCAATCAGAATGCCCGAGACGTCGTCTGCTAGTCTCGTAGAAATAACATTCCCTTTTTGCGTGGCGTCTATACAACACGCCATTCTGTGTGCTGCCGGTTTTTTGCAGCAAGGGAACTGGGTTAAGGTGCGAATTGCTTAATATTTTACTTAATTCATTACCTTATGGATTAATTTATCTATTTTTGTGCGTTGGGATAAATTTATGGAGCCTAAGTGAGATAATTCGACACTTTGTTCTTCGGTCAAGTTAGGTTGAGTTTGCCTGATCGCGGAGACATTTTTCTTGGTCCTGGGAAGTGCACCTCTTTCTCCACTTTCTTTCAGATCGAGGAACTTACCAGTTCCACCTCATTTCGTCTAGGAGTAGGATCTTTTCAGGCTGCTGTGCCTGCTTAGACTCCAAGCTTTACCAGCCAACTGTGTCATCGCGGAAATGGCCAGTTTTTGCTTAAGCTGTACTCCATGGGTCGATTCTCAGTCCTCGTAGAGCAGGTTCTGCAAGACTGACAGCGTTTCCGACGAAAAGAGACGTTTCTGTGGCGTCTGAGGGTGTTTTTCCTTTCCCGTTGTGGTAATACGGTCACAGGTGCGAGAAGACCATTCTGGGCCAACGGGACTTTTTGGCCCGTTATGGTCCGATGGTCTGAGGGCACCATCTGAGGCAAGAGAGACACATGCCCGGAACGGGAAGGCCCATTACGGTTCAGCCCGTTACGGTCCTGGAACGCTCTCCATTCCAGGAAGCATCTCTTTTCGTCGTAAATCTCCCCATCGAGTCATTGAGCGATTGTAAACACAGCCTGGAGGGGTAAAGCTTGCAGTCGAAGTAGAGCACCGAGAAATGTAGTATTTTAGATACGTTTGCTACGTATTGCGTATTGCTATGTTCTTACGGTTGTTTTTCCTCTGCTTGCATTTCAGATATGACAGAGGCCAGTCTAAGTCTCCACCGTTGCTGCCTCAGTGTATTCATCCTCCAACTTCGTGTAACCCTCACTCCATCTGCGATCGCTGCAGACGGAACAACGGAATACCCCTGTGCGAGCAAGACAGCCCGTGTGGCGAGTGTCTACATCTCAGCCCAGAGGATTGGAAAGCTCTATTACGGAATAGGGCCAAGAACGAACACAGGAGGGATAAGCGCAAATTTCTCTCTTCAGCCTCGTTTGTTACTCGTGAATTCATTCAGGATACCATGAAAAAGGTTAGCTCCGTTATTCTGGGCACGTTGACACTGGTGCAGAATCGGATGCCACTACATCATCTAAGAGACATAAAAAATCCAAGAGTAAAGGACGTGCGTTTTCTGAGACTGTAGCAGAATTGGATATCCCGGAAGGGAAAGAACGGGATCTTCTTCGTGAAGCATGGGCATCATCTCCCAGAGTGAAACCCATTGGCAGTCCGGAGGGGGCATTCAAGTCTCCGTCTGTGGAACAAGTGACTGTGACACGGGATACGGGATACGGGAACAGTTCTTTCGGCGGTTTCAGGCCAGTTAGGCATTCCCCCGCGAGAGGATTTATCCCCCCCCAGCTACAGCGTCTACCGAGTGATTTTTCAGCGTTCTTGTCCATGCAGTCGCAATTGCAAAAGCAACTTTTGGACTTACAACATCAAGTACAGAAGCAGGAGAATCTGCTTAGTGAAAAACAGAAGCCCAAACCATCAGCTACGGTTTCTCGCCCTCCCCCGGAGATTCAGTCAGTGGCAGCGATGTCGGGCTCGCCTGTACCTCACCTCCGACTAGACTCTAACTTGGATATTCCCGAGACGGTCACCATCAGCGAGGATTATTCCGTGGCGTGAACCTCTTGGGCCAAGTCTCTGCGTTACTGGAAGAGGACGAGGAAATCGGGCCAATGGAAACTTCCCCTCTCGCCACAGTTCCAAGCAACAGAGAGAAGGAAATTGACACCCAATCAGGGGAACCCTAAATGTTACAACTACTAAAATCTCAGCTCCCAGAAGCAGCATCTGATGAACAGGAGTCGGAGGTTGAAGACGTAGAAGGAGAATCCGAGGGCACACTAGGGCATTCCCGTTTTCATTTACCATTACGGGCAATGGATCAGGTACGGTCCCCAGGCCAGGGCAAAGACTTTGGAGAGACCCAGCGGCAGCGAGCAGACGCCCCATCCGAACTCCCTCTCCACCAGACCTTACCTCGTCGGTCGAAGATGCAACCCCCTCGAGTTCCGCTTCCACGATCGCACTGGAAGACGTACCGTTCAGGGATGCCATTCAAGAGAGGTCTCCTGTGGCTCCTCACATTTAGATAAAGAGGATCCGCCCATTCGTGTGACATCTCAGGCCGCCCCGCCACAACAAGACTCCTTCATCGCATTAGCCACCAGCGAGGGCATTGCTCATGGTGTTACGTTCTGCACGAAGGAATTCAAGAAGATGGATTCTGGCGAGGGTCGCACACTGTCACGATTCCATTTGTCTAAGCACTGCCTAGTACGACCAGGCCCATATCGGTCAGCGGATGAACAAATTCCCCTGGAGGCACTGGAAAAAACCGTGAAGCGTACAGTCTGGATGCTTACAGTGCGTAGTGACTCGGACATTCCATTAGTGGAGAAAGACGCCAAGACCATTGAGGCGTCTTCTCGTCACATTCAAATTATGTCGTTTCAAGATCACACACTCAAGGCACTGAAGTCTCGTTGGAAGAACTTCGCCTCTGAGATCCTGTGTCTTCTAAACTGATGGAATGCCTGGCCTTAGCTACCGGAGACGTGGTCAAACTCTCCACCTTTTTTGATGACGTCAATGGTTTACCTACGCCGAGACGCCTTTCTTCAGCACTGCTGGTCCAGTGTCAAAGGTTTACGGGATCTGCGCCATGTCCCTATTCTGGGGGAACGGGAACTATTTCCTCCCACCGAGATAGAAAGGGTAAACCAGGAAAGTCGATCACTTTCTCAGGATTATGCCCTTATGTCCAGGATGTCTCGCTCTTCCTTCAAGCGCCCACTGAAGAGGAAGCGACCGCAGCAATCCGAAACCCAACTCCGGCAGCAAGACAGAGGGTCCGTCTCCACAGTCGTTCAGGTAGCAACCAATCAAAGTACCGTCACGAGATTCTCTCGTCTGCTGGCGATACTTTAACAAATTTAAAAGACTTGGATAATTTACTCTCCTTAAACGCCTCCTTACCCGTAGGAGGGAGACTAGGAAAGTTTTGGCAGCAATGGATGGAAATGGGGGCGTCTCGAAGGGTAGTGCGTTGGCTGAAGAGGGGTTACTCCCTACCTTTCAAACGAGACCAAAACGGGCTCAGGTGCCCTATTGCCCTAACCTCCAATGCGCCAAAGCAACTGGTCAACTCTTACCCCAAGGGGTCGGAAAAGAATCTAGCTCTCCAGGAAATGTTGTTGAGCTTGACACAAAAACAAGAGACCGAGGAAATGCCAGAAAATCAAACGGTTTTTTTCAGCAGGGTTTTTCTGGTCCCCAAGAAATCCGGGGGATGGAGGTTAGTAATCGACCTCTCCCCCATAAACGGTTTTCTGCGAGTGGTCACCTTTCAGATGGACACGGCCCAGGTGATAAAAGGGTCGTTACGGGAAGGGATGTGGGGTACCTCCATAGATCTCTCCGATGCTTATCTCCATATCCCTCTGCACCACTCGGCAAGAAAGTTCCTAGCCTTTCAAGTAGGAAAAAGGCGATTTTGGTTTCTGGCGCTTTCCTTCGGTCTATCTACGGCCCCGTACGTTTTTTCCAAGGTCATGAAGGTGTTGAAAACATGGGCACGCCTGGAGGGGATCTTAGTCTTTCAGTATCTAGACGACTGGTTCCTGGCACATCAAGACAGACGGGTAGCCGATAACCAAACTATGACGTTAGTTCGCAAGGCACTAGAGGTAGGTCTAGTAGTAAACCTGGCCAAATCCGAACTAACCCCCAAACAGTCAATTACTTTTCTAGGGGAATTTTGGGACTTGGCAATAGCAAGGGCGTTCCCTACGCCAGAACGCTACCAGAAAATTACGAAAGCCATAGGAAATATCCCCCCGAGAAAAAGGTAAGACTACAGGTCATGGAATCCCTTTTAGGTCTTTTAGTGGCAACAGAGAAGACAGTCAATCTGGGCCGTCTCTATTACAGGCCATTCCAAAGCCAAGTGAGATGGGCACTACATCAAGGTCGTTCAACCACAGCAAAGATGCAAGTTTCACAGGTAATCCTACAAGCCCTACAATGGTGGTGCGATGTGCAAATCATGTCCGAAGGAATGCCATTTCAGCCCCCACCCCAGAGATAGAGATTCAGACCGATGCATCCAACTCGGGGTGGGGAATTTGCCGACATGGTGAGGTATGGAAGGGCAGGTGGCTACTCTCGCTCCAGACCTATCACAAAATATGCTGGAACTCCGGGTAGTCTGGATTGCCCTGACCAAACTTACCAACCAACTCAGAAACAAGGCAGTCCTATTTCGGTTAGACAATTCCACAGCCATAGCGTACCTCAACAAGCAGGGGGTAACGAATCACGGCCCCTTTCCAAATTAGCATTTCAGATTCTCACAAGGGCCCGGGTAGAACAGGTGACCGTTTCAGCCCGTCACCTGGCCGGGAAACTAAATGTCTTAGGGGACTTAGATTCCAGACAGGGTCAAGTTATCAACACCGAATGGTGCCTATCCCCTCGGTCGTTTCAGTGGGTGACACATCAGTCTCCATGGGGTATCCCGACTCTGGATCTGTTTGCAAACGCTATGACCACCCAACTTCCCCGGTACGTGTCCCCTTGCCCGGACCCAGCAGCCTGGGCAGTGGACGCCCTCGATTGTCAGTGGCCACGGGACGAAGTGCTGTATGCTTTTCCCCCACAAGCAATCTTAGGGCAAGTCCTACAGAGAGTAATCGAGTAGAAATCACTGTATCCTTTGCTCGTTGCCCCGTGGGCACCGGAAGCCCCATGGTTCGCCCTCCTACTCCGTTGCAAGAAAGTGAGGTCGATACAGATCCCATGCCACAACGAGTTGCTATCACAACCCCACTGGCAACACTTCCACCCCTCCCCTCACTTACTGAATCTCCACCTTTGGTGTCTGACCAGTCCTTTTTGAAGAACAAGGGCTTCTCTAAACAGGTGAGGGAGAAAATATAAACAGTCACAAGGGCTCTACGGCCAAGGTTTACAGGTCTCAGTGGAATAAGTTTGCCACCTGGTGTAGCATTTCTAAGCTGGACCCGTTTCAGGCTAGCCCAGCAGTAGTAGCGGACTTCCTCGATCACCAATTCACAGATAAGAAATTAAAGGCAGGTTCCATCGAGGGCTATAGGGCCGCTATAGGGTCAAGACTCAAAGCATCCACAGGCTACGACCCGGGCGAAGATGCATCCCTCTCACAACCAGTAAGACATTTTGAAGTAAATTCCTCACCCTGCCCATCCAGCATAGCGCAGTGGGATTTATCTTTAGTCTTGCGGTATCTCCAACGCCCAGACATTTTTAGTAAAGACGTGATTTCAGCAAAAAATGCAACATTAAGATTCACCTTTTTATTGGCTTTAGCGTCGGGCAAAAGAAGAAGTGAAATTCATTCCCTTGACAGAAAGTTAAATAAAGATAAGGGCACGTGGGAGAAGGTCACCCTAATTCGCAGAGCGGGATTCATGGGAAAACCCCACATTATGACCCAAGGGATGGGAACGTTCGATCACATTACTCTTCCATCCCTACCAGATGACCCCGATGCCGACGGCTTGATCTCTTTGTGTCCCGTCAAGGCTCTGCGTCAGTATTTAGAAATGTCAGAGGCCTACAGAACACAAAATCAAAAGGCACTCATCATTTCTTTTATGCCAAAATTTAACAAAGATCTTTCGAAACAGTCTATCTCGAATTATATTAAAAAGATCATTTTGGCAGCCCATGACGAGGCACAAATTGACCCGAACCCGTCAGGGGAACATACCGTAAAAGTCCATCAGGTAAGGCAAGTAGCTAATTCCCTCAGGGCCGTACGTAATGTGTCTCTTTCAGATATATTAAAAACAGGTTGTTGGTCTTTTGTTAAATACTATCTGAAGGACTTTTCGCAAGATGAATTGTCTGGTTTATATTCATTGGGACCTTTCGTGGCTTCAGAAACGACCATTACAGGCTAATGGTTTCTGTTGTAGATCTGCATCCCCCAAGTTCAAGAACAAGGGCAAGCAGAAGGGCAACTTTTCTAAGGGCCGTAACGGGAACAGCAACAACAACATCAAGCCACGAAAGTAACAACCTGCAAGAAGGACTCCCCTTCTTACTCTGGACATTTCGTTTTCGCTAAAGTCCTTCGGACCGTTTCGGCTGCGTGCTTATATTAAGCTACGGGCAAACGCTGGACGATTATTTTTAATTAAGCATTCTATATACTCCGAAGTGTTCATGATCGTATGTGTAATGAGTACAGCCCAGTCTTCGGTCTTACGGCTACTCGGGTTTTAAGTTTTGAACTCCCTTCTTCAAGTCTTTCAGAAAGAAAGGGGGGGACCGTGTCGGTCCCAAACGTACCGCAGTGACCGTACACCCGTTTGTGTCCGAAAGACCGAAAGACCGGTCTATTGTCTATGGTATAAGGGACCATAGTGTCATTACGGGCTTATGGGACCATAACGGCCCCATGTAGGAAAACAGTCACAAATTAGCTGAAAATTTGTTTGTATTTCATTTTATGAGTAGTTTTAGAGCTATCTAGTCAATCTTTACAAGTTTATTTCAAATAAACGTGGTAAATTAGAACAAATTTGGAGAAAGAAAAGTTAGAAACGGAGTCTCTCTTTTTCCAAGTATGAATAGCATGTCTTGTAAGGCACTTCAGTCGCGTTACTCGAAGTGTCAAAGAGTTTATTTGCGTAAATCCTGTGGATTTACGATCGTATTGTATTGTTACTTAATAAACTTAATTGTTCATCAATACATAGCAAGTGAATAGTGAGAACTTGAGGTAGGGATCCATCCGGTGGGCGGTTGGGGGGATGGTGATAGTTCTCAAAGATGAAGGCATGGTTGGAAGCCTTTCTCATCTCAACTGATAGTTGCTGTGATATTTTACTTTGTTTCTGATTTTACCTTTTGTTAAAAGACCGGAATGGTACGCCTCCGGACTTTATTTAGGAAATCATTAAAGAATTGAAACTTAACTGACAAGTTTTATTTCTTCTTCTGCTTCGAGTGCCCAGCACTCCTTATTTAAACAACGAGCTTTTGCAAGCCATAGTGTAATTCGCGACCTTTTTGGCCAGTTTAAGAATGGCAGGCTCCCCTAGTCCGGACTCAAGTCCCATTAAAAGTGGAGATAAGCGAATTCAAAGCTTTTGCGAAGTAAAACTAACGTTTCATTTCGTAAAACGAGCTTTTACGAGTAAAAGCGCAATTCGCGTTCTCCACTTTTAACTTGATTTTAACCCATCCCTCCTTCCTCAACTAGCCTGGGCGTGTTTTACCGCCGTTTAGGGCTAAAAAGGGAATGTCGTTTCTACGAGACTAGCAGACGACGTCTCGGGCATTCTGATTGGTCGAAGGATGGATGGAAGGGATAAGTGATCTTGAACGGTACCTCAAAAAGTTCTTTTTTATATTGCGTGGTAAATATTACTGGAAGGGAACCCATTAAAAGTGGAGAACGCGAATTGCGCTTTTACTCGTAAAAGCTCCTTTTACGAAATAAAACGTTAGTTTTACTTCGCAAAACGTAATTGACGTTTTCAACTTTTAGATGGGTTACCTTGCGGTGGAAGACTTCCGCGCAAAAGAAATAACTTTTTGTTTGCAGTTAAAACAGTCCTATCCATCCATCCATCCATCCATCCATCCATCCATCCATCCGCCAATGAGAATGGGGAAATCCTCTGGTATTACGTCGTTGATTATAAGGGGCATTATCTTTAAGCCCTCAAAAGTGGTTATAGACTCACCCAGGCTTGTTATGGGATGGATGGGTTGGAGAATAGGGTGAAAGTGGAGAGCGCAAGTTCCGCTCGTTTTAATTCTTCCAAGGTTTGGGTGGGGGAATACTCCCCAACCGAGGTTACATACAATGAAGTAACAAAATTAAGGTAAAGCATAAAATATAAGAGATAAGGTCTGTTAAAACATACAGGCTAACAGACTGATTGGCTGTTAGTGTCGTTGAACATCCCCGTCCTGCCGCTCACTGGATGGATCCCGACCTGTGACACTTGGCGCTATGCTAATCATTCATAATAAAACCTTTATTATTTATTGGTAATCGTTTCGTACATCAAAAGGATTTACTCAAATAAAACATTAGCACAATATAAACTGCCTCTGAAATGTTTACAATAGCATGCTATGCCACTAAACCTAAGATAAAATGGCAGTACTTGCGCTTGACCATTTAGACATGAAAAGTGACTAAAAATTAAAATTAAACAATTAAAATAAAAAATTCGTAATAATAAGATTAGATCAAAAGTTATTTGATTTTGAACTGAAATAGTAATAAAACTCAGTTAATCACCATTTTGTCACGATATGGGGTCGTTATGGCACCATGTTTGCAGCAGGTCACGATGGAGCGTCCCGTCTGGTCTCATTGACCATGCAGCTGACAGAGACCTATGGGAACACCAACCATCTTTTTCTAGCTCTGGGGTTAGAAAAGGAGGTAAAGAACTCAATGAGGCACTTGGGAAGGTCCATGGTGATCGTATCCGGAGAGAAATATAGTTTCTAGGACACAATTGTAAAAAATAGCACATTTGCTCACTAATGTGTTGAAAGCGAAGAACAGATCGTTGGTTCGACCGAAAGCGTTGATCTGAGATATCGGGAAGGGAAGTCCTTCCCGTTACTGGTTACTTGTTACGTTGAAGTTGTTGCTGTGACTTCGAAAAACCACACTTCTGTTTATCCCTGTTCTTCGGCTTGGGAGTGGCTGGCCTGCCATCAAGGATTCAGTCTGTATTGGTCGTCTCTGTTGGCATGGAAGGTCCTAAAGAGAAGAGACCGAATAGAGCATCTTGAGAGAAGTCTTTAAGTTAATAATTCACAAAAGATTTGGGGGAAGTCTTAAACATATCTTAAACAGATACATTACGCAGGGCCATCAACTAGTTTGCATCGTGTTTAACATGATGGACTTTCGCCTTTAATTCGGATTGTAGGCCTGTGTATGACTGTGCCGTGTCGTGCGTCGCTAAGGTGACCCATTTATGTAGTTAAAATGCCCTGTTTTGAAATATATTTATTAAATTTTTGGCATAAAGGAAATGATAAGTGCTTTCTGTTTTCTTACCTATATGACTGTCAGACCTCGAGATACCAGTGAACGGCTCTGACGAGACACAGTGAGACCAGCTAGAACTGTTACAAGTAACTTCGAGTTCTCCAACCAAAATGGGTCACCAAGTGAAAAGCATTGAAAATTTCGATTATGACAGGGGTAGCTGAAGACATTTCCAATCAAGCTGTCTCTTATTACACAAAAAGATTTTAGAGGTTGAAGGGAAGGCTGAGACAGACCCGAAATTATTGGCCGAGTTAAAGCCTATCAAGAAAGACGAATCCCGGAACTTTTCCCTCTCGGCCCTTCCCCCCCTCCCCGCCCCCGCCCCCGGCCCTGTCCCCTCCTTTTGTGCATACTAGGCTTCTTTCCCGTCCGGACCCCCCCCCCCCCCAATTTTTTATACTTATAAAAAATAAGGAAAATTATTTTAAAATAATTAAAGAAGTATATTCAAACATATTTCTCGTACAAAATATGACAAAATTTTTGTGATCTTAATGAATCAAAGTATCTTTCACGTAATTCTGAGTATTATGCCGGCACTACTGAGTAGATCAATTGAGGGTACAGGTCATTTGACCAACCAAAAACCGACCATGTGACCAACTTTTTTTTTTTCAAGTTATTTCAACCTTTATTAATCAAATTGTGTTTTATTTACTGCACATTATCCTGTAATTGACGCAAGGATATAGGTCAAAGTGACACTCCTGCTTAATACGGATTATAATCGCTGTGTGCGGATCAAGAGGGGGCAAATGCTGAGGTAACTGATGTAACGAGATGACATCTGAGACTAATCTGGATTATAATACGAATACCTATTATACGAAATAAGAGCAGCTAAAACACACCCGTAGTTGTAAAACAAAGGCGAGGGAGATGACATCTCTACCTTATCCTGATTGTAACCCCCTGTGTACATATATATAAAGGAATTGAGATCTTTTTGAAAAATTGCGCAATTCTGACTTACTTTCCGTGACTGATTTACATCTTTATATCGTTTGAGTTTGGAATGGATTTCACAATTACTCTTAAATTGGGGTTAAAATTTTTATAGTTTTAGAGTTTTATAGGTGTTAAGCTCGTATTACACGAGGACTGTTTTACGAACGCTTTTGATAAAAGAGCCGTGAGTCCCCGTGTAAACACTACTCGCCACACTGATAATGAGGGATTCGCAAAAGCATCCTGCGATAGAGCACTGCTCTATCTCCAGGCATCACGGAGTGGGCCCATTAGCATCACTTCAAAGGGATCCCTGGAAAACCCCCGCTGCCAGGTGTTAATTACCCAACGCCACATGTATTTGAATGTTTTTTCTTTTTCAATGTAGCTTTAATTCATATTCCGTTTGACCGTACACCCCAAAACAACACAAAAAAGTAAAATAAAATAAAATGGATACTTGGTTGGAGGAAATGGCTGAAAAATGTGGCAAATCTCTGTATCCATGGCCTCGCCCAACACGTTTATTTCTTCCGATTTATTCTTTTGGGTTTTTTTTGGAATTCAATGTAATAATTATACGAGATAGTATCATTTTTATTCTTCACGTCCTCCATCTTTGAAACTTTAATATATCTGATATCTTTTTACATTGCATTCATTATTTGAATATAGATAGGGATTAGGGAGCAGTAAAAACCCTCTGTGTAAACACCTCAGGGATCTAGCTCATTAAGTCAAGATGGAGTTGTAAAATCTCCCTGTGTAAACTAGCAAGAGGCACAGGTCATAAAACGCAGGCGTTTTTGTCAGGACTTCAAAAAGAATCGTGAAAACACCTCTTAATAGCTGCAGAACTAACATAAACTCGCTTTCCCTACTTTTTGCTACAATCCCGCGTCGTAGTAAATAGATAAGATGCAGCCGAGTCCCTCCGTACAAAGAGAAACTTATGGGGCTTGTAAAACGTTAAATCCTTGTTATTTTGCCAATTAATACCACTACAGTGGCCTATTTTCTCACTGTTCTACACACACACAAAAGCAATAGTAAACATTAACGAAAGCAAAGCTACTTCACTTGATACAACATTTTCGACTGTCTGATAGCCTCTTTATAGCGTTAAAGAAAATAAACACACTGAGTCTCCTGGTTATCTGTGAACGCCCATGGAGTTCGGATGCAGTAACAGCTGGACCAACACTGCAATGTTTTTTTTTATTTAGTGGTGATGTGAACAACGGTATTTAACAAAAGGCGGGTTTCTTCATAGTTTTTTTATTCAATGGTTTCAATGAGTGCAACTTGTTCACCTTTGAAACTTTCTGGATTTTAATCTTAAGTAACCAAATTGCATTGTATGTTCAGGGAGATAAGATTAATCGGAAGGTTCTCACAAACTGAGCAGTAACAGAAGCATGATTTGAAATAACCCGACGCCAAGGTGTCCCCATTTAGAAGACGCTTCAATGGAATTAATGAAATCAATGTAAAACTAAACAAACAAAAAATGAGGTCTGTGAGACAAAAACAAGATTGTTCAGTGACATTGTGACCAGCTGAGAGCGAGATAATCAAGTATCAAAAGGCTTGTAGGATCGACAAAAAGTAGAAGTATTTTAAATTGGTTACTAAAATTCCAAGAATAGTTTTAAGTAGTGTATAAATGGGGGTTCTACCGCAGTCAATCATCGTGACGTCATCAATCACGTGATCAATTAAGCCAATTAAGTCAATTAAGTCAATTAAGCCCGCTGTGACCTGTCAATCATTGTGACGCCATAATGACGTCATCATCTCTGGAAGTGACGTCATCATGTCTGGACCGGAAGTGACGTCATCATGTCTGTTTGTTTGTATCTGCTTGAGTTCTTGGATGGAGCGCGCGCGCGTGTTGGGATGACGTGATGATGAAGGGTAAACGTCACAGCAGAGTGTGCGTAAACGTCATTTTGTTTTCGTAATTTGAAATAACGGACTTCCGTTGAAGTGTGGAACTTATATTTGTAACATGTCGTCATTTTAACTGTGTAAAAAGTGGAAAAAATGGGATAACTTTCGTTATAGTTGACTGATTTACATAAAAATTTCACCATTTGATTCAGTTATTTCCAGTGCTATTTCGCGGATGAATACCATTTGGCGGATGAATACCATTTAGCGGATGAATACCATTTGACGGATGAATACCATTTAGCGGATGAATACTATTTGACTTCACCGTCAGATGTCTCTGCTTTACAGCAGTACAACTGTAAGTGAGACATTCATATCAAGCAGTGATACATTTTGCTGAGTCAGCAATTTTAACAATTTTTGAACAAGTTACACACCATATTTTGATTACATGGAAGTAGTATAAAAGCATGAGTGAAACATGTCAACTAGTCAACTAGTAATACATTCTATCAACAAGTCAACAAGTGGAGATTATGTGACGAGAAAATACTTCACAATGTCGGCATTACTTCTTGACAGATGTATGACTATGGATGACGTCTTCAAAGTGAACTATATTGACTATGTGTTTTCAAAGCTTCCTGCTTTTGAATCGGATTGGATGCTGCAAGTGAAGCATCTGCATTGGGAAGCTGTGGGAAAGGCTATTCCAAGAGATCGTTTCATCCGCTCGTTTCTACATGAATGTGAAGAACTGCATTTACTATCAACTTACAACATTGATTTAGCATTTATCAACGCGAATACAATTTGGGCAACTGACCTCATGTTAGTTGTAGCTACTAGAATTATTCTACATTATGATGATGATGTTCCAAATAATGTATCAGAGCTTGTTCGGTTCAACCATGGACGAGTTGAAGTGAATTCAAAAGTTTGCAAGTTCTTTGAAAAGAAAGCTGACTCAGCAGACAGTTGGGTATAAAAGGGAGTGAACTCAGCAGAGTGGAGTCATTTCTCAGCAGACAGTTGGAGGGAGTGGATCATCAATACATTGTGGCAGTCATGGAGAACAAGACAAGCAGCACAGCAGCGCAGCGCAGCAGCAGCAGCTTTAAAATTAGTGCTAACTTAACCATTACTGTGGAGCATGGAGAATATGGGCCATTTCTACGCATCACACGTGGAGAGAGATGGTGTGCTTATTCACCATCTTTGTGGAAGATTGTGTGCCAGAGCTTGAAAAATTTACGCGACATTGGCTTCAAACTATACTTAACGCAAACGAAGTGGCTTGAAGTCATTTCATACTTGGATATGCGCTATGTGAGTTTTGTGCGCACGTCACGGTTTGAAGGGAAAGAATACACACATCACATCAACATGAATGATGGTGAATGGGAGACACTGCTTCAGGAGATGGACAACATCAACTCAGCCCTATCGCCATGTGAGGAATGTCATGTCATAACTCCTATCAAGCTGCAAAAGGATGGTCGGATGAAGGTGTCAAAGCTATCCAAGAAAAGGCTGGCTGAAGTTCAGTTGGAGAACATGAACGTACAAAATCAACTTGGACTTACCTGCGACTATTGTGGTGCTTGTGGATATGTGGAAGATTATCATTGCCACTGTCACAAGTATAATTGCAAGTTGTGTGAACCAAACAACTTCTGCGGCAAGTGTGGAGTACTTAAAGTCAGTGAAGCAAAGTAAAAGCCCACAAGACACTGAAACAAGATGGACGCATGTTTTAAAAATGCTTATGTTGACTTGATGATTGCTAAACTTGCTAGCTGTGGCACTCCAGACTATCAACTTCATCATTTGGATGCTTTTTGGGATGTTGTACATCATAGTCTTGATGTGATTGAACTGCATTCAAGATTTCTTGGAGAATGTCATAAAATTGGAATAGAAGAAGATCCTGACTTTGACTTTGATTCTGCACTTTATTCTGCTCGTACTGATGTTGAAGTATATGTCACCGTAGTTGATCATTTGAGAGATTGTTGTAAAGAAGAAGAGGAAACCGAGCAGCTTTATCAAGTAAGTTATATAAAAACCTTTTTAATCATCTTTGTAACAACATAGTGAATTGATAACAATGTTTTTCTTACTAGCAAATTTAGTTTTATGTGAGTGGTTTCAACGTAAACAAAGAAAGAACATGATAGAAGAGGCAGCAAATATATTAAAAGATATTTTATTACAGGAAGAAACCGACATGTTAGAATAAAACAGCAGAAGCAAAGTCAACATGGAGAATCTTGTACTATTCAGCGGTCATAAGGACGTTCTTTCAAACATGTTTCCAACACGACTTGAAAAGTATGGACATGTGTTCAACTCAAGTGAAGCGTTGTATCAATATGAGAAAGCAGTGTTTCATCACCGTCAAGATATTGCTTCAGCCATTGTGTCATCCAGAAATGGATATGAAGCAAAACGTATTGCTAAAGGGATAAAACCATGTCCTTACCAGTGAAGAGAAGCAAAATGCAAGATGTTTTACAAGTCAAACTGGATCAGTGTGTATTGTTTCGCAACAAGTTGAAAGAATGTAAAGACAAAACTTTAGTTGAAGCAACGTATGATCATTGGTGGGGAGCTGGTGTGAAACATGTGTCATCTGAATATCCTGGTCAGAATATTATGGGAAAGTTGTTAGAAATGTTGTGTGAGGGTTAGAGACTTTTTTTTTTTTCATTTGCTTGCCAACCGTCATGGTGTGCAGACGTGTGGACATGTAAAAGATGGATGTAGAAACATGTTTCAAGAACAAGTTTGTGGACTATATGATAAGTGAACTAGCACGTTTTGGAACTGTTGAACAACAACTGGAACATTTCAACATCTATTGGGAACTTGCTCATTCCATGCTGAACTTATCGAACTTGCGTAAGGATTTCATCAAAGAGTCTGGAGCTGAGGAGTTTGATGTGGAAGCAGTGTATGCTCTATTTGATCCAAAACTGTTTGATGAAGTGAGAGAGCGCTGTATGCTGCACTATAATGGCTGACATGACACTGAGACAATATATTGTGCAAAAAGCTTATTGTGAAGAAATGTTATCAGCTGTAAAAAAGTTTGCCTATTTAGTCTGTCCTGCTTGTCAACATGAAGAGTGTTCAGAACATACTTGTCATTTTGCATCTGTTTATACATATTGGAATGAAGCTAAATATTACATGCATTTAGATAAAGTGTTAGAGAATGCAAATCAACGTTGTGAGAAATATGGTGTAGATGCTATTACATTGGATGAACTCAGTCATTGGTTAGTGTTCATTGAAGACCAATGGTCTCCAGTTATTCATACCATTGTATCCATACTTGATTTGTAAAAAACTTGTTAGTTAAGTTATAAATGCATGCTAGTTAAGTGATGTTGGTTGAGTTATAAAATAAAAGCTGTTCTGTTCAGACGTGTTTTTTCCATTCATCATGTCGACGTGGAAAGACTACTTGACTGATATTTACTTCAAACCTGGACAGCCTGGAGCATTTGCTGGTCCTTACAAACTGTATCACATCTTACGAAAACATAATCAACCAGTCACACATTCACAAGTGAAGAAATGGCTGCAGGATCAAGATGCTTTTAGTTTACTACAACCTGTCAAATACAGGTTCAAAAGACAACGTGTCATTACACGTGGCATTGATGATATGTGGGATATTGATTTGGCTGATATGGGAAACATAGCTCCCTATAATGATGACATACGCTTTTTACTCATTGTCATTGATGTGTTTTCCAAATATGTCTGGGTACAGCCAATACCTAATAAATCACATACCAGCGTCATACAAGCTTTCCAAAAGATTTTTCATGACACACGACGAAGACTGCGAACTCTAAGGTCTGATAAAGGAACAGAATTTAAAAACAGATGGGTAAAAGCATTTATGAAGAAAGAAGGAATTCATGCTTATACCACAAAGAATGAAACCAAAGCCAACTTTGCTGAAAGAGTCCTTCGTACTCTGAAGGGAATGATGTATCGGTATTTTCTACATAATCAAACTTACCGTTACTTAGACATTCTTCCAGACTTGGTGTACAATTACAACCATAGACCTCATGGTTCTCTTCCTAATAAATATGCTCCAGCCGAGATTCGTAAAGACAACGAATCAAAAGTGTGGAAGTATATGTATGTCGACAAACTGAAATTGAAACCGAAGAAGAAGAAGTACAAATTTAACATTGGCGATCATGTTCGCATTTCTCACATTAAATACGTGTTTCAACGCGATTATCACATCAAATGGACGCAAGAAGTCTTCATTGTCACACATCGTTGTAAGAAGCAAGGAATACATTTATATCGTGTGAAAGACTTTTTAGACGAAGATATTGATGGACATTTCTATGAAGAAGAACTGCAGAAAGTGACCAAAGATATTGAATCTATTTATAGAATTGAAAAAGTCTTGAAAACACGTAAAAGACGAGGAGGTGTGAAAGAATTATTTGTCAAGTGGTTAGGTTGGCCAAACAAGTTTAACAGTTGGGTGATAGAAACAGACATTCAACAATGAAGCATCCATTTACATGTTTAGTCTCTGGACCTACAGGCAGTGGCAAAACGTCTCTGGTGAAGGAAATTCTAGAACAAAAGTTGATTCAACCCTCTCCAAAAAGCATTTTATGGCTCTATGCAGCAGATCAGCCTTTGTACAAGGGAATGAAAGGTGTGGAATTTTACCAAGGCATTCCAGATGACATTGAAGAGCGTTTTAACCCGAAGAAACCAAACTTACTTATCATTGATGACTTAATGACCAAATGTCATAGTGATGAGCGTATGACACGTCTCTTTAGTGTTGGCAGCAGTCATCAAAATCTAAGCATTATCTTTATTGTGCATAATTTATTCCATCATGGGAAAGAGATGCGAAATATTAGTTTGAATACACATTATATCATTCTGTTTAAAAATCCGAGAGACAGTCAACAAATTAGTACATTGGCGCGGCAAATGTATCCTGGAAGATCTCAATTTCTCATAGAAGCCTATCAAGATGCTACAAGCAAACCTCATGGTTATTTATTCATTGATTTAAAACCAAAGACAAATGATCAACTACGTATTCGTACAGGCATTTTACCAAAAGATACACATTATGTATATATTGATAAAGCAGTGTATGAACAAGAACCAACTCATTTGACCATTCGCAGTCAAGATGTCTAAACGTATTCGAGCGAACCAGCCGTTTCTTCATTTGCTTGCACGCAGTGGGCCTAAACGACGTAAATCCTTGCTACAGCAAGCTACAAAGGAGGAATTAACAAGCTTGTTTGAAATTTGTTTGAATATATTGCAAGGACATTTACCCTTAAGCTCAAAACGGTTTAAGGATTTTAAGAACTGTGTAATTAACTGTGTAATACGTCAAGATTGTGCTTGAATTACACTGAAGCAAGTGGAATTGATATTTTGCCAATAAAATCCACATGTAGATGATATCGGTGTTTGTGATGGAACTGAACAATAAATGAAATTAATCTTTGAAAACTTATTCAAACGACTGTCTATAAGTAAAAGTCCGCAAGAGTCAAAATATTCTGCAGGGTCTTGTCAATTTGGGTATTTGTCAAATTACACTGCCACCCAATGCTATCCTGGTTCATCACGATCGTCTGTATTGTAAAGATGGTAACTGGTCCATGGAAAACACGCCTTGAAACAAGTCTTTTGTCATGATATCATGGGTTCATTTGGCATCTATCTGCTTCGTGTTCATGACTAGTAGTCGAATTAAATGCTGCGATTTGCACTTATTTCAATGATGTTATCAAATTTAGCATAGACTATAACATTGACTTTATTTTGCAAGGGACCTGCAAAATTCATCTCTAGCTGGAAATTCACATGTTTGATACGGGAAGGACGTAATGATCATCACCATCATAATCAGCTGTTGAGTCGAAAAAAAATAAAGCACAACCTCTAGGCCCATCTTCTCGTTTTATGATGGAACTTTTCTTATCAAAAGATTTGTTTCAAAAGCGTCCAGATATTTGTCCCGATTAATGTTGAGCTTGAGAGGCTTGGATAGGACTGGTTCACCATCAGTGTTAAGTTGCATGTAGTTAAGACTAAAATGTTCGAAATTGTATGGATTTCTCAACACCGTTGCAGCAAAGAATCCAATGACAATACGTTTTGGTAATTGACCCAAAAAGATGTTATCTTTCACAAAAGATTGAAATCCGGCTGTGGCTAATCCAGGAATGGCTAAAATTTTACATTCTTTTCTGGTAATAGTAAACTTGGCAGGAGTTTTCATCACTGCATCTGTATGTTCTAACCGAATACCTGGACTAGCCCTCACTTTGCGAATGGTTAAAAACGCCGGTCTCACTTCTACCTTAAAGGCATTATTTGCAGCCATTAACACCTATTCATCTTTTTGGGTCTCTGTAAACGTAATTTCGTACTCATGCCATTGGGAAGATAGCGATCCTGCTCAAACAAATCTACCCTTAAGCACCTGTAAGCATTAACTCACAGCTTAGACGCGTATACAAATAACGATTATGTAAACCATTATTTCCTGCGTCACCTATATCAACCCCCTCAAGATTTACATGAAAACCTCTTATATATTTTTCATGATTGGGTCTTTTCACCTCATGAGCATTTTTGATCCAGCAGCATCTTTATAGACGAGACTCTTGAAGAGAAGAGAATTGAGATTTTCTTCCGAGTCATGAATGAGGTGGGATATAATGCTGGTACAACCATTGGTACTGTTACTGTGTGAAATCAATCGCTCATTCAGAAATAATTCAATTTTGAACAATTAAACAAAACACTGATATATGATACGTTATCATCTGCACCACACGCTGTTCCATCACCCTTTACAATGCAGCATACAATATGAAGTCTGCTGTTCTTTAAATCTAAATATTCTTCTGAACTTGCAGGAACACAAAATTCTATTGGAGCACCCTCTCTAATCGTAGTGAGTGGTTGATACTCTACATTATAATTTTTTTCTACAGCAGTTTGCGTTGGGGGTATGTGAAACCATTCCAATGGAGAGAGATATCATTCACATGAATGATTATGCATTAAAGACTTTTTTGTTCAAAAGATACCTTTCTTATGTTTTGTTGATGTTATCCCTCTAGCTGCCTTTCGCCTTCTGGCACGTTTTGTCGATTGCATTTAATTTGTCCTCCTAACACATCATCAATCACATGTTGTGCTACTCGGCCCGTAGCATCTTTCGCGACATCTTTTGCAGCCTTTTTAGGACGCGGTGCAACGATTTTAGCCCCTGCCTTCAGCAGTGGAATAGTTTTGCGAGCCAATGATCCCAGTATTGAACCAATACCATCTCCATATTGTATTCGCGCTCCTTTGGTGTCGAAAATGACTACGGTAAGTGTCTGGATTATGTATATATGGCTTCATAATCCTTTTGGTCGAAAATGAAGTTTACAGATCACTTTCCCAGTCTTAAATAAAATGTTTTTACCCTTGTCATCCTTAATATTGATTTCAGTGGTATCAAATTTGAATGTATTTACAGAGACATAATGAGGTTCTCCATAAGTTTTCATAATAATGTCTCCATCATGTCCTTGTATTCCGACAGATCGTAGCAAAGGTACATAATAATCTCCTAAACTTGTGGTTCACAAATACTGCAGTACACATAGAGTGTATAAAATCCATGTTTAATATCTAACATGTGCGGCGCCTCACTTTGATTAACACGTGGTCTAAATCCTAGCAATTCTCCTGATCCCGTGGAAAATGATAAGGCATAATTATCTTTTAACATCAGAGAGACTTTCCTTGTAATTTTGTCATAGTGTAATCCCATGGAGACACATTGGATTCATCAGGTGTGAAGGCATCTTTAAAGGCTTTATTATTTTGTTTTAATGACTTCACTAGGGTTTTTGTAATAGCCATGGGGAATATATACTGTTTTAAAGACAGCAGCAGATTATAATCCTATATGTATTTCACATAACAGTCTAAGTTAGGCCTCATCGTAGACCATGGCGTATCTGAGCAAACAGGGAGGTACGAAATCACGACCCCTGTCAAAATTAGCTTTTCAAATTCTCACCAGGGCCCAGGAAGAGCACATAACAATTTCATCCCGCCATCTAGCGGGAAAACTGAACGTACTGGCAGGCTTAGCATCCAGACAGAGCCAATTAATCAACACCGAATGCTGCCTGGCCCCGCAGCCCTTCCAGTGGGTAGCACACCAATCACCTAGGGGTCCCCCCACACTGGACCTGTTTGCCAATGCAATGACGGCTCAACTTCCCCGTTTCGTATCCCCCTACCCAGATCAAACAGCCTTGGCTGTGGTCGCCCTCAGTTGTCAGTCTCCATTGGAGGAAATACTGTATGTCTTTCCCCAACAAACAATCTTAGATCAAGTCCTACAAAGGATAATCGAATTGAGCCCATCGTCTCTACTGCTCCTAGCCCCGTGAACTCCCGAAACCCCATGATTAACCCTTCTACTTCACTGCAAAGTAGCAAAGTCAATCCCACTCCCATGTCACAGGGAGCTGCTATCACAACCCCACTGGCAACACTACCATCCTCCACTCACTTACTGAAACTACATCTTTGGTATCTGACCAGTCTTTCTTGAAAAAGAAAGGCTTTTCCAAGCACGTGAAGGAGGAAATGGTGTACAGTCATAAGGGTTCCACAGCTAAAGTTTACAAATTGCAGTGGAACAAGTTTGCCACCTGGTGCAGTAGCTCCAAGCTGGACTCATTCCAAGCTACGCCAGCAGTATTAGTAGACTTCCTAGATTACCTGTTCATAAACGAACGGTTAAAAGTGGGTTTCATCGAGGTGTACAGGGCTGCTATAGGTTCCAGGCTCAAAGCATCAATAGGTTATGACCCGGGTGAAGACACAGCCCTCTCAACTGATCAGGCACTTCAAGGTAAATTCACCTTCCGAAGCAATTTATTTCAAATTACATAAAAAGGGTCAATTTGTCAGCTTATGACGAGGCACATCGAGACAAGCCACAAACTCCCTAAGGGCTTTACGTAATGTGTCTCTTTCAGATATGTTAAAAATGGGCTGTTGGGCCTCCCCCTACTCTTTCGTTAAATATTATTTGAAAGATATCTCGCAAGATGAGCTATCCGGTCTCTATTCTTTAGCACCGTTCATAGCATCAGAAACGACCATTACCGGCTAAATGTTTCTGTTACAGATCTGTTTCCCCCAAATTCCAGAATAAAGGCAAACAGAATGGCAACTTCTCTAAGGGCCACAATGGGAACAACACCAACGCCAAATCAAGGAAATAACAGCTCACAGGAAGGAACCACCCTTCTTGCAAAGAACATTTTGATTTCGCATTTAGTTCTACCGGACCATGTTTTCCAGTGCTTATATTAAACATCAGGGAAACAAGTGTCAGTTATAATTACGCGGAGTAAATATTCAGAATTGTTTTCAAGAGAGTAGCCTTAAGGGTCCAGTTTTCGGCCTCACGGCTACTCGGGTATCCAAATTGTGCTTTCTTTCTAGTCATTTAAGAAAAAAAAAGTGGGACCATTACGGTCCCGAACGTACCTCAGACACCACATACCCGTGTGATCCTGAGACCGAAAGACCGGACCCTTGGTCACAGCACCATGGACCAAGGTGTCATAACGGCCCCAGAGGACCATAACGGTCCTATGCTAAGAAAATAATCGCAAATCCACAGAAATTTGTCATTTTTCTTGTCTTTCAGTTTTGCGAATAATTTAAGTCAATTTTTACAGGTTTATTTTAGAAAATGTTCAGAATTAGAAATTTTAGGTTAAAATCACCTGAGTCGTTTTACCTAAGTTTTATTAGCATGTTTGTATAAAGTATAACCAGCTTTAATGTCTGGAGTGCTAGGCTTTTAGTTTAGTAAATCCTACGGACTCACGATCCAATTGTCTCTTAATCAATAAAAAGAAATAATTGTACAAGAGAACGCATAGCAATTGAATGGCAGGAACCTGAGGTAGTGATCCATCCAGCGGGCGGTAGGAGGAGGGTGGTAAGAGTTTCTCAGATCAAGTCAGACGAGTATAAGCTTTACTCATCACGACTTACGGTTGCTGTGATATTCTCTACATTTGTTTTTTGGTTTTATATTATGTTGCAAGGCCGGAATGGTACTCTTCCGGACCATCACTGAGAAGTCATTAAAAGATTTGGACTTAGCTATCATGTTTTATTTCAACTTCAACATTAAGTTCACATTCTGTCTTGTACAAGCAAGCTCTGCATCATAGAACTTTGTCCAGGCGAAAAAGCCCGTTTTGATGCGTTTTCAAAACTTGTGACACCCACCCACATTCTCGTTTATAGGCCTCAAAACAGACAGCTTCTCAACATGAGTCCTTCTAAAGGGACTCAATGACGAAATACCAGAGGATTCCCTCTTTCGATTGGTCGATGAATTGATGGCGGAAGGGAACCCATCTAAAAGTGGAGAATGCGAACTGCGCTTTTAAAAGCTCATTTTGCAAAATAAAACGTTAGGGATAAATGAAATACGAGCTTTTGAGAAGAAAAATCTATATTTTCATCCAAAGATACGATAAAACTCCACATTCGCGAGCCAACTAGGCTTATCACATCTGTGGAGGGCGTCCGTCGCCTGTATGTACGTATGGACGTGTTTAAACTTTACCTGAAATATTTCCTCTGTCATAATCTTGAGCGGATTCCTTTCACATTTTGTTCGAATTTGCCCTAGGTGATCATCTCTTGAAAGTTTACTTTTAGGTGATTGCCAGAATTTTTAACGTGTCCAACAAACATTAAGACGTCAGAATGACGTCGGGTCGACGTCGTGACCCGACATTTCCGACGTCGGACTGACGTGCCGGGTTTGGTTGTATATAAAAAGGAACTGACGTCAGGTTTTGATTGCATATGAAATGAAACCAACGTCGGTTTTTCATGGCAGATCGCATGAAGGGCACAGAGAGTATTTTCTAGCGGCGTTCCAAAGTACTCGAGGCCGATGACGAAAGCCATTGACGTAGTACGCGTTGCATCACGGAAGTACTTGATGACTGACAACATGACACAGAGTCCATGTCTCAAGTTCGTGTGGCTATAACAAACACAACTGTAAAATGTCACCCTCTCAACTATAATTGTGATATAGTTGAGAGGGTGGCATGCATTTTATACTTGTAATGCAGGGGACCCTCGGCAAAAGTACGGATTAACCTAGGGTACCAATTAACCGGGTGTCAAATTTTCGAATGGACAAAAACAACAATGAACCTTCAAGCCTTGCGCGCTTTCGAGCAGGCTCAAATTGGCTGGTTTTAACACCATTGATTATTTTATCTTTATTCTTTATCCATGAAGCAAGTGTAGTTTTAGGTACCCCGTACTCCGTCATTATTTCAGTTCTGGTTTTTGAGCCACTCGTTATTTGCTTTAACACTTTGAACTTAAGGTTCATTGTGTAATCATTGTGTTTTCGTTTTGATGCCATTTTGCACCTTGAAATGATTGACCACTGTTCACAATTTATATACACGCTTGCGAAGTGTCCACAGAAGGCAAACGAGTGCGAAGTGTCCACAGAAGGCAAACGACATCTTAAGCTGTTGCATAGTACGTGACAGACGATGCTCCGGTTTAGTGGCCAGTGAAAACGCCGTGCACACTAACACACTCGGTATATTGAGTAGACCACGTCAATTTTGTGCATATAAAGACACTCGGTATATTGAGTAGACCACGTCAATCATAATTCCTAAACCACCATCATTACTGCTCCACAATGCGCATATTGCAGCTCCTTCATCTCGCTACACATGATGCCTGAGTCACGTGTTGTTTTAACTGTGTGGCATGCCTAATCTCTATGGCTCTCTGCATCGATAAAAGACCGGAATAGAAAAAAATGAGGGTAAATTTTGGGACGAATTATTCGAGTTCTCGTTAATTCGTACTTTTACATAGAAGTGAATGGGTCCCAAAATCGGGACCGACGGAATTGGTACGAATTAGCCAAGGGACCAAATTAACCGAGGACGAATTAACGAGGGGTCCCTGTATAAACTTGGCAAAAGAAGCATTGATTATTTGGGAAAATGTCGGAAAAGGACGTCGGAATGACGTCGGTTTCAGGTCATATACATCGCGACCAAACCCGACATTTATGCGACGTTTCAAAAAAAAAAGTTCAAATTTGGTTGCACTGATGTCGTGACCAAATAACATCGATTCTACAACCCCCAAAAGATGTCGGATGTTTGCTGGGTGATGGCATTTTAATGCATTTTGTAAAGTATAACAAAAACGCGTTGTCTCCTGTGGCTTGAAACAGTTCTCTCACTACAAGTAATGCCTTCAATTTTTAGGCACAGTTCACTCTTAGGGCTTCCTTGAAATTTACTTACTTAGGATCCGCCGGAGATAAGGCAAATGTATGCTGTTGAATAGTTTCCAGTAACCAGTTTTTAGGCATGCCCACTTATCATATAAACAGAGGCACATCTCTGTATGTACGTACGCACGTATGTAAATTTATACTTAAAATGCTTCTTTTCCTTCAGTTTTAATCGGACTCCTTTCAAATTTTGTACGAATATTCTTCAGGCAGGCATCTCTTGAAACATTACTTTTTATGATCTACTAAAAATGGGCCAAATGAGGGACTTTTGGAATTTGTTGGTTGCCAATTTTCAAAATGCTTGTTCTCCCACAATTTCGATCAGATTTACGTCAAATCTCGTACAGTTATTCTCTATGTAGGCTTCTCTTGAAAATTTACTGTTTTTGGCGATCCGCCGAAAACTGGCCAAATGAGGGACATCGAAAAATTTTTGGTTGCCAATTTTCAAAAATGCTTTTCGCCCTCAATTCTCATCAGATTTCCTTTAAATCTTGTATGACTGTTCTTTAGGCAGACCTTTCTTGAAAAAAATACTGCTTTTAGCGATCCACCAAAAATTGGCCAAATGACGTTTCTTAATTTAGTGGTGTGCAGTTTGCAGCAATGCTACTTCTCTCAAAATTTGATTGGATTTCTTAGAATCCGACAAAAATTATTTAAATCAAGGGAATTTGACATTTTTTGGCTGCCAATTTCCAAAACGCTTCTTTTCTCACGATTCTCACAATTTCTGTAATAATGCTCAAATTTTATACGAATGTTCTCTTTTCTGGTGAAAGGAGGGGCATTTTTTAATTCATTAACGTTCAGTTTTCACAATGCTTCTCCCACAATTTTGATTGGATTCCTTTTCGATTTTGTACGATTGTTCTCGTGATGCTTTCCTCTTTATAAAATAATATTTTTTCGTGATTCACCAAAAATTGGCCAAATAGAGTTTAAAAATTTTCGGAAACCGATCTTCAAAATGCTTCTTCTCTTAAGAGTTTGATAAGATTTTTGTTTTCAAATTTTACACAAATATTCATTTAGAAGGCATCTCTTGAAAAATTGCTTTCTTGGCTATTCACTAAAAATTGACCAAATGGGGGTCTTCAGTTGATTGTAGCCAATTTTTAAAATGCTTCTTCTCTTAAAGGTTCTCTTTAAAATTTCTTTTTTTGGTGATCCGCCAAAAATTGACTAAATGGTGAGCATTTATAATTGTATGGGTGCCAACTTTTCAAAATGGTTTTTTTCCAACGATTCCGGTCGGATTTTCTTAAAATTTGGCACAAAAGATTCACTAAGGGGCCTCTCTTGGAAAACAACTTCTTTTGCGATCCACTAAAATTGACCAAATGGGGTCATTGTTTAATCTGTTGGTGGTCAATTTTCAAATGTTCCTTCTCCCATAATTTATATCGAATTCCTTTCCAATTTTCAACGATAGTTTCCTTGACGGTTCTTTCTTGAAAAATTATTTTTGTTTTGGTGATCCGCCAAAAACTGGCTAAATGTGGGTATTTATATTTTTCGGTAGCCAATTTTCAAGATGGTTTTTCTCCCGGAATATGGATTGAATTCTTTTTCAGTTTTGTATGATTGTTTCTAGAAGACTTTCAATTTCTTGTAAGGCTCTTTGCAAAATGCTTCTACTTTCCCGATTTTGACCAGATTCCTTTCAGATTTTTGACAAATGTTTACTACATAGGCTTCTGCTAAATTGTTTTGGCGATGTGCCAAAATTGGCCAAATTAGGGACAGTTAAAAATTTGGTAGCGAATTTCTCAAAGGCCTTTTCTGCAATTGTAATCGGATTACCTTCAAATTTTACATAAATTTTCACTAGGCAGTGAAAAGTTACTTTTTTGGTGATCCGCCAGAAATTCGCTAATTGGAGGGCAATTTAAAAATGTTTTGGGAACCAATTCTCCACAGGTTTCTTCTTCCATAATTTTGATTTGATGGCCTTCAAATTTTGCACAAATGTTCACTATTTTGTTCTGTCTTGAGAAGTGACTTCTTTGGCGGCTTACCAAAAATTTGGCTATTGGGAAGCAGTTTTAGTTAATTTGCCTTCACATTTTGCGCAAATGTTCACTAGGCGGTCGTCATTTGAAAAGTTACTTTTTTGGCGATCCATCAAAATTGGCTAAACAGGACCATTAAAAAAACTTAAGTAGGAAATTGTGAAAATGCTTTATCTCCCACATCTTAGACCGGGTTTTGTGCGAAAGTTCCCTGGATGTTTTGCTTTCGAAAATTACTTTTTTGGCGATTCTGCAAGAAATGGCCAATAATGGGCATTTCGAATCTTCTTGTTTTCTAAAATGCGTTACAAGCTGCAGTTTGATTAATTTTATTCGATCTTTTAGAATATTGCTCTTTTTTGCGCAACTCCAAAAATTTGCTTCGTCCCACCGTTCGAATGTTTTTGGGATCAAGCTTTTCAAAATAGTTCTTAGCCATTTATTTTAGTCAGATTGCTTTCCTTTTTTAATCAAACGTTAGGGCTCTTTGAAATTTACTTTTTGGAGATCGACCAGAGATAAGCCAAGTACCGGCCATTGAAAAATTTTCAGTAACCGATTTTTTTTAGACTATTACTTCCACTTTTTAGCGACCATTCAAGCCTTTTGATTCTTATTTCAGTGATCTCGGCTGGTGTGGACAAGTTAAACACTCAAATAACAGAAATATGTCGTAACCCATGCAAACAGACTGAGTTGTAATTGCCTTTATTCCCGGCTACGAGAGAAGAAGCTTAACATGCTTTTATAAATGACAGTCGAACTCTAAACAGTCTCCAAAACGGGATTTCTTGGGTCCTCCAGAGGCCGTAACACCACAAGGAAACTGAAGCTCTAAACTGATAGACGAGTTTATGACTTAAATGGTACTGTGTTGAAATGGACAAAAGCCCAAAGCCCGAAACGGCCCCGTTTCATGGTGTGAAATGGTCCCAGCATATGAAAAGTAATGAAAAATACTTTGTTCTTCTCCTTCTCTAGACAATCTATAAAGCATGCTACATAATTCCAGGACTGCTGTAGTATCTACTCGCAGGAAAAGAACTAAGCAAAACTGCGCAATAGTGTTAGCTGAGAGTGCTGTAGAAAGTTGGAGTTATAAGAGGATAAGAGGCTCAGTACACTCAAATGATAAAGATTAAAAAGGCTTCTAAATTAGTGGAATGATTATCAGCTAATCTGGAACACTCTAGCAATTCAGTGAAGGATATGCGAGCAAAACTTCTCACGTCCGAAAATCCAAATATCCTGCCGTGTAACCACACGCAAATGGCAATGAGGCTGAGACCTACTTCCACCTTATTCCAACGTCTGTTCAACGTCGATTTGAGGTTGCGACATGAACCTGGCCAAATAACGTCAACGTGAAATTTGGTTAGAAATTTCTTTGAGATTGTATCGAAGTATCGCGATAGGTGCCATTCAAATTGACATTGAATTTGGTAAAATATTGCTCTAAAATCATCACTGCAAATGAAAATCACTTACTTGCTTATTTTCAAGCTAACCTATAAGATAAGAAAATATCGAAAAGACAATATGTTGCAGATAGATAAGAAAACTTTATGTAAATATGGTGTAAATATATACCACAATATATCAACGCCTGCCCAATGTTTTTAACACAAATATTGAACTTGGGTAAGCAACGTTGTTTAGATGTTACTTTTCTTAGCAACCGAACTTTCGCTTCCCTGGGCTTTGGTGCAACGCTCAATAAGCGTTGCGAAACTGACGTGATATAGAAGTTAATGTTTCATCCAAACAATAATTTTTTCATTTTATTTCTCACTTTAAATAAAAGCAGTGACAGGTCCTTTTCAAAACAGACCAAAATGGAGAAGTAAACAATGAGGATTTGACTCGTGGAATAATTTAGAAAAGCAATGCTGCACAATATTCTTTTGGTCGCCACCCAAAACACTTTATTGATTGTGTTATCAATGTTTTTGGTTTTGGTGTAACTTTGATTAGACGCTAAAAATCGAATTTATATATAATTGTCTGGGTAAAACAGCAAATGAATCATGCCATCTCTCACTGGAAATGGAAATCGTGACAGGTCGATTCAAATAAACCAGAATTTTCGACGTGAGATATGAGGGTGTCAGAATGCAACTTTTCCCGTCTACTGCTGAAAAAACATTGATGGAAATTGATGTCGTGCCTATCTTGTGTCACGATACGGTGATCGCGAGTGTTTCGGATCCTGCGCGTGAGGAGTCGTGTGACTGGCTACAATTTACTATCCAATTTAATAGTTAGTGGGAAATGTATTTTCTAACGTTCTACGTGATTGAACTTCACCGTGGAAGCATTTCTCAATCAATACAACCACAGATTGCCGTTTTCCGTGTTTATTCTTCAAAAAGTTAAACAAAGATTACAGTTTTCCGAGAATTCTCACATTTATAACTTTTATTGTTCTGAATCTATCCAGTACTGAATGTACTCGACTCGACTCAAAACTTAAACTTTAATAAAATTTATTCAACGGTTTATGTGAGTGCGGCACCAAGACGCCGTAATAGCACATCACTTTGCACCAATTAGACTCACACCTAACGTGTGGCCTCTATGCTTCGCAAAAATCAACTTGTGGCAGAACAGCAGCCGCTAATTTAAATACGACCAATCAAAGTGTTTCACACCTAAATAAGAAACCAATAGAAAAATACCTACCCGAAAACATATGTTCCAAGTTACATAGGAACGAAAACCTATGTTTACAAAACAGCAATATCGGTTACAATCTCCGGTATTTCTAAATGCTTGAAAATTACATGAAAAGTTTGTGCTAGGTAGAACAAACATTTTTCGCTAAAACCAGAAGTTGCAAAACCGAAATGAATACCTTCCTCCTCATCTCAATGAGCTCTTTCATATTCTATGTAAAACTTGTAAATCCAAAGTCTAGTTCCTGAGATATGCCTTATACTTAAAACATAAGTAATTTTTACCATTGTCTTCCTTGCGAAAAGATCCCATTGAATCATAAACTAACTAACTATGCAACACATCACAGTTTGTTGGCAAATTCACTTACGCAAAAAATCCATTCGTCACTCAACAACACACAAGGGAAAGACCGTACCGAAGGGCACCGCTCGGCACTCTTACAAAGCACATGTATCTCATATTACAATAAACAGAGTGGGGCATAACTTGCATCAAAACATTCAAAATACTATAGATACTACATACGGCGAAAAATAACACAAATATGATCAAAAAGTCATTTTTGCATACCCTAAGAATACTATTTTAAAATGTATTCAGCGTAACATTTTTGAAACATACAAACTGATATTTTTTGCAAATCTGCAAAAGTGCAGTCCAATAAAAAGCTTACGACAGCGTTAATTTGAACCAATTTGACAGTCACCCGTGACTTTTCAGTCACATGGGAGCGCGCGTTTTCGGGCATGAAAATTGTGTTTTGGTCATTTCTGCAGTACGGTATGATTTCGCCTTCTAACACAGTTTCTGCATACCGTCTAACTGTTAAATTGCCATCGCTGATTAGTAGGGGTGATTTCTAGCAAATCGAATAAAAGCCCACTCCATAGTGCTTCCTCCACCAAACCTGCCGACCTCGCGAACGCACGCTTGTGCGAATTGCTCTCCTTGCTTTCTCTACACTTGGCGGCGGGCGTCATTTCGATACGTCAGAAACCGCGACTCGTCGCTGAACACCACTCCGCGCCACGAAGATAGTGGCCAAAGATTTCTTGAATGGTTGTTTCTCAGTCTCTTCGGAGACATTGTCGCCGCTGGTTTAGCAGTGGTCCGACATAGGCTCGCCTGGGCCTTATTCCAGTCGGTTTAGCACAATTTGTCGACTACTGCGGTGGTTACGTCTGCCTGGTGTAACTAGTCCTGTTGTCACTGCAGACCGTGAGCTATCGGGAAGGTGCGTCGTTTGAATCGTTCGATCCTGCTCTGGCGTTGTCACCCTTGGTTGGACCGGTCGTAGGCGGTCTCTTGCGGAGCCCTTGTCTTGGTGACGTTGCTGGAGATGACAAATTGCTGATGCAGCCACCCTGAACGTTCTGGCGACCGCCCGTATTGACATGCCGGTGCGAAGCATACCAGTTACTTGCCATCTTCGCTGAGCCGTGGTATTTCAACATATCTTTCGTTCGAATCTTGTTAATACCACTTTGGTTTGCCTTTACGTTACCTGCAAGTCCACGTGCTTGAAAGGCATCAAAACCACGTGACCAGTGGGCCAATTCGGAAAAGGTGCTAGACTGCTAGGTGTGAACTATAGTGGAATCTGTGTTGTCTATTCCCGCAAAACCAAGTGTGAGAAAGGGGCTTTGAATTTGTTATTGGTTGGTAACACATTGAATTTTTTAACTTAATACTTAAGAAAAAATAACGTTTATATTATTGCGTTTTTAAATTGCGCGAGTATACATATATAAAAAAAGAAGTTATATCCGACATCTTGAATAACTAGAGTACTTTTGACTGAGCGGTGACCCGTTATGATTATCGCTATCTGGATGGTGATTCTTCAATAATACCGGGAGTTTCCGAAAAGAAGCTCCCCCCATATAAAAGCCCCGGGGCTCTTATTAGGAAACTGTTTCCCAATAGAAGCCCCGGGGCTTCTATTTGGAGTTAAAATAAAGACCTGAAAAAATCGTTTCCTAATAAAAGCCCCCCTCCTCCCCTGCAAGTGTTTTTAAAACTCATGTTTACTCGCAATGCAGACACGGTGCACTTAATCCTTTGATATGAGGCAGCCCCCAGACATGTTCTGCATCGTTGCTTAATCCTGTGCATTGCACAAGGCGAACACACCCCCCTCCCCACTGCCACCTTTACTCCGGAATATTACTGGAAATATAACCTTCTGAGTACTGAAACGGGAGGCGTGATGTTGCCCCTCCTTCCCTGCAAGTCTTTTTAGAACTTATGATTACTAGCAATGCAGACACTCTGCACTTAATGCTTTGATGTGAGGCAAACCCCTAGACACGTTCTGCGTCGTTGCTTAATCCTGTGCTTCGCACAAGGCAACCCCCCTCCCTACTTTAACCGACTTTTTTATTACTGTTTTTTTTGGTGTGTGTGTTTTGGTATTTTTTATGCGGATATCCGCAGCATGTAGCGCTTTAATAAGAGATTGATGGTAAATTTTCTTTTTTCAATAAAAAGTCATCGACAATCCCCTCCCCCCCCCCCCCACTATCTAAAAAAATAGAAGCCCCGGGGCTCTAATTAGGAAACTGTTTCCTGATAGAAGCCCCGGGGCTTCTATTTGGTTTCTAAATGAACGCCTGAAATTGGCCAGTTTCCAAATAGAAGCCCTGGGCTTTTTTTCGGAAACCCCCGGTATTTTGCGATGTCTACACAATGTCGGGATTGCTTCGATGTTGTTTCAATATCTATGTCAGACCGTTCTGCCTTCAGCGTTGTTTAAACGTCGCATTATCGGCATCTGCCAAGCGTGGACAGGTAGATGTTATTTCGGATTCTATAAATGGTCCAAACCCGGCTTTGATCTGACCTCCGGTGACACGTTTATACAATATTGATTCAATGCCACGACATTTATTGGAGGGGTGGGTGCATGAAAAAGAAGAAAAATATCATGAGCAAGACCAACAAGAGATAAGCTAAAACTGTCTGTCGAACTAGTCTTATTTTAGAAGAACATTTTTGCTTTTTGTGACTTAATTTACACTTGTTTTGTCGCATATTAAAAGGGTAATTTAAGTGTAAATTGAAAGAGAAGAAGCAAAAGCTTTCCGCTGTGGCTGTTGACTATAAGCTGATCACGAATTACGCAACAGAATAGCGTTCAAGTATAAATTTAATTTTATTGCAAATTAAGATGTAATTTTTGTAGAAATTTTGAAAAAACTTCTTTTTCGATTATAAAGTAGGCATAAATTGCTCTAAAGAAACTTTACGCCTTGCTAACTGGCATGTTAACTTGTTATCCTCGCATCCACTGAATTTGGGCCTTTTCGCGGTTGCGACTTAGTTTCAACATTGCTAAAACAGGAGAGCCTTATTTATAGTAGCTATGAAGGCAACTGTCATGAGTGAATATTCAAGCGCGTGTTTATAAAAATTTTAGCGTGCTAATTTATCAGAATTTTGATATTAAAAGGAAGACAATGAGATTTTGAAAACTTGAGCCTAATTTATAAATGTGAATTTAACAGTTAGAAATTAGGGTAGAAGTTAGGGTATAATTATTCTGACTACAAATTAAATGTAAATTAGTGACAAGTTTCATGAGTAATTTGTTACTATGAAGTAGATACAGGTTACGGGTATGAACTGCAATTGCAAATTAGGTGCAGAATTTCTGAAATCTTATAACTCTTAATTGTATAGTTAATTTATAGCTGTAATTTAGTTATAAATCAAAGGTATAATTCGTTTATACCGTTTTCTTTTTCGTTTGGGAATGTAAATATTAGCCAAATGAGCGAAAATTTCGGATATAAATTTCAAATAGCAAATGATTTTTTTACTCAAAAACAAAAGAAACGCCTGGTAATGACTTTCATACCTTTTCAGTCAGAATTGTTGCTACACACAACTGGAAAATATCATTACCAGGATACATCTACACATGATGTAGATAAGATTCAGCACGCCACGGTTTACTTCATACGACAAAAGGTCATACGACAAAACATAATATCTGATAGCGCCTATGTCCTCGTCTTTATCAACCGTGCATCTGCGCCTCGTTGACGTAACTAAAACATAAATACAGACTCCAGGTATGCGGCGCCACTCTGCCACTAGGGCTTCGCTTAACTGTGGTAACGCAGACGGGAGACGGGTCGCTCGCCCTAAGCATCCAAAAACGTGTTCTATGGGTGACACATTGGGCGAAAAATACAGACAGTGGCAAAATATCAATTCCACTTGCTTCAGTGTAATTCAAGCACAATCTTGACGTATTACACAGTTAATTACACAGTTCTTAATCAATCTCCACGTTAGTTACCTAAGGTTACATAAAGGAAATTGAGACAAAAACATGTTTCGTCAGTAAGAACAACTCTGTTCCATTCATTTTCTCTCCAACGAACGTGATTAGCTGCCATTGCACTCTCACACGGGTCTGACCACAGTTAATGAAATTTCACGCTGTGTACGGTGACGTCGAATATAGTAGTTTATGCACTTACTTTTTTACCCCAACGTCCCACATGCAGCAGCGGTACAAGCCGAAGATTGAAACCTGTTTTAAGGGTTTGCTAAAGTTGCCTTTAACCAAATATATGGATCCTAACGTTGTGCGTCGCTGACTTCCAGTTTGGAGGCAAGGCCATTCAACAAAACTTCAGATTGCCTTTTTCTGTATTTATTTTCACAATAGTTTAACAAAGACTGTAGTTATCCGAGAATTCTCACATTTATAACTTTTATTCTTCCAATTCTATCCAATACTGAATGTACTCGACTTGACTCAAAACTTAAACTTTAATAACATTTGAAGGGTTCCTTGCACAAACCTGTTATGTAGGGTTAACAGCACTCGAGAAAATCGCTCTTAAAGTTCGGAAAACTGCAAAATCTGAATTTGAAGTCTGTGATTGTTATTGTCTGACCGATTTTAATAAATGAAGTATCTCCAGATTTGTCACTGCTTGAGGAACACGATAAGCTATAAAAATGCAAATTTTATGTGTAAATGTGCCAGAAAACCAAGAAAAACGTTAAAAATCAACATGGTATTACGGCTTAGCATTCACAATAAAAATGTCTTTCAGGGTGCACAGTCCTGTTATTCCGACTTAACATGTAAACAAATGTCCAGATAACATGTAAAACGTCTGTTTTAGTTAGGGTGCAAAAGCATGCATATTTGTATGCATGACCGAAAGTAACGCTGTTTTACATGAGTCGCCCCACAAATGATAAAAATAACGATTTCCAGTTACTCGAAAACACGTTAGACGCGTATTCGTTGGTTTTAGACATTTAAAAGGCATATTTTGAGAAAAAATCACATTTACTCTATAGTAACGTTATTTCACTACCACCCCCTAATTCCTTTCCCAACCAAACAAGTTTAAGTGAATTTTTAGACCCCAACCGGACGAGCCCGGGGGGAGGTCTATAGGATTGCCCTCTGTCCGTCTGTCTGTCTGTCCGTCCTTCCGGGTGTCACACTTTGGATGCTGTTTTGTTTCCACGCACGTTCTCCGAAAGTATTTACCCTAGGCATATGCAACCTTGCACAGTGAATATATATATATTGAAGTTGTGCATCGTCGTGTTATTTTTCAAATCGGCCAAAAATTGCCAAAATGGCGACTTTGTCAAAAATTATGATATTTTGAGATAAGTGCAGCGTAAGACTTAGGTGCTTCCCACGCGAGAGATCTCCCAAACTATTAATCCTAGGCATATACTACCTTGCACAGTGATAATATATATTGAAGTTGTGCAACGTCGTGTTATTTTTCAAATCGGCCAAAAATGGCTAAAATGGCGACTTGTCAAAAATTGTGATTTCTTCAGATAACTGCAATATAAGACTTGGGTGCTTTCCACGCGAGATCTCTGAAACTATTAATCCTAGGCATATGCTACCTTGCACAGTAAAAAAAAATATATATCGAAGTTGTGCAACGTCATGTTATTTTTTAAATCGCTAAAAATTTGCCAAAATGGCGACTTGTTGTGTCCGGTTGGGGTCTGCGCCTTCGACGATGGCTTTTTATATCTGTTTCCCTGAGTTTTTATGCGTACAGCCTCCCCCTCCCCTCACTGACCAGAATCAAGGACCGACAAACATTAATTCTTATAGTTAATTTTAATACAGTGGAACCCTTTAAGCCGACATCGTGGGAAGGATCAATTTACGTCGGTTTATCCAACATAATTTTAATGCAAAACTAGACCGAAATTCGCACAGCGAATTAGACCCCACTTGGAATGATAACTTAAAACGTAAGGTAGATCACATTGGTCGTATCACTATAGGGGGCTTGAATGTGTGTGCGTATGTTAAACTTTTTTTACAATGCTACTCCTCCTACAGTTTTGCTTCGATCGTTTTCATATTACGCAGGGACGTAATTTGACGATTGACGAAAAACTGACAAAATGGCGGCACTTTTTGTGCCCGTTTTGATCCATTTTTAAAATGCTACTCCTCCTGCAGTTTTACTCCAATCGCTTAGATGTTACGCAGGGATGTTCCCCAGGATTTCGCCTACCAGGCTATTATTTTTCGCGATTCGCCAAAAGCTGCCGAAATGGCGGAACTTTGATGTTTGGCAAAAACTGGAATAAATGCTAGTAAATAAGTGAATTGTCAAACCATTCATTTCTCTCTGTCTTTTTCAAAAAATATAAAATTTTTAAATTGAAAGGTACTTAGGTGCTTGTCCACTTGGACTTTGCTTTTTTTTCGCAAATGACAAAAAATGCCGAAATTGTGGAAATTTAAAAATTTTTGAAATTGTGTTAATGTCGGTAAATAGGTGAATCTTAAAACCCAACCTGTCCAAAATCCCTTTTCGGGTAGCTTCCACCCGGGAAAACTCGTTTTTGTGTATTAAAATTATGAAAAAGTTACGCTCAGAAACAACGTTCTTCATTTTCTGGCCTAACAGTATTCGTTTCAGAGTTTTTCTCTCTTTCCTTGTTTGGTAACTCGGCTTGGTCATGTCCTTGGACATGCTTGTTGACCTTGACCATGACGGAGGTGGCCAGAGTCACCGAGGCACATCTTATATAACGTCCGTTAGGCCCAAAGGGTCGAAAATAAGCTCAAAATCGTCACATCTCTAACCGTTTACGAGATAATGGTCAACTTCCGGTTTTTGACCTTGACCATGACGGAGGAGGTCAGGGTCACTGAGGTACCTCTAAAAACGTCTTTTAATCAAAGGTTTCGAAAATAAGCTCAAAATCGTCCTATCTCTAACGGTTTTCGAGATAATTGTCAACTTCCGGTTTTTGACCTTGACCATGATGGAGGAGGTCATGGTTACACGTGTAATGCGCGATAATTTTTAACAGAAAAATATCAGCAGCTGAAGTATTACATGTAAATATTTACATTTCAACAAGGGATTACATTTTTGTGCACCCGAGAATTCTGCATTGTTTACATTCTATCTCTGATGTTATTCACATGTTAATACAACTTAACAGGATTGTGCAACTGGGAAAATTTCGAAATTTTAGTGGAAAAGACCTGTTATCTCGGCATGTCATTATTGTGCACCCGATTTCTCATTTCAAAGTGGACTTAACATGTTTTGATGACCTTTTTAAGCATATTTCATCGGTGGAAACTTTACATATGATAGGTCTGGACTCCAGGAACTCAAATATACCTCAGTGCACAAACATGTTATCTCAACATAACGCCGCAATTCCACCTCACTTTGCACAATTTAGACTCAAACCTGGTGTGTGGCCTCTATGCTTTCCAAAAATTAACTGCTAGCACCATTTGCACTCACACCTGGCATGTGGACTCTATGCTTCACAAAAATCGACTGCGTTCCTTATATACAGGCTGACAGACCAGCAGCCGCTAATTAAAAATGCGACCAATCAAAGTGTTTCGCGCCTAAATCAAGAACCAATAGGAAAATACCTGCCCGAAACATATGTTGCGAGTTACAAAGGAACGAAAAAGTTATATGTTTTTTGGAACGGTCACAACATCATTTACAAAACAGCAATATCGGTTACAATTTACGGCATTTATAAATGCTTGAAAATTACATAAAAAGTTTGTGTTTTTAACATAAAAAATTTTCTTCGTCTCAAAAACCACTAAAACGGGAAGTCGCAAAACCGAAATTAATACCGTCCTGTCCAACTCAATGAGCTCTGTCATGTCCTATGTAAAACTTGTAAATCCAAGGTCTAGTTCCCGAGATATCCCTTATACTTGAAACGTAAGTACATTTTAAATGGCGTAAAATCTACCATAAGACCTCGAGCGAGCTCGAAATTAATACCATCGTGTGCCTTCCGACAAGATCCCACTAGATCTTAAACAGATCGTCACGGTCCTATCGCGCTTTGCACTACATGCGGCTCATCAGCCGTTTTCCTCCAAATTTATTCACGCAAATAGCTGATTCCTCACTTAACACATAAAGGGAAAGACTGCACCGAAGGGTGCTACTCGGTACTCTCACAAAGCAATAAACAGAGTGGGCCATAAACTGCATCAAATACACGTTCAAAGCATTCGAAACACTTCACATACTACATACTGCGCGATGTTAACACAAGTGTGCTCTGAAAGTCATTTTTGCATACCCTAACAGGGTTGAAAGTATGTGTAAAAACACTGTGTTATTTAAAATAAGAATTCTGAAGCAAATAAGAAATCAGATATTTTTGTGTAAGTTACAGAATATACTATAACTCAAATGTCACAGAAATCGATTTTTTTCATTATTTTATCACTTCTTCACTTCAGAAATGTTATTTTAAATAATACGGTGTTAACGGTTTATTTGCACCCCCCCCCCCCGCGCAAGATAGTCTAGGATATCTTGGCCTCCTCTTGAATACCCTTCCTACGGATACCAAGTTATCCAAGATATATTGGCCCCATGTCAATGCAAAAAGTAGTGTATAAACGGGGGTTCTGGCTCACTTTGTGACGTCATACTGTCTGGACCGGAAGTGACGTCATGTCTGGAAGTGACGTCATCATGTCTGGACCGGAAGTGACGTCATAGTGTCTGTTTGGAGCGCGCGCGCGTGTTGGGATGACGTCATGATGAGGGGTAAACGTCACAGCAGAGTGTGCGTAAACGACACGTCATTTTGTTTTCGTAATTTGAAATAACGGACTTCCGTTGAAGTGTGGAACTTATATTTGTAACATGTCGCCATTTTAACTATGTAAAAAGTGAAAAAATGAGATAACTTTCGTTATAGTTGACCGATTTACATGAAAATTTCACTGTTTGATTCAGTTTTATATCTAGTTTTGTTATAAAGTGGTCACAGGCTATTTACACCGGTGGCTATATGCATTTTTGTAACATGCCGCCATTTTAACTTTGTAAAAAATGAAAAATTGAGATAACTTCCGTTATGCTTGGTCGATTTACATGAAAATTTCACTGTTTGATTCAGTTTTATGTAAAGTTTTAACATTAAGTGGTCACAGGCTATTTGCGCAGCTGGCTGTATGCATTTTTGTAACATGCCGCTATTTTAACTTTGTAAAAAGTGAAAATTTGGGATAACTTTCGCTATATTTGGTCGATTTACATGAAAATTTCACTGTTTGATTCAGTTTTATGTAACGTTTTAACATTAAGTGGTTATAGGCTATTTACACCGATGGCTGTATGCATAATGTGACATGCCGCCATTTTAACTTTGTAAAAAGTGAAAAAATGAGATAACTTTCGCTATAGTTGGTCGATTTGCATGAAACTTTCACTGTTTGGTTCAGTTTTATATCTAGTTTTTGTTATAATGTAGTCATGGGCTATTTGCGCATCTGGCTGTATACATAATTTGACATTCGCCATTTTAACTATTTAAAAAGTGGAAAAGTGTAATAACTTTCGTTATGGTTAACCGATTTGAATGAAAATTTCACCATTGAATTCAGTTTGATGTCTTAGTTTACAGTAGTTTGCATAGGTGGTTGTTGGAATGGCGCGCGCCCACCATTCAAACATGTGTTTGAATTATTTTTACGTCAAACTATTGTTCAACAAGTTGTTTAGCAATTGTACAACAATTGTTCAACAAGCTGTTGTTCAACATGTTGTTCAACATGTTGTTGAACATGTTGTTGAACATGTTGTTGAACATGTTCAACATGTTCAACAACATGTTCAACATGTTCAACAACATGTTCAACAAATTAAACATGTTCAACATGTTCAACAACATGTTCAACATGTTGTTGCACAAGTTGAACATGTTCAACATGTTGAATATGTTCAACTTGTTCAACAACATGCTGTTTAACCAGTTGTAGTTCAAGCAAAGAAAAAACAAGACATATGCTGAATAGGTTTATTAATACATTTAAATACACTTAAATACACTTAAATACACTTAAATATATACAGCTTAAATCTATAACAATATTATAACATTTATTGATTTACAAAGTCTTAATTATAATGTTTAGTCAAATAAGTCTATTTTTCTTCATCTGCTTCACTCTGTTCACTGGCATCCATATCACTTTCTTCGTCACTGCTTTCATCTTCCTCCTCCTCATCTAGAAGCTCTTCAAAGAATGCATCGTTTCTTCTTATAGCCGCCTTTAGTGCCTTTGAATACTCGTAATGTTTTTCATCAACAAAGTAATTGAAGTCTTCTAAAATGGTTTCATAATGTTCGTTTTGTTGTAGACGTTGGGCATATTTGAATAGTCTCATAAACAGTTGTTTAAGTCGACGCTTATAAATGGGTCGAAAGTCATCACTTGCTATTTCACGCGCATCTTCAAGCCCTTGTTCTTCATATTCTGAAACCTTTTCTTGAAATTTCTTATCATATTCATCGTAGACTTCTTGAACCATATCATACCAAACAGAGTCTGTTTCTGACTCACTTTCAGAGTCTGTTTCTGACTCACTTTCAGAGCTGCCGTCATCATCACCCTCAACACAATGTTCCATATGTTTGAACAAAGCTTCTTGACTGTTGTATAACGCACCACATTCTGTACAAGCATGTGCATTCTTTTCAGTCATGTTGACGCTTTGACTTTCCATAGAAGACTCATCTAAAGTTTCAGTGATAGGTGGTTTTACAGGGTTTTCCATATCTATCTCCAATTCTTCTTCTTCTGAAGTGTGAGCATTCCTTAAGTGCCTTTTAAGACTTTGTGGCCAATTGTAAGATTTCAAACAAATGTTGCATTTATACATCCTTTCGGTTCAACATGCACTTTTCAAATGATGAAAAAGCCTTTAAACATAGCCTTATATACAACTTGTTGAACAACATGTTGAACATGTTGAACTTGTTCAACTTATTGAACATGTTGTTGAACATGTTGAACATGTTGTTGAACATGTTGAACATGTTCAATTTGTTGAACATGTTGTTGAACATGTTGTTGAACATGTTGAACATGTTCAACAACATGTTCAACAACATGTTCAACAACATGTTGAACAAAATGTTGAACAACAGCTTGTTGAACAATTGTTGTACAATTGCTAAACAACTTGTTGAACAATAGTTTGACGTAAAAATAATTCAAACACATGTTTGAATGGTGGGCGCGCGCCATTCCAACAACCACCTATGCAAACTAATGTAAACTAAGACATCAAACTGAATTCAATGGTGAAATTTTCATTCAAATCGGTTAACCATAACGAAAGTTATTACACTTTTCCACTTTTTAAAAAGTTAAAATGGCGAATGTCAAATTATGCATACAGCCAGCTGCGCAAATAGCCCATGACTACATTATAACAAAAACTAGATATAAAACTGAACCAAACAGTGAAAGTTTCATGCAAATCGATCAACTATAGCGAAAGTTATCTCATTTTTTCACTTTTTACAAAGTTAAAATGGCGGCATGTCACATTATGCATACAGCCATCGGTATAAATAGCCTATAACCACTTAATGTTAAAACGTTACATAAAACTGAATCAAACAGTGAAATTTTCATGTAAATCGACCAAGTATAACGAAAGTTATCTCAATTTTTCACTTTTTACAAAGTTAAAATGGCGGCATGTTACAAAAATGCATACAGCTAGCTGCGTAAATAGCCTGTGACCACTTTATAATAAAACTAGATATAAAACTGAATCAAATAGTGAAATTTTCATGTAAATCGACCAAATATAGCGAAAGTTATCCCAAATTTTCACTTTTTACAAAGTTAAAATAGCGGCATGTTACAAAAATGCATACAGCCAGCTGCGCAAATAGCCTGTGACCACTTAATGTTAAAACTTTACATAAAACTGAATCAAACAGTGAAATTTTCATGTAAATCGACCAAGCATAACGGAAGTTATCTCAATTTTTCATTTTTTACAAAGTTGAAATGGCGGCATGTTACAAAAATGCATATAGCCACCGGTGTAAATAGCCTGTGACCACTTTATAACAAAACTAGATATAAAACTGAATCAAACAGTGAAATTTTCATGTAAATCGGTCAACTATAACGAAAGTTATCTCATTTTTTCACTTTTTACATAGTTAAAATGGCGACATGTTACAAATATAAGTTCCACACTTCAACGGAAGTCCGTTATTTCAAATTACGAAAACAAAATGACGTGTCGTTTACGCACACTCTGTTGTGACGTTTACCCCTCATCATGACGTCATCCCAACACGCGCGCGCGCTCCATCCAAAAACTGAAGCAGATAGAAACAAACAGACACTATGACGTCACTTCCGGTCCAGACATGATGACGTCACTTCCAGAAATGACGTCACTTCCGGTCCAGACAGTATGACGTCACAAAGTGAGCCAGAACCCCCGTTTATACACTACTGCAAAAATAAAAGAAATGTACATTTTATATATTCTGTGCCTCACTACACGGAAACTTGTACAGTAAAAGCGACCAGCCTCATTCAAAAAGAAACAGCACCAGAACAGTTCTATATTTCAAGCACTGGAGGTTAATGTTCGTTTATATTTGAAATGTGCATATGCCTTCCAAAGTTTTTTCAGGGTTTTAGGGCAGATCCCTCAGCGTTGCAGATAAGCCACTTTCATTTTCAGTAGTCCAGAATCCAGGCTAGTGCATGCGACTGTTTTGAAAACGGCCATCGCAATTTGCTAACAGTTTTTTTAGCACAAGGGTTATCGTTGAATACAGAGATATCACCAAATTTGGAGGTAGGAGGTTAACCAAAATATGATAAAGGAGGGGATTGGTGATGAAATGACTGCTTTCAAGACCCGGATAAAAATAAAACCTTCTGTAACGGCCATATACAGATCGGGATGAAAAGACGTGTTTGTGGTGACCACCTACCAGATGCGGAAAAGAGGGGTACAGTAAAACCTGTCTGTACAGACCGTCTTCGAGGTTCAGGAGACCATACCAAGACAAAGTATATCATGGCTGTAACTATTTTAGGTGATTCGTGTGATGGTTTACTTGTGTAAAAGGATTGGGTCTAGGACAATACCCCCCAGACAATACCCCCGACCGGATGATACCCCCGCCAATACCCCCCCCCCAGAGCATACACGCAATACTGCCAATACCCCCCCCCCCCAACCATCATTTTTTCCAATTTTCATTTTAAAGATTTTCATTAACGAACAACAAACTAATACGGTTCAGTGATCTGTAGTTAAAAGCCAAGCCATTTCGTTATGGTCTAGCTGAAAGGGGTATAATTGCAGTTATGTGATCTGTAGCTAAAAGCTAAGCCAGTTCGCTATGATGTAGTTGAAAGGAGGTGTAATTGGAGTTTAACGTATACGTTCCATAATTGCAAATGTCAATTCGCGCCCGTGTTTATTGAATTAATTCTGCTGCCCAACGGAGTTGTTGCAATACCTCCATGGAATAGCGCACAATATTCAGTTTTGAAAGATGTGGACTATGAAAGATTAAACATAGTGTTGGAGAGAAATAAAACATACCGCTGTAAATAAAACATGTTGCTGTAATTTTTCTTTTCATTTTGTTGCAACGTTGAAAATTGGAAAAATTCTGGGTTGGGGGGGGGGGGTATTGCACGGGGGGGGGGTATGGTCGAAGGGGGGTATGGTCTGGGGGGTATTGTTGGGGGGTATCATCCGAGGGGGGTATTGTCTGGGGGGTATGGTCCGGAACCCAAAGGATTAGTTCTGTGTTCGGAGCCGCACCCATATATAAGAGAAAGAAAGAAAAAACTTGCTGAAGAGGGGATTGGCGATGCAGTGATTCTAGACACGGATAAAAAGACGTACAGCAAAAAGCGTTTCATATTGACTTAATTCCAGACTCGCCCGAATAAAAGAGACGTAAATTATACCTGTTTGCAGTGACCATCTTACAGACCCTGTTAAAAAGACTACAGTTATACCATTTTGTGGTTAACACTTTCCAGGTCGGCATAAAATATCAGAAACTTGCCGTTTATGAACACATTCAAGGCCCAGAAAAAGGATAAACAGCAAAACCCTTTTGTAGTAACCACCTTCCATACCCCTGACAAAAAAGGACAGTAATATCTTTTTAGCGTTTGAACTGTTCGTGGTTAGAAATGTGGCCGCGGGATCGGTGAAGGCCCTAGAACAAAAAGATATGCTTGGACACCCGATGTATCGGTCTTCCTGAGGATTCGTTTGTGTCGAATAGACGTTTCGTTGTCACCAAAGTGCCTCGCAACATCAATTAGGTCGTCTCACTTGATGCTTTTATTTTACAATACCTAGACCGATTGCTTTTAAATCTGATAGAAATGTCGCCTGGGAGGTCGTTCAAACGCATCTTTTGCAAAATTCAAACCTAGGCACAATGTCCACGGGCATTCTTGTTTATAGTCCGAGCTTTTCGGTTATTAAGTCACCTTTGTTATGTATGGTCTAATGTTTTCTGTTTTAGTCGCAACGTTTGTGGAGACCGAAACAGACGCTACTGCTGTCCAGGCTGGGAACAACCTGCAGGATCAAGAACATGCTCAAAACGTAATTTTTGTTAGCATTGTGTGAATTTATTAATCAAGGTTTCTCTTATGAAATGTATGGATGTCGACCGTTTTTGGTCTCGCGCAAAACGAGCCAATTTATTTCAAATTCTTAACTCTGTTTTGGAGATGTTGGAAACCACAAGCAACGAGAAAAAAAAAAAAACTCAGTAACTAACGAAATCCGCATTTAGGAATAACCATCGAGAAGGCTTCAAAATATAATACTGTGTGGGGCTTTGTTGAAAGTGACACCACCGTACTAAACGAACCAACCAAATTTTCTTAACTAAAAAATCGAAAAACCACTTTTTACCTTTCACATTGAGAACGCTCATTCCGAATTTTAAGTAAATTTAAGAATTTATTGGAGGATGTCTTTTCTTAGAAAATGATGTTTTGATTCACCAAATTGGAGAAAATTCGTGAATTGCTAAAATAAAATTATGGTATGCCTCCCCCTAAATAAATGAATAAAAAATAAATGAAAAAGAAACAGCCTACATCCTTCTCCCATCCTTTGGACCATATTTCGACTATTTCATTGAGGTTAAATTTTCAATAATAATAATAATAATAATAATAATAATAATAATAATAATAATAATAATAATAATAATAATAATAATAATAATAATAATAATAATAATAATAATAATAATAATAATAATAATAATAATAATAATAACAGAAGAAGAAGAAGAAAAACTTTCGCAAAATGCCGTTTTCTCTATCGAACAGTGAACGTGGCGGCAGAAAAACTATCCTTTAAAAATAGAATTCTGTGTTTAATGTCTATTTTTGCAATCCATTAAAAGATATTGTTTTTAACAAACATTGTGGCTGCATAGTGTGATGGAACCGATGATCAGAAAGTATCACCCTACCTTTTCTGTGCCCGTAACACAGTTGAAATATAATTTTTAACAACAAAATTTTGATTTAATCGCACTGGAACAAAACTTCTTAGCTCCCAGTGCACTATTCCCATGTTTGCCAATGTTCATGCTCCCGTTTCAAAATGGGAGAAATCCTAAATTTTACGGCTGATGGCTAAGCTGAGTTTGCAGGGTCTAATCAGATTGCTGCACCATCGAGTTCCAGTGGTTATAACTAAATCTTCAATTGCAATTAGATCTATTGCCCTAAAATCAAAATATATCAAGGGACCTTTGATTAAAAAGGTAACAAAACTATTTGGATACCATGTCTAAAGGACTTCTGGATACCGTTGGTAAAAATGTATGGAGGGCATTTCTGGATACCGTTGGTATAAATGATAGAGAAAAACTGTTATTACCGACCGACAATCCAAACCCCCCTGTTGACCGACCGATTCCCTGTGTCTGACCGACCGCCCACCAAGGTTATGTAGTGTATAAGGCAGACATGCCCACTTCAGCAGTGTATGACTTCAAAACTACTAGTTCAGTTTCAACCATTCTTTCGACAAAATATTCAGCAAGTTTTTCAAAACTTCAAACGAGCATAACTTCATGTAGTGTCTTTTGATATGGTCCCCACCCAGCATCCCTTCCACTCACCACGTGTTTCCCCAGCTTCGCACTAAACATGAAAACAATGAAGTTCATTTTCTGTGTTTGAGAACTAAATTCATTAAAAACACAACATTTTTGCGACGAGGATAAAAACATTTTGGAACTTATGAAAATTTAATGTGAATAGAAGATTGAAATGATTTTAATTTATGAAGTGGAAATATTAGCAAATTACGCTAGAGAAAAAAGCTAACCAAGAAAATGTAAAACAGTGGATACGTATTCATAATAAATATCGGGTATCACCTATATTGTTAAAAAGATAGAAAAATGGCTGAAGCAAATGTAAAATATGTCGGCCACATAGGTCGCATTGATCCGTTCGATGAAAACATTGAGGACATAGAAACATATATAGAACGTTTCTATCAATTTGTTACTGTTAACGAGATCCCAGTAGAGAAAAAGGCACCGGCTCTATTGACTTTGGTCGGTCCTAAGATTTTCAAGCTGCTGAAGAATATTGTATCTCCACACCCACCGGCCGATCGCACATACGCGCAGCTATGTGAAGGTATGTGAAGCGTTAGTTTCACATTTCGCACCAAAAGTCAACAAGACCGCAGAACGCTTTCGGTTTCAAAACCGCAAACAACAAAGTGGTTAGAGTATACAGGATTTTCTAGCAGCTCTGAAAGATCTTAGCTTGAAATGTGAATTCGGAGCCGACTTAGAAAATAGACTAGTTGATTGTTTTGTATATGGACTGGCAGACTCAAATTTACAAAAGAAGCTGCTAGCAAAATCGGATATGGATCTGGATAAAGCTATGAAAATTGCTGTTGCCATTGAACAGGCAAATGCGGATGCCAGCGACATAATCAAAGAAGCTAAAGCGGTAAACTTTTTAAGGAAAGGTGGTACCCGTCAAAAGTCAGACAAAAGGAAAACGGATATTAACGTCCAAAAGCAGGAGAAAGCATGTTATCGGTGTAATGCTACTTTAAGGATGTGTGCTACTTTAAGGAGTATTCCTGCAATGGTTGTGGCAAACGTGGTCACATCAAGCGTGCTTGCAAAAGCAAACACAGTGAATACAAGCCCAGAAAGCGTCCAGAAGAACAGAACAAAGAAAAGCGACGCCAAAAGTCACATGTTCATCAAGTGGATCAAGACACGTCAAGCGATAGTAAATTAGGAGTGCATAGCCTTGAAATCAACTCCATTACGAATGCCGACAAAATAGTTGTACGACCACGTGTGAATAAGGTGCTTATAGACTTTGAGCTAGACACAGGGAGTGCCATAAGCCTGGTGCCGAAACATGTGTATGATGAACATTTCGGTGACTGTAAACCGAAACCCACGAAAATAGTGCTGAGAACGTTTACTGGTGAGCCCATGCAGCCTATGGGTACACTGAAGGTCAATGTTCAAATCCATGACAACCACAAGAAGGGACTACAGCTGTACGTTGTAGAGTGTGGCAGAAATGCGCTCTTTGGCCGCGATTGGCTAAGAGAGATCAAGCTCAATTGGAGCGAGATCAACGCACTGCACCTAGCAAAGAAAATTGACACACCCGGAATTGCAACACAAGCATCACAAGATTCCAGAGTGACAGCGCTGATTGATAGGCATCACGACATCTTTCAACCAGGTATCGGAAAACTTAAGGGACGGTCGGCAAAATTCGCTATAAAGGACGGAACTCAACTTATCTTTATTAAAGCCAGGAACGTCCCTTTCGCACTGCGCGAAAAGGTAGAAAAAGAGCTAAAAAGACTGGAGAATGAGGGCATTATCTCTCCAGTGGAATTTAGTGAATGGACCACGCCAATTGTTCCCGTCCTAAAACGAAACGGAGAAGTCGGAATTTGTGGCGATTTCAAATGTACCCTTAATCGGGTGATTGAGCCAGAGCATTATCCTCTCCCAATCATTGATGAGATATTTGCCTCTTTTGAGGGAGGGAAAAATTTCAGTAAGATCGATATAACACAGGCATATCTCTCTTACGAAATTCACGAAGATTACAAGAAATATGTGACCATCACCACGCTCCGTGGCCTATACCGATACAACAGGTTGATATTCGGTATAACGGATGCAACTGCAAAGTGGCAGAGAGTAATTACAAAACGCACCGGTCCGGTGTCGTATCACGTTAAAACGAGTGAAAACGGTATGTGGCGCAGACACGCAAATCAGCTAATGAACAGTGGTAACAATCTCATAACACCATCAAGATGTGAGGATATAATCGAACAAATGGAGCCAGAATACACAAAGCATGATAACACCGTTGATAAGACAGACATGCCCGCACAACCAGGGAGCGACCCTGAGAAAACGCAGCCAACAATTAATAAACATGCCACAAATCACACACCAACCTTAATGCAGCAATCGCCGAGACGATCAAGGCGACAATCTAAACCTCCGGACAGATTTGGCATTCCGATATCAGACGTCAAAAGTTGGAAATAAACGGTATAAACAGTAATAATGAACATAACATAATGACCAGAGATATTTTTCAATGACGGTCGCATACTCTAAAGCATGAATTAAAAGTAGTGGATAGTTTTATGACTCGAGTAATTAAGTAATTAATTACAAATGACTGTCATATTTGCATAATCAAAGGATTGTAGTTTTTTGTAGTTGTCTGCATGTTCTACACGTGGTTAACAATTAATAATTGTTAGGCCACTTGACTTCGCACAAGCCCGCCCCCTCTCTCTCTTTCCACAAACCCATTTTGAAATTAAATATGGAATTTATCTAAAAAAAGTGTTTAGTTATAGCAGAAATTAAGGGTACTCTAAATAAATCCGTAACGAAGAAAGTAAGTTATGTGTAAGATAAAAAATAGAGAAATTCAGTTATTATTTCTTTATCATTTTGTTCTAAATTTAATGAATATAGGTGAGCTTGCAATTAAGGAGGAAAGAAAGTGTAGTGTCTTTTGATATGGTCCCGACCCAGCATCCCTTCCACTCACACGTGTTTCCCCAGCTTTGTAATAAACATGAAAACAATGAAGTTCATTTTCTGTGTTTGAGAACTAAATCCATTAAAAACACAACACTTCAAAACTACTGTAATTTCCATTATTTACCATCAAGACAGTGAAGTGATAACGTCATACAATGGATATCCCAAATGAAGAAGTGAAAGGTGGATGGTGTCATGCAGTGTTGCCAAACCTAGATGAATCTGAAAGACATTTATGTGAAAAACTGATTACCTTTCGTAAAGAAAATGGGCGTATTACTTGCTGTGTTTGCTTCCATGTCTTCAGCAATGCTCAACAGTATGCAGATCATACATGTGATGATACCTATACTCATGCAGCACCAATACAAAACATACGTATAAAAATAGCGGATAAGTCAGATCAACCTCCTGCAAAGAAGCAAACGACACAAACTGACACACAAACTAAGACACAAACGAAGAAACAAAGAAGGATGTAATGCAACTGGGTAAAAGTGGAAGAGCTAGTCTTGGTGGAAATGCAAATCAAGAAGTGTTTGAACCTGAAAATGAATCCAGCTTGCTACTAGAAATGCCGCAGCAAGAAAATCGCATCACATCACATATGAATGATAGATCAGACAATGGAATAAAATGGTACATTGTCGCTTTAGCTTGATTCAAGACAATACCAACAAATGAATAGGGGGTGTTGGTAGAACGTATCAATAGCACTCATCTGAGCACTCAGGCTTTTAGAGCATTCATTGAAATAGATATTGATAACAATTTGTCAAATGCATTCAAGCACTGGTTCAGCAAGTTTGATGAGCATGAACTTCACGGATCTGGATGGGTCCTGGATGAGATTCTTCAGATTTAAGTTTATAAAGCTACATTAGAACCCTTGCAGGCCTCAAACTACACTGAGTTGCCAAAGAAGATAAAGAATACCGAGGGTGTTATTAACATCAAGAACAGAGTTCCTTTGGTTTATATTGGTCATCCGGTGCATGACAATGTATGTTAGCATGGAAGTATAAACCGCTTGAACATGAGCTGAATGTGGAAAATATAATATTTTCAACACCGATTCATCAAGTTCCTAAGTTTTCGTTAATGTTTTTGGTAGGGAAAGTCAACTTGTGATTCCCATCCACATGAGTCATATGGGTCAACATGAGAATGACAATGAAATCAACTTACTGCTGATCAGTGACAATGAGAAGAGACATTACTGCTTGATTAAGAATTTTAGTCGACTCATTAAGTATCGTACAAAACATCATGACAAAACCTTTTACTGCTCAATTGTCTGCATGGAATTATGCGACAATGTACCATTTTACAATGTGACATACCGGACAAGTATCAACATCACAAGGCTAAGAGTTTTGCCTATGTTGTCATCAGCGAATATAAAAGGCGTGATCCTGTGCTTTACCGTGGAGACAATGCTGTCCTCAAATTTCTGAAGTATATGTTGGATGAACGTTATCGCGTTGTGAATAGATTGAACAACCCAAAACCCATCGAAATTACTGCTGAGGATATGAAACAGTTTGCGCAAGCTATACATTGCTACATTTGCCAAGAGTTGATGGTGAAAATCAGTGAAAAATACTGTGGAGCACCCATAGTAAGTGCAACCTAAGGCATTGCTTAAGAAAGGATCAGCAAGGAAAGTACGATTCATTCATCATTCCTGTCCTGTTCCACAACCTACGAGGACATGACAATCATATTCTTATAGAGAGTATATGAAAATTCAAAAACTTAAGACTGTCAGTCATTCCCAACACTGCGGAAAAGTACATTGCAACAAATTTCCACAAATTTCTATATGTTGGATGAACGTTATGGTATTGTGAATTGATTGAACAACCCAAAAGCCCATTGAAATGACTGCTGAGGATATGAAATACTTTGCGCAATCTGAAATTCATCAACTCCTACAATTCATGTAAGCATTCTTGCAAAAATTAGTAGCCAGCTTAGCGGTTGAAGGCAAAGATAAGTTTCAGAATATGACTGTTCATGTGTGCGACAGTCAGCAGCAGGAATTACTTTTGAGGAAAGGAGTATATCTCTATGACTGTGTTCATGAACCTTCCAAGTTTGCAGAAACCAAGTTTCCCCCTCAAGAAGACTTTTACAGTCAAATGACTGAAGAAAGAAGTAGTGATGAGGACTGTGCTCATAAAAAAGTTGTGAATGTATACTGCAACAATTTTGGAGATTATCATGACCTTTACCTGAAAATAGATGTGTTGCTGCTGGCAAATGTGTTTGAAAATTTTAGAAATATTTGTATGAGCACGTATGAATTGGATCCTACTCATTACTATACACACCGGGTTTGACATGAGAGCTATGCTGAAACATGTACTAAGGTTCAATTTGAATTCATATATGACATTGGCATGTACCAAATGGTGGATCAAGGTCTGCGAGGAGGTATTTCAGTCATTACACACAGTATGCAAAAACCCAACAGCCCGTACGTTCCACACTATGATGTGACCACGTCAACAAACTACATCATGTATTTTGATGCCAACATTCTCTATGGGTGGAGTATGTCACAGATTTTGCCAGAATGTAGATGTGTATTTGTGAAAGATCCAGAATCTCTGGACTACATGAAAATGAGTGAAGATGCTGAGACAGGATATGTGTAAGAGTTAGATTTTGTATACCCGGATGAAATTCATGATCAACATAGTGAGTATCCAGTTGCTGCTGAGAAGAATCGTTCTCAGCAGCAACTGGATCGTTCGAATACAGTCAGAACCTGAAAAAACAGTTGGGATTGAAATTTAAACGGAAAAATTGATTCCTAATCTCATTGACAAGGAAAAGTATGTGATACATTATCGAAATTTACAGCAATACGTATCACTTGGATTGAAAAAGAGAAAGGTGCATCAAGCGATTATGTTCCAGCAGAGTACATGGCTAGCCAAATACAAAGGTGCCAACGCAGAGACAATATGTAGATATAAGACCAAGCTGTTTCTGTACATTTGCATTATATAACTCCGCCTCAGCCAGTTGTTCCGTGGTCATATTAGTTGTTTTCATCTGTTTATCCTCAGTTAACTGCTGTCACCCAACCATAGCATTCCGTACACCTCTCATCAGTCAAAAGACTGGATGTTGATGATGCTGATCCGTTACATAACACGCTGTTTATTTGTTGCATTACATCAAGCAACGTTGTTCATTCCTCACCATTGAAGTTGATGTAGAGGGTACAGTTTTTCTCTTCAAAGTGAGAGGCACGCACAAAGCTGACATGTATTGTACGTAATTACTTCTGACCGTTTCAATTTTGTTAAGTACTGTTTAAAGTTAATGTTGAACAGCTTCTCCAAGCTGTCATTCACTATCTTCCAGAGGGAAGCAGATAATCCAATCCATTTCCCATTTCGTTTGATTGTGATGAATCGACCAAACTGCCCATCATCAGCCTTTACGGTTAAGGTTGCACTCATACTAAAATGATTCTCCGTTTTGTATTCCATTTTTTGCTTGTTTTTTGTTCATAACAGCAAAAAGACAAAGAATACGTGCGTAAGAATGTATGATTGAATGAAAGATCGGGCGTGAATATAAAAGGTAACACAGTCTTGCTGAACACTCTGCTGAAAAAATGGTTGAAATCGGTTATGCGCTGTTGAAGTTGGCATGTGTATTGGCATGTGTACCTTATGTACCATAGAGCCGGAAGAGGATAGGGGAGGGGGTCCAGAAATGAAAAATTATTAGAATGGTCTGAAACGTAAAACTATGCCAAAATCTTATTTTCGCCCCTGGGAGGAAGGCGGGGGTTCCAGAAATGAAAAATGATCAGCATGGTCTATAAACGTAAAGCTATGCAAAAATCTGATTTTCCGGTCTAGGGTGGGGCGCGGGGTTTGGGTCAAGAAATGAAAATAATCAGCATGGTATGAAACGTAAAACTATGCAAAAATCTGATTTTCGCTCCTAGGAGGGGTGGTGGGGGGGGGGGCGTCGATCAACTTAGCAGGTTACTCAACATGTCCAATCGTGGGAACGCGGCTCTACTGATGATGTTCTGTCATTGGACCGTTGGAATGTTCAATCGTGGTAATGTCGGCAAGATCAATCGTGGGAACGTGAGATGATAGACGGTGCTATAGAGCTGTTTCCGTATACAAGCGTAGTGCTGCAGCATTCCATTATCACTGCACATGCAGCTCACAGCGATGGACGCGACAGTAAACACGGTCATCAGGCGGGGGGTGGAGGGTCGGTCGATAACAGGAGTTTTTCTCTATCATTTATACCAACAGTATCCTGAAATGTCCTTTTAACAACGGTGTCCAGAAGTCCTATCAGACTTCTAGACATGGTATCCGAAAGTCTCGCTTCGCACTGTGATACACTTAGAATTGGAGCAGCTTAAACACGCCGTACAATCCAAAATGCAATGGACTCTGCGAGCAGGTTAACGGAGTTTTGAGGAGGATGGTAACCAGCTTGTGCATTTGACCACCGTACCCTTCACATAACGGGTAGAGCACAGGATTTTCTCTGTTTGAATTACTTTACGGGTGGAAGGTCAGAGGACCACTGCATATCCTCAAAGGAGTCTGGATAGATGAAGATATGTCTGGAGAGATCAAGAACACATACAAGTATGTAGCCAAACTGCGAAATCGACTGGAAGATACGTGTCAAATTACGCGTGAAAGCTTGATGGAAGCCGAAGGGAGATACCGACGACCTTATGACAAGACAGCGAGAAACCGAAACTTCGCAGTTGGTAAAAATGTGTACCTGTTGATTACGACAGATAACAAGCTTCTCTAACAGTGGAAAGGACCGTTTGAGATAACGTGCGTTTTTAACAGATGGATTACGAGATCAGCACGGAAAGTAAGAATAAGTGTATCATGCAAACCTGCTGAAAACGCGAAAATGGCAAGGACGACAAGCATGATGCTGAATTGGAACCAGATGATAAAGAATCGGAAGTTGATGGTAAAGACGTCAACGGAGAATGCACAACAACACGTGAACGATATCTGTTGCCGAAGATGATGCCGATAAAGTGAATCATTATCGCTGAACCCAAATTCATCTACCAGACCATGCAACAGACCGAGACGATCCTTTCGAGCACGGAACGGATATTTTCACGGATTTGCCAGGTGAAACGGATTTGCACCAACATGATAAGAACCAATGACTCAAACCCGTGTCAAACCGTATCCAGTTGAGTACGCGAATTGAGGATGAAGTCGAAAAGATGTTTCAAGTTGGAATCATCGAGAAGTAGAAGTCGGATTATAATTTGCCTATTGTGATGGAACAGAGGGATAACAGACATTTTAATTCTGTAACCGAATTCGAGCCAATGAGGAATTGCGTCGACATTCTCTCAGACGTGTGTAAAGGCAATGTGTTTTAAAAAATAAAAATCGACTTCACCAGATGGTACCGGCGAATTTTAATGGATGAAGCTTTGAAGAAATACACAGCATGCTCGAAACCGAACGGGACAGCACAAGGCGAATTCTGGACAGCATTTAATGGGGTAATGTGACAATTGCTCGAAGGAGCTACAAACGTCAAAAAGTACGCTGATGTTACCGCACAACGAAGCCTGGGAACAACACTGAGCAGTACTTTGAAACCTGTATACACTTATCCGTGTCAACAAGCTTACAATTTGTCTGTCGAAGTGTTTTATCTGATACAACATGAACTTCTAGGGACACGTTGCTGGCGAGGGCATTGAAATCACTGTTACATGCATTTAGCAAGCTGGAGCAGCTTCTGACGAGTTCACCTATTCTATATGCTCCTGCCAGCCTTCAGCAAACGCATCGCATTTTGGACGGATCGGAAACGCGATGGTTTTAGTTTCGAGCTTCTTTGATGTCATTTTGCGGAGTTGACGCCATTTAAAAATTTACTTACATGTTGAGTATATCGGATATCTTACGAAACAGATATCGGATTTTCACGCTTCATAGAACATTTTGTAGAACGCACTCTATATGGCAATAGTTTAGCTTTTGGAAGTTCTTGTTTTGTTAGGTTGTGTAGCTTGTACAATTTTGTGTCAACCTTTGATGTATTTTTCAAGTAGTTAAAAGTATGTATTTTAGTAGTAACCACTAAGGGCCTCTTGTAAACGAGTTTGCAATCATTTTCAAATTTAACTTTCTAGCTCGTATGTAACTTGTAACATGCTTTTGGCTAGGTGCTTCTCCTATATAAGGAGCGCCAACAATGTCCGGTAACAGTTGATTTTTGGAAAACATAGACACCACATGTCAGGTGTGAGTCTGAGTTGTTGTGATTTAGTATAAAAATAAGATAACGACTAAAAAGATAGATGGTGTAAAGTCAGTTCCTAAGCAATAAAAAGTTGTTAAGGATACATAGTTGTACGAAAGACGATAATTGTGAATAAAACCGTTGAAAGGAAATACATGAGTACTTTATGACCAAGTGCATTTCTTCAGGAAAGCTACAGCTGAGTTGTGAGCAGGGATGGTTCAGAATAGTTGTCAGCCTTTTGTGTCACTTAGAATATTAGAAACATTAAAAGTGTTGAGAGACGAGTTTATTGCATTCTTAAATAATTTGCATATCTTTGAGTTTTATATAGTGCATTTCGGCAAGCTCGCCCCATATTAATCTTTAATTTGAATTGATCACTGATTTTAATCCATAATTACAAGTCAATGGCACCTACGCGTGGAGATCCCATAACCGTCACATCTCACTCCATGACACTTTGTCCCCCACCGCCCATATGAAAGGTTCTAAGTCAGCAGAATGTTCAATGGAATAAAACTCAAATTCATATTTTGAGCAAACGCTCGAGTGAATTTTAAGTAGGTGGTAAACGAGAGAACTGGACCAAGCATAAAGGATAGGACGAGAGATCACCCGATCCCCCCTCCCTCTCCCCTGTGGTGAAGATCTGACCTTAGACCCAGCCCCACCAAAATGTTCAGCTGGGAAATATGGATGCTGCTTTTAAACGGATCTATATAGACTTTATGTTTGCTGAACTGCCAATCTTTGAATCCGCGGCAGAACAGCTTTGTCACTCACATACTTTTTGGGAAATTGCGCAAAACAACATTAATCCAATTGAATTATGCAACAAGTTTATTCAAAAGTGTTATGAAACTGGAATAGAAGATATAGAAGACTTTAATTTTGATTCCGCATTTTACCTTATTCGTACTGATGAACGGGTCTACAGTCGCGTAGTATTTAAAGGATTGTTTTCTAGAAGGACAAAGAAAGAAGAATGTAATGCAAGTGGGTAAAGGTAGAAGAATAAGCCTTGTTGGACATGTACATCAAGAAGTGTTTGAACCTGAAAATGGATCCGACTTGCTACTGGTAATGCGACAGCAAGAAAATCGCATCACACGACATTTGAAAGATAGAATGGATTGGAATAAAATACCTTGTCATTTTAACAAAAAATGAACAGGGGGTATTGGAGGAACGTGTGGATAACACTCATCTGAGCACTCAAACTTTTAAAGCATTCAGTAAAAGAGATATTGATAATGATTTGCCAAATACATCTAAGGATTTGTTCAACAAGTTTGATGGCCATGAACGTCAAGGATCTGGATAAGATTCTTCAGACTGAAGTCCATACAGCTACCTTAGAACCCTTGCAGGACTCCAACTACACTGAGTTGCCAAAGAAGATAAAGGGCACTAAGGGTGTTATCAACATCAAGAACACAGATAACAAGTGCTTTCTATAGTCTTATTAGCCCATCTACATCCGATTCATGATCGTGCATATAGACAATGCAAGTATGAACCGTTTGAACATGAGATGAATGTGGAAGATATAATATTTCCAATGCCAATTCATCAAATTGGTAGATTTGAGAAGATCAACAATATTGCCATCAATGTTTTTGTTGGGAAAATCAAGTTGTAGTACCCATGTACATAAGTCGCATGAGGCAACACGAGAGTGACGCTGAAATGAACTTACTACTCATCAGTGACACTGCGAAAAGACATTATTGCCTGATTAAGAACTTCAGTTGACCCATGACGTATCGTACAAACCATAATTGCAAACGTTTTACTGCTTCAATTGTGTGCATTGATTTGTGTGACAAGACCTTTTGGACAAACCTCGTGAAGTTCGTGGGAATCATGGAGTATAGCGATTATTATTTCCAGAAGTTACAATTATTCGATTCAAGGGCATAACAAAACAACAGAAGGCACCCTTTGTTATTTATGCTGACTTTAAATGCTGTACAGAGAAAGAGGAGGGTGATCCTTACCAACATCACAAGGCTAATAGTTTTGCCTATGTTGTCGTCAATGAATATGAGAAGCCTAATCCTGTTCTTTACGGTGGAAACAATGCTGTTCAACAATTTCTAATGTGTATGTTATGAGAATGTAATCGCATTTTGAATCTGTTGAACAATCCAAAACCCAATGAAATGGCTGCTGAGGATATGAAACAGTTTGCTTAAGCTACTAATCCTTACATTTAGCATGAGTACATGGGAGTGGATCGTGTGCGAGATCATGATCACAATAGTGGAAAATACCGTGAAGCAGTCCATAGTGAATGCAACCTACAGTTTCGTCAAGGATCAGCGAGGAAAGCGGGATTCATTCATCATCTCTATCCTATTCCACAAGTTGAAGGTATCAGTCATTCGCAACAATGTGGAAAAGTGCATTGTGATTACCATGGACAATCTGAAATTCATCGACTCCTAACAATTCATGGGATCATCCTGGCAAAAGCTAGTGGCCAACTTAGCGGTTGAAGGCAAAGAGAAGTTTAAGAATATGACTGCCCATGTGCATGACAATCAGCAGCAAGAGCTACTTTTGAGAAAAGGAGTATATCCCTCCAAGTTTGCAGAAACCAAGCTTCCACCACAAGAAGCCTTTTACAGTCAATTGTATGAAGAAGAAATTAGTGATGAGAATTATGCTCATGCACAACGGGTCTGGAATGTATTCCACTGCAATAACTTGGGGAGTATCATGACCCCTACCTAAAAACAGATGTATTGCTGTTGGCAGATGTGTTTGAAAATTTTATAAATATGTGTCTTTTCACGTAGGAATTGGATCCTGCTCATTAATATACACCACCAGGTTTGCCATGGGACGCTATGCTAAAAGATACCAAGGTTCAATTGGAATTGATAGACAATATTGACATGTAGCAAATGGTACAGCAAGGAAACCAACGTAGAAACAATAAGAAACGTTTCAAAAAGGTGATGGCCAAGCCTACACGTTTTCAATAAAGACTGACAGTAGTGCACTGCATCAAATCGGATCTGTTGTTGAACAAACCCATTCAGATTGGGCTTACTATTTTAGATCTCAGCAAAACCCTCATGTATGATTACCACTACAATTACATGAAGAAGAAGTATCCAGAGGCAAACTTACTGTTCAGTGACACAAAAGTCTGTGCTATGATATACCGATCAGAGAGATTTGCAAAGATATGCAACAGGATATTCATCTTGTTGATACAAGCGATTATCTAAAGGATCTTTTCCTACATTCTACTGTGAACAAGAAAGTGTTGGGGGAAAATAAAAGACGAAACTGCTGGACTAGCCACTGAAGAGTTTGTGGGACAGAAATATACCGTTTGCTGTATGATGAAAGAGAAAAACATACTGCTAAGCACATTACACGCTCCTGTCAGAGGCGTATAACACACAAGAATAGTTTATTCAGGGAAGAGGAATCATATGTTGTGGGAAACATCGTTCGAAGTCATAAATGTCAATTTTTTTCAGAGAAGATTCTGAAGGTTAGCCCATCACCATTTGATGATAAGCGCTACGTATTTAATGATGGTTATACCATGTTAGCCCATTACACATTTCATGGGCATTACACAACTTATAGAGCATAAAAGGCGCCCGCCTTCAGACATAACGATCATTTTGTATCAAAATACTGAAGAGTGAATAGGTCTGCAGTGAGTGAACAACTTCCATCTACGGCAATGTCTACAAAAACGTCTGAAACAATCTGGGAGGTTATATTCTACCTATATAGCAAAGCTTGAAACAATACCTACAGAACATATAAGGCAATGCCCATGAATAAATCTGAGATGAAGTCACTACCACTACAACAGCTTCAAAGGCAATCACAGTTCAGAAATATAAAAAGAGATGAATTACCAGCTAGCCTGCCTCCGTGTAAAAAGCGAAAAATGGAGTTTGAGGCAGAGCCTGAGCATGAAGCTGCCACCACTGACAAAAGCAATGAAGAAAAAGATGAGTTTAGACGTTATGATAGCCATTAATGGAGAAACATAGAATAAATTGGTGAAATATCAACAGCAAGTGATAGTTAACATTCGTGGACATATCACGGATCATGCATCTGGGAGGTTATAGTCTACCAAGAAGGGAATTTTGTTGCCATTGAAAGGTTTGCAAATGCTGCAGAAGCAACTGACGTCAGGGATCTCGTGCTTCAGCAGACTGATGTGTATAAATTTTGTGTCAGTCAGAAGAACTCGGTAGAACTCATTTATCAACATGAATTCAAACGTGAAACAATCTCTAGATCACTTGGGTGAACTGACCATCTGCTATTCTGGAACTTACATTATCTTATCTCCTGAAGATCAAGCCTTAGTGAAAGATTATTTTGAATCTTTACCAATACTAGGATTTCATCTACAAGTCTAAGAAGATCTTAGTGTGAAAATCATTGAACGAGATGGTGAACGTTGTATGCAGTTTCAACAGTTTGACTAGCTTACCGAATTCTATGATTTCATCACCCTCAGTGCAGAACACTGGAGCCAATTTTTGAGGCTTGGTAAGAACTTGAAATTAGCTTTGAACCAAATGGACATGTACAATCGATACGTTGTTCAAAGAAAATTGAGTTTACGCCTATTATGTGGGCTATGATAAAGACTATAAAAATGGACTGACATTATCAAACTATGCTGAAGTGAAAGGGAATGGATTGGATCAATGTTAAGTCAATTTTCATAGCATTTACAAATGGTAGATAACATTTATGACACTTATATCTATTTATGTTGTTGTGAGTAAGCTAATATGTTACATGTATTAACATGTATTTGGAATATTTTTGTTTTAATTCACAATAAATGTAAATTGACTGACATTATCAAACCATGTTGATGTTAAAGTGAATGGATTGGACCAATGTTAAGTCAATTTTTATAACATTTACAAATGGGTGGATAACACTTTTATCGATTTATGTTGTGAGTAAGCTAATATGTTACATGTATTAATATGTATTTGGAATATTTTTGTTTTTATTCTCAATAAATATAAATATTTTAATTTGGTGTTTATGATAATTATTGTTTTGTTGTACATTTATAGTTTGACAATAAGTGTAAATATTTGTGATGTTCAATAAAAAAAAAAACACATATGATGCGTTTCAAGTTTTTATTTTTTCCTCACACAACACTTGACTATAAGTGAATTCACAGCTGTTGCGAAGTAAAACTGACTGTTTATTTTCGTAAAATAGTCTTTTACCAGTAAAAGCGTAAATAGCAATCTGAACTTTTTAGACATGCCGACTTTGTCGGGCTGGTCTTATCACATCAGTCGAGGGGCATCCCTCGTCTGTATGTAAGTATGTACGTATGTAAACTTTTACTTAAAATGCTTCCTCTCCTTCAGTTTTGATCGGATTCTTTTCAAATTTTGTGCATATGTTCTCTAGATAGGTCTCTCTCAGAAAATTTCTTCTTTTTTGGCAAAAATTGGCCAAATGGAGGCATATAAAATTTTTAGGTTGCCAATTTTCAAAATGCTTCTTCTACCACAATTTTGATAAGATTTTCTTTAAATTTTGTGTGGATATTTTCTAGGTTGACCTCTCTTATAAAATTTTTTTTTCGGCGATTCCCTAAATGGGATGGGGGGGGGGGCGGTGGACATTTTTTAATTTCTTGGCTTCCAATTTTTAATATGCTTTTGGCGATCCGCTAAAAATTGACCAAATAGGGAAGGGGGGCAGTTTTTAATTTATAGGCTTCCAGGTTTTAAAAAGCTTTCTTTTCAGTTTTATTCGATTGTTCTCTAGGTAGGCATCTCTGGAAATACTACAGTTTTAGGCGATCCGCCAAAATTTGGTTAAATACGGGGCATTTTTTAATTTCCTGATGCTTTTCAAAATACTTCATCTCCCACAACTTGGATCGGCCAAAACGCCCCAAAGCAAAATATGTCGTAATGAAACCCCGGACAAAACGTCCCCAGTTATAAGGTATGCGGCCATAAGGTACCTGGTCATAAGGTCCCCAAATGAATTTAGGGTCAATACCTCCCCATAGCAAAAACGTGTAATCTAAATTAACGCTTTATTAAGCTTTACCCCGGCCATAAGGTCTCGAAATGAATTTAGAGCCAAAACGTCCCAAGAGCTAAAACGTATGATAACCTAAATTAACTCTTTATTAAGCTTTACCCCAGCCATAAGGTGCCTGGTCATAGTGTTTCCGGTCACAAAGCACAGGACCATGTTTCTGGCCATGTGATCCGCTGCTATAAGGTCCCCAAATGAATTTAGGGCCAAAACGTCCCCACAACATTAAACGTATGATAACCTAAATTTAAACGCTTTATTAAGTCTTACACCAGCCATAATGTCCCCGATCATAAGGTCTCCAAATGAATTTAGGGCCAAGCCCCTCCCCCCCCCGAAAGGTAAAAAAGGCATGATAACCTAGATTAACTCTTTGTTAAGCTTTACCCCGGCTATCAGGTCCTCGGCGATAAAGAACCTGGCCATAATGTCCCAGAACCGGGATATAAGGTCCCCACATGACTTTTGAATCAAAACACCCCAAAAGAAAAAATGGTCTCAGTAAGGTCCCTGGACGTAAGGTCCCCGGTCATGAAGTCCCCGGCCATACTGTCCACAAATTTAGGGCCAAAACGTTAAGAAAGCTAAAAATCGTAAAGTAACCTGAATTAACGCTCTTTTCCCAAGCTATAACGTTCCCAAATAAATTTTGGGCCAAGACGCCCCCAAAGCAAAATTTGTCGTGGAATCCAGAACAACACGTCCTCGGCCATGAAGTCCCCAGCAAAAAGTACCCGGCCGTAAGGTCCTCGGTCATAAGGTCCTCAAATGAATTTAAGGCCACAACGTCCCCAAAGCAAAAAAAAAAAAAAGCATGGCCTAAATTCACGCTTATTAAGCTTTACACAGGCCATATATCCCCTGCCATTAAGTCATAAAATGAATTTAGGGCCAAAACCTCCCAAAAGCCAAAAAAAAACTAATTGTAACCTAAATTAATGTTTTATTAAGCTTTACCTCGGCCATAAGGTTCCCGGCCATAAAGCATCCGGCCATAAGGTCTCCAAATGAATTTAGGGCCAAAACGTGCCCAAAGCGAAGAATTTTGATAACATAAATGAAAGCTTTATTAAGCTTTACAATGTTTTTTGCATGCTTTAAAGGCAAAATTCAATTAGAAATGGTTAAATAATGCCAAATATTACGCTGGACTTCGCAATTGTGCGATGTTTTGTCTGCACCGCTTCACATATAACCGGTTGTCGTAGGGAACTGCAACCTTGCACAGTGAATATATATGCATTGTAGATACGCATCGTCGTTTTAGTTTTAAAATGAGTGAAACGGTGATTAGGGGAATTTAGGACCGAGATAACTCGTCCAATATAGAAGGTGTTCACTATTGGGAGGTGTTCAGTAATGGAGGTTTTACTGTATATAATTTACCTCACACGGGGCTCCTGTCTCACTGAGACTTTGGTTTCGGGTCATTTAAAAAACTTTTCGTAACCAGTTTTTCCTTTTTAATCGGATTACCTTATAATTTTACATAAATGTTCACCAGCCTTTTTCTCTTGGAAAGCTAGGTTTTTTTAGGGGGGGGATTTCAAAACGCTTCTGCTCCTACGATCCAAAGAGGCGAAAATTAGTTCAAGATCGTTCTGTCCGTAACCGTTTTCGAGACAGTGGTCAAATTCCGGTTTTTGACCTTGACCATGACTGAGGAGATCGAGATCTCAAGGGTACCTCTTACGTAATTTCTTATAGGCCCAAAGGGTTGAATTTAAGCTCAAAATCGCTCTATATTTAACCTTTTCGGGATATTGGTCAACTTCCGGTTTTGTATACATTGGTCATGACGGAGGAGGTCAAGGTCACCGAGGTACCTCTTACATATCGTCTTTTAAGCCCAAAGATTCCAAAGTAAGCTCACAATCGCTCTTTCTGTAACCGTTTTCGAGATAATGGTCAACTTCCGGTTTGTAACACTTACCATGACCTTAGAGGTCAAGGTCACCGGAGTACGTGTTACGAAACGACTTTCAGACACAAAGGGTCGTCAATAAGCTCAAAATCGCTTTCTGTCTAACAATTTGGAGATAATGGTCAACATCCGGTTTTTGACATTGACCATGACCGAAGAGGTGGATCACCAAGGTACCTCTTAAATAACGTCTTTTAGGCCCAATAAAGGTCGAAAATAAGCTCGAATTCAATCTATCTCTAACCGTTTTTAAGATGATGGCAGTAGGTAGAAAAGGTTGGTTCTGCCCCACTTTGTGACGTCATACTGTCTGGAAATGACGTCATCATGTCTGGAGCGGATTTCTGGCCCACTTTATGACGTCATACTGTCTGGAAGTGACGTCATCATGTCTGGAGCGGATTTCTGCGCCACTTTGTGACGTCATACTGTCTGGAAGTGACGTCATAGCGTCTGGACCGGAAGTGTTGTCTGGACCGGAAGTCATGATAAGCGTTAGGATAGGCGCGGCCATGCATGAGGTCATAATGAGGTCATAATGAGGTCATAATGAGGTCATACTCTTTGGAGCGAAAGTCTGGAGCGAAAGTTGCTTGATAGTGTTGGCCGAGTCAATCATCATGAAGCCAACGCACTCCACCTGTCAATCAGTGTAACCATGGCAACAGACCCTAAAAAGCCATGACCCCCCCCCCTCGAAATTGTGATTTTTGCATATTTATCCGTTTCAGACGATTCTGAACATTTTTCATTTTTTGGGTCGACCCGCCCCCCCCCCTCGAAATTGTGATTTTTGCATATTTATCCGTTTCAGACGATTCTGAACATTTTTCATTTTTTGGGTCGACCACCCCCCCCCCCTCGAAATTGTGATTTTTGCATATTTATCCGTTTCAGACGATTCTGAACATTTTTCATTTTTTGGGTCGACCCCCCCCCTCGAAATTGTGATTTTTGCATATTTATCCGTTTCAGACGATTCTGAACATTTTTCATTTTTTGGGTCGACCACCCCCCCCCTCGAAATTGTGATTTTTGCATATTTATCCGTTTCAGACGATTCTGAACATTTTTCATTTTTTGGGTCGACCACCCCCCCCCCACCCCTCCCCTAGGCGAGCAACATTCTGTCAAGTCAGCTTCAGTTCCATCAGAGGGGTATATAAGGAATGAGCATACAGCAGTGACAGTCATTTCGGTAAGTGGAGCAAGAGTTACACACTACAATTGGATCACATCAGATCCAGGGATGGCATTCAGTGACAACTATTTCGGTAAGTGTTTATTGAAACTTTAGAAATAAAAAGTGAACTTTGCAAACAAACTTTGTAAACAAACTTTGTAAACAAACTTTAGTTATTTGCATGATTGAAACTTTGTAAACAAACTGTGTAAACAAACTTTTTAAACAAACTTTGTAAACAAACTTTGTTAACAAACTTTGTAAACAAACTGTGTAAACAAACTTTATAAACAAACTTTATAAACAAAATTTGTAAACAAACTTTGTAAACAAACTTTATAAACAAAATTTGTAAACAAACTTTATAAACAAAATTTGTAAGCAAACTTTGTAAAAAAACTTGACTTATTAACATAATTGAAAATTTGTAAAAAAACTTTGTAAACAAAATTTGTAAACAAACTTTGTAAACAAACTTTGGTTATTTGCTTAATTGAAACTTTGTAAAACAATACCTTTCATTATACTTGGTCGATTTATATGAAAATTTCACCATTTGATTCAGTTTTATGTAAAGTTTTAACATGATCATAGGCTATTTGCGCAGCTAGCTGTATGCATTTTTACCGCCATTTTAACTTAAAATTGTGATAACTTTCGTTATAACTTTCGTTATAGTTGACTGAAAATTTCACCATTACAGTGCTTCTTCGCGGATGAATACCATTTGGCAGACCATTTAACTTCACCGCTAGATGTCTCTGCTGTGCAGCAGTACAACTGTAAGTGAGATATTCATATACACAAGTAAAATTCTGCTGAGTCAGCAATTTTGAACAATTTTTGAAACAAGTTACACACCATATTTTGATTACATGGAAGTAGCATAAAAGCATGAGTGAAACATGTCAACTAGTCAACTAGTGATACATTCTGCTGAGTTAACACACCATTGAAGTGGTATAAAAGGAAGAGTGAAACGTATATTTTACTTCATTTCAGTTCTAGCAGTTGAAGAAACAACAACGATGGCAACAGTCTACTGTCATGATTGTGATGTGACATTTCCATCTCTGGAAGTGTTCGTGACACATAGATGTAAACCAGCTAGGTTGAAACGTGCTCGTGAAGAGCTTGTTGAGCAGATTGAAGTCAAGAGACGAAAGACCTTACAAGATGATGTTGAAAGACCTGATCCAGTCCTCTGCGGTGAATGTATTAAAATATTTCCATCTTTGGATGCGTTTGAGACGCATGCATGTGTTGAGATGGAAAATGTGTCTCATGAAGAACAAAGAAAGAAAGAGACAGGACAAGTAGGCAGAGGTAGAAGAGTGAGTCTTGGTGAAAACGCACAGGAAAGACGGTTTGAGCCTGAAGATGGATCGGATTTGCTACTCGAAATGCGACAACAAGAGAACCGGATTAAGAGACATTTGTTCGAAACGTTAAACCGTGGCATGAAATGGTACATTGTGGTACATGCACGCTTCAAGAAAATGACACCAAATGTTGAAGGCGTGATGGTAGAACAAGTGGATAATGCCTTCATCAGTAGTCCGACATATGCAGCATACAATCCAGCAGATATTGAGAAGGACTTGCCAGAAGCCTATAAAGAATTGTTTACCAGGTTTGATGAACATGAGCGACAAGGTTCTGGTTGGGTGTTGGATAACATATTATTCATTGAAGTGCATACAGCTACGTCAGCGCCACTGGAAGCGAGCAGTTTTATCCCACTACCGAAGAAAGTAAAGAGTACAAAAGGTGTGTTAAACATTCAGAATAAAGACAACAAGTGCTTCTTATGGTCTGTATTGGCTCACCTTCACCCTTCATCAAGCAATAACCTACAGCGTGTGCATCAATACAAAGCATTTGAGAACGAATTGAAGGTGGAAGGCATGGCATTTCCAACACCGATTACAGACATTCCAAAGTTTGAAAAGGAGAATGATGTATCCATTAACGTGTTTGGATATGAACATGATGTCGTTGTTCCCATACAACTCAGTCGAAACACCAGCGCCAACAGCGCCAACAGCGCCAGAGAAATCAACTTACTTTTGATTAGCAATGACAAGACAAGACATTACTGCCTCATCAAGAATTTCAGCAGACTGATGGCTTATCGAACAAAGCGTCAGAATGCAATATTTTATTGTTTCAACTGTCTTCACGGGTTTAGGCGACAAGATCTGTTAGACAAGCATCGTGAAGTGTGTGGCAAGCATGGCGCACAACGTTTATCATTCCCCAAGGAACCCTTCATCAAGTTCAAGAATGTAGCCAAACAACAGCGAGCGCCGTTTGTCATTTATGCAGACTTTGAATGTTTCACGAAAAAACATGAAGGAGACAAGTATCAGCATCATCGTCCAAACAGCTTCGCCTATGTGGTTGTCAGCCAGTATGATACACGTGCTCCAGTCGTGTATCGAGGAGATAATGCTGTGAAAGTCTTTTTAGACCATATGGTGAATGAGCGTGATCGTATTGTGCATGGTTTACAACAGAAAAAGAAAATGGTCATGACTCATGAAGATGAAGAGCATTATAAGAACGCCACAGATTGTTACATTTGTCATGAGCCTCTAGGAGCAGATCATGTGAGAGATCATGACCATATCAATGGCAAATACCGTGGAGCTGCACATAGTCAATGCAATTTGCAATTTCGACTTAGAAAAGATCAGCAAGGAGATAAAGATTCTTTCATCATTCCTGTGTTTTTCCACAATTTACGAGGCTATGACAGTCATTTGATCATGGAAGAAATTGGAAAGTTCAAAAACGAAAGGATTACAGTCATTCCCAACACCGTTGAGAAATATATTGCATTCACCATGAGCAATCTGAAATTTACAGACAGTTATCAGTTCATGAGTACTTCTCTACAGAAGCTGGTCTCCAACCTGGCGGCAGAAGGGAAAGAGAACTTTTATCACATGACGTCACACATTCACGATAGTGACCAACAAGAGTTACTGTTGAGAAAGGGAGTGTACCCCTATGATTACGTGGATGAGCCATCCAAGTTTGCTGAAACACAACTGCCGTCCAAGGACAAGTTTTACAGTCTGCTCAGTGAAGAAGACATTAGCGATGAGGATTATGCGCATGCGCAGAAGGTGTGGGAGACATTCCACTGTACTACATTTGGTGAATACCATGACTTGTACCTGAAATCAGATGTGTTGCTGCTGGCTGACGTGTTTGAAAACTTTCGTCACGTATGTCTCAACACGTATGAATTAGATCCTGCTCACTACTATACAGCGCCAGGACTTTCGTGGGATGCCATGTTGAAAGCGACAAAGGTGAAACTGGAATTGATTAACGACATTGACATGTACCAAATGGTTGAACAAGGTCTACGGGGAGGAATATCTGTCATCACACACAAGTATGCGAAAGCAAATAACCCCTACGTAGCAGATTACGATCCCAGGAAACCGACCAACTACTTGACTTACCTGGATGCAAACAACTTGTATGGCTGGGCCATGTCGCAAAGCATGCCGGAAAGTGGATTTATGTGGGTGAGCGAGCCAGAATCCATTGACTTTATGGATGTGGATGAAGATGACGAGATTGGATACATTTTAGAAGTGGGTTTGGAATACCTATATTCAATTCATGATCGTCATAATCACTACCCAGTGGCTCCAGAACGGAAATGTGTGAAAGTGGGAGAATTGTCAAAACATAGTCAGAAGCTGCGGAAAAATCTAAACATGAAAGGCAAACCTAGTGAAAAGCTCATTCCCAACCTGTGTGACAAGAAGAAATATGTGCTTCATTATAGAAATTTACAGCAATATGTCTCACTGGGATTGAAAGTCACGAAGGTGCATCGTGCCATCATGTTTGCACAGAGCAAATGGTTGGCAAAATACATCTCCTTGAACACGGAAAAGAGAAAGTTGGCCAAGAACCCGTTTGAGAAAGACTTCTTCAAATTGATGAACAACTCGGTGTTTGGCAAAACCATGGAAAATGTAAGAAAGCGAATCAATGTGGAACTTGTTCACCAGGAAAAGCGGTTCAAGAAACTTGTGGCCAAACCGTCCTTCCACAAATTTAGAATTTTCAACGAAGATTTGACCGCGGTACATTTGCGCAAAGTGGATCTGCTTCTGGATAAACCCATTCAAGTTGGTTTCGCCATTCTCGACTCAGCAAGGTGCTCATGTTCCACTTTCATTACAACTACATCATGACCAAGTATCCCGACGCCAAGCTGTTGTTCAGCGACACCGACAGTCTATGTTATGACATAGAAACGGAAGATATCTACAAAGACATGCAGGAAGATGCCGACTTGTTCGACACAAGTGACTATCCGCCAGATCATTTCCTGCATTCCAACGTGAACAAGAAAGTGCTTGGGAAAATGAAAGATGAGACGGCGGGCATTCCCATTGAAGAGTTTGTTGGACTTCGGCCGAAAATGTATAGTATGATGTATGGTGGGAAAGAAAAACGTACGGCTAAAGGCATCACTCGCGCGTGTCAAAGACGGATGAAACATCAGCAGTATAGAGACAGTTTGTTCAACCAAACGCAAACGATGACTACAGGACACATCATACGAAGTCATGACCACCAGATTTTCTCGGAGAAGTTGAGGAAAGTGGCTCTCTCTACCTTTGATGATAAGCGATATGTGATGAGTGATGGCTATTCCACTTTGGCGCATGGGCATTACAGTATATAAGGGGGAGACACTTCAACTTTAGAGTCAGTTGAGGTGTGAACACTGAAGCGTCAACATGAAAAGATCTGCAACAACGGATATGGATACTCTTGCTGATACAGTGAAAGACATGAATGTGAAACATCCTGATACTACCATCAAGAAATTAAAAGTGGAGATAGCACCAACACCACAGTCGTGGGATGGAATGCTTTCTCTAGGCAATGGAAAGTATATCAAGATTATGAAACAAAGTAATGAAGGTGTGATAAACATTCGCAAATACCTCAGAGATGAGGGGACTGGAAAAAACCGTCCAACGAAAAAGGGAATTTTGCTAACAATACCTGAATGGAAAATGCTGAAGAAGCAGGTGAAAGAAGTGGATAAAAGGCTTCGCAGACAAGACGACAAGTCATAACAAGGTAACAATCATGAATGCACTCATGTTGGACGATGGTGTTTACCTTAAAGTTAATGAGAGGAATGAAGTGATGATGGGTTCTCGGAGATGTTCTGCTTATCGGTTTAAACCTGAAGTGTGGAAAGACTTTAAAAACATACCGCTTGAAGCTGGGTTTAAACGCAGACTTGAAAATAAACTGGAAGTGACGGTGGCTGAATATGATTCTAACATACGTGTGACATTCTGTAGAAATCTTTTACAGGATTATCCAAAGGATTATAAGGGAGTTGTGCCAGACACACCCTATGCACAGTTGATCTTCTTTGATATCAAGAACTGGCGCGCAATCTTACGATTCCTAGAAGCGATACAACATCCGCTGTTCGACATCATCCGAGTATAAAATACATGGACGAGATGGAAGACTATGTGTTGGATTATGAACCCATAACATATGGATTCTCATACATGAGAAACTTATGTGATGATATTGTGCTACGACATTTTGGACAGTATCTCGTCCTATCGCTTGATGACCAATCCGTGTTGAAGGATCATCTAGACAAGTTGAGAATACCTGGCTTTCTCCTAGTAGTCTCAAATGAATTAGAAGTGCGTGTGACTGAGAACGGTCTAGACGTGTTTGTACAATTTCGCCAACATGACGAGCTTACAGAAAACTACGACATCATCACCCTCAGCACAGTGGAATGGAACGCGCTGTTGCAAGCATTGGATTGGAAAGAACCTGACGCTTGAATTCAAAGAGGAAGGAATACAACTTATGCGGGGTACCAAATCCATTGAGCTGACACAACATATATGGACATGGATACGTGTGATGGACATAAATGAAGAAGGATATGAACTGAAACTGTCTGAAAAGTTTGTAAATAGTGTAAACAGAATTTGTAGTTAAGAATTTGTAAATAGTGTAAATAGCGTTTGTAGTTAAGAGTTTGTAAATAGTGTTTGTAAACTTTGTAAATAGAACACAATAAACAAGACAGTTGTTTGAAACTTGGTTTGTTTTATTTAACAACAACAACTTAACTAATATAACAACAACAACTTAACTAATATAACAACAACAACAACAACATTAATAAAACAATGGTTTATAAAGTCTATATACAAAATCCTTTACAATAAAATCGCCATCCTTTCTTTTTAATATATTCACAATATCAAACATACTCTGACCTCGAGCTCTATGTAATATATAATATACACAATAAAAACCACATGACGATGATATTGGCGTTTGTAATGAGATAGAATTATACATATAGTCATTTCTTAAAAAAACATGTCTAAACGATCATCGAGAGGGAACAGTCCATAAGAGTCAAATATTCCACAGGGTCTTTATCATAATACACTGCCACCCAATGTTCTCCTGGTTCATCTTGATCGTCTGTGTTGATCACATAGGCGCCGCGTTGTAAAGATGGTAACTGGTCCATGGCACGCCTTGAAACAAGTCTTTGGTCATGACATCATGACTCAATATGGCATCAATCTGCTTCGTGTTCATGACTGGTAGTCGAATTGAATGCTGCGATTTGCACTGATCTCAATAATGTTGTCAAATTCAGCATAGACAATGACATTGATGGTAGGTTGCAAAGCCGTAGCAAAGTTCATTTCTAGCCGCAAATTCCCATGCTTGATCAGGGAAATGATCAGGGAAATGATCATCGCCATCATAATCCGGTGTTAAGTCAAACGAAAATAAAGCATAACCTCTAGGCCAATCTTCCCGTTTTATAATGGAACTTTTCTCACCATTCAACCGATCAAACGATTTGTAAAGCGTTTCAAAAGCGTTCAGGTATTTGTTCTGTGTAATGTCAAGCTTGAGAGGTTTGGATAGAACTGGTTCACCATCCGTGTACAGTTGCATATAGTCCAGATCAAAATGTTTGAAATCATATGGATTCCTCAATACTGATCCACCAAAAGCTTCATTATGAACCAGACCAATAACAATACGATTTGGTAATTGACCCAAAAAGATGTTATCTTTCACAAAAGACTGAAATCCTGCTGGAATAGCCAAGACTTTACATTCTTTTCTAGTGATGATGATCTTGGCAGGACTTTTCATCAATGCATCTGTATGTCCTAACTGAATACCTGGACTCACCCTCACTTTGCGAATGGTTAAAAATGCCTCTTTCACTTCTACCTTATAGGTATTATTTGCAGCCATCAATACATAGTCATCTTTTTGTCTATGGAAACGCAATTTCAAACTGATGCCATTGGGAAGATAACGATCCTGCTCAAACAAATCTATCCTTAAACCACCTGCGAGCATAACATCACGGCTAAGACGAGTATGCAAATAACGATGATGTAAACCATTGTTTCCTTGCTCAGCCAAGTCACCACCGTCAGCATTGACATGAAACCCGGATACATATTGTTCATGATTAGGTCTTTTCACCTCATGACTATTCATTGACCCAGCAGTATCCTTGTACATGAGACGCATAGAGCGCTCAGAATGTAGACTTTCTTCCGAATCATGGATGAGATGAGAGATAATGCTGGTATAACCATGAGTATTGTTGCTATGCGAAACCAAACGATCATTCAGAAACAATTCAATATTAGACCATAACCCATTAAACACATCATTTATGCAAGAGACATTATCATCTGCGCCACACGCTGTTCCATCAGCCTTTAGAATGCGACATACAATATGAAGTTTGCTGTTCTTTAAATCTAGATATTCTTCTGTACTCGCAGGAATGTAGAATTCTATTGGAGCGCCTTCTCTAATACTTGTAAGTGGTTGATAGTCAACATTATAACTTTTCTCTACAGCAGTTTGCGTTGGTGGTACGTGAAACCATTCCAATGGAGAAAGACTACATTCACACGAATGATTATGAATGAGAGACATTTTTTTTTCTTTAAAAAATATCTTTGCGATATTTTGATGTTATCCGTCTGGCTGTTTTTCGTCTTCTGGCACGTTTCGTTGGTTGCACACGCTTTTGTTCTCCAAACACACGTTCTGCTACTCGGCCCGTCACATCTTTCGCGACATTCTTTGCAGCCTTCTTAAGATGTGGCGCAACGATCTTAGCCCCAGCCTTAAGTAATGGAATAGCTTTGCGAGCAAATGATCCCAGTATTGAACCAATACCATCGCCATATTGGATTCGCGCTCCTTTGAATCCTGGTAATTCCCCGCCCACTTGACGAAGAAAATGGTTGCGATATGCAGACGGATCGTGTGTATAAGCTTTCATATTGCTTTTGGTCGAAAATGAAGTTTACAGATCACCTTTCCAGTTTGAAATGGAACATTATGGCCTGTGTCGTCCTTAATATTCATTTCTATCACGTCAAATTTGGACATGTTTACAGGAACATAATGTGGTTCGCCATACGTTTTCATGATAATATCTCCATCAAGACCTTGTATGCCAACAGAACGTAGTAACGGAACATAATAATCACCAACAACTTGTGGTTCACAAATGCTACAATACACATACAGTGTATAAAACCCCTGTTTCACATCCGCTTTATGGTCAGCTGTACATGTTTCAGTATACCATTGATCTGGGATAAATCCTAAAATCTCAGCTAATCCAGCGGAAAAGGACACTTCAAAGCCATAATTTAGAAATAGAAAAACACGTCGTCTAATCTTATCATACTTTATCCGAATAGCTTCTTTAAGTTCATCTTTCATAGAATTAGTCGCTTCTTCATTCACTGCCTGACATATTTCTTGTATGGATCTATAGTAGCCATAAGGAATATTAATAGTCTCAAGTGTCTCTGTCAGTGGTTGTTGTCGATACTGAATAGAATAGTCCATGTCATGTCTCATCGTTGTCCATGTATGTGGATATTGAATTTCAGCTAAAGCCACTTCATATTTTCCATTCAGATAGATGGTTCGAGGCATATGAATTTGATAATTTGAAGCCTTGTTGTTGGGATAATAGGTCATACTCGCATTGCTAGGCAAAGTGATGTAAAAGCTTGTCGACTCCATGATGGGAACTAAATGGTATAGGTGCGTTGACGTTGTCTATATACTTCACGATAGCGCGCGCCATTCGACCAAGTATGTAAATGATCTTTCACATCATGATGATGATCTACATGATCTATGACTTCTCCTTCACAACACGCGCTTGTACATCTTATTTTTACAGGAATAGTTGTGTCTTGGCAACAACATAACTCTTTCAGCCATGTTAAAAATTTTCCCATCCTTCAGGAAACTGTCTTTGTTGACGTTGTTTCATTTCTGTTGTAATGTCGTCACGAGTGGTCTTTTTACTAAACATTGTTTTTGGAATATTCGCATCTACAATTTCCTGGATAAACGGATGCCAGCCATGTGGTTTGACTCGTTCTTTTCTTCTTGTCGCCACCAATGCTTCTTTCATCAAATCAACCATGTTGGAATTTGCGATAATATCGCCCGTTTTCAACACAAGTTCATTCTTCTCTGTCCATTTAACACCATATTTCTTCAGTTCTGCTAAAAGTTGTGTTACTTTTCCATGATAGATAGGTTGAAAATGACTTAAAAATAACTTTTCTGGCTTTTCAGGTGGTGATGATGAGGGCTTTTGCTGCCTAGACTGACTTGTTCGTAAATGACGACCAAGAAATTGAGACATTTCTATAGCCTTTTCACGTGTTCGTTTCCCACGTAAAAGTTTATTCACTTTCGTTTTGATTTCACCTTTTCATCTTTTCCCTTCTTTTCTAGCAACATTTTATATTCATATTCAGGAATGAGGACCATTTTCATCGTATGTTTCATTTTAGCAGTAGTTTGGCTAACAAGGGCAATGCCAATCTAGCAATAACTCCAATGAATCCTCCTTTCTGATTAATCAACTTCTTTTTTCGTCGAAGGGATATCTTCTTATCTGCTAGAGTACGTAGCGTATGACGTTCACGTTTAAATTCCTTAAACCGTTTTGAGCTTAAGGGTAAATGTCCTTGCAATATATTCAAACAAATTTCAAACAAGCTTGTTAATTCCTCCTTTGTAGCTTGCTGTAGCAAGGATTTACGTCGTTTAGGCCCACTGCGTGCAAGCAAATGAAGAAACGGCTGGTTCGCTCGAATACGTTTAGACATATTGACTGCGAATGGTCAAATGAGTTGGTTCTTGTTCATACACTGCTTTATCAATATAGACATAATGTGTATCTTTTGGTAAAATGCCTGTACGAATACGTAGTTGATCATTTGTCTTTGGTTTTAAATCAATGAATAAATAACCATGAGGCTTGCTAGTAGCATCTTGATAGGCTTCTATGAGAAATTGAGATCTTCCAGGATACATTTGCCGCGCCAATGTACTAATTTGTTGACTGTCTCTCGGATTTTTAAACAGAATGATATAATGTGTATTCAAACTAATATTTCGCATCTCTTTCCCATGATGGAATAAATTATGCACAATAAAAATAATGCTTAGATTTTGATGACTGCTGCTAACACTAAAGAGACGTGTCATACGCTCATCACTATGACATTTGGTCATTAAGTCATCAATGATAAGTAAGTTTGGTTTCTTCGGGTTAAAACGCTCTTCAATGTCATCTGGAATGCCTTGGTAAAATTCCACGCCTTTCATTCCCTTGTACAAAGGCTGATCTGCTGCATAGAGCCATAAAATGTTTTTCGGAGAGGGTTGAATCAACTTTTGTTCTAGAATTTCCTTCACCAGAGACGTTTTGCCACTGCCTGTAGGTCCAGAGACCAAACATGTAAATGGATGCTTCATTGTTGAATGTCTGTTTCTTTCACCCAACTGTTAAACTTGTTTGGCCAACCTAACCACTTGACAAATAATTCTTTCACACCTCCTCGTCTTTTACGTGTTTTCAAGACTTTTTCAATTCTATAAATAGATTCAATATCTTTGGTCACTTTCTGCAGTTCTTCTTCATAGAAATGGCCATCAATATCTTCGTCTAAAAAGTCTTTCACACGATACAAATGTATTCCTTGCTTCTTACAACGATGTGTGACAATGAAGACTTCTTGCGTCCATTTGATGTGATAATCGCGTTGAAACACGTATTTAATGTGAGAAATGCGAACATGATCGCCAATGTTAAATTTGTACTTCTTCTTCTTCGGTTTCAATTTCAGTTTGTCGACATACATATACTTCCACACTTTTGATTCATTGTCTTTACGAATCTCGGCTGGAGCATATTTATTAGGAAGAGAACCATGAGGTCTATGGTTGTAATTGTACACCAAGTCTGGAAGAATGTCTAAGTAACGGTAAGTTTGATTATGTAGAAAATACCGATACATCATTCCCTTCAGAGTACGAATGACTCTTTCAGCAAAGTTGGCTTTGGTTTCATTCTTTGTGGTATAAGCATGAATGCCTTCTTTCTTCAAAAATGCTTTAACCCATCTGTTTTTAAATTCTGTTCCTTTATCAGACCTCAGAGTTCGCGGTCTTCGTCGTGTGTCATGAAAAATCTTTTGGAAAGCTTGTATGACGCTGGTATGTGATTTATTAGGTATTGGCTGTACCCAGACATATTTGGAAAACACATCAATGACAATGAGTAAAAAGCGTATGTCATCATTATAGGGAGCTATGTTTCCCATATCAGCTAAATCAATATCCCACATATCATCAATACCACGTGTAATGACACGTTGTCTTTTGAACCTGTATTTTACAGGTTGGAGTAAACTGAAAGCATCTTGATCCTGTAGCCATTTCTTCACTTGTGAATGTGTGACTGGTTGATTATGTTTTCGTAAGATGTGATACAGTTTGTAAGGACCAGCAAATGCTCCAGGCTGTCCAGGTTTGAAGTAAATATTGGTCAAGTAGTCTTTCCACGTCGACATAGTCACACCGAATGAAAACCACCTTCTCAACAGAACAGCTTTTATTTTATAACTCAACAGAACAGCTTTTATTTTATAACTCAACCAACATCACTTAACTAACATAGTAACTTAACTAACATGTATTTATAACTAACATGTATTTATAACTAACATATATTTACAGATCAAGTATAGATACAATGGTATGAATCACTGGAGACCATTGGTCTTCAATGAACATTAACCAACAACTTAATTCATCAAATGTGATAGCATCTACACCATATTTTTCACAGCGTTGATTTGCATTATCTAACACTTTATCTAAATGAATGTAATATTTAGCTTCATTACAATATGTATAGACACATGCAGCATGACAAGTATGTTCTGAACACTCTTCATGTTGACAAGCAGGACAGACTAAATAGGCAAACTTTTTTACAGCGGATAACATTTCTTCACAATAAGCTTTTTGCACAATATATTGTCTCAGTGTCATATCCGCCATTATGCAGTCTTGTGAGTCTTGCAGCACAAGTCTGTCAGGTTTAGCAAGTTATGCTGCTCCGGCAATGTAGCACAAGTCTGTCAGGTTTAGCAGGTTATGCTGCTCCGGCAATGCAAGTCTGTCAAGTTCAGCAAGTTTTTTCCAGTTGCTGTTCACTTAACACACTTCTCCATGTTCACACGTCTGCACATCAAGTCTCACACAACAAGATTCTCCATGTTGACTTTGTTTCTGTTGTTTTATTCTGACATGTCGGTTTCTTCCTGTAATAATATATCTTTTAATATAGTTGCTGCCTCTTCTATCATGTTCTTTCTTTGTTTACGTTGAAACCACTCACATAAAACTAAATTTGCTAGTAAGAAAAACATTGTTATCAATTCACTATGTTGTTACAAAGATGATTAAAAGGTTCTCTTACCTGATAAAGCTGCTCGGTTTCCTCTTCTTCTTTACAACAATCTCTCAAATGATCCACTACGGTGAAATATACTTCAACATCAGTACGAGCAGAATAAAGTGCAGAATCAAAGTCAAAGTTAGGATCTTCTTCTATTCCAATTTTATGACATTCTCCAAGAAATCTTGAATGCAATTCAATCACATCAAGACTATGATGTACAACATCCCAAAAAGCATCCAAATGATAAAGTTGATAGTCTGGAGTGCCACAGCAAGCAAGTTTAGCAATCATCAAGTCAATATAAGCATTTTTAAAAGATGTGTCCATCTTGATTCAGTGTGTCTTGTGAGCTTTTTACTTTGCTTCACTGACTTTAAGTACTCCACACTTGCCGCAGAAGTTGTTTGGTTCACACAACTTGCAATTATACTTGTGGCAGTGGCAATGATAATCTTCCACATATCCACAAGCACCGCAATAGTCGCAGGTAAGTCCAAGTTGATTTTGCACGTTCATGTTCTCCAACTGAACTTCAGTCAGCCTTTTCTTGGATAGCTTTGACACCTTCATCCGACCATCCTTTTGCAGCTTGATGATTGTTTTCTTGTCATGACATTCCTCACATGGTGATAGGGCTGAGTTGATGTTGTCCATCTCCTGAAGCAGTGTCTCCCATTCACCATCATTCATGTTGATGTGATGTGTGTATTCTTTCCCTTCAAACCGTGACGTGCGCACAAAACTCACATAGCGCATATCCAAGTATGAAATGACTTCAAGCCACTTCGTTTGCGTTAAGTATAGTTTGAAGCCAATGTCGCGTAAATTTTTCAAGCTCTGGCAAACAATCTTCCACAAAGATGGTGAATAAGCACACCATCTCTCTCCACGTGTGATGCGTAGAAATGGCCCATATTCTCCATACTCCACAGTAATGGTTAAGTTAGCACTAATTTTAAAGCTGCTGCTGCGCTGCGTTGCGTTGCTTGTCTTCTTCTCCATGGCTGCAACAATGTATTGATGATCCACTCCCTCCAACTGTCTGCTGAGAAATGACTTCACTCTGCTGAGTCCACTCCCTTTTATACCCAACTGTCTGCTGAATCAGCTCCCTTTTCAAAGAATTTGCAAACGTTTGAATTCACTTCAACTCGTCCATGGTTGAACCGAACAAGGTCTGATACATTATTTGGAACATCATCATCATAATGTAGAATAATTCTAGTAGCTACAACTAACATGAGGTCAGTTGCCCAAATTGTATTCGCGTTGATAAATGCTAAATCAATGTTGTAAGTTGATAGTAAATGCAGTTCTTCACATTCATGTAGAAACGAGCGGATGAAACGATCTCTTGGAATGGTCTTTCCAACAGCTTCCCAATGCAGATGCAAATTCTTCACTTGCAGCATCCAATCCGATTCAAAAGCAGGAAGCTTTGAAAACACATAGTCAATATAGTTCACTTTGAAGACGTCGTCCATAGTCATACATCTGTCAAGAAGTAATGCTGACATTGTGAAGTCTTTTCTCGTCACACAATGTTTTACTAGTTGACTAGTTGACATGTTTCACTCATGCTTTTATACTACTTCCATGTAATCAAAATATGGTGTGTAACTTTGTTCAAAAATTGCTGACTCAGCAGAATTTTACTTATGTATATGAATGTCTCACTTACAGTTGTACTGCTGTACAGCTGTAAAGCAGAGAAATCTAGCGGTGAAGTCCGGTGGGGGGGGGGGGGGGGGGGTCGGTCGATCCAAAAAATGAAAAATGTTCAGAATCGTCTGAAACGGATAAATATGCAAAAATCACAATTTCGAGGGGGGGGGGGCGGGGGGGTCGACCCAAAAAATGAAAAATGTTCAGAATCGTCTGAAACGGATAAATATGCAAAAATCACAATTTCGAGGGGGGGGGGGGGTGGTCGACCCAAAAAATGAAAAATGTTCAGAATCGTCTGAAACGGATAAATATGCAAAAATCACAATTTCGAGGGGGGGGGGGGGTGGTCGACCCAAAAAATGAAAAATGTTCAGAATCGTCTGAAACGGATAAATATGCAAAAATCACAATTTCGAGGGGGGGGGGGGGGTGGTCGACCCAAAAAATGAAAAATGTTCAGAATCGTCTGAAACGGATAAATATGCAAAAATCACAATTTCGAGGGGGGGGGGGTGGTCGACCCAAAAAATGAAAAATGTTCAGAATCGTCTGAAACGGATAAATATGCAAAAATCACAATTTCGAGGGGGGGGGGGGGGGGTCATGGCTTTTTAGGGTCTGTTGCCATGGTTACACTGATTGACAGGTGGAGTGCGTTGGCTTCATGATGATTGACTCGGCCAACACTATCAAGCAACTTTCGCTCCAGACTTTCGCTCCAGACAGTATGACCTCATTATGACCTCATTATGACCTCATTATGACCTCATGCATGGCCGCGCCTATCCTAACGCTTATCATGACTTCCGGTCCAGACAACACTTCCGGTCCAGACGCTATGACGTCACTTCCAGACAGTATGACGTCACAAAGTGGCGCAGAAATCCGCTCCAGACATGATGACGTCACTTCCAGACAGTATGACGTCATAAAGTGGGCCAGAAATCCGCTCCAGACATGATGACGTCATTTCCAGACAGTATGACGTCACAAAGTGGGGCAGAACCAACCTTTTCTACCTACTGATGGCTAACTTCCAGTTTTTGACTACATAACAAAGCAGAAAATGAATACGTATTCTATTTGCAACAAAGGAAAGCGCAAGTTTTCTTCATCTAGTTTCGGAAAATGCACATGAAACCAGTCTGATACATATTTAACTTGAAGCAATGTCTTTTAAATGTTGTACTACCGAAGCACTACAATGTCGAACACCTGTGGCCGTATTCACAAAAGTTAACTTTACACAAAAGTGAACAAATACATTTGATTTATTTAACGAAGATAAGTCAGTTCAAAATTTGTTTGCGTGATGGAGCTAGATCAGCTGAATCTTTGCTCCTAACTGTCCAGTTAACTGTGCAGTTAACTTTTGTGAATACGGCGCATGACTTCTTTAACCAAATAAATCAGTTTAAAAGTGTTTGCGTGATAGAGCTAGCTCAGCTGATTTTCGCTGCTAACTGCGCAGTTACCTTTTGTGAATACGGCGCGTGACGCCTATATTTTATATCACAAAAAATTCGGCCTGTGACCTTATCCAATGCCCATAAAACTGTTTCTGAACAGAGTTGTGGTATTTTAACGCAATGACTACAAATAACTTTTTAATTATGTCACTTTTCAATGATAGCATGTCGCACTGCTGGCTGGCGTTTGCACAGTGGTTAAATTTATGCATCAAGAATATATTTCTCTTTTTGTGAATAGCTGTATGTTCTGGTGGATGTGGTAGCGGGAGATGCATCCGGCCAAACCTCTGTAAATGCAAAGATGGTAAACTTGGCTCAAATTGTGCTGATGGTAGTTCAGAAGGTGAGTACTGTGCTCCTTTCAATAACTGACATCGAGGTTAATTCATTCTTATCATATCGAGTTAAAGCCCGCATATTTGCCACCCCTAAATCAAATCAACGGTACTCAAAAAGTTAAATTATTCGGTATGATATGAAGAGAAAATGTGGAGTCTTCTTGTCTACCAGAAAAGTTTGAGAGGGTAACAATATTCAGTAAACGCAACATGTGGATATGCAGTTAAAACACAGAAGGCCCAAAGGTAAAGTTCTTCGAAAGACGAGAAGGGTAATTATTTACAGATAATGCTAAGAAGCCTGAGAAGTACGAAGGCCCATCAACCTTTACACTGGTTGGGTGTTTTGTCATTGAGAAAGCTTTGCATATATTCGTTCTATATATAATCCACCAAACTGGACACAAAAATAGTACTTGATATAAAATTGGGCACGGTATTTTGTTACTGCAAGGCTGTTATTTTGATGTTCAAAACACGAAGCAAAAGTAGTGTTTTTTGGCCCCAGCTTTTTGCAGAAACAGAGGCTAAGGCATTCGTTGAAAGTATGTGCATATCTACGCTTTCAAGTTGAAAAACCCGCTCAGTCGTATTTTTGTGCGATGCAAAAGTGAAAAACTGGTGCAGAGAAAGTGAGTTCGTATTTTTCCGGAACCATTACATCCTAGAGAACTCGAATTTGCAGCATAGATAGAGCTTGCCATGTGTGTATTTCAGTTCCGAGTTGCAGTAGCAACAACTGCTTGACACCGGGTATCATACAAAATCCTGCTTGGAATGACCATTTTTAATCCGAACAATCGCGACTAAATGATCATAGAGATAATGACAGCTAAATTATTATTATTATTATTATTATTATTATTATTATTATTATTATTATTATTATTATTATTATTATTATTATTATTATTATTATTAATAATATTTTTATTATTAATGGTATGTACCTTTTATTACTTTAAAAAATTAAATAGTAACACCTTAATATTTGCCACAACACATCTTACCTTTGCTGCTAAATTATACAAGAATGTCCGTGGGCACTGTGCCCAGCCGTAAAAGCAAATATATTACAAAGATGAAAGGAGAAACAGAAGAATTTCGGCAAAACGTAATCGGACAGGATCTGTGGTACGAATAGCATTTTTGTGTTTGTCTTAGGCTCTCCGTTTATTTGGTCAGTGTTTGCACAACGAATTCCCCACAAGTGATGGGTATAGCCCAGTGACGAGAGTCAGCTGAGATATTCATGCATGGGAAATCCACAGAAACACATCTATCCATTAATTTTAAGGAAGAACATTCGTCACCAATTTTTTTATTCTTTCTTTCTTTGTTCTTCTTGATACAAGGATATTATACACATTCAGCACCTGTTTGGTTTGAAAGACTGGCAGCCCACTGTACTCTGCACTAATTAAAATTCCAGTATAACCTCCTCCCCGCTCTCCCCTGCTGACACAAAAACTATCCTTTATCTTTTGTAAAACCCTTTTTAGGAGAAAAAGCGCTGTTCGCGTTGTCCACCTTTATACGGGATTTTCCTCATTTGCAGTATCGACACATAAATTATGAATTGAACTTTTCTACACGTGGAGGCGTACAATGTGAATAAATATTGCCAAAAATTGCCCTATAAGATAATATCGAGTGACATCAGATTATCTACAATCCTTTTTTATGTCAGTGTCCCTCCGCCTAAGCGGATTTTGAAGCGAGGATGGATAAGGGTGGGTAACCGAAGGTCTAAAGATGGAGAAGCAGAAACCACTGAGGTTAAGTAGTTTATTTTTTCTTTCATTTTCTATAGGATAAACGCGAGCTGATGACGCATCAATTAACGGGTTTTCATGTGTGCGGAAAAATACAATTTGAGTGATGCCATTTCACTGACAAAATTCTGAAAAATAAACTACTTGCAAGGTGTGATTTTCGTCGCATACAGTTTGACAGGAAGTGTTTATATTATAAGATTACGCACACCAGAACATTCGACCGCGGGGTATCTGTGAAATAACGATTCTGTTTCACACCAAGGGCGAAACCCGATACGTGAACACGGTCGTTGCGTATCAGACTACCGAGCGGGAGCGTGTTTTGATACTTTATATGCACTGAATCCGAACTGATAACCAAATTCAAGTTTAATTTTGTGTGGGGGGTGGGAAGAGGGGCGGAGGTTGCAGAATACAGTGTACCTCCAGTCTTTCGAACCAAAATATTCGAATCGATCAAACCTGTTATAAATTAGCAGGCAAGGTAAGATGTGTTGTGGTAAACGTTAAAGTATTGCAATTTAAAACGAAGGTCTTCAAAAGCAACAAAAGACACATATCATGAAGCTTAGAAATACTACTTCTACTACTACGACTACGGCTACTACTACTACTTCTACTACTACTAATACTAATATCACTAAAAACTGCGCCATATATTACGGATTAGTCTTTTTTGTCAAAATAGATAATAAGGTTTGTAGCGATCTCTTTCCAAGTTTGTGAACACATTTCAGAATTTGATATAGATAAGAATATTCAAGTCTTGTGCGTATAAGAAAAGAAAGCCAACTTTTCATTTCCAAATACACCTCTCACCACCACTACCACTGATGGCATCCTAACACTATTTCATTTATATGTTTTGAAGAATCTACTCTATTTAAGTTTGAATGAAACAGCACAAAACGACGATAATCAGTCGAACAACCACATCTTAATAACTTTGCAGGCTTGTATTCAGCTGGTTGATATTGCTGAATGGGCCGAAACAACAAGGCGATCCATGAAATATCGCACTGTTGTTCCAACCTGGTGAGCAACATTGACTAGTCGTGACAGAGCAACATGCATAAGCAACAACTTAAGGACTATGAGCAATCTTTGTTGGTTTGATTGTGTTTCCTTTCTGAGTGTTTGCAAGCTCAAAAAACCTTTAATGTCAGAAATGAAAATTATGTACAACATTTAAATATATCCCACAAAAATAAGTTTAGTTTAAACGGTGTCTGCAAGGAAAAGTAAAGGGATTCTGGTGAAAAATTAATGTATTTCTCGAAAGCCAGATTTTGGGGCGTGATCTCAATGTTATGCCGATTCTTCTCAGATACGGTGCAAATCGAGAATTTTCATTATGATCCCATCACTGTTCGTTAATATATACAAATTATTTGTATTTCATTCTGGTGACATCAAGATCGAGATCTGGAACTTGTTTAATCTAGGGTTTTTAAAATTCTGAATTTTAAAACTTGAAGTCCTTATAGCTATGTTCTTTTACGTCATCAGAAGGGATTTATCATTTTGACACTTTTAGTAAATAATCGATATGCGTGGGCTCTTGACCTAAACTGGTCACTGATGTGTGTCATGGTTTCTCAGCCAGCAAACAACCCGTGCTCGACGTTTCTCTGATTCAAGAAGTGCTCATTAACTGCTGCCCCTAACCCACCCCGGAAAATTACTACATCACCTTGTTTGATTTAATGCGTCCTGTACCTTCATTAATAAGAAACTATCCGCCCAACGATCTGTTAATGGTGAATATTTAGAATTTACTGCTGGCCATACGAAAAACGTTTCTGGAGGTAGTATTGACACTAGAAAGGTACAGCCCAGGGTTATTAGTCAGTACACTAACCCAAACAAAGATAGGTGCATTGCAGTGTTTACATTGTATTAACCTGAAAACCCCTGGAGTCGGAACATATCAAATTTTCGTCGCAACCAGTCGGTTGTAACACATTGAACAGTTACATGAAGACCATGTTTGCCCTTTCTGGCTTGCATGAGGCTGTATGAAAAATACAGCGCTGCAACAAAGTAGACCATAGGCTTACTTACAATTCAACCGAACAACCGCGTAATCCAAAGGCTTTTCCGTTGTAGAAAAAACACCATAGCTTAGTCCTTTAGCAGTCGGAAAGTTGATAACCCCTTTCTCCCATAAAACAGTCTCGTCTTCGGTAGTAACAACGTCTGTGCTTTTTTAACGTTGTGACCTTCGGCTGTTAATTTTTTTCATTTGCGCATCCAAAGTATCCCTCACGCATTTGAAAGCAAACCCGATTTTGTCCAAAAATGATATCTGGGAGGCCACAGTTTTCTCTATAATGACGAAATTATGTTGTAAAGTGTCAGGGATGGGTAGGATTTGTCGTCACTCCTGTGAACCTCCAGCATGAATTTCTGCAGCCAGTGATTGATTATCGGGTAATTCACTTAAGTGAAATCCTCTGGAACTGTTGCTTCCTTTCTTGTAACAGTTTAGTTTCCGGAAAACCCTAAATAATGCCTTAAATATTCAAAACCATTTTTATAGAACTCTTATGGCAAATTGCACTATTAAACATGCTGAAATTGGCTTCCATGTCCCCTTCTTATTTTATTATTAAACATAGGTTTAAATATAAAAGCCGACTTCACCAGAGTGAATGAGATTTTTCAAAACACGTGAGGCACTAATTTAGACCACGCAGACAATGCGTGAAAACCACTCCCCGGCCCCTTCTTTCATCCTGCCTAACTTTCTTTAAAGGTGTTAAACAGGATCGATCACGAAATCAATAGAGTTTTTGAATGGTCACTCGACTGCATGAAATATGCTGTATCCTCGTACTTCGCACTCGGGCACAGCATATTCCATATAGTACTCGTGACCATTCAATAACCAACACATACATTCTACAGAGTTAAACGGGAGCGTGGTATAAATTCACTTTTCACACCTTTTCAAAGAAAAATCAAAAGAAGGTCTGCGGCCGAGATAGGCTCTATATACATTAGCGTGGTATATTATCAAATGAACCCTATTAGAAAATCTTGAAATAAATTATATTTTTCTCTTAATTGGATTGGTACACTCTATGGCTGAATATTTGTCCAAAAATCAACACCTACATGTTGTAGAGCTTAATTTTCTTCGTAATCATTAAAATGGTCTCCCGACAGTTGCTATTGCCGTGCAACACATACATTTTACAATTTTAGTTACTAATTATTCGCTGTCTTTTACTTTGCCATTATTTTTTCTGGCAATATAATTACGCATAAAATCTGTCTTTGAAGAACGTCTGTGAACATGTACTTTATTGCGAGTTGGATTGTTTGATATCACTTCTTTTCGAATAGATTTCTTAATTTTGGAACGCGAAAAAATAATAACGGGGCGCGTAAAATTAATGCATGTCAATGCAAATTCTGTAATTATTTTCAGGATAATAAAAACCACGTGTTTGAAATAGCATTGACTTGGGTATAACTTATTTCGGTATATTTGTACACAAATTTCACGGCGTTCGGTCTCCTACATTTATTTTTGATCGCTATGGTTTTTATGTACAATTAATAGACGAGAAAATATTTAATTCTCCCGCGAACCACTTTTTATGTTATCCAAGTCACTATTAATTTCTGCACGTGCTTTTTATTATTCAAAAAGTTATTAAATGAATTAAATTTATTTATAGTTAATAATTTAGTTTATAATTAACTTTTCGCCTTCGAAACTTAACAAGTTACATTCGAACGCATGCTACGTTGAATAACCAGTTAGAGCAGGTTTTACAAACTCGTGATAAAACGCGTGTTCAGACAAACGTTCTTTAAAACACAAGACAGTTAATTACGGCGAAATTAAAGAGCGCGAAATAAATAGTAAAAAATTACATGAAATGTAATTGTTGCTACGGAAATTGCCGCGAGGCCATTCATATGAACGCGAGGAAAAATAAAATATTAACATGTACGTTTTGACTTTTTGTACAAATATACCACCATAATAAGTAATGACAGAGTAATAATCCACAATCTAAGAACTATGAGTAATCTACATTCGTTTGGTTGTATTTTCCTTTTGAGTGTTCGCAAGATCAAAAAAACTTTTAATGCCAGAACTGAAATTGGACTGGTAAGAAACAGCTCTATGGCGGTATATTTGTTCAGAAATCAAAACCTGCATGTGGTAAATTTTTCTCGCGATCATTAAAACAGCCTCGCAACAGTTTCTATGGTAGTGCAACATATATGTTTTACACATTTTAATTACTACAGGTATTTTCCGAAAAGAAGCTCTCCCCATATAGAAGCCCCGGAGCTTCTATTTGGAAACTATTTTCGAATAGGAGCCCCCGAGGCTTCTATTTGGTTTGAAAATGGCTACAGTAAAAATTGTTTCCACACTAAAACCTCCCTGACATCTTTAGTGCTACTGAATATTTACTTGCGCTACTGCCACGCTCATTCCCCTTGACTGCACAAACAACTCCCTTTCCTCTCCCTTTGGTCAAGGCAATACAACCCTCTACTCGCGTCTCTACTCCGGAGTAGAAGATACTTGCGATGTAGCCAGCTTTTTGCTTGGTGAAATCCACAATGTCACGAATAAGGCCTCAGAAATTAAAAAATGACTGCGAGAACTGTTAGAGAAGAACCCGGAAGCCGTCACCGGACCAGTGGTCACCGAGGACATGGACGTTGAACTCGGGCCGGAAGACGAGCTTGTTTTTCATGGTGGTCTGAAAATTGTTTGTTTTTCTTGTTTTCTTTGAGCGAATGGCCGAAATAATAATAGAATCCCGGGGCTTCTATTTGGAAACTGTTTTCGAATAGAAGCCCCCGGCGGCTACGTGCAGACGAGCATGTTCATGCATGAATATTGCACGAGGAGTTTGGTTGAAATAAGGCACAACTTCCCCTTCTAACGCAGTGTTTAGGTATCGCTGAACCGTAAGAGTTCTGTCAATGATTAGGAGACGTGATTTCCATCCGAACTTTATCGCTCCCCATACCATTGTATTACCACCTCCAAATCTGATGATCTGGTGATATGGTTCCCCTACTCGCCGTGCATCATTGTGGAATAGCAGAAAGTGTGACTCATCGCTTAACACAGCGCGGTTCCAATTGTGACTTTGCCAAAGTCTGCCCAAGTGGTTTTGTGCCCCCTGACGTCTTACACGCTGTCTACAGTTATCCAACACAGGTCCAACATAGGCGCGGTATGGCCGAATATTGCGTCGCAACATGGTCTTTGCTCTGATTCGCATGTTGTATCTACCCGGCGTAACAGCCACAACACTTTGAAATCTATTGCGGAGGTGTAGCAATCGAATTTCACAATCCTGATGCACGGTCTTTACTCGCGGCTTGCCTGGTCTGGGCGGTCGCGCGTCGCTCCGGTTTGCTCGTAACGTCTTATGAGACGATGAATTGTTGATCTGGCAACACCAAACTGTCTGGAAACCTCTGGTTTTCGGAAAGACGCGGCATCATGACTTGTGCGCTGAATAGGACTTTTCAACTGCGTAGATTTTTTCTCTTCAAAAATGAACAGCATTATAGTTTTTACAGCAATATTCCCCGTCAGTCAGGTCAGAGAGCCTCAAAAAGCATAGACCACAATTAACTCAAAATTCACACATTGATACCGCCAGACAAAAAGGTATAGCCAGGCATTGAAACATGACCTTAGCTTAATAAATTTGCTGCCTATTTGGAATCTTAACAAATTAAAAAAATGCATTTTTGCGTTTTTAACGTACCTAAGTATACCTAAGTATACCTAAGTATATTTTTTGGTATATCAATTGTGCAAAAATACGGAAGCGATAGGAAAGTAGTGAGAAAATGAGATTTTTGGATATATCCAGTTGTCTCAAAGGCAACTGAATATATCCAAAAATCTCCTTCACTATCTTGAACCTCCCCCCGGATGGAATTATTTTTCCTTGGCCAGATTTTTTTGTTTTATTTCGTAACCCATACATTAACATTTATACATGTTCACTCGCAAGAACAACGACCGATTTTGCGACTATTTCATATCAGTTGGTAGTCCTATGAAGGACCGTCAGTGTTTGTTTTAATTAAAGATTATCCGATGTTCATGCGTTCTTCTATCTTAGCATTGATCCAAATTAAAAATGTAGTGAGTGGTCGAAATTGCAGGCATTGGGTGCTCATGCACCTGTCTTCTTTCAACCAACACCCACATTGTCCGCATGTGAGTTGTAGGCATTGGCGTAGTATGTGGCCCAAGACAGATACTGGACTTCTACTTGCCTCGAAGACTGACCACGTCCCAGAAAAGGACTGAATCGTGTAACTTGCTCAAAGTGTGCATTTTCAATTGCCTGCAACCGCCATCCTTTCACCAGTCTGGAGTTGAAGGTGATTGGGGCGCAGCAAATCTCACTTCTCCTGGACACTGGGTAGTGCTCATACCGGAACAGCCTGAAAGGACATGGTCCTGTAGTTCTGCCTGGGACATCAACATCCTCAATAAAGACAGTGTCGACAAATAGTAAATCTACAATGATGGGTTCAATTAATAGTGAGCGGTTCATGAACCTCCTAATCCGTACTTGCTGTAGCCATTGTGAAACGTTGTAGTAGACTGATAGAGAACACACTGTATATATACGGAATAAGCCACGAAGAAAGCAATAAGTGAAGGCGTTTGGTACTATGTGTCATGTACTCCCCAATTGTGATTTTTATATATTAATCCGTTTCAGGCAATTCTGAAGAACTTTGGTGTTTGGAATTACAGTATAAAAGACAGACCTGTTGCTTCGAATCGGTGTGGTGGATTCATCAGAATCAAACGGAATGACTATTGGATAGGATTTTCTGCTTCCCTCTGGAAGGCAGTGGTTGATAACTTGAAGAAGATGCGCATGATTAATTTCAAAATATATTAACAAAATCAAAGCGTTTAGAAGTAATTATGTTCAACGACAAGCACTATGTCAGCTTTGTACACAGCTCTCAATTTGAAGGGAAAGATTATACTTACTACATCAACTTCAATTGTAAGGAATGGGAAAGGCTGCTGGACGTAAAGCCACAAATAGATATCGTCTGTTACAAGAGGCGTCATCATCAATATCCAGTCTTTTACTTGATGAGACGTACATGGAATGTCATGGTCCTGTAACAGCAGTCCAGTCAACTGAGCATAAACAGATAAAAACAACTAATCTGACCTCATGATAGTTGTGGCTGCTAGAATTATTTTACTGCATGATGATGATGTTTCACAGTCAACGGATATATCAGGGCTTGTCATGTTCAACAATGGACGAGTTGAAGTGAATTAAGGCATTTGCAAAATGTTTGAAGAGCATTAAAGTTTGTCTGTATGGTCGTGTATAACCTAATGTTTAAACTGGTTAAAACTTAATAAATAGTGGTTAAGTGATTCATATTTGAATGTCATATGCATGTCATTTGCATGTCATATTTGCAAGTTTTACTATTTGAATGATTGTTTTCATTTTAAGTTAATATGGCAACGTAGAAAGACTACTTATCCAATGCTTACTTTAAACCTGGAATCCCTGGAATATTTGCAGGACCTAATAACTTATATAAACTGCTGAAACTAAACAAACAACCTGTAACATATTCCAAAGTAAAAAAAATGGTTACAAGATCAAGGTGCCTTTAGTTTAGTGCCAACCAGTGAAACATAGATTTAAGCGACAAAGTATCATTAGCCGTGTTCTTGATGATATGATTGATTTGGCAGATGTAGCTAACTACTAATTGTCATTGATGTCTTTCCCAAGCACTTGTGGGTACAACAAACAAAACTCATACAGTTGTCATTCAAGCCTTCCTAAAGATTTTTAAGAAAGAGCAAGAAGACCTAGAAGACTGAGGTCAGATAACGCAACAGAATAGATGGGTAAAGAGATTTCTAAAGAAAGAAGGCATTCATGCATATACTACTAAGAATGAGACGAAAGCTAATTTTGCTGAAAGAGTTATACGTACTCTTAAAGGAATGATGTATCACTGTTTTCTACATTGGCAAACGTATCGGTATACATATATTTTGCAAGACTTAGTTTATAATCATAATCATAGACCTCATGGATCCTTACCAAATGGATTGTCACCGGTAGATAGTACCAAGAATTTCAAAGAGATTATCATATAAAATGGACAGAAGAAGTGTTCATTGTCACACATCGTTGTAAGAAGCAAGAAACACACTTATATCGCGTCAAAGACTTCTTAGACGAAAATACTGATGGTAATGTCTATGAAGAAGAATTACAAGCCGTTACAAAAGACATTCAATCCATATATAAAATCGAAGGAGTTCTGAAGACAGGAAAACGACGAGATGTGAAAGAATTATTTGTCATATGGTTAGGCTGGCCAAAGAAATTTAATAGTTGTGTTAAGTAATCTGCACTACATGACATCCATTTACATGCTTGCTTTCTGGATCAACAGGTAGTGGAAAAACGCCTCTTGTGAAATCAATCATTGAACAAAAAATATTCAACCATTTCCCAAAAATATTTGTACAAAGGTATCTAAGTAGTGACGTTTCATCAAGATATTCCAGAGGATATTGAAGAACGTTTCAATCCAAAACAGAATAACTTTTTCTTTGTACACAATCTATTTCACCGTGTAAACGAAATGCGTAATATTATTTTAAATACACATTACATTATTCTTTTTAAGAATCCAAGAGATAGTCAACAGATTAGTTCGCTGGCTCGACAATTGTATCCAGGGAAATCTCAGTTTCTCATTGAGGCATATCAAGATGCTACAATCGAACTCATGGTTATTTATTTATTGATTTAAAACCAAAGACAGAAGAAAACGTACGTATTCGCACAGGTATTTTACCAAAGGATATTTATGTGAATAAAATAGTGTATGGAGAAGAATTACAACAGTTTGATATTGAACGTCAAGATGTCTAGACGAATTCAAGCAAATCAACCACTTTTTTCATTTATTAGCACGTAGTAGTACTAAGCAACGTAATTCCTAATTGAAGCAAGCTGCAAAAGATTAATTAGCTAGTTTATTTGAAATATGTTTGGATGTATTGCATGGACATTTACCATTCAAGTCGTATATGTATAAAAAATTAAAGCGTGAGCAACACACTATTCGACAACTGGCTGATAAGAAAATTTCCCTTTAGCGGTCAGTGTAACTGACTTTTGCTCAGGCAAGAAGGCCAGCGGTGTTTGTTTGCATAAGTACTAATTCCTGACCCCTCGAGCATCGTCATTGGTGACGTGTGCATTGTTGTCAAGCCTCCCCAGTAAGGTATGCTTTGATGACGTTTCGGATCAGCTGGCATTTAAAGTTTGGTTAGAGCGGTTTTATTTGTTAGCAAAGACATGAGAAAAAGTTTAATTTTAAAGTACTTGTGTATTCGTTCATATACTTTGTTGAGCTATAATATTGTTATACTATAATGATGACAGAGGCGAGAACTAAGAAATTAACAGGATTGATAATAGGGCATTCGTTTGTGCCACGGATGCAAAAATTTTGCTATGCAAGGAAGGATTATAAACTGTAATTGGGAAGTATTTATAAAAATATTTTATTTCGGGGGCATGCTTTGAAGCGCTACACAGTGAATTAGGTTGGTTATAAAGCCATGGACATTGATGTAGTGATGATCGAAATTGTGTCTAACAACCTTTGCACTGTATCGCCTGCAGAATTGGTAGAGAAAATTATTGGTATAGCTGAATGCCTGAGAGATGTGGGATTATTGAACATTATTATTTCACAAATCTGGTTCCGCGATCCGAATAAATGGCAGTCCAACAAACGTCGGTCACTTACGGAATACAACGCAAGCGTTTACACGGCAAACAATCTCCTAAAACAGGAGTAGATGCTGGTAAAACAATGTTCGTATACAAACACAAAAAAATTGGAAGGATTTTCAAAATCTGCAGGACGACGGTGTTCATCCCCATCAGGTCGGTTTAAAGTAAGTCCAGCTACAGAGGTGCCTTTTTGTTGGCTGCTCAATGCTCAATGCATGGAGTATTAACTTTTACTTTATTTTATAACAAAGACTTTCAATCTTGCTATTATTAAGGCCACCCGTATTGCAAGACACTGGGTTGTTTTGGGACCGGGACACATGCGCCAATAATGAAGGCCTCCAATTTTCAGGACGCTCAGTTGTCCTTTTTTGAGACTTCGTGTTCACATTTTGAAATTATTCTGATACACAGGGTTGTCTTTTTGAGACTTTGCACTCACTTTTTACAATTTTAAGACACTGGGTTGTCATTTTTTAGTCTTCAAGCTCCTACTATATTCATGACGGCCTAATACTCTCTTTGTGATGTGATGCTTCAATTTTCGGACACCTGCGGCGTGGCTCAGATCCTTTGTTTGATTCTGAGCATGCGCAGTCCATCAAGCTTTTGCTAAGTTATATCTAATATGTTTATACCAGGATCGAGCGCTACATAGCAGCCAATCAAAAGCTGTCCATACGGTGCATACGGCCTAGAGACCCCAAATCCTTTGTCTCGTCTGAAGCAACGGCAATCCCAATTTTTTTCCAATTACTTATTCTTCTGTCCCTCTATCCCTGACTACAAAACCAACGGAATACCAGGATTTTCTTTTCACATGAGCAAATGCCTCATTTTGAACAGACGCTGACTTTGAGCACGGTTAGCATTTGACCAACAAAACAACAGGTCCACTATCTTCAATGTAAAAGATGTTTACATAAGCAAAGAAAGAATACATTTAAACTATTTAGTATTCATTTTAAGGATATTAACCGACAGTTATCTCGTGTTGCTTCATACATTGATATCTTTCTTGTGTCAGGTCAGTATTTAGATTTTGTTGAGCAAGAAAAATCTCTTCCAAAATCAGTGGCAAGTAATTAATTTTGAGTTACATGCTGTTTTTTGCCAATTTTAGTGACATTACTTTTTTTGCTACGGCACTCTTTATGACGATAAATTGATGCAACAGTGTTTATGACGAAAGTAGTTATGTCAAAACTTATGCAGTGCAATATTGCATAATGTGTAATTGACATTGTCAAATAAGTGCAAGGAAATAAGGTGCAAGGGGTCCGAGACTCAAATACTGGAATCAGCAGGTGAATACGTGACGAAAGAGGAGCTAAGAGAGGAAATAGCTAAAACGGTTTCCGAACAGCTAGCTTCATTCTTCGCCAACCATCCGCGAAGATGAGGAACCGATTTCGAATACAACGTTGGGTCTGATGGATCTGTCTGACAGTTGCTCAGCGACGTACACCTCTGCTGCAAGTGGCGGGATTTTGGACATCTTCTCAAACGATTCATCACAAGGTACAATTCCCTCTTCGGTTGTAAACGCTGCCGCGTTCGATCTCCTTGGAGCTAATGTGTCCAGTACGCTAAAAGAAAATAATAAAAAAAACAGGAGCCACATCGAGCTCATGTCACTGATATTCCCTGACTACCAACAAAACATCACAGGCAAGGAGTCCCAAAGGAAAGCCGTGGTCAACATCGATCAATGGACGAATGCCACAGCTCCTCACTTATATCGCTTTTGTAAAGAGCATGACCGCTAAAACCAACATGTACGGCTGGCGGGAGTATGATGAAACATTCCGACGAGCAAGAGTGACAACGCCGATTCCCTGGGACAAGCCCCTTATTAATCAATACATAAGGGGTTTTTTTCAATTTTTTCTTTTCTCCAATTCCGTCAACGCGCAATACATTTCTCCCCAACAAGAAAGTCCTCAACGCACCAGTTCCCTGCAGATTCTGCTTCCATTTCAAACCAATATCTGTCAAACTCCAAACTCCTACTACAGCAACATGTCCCCAAATTGCAAGAGCCCCCATCCCCGGAAACTATGCACCAAACAACAGAGACCATCGACCCAAGGCCCAGGCAACACCAGCAAAAGTGCCTCAAAGTAAACGTTGTGCTATAAACACTGCACTGTTAGATAAGTTATTACAAGCATGAGGCTACAAGGAAAAAAATTCCTCATAATTGATCACTCGGGGTTTTATGCTCCACTCCAGAAACGTTACCATCCGAATACAGATTGCAAACCACAAATCTATAGAATCAAATCCTGGTCCAGTGAACGAAAAACTGCAAAAGAGCTACGATTATGGCGCATCGCGGGTCCCTTTGAAGAAACACCCTTTAAAGGTTTCAATGTTTCGCCAATAGGACTTGTTCCGAAGAAAGAACCATTCAAGTTTCGATTAATCCAAGATTTGAGTTTCCAAAAGATAAAAACGCGCAAATCCCACAACACATGTGCGTCGTATCTTATCAGTCATTGAACGACACATTGAAGCTATCGTGAGCACGGACGTGGCTGTCTCATCGCAAAGGGCGATATGCAGAATCACACCACAAAGATTATCACCTTCTCAGTTTCATATGGGACTTCAAAAATGTGTCCCAATGGGTGCCTCTCCTTCGTGTGAGAACTTTGAGGCGCTGAGCAAAGCATTGGAGTGGATACTGCAAAATAATTTCAATATAACCTTTCCCATATATATATCCTGGATTTCCTACATCCTCGATGACTTCATGTTCTTTTCCAGACCTGCAACTCCAAAATGTTTTGAAGCCTTACAGACTTTCTTATCTCTGTGTGATAAGTTAAACAGTCCAATCAATACCGAAAAAACGTCCTACCCAGCACAATGGTTACTCTTATGGTATCGAAATTGACACGCTATTAATGATTGCGCGTCTTCCAGACGAAAAGCTGCATAAGGGCAGGGACCTGAGCTCCGCCTTGACTCGAAGAGAAAAGCAAGATCACACGAAATACAGTCAGCGCTTGGTTTCCTGAACTTTTGCTGCCGCGTGATAAAGCCATTGCGGGCCTTTCTACACCGTCTCTATTCTTGGTTGTCGGGGTAACCAAACATCATTTCGTATGTATCACAGAGGACGTAAGGAAAGACTTAAGAGCATGGGTGTTGTTTTTCAACCAATTCAACCAACGTTGGGACAGTTCCGAGAGTTGTAAGATCAGCCACAAGCTCATCCCAACCCTCCCTTCTCATGGTATCATCTTCTCATTGTTTTCCCCTCTATGACGATAGCTGTGTACAGCCTGTGGTGGTTATATCGCCTTCTTCAGTCTGATATCTTTATCAATTTATGTGTATTGTATTGTGTATTTTATGCGTACTTTATTGGGTTATCTTACTCTTAAAACTTGAGGCATCTTTATAGTAGAATAAACTCGCCAGAATTTCCAAGCATATTCCGATAAAACATCAGCTTATAATTCTATTTTGTCCTTCCCTGACTGAACGCAAAATGGAATTTTAACCGGTCAGTGTAACAGGGTCTGATGGATCTGTCTGACAGTTGCTCAGCGACGTACACCTCTGCTGCAAGTGGCGGGATTTTGGACATCTTCTCAAACGATTCATCACAAGGTACAATTCCCTCTTCGGTTGTAAACGCTGCCGCGTTCGATCTCCTTGGAGCTAATGTGTCCAGTACGCTAAAAGAAAAAAAAAGAAAAAAAACAGGAGCCACATCGACCTCATGTCACTGATATTCCCTGACTACCAACAAAACATCACAGGCAAGGAGCCCCAAAGGAAAGCCGTGGTCAACATCGATCAATGGACGAATGCCACAGCTCCTCACTTATATCGCTTTTGTAAAGAGCATGACCGCTAAAACCAACATGTACGGCTGGCGGGAGTATGATGAAACATTCCGACGAGCAAGAGTGACAACGCCGATTCCCTGGGACAAGCCCCTTATTAATCAATACATAAGGGTTTTTTTTCAATTTTTTCTTTTCTCCAATTCCGTCAACGCGCAATACATTTCTCCCCAACAAGAAAGTCCTCAACGCACCAGTTCCCTGCAGATTCTGCTTCCATTTCAAACCAATATCTGTCAAACTCCAAACTCCTACTACAGCAACATGTCCCCAAATTGCAAGAGCCCCCATCCCCGGAAACTATGCACCAAACAACAGAGACCATCGACCCAAGGCCCAGGCAACACCAGCAAAAGTGCCTCAAAGTAAACGTTGTGCTATAAACACTGCACTGTTAGATAAGTTATTACAAGCATGAGGCTACAAGGAAAAAAATTCCTCATAATTGATCACTCGGGGTTTTATGCTCCACTCCAGAAACGTTACCATCCGAATACAGATTGCAAACCACAAACCTATAGAATCAAATCCTGGTCCAGTGAACGAAAAACTGCAAAAGAGCTACATATTATGGCGCATCGCGGGTCCCTTTGAAGAAACACCCTTTAAAGGTTTCCATGTTTCGCCAATAGGACTTGTTCCGAAGAAAGAACCATTCAAGTTTTGATTAATCCAAGATTTAAGTTTCCAAAAGATAAAAACGCGCAAATCCCACAACACATGTGCGTCGTATCTTATCAGTTATTGAACGACACATTGAAGCTGATCGTAAGAACGGACGTGGCTGTCTCATCGCAAAGGGCGATATGCAGAATCACACCACAAAGATTATCACCTTCTCAGTTTCATATGGGACTTCAAAAATGTGTCCCAATGGGTGCCTCTCCTTCGTGTGAGAACTTTGAGGCGCTGAGCAAAGCATTGGAGTGGATACTGCAAAATAATTTCAATATAACCTTTCCTATATATATATCCTGGATTTCCTACATCCTCGATGACTTCATGTTCTTTTCCAGACCTGCAACTCCAAAATGTTTTGAAGCCTTACAGACTTTCTTATCTCTGTGTGATAAGTTAAACAGTCCAATCAATACCGAAAAAACGTCCTACCCAGCACAATGGTTACTCTTATGGTATCGAAATTGACACGCTATTAATGATTGCGCGTCTTCCAGACGAAAAGCTGCATAAGGGCAGGGACCTGAGCTCCGCCTTGACTCGAAGAGAAAAGCAAGATCACACGAAATACAGTCAGCGCTTGGTTTCCTGAACTTTTGCTGCCGCGTGATAAAGCCATTGCGGGCCTTTCTACACCGTCTCTATTCTTGGTTGTCGGGGTAACCAAACATCATTTCGTATGTATCACAGAGGACGTAAGGAAAGACTTAAGAGCATGGGTGTTGTTTTTCAACCAATTCAACCAATGTTGGAACAGTTCCGAGAGTTGTAGGATCAGCCACAAGCTCATCCCAACCCTCCCTTCTCATGGTATCATCTTCTCATTGTTTTCCCCTCTATGACGATAGCTGTGTACAGCCTGTGGTGGTTATATCGCCTTCTTCAGTCTGATATCTTTATCAATTTATGTGTATTGTCTTGTGTATTTTATGCGTACTTTATTGGGTTATCTTACTCTTAAAACTTGAGGCATCTTTATAGTAGAATAAACTCGCTAGAATTTCCAAGCATATTCCGATAGAACGGCAGCTTATAATTCTATTTTGTCCTTCCCTGACTGAACGCAAAATGGAATTTTAACCGGTCAGTGTAAATGATTTTTGCTCAGGCAAGAAGGCCAGTGGTGTTTGTTTGCATAAGTACTACATTGGTGACGTGTGCAATTGTTGTCAAGCCTCCTCGGCAAGGTATGCTTTGATTACGTTTCGGATCAGCTGGCATTTAAAATTTGGTCAGGGAAGACATCGGACGAAAAGGCAACAAAACAAAGGCGTTTTTATTTGTTTCAAAAGATATAAGAAAACGTTTAATTTTTACAAGCCACCCCCTTCACGATTCCAAATCAGTAGTTATATTTCCCGCTCCAGCGGTTATATGGCCTAGTTGGGTCTGATATCTTTATCAATTTATGTATTTTTATGTGTATTTTATTGTGTATTTTATGTGTATTTTATTGTGTGTTTTATGTGTATTTTATTGGATATCTTATTGTAAAAAAACTCGAGGCGTTTTTATAGTGTAATGTACTCGTCGGAATTTCGAAGTATGTTCCGACAAAACGACAGCTTAAAATTCTATTTTGTCCCTCGTTGACTGAAAGCAAAAACGAAATTGATTAATCAAAAAGACGGATTTATTGGAACCATTGCAGGAATTGTACTTCCATTATTAACTCAATTATTAACAAATGAAGTATGCATTGAAAATTGTTCTTATTACTGAATCAGAATAAAGAAAATTATTATCAAGTCAACCTTCAAATGATGGTATTAAAGCTAAAGTGAATAAACTTTTCAACAAAGTCGTGAAACTGCAATGGAAATGTCTCAACTTCTTGGTCGTCATTTACGAACAATTCAGTCACAGCAACGAAAGTCTGCTGCATCAGCTAATGTAGAAAAATCAGAAAAGCAACAACAGTTAACATTTCTAAACAATTTTCAACCTATATATCATGTGAAACTAACACATCTTCTGGCAAAACTTAAGAAACATGGTACGAGATGAACAGATAAAAATGAACTTGTTTTGAAAACTGCAGGTGTGATTAAAAATTCCAACATTATTGATTTACTGAAAGAAGCATTGGTTGCTTCAAGAAAAGAACAACAAGAGCCACCACGATGCTGGAAGCAGTTTATTCAGAAAATTTTTGGCAAAAAGACAACTGGTTAAAAGGGTAGTTTCCAGAAGGATGGGAAACTTTTTAACATGGCTCAAAGACTTTTGGTGTTGTTGTAAAGAAAATCAAAATCAAAATCATATTCCTTAAAAATAAGGTGTGCAAGTGCTTGTTGTCACGAACAAGTATCAGACAGCAATGTGGATCATGCAAACAACGTGGATGACGTGTGCCATCCAGTCCATCCCCGGGCATATGCGATTTAGCCATCATGGAGTCAACAAGATTTTACATTACTTTACCAAGTAATGCTAGCATGAACTATTATCCTAATAATAAGGCCTCTGATTATGAAATTCGTTTACCTCGTACATTATATTTGAAAAGAAAATATGAAGTGGCCTTAGCTGAAGTTCAATACCCACACACATGGACGACAATGACGCAAGGAATAGGCTATATTCTTGATTATCGATCATCATTGGATGCGTTTTATGAAGTTACCATTCCATATGGTTACTGTAGATCCATACCTGAAATATGTACAGCAATAAATGAAGAATTACAAAGATCTATTACAACAAACTCTATTCGGTGAAAGTGTGATAAAATTAGACGAAGAGTTTCCCTTATTTTGAGAAATAATTATGATATTGTCTTTTCCACTGGATTAGCTGAGATTATAGGATTTATACCAGATAAATGGTATAAACAGTCTGGTCTTGCTGAACATAAGCAATGTGAAACATGGATTTTATACACTTTATGTTTACTTCAGTATTTGCGAGCCACAAGCAGTTGAAGATTATTATGTTCCTTTATTATGTTCTGTTCCAGTTAAGGTGATTTTGGTGACATTATTATGAAAACTGTTAACACATCAAAATTTGACATGATAGAAACGAATATTAAAGATGACACAGGTCATAATGTTTCATTTCAAACTGAAAAAGTGATATGTAAACTTCATTTTCGACAAAAAAGCCATTATGAAAGCATTATGAAATTATTATGAACGCACGATCCATACCGCAACCATTTCCTTCATCAAGTGGTTTGGGGTTTGCCAGGATTTAAAGGTGCACGTATACAATATGCAGATGGTATTGGTTCATTCTTGGAAGCATTGGCTCGTAAAGCTATTCCACTCATTAAGGCAGGAGTTAAAATTGTTGCACCACATCTTAAAAAGGCTGCAAAAATATGGTTAAGGACGTGACTGGTTGTGTAGCTCAAGAACTTGTTGGGGCTGTTAATAAACGAAATACACCAAAGAAAGTTGTAAGAAGGCGAAAGAAACGAGCAATATTGAAAGATATATTTCGGACATAAAAAATGTCAATCATCCAGGATCATTCCTGTGAATGTAGTCTTCTAGTTTCACATACGCCCAACGCAAATTGCTGTAGAGAAAAGTTATAATGTAGGCTATCAACCCCTCTGTGCCATTAGAATTGCTGCTCTAATAGAATTTCATATTCCTGCTTGTACAGAAGAATATTAGATTTAAAGAACACTAAACTTCATATTGTGTGAAGCATTGTTAAGGGTAATACAGCAGTTTGCGGTGTAGATGATAGCGTAACAGCCATCAATCAATGAAGTCAGAAGGTGAAAAACTTGAAGCAGGGAATAATGCTTTACATAATTGTTAGTTGCATACATGTGTAACCCGTGAGTTTATGCTTACAGGTGCTTTAAGAGTTGATTTGTTTGAGCAGGATCGTTATCTTCCCAGTGGCATGAGTATGAAATTGCGTTTGCTATTATCTGAATAGAATGTACAATTTTAGCCATTTCCGCTGGATTTCAATCTTTTGTGAAAGCTAACATCTTTTTGGGTGAATTACCGAAACGTATTGTCATTGGAATGGTTCATAATGAAGCCTTTGCTCGAACAGTGTTGAGAAATCCATACAGTTTTCAACGCTTTAATCTTAACTGCATGCAATTTAATAATAAAGGTGAACCAGTCTTGTTCAGTCCTCTCAAGCTTAACATTAATCTTGGAAAATATGCTGACGCTTTTCATACTCTTTACAAATCTTTTCATAAATTGATACGGGAAAATTGACCTAGAGGTTATACTTTATTTTGTTTCGACTTAACACCTGATTATGGTGGTGATTGCCATTACTTCCTTATCAAGCATGAAAACTTGCGCCTAGAAATGAGTTTTGCCAATGCTTTGCAAAATACAGTCAATGACAATGTCATTTGACAACATCATTGAAACATCATTGAATCGCAGCATTCAGTTTGATTATCAGTCATGAACACGAAGCAGATAGATGCCATATTAATCAACTGCCAACATTACAGGGTCGCAGAAGATGTTAGCAAAAGATAATTGGAGAACAAAAAATGGGGACAAAAAGAAAACTATTGGTGGAAAAATAGGCTGATTTATGCGAGCCAAGATCTAATGCATATCTGTATTCATTGTGTTAATGTATTTGCCAGTACAGTTATTAGATATATAAGACACTGATTCAGGTTTATCAATAATTCATTCATCCAGGGTTACACGTCATGGTGATGTGATAGTGAGCTTTCCATGCTTTTTTCCTTTTTTAGAGACGCCATGAAATGATAAATGCGCGTCAGTCACAGAATGTTTGCAATGTGCGCCTGGAACAGGCAGTGTAGGCACGTGGTGGACACCTTTGACCCCAGACACAAAACATATCGCACAAGCAGAGTGACTCTGTATTGGTGAGAAATGCATGCACACATGACTAGAAAACTTATCGTGTGAGCAAAATCAACTGTTTTAGAGCGTGTGCACTCGCAGCACACAAGTCAAGATCAAGATTTTATTATAAGATCTTATTATAAGATAATTAAGTCTTATTATGGCAGACAACACACGTGTGGGTTTTTAGACAATTAAGTCTAATATCAAATGTTAGAAGTGAAGTGTTTGGCTAATTGTTTAGAAAGACAGTTAAGTCTTATAACAGAACACACACTGTTTTTCTTTTCGCACGTTTCAGTTATTAAACTGTGGCCGCATTTGGAGCTGCTGCAGTGGTAGTGACTTCAACTCAGATTTTGCCATGGGCATTGCCTTAGACTTTTCTGTAGGCATTGTCGTAGATGGTAGTTGTTGTTCACTCACTGCAGACATGTCCATACTTCAACAGTTTGATATAGATGATTGTTATGTCACAGGACGGACGACTTTTAACTCAAGCTACGTATTGTGCCTGAGCTAATGCGGTATAACCATCATGTAATATATAGCGCTTATTATCAAATAGTGATAGACCAATATTCTCAATTTTCTCTGAAAAAAACTGATATTTATGACTTTGTATGATGTTTCCCACAACATATGTTTGCTCTTCCCTGAATAAGCTATTCTTGTATTGAGCGTGTGTCATTCGCCTCTGACAGGCGCGTGTAATGCTCTTAGCAGTATGTTTCTCTTGTCCACTGTACAGCAAACTTTGGTCGAAGCCCTACAAACTTCTCAGTGGGTACTCCAGCAGTTTCCTCTTTCATTTTCCCAACACTTTGTTGTTCACCGTAGAATGTAGGAAGTGCTCCCTTGAATAATCACTTGTATAAAAAATGCTATTCTGTTGCATATCTTTGTAAATGCTTCTTGTAGGCATTGTGTTTAGTGATTTTTATGAAGAATTTTGCGTTCTCTTCTTGTGTAGATTTGAATTGGTAATCGGTCCATTTCATTACATTGTCATGTTAATTCTTGCGTCATTTTACAACTTTAATTTATTCATCTATCTTTTCATATTTTTAAAAAGGTTTAAAATATAAAAGAGTGTAAATTGGTATTTCACATTCGGTCCCTTTTTTATTCCAACTAAATTATATGTGGCGTTAACACCACCGGGTAGTTAATAGGATGAGCGACTAAGGAATTAAACTCTTAAGCTATGCTGAGGTCCTATTGTACCATTGCAATTAAGGTTAATTAAATATGCGTCAAAGTGACATTCGATTTCCGGCTTATTCAGGTACTTAGGTAATTGTGTCAACATCTGGGGAGTGCCTAAATGCAATTAAGCCGTAGTTCTCTAAGGTTACCGCAACCAATGACATTTTGTGAGTAACCCGTGACACGCTTCTATTGGTTCGGAGTCGAGTGGTCATTCGCGCGTCAACTTTGGTGTCGGCCTTTCCCCTATAAAAATTCGTATTTTACCCTAAAAAGGCAGTCTGAGTTTCACTCAACCATAAGTTAGGAACTACAAACAACTGCGACTTTTGCAATAGAAGGGATTCTACGGTTATTTAAAGGACTTCGCTTTCCAGTCCTAAACGGATAATTTATTATAATGATATATATTCGGGACGCCAGGTTAGTAACCAGTTACACGTAAAATGATCCGGTTTATAGCGTAACTATTTAAGAATTTTATTACGAAGTAGAGAAAGATTGTTCAGTTATTGAATCGTGTAATAAATGTAAGAATGAAGAGTAAATGGGAATAAATAAATAAACGAATGACGTCTTGACTCAAATTAAATTAAAGTCTTTTACTTAGTCCGCGCCTCGAACACCTTATGTGGAGAGACGCTTACGGTGTTACGTCACGCGCTTGATCCGATTGCGCATGCGCATGAATAATTAGTCTCTGCGCTTTTATGTCCCCACACACGGGCATAAAATAGGCATGATTCTGGATACTTCTGCTTCATGTAATTGTAGTGGTAATCATACATGAGGGTTTGGAATAGTAAACCCAATCTAAATAGGTTTGTTCAGCAACAAATCTGCTTTCAAGGCGTGTATTGCTGTCAAGTCTTCATTGAAAATGTAGAAAATTGCCCCAACCTTTTGAAACGTTTCTCTTTGTGAAACAATTCTACATTGATTCGTTTCCTCACATTTTCCATGGTTTAGCCAAATACGGCATTGTTTATCAATTTGTAAAAGTATTTTTTGCCACTTTTCTCTTCTCTGTGTTAACATCTATGAATTTAGCTAACCTTTTTTTTCTGCTGGAACATAATGGCTCGATGCACCTTTGTCACTGTTAATCCAAGAGATACATATTGCTGCAAATTTCGATAATGTACCACATACTTTTCCTTGTCGCTGAGATTGGGAATCAATTTTTCCGTAGGTTTACATTTCAGTCTCAACTGTTTTCTCGGGTTCTGACTGTATTCAGACAGTTTTCTTCTCAGAAGCCACTGGATAGTCATTATGCTGATCATGAATCCGTGTATGTGAAATCTACCTCTAAATTATATCCTGCCTCAGCATCTTCACTCAATTTCATGCAGTCCAGAGATCCTGGATCTTCCACCCAAGCAAATCCACATTCTGACATACTCCACCCATGGAGATTGTTGGCATCAAAGTACATGATGTGGTTTGTTGACTTGGTCACATCATACTCTGGAATGTAGGTGTTGTTGACTTTTGCATATTTGTGTGTAATGATGGAAATACCTCCTCGCAGACCTTGCTCTATCATTTGATACATACCAATATCACCTATGAATTCCAAATGAACCTTGGTATGTTTCAGCATAGCGTCCCATGTTAAATCTGGTGCTGTATAGTAATGCTTAAGATCCAATTCAATACGTGCTAAGACAGATATTTCTGAAATTTTCAAACACATCTGCTAAAAGTTCCACATCTGTTACTTAGAGGTCGTGATACTTTTGAAAGTTATTGCATTGGAATATATTCCAGATCTGTTGTGTATGAGCATAATCCTCATCACTAATTCCTTCTTCATACAATTGACTGTAAAAGTCTTCTTGTGATGGAAGCTTGGTTTCTGCAAACTTGGACGGTTCGTCAACATAGTCATAGGGATATACTCCTTTTCTCAAAAGTAGCTCTTGCTGCTAATTGTCACGCACATAAGCAGTCATATTCTGAAACTTATCTTTACCTTCAGCCGCTACTCCTTTTTGTAAGGATGCTCCCATGAATTGATGGGAGTCGATGAATTTCAGACTGTCCATGGTAATCGCAATGTACTTTTCAACATTGTTGACTGACAGCTTCAACCCTTTGAACTTTCCTATACTCTCCATAAGAAGATGACTGTCATACCCTCGTAGGTTGTGGAGTAGGGCAGGGTTGATGAATGAATCCAACTTTCCTGGTTGATCCTTTCTTAAGCGAAACTATGAGCTGCTCCATGGTATTTTCCACTGATGTGATAATGATCTCGCACACGATCCACTCCCATCTACTCATGACAAATGTAACAATGAGCAGCTTGAGCAAACTGTCCTCAGCAGGTATTTCAATGGGTTTTGGGTGGTTCAATCGATTCACAATACGATTATCTTCATCCAACATATGCTGTAGAAATGTGTGGACAGCATTGTCTCCACGGTAACGCACAGAAGCACACTTCTCATATTCGCTGACGATAACATAAGCAAAACTATTAGCCTTATGCTGTTTCTCTGTGCAACATTCAAAGTCAGATACTTAGATGCTATACATACATTATATGCATCGGATGAAGATGAGCTAATATAGAACATAGGAAGCACTAGTTGTCAGTGTTCTTGATGTTGATAACATACTTAGTATTCTTTATCTTGTTTGGCAACTTAATGCAGATGGATGCTTGCAAGGGTTCTTAGGTAGCTGTATGAACTTCAGTCTGAAGAATCTTATCCAACATCCATCCAGATCCTTGACGTCCATGTTCATCAAACTTGATGAACAAATCCTTGCATGTATTTGATAAATCATCACAATATCTCTTTCATTGAATGCTCTAAGAGTTTGAGTGCTCTGATGAGTGTTATCCACATGTTGTTCCAACACTTCCTGTTCATTTTTTTTCTTGAATCGAGCTAAGACGACAATGTACTAGTTTATTCTATTGTCTAATCTATCTTTCAAATGTCGTGTAATGCGATATTCTTGCTGTCGCATTTCAAGTAGTAATTCAGATTCATTTTCATTCATTTCCATCAAGGCTTATTCTTTTACCTTTACCAACTTGCATTATGTCCTTCTTCTTTTGTTTGTTTGTAAGCGGTCGATCTGACCCATCAGCTAATCTTTTTACACGTATGTTCTCCGTTGGTGTTGCATGAGTATCATCACATGGATGATCTGCATATTGTGCAACACTATTGAAGACTTGGAAGCAAACCCGACAAGTAATAAGTCCTCTTTCTTTGCGAAAGGTAATCAGTTTCACACATAAATGTCTCTCAGATTAATCTTAGTTTGGCAGTACTGCACTTCTTCATTTGGGATATTCATATGTTATACTTCAGTATCTGAATTGCACATGATTAAAATTATAGCTTCTACATATATACATATATACATGCATGGCTGATTTGTTTTCACATTACAATGTTTCGTGTTATTTTGGTGTAACTTAAACCGTTGTTATCATAATGGATATACAGTAAAACCTGCATACACCGGACAACGGTGGGACTGGCAGATTTTGTCCGGTATATAGAGGTGTCCGGTATTTCAGGGTCATGTAAGCCAATGGGTAAAACGGGACTGAGAATTCTTGTCCGGTATTGGCAGTTGTCCGGTATTTCAGGGTTTGTGCTGAATGAGGTTTTACTGTATCTTGTGGCATACATTTTTGTGTGTGTTGTGGTTCTGCATCAAACTTCTCCTGCTCCTCTTTATAATGTGCATGATGTGTTTTCCTTTCAATGGTGCTCTTATGCTTTTCTCTTCTTTTTAGCTTCTGCCGTAGTTGCAGTGCTAGCCGCATCATTACTTGCATTAGTAACTGCTTCAGTAGCTGCCGAATTGGTAGCTAACGTTGTAACCAGCGTGCTTTGTGTCGTAATCTTAGAAGCAGCTGCAATTGTGCTCGCAGTACTCTCTTCCATCATAACAGCATCATTTTTAAATAACCGTGCAGCTAGCCAAAATGGATTTTGTTCATGTTCTATATTAGGAATATTGTCTTTTGTTAATGCTGCCATTATGTTAGAATGAAAGTCCTGATCCTCCATCTGGATCATTCACAATATCCTTAATTCTGGTTACTGCAGCGGCATCTTATTGCATCCCAGTGTTGGCGGTTTCTTTACGGTCTCTTTGGACACTTCTGCCGATACCATATAACAGCATCACACTACAAACATGGTGAGTAGGGAGGACTTTTCCCGTAATAAACTCAGTGTGATGCTTGACAAAGATATCCGCAGCTGTAGCAGTACAAATAAATTGGCGAATTCTTTGGAATATCCATGTATTGTTAGCCACTGCGAGTAATCAGAAGGACTTACTGACTCCTTTGTGCTGGTTTATATAGCAAATTCTCAACTTAAATCAACGATGAATATGCAAAAATGTCAAATTAGGGGAGGGTAAAAAACCAAAGCTGCTCAGAATTTCTGAAACGGATAAATATACAAAAATCTGAATTTGTTGCCTGAGGGGGGTGTCATAAAACCAAAGTTGGTCAGAACTGTCTGAAACGCATAAATATGTAAAATCTCAATTTGCCACCTGAGGGGGAGGGGGTAAAAACAAAGTTGATCAGAATTGTCTGAAACGGATAAACATGAAAAACTCTCAATTGGGGGGGGGGGGGAGAAGGTAAAAAAACCAAAGTTGCTCAGAATCGCCTGAAACGGATAAATATGTAAAATATGAATTCAGGGGGAAGGGGGTTGATCGGTCAAAAAATTAAAATAACATGCTACATAACATAGTACCAAACGGGTTCACTCATATTGAGTGAAGTCTAGTTCTTGTATCATGGGATTTGAAATGATCAATAGGCCTAAACAGTTGTCTCAAGAGAGCATGTGCCTGCACATCAAACATTAGATGTCTTATTGCATTAGCACCCACCTACACTGTTCTCACATGCCTGGAGTCATCTCCCTTTATATAAGTACACCGCTGCTCCACTATCATTGCTGCTCCACTAACATTATCACTGCTCGCTAAACAGCAAAGGCTCAAACGATCAGTAAATATCTGAGTGACGATTTCTGCGCTAAGCATGGACTCTCTTCCCAAGAAAAGGTCTTTTTAGGCCTTATCCTTGGGGAGTCTGAACTGCGGCAATGGAAATTATTAAAGTTCTTAACCGCTGTGGCAGAAGTTACCAAACAACAAGACTCTCGGTAAATTTCCATTACCGGCACCTCAGTGTTATACGATGATGACCACAAAACAAACGCCCACGGGCCTTCACAGGACCACCAACTGATATGAACTGAACGCAAAAATCTGTCGTTGTTCTTGTATGAATGATGAATAATGTTGATATATGGGTTATGAAATAAATTTTCTTTTTTCCATCCGGGGCGTGGGGGAGGGGGAGGTTCAAGATAGTAAAGAGACATTTGGTGATATCCAGTTGTCTCTGGGACAGCTGGATAGATCCAAATGTCTCTTTTTCACCCTTCTTAGAAAATACCTCTTGGAGGGCGAACGTCCGGAAATTTTTGAACCATTATACTGCCACATGGCTCTCCTTGGTTTCATGTGTGTATCAGGACACCGGACCGCGGGGAGGTCCATGAAATAACCATCATGTCTCACCCAGGCCGAACGCACACAGTTCAGGCTAATTCAAGTGGGGTGTGGAGTGCCTGTCACTGATAAAATCTTCGCCTTCTCCTCAGTGTGCGATAATTAAGAGGTGCCATACAAGATTAAAGTGAATCAATCTTTTAACATGCGCTTTTGCGTTCGTTCTATTCAGGCATTTAGCTACCGAAAGGTATATGAAAAAAGCGAACAAAAAACTAACAAAAAAAAAAACACACACAAAAAAAAATGACAATATGGATTCGGGCGAGGAACTGCCTTTGACACAGTCTGGCTGTACAAATTTCAAAGATGAAAATTTAGATTTTAATTATTTTGGACTTCAATGGACTATTACATGTGGACGATGTAAAGGAACTTATTGGAAGCCTTACCCAGTACTTCTGTCAGGAGCGACGAGGAACTGGTGGATATTCGACATGAATAAAAAAACGTTTCTAAAACGTGTGAACAACGTCATAACTGATGTCTGTGAAAGGTCAAAATAAAAGCGATAAACTAACGTATCGGTTTTTCAATCAAATGCAATCGTTTGCCGCAACTTCGAATTTTCATTTTTAACGTGTCAATGTAAAAGTAAAGATATTAATTTTAAATATTGGTATCCTGCACTTGTGACCTAAACGAACCGTCCGAAAATATTATCCAATACAAAATTTTCTTTTGTTCTCAGATACAGAATCAGAATTCTTTCATTCAAAGAACAATTCCGATTTCTCCACACAGTTAAACGTCCTGGGCTCGTATAGGCTTTTAGAATCTATCAAGAATGGTTTTGTAAATGATCTCAGTTAAATATTGCCCTGCATGTGAAAATGAATGGCAAAGCAACTGGAATAATCTCTAACCGTTTTGGAGATAATAGTCAACTTCCGGGTTTTAACCTTAACAGGGACCGAGAAGATCAAATATTTGAAAAATATTTGACCTCAATTTGACCTTGACCTTTGAGAAAAAGTGGCAAAAATAAAGTGACCAAATAGCTTTGATCTCAGTTTGACCTTGATCTTGACCCTTAAGGTAAAAAATATGAATTCACCGAGATCTCGTCGCCCTGTTAAATACTGCAGTAGGAGTTTTCTGGAAACCAACCAAACGGAAAAAAGAGGCGAAAAAAAGGAAAAAAGGCAGAAACTTCCAGAAAACTACAAACTTATACCCAGTGCAAACGAATCTCAGCTGATTTTATTATCAGAACACTAAAATAGTGAAGGGATTGTATTCGTGTTTGTGTTAAAGGCAACCTCTCAAATCAGGTAGTTTACAAAGTGCTTAACAATTTCATGCAATTTCTTTTCTGAGCTACCTAGTTCAGTCAGCCTACTTTATAAATTGCCTGAACTTTCCAGCCACTTTGTTAACTACTTGGCACAATTTGACAGTTTGACTGATACTTCGTTTGCAGCTGGGGATAAGTTTGTATTTACTCTTGAAATTTCTGCCTTTTTCGTTGGATGGTTACCAGAAAACCGATATATTTGCTGATAAAATTGAGTTTTATGCTGAGAGTTTTTAGGGCTTATCTACATTTCAGTTGTCTGGGTGAATATAATTCTGGTAATAGCTCATCGCTTCTAAATGTAAGTTAAATCATTTCAAAAGTTTCACGTTCCTAGTGTAACTAAGTTGAAGCTGGAATCTCCATCTTTCTCTTTCTTCTGTACCAATCGTTTCCGCGCAGCTCTTCAGAAACTCGAATAGCTGGACAGGCAAAATTTTACAGGAGTCTCGAGGGGAGAGGGGTTTTCTTGTGATGTGTTAAATTTTGAGGCGAAAGACACCTTAGATTCTGTGTCTTACTGATAACTAGACCGTTTTCACTTACCGAATGACAAAAATTGTACTTGGGATCCTAAAAAATAAGAATCTGAAGAGTTAAAAACTTAGAATTCTCCAAACACATATGTTGAAAGTGTTGTCATACTGCCAGTTGCATTAAAATTCTACGAGACACAGCTTCTGACATGTTGTGTCCAAGTAAATATTCTGACGTCGATTTTACGCCGATTTCAGATTACCACATCGACCTGACCGGACCGCAACGTTGAATCTTGTTGCAATTTGGTTGTGTTTAGTCGCGACCATCGATTAAGGTCTTCGACACACCGTTTAATGGACGTTGGCAAAGGAGCGTTGTTCAGGCGTTGCTTTTTTTCGAAATCAAAACATGACTTTTTATTCACTGTTGAATAGACATCCGACCATTAGTGTGGTAACTTTGCCCAATACTCGCAAGATGCGCAACGTCGCAAGATGGACGATGATTCTAATTCCACTTGCAACCGATTAGAAACGTTGATTAGACGTTGAAGGCGACGGTTATCCAACGTCGGCACCTTGATATTTTTTATTTAAATAATCAAGAAAAACGCAACGTTGACCCGACTTCGGGTACGACGTCTGTTCAACGTTGTCGAGCATCACAATGTTTACCGAGATCAATTATTTTTTGCAACGTCATAATGGTTAATATGGTGCCATAGAAAAGGAAGATTCCCCCGTCGTTAAGCAAAAGTTTGATTTAAGTTAATGTACGAAGCTGGAGTGTACAATAGACAGGATAGCGGCATTTGGGGCATGGAATTTAGGCCAGCGACTTTTAGCACAGTGGCATTATGACTGCATTGTCAAATGCCCATTTTTATTCCCCATTAAAATGGGTTTTTGTTTTGTACAAATGTTGTAGCTGTTTAGTTGGATCGAACCGATGCTTTGAAAAGTATCATCCTATCTTTTCTTTGCCCGTAACACAGTTGAAATGCAATTTCTAATAAATTTGAAATTAAATTTCACTGGAGTACAAAACTTTATGGTTGGCTCCAAGTACTTCATGGGTAACCCCATGTTTGCCCGTACTGGGATCCGATATTCACTTTTCATCCGGCGCCCCGAAAAGTGGGGCCCCAGAAATGGTGGGAGGAGGTGGGACTGGTTGTTGTAAGCATCGGTTCGATCCAACTAAACAGCTACAACATTTGTACAAAACAAAAACCCATTTTAATGGGGAATAAAAATGGGCATTTTGTTCATACAAATGCCTTGCAGCTGCCGTTGGATCGACCCGATGCTTTGAAATAGATTTAACCAGTGGAATGGCATTTCTTGGGTACCACGCCCTTCGGGCACCATGCCTTCGATTAACATGACAATAAATAAAACTTCTATCAACAGTTCTTTGTTTTATTTCTGTCAGTTTCCCGACACCAGTGTTCTCTTGCTATTGGTGTGCATCCGCGCACCTACGGTAAAGCTTGTCCCCCCCCCTTTTTTTTTTTTTTTTTTTTTTTTACTGGACAGTCGTCAAGGCACCTAACGCTGGGTCCACACTGTCATAGAGGTCAACAGAAACCGAAAATTTCGAAATTTCCTTGTTTTCGCGTTATGTTACAACATGTGCGCCCAGTGGGCGCACTGCGTTACTCGTGCGCTCCCAGGTGTGCCCTTCTTGGGCCCCATCTCCCCGCGCCATGCTGTCGCGTTACTCATGCGTCTCCCTCGGGGTGATATGAACGCTCCTCAGTACTGGTGAACGACCCGCTGTCGTCCCCCATCCCACACTATAGATGCCCGCTGCTGTGCCTCGTGGGGGCACATGCGTAGCTCGCTGCCCCGCGCAGTTGTTCCCTGCGTTACCCACTCATAACACTCTGTAGTAAAAAGTATATAGGTTAAAAAGACCGAAAGTCTGCCCTATCGAGCCAGTTCGCTTGGGTGGCAGCTCTTCACTCATTGGGGCGGGCCTGCGCGCTGCTCCCTTTCCCTCGCCCCTTCGTGGACTTCTCCTTCGTTCCGTTGCCACCCTTGTAGCCCTTGCCTTTGAACCTGCAACATAAGTGCCTCACATTAATATTTCCCGCGGTGTTACTTATTAATGATGGACTCCGCTGCTACGAATGGCATGTGGTACAGCTTTGACACGGAATCCTGCGTGTAATCCTGTAAGTAAAATCGAATAAAAGAATTAGGGGATTGCCAGCAGCCCGCACGCAATATGTCTTCCATGGTTGCGCCGGTTACCGCCTTCAGTGAACATGCAATCTGTCGCACTTCATGGGGGTGCATCTTGGGCCTTTCTTGTGTCCCTTCGCTTTGCGATGCCGCGTCATATGCCGCCACTACTGCCCTTTTGATGTAGTTGGAGATGGTGGGTTTCCCTATATCTCTAGTAATGTGGGGAAGAAACGGTATTATTAGTCTTTTTTGTTCTGGGCTGCGTATTGCCTTTGACGCCTCCGTGTACTTACGTAGTGTGTCCACGGGGCACAGTAATTTCCCTGTGCGCCTCGGTTCTTCCTCCAGTGCGTCCCCGGGTAGCACAGGCACTGAGATTTCCGAAAACGTACCCTTGCCGTGAGTCACGATGTGCGTTTTGCCTAGGAAATCGGCTCGAGGTTTCAGGACAACCCTGCTGTTGTTCTCGTCTATGAAATACAGCTGGTCGAGTGCGTGTATCTCACTTCTCCTCTTGCCTGACGCCAATGCTAGAAGGAAAGTTACCTTGAATGTGAGCTCCCGCAGTGGCGTATTCTGTTCGTCTCGGAAAGTGGGGCCCTGAAAGTAATCTAGTACTACCTTTAGGTCCCACTGTACTATGTGCTTGACTGGGGGTGGTCTCTGCAAGCGAAAATTTCTTATTAGTTTAGACAGGAACTCGTCTTGGCCCGGGTCGTACCCTGTTGCGTTCTTCAGCACTGAACCCAGCGCTGCACGGTAACCTTCTATTGTTCTGGTGGCCACCTTTTTCCCCTCAAAGAGGTATATGAGGAAATCGGCGATCAATGGCGCTGTTGCTGCCACAGGGTCTGCTGATTTCATCAAACACCACCTCTCGAATACCTTCCACTGTGACCCATAAACCGAACGGGTGGATTTGGCGTGCACCTCTTGCATGCGTGCGACCGCCTGTGCCGAAAACCCCTGTCTTTTTAGCCAGTTCGCTTTAGGGACCACAGATGAAGATTCATCGTGTGTGGGTGCGGGTGCCAGTGTTGCCAATGTGGCTGTCTTAGTGCCCGCGCATGCATTGGCAACCTCTTCGGCGTCTCGGTCGCCCACCGTTGTAGCAGTGGGAACACGGGTGACGCCGGATTTGCCGGTGCCACTAGTAACAACGTAAATCTCTGCTCCCTCCCTAACCGCTCTGCTACCCTTTCGAGTATCGTGGTTGGGGGAAACGCATACAGTACCTCCTGCGGCCACGTGCAACTCAGCGCGTCGCTGGTTGTGGCTTCCGGGTCCGGGCATGGTGAAACATACCTCCCGAGTTGCGTGTTGAGACGCGTTGCGAACATGTCCACCTGTGGGGGCCCAAAGACCGAACTCTCCACCACCCAACGAAAGAGTCGTGTGGAGAGCGTCCACTCCCCCTGCAGGACTTGACCCTGCCTGGATGCCATGTCCGCTAACACGTTCAGGTTCCCCGGAATGTGATGTGGTAGGAGTGTTACCTGGTATCGGATTGCTAGCTCCCACACCTCTCTGGTTGCTTGCATCAGGGTTGGCGACCTTGTGCCCCCTTGCTTTTTGATGTAACTTACCGTGGTAGCATTGTCTATCAGACACAGTACAGCTTTGCCCTGAAGTTCTTGCCCCAGGATCCTCAGTGCTTCTCCTACTGCGCGCATTTCTAACACATTGATGTGCATGCTTCGCAGTTGCTGCGGCCACCGCCCCTGAAACAACCTGCCGTGAAAGTGTCCCCCCCAGCCTACCTTTGATGCGTCGGTTTGTAACTGGAGTTGTGGCTGCGGTATGGTAAACGGGGTTCCTTGCGTCAGATGTACTATATTCACCCACCACCGGAGATCTTCTCTCGCCTGTGGCGGGAGTCTGAACTTGTTGCGTGAATCGCGGCCCCTCTTGAGTGCCGCTCGCACTGCATGCTGGTAGCCCCGGAAATGAAGGCGCCCCATGGGCACCGTTTTTTCTGTTGCTACTAACAGTCCCAGCAACGTTTCTGCGACAGTTACGGGAACCCACCTGTTTTCCAACATCGACTCGATCATATGTCGAATCTTCTGAATTCTGTCTGGCGACGGAAATACGCGCCCGACTGTGAAGTCGAACACGTCCCCTAGGAACACAATTACCTGTTTGGGCTCTATCTCCGACTTCTCTAAGTTTACCAGTAACCCCAGCTCGACACATTTGTCGAGTAGCGTTAATGTTTGAGCGGCCACCCTTTGTCTGTTCAGACCCGCGTTCAACCAGTCGTCTAGGTATTGAAACAGCAGCATTAGCTGCTGTCGCCCCCACGACTTTACTGAGCGCATTGTCTTGCTGAAGACCCAGGGCGCCGGTGCCAGCCCAAAGGGGAGCGCGCGGTACCAATACCTGTGCTCCCCAACCTGAAAGCACAGGTATTTGTAATGTGCGGGCCACATCGGTACGTGCAAGTACGCGTCCGTTAGGTCGATCGAGGTGGCCCACATGCCCCGACTGACCGCCTTGCGGATGTGCTGGCAAGTGTCCATTTTGAATGTTGGGGTCGACAAAAGCGCGTTTAATGGTTTCAAGTCTATTATGAGACGCCAGCCCCCCATTCTTTTTGGCCTTAGGAAAACCCTGTGGAACATGCCTGATTGCCCCACAGGCATTTCCTCTATGGCTCCTTTTTCTAACAACTTGTCCAGCATATCCGTGAGTGCTGCTTGTTTTTCCGTTCCCTGGCCGTATTAGGTCACAAGGCTCGGGTTCGCGTTTTGAGTCAGCCGAATAGGGGGTACTTGACCGTCTACTTTGCGAAATGGGAGGGGGTAGCCGTATCTTAGCCACCGCACTACCCTGGTCGGCGCCCCCAAGTCTTTCCATTTTAACCAAAAGTGTGTGAGCCTGCCTCCTACGGGCAAGGAGTTTGCGCGCAGCACTCTGTCCCTGATATCTGACAATGTTACGCCAAAATTTAGATGTTCTCCTGCAGCGAGCCAGTTCCCGTGACAGGGACTGGCCTGCTGCTGACTGTAATTGTCACCTGTTTGATGGAGTGTGGCCGGCCTTGCGAAAAACACTACCCCGTCTCTCTTGGCTTTGTGGGCCCTTGATCCTGGGTGGCGCCGACGCCGTGCGCCCGCGGTGTGCTCCCCGTTGGTGACTGCTGCTGTAGGACCGGTGACGTGGCGTGACCTGCGTGTACCGCTCGTGTAGCGCGCGATTCTGGAGGTCCTGGATGTGCCGGCCGTTGAGTTCTGCCAGCAGGTCATCTGGGAACAGTTGTGCTTGCCCCACGTATTCTGCGTGCCGCAACTGGAATAACTTGTCCTGCGGGAGTTTGCAACGCTGGAGGACATTGTCCCTGCGCAGCTGAATGCTAGATGACAGCAGTGCCGTGTGCAGCTTAATCAGGTCTTTCGTCCCACGCACAAGACACCCAATGAGCTTGGGCACTATGGAGGCATCGGACTCCAGGGATCCACCCACCAAGGTCTGATTTACGTACTCGATAAATGATAGCACCCGCAGCCCCGTTCTCGCGATGCCCTCAATGTAGCTGAGATCCCTGTCTTTTAATGTCACCTTGTCGTCGGGGCGGACCACAGGTAACCAGGTTGGGGCGTGCTTAGGGTACGTGAGTGGCTCAAAGTTGACTGCGTTGTCCGATGGCCTGTACGCCGTTCGCGCGACGCGCATTTTAGATGAGGTGTGAATTTTCCCGAAGTCCAAGGCCTTCCCAAAATTCGAGTCCTTTGCCTGAAACTCTGCCTCCTTCAACTTGATGGCATCCAAAATACCAGCTGCTGTATCGAGTGCCATAAATTCTGGGCCCTGCTCCCGCGGCCCCTCAGAGGCCAATCTGAAACTGGAGAGCGTCTCCTTCAGGGGTTTGCCTACTTGGGCATTCGAGAATCTCTGTATTACCTCTACAACGTCGCGAAATGGGATATCCAGCGGGTCGACCGTTGTGGCTGAGCCTGCTTCCTCGCTTGCCCTGCTTGGGGACCCTTCGTCTGAGAGGCGCCTCCTCTTCCGTGCACCTCTCCAGGGGGATACGTCGCGTTTCCGCGGTGATCTTAGCCAGTCGCCACATTCCGGGTGCTTGAAAGGCGAGGCGTGTAGGCCTCGCGGTGCTCTCGATCGTGCCCTATGTTCTGTTTCACTGCCGGAGAGTGTGGGCATGCGGCGCCGGCTGGGCACCCGACTTCGCCTCCTTCGTCGGTGGGGCGGTGAGGATCCTGAGGACTCGGAGTCGTCAGAGGATGAGGAAGATAGTAGGCGGCTGCGACTTCCACCTCTAACCTGTATGTCGCGGGGGGGGCGTTGATTCGCGCTTCGGGCTGCTATGCCGCTCATCCTCCATCTGGGTCATGAGTGTGGCTAGGGGTGATGGCTCCCCTTCCGTGCTTGCCGGCTTGGGCGACACGGCGCGAGAGGGGGCCCGCTGTGGTTCGGGTGTGGGTGTGAGCCCCCTCACCTGCTCCTGACTTGTAATTGTTGCGCTCGGTGCACGTGCCTGCAGCCCCACGAGTTGTTGTGAGATCATGGCTGCCTGCTGCTGTAGTGCCTTACGGAGAATCTCTTCAAAGTTTATCTGCAATGGGAGAATCGGCTTCTCCGATGGTGGCTGGTATCCCCCCATGCTGGGTGTGTCACCAGCGTTCGTGGTCGAGGGGTCCCACGTGCCCGAGGTGTACGCCCTGTTCGCAGCCTTCACAACGGATTCCTCAAAAGATTCCGTGGTCTTACTGTTAGCCGAGGGGAGTGGTGTTATAGTTGCCGCCTCCTGCTCTAGTTCTTGCAACGACACACGGACGCTCGTTTCCGATGTAGGGCTCCTCGAATGTTTCTTATCCTTCCTGGACTTATGCTTGCGGCGTTTCTTGGGAGACCTCTCGGTGCTCGAGTTCCGCCCTGACAGCACCGTCTCATCCCGCAGCGGCGTGCCGGGATCTTTGCCTGAGGGCTCATAAGTTGGGGTGTCCGCCGAGGACATTGTTCGCGACCACAGTTCTTTTATTTGTCTGTTGCGTAGTTGGCGCCGACGCTGCCTGTTTAAACTTCTCCACACTTGATCTGACAGATGTTGACAGACTGCACACGTTATATCACCGTTACACTCTTGTTGCCCGTAGCGAGTAGCACAGTCCCTGCAGTAGTCGTGGGGATCGTCCTTAAGGCCTGCGTGCCCACATCGCGGCTTCTTTACCATGGTTGTTCATGACTGCAAGCGAAAGCAGAAAGTTAATTAACGGCAGCAGTTTTTACTGAGCCATCGAGGCACATTTCTTTTCCATGCATATTATCGATCTGACCTGTAGCATCACACCACAGTATGTGTTACGCAGCTTTGCAAATGCAGGCTTCAGTGTGTGACTTGACAGTGCCACTCCTGGTAGCCTGTGTGCTCCCCCCGAGTAACGCGTTTGTAACTCGCGAGTAACTCGGAGTGCGGCACACTCTGCTGCGTTGTGACGCAAAGGGCGCGGGAAAGCTACCACTTGCGAAAACTTGGCTGAGACGTCTCGCACGCTGCCAAGAATTTCCTCATAGGTGGTCAGCAGCTTCCTACACTCTCTTGACCAGGAGTTAGGAAAGCAACGTAGTTAGCAGACCCGCGGTGTCTCTGTCAGCTCGCCGCACCGTGGGCGCCTTCCCGCCAAAAAGAAAACTGCTTATTTCTCCGTGTGACGTGGTCAGAACCCAAAGTTGTAAGTAGCTAAAAAACCTACGGAGAGCCCTTTACCAATGGTGAAGTTAGCAATCTGGAAAACGTCCTCGTTCCTCGTAAAACTTGACAAAACTGCCTGCCCACGTGTTGAGGGCACCGCCGCGTTACTCACAACCGAGAACGGCTAAAAACAGTCTAAAAATTGGCCAGGATTCCCGTGCAGCGGTCCAAATAACTCTGTAGCGTAACAAGCCTAAGGTTCGATAGAAGATGTGTCTGAAAGCGGTACGCTAGCGACACAAACAACTAGGCTACCCACCACAGAGTGTTGACGCCGCAGTTGGCAAATCACACTGTTGTTACGTCGGTCCCTCTAGATGTAATTCGCCCAAACTTCACCCAGATGGTCTTCAATATATCCAGCAACTACTCGTGCTATTCATTCCTCCATCAGAGCTAGGAAGGGCCCTCAAAATCCAAAAAAACTTAACTTGGTGTTACAAACTGTGTTTCTTCACAGGCGTAAGGATGAAAAGTGAATATCGGATCCCAGTACGGGCAAACATGGGGTTACCCATGAAGTACTTGGAGCCAACCATAAAGTTTTGTACTCCAGTGAAATTTAATTTCAAATTTATTAGAAATTGCATTTCAACTGTGTTACGGGCAAAGAAAAGATAGGATGATACTTTTCAAAGCATCGGGTCGATCCAACGGCAGCTGCAAGGCATTTGTATGAACAAAATGCAACATTTAGGCCAAGTTTTAAAACAGTCGCATTGTTAGTGAATACCTTGACCACTTTCCTGTGATAAGATCAAACGCAGAAAGTTCAATTAATGTAATTTATTTATTTATGCAATGTAGTAATTAGTGAAAAATATATGTGTAAAAAACAATCGCATCAGTGGTTTATCAGTTTTTGGGAAAAGCTAGAGATCAAATTCGAGGATTAACAACAAAATGCTATTAACGAAATTGCTATAAAGTTTGAAGATATTGTCGTGATTGATCAAGACATCTGACACTGTCATCTGCTATCACATAATTGGACGACAAAATCACTTTTAAAACTTGTTATCGTAGTTATGTACATGATGACCAAGAACCAAGAACTCAGAACATACTGTCACAGTTGGCAAGTGGCCATAATGTCACTGACTTAAATGTTGCGTCCTAAATGTCACTGGCCTGGTTGTTGGATGCCACGACACTGAAGTCGTCCTCGAAACTCAAGTGCCGTTTCGTCAAGCGGTTCAGTTTGAATCAGACCGTGGTTAGTTGCAAGTTTAATACAAAACTGCATTAATTAGGATGACTGTTTTATTTTACTCCTCTCGGTCCAGCCCGATCAAAAGCTCCATCACCGTAACTTGTCCGAGATTTTGGAATATCAAGGTCATGATTGGCAGCCGATAACAGTGTCCATTTTGGGTGTATAGTACCTCTGTATCCGCAATATCCCAGTGTGCAGTGTGTTATTATAAAAAGGAATATTTTAAATTTTGCAAACTGGGAAAAGTATATGTATTTCTTTACGTGGTGGCTTAAAATGTAAATATATGTGTTTTATTTTATTATTCGCGTTGTGTTCAAAAACTTCAATATGAAACCAGCTGTTTCAATAGGTTATTTACAGACTTGAATATGTGTTTGGTAATCCTCTTGCCAATTGTTTAGGACCCTCTTATTGATAGCTTGAAGATTTTTATGCGCAATGTGTATAGCTATTGTTGAAGTCGCGTAATTAAAGTGGTATTCTCCCCTCAGTGTCGCTATGCGGGACTAACCCGTAATCTTAACACTATTACATTTACGATGAGCAAAATTGACACCCATTTACATTGCAATTTCAAATGCGTAATAAAAATGGCCTTTAAAGTTTATTTACAGGCAGTCCTCTGCCTTCAAACTGATCATAGTCTTGACCAGGTGACCAATACCGTCTGTCCTACCCTTAACATTTACCCAATGACAATCTCCCTTGGAAGATGGTTCGACCGGTCGTACTGGGACGGCGTTTTCTGAAGCGCTCAGTTGCACTCTAGACCTAGAGAGAAAGAACCCTTACTCACGCTCACTGAAACACAGATACCCTCAGCCCACTCGCCATTACAGATCTGGGTCTAGGCGCAAGCCCAAAGCTTCTTCGCGGAAGAAGCCCAGACCGTATGTCAGTGGAAAAACTCCTCCACAGGGTCTCGAAGCAGTGCAGGTAGCAATCAACCAAAATATCTTTCAGGGGTAAATACTCGTCTTTAAGAGATACGTTTATCAAATTAGAAAATATAGCGGGTTAGGCGGATTCTGCTAAGCTTGGTTCGAGGAGGTAGCTGCCTAAAGAGTTCCACGCTGGCCTTGATACTTTTGAGCAAATGGCGCTACCAGCCTTGGAAACCGAAGATACCGAGCCAGGCTTGGTCTGTCAGTGGCCACCACGAGCCTTACGTAAGAACTTACAGCTTTCGGAAGATTTCAGGAAGGAAGGATACAAAGAAAGGAAGCCCAAAAAGCATTGATTATTTGCTTTATGCCGAAGAATAATAATGACTAATGCAAACAGAACATTTCCAATTATAAAAAGGTGTGTTCTCAGCCGCTTACAGTAAGGCTGAGTCAGAGACAGAATTTTTATGCTCTCTCCAATGTCAAAGCCCACGCGTAAGATACGTCGCTGACTCAGAGCTATGCGTAGTGTGTCCTTATGAGACAAAATAACAACAGCTTTTTGGCATGACCAAATTCGTTTATTAAGTATTATCGCAAGGACTTCTCTCGGTACGAACTGTCGGGCTTGTGCTCTTTGGGCCCCATTGGCATAGCTGAATCAGTAGTCTCTGACTAGCTTTTATCTCTTCTGACGAACCGATGACCAAGAGTAAAGGCAAGCCCAAACAGAGAGAAAACCTCTGCCACTCCGACAATGGCTGTGGCAAGGTCAAGGAGGGCCAGAACCAAGGTCGTTGGTAGCTGTGTGTGTCACTGCGCGGAGAACTCTGCGTGGACGTATGTGTGTTGTCTCTCCTTCCCTCGGTGTTAGAATTGGACACTAGTTATGGCTGTAGTTATGGCTCAGGGACCAAGCGGTTGGTTCACTTGTGTGCGCACGGTCTGTCATTGGTTCAAGACTTGGTACGTCATCCATGTGAGTCTGGCACTCCATCTTCCCTCAGTAGGAAGGGGAGGGGCGCACACTGCGTGCGTTCATCCTCCTTTGTGCGTCGGTATTGGCCACTAGAGTCGGTCTCGTTTCCAGATTCTTAGAGCTTCACGAGAAACCCAAATAAAAGTGGAGAACGTGAATTACTCTTTTACTCGTAATAGAGCGTTTTAGGAAACTAAAACGTCAGTTTGATTGAGGGGTGAGACACACTGTTTTTCATTGATTTAATTCACCTGGGTAGTCTGTCGTTCGGGTGATTTTTGCATGTTCGTTTCGACGTTTTCATTGTCCTAATCCCATTGAGTCTGGACCGATTTGAGTCCTTTTACCATACTATTCCTTTGTAATGAGGCCAACGTTTCGGAAAAATGGGAACTCAATGGGCCTGGTATAAATTAACGAGAACATGTAAGGTGTTTGCTCAAGGGACGTTTACTTAAGAGTGGGTTGTGAAAAGGGGGCACATTCAGCATAAGATTCTTCATTTTGAAAAAAAAAATACGTGAAACATTGTTGTTTAATACAATTAAATGAATTTAAATTTACGCGTTCAGATCAGATAAAATGTTCGTTCTTAGACCATTTTACAGGTTTTTATTATTTATATTAGACAAAAATGCAATTTAGTTCATAGATAGCCACCTACTTACACAAATAAAAAGAATCGTGAGAACAAACGAAAGGTCTCGACGGTTGTGGTATTCAAACGATTAAGATACTCATTCCGGCCGGGGACTCAACCCGGACTGCGCCAGGTGCTGTCCGTAATGAGTGGACTCATCTCGGCGCGAGACTCAAATGCTACCCCAACACCGGTCGGATGACTTTTGCACGTGACGTCTCGCAATTATATACGGTGACCTGCACGTTGTAAATGGTCATTCTGACTCTGGTCAGCAAGGATGTAAAACTCTGTGTCACTTAAATGGATTTTGGTCTCCATTCTGGCGCAATTGGGGAGACATTATTTTTCTGTTTGTAAAATGTATTCGGTTTTAAAGTTTTATTAAAATAGAGAAACCTCAAGCACAGACGGTTGAAGGCTGAGAAGCCACGAGTGACTTTGTCACGACTTTGTTTCTCAACAGGAAGCCACGTGTGCGGAAAGTTTGTCAGTTTTAAAATATTAAATATGTATATTTAGCCCAGTTTCGCAGACTGCATTGATGCGCATCAGTCACCAGCTTGGGTCAAGAGCCCTTGTATATTGATTACTTAATAAAGAGTGTGAAAATGAGAAACCCTTCCTGATGACGTAAAAGGACATAGCTATGCAGACTTTTAGCTGGAAAATTCCGAATAAAAGACAAGTGTGATAATTGGCCAATCCTAGAGAAAACAAGTTCGAGGACCCGATCTTGATGTCACCAGGATAGGATACAGGAAATTGTATCTATTAACGGATAGCAATTGGATCATTTTGAAATTTCACGATTTGCACCATTTCTGAAGAAACCAGGATAATTTTTAGGATAACGCCCTAAGAATCTTGGTTCAGAGGAAAAAATTAATTTTTCACCGGAATCCCATGCTTTACTTTTCATGTGAGGATACCGTTTAATAAAAGTAGCTAAGAATCTTTTTCTAGAGCGTTAAAGCAGAATGTTAGAACCGTACTCAAGTTAATTATAATGATGACTTTACTTTTATAGGATATAGGATTTTGAAAATTCAGTGTAAGAAAAACTGCAACGGACTACATTTGATAGTTCTATATATCATGAACAGGGCAAAACAGCTGTGATGTTTGACCTGTCTGATAAACGGAGCTCGAATGAAAAGAATCGGTTGGACAGAAGATGTGTGTTAATGTCCGAAATAAAGAAATAACTGTATAAGTCTATACAGAACTGGATTTTGATTTTTGGCATTAAAGGGTAAACAGGCACACAATCGAACGAACAGAGAGACCGTTCAGGCTCCTTAAGATGTTGCTTATGCAAACTGAAAATTGACGTCATCAGAAACGGTTTCGTGGCTGAGAATTGTCATGCAAAGACCAAGGGTGACGTCACAACTATGGTTTATTGCTGTTGGAAAGCTTTTATTTTTCTGTCGAATAAGCTGAATACTGGAGAGTTATTCTTTTCTCTGTCTGACAGTGATTTGTGATGGCATGCCTGTGCTAGATTCTGTGAAGCATGTCACTGGATAAAATGTGTAAAACTGTATTTTTTTCAGTCTACGTGACAATGACAGATAATGAAATAAAGTGACTTTGTGACGCACAAAAATTTATTCTTTTCATCGCCCTGCACACAAAATACAAAAGGGGTTCAAGAAGAAATCGTAATAAAGCTTAATAAGAGCCCGTGTTTCTTCTGACCCAGTTCCACTTTCATAATCGAAGTCACAACATTTTGGCGGATTAAAATGTTATCACCACACATTGCACAAAATTGGTGTCCCAATGCACATTTCCCCCATGGGAAACACTAGTGCCTCAATGTATCCTAACCGAACTTCTATTCTAAAATTCAAATTACTTTTCCTCCACATTTTATAAGCTCAGTACTATCAAGAGTACTTAACACTGGTATTATTATGTCTCATAATAAGGCGTTTTCCAAATCTCGTCCATTAGCTTAGGCTATAAAATGTATTTGTTCATTATCAGTTTGGGCAGTAATATAAGATTATTGTTTGTGGTCTTAATAAAAGTCTAGTACTCCGCGTTTTTAGTTTTATTAAGTTTCCCATGTTCTTTATATGCAACATTTTTCAAATAACATGTTTGATAACTAGTTTTAAAAAACTAGACTGCATGGTTTTTAAAGAGACGTATTTATGACTTTCCAAAATCAATCTGCTCTCAGAAATTACAATTAACAATTTCGGACATTAACATACATTACACAGTGCCACCCAAGATAAGTCCGCATTATACACTTTTAATACATGTGCGAACTGATAATAGTGAGTTCAAAAGGTGATCAAAACAAGATACAACGCTTTTGGGACCTTGCAACTAATGTATGTTATTTAACATTTCAAATAATCAACCATTAGTATCACATACCAGATGACTGAAGTGTACATTCTACTCAAAAACAAAAGGGATACTTGACAGCACCAGTATCTATTAGCTACTATGGAATGCCAATTTCACATTTATTAGGAAATTACTGATCTCAAGAATTAATTCTTGATCTCAAAAATTGATTTTTTGATGTCAAGAATTATTTTTTGATCTCAAAAAATCCATATTTTGATATCAAGTATTAATTTTTGCTATCTGTAATTGTATTTTTGATATCTCTAGATGTATTCTTAATCTCAAAAAATAATTTTTGATATCAATAAATATTTAGAGATATCAAAAAATATTTATTAATATCAAAAATGTTTTAATGATATCTAAAATTGATTTTTAAGATAAAAAATTCAATTCTTGATAACAAAAATGAAATATTTGAGAACAAAACATCAGTTTTGAGCTCAATAATTCATTTTCCTTTTATTGATATCAAGAATTTATTTCAGATATCATCATTTCAGAATGATACTTTTTTAATTTGTATTTGGAAATCTGTGGATGATTTTTTGATCTCAAAAATTATTTTTGTTATCAAAATATCAGTCTATTTTTAAGCAAAAAATTCAGAAACACACATCTGTAAATAAGTAATGACTGGTCCTCGTATACAGAGTCTTTCTGTAAATTTTTTACTGAACAAAAAAAAAAAAAAAAAAAAAAAAAGCAATTCTTGAGATCAAAAATTGTGTCGTTATTATTGATCTCAATAATTCAAGTTTTCACCTCCAAAATTTAATTGACGATTCCTATATTTTATGTGTGAACGTATGTCTTCCTTAAGAATTTTAAAGTTGTAAAATTGATTTTTTTGATCTCACAAATAAATTGTTCCCATCTAAAATTCAATTATTGATAGCAAAATATAAATTATTGAGATCTTCATTGATTTATTGATATCTTGAATTACATTTTGATATCAAAAATAAGCATTAAATGTTAAAACGGCATTCCATAAGCTACTAGTAGGCTAAAACTTGCTTTGATGAAATGCGGACAAAAGAAGACTCTGGCTTGCTGCACTCGGAATTACACAGATAACAATGTGCATAATTAAATGTGTTATTTAGAAACTTATTTCAATTACTCAACTACTAAAATATCTATTAACTTGGTTAGAGTAATAATTTTTAAGGTACAACCTTTTATGTATTTTTTTTTTTTTGCGTTTTCTGCCATAGATTTCTAGAAAACCCCTGTGTCATAATGCACCCCAATGGAGGGAACAAAAGCACATTTTGATAGACATTAAGATTGTAACTGACTCGGGCCGAAAGCGAAGATAGGACCTTACTGGTCATTACGCGGTTTGTTTTTTTTTCTCTTTATGTACAAAGGATTTTGCAGACAAGTTTAGAAAGCTTACACAGACTTAAATGTTTGTTAATCCTTTTGCAGTACAATCAGGGCCAACTCTGCCACTACCGAAAAGTAAGACTTTAACATTAAATTTTCATGCTTGTTTTTTATAGTATTAGAAAGTGCAGAATTGTGGCTGTTGTTGTTATGTTTGTGGTCATGTAATTTGACATCAAAACCTCCCCTCACTCACCCGGGTCGAGGGGGAGGTAACATATGCGTTACCATGTGCGTCCAAATAAACGCGGAACAAGGGGCATATTTTGGGTTTCCACGCGGTCCGCTTCCATTAGAAAAAGAAGGGTATTTTTTAAATTCATTTTAAAAGTCATGGACATGCATGGTAACCATTACAGGCTATTTGTAATTTGCGGAAGGAAACGGAGCAAAATGTGGTGTTGCATGCAGCTGACGCCACTCACGAAAAATTCACATTCTAAATCAAAAAGCTTCACTGCAATTAAATCGTTGATTGGTTTCGCAAAGATTTAGGAACTTAATCTAAACCAAACTGGAATAATCTTGCGAATCGATTTCCTTTGATTTTATTTCATTCCGCTCCATTTCTCAAACTATAATTTCGCGATCGCTGTTTATCGTTGTTATAAACGATGGCCTCTAAGACATTTATCTGTTATGTAGAAACACAGAGAGGATGGATATTTTTTAAAAAGTAGCACCTCACATTATAACTCCAGAGGTTAGCTATTGGACAACAATGGGCTATTTCTGTTGCGGAACGGAATGGAAGCATTCTAAAACAGTTCGATCTCGCTAACTAGTCACATATTAAAATTTCGCATATTGTTATGGTCAGTATTTGAAGATTAATCATTTCAAATGGTTATCTGCAATAAAAAGCTTTACAGGAATCAGATAGCTCTCTTAGTATTTAGTCACACATAGCCTTTTGATCTGGCATATGTATCTTTTAATCACGTAATAACAAAATCAGGAGTTTGTCGCTTCTGCGATGTCTTTAAGAAAAAAAAACTTTGTGCAAGCAATGTAAAATCACAGTAACCGCCTTAGAACTAACATTATTTTCTTTCTCGGTCCGTCCCGTTCCGCATATGGTAATTTTAGGGTGGGTTATTGATATTTACTGGAACGAAACAGACTCATTCTAATTTCCTACACTGCTGTAACTTTTTAAATTAAAATTCGTAAATTTCTTATCAGCACTACAACCTATTTATTTAAATTTCGAAAGGCAATAAATTATTTGACAGAAAATATTTTTCTTTTTGTTAGGTGGTCGTACTCAATCTTTTGAAAAAATTCTAATTATTACCTAAAGGCCAAACTCCGTGCAAACGCCCTGCCAAAATTTTTGTGACTAGGAAAGAGGCTATAAAACTTATAAAATAGGCTAACAGGTATTGGTGCGGCATTCAGCATGCAAAAAGTATCATACAAAGTCAATATCTTAAAAAATTCTAATTATTACCTAAAGGCTAAATAAAGGCTATTTGCACAACAAAACTGCGTGCAAACACCCTACCAAAAATTTTGTGACTAGAAAAGAGGCTATAAAACTTATAAAATAGGCTGACAGGGTACATTTACATTTATGAATATATTGTTTTATGGAATATTTCCTTGATAGTTTTTTCCGCAGCCGGTTTGAAGTAACAATTTTTCTGACGTAAACTCAAACCCATGGCCTCTATATAAAGTAATTGAAATGGCGAAGAGTTACCAATAGGTGCTTTTCCTAATATACAGATGTCCTCTATCTGTCGTTTGATCGATCCGATGCTTTTTTAAGAATAGGTCATTTTAGTACAAATAAATCCTAATAACGATACAACCTGGTATATTTGTCGAAAAAGAAATGAAAGTAGCGGTAACTGTGTCATCCCCTTTATGTCAGACGCGTAGATACCCAATACGCCCAATCGGTGGTGGAAAAGTGAAAATGTAAAGTACGCTTTGAACCCAATACACATTGGGTTGCCGAGTACTTTGACAAAATTGTTGAATATTTTGACTCTTATGGACTTGCACCTATATATGAAAGTTAAGAAAAGTTTTCAAATAATGAGTATGTATGTAATTCAATACCATTGCAGCAGCTCATTTTGGTTTTTATTGTTTGTGTTACATATTGCATAGACCTCGAGATCATAGCATGTTTGATATTAGATGTATTAAAAGGAAGTGATGGAGATTTTGTAGAAAAAGACTTTGTCTATAGACATTATAAACTGTGTTCTATTAAACTGGTTTATTTTTTAAATTTGTAGTTAAGTTTTTAGTGACATATTTATCTAAATGCATATTTGTAAATGGTACTGCTATAATGCCATTCTAATGCGTCACTGAGGTCACTAGCGCGGTGTTAATTCACCAGTAAACCTTTCATTTAAATGGATGGGCCCTGCGAGGTGCTAACTCACCCGTTAATCCCTGTTTGTTCTTAAGAAGAGTTCCTGACGAGTTGTTAACTCACTCGTAAATCATATATCATATGTATTACTTAGGAAAACTAATTAACAAGTTGAAAAGAATCATGTGTGTTTTTTATTTTTTATTTAACACAGTAAATCACATATATTTACAATTATTGAGAGCAACAACAATTTAATACATTTATAATTATTGAGAACAAAAAATACATTTAATTTTTGAGAACAAAAAAGTATTTCAAATAGATATTATGCTAGTACATTAACATATTAGCCGATCACAAGCATTTTAACTAACATAACATTGATCCAACCCATTCACTTTCACATTGACATGGTTTGATAAGGACAATTCATTTAAACCGTTCACAGTCTTTATCATAATTCACATATTAGGCGTAAACACAATACTTTTTGAACCACATATCAATTGTACATGTCCATCTGGTTCAAAGCTAAGTTTCAAGTTCTTAAAAGGAAGCATCATAAACTTGACTTTAATGTTTTGCACTGAGTGGGATAAAATTGTAATGTTCGGTAAGCTCGCAATACTGTTTAAATTGTATACAGTGTTCACCGTCACGTTCGATGACTTTCATGATAAGATCTTGAACACTAGTAGATGAAATCATGGTATCAAAATAATCCCTCACTACGGCTCGCTCTTCGGGAGATAGGAAAATGAAAGTTGCAAAATAACAGATCGTAAGTTCACCAGTGTGATCCAGAGATGGTTGCATGTTTGAGTTTACGATGACAAATGATTACTTTTTTGCTGAATGCCGCAGCATTTATACACATCAGTCTGCTGAAGCGCCTGATCCACTGACGTCATTTGCTTCTTCAGCATTTGCCATTTCTTCAGTGACAACAAATTCCCTTCTTAGTAGGATATAATCTCCCAGAAGCATGGTCCGTGATATATTCATCACTTGCTATTGGTATTTCACCAGTTTAATACATTTTTCTCCAATGATGAATATCATAATCGGTAAATCCTCTAGACTCACCTTCTTTATAGACATTGCAGTGGCAACAGCATTAAGCTCAGGTCCTCGGCCTGCTGTAGGCTTAAGTGTTCGCCTGGCTTTAGGTTCCGTAAGTTCTACTTTAGACTCTGCCCTAAGCTTTCGCGTTTTCGCTTCTGACACGGAGACATGGTAGCTGTATGTGAGCAATCATCTGTTTTCATCTTTATAAACTGTACAGCCGTTGCTTTAAAGTTGCTTTAGCTGTTGCAGTATCTTCGTCTCAGACTTTGTTGTGGGCATTGTCTCAGACTTTACTGTAGATATTGTCTCAGACTTTGCTGCAGGCATTGTCTTAGACTTTGCTGTAGGTATTGTCTCAGACTATGCTGTAGGCATTGTATTAGACCTTGATGTAGGTATTGTCTCCTAGTTTGCTGTAGGCATTATGCAGGTATTGTCATAGATGTCAGTTGCTGTTCACTCACTGCAGACATGTTCACTCTTCAACAGTTTGATGCAGAATGATTGCCATGTCTTTTAACTCATGCCCTGTGAGTTACACGATGAGCTTTGAAATGCCAATGAGCTAACGTGGTGTAACTATCATCCAACACATATTATCAAATGGTGACAGTCCAACCTTCAGAATCTTCTCTGAAAAAAATTGATGTTTATGGCTTGAAATGATGTTTCCCACGACATATTACTGCTCTTCCGTAAGTTAACTAGTCTTGTATTGAGCATGTGTCATTCGCTCCTGGCAGGCGCATGCAAAGGCCTTAGCAGTAAATTGCTCTTTACCACCATACAGTCAGCTGTACATCTTCAGTCGAAGCCCTATAGGCTTCTCAATGGATACTCCCACAGTTTCAACTTTCATTTTCTGTAACACTCTTTAGCTCACAATGGAATGCTATAAATGATTCTTTGAATAATCACTTGTACAAAAAAGATGACTGCCCTGTTGCATATCTTTATAAATGTCTCTGGCTAGTATGTCATAACACAACTGTTTGTGTCACTGAACAGCAGTTTTGCCTCTGTAGACTTCTTCTTCATGTAGTTGTAGTAATAATCATACATGAGGGTTTTGCATGAGATTCAGAATACCGAAAACTGAATCTGAATGGGCTTGTTAAATACGATTTGAGGCAGTGTGTTGCTGTCACATCCTCATTGAAATTTGGAATTTGTAAAACGTAGGCCTAGCCACCATCTTTTTGAAACGTTATTCGTTGCGAACCAATTCTACAGTGACTCGTTTCCAATAGATTATTAATTTGTAAAAGTCTTTTTCAAATGGGTTTTTGCCACTTTTCTCTTTTTAAGATATCTGTATTTCGCTAACCATTTACTCTGCTGGAACATAATGGATCTATGCACCTTTGTCACTTTCAATCCAAGAGATACATATTGCTGCAAGTTTCGATAATGTATCACATGCTTTTCCTTGTCACTGAGAATGGAAATAAACTTTTCCGTAGGTTTACATTTTAATCCAACTGCTTTCTCAGGTTCTGATTGCATTCAGACAATTCACTGATTCAAGCAGTTTTCTCTCAGGAGCCACTGGATAGTCACTATGCTGACCATGAATTTCATCCGGGCATGTGAGATCTACCTCTAAAATATATCCTGTCTTACAATTTCCACTCATTTTCATGTAGTCCACAGATTATAGACCTTCCAGCCATGCAAATCCACATTCTGGCAAACTCTGTGACATACTTCATACATAATGATTGTTGGCGCCAAAGTACATGATGTAACTTGTTGACTTTGACACATCATGATCTGGAATATAGGGGTTGTTGACTTTTGCATACTTGTGTGTACTGACTGAAATACGTCCTTGTAGACCTTGCCCCATCATGTGATACATGTCATTATCATCTACCAATTTCAACTGAACTTGTTTCAGCATAAGAATGTTTCAGCATAGGTATGTTTCAGCATAACGTCCCATGTCAAACCTGGTGCTGTATAGTAATGAACAGGATCCAATTTCTACGTGCTGAGACACATATTTCTAAAATTGTTAAACACATCTGCCAACAGCAACACATTTGTTTTCAGGTAGAGGTCATTATACTCTCCGAAATTGCTGCAGTGGAATACATTCCAAACCCTTTGTGCATGATCACAGCTCTCATCACTAATTCCTTCTTCAGTCAATTGACTGTGTAATTCTTCTTGTGGTAGAAGCTTGGTTTCTGCAAACTTGGAAGGTTCATCAACATAGTCATAGGGATATATTTTTCCTCAAAAATAACTCTTGCTGCTCACTGTCGCGCACATAAGCAGTTATATTCTGAAACTTATTTTTGCCTTTGCTAAGTTGGCTACTGATTTTTGCAATTTGTACGAGACGATGAATTTCAGACGGCCAATGGTAATCGTAATGTACTTTTCCACAGTGTTAGAAATGACTGACAGCTTCAAGGTTTTTAATTTTCCTGTACTCTCAATAAGAAGATGACTGTCATAATCTCGTATGTTGTGGAATAGGACAGGGGTGATGACTGATTCCCACTTTGCTTGATTATCCCTTCTTAAGCGAATCTGTAGGCTGTTCCACGATATTTTCCACTGATGTGATCATGATCTCGCACACGATCCACTCCTATCATGCATGGCAAATGTAACAATGAGTAGCTTGAGCAAACTGTTTCATACCCTCAGCGGTCATGTCAATGGATTTTGGGTTGTTCAATCGATTCATAATGTGACCAGATTCGTCCATCATATACTTTAGATATTTGTGGACAGCATTGTCTCCACGATAAAGCATAGGATTACACTTCTCATATTCGCTGACAACATCATAGGCAAAACTATTAGTCTTGTGATGTTGATCCTCTTCCTGTGTGTCACATTTCTCTGTTCAGCATTCAAAGATAGCATAAATGACAAAGGGTGCTTTTCGTTGCTTTGCATTGCCCTTGAATGGAATGATAGTATCTTCTGAAAATGACAATCACTGTGTCCCATGCTTCCTACAAACTGCACAATGTTTGTCCTAAAGATCTTGTCGCATAAATCCATGCAAACAATTGAAGCAGTGAAACGTTTTGCTGTGATGTTTTGTGCAATACTTCATGAATCGACTAAATCAGACAATAATGTCTCTTCTCATTATCACTGATGAGCAGTAAGTTAAACTCAGTGTCACTCTTCTGTTGGCTTATGCGACTTATATGGATGGGTACCACAACTTGTTTTTCCCAACCAAAGAAAACGATTTTGGAATTTGATGAATTGGTGTTGGAAACATTATATCTTCCACATTTAGCTCATGTTCCAACGATTTATACTTGTATTTCTCATTTACATGGTCGTCCAATGGATGTAGTAAGCTAATACGATCATAGAAAGTACTTATTGTCTGTGTTCTTGATGTTGATAACACACTTGGTATTCTTTATCTTCTTTTTGATCTCATTGTAGATGGAGACCTGCGAGGGTTCTAATGTAGCTATATGAACCCAAACTTGAAGAATCTTATCAAGCACCCATCCAGATCATTGGTGTTCATGCTCATCAATCTTGCTAAAGAAATTCTTGAATGCATTTGGCAAATCGTTATCAATATCGATTTTATTGAATGCGCTAAATGTCTGCATGCTCAAATGAGTGTTATCCACACGTTCTATCAACACTCCTTCTTCATTTATTGTTATATTCTTGAGTGGCGCTAAAACGACAATGTACCATTTTATCCCATTGTCTAATCTTCCTTTCAAATGATGTGAAATGTGGTGTGATGCGATTTTCTTTCTGCAACATTTCCAGTACCAAGTCGGATTCATTTTCTGGTTCAAACACTTCTTGGTATGCATGTCCACCAAGGCTTATTCTTCTACCTTTACCCACTTGCATTACACCAGTCTTTGTTTGTTTCTTTGTTTGTATCTTAGTTTGTTTCTTTTGTTTCTTTGCAGGAGATTGATCTGACTTATAATCTAATCTTTCTATGCTTCAGTTTAAGTTACATGAGTATCTGTATATGTATGATCCGTATACTGTTCAGCATTGTTGAAGAATCAAACGCGGCAAGTAATGAGTCCTTTTTCTTTACTAAAGGCAATCAGTTTTTCACAAAAATGTCTCTCCAATTTTTCTAAGTTTGGCAGCACTGCATTCCACCATCACCATTTTATACTCATTTTTATATGCTATCACCTCACTGTCTTAATGGTAAATGATGAAAATTAAGGAAGTTTTGAAGTAAGGCTTGAAGTAAGGTCAGTCGGTCAGTCACCGAGGGGGGAGGAGAGTTGGTGATAAGCCAGCAGTCGCGTTTCCCACCTGCCCTTTTTATCTGAGTGTGAAAGGTGGTCACTGAAAGAGGTGTTACTGTGCGTCTTTTTTCTGGGTGTATATGGTGGTCACTAAAACAAGTTTTACTGTAAGTCTTTCTTATCCGAGTCTGAAAGGTGGTCTCTCAAATGGGTTTTACATCTTTTTATTTGGGTCTTAAAGGCGGTTGTTACAAAAAAGGCTTACCGCAGTGTTTTTAACTCCCAACTTCATTGGTGAATTGTTTTGCTAACCGCCCCATCTCCCTCCCCGCCATCTGATATAGGTACCACTCTAAACGTATCCCTAACCCTTTTACCCAAGATTACGGTAACGGTCTGTACCCTAAGTGTAGTTATAGCCATGATATATTTTCTGGTCTTCGTACATTTCCATTGGTCAAAAAGCACAGAAAGACATTCATCATAACTGTGCAACAGATGACTCAGCTCACTGGGAGTAGGGGGCATTTTGGTGTGAGAATTGCTTCTCATAAAACAAGTGACCCAGTTTGAAAGTGAAAAATACTTTCAGGTACTGCAAACAATGCTAACCGTTACATAATCACTCCCATAAATGAAACAGCTTGGCAACCAAATAATGCACGCGATGCAGGCGAAAAAAGTAACAGCTACACCTTCTAAGACATATAAATGGGACCAGAACATTCCATGGTCAGTGACTTCATAATGCATTACAACTGATACTGACCACTGAGTGAGTGGTACGTTACGTAATAGCTTTAAATGAGTAGCGCACAAAAATGTCAATTATAGCTAATTTAAGAAATTTTGATGACGGTTCAAATTTTGATGTATCATAAAGTCATTAATAGTAAAGGTACAATCAACATAGCTAGGCATCTCAGTGATGTTGGTTGGTGTCGACCAGTGTCGCGGTAAACGATGAGTCAAAATCCCCCGATTTCGTCCGTCTTGCGTGGATCGACTCTCCAGTATGATCTGCATCACTTCTCCTGAATGGAATCCTTATTATACTCTTTTAAATTCCAGAATTTATAAACTTAGAGCCGACCAGAAAATTATGTTCTCAGGCATAAAGGGTGAATGTCGAATTACAGTAAGGGTAATATGTAAGTGAACTGGGAGCTGACCAAGAACTGACAAAATTTATCTGTTATGTTGGTAGAAGCAGCTTTATCCCAATCTAACCACACTTCAAAGAAAAATTGAAACAAAATTGTGCAAATCAAGTTCTAATTTTGTATTTTAAGTAACAAAGAAAGTTTTAAACTATCCCTACATTATTTTAACACCACCCGTAACACTGTCATTACCTGTCGTGCTAGTCACAACAATTAATGATATCAGGGGTTAAAATGATTCAATGATTCAGTCCTATCTCAAAAGTAAAAAATCCCTACTAAGAAAAATTGTATGACAAATTTGTCTTCAGAAAGGTCCAAAAAGTTATCCATTTTTGGTCATCCTACGTTTTAATATGTGATTTGATTCACCTGTTAAAACAATCTAAATATTCTGTGTATATAGAAGCATTTTGTAGAAAAATATGGAAGCCTTCATATTTTATTGTTTCAGTATCAGTGTCTTCGCAGTGTAACAAGCGATGTTTAAATGGAGGTCAATGTGTGGGAACGCATTGTTCTTGCTCCTTTGGTTACGAAGGCCCATTATGCGACAAACGTAAGTGATTTATTCCAACATACAATATTACAGATTCCAAACTGATGTATCTGTGTTCGCAGTAGGTGTAAAACGACATTTCTGGACATCGTAGGATCCTCCCATCCTCTAGGTGAGAAATTGAGATTATGGTATAGTTTTGCGTTTCACACAATTCTGAACATATTTTATTTTTGACCCCCCTCCCCATGCCTATATGGCATAAAAGACAGATATGGTAAATTTAACAGTCCGTAATTTCAAAACTACTTGACCGTTTTCAATTTTCTTTTTCACCAAAGTGTTCAGCAGGATTTAATACAGAATATACTGAACGTTGCGATTTTACATGTGAAGAATGGACCTGCGCATGTTAGGTTTAGCAAGAACTTAGGATTTTGTTTTAAAGTAAATAACCAATTTACGAGAAAGATAATTGACATTATTCTATCTCCTAAAGATCAAGCTGTGGTGAGGGATCATTTTAAATCCTTATCAATACCAGGATTTCATGTAAAAGTCTCAGAAGATCCTAGTATAAAAGTTATTAAACCTCATTGTGAACGCTGCATACAGTTTCAACAGTTTGATAAACTTACTGAACGATACGATTTCATTACGCTTTGTGGTGGACATTGGATGTACGATCACATGATGAATTCAAAAGAATTTTGTGTCAAACTTAGCCATTGAAATGTTTCGACAAGTAACAATTTGTTTTTTTTTTCTTTCTAGTAATTTAATCTTATGTGAGTTGTCTCAAAGGAAAATACTTTAAGTGAAAAATATGTATAAACATTGGAAAGCTGCTGGAAGGACATTTCAAAGAAATCATTTCATGCAATCTTTTCTGAGTGAATGTGAAGAACTTAATTAACCAGGGAATACCTCTGACATTGATTTTTTAACGCCAGTACGATTTGAGAAGCTGACTTCATGCTAACTGTGGCTGCTAGAATTATTTTACATTATGACAATGAAGTTTCACTGTCACGTTCAATAATGGACGAGTTGAAATGAATATAGACATTTTCAAAACGTGGGAAGAACATTAAAGTTTATATTATGAATTGTAGTGCACAGCATAATATTTTAACTGCTTTTTCTCTGAATTGTTAAAACATTGGTTAAGTTATTCATATTTGCATGCCAATAAAAACTCTGTCATGTGAATTGTTGGTTTTATTCAAGTTCATATGTCAGCGTGAAAAGACTACTTAAGCAATACTCACTTTAAACCTGGAATCCCTGGAGCATTTGCATAACCTAATAAGTTATACAAACTCCTGAAAGAAAACAGTTATCCTGTGACATATTCCAAAGTGAAAAATTGGTTACAATACCAAGATGCCTTTTTTTTACTTCAACCAGTGAAATATAAGTATAAACGACCAACGTATCATTACCCGTGGCATTGATGGTATGTGGAATGTGGACTTGGCAGATGTGACCAGCATTGCAGAATGTAATGAAAGCAATCACTTTCTACTATTGTCATTGATATCTTTTCCGAACTCTTGTGGGTACAACCAAATCCAAACAAAACTTATACTAGTGTCATTCTAGCCTCCCAAAAGATTTTTCAACAGACATCAGGAAGACCTAGAACACTGAGGTCGGATAATGGAACAGAATTTAAAAACAGATGGGTAAAGCATTTTCTAAAGAAAGAAGGCATTCATGCATATACTAACCAGAATGAGAAGAAAGCAAACTTTGCTGAAAGAGCCATACTTACTCTCAAAGGAATGATGCATCGCTATTTTCTACTACGGCCAACCTACAGGTATACAGATATTAGTCTCTGTAATTGAAATCAACGAAAAAGCCAAAAATGGTACAAGTAAAAGATTGATCAACACGTTCGCATTTCACACATGGAATATATATTTCAAAGAGATTTTCATATAAAATGGACACAGGAAGTGTCGTTGTAAGAAGCAAGGAATACATGTGTATTGTGTTAAACATTTCTTAGAAGAATATATTGGTAGTCATTTCTATGAAGAAGGATTAGAAGCTACTATAAAAGACATTCGATCCGTTTACAAAATTGAAAAAGTTTTGAAGACACGAAAAAGAAGATTTGAAAGAATTATTTGTCAAGTGGTTAGGCTGGCCAAAGAAATTTAATGATTGGGTAAAGGAATATGAAACTCAAGCGCTACGAAGCATCCGTTTACATGCCTGATTTCTGGACCAACAGGTCGGAGGGAAATATCTCTTGTGGTAGCGGACATTGAGCAAAATCACTCAGCCACTTTGTAATAATATTTTATGGTTCTATGATGCGGAACAAGCAGTTGCAAAGGCATGAAAGGGGTGACATTTCATCAAGGCATTCCAGAGGATACTGAATAGCGTTTCGATCCAAAACAGAATAACTTGCTCATTATCTCATGAACAAATGTCATAGCAAGAAAGGCATGACCAGATTGTTTAGTGTTTGAAATAGCAATACAAATCTAAGCATTACTTTCATAATCTGTTTCACCAAGGAAAACAATGCACAATACTAGTTTAAATACACATTATATTATTCTCTTTAAAATCCAAGAGAGAGTCAACTGATCAGTATACTGCCTCGGTAAATGCATCATGGAAAATCTCAGGTTTTAATTGAGGCATATCAAGGTGCTACAAGCAAATCTCGCGGTCATTTCCTTATTGATTTGCAAGTAAGTTACGTATTCGCATAGGAATTCCAATAAGTGATACACATTACGTTGATGTGAACAAAATAGTGAATGAAGAAGAATTATAAGTTTGGTATAGAACCTCAAGATGTCAAGACGAATTCAAGCAAATCAACCGTTTCTTCATTTATAAGCACGTAGCAGTGCTAAATGACATAAATTCTTATTGAAGCAAGCAAGAAAAGAGGAATTAGTCAGTTTGTTTGAAATATGTTTGAATATATTACAAGGCCACTTACCATTGAAGTCACATATGTATAAAAATTAAAGCGTGAACAACAAACCATTCTACAATTGGCTGATAAGAAAACTTACCTCAAGCGTGAAAAGAAGTTAATCAAAAAGGTGGAGTTATTTTAACAATTGCAGGAATTGTACTTCCATTACTAGCTCACGTGTTATCAAAATGCACGCATTGAAAATGGTTCTTATTCTCGAATCATAATACAGAAATTTTATCAAGTCAAGATTCAAATGATTGTATTAAAGCTCAAGCGAATACACTTAAAAAAGAAACAAACTGCTAAAGAAATGTCTCGACTTCTTGCTCGACATTTAGAAACAGTTCAATCACAACCACCAAAGTCTGCTGTAGCAGCTGCTGCAGAGAAGTCAGAAAAGTCACAGCAATTAACATTTCTAAACCATTTTCAACATATATGTCATGTGAAATTAATACAACTTCTAGCAGATTTAAGAAGTATGGTACGAGATGGACAGATAAGGATGAGCTTGTGTTGAAAACTGGAGATTTAATTCAAAATTCAAACATTATTGTTTTACTGAAAGAAGCGGTTTATTCCAGAAATTGATGTATCACTGTCTCGTTTTTTATTCCTGAAATTGTAGATGCTAATGGTCTAAAAACTGTCTTTTGCAAAAACACAACTCGTGAAGAAATGAAACAGCGTCAACAAAGACAGTTTCCAGAAGGATGGAAAAATTTTACCATGGCTTAAAGAGTTATGTTGTTGTTGTTATTATTGTTGTTGTTAAGAAAATGAAACTACAACTCATATTCTTGCAGCAATAAGGTGTGCAAGTGCTTGTTGTCAAAGAGAGTTAATAGACAGCAACAATGTTGACCATGCAAGCAGCGTTCGCAATGTCGGCAACGTACGCAATGCGTGCAATGCACGCAGTGTAAATGGCGCGCCATGCACGAAGTAATGTATATGCGCACCCAGTCCGGTGACGTGCATATACGATTTAGTCATCATGGAGACAACAAGTTTTCATATTACTTTGCCTAGTAATGCTAGTATGAACTATTATCCTACTACTAAAGCCTCTAATTATAAAATTCGTTTGCTCAATAAATTATATTTGAAAGGAAAATATGAAGTGGCCTTAGCTAAAATTCAATACCCACACACATGGACGACAATGAAACAAGGAATAGACTATTACATTCATTATCGGTTATTATTAGATGATAAGTTTCACGAAGCTGGCATTCCATATGGTTACTATAGATCCATACCTGAAATATGTGATGCAGCAAATCGAGAATTAGCAACATCTATTAATGCAAACTCTACTCTGTTAAAGTATGATAAAATTAAGAGTTTTGTTATTTTGCAAAATGATTATCAAATTGTCCCTCTACTGGATTGGCTGAGATTTTAGACTTTATACCAGATCAATGGTATAAACAATCTGGGCCTCCTAAAAATATGGCGGATGAGAAACAGGGATTTTATAATTTAATGTATACTGCAGTATTTGTGAACCACAAATAGCTGGAGATTATTATGTTCCTTTACTCATGATGGTGATATTATTATGCATAGACACGATCCATCTGCATGCTGCAACCGTTTTCTTCAGCAAGTGGGTGGAGATTTGCCAGGATTTAAACGTGCACGCATACAATATGGAGATTGCATGGTTGGAAGATCCAGAATTTATGAACTACAGGATATATTTTAGAGGTAGATCTCACATACCCGGACGAAATCCCAATCTCAGTGAGAAGGAGAGGCATGTGGATTGAAAGTGACAAAGGTGAAACGGGCCATTGCGTTACAGCAGAGTAAATGACTAGCTAAACACATTGATGTCAACACAGAGAAGAGGAAGGAAGCAGAAACCCATTAAAAACAGTTTTACAAATTGACGAACAATGCCACATTTGGCAAAACCATGGAAATGTGAGGAAACAACGAACAAATATAGAATTGGTTGACAACGAGAAACGTTTCAGAAAGGTAGTAGCCAAGACTACATTTCACAAATTCCACATTGTCAATGAGGATTTGATAGCAGTACACTGCCTCAAATCGGATCTAATTTGAACAAGCTTATTCAGATTGGATTTACTATTCTAGATCTCAGCAAATCCCTTAAGTATGATTATCACTATAATTACATGAAGAAGAAGTATCCAGGCAAACCTGCTGTTCATCGACACATACAGTACTATGACATACCGACCAGAGATATTTAAAAAGGACATGCAACTGGAGAGTTGTGTTTTTGATACAATTGATTATCCAAAGGATCATTTCTTGCATTCCACTGTGAACAAAAAAAATGCTGGCGAAAATGAAAGATGAAACTGCGGGAGTAGCCATTGAGGAGTTTGTAGGCCTTCGATATTTTGCTGTATGGTGGAAAAGAGAAACGTACTAATGGTGCCGTTTTATCCCATTACGCGCGCCTGCCAGAAGCGAATGACACATGCTCAGTGCAAGGACAGTTTATTTAGGGAAGAGCAGTCATATATGCCAGAAAATATCATTCATAGCCATAAATGTTGTATTGAAATAGCCCATCCGTAGGATGGGCCCATCCAATAACAGCGAGGTATTGATTTACCCCGTCTTCGTTGTTTTGCGCTATAATAGTTTCAGCCCATATTTAGCTATAGGAATAGCACATATTTTCTTCTCCCCTTAAAAATGGGAACAAACTGCCTGGTGTTTGTGAACAAAATGGGCTGTTTTAATGGTTGATGGGTGTAGAATGGGCCCATCCTATAGCTGTAAGCCACAGAAATAGCACATATAGAATCAGTATGTGCCAAATCTAAAGACAGCTACATAGGAATACCCCATCCATAGAAACAACACATCTGATCAAGAATATGGGTCAAATCTACACACAGATACATAGGAATACCCCATCCATAGAAACAACACATCTGATCAAGAATATGGGCCAAACCTACATACAGTTGCATAGGAATACCCCATCCATGGAAACAGCACATGCAAGGCCGGCAGAATTGTACCTAATATTTGAGGCGAGGTCACTGTCTGCTCGGTACCTCAGTACCATCAGTGGTAATGAGGTCCCGATCGAAGTGGCACTGAGAACCCGATGGCACTGAGGACCCGCTGGTGGCACTGAGGACCCAAACTATTTTTCACTTCAAAATGCTACATAAGGCGGTTTTAAGCTGAAAGAAACGCTGAAAACCAAAACAATGCTGCTATATTGCTGCTTTGATCAAGCCTCTTCAAGCTTATATATAAATATATATATATATATATATATATATATATATATATATATATATATATATATATATATATATATATATATATATATATATATATATATATATATATATACCAAAAAGAGAAATTTTGCATCTTTTTTTTCTTGAACGATTTGTGAATAGACATGTGTATTTATATATATTTTATGGAAAAAACTGCAAGATATTGAGATAAGCATATACGGGGTGGTGGGGGGCGGGGCGGTTGGAATACAAGAAGATAAAACATCCCATGCCACCCCTGACGGCGGAATTAGCAGTGATTTTAAGACACAATTAAAGGTGGGGGTGGGGCGGGGGCGGGGAGTTCATATGACAAATTTGTCGGGTCCTCAGTGCCACCGGTCCGCAGTACCCTTACTGAAAAATATTGTCAATTATCAAGTTTTAACAAGAAAAACATATCACCCAAATCTAAATATAAAACAAAATGTTTTACTGAGGCTACAGACGAAGTCCCTATGCGCTGTGTGTTCCTTCACTGAGTCGTGTGTCATGGGGAGAAAATGTATGTGCTGTTTCAATAGCCTCTGTGTCGATTTAGCCCAGCCATTGGATGGGCCCATATAATGATGTGGTGTTTCAATGCTCGGGTGTTTCAATGCTACGATAAAAATCAAAATTTTACAGAGAATATTGCAAAGGTTGGTCTGTCACCATTTGATGATAAGCGCTTTGTGTTAGATGATAGTTACACCACTTTAGCCTATGGACATTACACAGCTTATAGTACAACTGATAGAGCATGAGCGATGATATAAAAGGCGCCCGTCCTCAGACATAACAAGCATTCTGCTTCAAACTGTTGAAGGGTGAACGTGCTTGCAGTAAAGTAAAGCTTACAGCAAAGTGTGAGACAATACCTACAGGAAAGTCTGAGACAATGCCTATAGCAGAGCCTATGGAGAAGATAACTCTAAATGATTTACCTATTATGGTACCCATCAATGGAGAAAAAGATATTAGACTGGTGAAATTCCAAGAGCAAGTGGTAATTAAAATTTGTGGATATATCACGGACCATGCGTCTGGGAGGTAATATTCTACCAAAAGGGTATTTTGCTGTCATTTAAAGAATGGAAAATGTTGAAGAAGCAAATAACGTCAGTGGATCACGTGCTTCAGCAAATTGATGCGTACAGATGCTGCGACATTCAGAAGAAGGTTCAGTACAGTTCATCATCCATCATGAACCTCTATATAACCTTTGATTCATTGGGTGAATTGGCATTGTATTATAATGCAACTGTTATCACACCTTATGAATAAGCTGTGGTGCAGGAGAATACAGAACATTTTTCTGTTTTGGGATTTCACCTAAAAGTCTCAGAAGGTATTAAAGTGAAAGGCATTTAGCATAATGGTGAACGCTTCATGCAGTTTCAACAGTATGCCGAGCTCGACGAAGGCCACGATTTCGTCACCCTCGTTTCAGAAGAACCACTACGTTTACCTTATTTGGCAAGAACGAGAGTCGGAACTTAAAGCAAGAGGGACATGTACAATTAATACGTGGTTCAAAAAGAAATGATTTTACGCCTGATATATGGACTCGTGCAGCCAATATAGCAACCAGTATGGCTATGACAAAGAACAATGTCAGTAAAATTGAAATGGTATTATCACATCATGTCGATGTAAAAGTTATTGGACTGGATCAATGTTATGTCAGTTTTGATGTTAAATTGTTGTTGAATCAATTGTAAATATATGTGATTTGTCATATTAAATAAAAATAAAAAATATATGATATTTTTCAACTTTGAGTTGACTACAATACATAATAATATATAACAAAAAAGATAATTATGTAAATGTATATGACTACAAATATGAAAAAATCACTTTTTTCAATAATATGATATATGAGTTTTTGGAATATTAGGATATTAGCATCTACAATTTCCTGAATAAACATTTTCCATCCTTGTAGTACTTGTCGATTTTTTAACTGAAACCAATGCTTCTTTTTAAATTTTCATTTAAATCTCCAGTTTTCAACACAAGTTCATTCTTATCTGTCCATCTGCCACTACATTTCTTAAGTTCTGCCAGAGGATGTGTTACTTTCACGTGATATATAGGTTGAAAATAGAAAGGTTAACTGCTGTAGCTTTTCTTTTTGATTTCTCAGCTACAGCAGACTTTTGTGTTTGTGATTGAATTGTTCGTAAATGACCGTCGAAAGGTTGAGACATTTCCGTTGCAGTTTCATGATTTCTTTTCTTTTTTAAAAGTTTATTCACTTTAGCTTTAATACCATCATTTGAAGATCGACTTGACAAAAGTTGTCTATATTCTGATTCCGGAATAAAGACTTTTTTCAAAGCATGCTTCATCTTTTAGTAACAACTGAGCTAACAATTCCTATGTGCTTATAAATATACCTTTCTCATTAATCAGCCATTTTTATAGATATGTTTCGCCAATGATAAGTTGCCATGCAATATGTTCACATTTCAAACAAACTGGTCAATTCGGGTTAACAAATGAAGAAATTGGTGATTCGCTCGAATTCGTCTGGACATCTTGACATCCAGTATCAAACTGTTGTAATTCTTTTTCCTACACTATTTTATTAACGTAAACGTAATGTTTATCACATGGTAGAATTCCTGCATGAATACGTATCTTAGCTTCTGTCTTTCATTTTAACAGATTGTGCACGATGAAAATAATGTTTAAATTTGTATTACTACTTCCAACACTAAACAAGTATGTCAGTTAAACTGACTAAGTCCCCCGCCGGCGTGCAATCACAAGATTTCAAGACATTTCGAGGTCTGACTAAGTCCTCTGGCCGCTTGCAATCATACAAAATTAATTGTTTCAGGTCTCAGGTTCCTACGAGATACCGTTATATAAGTAGTGGACCAGATGAAAGTTTCAAAAACAATACATTGAGGGATTTTAATAATAATTAAGATTTATGCAATGCCAAATATAACGAGAAGCTCATTCCGCTAGCGAAATGTTAAACACTTGACAAAAATTAAAACGCAAAAATACTTCCTTCATTGGGTTATTTCTTGAATAATATATTGCAAACAACACAGCTTGAATACGTCTTATAAGCCGAGTAGTGTTTGGTTGTTGTTGACTTAAAGTTTTATTGACTGATCAGGCATACGCATTGGTATCTATTTACGCAGTGAGAGCTCGCACAAAGCTATGCTGTATGCTGTGCTGTCGTTAAATGCTAGGCATTTACTTGCAAAAAATACACACTTTCACATGGCGTTTTAACAAAGAAAACGAAAGCAAAGACGAAAATAAAAAGTGACATGCACATGATCAGATCAAGCTCTTCATAAGTCCCAAGTTTCATGGTCGTAGGGCCCATAGTGTCAGATAAGAAGAAGACACAAAAAATCGGAAAAAGTGTCAAGAAGAAAAAACACAAAAGGCTTGTCAAGTGTTAAATATCCAGCAATAGGGGACCATTTATACTAAAAAATCAGTATTAGGGAGACTAAAAATTTAGGGAGACCAAAAATAGGTCTCCTTAATTCTTAGCGTGCCTAAACGTTATGAAACTACACAGAAAATAAAAAACAAATGGTTCTATAGTATAGTGAATATAACATACTTTGTTTTAAAATTAAATTTCTGTATTGCCACTTGATAAAAACTTTTAATTTAACTTTATGCCGGTATAAATTCAAGGACGGAAAGATCAGCTTTAAGGAGATCCGTTTTTATTTGAAATCTGCTATAAATTATGTATTAAAAAACCAGTATTTTTTAATTAACTGTTCAAGATGGTTACATATGGTTTAGCACGAAATTGAAAAAAAGATTATTTAGCACCGTAAACAGGCCTTTTTTGTAAAAACGATACATTTTACAACATGCAAAAGTACAAGCCTTCAGAACATTTCAAGGTCTGAAATTTTCGGATCATATGGGATCATACAAGGACACAACGACTCGCAACGACTGACGCGTGACCCTCGGCAATTTTTCTCGACCCATAAGTCGCACAGGATGGTGAAGAGACAGTGCACTTTCATGCGAAAAACTGACAAAGGTTAGCTTAGATTTCCACTAAAGAACCTTAGGTAGTTTATATTATCCGGAGGCTCGAAATCTGTAAAACATCTTGTCGATGTCTCCTAGAACGGCGATTTGGTTCTTTCTAATCCTAAGGAGGACTCCTAAAAGAGAATGTTCTAAGTTCGGGCCGGACAGAAGTGTGTCATGTACTGAAACACCTCTGCAAATCATTCGAAGTTTTGTTTCACTTTGTGGTAGACGCCAAAATGGGAAATACACCAAACATTTTTAGTCTTTCCAATCTCTGAACTGGGAACATTTTCAGCATAGTCTTTTTTGGTTCTTTCTTTCATAAAGGCAACGTATTCCTCATGATACGTTTTCTTGATTTCAAGCTTTTTCTCAAAGGATTCGTTTGACTTCTTGTTCTCTGTTGTTAAACAAAGGCATCTCAAAAACCCTTCTTCGTCAAACTTGATCCAGTTTTGCATTACTTTCAAGAATGCTCTGTCTTCTTGAGAGAGACCTTTTGTATCATTCTCATTGTCATTGCCTCCAGGATTTTAATCACTTCCGAAGGATTTACAACGTCTGTAACTCTCGATTGAAAAGAGAACTGAACAGAAGACCTACCAATAACCAAGTCTTTGGCTGTACAGCTTATTATGTGGCTAACACCAAACTACCTGTCCGGTGCTTTCAAACTCAATCAAGCCAACTACTCTTCACCCAAGCTAAGTACAAACGCCAAAAGGACCGTTGTCCACAGGAGGTATTATCTCAAAAGGAGCGAGAGCAATACAGTTGTAACCCAAGAGCAACGCAATAGGGAAATTCTTCAAAGGCTCAACTGTACCTTGCAGTTTTGACAATTAAGTCCGTTTGTCAGTCAGGTATTGGAATATAACCTTTCTCAGCTGGCATGTCTTGTTTTGTGTAGAGATTTCGTAAGGAAATTGTAGACTGGCTGTAAAAATCCCGGACACCTAAACCAGTAACCTTGCTACTGCGCAAACTGTCTCTTTGTTGGTCAGTGTAGAAAGAATAAGTTCCACCACTGTGCCTTGAACATTCAAGTCATCACATGCCTTCTGCAGCACAAAGGACTGGTCTGATTGTGTATCAAGCATGAAATAAATCAGACTTTCTTTGTCAGAATTTTTTCATGAGAAAGAAATACAGGCACAATTAGTGAACGCTTTGAGCCTTCTTTTGCTGAACCACAATCAACACCACAGTCGTTGTAAGCCTTAACCTGGGTCTAGCCGGTTATGATACGAACGTCATGTGAAGCTCTATGATGTTTCCTTCTGCATTTTGTCACAGGATGATTTTTGTTTGCAATCTTTAACCATGCGCTTTTTACACAAACAACTTAGACAGAGGCCAAGTCTCTTAATTACATTAGTTCTCTCTCTTAAATCAGCAGCCATAAAGACTGACACGAACCTAGCCTGTGATGCGATTTGCAACAGGCTCAAGAGTATCGTTGAAAAATGCACAAGCCGAAGACTTTCCAGAGGCTGATTTGTAATGTTCATTGTCAGTAGATGTTATGACTCTATTGGGATTTGAAACATGACACGACTGGATCGTTTGCTCGACATGAAGCAAACAAAATCCCGCAAATTTCTAGCCTATGTATTTACTAGCCAGTTGGGAGTTTTGCCAGAATTTTTCGATTTTCAACCTCCTCGTTGAGTACAGCCAAGCTTGGAACAGATTTCATTGCTGCGTCAAACTGTTTCAGGAAATCCACCAGCTTCCTTAGAGCTAGCCCATATTTGCTTTCTTTGCTAAGAGTTCGTAAGATTTGATGTAAGCCTCACCAGAGGATAACATAAAGAAGGTCTCTACTGATTGTTTGCCCTCACCTCCGAGGTAACGACTGAGATAGTCAAGCCTTTTGTTGACGAGAATACTCTTGCTAGTGATAAAAGTGTCAAAAAACCTTTCAAGCAGGGAGTTTTAGCCGGTCACCGATAGAAATGCCTGGCTCGGCTATAGGCAACCAACTAAGTGCTATCTGAGCACACATAGATTTCGTTAGACTCAACAAGTGATTTTGATAGGCTATGTTGTCCGAACCAGTTGAGTTACAATGAGATACTGGAAAGCCTCTATCACCGTCAGTTTGGGCGACTTTGGGAAGAACCTGCGAGAGCTTCGTCCTCAAATTCAACCCCAGATTTTGGAACCTGTGCTTTTGTATTCTCAGGACTACCAGCAACATATGCCTGAGGGTAGCGGTCGGCAGTGTGTTTCGATACAAACTCATCAACAAACGTGTGTTTGTTGACCAGTGAAACATCATCTCCACCGTGGTCAACTACAGCCAAGTCGCTATTAGTTAAAAGTCGCCTTGGCAACAGCCATTTCATAATTTTCTTGAAGTCGCAAAATTTCAATGTTCGTTTCCTCAGCTTTGATTTTAACCCTCTTGCGAGATAGTTCCGTTTCCCGCTCCTTTCTCGCTCTGAGTAATTTCAATTTAAGCCCACCTAGCTCTACTTTTGCTTTTGATTTTGAAGACTCGACGGACCTGAGATATCTGAGCTCAATATCTGAGATCGACTTAAAGCTTGGGATTTATCTCCCTCAATATTTCAATTATTTGCAAGATCCTGACATCCTTCTAATTTGCGAGAGGTTTGAGCCCTATCTGAAAACCACAGACGACTCCTTTGTCTAACTGCGATTTTCCGGTTTGATTTACTTTTCGGATGCAACCTATGAGCCTGATTAAAAAGATCGACGGCAGCCTTTAAAATGTCTAGAACGGACAGATTGAATACTACCTGTATCAAGATCAGCACATGTCCCTCTTGAACTTTCTTTTCAAAAGCCTCTTTTATTAAATCAACAATGTTGTAATACTTACGACACGTATCAAAAAATTATTCTTTGATTTGTCGTAAAATACACCTTTAGAATATTCTTTAAGCCTGTCATAAGCCTCATCCAACTTGCCACGATCATTTTTCAAAGCCACTTTCAGACCACTGAATTCCTGATGGTCGACTTAACTAGCCTTTCTAGCCTTTCTCAGAATTACAGACCTGTACCCTCTCAAGTCTTGAATTGCCAATTCGATTAGGTATTTTGTTTCCCTTGCTGTGGGATCATGTTCCCTGGTGCTAAACCTGGAACAGGTGGGTTTGGATTTTGCAGACACATTGGCTGCTAGTAGCAGAAGGAAGTGGCACAAAGTAAGGACAACCAACCTGAAGTAGTCCTAACCACCTTCCAAATCCAAGAAATAAGTGACCTAACAAGACCAAGATAACCAATCAAGAACCCTCACGAAAAGATATCTGAAGTTCGGTGTTTCCCAAAGACACTTTAAAAAGATGTCAAGTTGTGTTCTGCACAAACTAATTGATTAAACACGCATATAACCCTTTGATTTCAATTGTTCCTTATTCAGTTTAAAACTTCATCATAATGTAACAGCGAAGACAACTTAGGACCTATCATTTTGGCGGTACTATTATTAAGAGCTGACAGGTGAACACCTACAATAACTCAACTTTGGTCAGTATTCCGCTGACCAGCTCGTATTAGTTTCAATAAGCAATTTGTGGCTAGGGTCCACTTAAAACACCATACACTTGATGGGATTCGCATCGAGACTAATTTAAATAAAGCACTGGGAAAAAGTCCGGAATAAAAAGTTGGTGGGTTGGTGATAATTAAAGAAAGAACAACATACACTGTATTTATATTTTACTGCAGAAATGGATCATGTATGTTACATTTGACACTTTGTTGGCACAAATCAGTTAACAGGTTCGAGCAGAACTGTCACCTAAACACAGGTGGGGTCGTACCACAAATATCACAAAATTCAATATGTGGTGTATTGATGCATTTTTGTATTGTTCTCTGTGCATTGTGCCCCACTCTTGTTGCATGATTGATAGGAGGTCTCTCAAGTTGTGATAAAGACGCAGTATGCGAGAAATTTTGCATTTCATAATGCCCTATACATTTTTTATCGGATTAAGATTTTTCGCTGGCCACTCTGGATACCCTGTTTCGCCCAAGTAATCAACTAATGCACAGAGAACAACACAGAAATGTATCGACAGGTTTTTGGGCGGGTTTAATAGCATGTCCCATTATCTCAGTTCCTATGCCCCAACTCAGGAGCAGTCCTGCGAAAGTGAAGCATCAGTCTCCTTTAGACCCCCCGGACCATACAGAGGTCTGTTTGGGTCTCTCGGCAGGTGTTGCAGCCTCTACGGAGGAGAAACCTCAGTTTGCTTATGGCAGAAACTCTACAGTTCTGTTTCAGTCTCCTCTGACCCACACCTCGGTAATCGGCAGGCTGTTGCAGCTTTCGCAAAAGAAAAAAACGTCACTTTGCGCACGGTAGAATCTATGGGCTGTTTTAGTCCGCTCTTACCCCACCGCAATAATTGGCAGTTCCGTAAAAACAAATGAAAGCAAAACATCAGTGAGAGTGGTAGAATCTACAGCTCAAAGTGAAAACAAGAAAATATTTAAGTAATTGTACAGAAATTATTAATATTGCTACCAATTATTAAATACAAGATATTTACAAAATGACAAGATGAACAAAGAGCTCATTTCATTATTACATTCTTATTACGTTACTCATTATTCAAGAACACACTGCACATTATATAAAGATGCATTTAGATTCTATATCATTGTTTATCTAAATATGCCCCGATATTCGCAGCAACATACCTCCGAAAAATCATGATTTGAAAGTGGCAAAAAACTAATTATATTTTGCATGTTTAAATCACTTTAAATATGGCACAACCGTTCTCGTTTTTATTACTTAGGACACCTGAGAGCACTAAATTTCACAGAATTTGCCCTCTATAAAAAATTAAAGTTCTATTTAAGCCGAAAATTTACATACACAAAATTCTTGACATGCGGCATTATTTTCGTTGAACGAAATTGCTTCAAGCGATATTCAATGCCTCAAAAGTGTCGCTTTTATAACATAATGCAAATATATGTACAATTTTTTGGTTAAATTAGTAATATAGTGGCGCACTGCTAAACAATTGTTCAATAATTTGCCACATTTTGGCGTGGCAGTGTCTGTAATTTTAACAGAAAAGAACCGCATTAATTTCCGGCATTGAAAGCCACGTAAAACGTAAAATTTGAATAATTTTGGCTCTCAAACCCTTTAAATACGACTGTCGCACATGCGGTCTTCTTAACAATAACACACTGTACATTTAAAATCATTTACTTTAATATCTTCCTTTTAGCTTGTAGATATTTCAACTCAACCAGAAAAAATCCATTTTTAATCAATTTAATCACACATCAAATCTATTTTGGGATGACCGCCCTCTCCCGGAAAGCTCCGTTTCTATATCACGAAACATAGCCAAGTGACCTAAAAGCGTCGCAAATTTCCCGCAAAAACAATCATTCGATGAGGCAATTGGCCACATTTTACCGCCGTAGTTTAATAATATTTAATAACAAATGATAATTAATTTATTTGCTACTCGAAGTGTTTCTGAAACATCATGTGACTGCTAATCAGTTCTGTGACAAGTAATCAATACCGTGACGTTTTTATAAATAACTGTCAAACAGCCCCGGGTCGGCCTATATCAGTTCCATATTGTATACTGAATAAAGTGTGGCAGGCACAATAGAACAATATTAAACGCTAATGGAAATATTAATCGTGAAATCATCTTTGAAGTCATTACTTCATATAAGTCGTCGCTGAACACCGCATGCTTCAGTACACAGTGCACTCTTCGTTGCACTTTACTAAACTACATAGCATTCCAGGGAACTAGCATGTTTCCAAAACACACGCCCGCCCCTGCATTTAACGTCACATCGACAACGGCAAATATGCACAATCGCCCACTACGAACATGATGTCACAAAGACGACAAAACTTGACCACATAATTTAGTATTATTATCTTTTTGTAATTGAATTCATGGCATTACACAACAATCAGAATAGTCAGAAACGTAAAACTTTGCAAAAATCTGAATCTCGCCTCCAAAGGAGGTCGGGGTCGGCCAGTAACCAGGGGAGGGGTTCGTTGATCAGTGACCAGGGGGGTTGGTCAGTCACCATGGTAGAGGGTCGGTCAATCACCAGAGCGGGTCTTTCGCCAGTTTTTCTCTATCTTTTTTACCACGCTGTCCAGAAGTTCCATGAGATTTCTAGACACGGTGTCAAGAAGTCTCCTCTCCCACCGATTAGCTAAAAACAATACTGAAAACGCAATTGGTTCTAGGTATTTGGTTTTGATCTCTTGGAATTCTTATTAAAAGTGGCAAGCCTGGCTATTACGTTTTTTCGTGACTCGCCTAAATTGGTGTAAATATTAGTCAAAACATTTTTCATGAAAACGTATCTCCTTCTAGGTATTAAATGAAAACGTCCTAAAATATTTAGGGAAGGTAGTGATTTGTATGTCCACCTGGCTATTACTTTTTTGTTTGGTGATTCGAATAAAATTGGTCGTAACACGTGGCTATTACTTTTTTGGCAATTTGCCAAAAATTGGTGGATATATTGGCGATAAACTATTTCATTAAAATCTTGACTGATGCAAGCTTTTTTTGAAATTTGGGTTACAGGATATACTTATATGTCATAAATCTTGAATCAGCATTCGTGAGCTGGGGCATTGTCCATGGACAATCTTATTGTATTGAGATTGAGTAAATTTAGCCCAAATAAGCCTCGATTACTGCATTGTTGTGTGATATTGATAGCAATCTCATGACGTCGAAACGCAGTGAAGCGTCCTCAGAAGGAACGTGTGTTCCGTTCTGTTTTGTCCGCTGTACCAAAATGTCCGCTAAATAAAAAATGTTCCAAAATGTCCGCTAACCATGTTCCAAAGTATCCGCTCGTTCCGAAATGTCCGCTAACCCTGTTCCAAAGTATCCGCTCGTTCCGAAATGTCCGCCAACCCTGTTCCAAAGTATCCGCTCGTTCCGAAATGTCCGCTAACCCTGTTCCAAAGTATCCGCTCGTTCCGTAATGTCCGCTAACCCTGTTCCAAAGTGTCCGCTCGTCCCGTATTGTCCGCTAATCCTGTTCCAAAGTGTCCGCTCGTCCTGGTTTGTTCGCTAACACCGTTCCGTTTTATCCGCTGGTAGTGTCCGCTAAATCTTCAATTTTGAACCCAGCCGACTTTGTCGGACTGGGTTAGTCGTATCACTACAGGGGGCTTGAATGTATGTGCGCATGTGCGTATGTGCGTATGTTAAACTTTCTCTTTAAAATGCTACTCCCCCCACAGTTTTGCTCCAATCGTCTTGATATTATGCAGGAATGTTCCCTGGGTGGTCCCCCATCTGACTATTACTTTTTTGACGATTGACGAAAAACTGACAAAATGGCGGCACTTTTTGTGCCCTTTTAACCCATTTTAAAATGCTACTCCTCCTACAGTTCCACACCGATCGCTTAGATGTTGCGCAGAAATGTTCCCCAAGGGTTTGCCTACCAGGCTATCATTATTTTTCGCGGTTCGCCAAAAAATATCGAAAGCGATAACGCAGAACATCAGCAGAAGGGAAAGCAGAGAAAGAAGTATCCCTCCCACCATGACAGAAGAAAGCGACCCAAGCTACCGAGTGTAAACAAACAAGGGCTACATACCTTGCAGCAATTTAAAGCCAACCAAAGTACGGGTCAGGGCCGAGGGTGTCAGAAAGTTTAAAGGAGTTGCTATCCTCGAACGCATCATGCCGGTAGTCACAGTCAACGCAAATACTAAACGTGTTAAGCAGATCAAGCTGTCAAGCAAGCGCAAGAGAGATTGTGTAAGCTACTGTTTGCAAAATCCATACCACTCAGACTTCAACTGCTTGCCAGGACTCATTAGCACCCTGAGTTACATGACATACGCAGATAGAAGAAGGAAGCTAAGCTATCTTAGAATGCCTGAGTACTTGGTACAGATTGGTACATCAGCGCAAAACAGAGAACGCACATGACAAACCAGAGGCTTGACCAATGACCAAGGCAACCACGCGTTCGTCGCTAACGAATCCATCTTAATCAACACTGTGAATCAAGACCAACGTTACCAACCACAATGCTATGAACTAACGTGACCAAAGTTGTGAAAGCCACCAAGTGCTAAGTGGCCCCGTGCCGCCTGTTAATGGGAAAACTAGGCCCTGGTCTTTTTCATGAGCATTGCGTAGACTTTGCACTCGATGTCGGATAAACTTCGGATTGTGGTAGCTTAAGAAAGTCCAAAACAACGTCTATTTTCCAACGTTAAGGTGTCAGTTATCCGAAGTTCAGAGTTGCATAAAGATTGATTATGGAAGTCAAAATAACGTTGCACAGGCGTGAGGAGCAATTTCAATTTCCATGAATATTTTCCAAAGTGGGTGGAAAAGTTAAGTATTCTTGAAATTCTCACATTTAAAGTCCTCTGTTTGGCCTGTCTTCGAAATGCCTGTCATACTACCATTTCCAGGGTGCGACAACACAGCAAAGTTGTTGGTTTTTTTGGTTGAACAGCGTCAATGCAACATCGATTTTTCGAGATCTTTCCAACGTTGTTTTTCCGACATCTATTCAAAGTTGTATTAAAGATGCTGGTAAAGCGTTAATATATGGTCACGACCAGCCAGAGTTAATATGGGTTGGTTGGATAGACGTCAAAACTTCAAATCGACGTTGAATCGACCTTAAAATGTTTACTGGGTGGCAAACCGGTGGAAAACATGCAAACAACACCTCTCCAGGCAACATATATCGCCAATTGAGCTGCAAATTTACCAGTTTGAAAATCAAGAAGTTCAAATATTCAAAAAGTGGTTTAAGGGTCATCGGTTTTGATGAACGGGTCAGTTTTGTGAGCGTAGTGATGTGACGTCATTTCTCTCCTGAGCGCACCCATCGTTCCGCATGTTTGGGTCTTGTGACCGTCTGTTGTTGCAGTCAACTCTTCCGCAATCTGCGCTGTTCAGCCAAGTAATCTGTTTCTCTCTGAGCCACGAAACTTTTCACTGCTTCATAGACATGTGTTTCCACAGACTATGTGACAGAACTTCAGACTGGATTTAAGTGTGTCATTTTACCGCAGACACGATTGACACTTACAAAGATAACCCTCTTTCAGCTGCCCACAGAACAAAGATTTCGGAACACGACAGTCCCCCCCTGAGCATCACGTGGCACGCATAGCACAACTAACTACAGATTACTTTGGCTTCTATATTTCAGTGCCAGTTTGTCGTAAGAACTCGGTATTTAGTACTTTATCTTGCCGCATATTGGGAGGCATCTTGTTTTGGATGGTGTCTAGTTGACACATGTGCCTTCTATACAGCGTTATTGTTTCGCTGCCATAAAGTATTGTGGATATAACGAAGGCATTATAAATGCTAATCTTCTTCTGGAGTTTGCTGCCTCTGCAAATACCCCAAAGCCTGTGCGATAGACTAGTTTTTGCCATACTTTGGGTTATTTTTCAATCTGTATTTCTATGGGAAGAGACGGTTTTTCCAAGGTTGTGCAGACAAGGTATAGTCGTCAGAGCAGATCACGGATCAGAGATTTGACTACTTTAGCGCGCGCGTCAGATCTGCGAAGGTTGAATACGCTGCCGTCAGAAGGCACTTGCATGTACACACCTTTGTGAAGTCGTGAAATGCCTAAGGGGGCTCTATTAAAACTCAGACTGACCACGAGCTGGACAGAATGCCAAAGATGTAGATTTTATCGTGTGGTTTCCTTCTCCTAGACAGGACGCTAAAAAAAGCTCACATTACTTTCCAGTCACAGGAGTGGCAGTTGATGAAGTCTGGTTCTCATGCAGGTGTTCCACTATTCATTTCCGTTCTTCAATCACACCAACGCTGATGCCCATTGGGGCGTCTGTTCTTCCGGTTAACCGTGCTGGTAACAGAGAATGCAGGTTTTGCCCGCCATGTCAAAGCGGTTTACTTTTTCCTCTCCCCGTCCTTTCCTGGGTCCAATGGCGAGACGTTTGCCTTGGGAACAGTTGTGAACTAATTTTAGTAGGCTGCACTACGACTAACCACTCTAGGTTCTGCGGTGAGAAAATTTCTTCTATAGGTTGGGTGATTTAATGTATGATAAGCGCATCTAAAAATGGAGATAAGGGAATTCGGAGCTTTTCCGGAAGTAAGGCATCAATTTAACACAGACCTAAAATATGCTATGGAGGCGTCAAAGTGTTTCCGAAACCAAAAACCCAAAAGACAGTTTATCGAAAAAAGTTTTTAAAATATAGTTAAAACTAACATTTATAATCTAGCTTTTACTTAGGTTGTAAGATATGCTTTTATATAATAAAAGTGGACTTTTAGCGGACTGCTTGATCAGTCAGATTTATTGTAGAAACAATTTATTGAGTTTGTCCATAAATATTCCTTAGGATTTCTGTTTCAAAATGTAAAATAATGGCATTATATTTTTCAGCTATTTGTAGAAGTGGATGTTTGAATGGGGGACGATGCATAGCACCAAACAGATGTATTTGTATATATGGTTTCACTGGAAGCAATTGCGCAACTGGTAAGTGAGCAGTTAATTAGGGAACAGCTTTTTCCTCTTCCGTTTTTTGGTTAATCGAATAAGAAAGAAATTAATAAATGTGAAGAGTTGAGATGGTAGATGCGAGTAACAAAATCTTCCTGCCTGGGAATATTGTTGGTTATCTGATAAAAAGTAAACTGATCTCTTCTACCATCTATTCGTTTCATGTTTGTATGTTTGGGGTTAACTCAACCGATAAAATAAGGCTGAACAGAACACTGGTTCGAAGAAAATGAGGTTTCATTTTAGGCTGTCCCAAGGATTTACGGCATCCCCGGCCATTGTTACAATCCAAAGGAGTTTACAGCCCCAACAAGTTGAATTCGCTGTAAATTCCGGAACATTTCTCTTTTTACGCTTGGGGCTTCTCAATCCCCTGGTTTATTGAATTCGTACAATTCTGAAAGTGCTTCTGTATGGTTCTTTGTTTTCCCGCCAAAACTCCTCTGAAACGGCTAAAGCTAGGACGACCAAAAATGTCTGGTTGATCCAGCTCAGTTTTTTGTCAAAACATGTTTCCGGCAATTCGTGAACTGATTGGTCTCTAATTGCAGGCAATTCACGAACTGCCTGAAAACTTTAGTCAATTCACGAATTGCCTGACCCCTACAGGCAGTTCACGAATTGCCTGAATACACAAACTGCCTGTAACACACACACACACACACACATATATATATATATATGTAGGGGTCAGGCAATTCGTGAATTGACTAAAGTTTTCAGGCAGTTCGTGAATTGCCTGCAATTAGAGACCAGTCAGTTTACGAATTGCCTGAAACATGTTTTATAAGAGATGTTGAACAAGTTTTGGTGTTTCTTCTATTTATTGCTACATTTCATAGGCAGTTATAAAGCAATAGTTGCATGTACAAGAATTAAACGTTCATATTTACATCAACCGTACATCAGAAACTCCGTTGACAATTATTTTTTTTATCATAAATTACATTCATCTGCTGCTTATTTGAACTAAAACATCTCACTTCGTTATCACTCAGTTTCATGATAAAAGAGCGCTCCGCTGCCCGTTAATTGCAATTGTAACAAGTAATTAGCGTTTATCTTTACATCAATAGTAAATGAAATCAATTTGCATGCATTTTACCACGAATTCAGTTGCATAATAGCACTGCACTCCGATGCCCGTTAATTGCAATCATTGCAATTGTATCAAGTAAAAATCATAACACCATACTTAAATAGCCCTTACATCAATTTATAATTGCAATTATAAACCGTATAAACTCCCACAACATATTGGATTGTATTTAATTATAGAGTTTTATTTAGAATTAATTAAATCCCTCAATTTTCTTGCAATTCACCCGGTTGCAAATAACAGACCCCGTTAAAATCTTTAATTTTAAATTCATCACAAGAAATTAAATTGCAATTTTTAGACCTGCTTTCAAATAACGACGGTATTTACTTGTTGTTACTTCTATAGTATAAGACCTAAAGCTCGGAGTAACTTGGAAGGAAAGTGATAGGCCACTTAATTGATTCCCTACTCCGGTGAGAAACATTATTGGCCATTGACCTATTCCCGAAATTGGAGCCCATAGGACAATGTTTTACACTGGCCTTAATTGAAGTTAGGAAACATGGTCAGGTAAGACTCGTATACTAAGATCCCCTAGTATATTTCCCCAAGTACATGCCTTAATTGCAATTATTTCGATTATAAAGAAAGAAATTAACAAATTTGCCTCTGTTAAATAGTTAATATTTTGATACACAAATTGCCTGAAACGTCTTTAGGCAATTTGTGAACAAGGAACCCTTTAATTTCAGGCAATTCACGAACTGCCTGAAAATATTAGTCAATTCACAAATTGCCTGACACCTACAGGCAGTTCACGAATTGCCTGAAAATTTCAGGCAATTCACGAATTGTCTGAATACACATCTTGCCTGTAACATATATATATATATATATATATATATATATATATATATATATATATATATATATATATATATATATATATATATATATATGAGTGTGTGTATGTATATTTGAATGGTTTTAGTTGACGTTATTTGACGTAGAAAGATGAAATTTGGCTCACTCCCACGCTTAGAGATAGTGCGAATTTAAGCCTATCTTCACCCCGTTGGGCCTAAAAGACGGTATGTAATAGCTTGAACCTTGACCTGACCTTCTGGGACATGGTCAAAATAAAAAATCGGAAGTTGACTGTTATCTCGAAAACTGTTAGAGAGCGATTATGAGTTTTTTCGACCCTTTGGATCTAAAAGACTTTATGCAATAGAGTGTTTCGGCGACCTTGACCTCCTCGGTCAATGTAAAAAAGACCGGCAGTTGACCAGTATCTCGAAAACTGTTAGAGATGAAGCGATATTGAGGTTATTTTAAGTCTTTCGGCCTAAAACACTTTGACTACTGCGATCAAATACCGGAAGTTGACAATTGTCTTGTAAACAATTATAGATGGAGCGATTTTGAGCTTATTTTCGAAATTTCAGCCTAAACACGTCACACAAGACGTACCTCTGTGGCCTTGACCTCCTCGGTCATGGCAGATGTGAAAAACCAATAGGTTGACCATTTTCTCGAAAAGGTTCAGAGATAGAGCGATGTTGAGCTTATTTTCTACCCTTTGGGCCTAAATAACGTTACGTAAGAAGTACTTCAGTGACCTTGACCTCTTTCAAGGTCAATGTCAAATACTGAAATTAAGTTTACATTGTCTCAAAAACGGTTAGAGATAGAGCGAGTTTAAGCTTATTTTCCGACCCTTTGGCCCTAAAAAATGATATATAAGAAGTACCTCGGTGACCTTGACCATGGTCGTGGTCAAGGTGAGGAACCGGAAGGTGACTGTTGCTTCGAAAAGGGATAGAGATAAAGCGGTTTTCGACCCTTTTCTGACGTCGTTCCAACGTTGCAAAAACGATCAAAAAGCGATGAACATCTATTATCACTCACCGGAAATGGAAGTCATTTTGAAAAAGAGGAAGAAATAACGTAATTTTTACATGAAAATTTTAGAATTTTAATGGCTCGTCGGTATTTTTCTTCCTAGATTGTAAAAATTTACATGGAAAATGCTTTCGTATGTATTTCGCAACAGCAGTTGAATGATTAATTATCTATTAATTATATGACTCTAGACTATTTTTGTAAGACGTGTCTAAGACTGGTCGTTTTAAGGTATTAAACCCGACGCCAGTTTCAGGTCGGAACCCGACGTCATTCTGACGTTGAAAACCCGACGTCGGTTCTATATCATGTACAACCAAAACTGGCACGTCAGTCCGACGTCGGAAACGTCGGGTCACGAAGCCGACCCGACGTTATTCTGACGTCTTAATGTTTGCTAGGGAAAGAAACCGTTTTTCGAAAGTGGGGTAGGGGTGTGGGGTATTGGGAGAACTAAATGAAAACTGGAATGGTGGTGAAATCTTACACTGGGGAGTGCAAAATCATTGTCATGAAAGTAAAAAAAAAAATTAAAACGCTTCTGTACATAATGTAACCAGGTCAGTTGCAATACCACATATTCAAAACTAAAAATTAAAAAAGTTTTTCTCTCACCTTAATTCTCCTCATGCCAAGACACGTTTTGATAACGAGTGTGCGTGCAGTAGGTGCGCAACCTTCTCGCCAAGTTGCCGAGTTAAGTCAAAACCCAACAGTGGCAAAATAAATAGAAGAAAATAGGTATGAATCTTTTAATTATGAATTAAATCTGGAAAATAATAAAACGTAAGATATCTGCTTAACAAGATATCTTTCAGTCTATTGAACTGCGAATACAACTTGATATTATTTCTCTAACTATTTTCTATTGCTTGGCCACTGACAAGGTGTATTGCCAGTTCCATAGCAACCTCTCACAATACGAAGCATTGTCTAATATCGCTAGCATCACAACAAAGTACTGAAGGCTATTGATTTCTTGCAATGCCATTACCATTCCCATGTGTGCTGAAACGCATATTGCTTGTGTATTTGGTTCCATGGCATAGTGCCGACACTGCATAGTGCCGACACTGCACTTTCTTTTTTGCCATGTACACTGCTCTTACCCAGCAAACATGTGGCTCCTAAGCAGTTGCTCCGGCGTCGCTTCGTTGAAGATCAGTCGAAACGACGTCGTTTAGCGACCACTAGTCTGCTGGTCTAGGCTCTATGTGGCCCAATATATCATTCTCGCCTATAGCTGAAATGAATTATTTTGAATAGTTACTTTAATTTATGCACAAGAAAAAGAATACGGTAACTAGTGTCTTGGCATTTTATTAAAGGTGCCTGGCGCTAGTGCTATTACTCGTTTGGCAAAAAGGACTGGCAAATATATTGAACATAAACCATTTGTGTATTTAAATCTTGACTGAGGCCGGGTAACTAACTTTATAGTAATGAAAGTTTGATCAAACGTGATGTGGGTGCCCGTGACGCGTGATGTGGGTGCCTGTGACCTGTGATGTAGGTGCCTGTGACCTGTGATATGGGTGCCTGTGACCCGTGATGTGGGTGCCTGTGACCCGTGATGTGGGTGCCTGTAAACCGTGATGTGGGTGCCCGTGACCCGTGATGTGGGTGCCTGTGACCCGTGATGTGGGTGTCTGTGACCCGTGATGTGGGTGTCTGTGACCTGTGATGTGGGTGTCTGTAACCTGTGATGTGGGGGCCCGTGACACGTGATGTGGGTGCCTGTGACCCGTGATGTGTGTGCCTGTGACCTGTGATGTGGGTGCCCGTGACCCGTGATGTGTGTGCCTGTGACCCGTGATGTGGGTGCCCGTGACCCGTGATGTGGGTGCCTGTGACCCGTGATGTGGGTGCCTGTAAACCGTGATGTGGGTGCCCGTGACCCGTGATGTGTGTGCCTGTGACCCGTGATGTGTGTGCCTGTGACCCGTGATGTGGGTGCCTGTGACCCGTGATGTGGGTGCCTGTAAACCGTGATGTGGGTGCTTGGACCCGTGATGTGTGTGCCTGTGACCCGTGATGTGTGTGCCTGTGACCCGTGATGTGGGTGCCTGTGACCCGTGATGTGGGTGTCTGTGACCCGTGATGTGGGTGCCTGTGACCCGTGATGTGGGTGCCTGTAAGCCGTGATGTGGGTGCCTGTTACCCGTGACGTGAGTGCCTGTGACCCGTGATGTGGGTGCCCGTGACCCGTGATGTAGGTGCCTGTGACCCGTTATGTGGGTGCCTGTGACCCGTGATGTGGACATTTATATGGGTCATCTGCCAGTGTAATTACACATTAAGAAGTCGCTAAAAGTCATTGGTAAAGTTTTTATTCTAAGAATGTCTTTAATACTGTCGTCAATACTGTTAGTATGGCCACCCGGAGTGTGACATTTCACAGTGTTTTCCAGCTGCCGGATGATCCGTTTTGCGACAGACCAATTTCTTGTTTTCGATTTTTTGTTTCGTTTTTTTTTCGGGGGGGGGGGGGGTGGGTGGGTTTGTTTTTTCTTCATTGCAGAGAAAAGGAAAAAGTAGCGAAACTTGCAGGAAATATATGTCTTGCTGACCCCCCCCCCCCCCCCCCCCAAAAAAAAAACAAACAAAAAACAAAAAACAAAAAACAAAAAAAAAAAAAAAAAAAAAAAAAAAAACAAAGAGCAAATAAAGCGATGAAGTGACGATTTACTGCTGTCACATTTGATAAAGTTCGAAATGTGTTTTGTTTCAGTAAGCAAAAATTTAAATATTTGGTTACTATATTTAGATCACAGAACTGGACCATGTTTCACTGAAGTAACCAATGACATGTGTCGCGGTCAGCTAACTGGAGTTGTGTGCACAAAAACACTGTGTTGTGCGACCATTGGGCAAGCCTGGGGGAATCCGTGTGAGCAGTGTCCAGAACAACCAACCCCTTGTAGGCGAGGCTACATTTTAAGCGTGGAGAATAACCAGTGCCAAGGTAAATGGCATGTGCGTTGTTGTAGACATTCAATGAACTACAAAATGAACACTTTGAACTTATTAACTCACAACTATGCAGTGTTTTATTTACCCCAGCTGACAAAGTTAGCTGTATCCTGTCGCCTGTTTCTTATTTCTCTTTTGGACAATGTGGTAACTTAAAACCTGATTTCGTCAACATTTAACTTCACCAAATTTTTTATTCAGTTCTTAAGCGAAGTGCGATTCAGAGGAAATAGAGGCTGGGATCAGCTGCTGCTGCCAACATAATATTCACCTTTGTTTTTTATTTCGGAAAGGCTAATGTTCGTTCATCTGTACCTCTGGACAGGTAATTTTTTCTGGTAATCGACGCATAAAGTATGTAGGTAAGAGCAGAAGGAGGGCTAAACACAAGCGGTCAGTGTTGCCCGTAACTGGCAGAACTATACACTTGAAGTACACCTCCTTGAGCTGTTCTGACTCACAATAAGGCACTTAATTAATAATTAAAACAAAAGTTTATTAAATATTTAATGTTTATATTTTCTAAAATGCAGCTGGGCTCTTGCCTTACCGAGGTCTATTACACGACGAAACCCATTTATTAGATTTTAAAACTTTAAGTTTTTCACGTTATTCAGTTATTTATACACAAAATATCACATACAACTATACTTATTACATACCATACCTTACCGAATATTTTCTGAATGTTATAAATATCCTTGAATCATAACTGTGCGCGTTTCGGAGAACTAGCCCAGACACATTATTTCAGCAGCATATATAGCCATAAATGCCAATGAAAAGACTTGTCACTGGATAGAGTAGAAAACATGAACAGAAGATAACAAGGGCTGAACAATTATAACATACTGTTTACTTATATATAAGAGAATAGGGGGGATTTCTAATTATGGTAGCTACAGTAACATCTTTCATCACTAAGTTTAAACCATGTACCACCAAAGCAAAATAAACACAGGGAAATTATTATTACTCATTATCATTATCCTGGGCATGTATTTTCATCAAGAACTGAGTGCACAACATTTCCCTCCCCACCCACTCATTTCCACTTGCAAACATAGTTTGCAAATGGGTATGCTTTGCAAAGAATTCTAGCTGTTTATTCCTTCCTTTTTTTCCCGTCAAGGAGGTTTCCAGAAAACTCCCCCTACGGTATTTGACGTAGGACGATGAAATTTGGCACAGAGATAGAGGGTGATGAGGTGTCGTGAAATCCGCAAATGTTTTTACCTTGACCTTCAAAGTTTTTTTTACCTCAAACTGGTTTCCAGAAAACTCCTTCTACATGGTTTGTAGTAGAAAGACGGCATTTGGCAGAGACATAGAGGGTGATGAGTTGTCGTGAAATCCACAAAATTTTTTGGAACTTGACCTTCAAGGTCAAGGTCAAATTGAGGTCAAAATATTTTTTCAAAAACCTAAATTGCTGGAAATAGCGCTCAAATCCTTGTTTCAACACGTGTACGGTGTCAGTAGGCAGTAACATCGTGGATGGAATCTCGACATTCAGTGTCAAGGTCAAAGTCTTGTGACCTTGGAATATTGAAATCCGTTACAGAAAAATTGTCCATTATCTTGAAAACTGTTAGAGATAGAGCGATTTTGAGCTTATTTTAGACCCTTTGTGCCTAAAACACGTTATATAAGAGGTACCTCGGTGACCTTGACCTCCTACGTCATAGTCAAGGTCAAAAACCGGAAGTTAAACATTATCTCGAAGCGGTTAGAGATAGAGCGATTTTGAGCCCTTTTTCGACCCTTTGGGCCTAAAAGACGTTATATAAGAGGTACATCGGTGACCTTGACTTCCTCCGTCATAGTCAAGGTCAAAAACCTGAAGTTGACCATTATCTCGAAAACGGTTAGAGATAGAGCGATTTTGAGCTTATTTTCGACCCTTTGGGCCTAAAAGACGTCACATAGGATGTACCTTGGTGACCTTGACCTCTTCCGCCATGGTCAAGGTAAAAAACTGGAAGTTGAACATTATCTCAAAAACGGTTAGAGATAGAGCGATTTTGAGCTTGTTTTCGACCCTATGTGCCTAAAACACGTTATATAAGAGGTACCTCGGTGACCTTGACCTCCTCCGTCATAGTCAAGGTCAAAAACCGGAAGTTAAACATTATCTCGTAACGGTTAGAGATAGAGCGATTTTGAGCCCTTTTCCGACCCTTTGGGCCTAAAAGACGTTATATAGGAGGTACCTCGGTGAATTTGACCTCTTCCGTCATGGTCAAGGTCAAAAACCGGAAGTTGAATATTATCTCAAAAACGGTTAGAGATAGAGCGATTCTGAGCTTATTTTCGACCCTTTGGGCCTAAAAGACGTCACATAGGAGGTACCTTGGTGACCTTGACCTCTTCCGTCATGGTCAAGGTCAAAAACTGGAAGCTGAACATTATCTCAAAAACGGTTAGAGATAGAGCGATTTTGAGCTTATTTTCGACCCTTTGTGCCTAAAACACGTTATATAAGAGGTACCTCGGTGACCTTGACCTCCTCCGTCATAGTCAAGGTCAAAAACCGGAAGTTGAACATTATCTCGAAACGGTTAGAGATAGAGCGATTTTGAGCCCTTTTCCGACCCTTTGGGCCTAAAAGACGTTATATAGGAGGTACCTCGGTGAATTTGACCTCCTCCGTCATGGTCAAGGTCAAAAACCGGAAGTTAAACATTATCTCGAAAACGGTTAGAAAACGGAATTTTATTATTTTAAATTACCTCATATTTACTCCGATGTCCTTGTTCAAGATAATAATTCGGAAGCTGACGATTGTGTGGAAAGACTAAAAAATGTGTCTTTGAACAGATAGTTTGCACCATTGCAAGTGGGTCTCATTTCGCTGCGTGTAGCGCAATTTGGTCTAGTTTTAAGACTGAATTTCAAATTCAGAAGTCGACTTTAATTTAAAGATTAACATTTTATGTACAATATCTGAAAATATATTGATTAGATTTTAAGCACAATTTAGAAATACAATTACACTGAGCTAAGCCGCTGAAGCAGTCCAGCATTCAAATTAACAATAATAACATCTATTCTGAAACTCGTTCAATAGTTCAATAGTCATCGAAGCTGCCATTAAGAGAAAAATAAAAATAAAACCTATGAAACAAAAAAAATTAAAAAAAAACAAAAAAAACATATGAGATTATGAATAAATCAACAGTGAAATGTATATTGTCCAGAACTACCCGGCAGACAATTTTAACCATAGCCGAGAAAATCAGATTCAAAGAACACAGACATAAACGTACCAGTTTTTGGTACTGAATACGGATAAAGATAAATGTTTATAGCATAAATAAACCTTATGTAATCGTCATTCCCACTTGCAAACTTCGTTTGCAAATGGGAATAAGTTTGTAGTTTTTCCCGAAATTTCTGCCCTTTTTTTTTTCCTTTTTTTTTTCTCTTTTTTTTTTTCCGTCACGGAGGTTTCCAGAAAACTCCTCCTACGCTATTTGACGTAGGACGACGAAATTTGGCACAGTGATAGAGGGTGACGAGATGTCGTCAAATCCGCAAAATTTTTTGACCTTGACCTTGAAGGTCAAGGTCAAATTTGAGGTCAAAGTTTTTCTGACCTCAAAGTGGTTTCCAGAAAACTCCTCCTACAGGGTTTGTCGTAAAAAGACGGCATGTGGCAGAGACATAGAGAGTAATGAGTTGTCGTCAAATCCGTAAAATTTTTTGACCTTGCACCCCAGAGGTCAAGGTCAAATTGAGGTCAAAATATTTTTGAAAACACCTATTAATCAAGAAAAGTAGCCAAAAAGGTGCTCAAATCACAGTGTGAATGCATAAAACGTACTAAGTAAAGGGTAAACTTTCATCACTAACCTTGACCTTGAGGGTCAAGGTCAAAGGTCACGTGACTTCACGCGTCCTTAACGACAGGCCGACTCATCTCGAAAACGGTTAGAGATAGAGCGATTTTGAGCTTATTTTCGACCCTTTGGGCCTAAACAACGTTACATATGATGTACCTCGGTGACCTTGACCTTCTGGGTCACGGTCAAGGTCAAAAACCGGAAGTTGACTATTTTCTCGAAAACGGTTAGAGATAGAGCGATTTTGAGCTCATTTTCGACCCTTTGGGCCTAAACAACGTTACATATGAGGTGCCTCGGTGACCTTGACCTTCTGGGTCACGGTCAAGGTCAAAAACCGGAAGTTGACTATTATCTCGAAAACGGTTAGAGATAGAGCGATTTTGAGCTCATTTTCGACCCTTTGGGCCTAAACAACGTTACATAAGAGGTACCTCGGTGACCTTGACCTTCTGGGTCACGGTCAAGGTCAAAAACCGGAAGTTGACTATTATCTCGAAAATGGTCAGAGATAGAGCGATTTTGAGCTCATTTTCGACCCTTTGGGCCTAAACAACGTTACATAAGAGGTACCTCGGTGACCTTGACCTTCTGGGTCACGGTCAAGGTCAAAAACCGGAAGTTGACTATTATCTCGAAAACGGTTAGAGATAGAGCGATTTTGAGCTCATTTTCGACCCTTTGGGCCTAAACAACGTTACATATGAGGTACCTCGGTGACCTTGACCTTCTGGGTCACGGTCAAGGTCAAAAACCGGAAGTTGACTATTATCTCGAAAACGGTTAGAGATAGAGCGATTTTGAGCTCATTTTCGACCCTTTGGGCCTAAACAACGTTACATCAGAGGTACCTCGGTGACCTTGACCTTCTGGGTCACGGTCAAGGTCAAAAACCGGAAGTTGACTATTATCTCGAAAATGGTTAGAGATAGAGCGATTTTGAGCTCATTTTCGACCCTTTGGGCCTAAACAACGTTACATATGAGGTACCTCGGTGACCTTGACCTTCTGGGTCACGGTCAAGGTCAAAAACCGGAAGTTGACTATTATCTCGAAAACGGTTACAGATAGAGCGATTTTGAGCTCATTTTCGACCCTTTGGGCCTAAACAACGTTACATAAGAGGTACCTCGGTGACCTTGACCTTCTGGGTCACGGTCAAGGTAAAAAACCGGAAGTTGACTATTATCTCGAAAACGGTTAGAGATAGAGCGATTCTGAGCTCATTTTCGACCCTTTCGGCCTAAACAACGTTACATAAGAGGTACCTCGGTGACTTTGACCTTCTGGGTCACGGTCAAGGTCAAAAACCGGAAGTTGACTATTATCTCGAAAACGGTTAGAGATAGAGCGATTCTGAGCTCATTTTCGACCCTTTGGGCCTAGACAACGTTACATAAGAGGTACCTCGGTGACCTTGACCTTCTGGGTCACAGTCAAGGTCAAAAACCGGAAGTTGACTATTATCTCGAAAACGGTTAGAGATAGAGCGATTTTGAGCTTATTTTCGACCCTCTGGGCCTAAACAACGTTACATAAGAGGTACCTCGGTGACCTTGACCTTCTGGGTCACGGTCAAGGTAAAAAAAACCGGAAGTTGACTATTTTCTCGAAAACGGTTAGAGATAGAGCGATTTTGAGCTCATTTTCGACCCTTTGGGCCTAAACAACGTTACATAAGAGGTACCTCGGTGACCTTGACCTTCTGGGTCACGGTCAAGGTCAAAAACCGGAAGTTGACTATTTTCTCGAAAACGGTTAGAGATAGAGCGATTTTGAGCTCATTTTCGACCCTTTGGGCCTAAACAACGTTGCATATGAGGTACCTCGGTGACCTTGACCTTCTGGGTCACGGTCAAGGTCAAAAAACCGGAAGTTGACTATTATCTCGAAAACGGTTAGAGATAGAGCGATTCTGAGCTCATTTTCGACCCTTTGGGCCTAAACAACGTTACATAAGAGGTACCTCGGTGACCTTGACCTTCTGGGTCACGGTCAAGGTCAAAAACCGGAAGTTGACTATTATCTCGAAAACGGTTAGAGATAGAGCGATTCTGAGCTCATTTTCGACCCTTTGGGCCTAAACAACGTTACATAAGAGGTACCTCGGTGACCTTGACCTTCTGGGTCACGGTCAAGGTCAAAAACCGGAAGTTGACTATTTTCTCGAAAACGGTTAGAGATAGAGCGATTTTGAGCTCATTTTCGACCCTTTGGGCCTAAACAACGTTACATATGAGGTACCTCGGTGACCTTGACCTTCTGGGTCACGGTCAAGGTCAAAAAACCGGAAGTTGACTATTTTCTCGAAAACGGTTAGAGATAGAGCGATTTTGAGCTCATTTTCGACCCTTTGGGCCTAAACAACGTTACATAAGAGGTACCTCGGTGACCTTGACCTTCTGGGTCACAGTCAAGGTCAAAAACCGGAAGTTGACTATTATCTCGAAAACGGTTAGAGTTAGAGCGATTTTGAGCTCATTTTCGACCCTCTGGGCCTAAACAACGTTACATAAGAGGTACCTCGGTGACCTTGACCTTCTGGGTCACGGTCAAGGTAAAAAAACCGGAAGTTGACTATTTTCTCGAAAACGGTTAGAGATAGAGCGATTTTGAGCTCATTTTCGACCCTTTGGGCCTAAACAACGTTACATAAGAGGTACCTCGGTGACCTAGACCTTCTGGGTCACGGTCAATGTCAAAAACCGGAAGTTGACTATTATCTCGAAAACGGTTAGAGATAGAGCGATTTTGAGCTCATTTTCGACCCTTTGGGCCTAAACAACGTTACACAAGAGGTACCTCGGTGACCTTGACCTTCTGGGTCACGGTCAAGGTCAAAAACCGGAAGTTGACTATTTTCTCGAAAACGGTTAGAGATAGAGCGATTTTGAGCTCATTTTCGACCCTTTGGGCCTAAACAACGTTACATCAGAGGTACCTCGGTGACCTTGACCTTCTGGGTCACGGTCAAGGTCAAAAACCGGAAGTTGACTATTATCTCGAAAACGGTTAGAGATAGAGCGATTTTGAGCTCATTTTCGACCCTTTGGGCCTAAACAACGTTACATATGAGGTACCTCGGTGACCTTGACCTTCTGGGTCACGGTCAAGGTCAAAAAACCGGAAGTTGACTATTATCTCGAAAACGGTTAGAGATAGAGCGATTCTGAGCTCATTTTCGACCCTTTGGGCCTAAACAACGTTACATCAGAGGTACCTCGGTGACCTTGACCTTCTGGGTCACTGTCAAGGTCAAAAACCGGAAGTTGACTATAATCTCGAAAACGGTTAGAGATAGAGCGATTTTGAGCTCATTTTCGACCCTTTGGGCCTAAACAACGTTACACAAGAGGTACCTCGGTGACCTTGACCTTCTGGGTCACGGTCAAGGTCAAAAACCGGAAGTTGACTATTATCTCGAAAACGGTTAGAGATAGAGCGATTTTGAGCTCATTTTCGACCCTTTGGGCCAAAAAGACGTTATATAAGAGGTACCTCGGTGATCTTGACCTCCTCCGTCATGGTCAAGGTCAAAAACTGTAAGTTGACCAGTATCTCAACAACGGTTAGAAAATTGAATTTGATTTATTTGTGCCCAAATGAGGTTACATTATATTCATTTCGATGGCCTCGTTCAAGATAATAATCCGGAAGCTGACAATTACGTCGAAACACTGAAAATTGTGTGTTTGATTAAATATATTGTGTCTCTGCCCTTGCAAGTGGGTGCTATTTCGCTACGTGTAGCGAAATTCGGTCTAGTTCATTTTGTTGTTGTTGTTGTTTTTGTAGTAAAGTCTTTGTCACATTCAAAAGATTTGGCATATCAGCTCTGTTCAATGTTCGTTGCGCTGCAAATGAACGTTTTATTTTGGTTAAAAAGCAAGTGGAGCCAAACGCGGATTTCCTGCTTTCGCGGCATTCTCTTTCACAGTATTCCAAATGACAGCGGCATGGAGAGTCAGGGCCTGACATATTCTTGAACGCCAACTTGTGGAGATACCCGGTTCATGTTCATGTGTTGGAAACACTTGGTCTGTCTCTTTTACAGCATATATAATTTTAGGAAAAATATGTTTTTAAAACAAAAACCAACTCCAAAGAAAAAACAATGATTTTGAAGATGTCGAATCATAAAACATCTCAATGGCTTTCAAAGGTACTCAATGATGCAGTTCGAAAAGGCCCGGCCGGGGTTTGAAAATTATGAAGTAAATAACACTCTCACACTCAGTCATCACATTCGTTCTTCATGCAGTTGAACGCATATTCTTTCCTTCCATTTGCTGCCGAAGAGATACTTATTTCAAGCGAATGTATAATGATATGAAAAGTAAAAACAACTGACAAAATCTACTCGAAATTTAAAATGCTCATCGGTATACTTGAGTCGATGATAGCTAATTAGGTTGAACGTTATCTGAAGCACTAAAACGTTAGAATATATGGAATGCCATTTTAACATTTAATGCTTATTTGTGATATCAAAATATATTTAGAGATATCAATAAATCAATTTAGATCTCATTAATTTATATTTTGCTATCAATAATTGAATTTTAGATGGCAAAAATTTGTTTTTGAGATCAAGCAATCAATTTTACAAACCTAAAAAATCTTACGGGAGACACACATTCACCTAAAATATAACGAATCGTCAATTAAATTTTGGAGATGAAAATTTTAATTATTGAGATCAATAATAACAACATAATTGTTGATCTCAAGAATTGCTTCTTTTTTGTACAGTAAAAAATTAAAATAAAGCTTCTGTATACAAGGACAGCCATTATTTATTTACAGATATGCGATTCTGAATTTTTTACTTAAAAAAAATAGACTGATATTTTGATATAAAGAATCAGATTTTGAGATCAAAAAATCATTTGCAGATTTCAAAATACAAATTTAAAAAGTATCAGTCTGAAATAATGATAACTGAAATAAATTCTTGATATCAATATGTAGAAAACCAATTATTGAGCTCAAAATTGATATTTTGCTATCAAATATTTCATTTTTGCTATCAAAAATTGAATTTTTGATCTCCAAAAATCAATTTTAGATATCATTAAATCATTTTTGATGTCAATAAATGTTTCTTGATATCTCTAAATGTTTATTGATATCAAAAATTATTTTTTGAGATCAAGAATACATTTAGAGATATCAAAAATACAATTACAGATAGAAAAAATGAATTCTTGATATCAAAATAGGGATTTTTTGAGATCAAAAATTAATTCTTGATATCAAAAAATCAATTTCTGAGATCAAAAATTAATTTTTGATATCAATAATTCACTAATAAATGTGAAAACGGCATTCCATAAGAATAAGTATTATTCAATGTAAATTTTATTTACTTATTTTGATCAACTCACGACAACGATTCATTGCAGTAGTCGAAACTTCTTTGAGTTAAACTTTCGCAGTGTCAGTACAAAAAGATACACAAATTAATAGATAAAAATAGTCATAATAAGAAATCTTTGCTTGAATTCATCATTGTACTCTTCACTTCAGCATTACTTTACAAAAAATCGCAGAAGTATTATTGTTTTCAATTAACATCGAAGTTTGTTTTAATAAGTGGAGGTGGGAGATGTATGACAACTACCTCTGAACAGCCTCTTAATATATTTCATATGTTCATATTTTGTGTCACAACCAACGGAACTTGCATTATACTACCATGTGTAATCCAGCGACTGTATTTCATTTTTCATTTAGGTCGAAATGTGGAGCTTGAAATTGCTTTGTTTCTTTTTTAAATTTCTGTTTTAAATTAAAAATTGAAAATTCAATCGATTTTCCATTTTCTATTTTGCATTTGAAATAAAAAAAAGTGAAGAATGTTGAGAACGCCAAGTATCGTATATTTAATCAGTATCAATTTCTGATCATTCACTGGGATGAACGCCCCCCAAAAAAGGGACAAAGCTATCTGGAAAGTTGTCATTACTTACTTCATCCAATGCTGGGGAGATTTTTCCATCTGTGCAGGTCTATAGTATTGTACCGTCGCTTAATTTTCGAAGCCTGGACCCAAGAACGTGTGCATAACGTGCCCACCGCACCAAGGATGACGCCCATTTTGCTTGGAAACATAAAGGAATACTTTGTCAGCTACTTGTAGTTGGCAAGAATGAGTCCTTCTGTCAAATATCTTTTCATATTGATTGCGGTATACCCTAACACTTTCGCGAGCTGTATCAGCAGCTTTATCTAGGTTATTAACCAGTGTTGTGTCATGATCCTGGATGTTACGCGAGACATCTTCGGGAAGAACAAGCCTCAAATCTGCAGGTCTTTTGCTATGACGACTAAGAAGAAGGTAGTATGGGGTGAAGTACGTAGAACGAAAGCATGGATTGGTATTGTAAGTCATCCCAGTTGTTATGATCAGCCTTAGAAAGAAAACTGAGACATTTATAATGGTCTGGTTTGAACGTTTTGCCCACCACAACATAGATTCTAGGAAGAAGTAAACAAACCTTGAACACCAAACAAATGTCACATAAACTTCATGACTTAGGATATGAACGGCGTACCTTGGATACCTTGTATAGTATCAACACCAGCGATTGTGCCATGGAAAGCTGCTTTCTACCGGTATTAATGTAGGTCGTTTTCGAAACCCTTTTGCTTGATGGCACTGCAGGGATGACTCACATACCACATATGATTCACATAACAAACCACCAATAGTTCCCCTTGGCCTCATATCAGTCTTCATATATAAGAAGTGCATGTCCCAATGTAAGTCTCTGAAAACCCCATGACGCAAATCAACATGACGGAGAGACATTGAGTTCTTTTTCTATGAACTTCTATGAACGGTCATCAATATCAGACTCTTTGGACTGTAGATTGATCAGACAAGCAACATGCTGCTGTGAAAAGTCGAATTTGTTAAGCTTCTGTTGTTTCTTCTCCTGTGTCAATTCAGATTTGGTACTGCGAGGCTTGACAGTAACCACTAAACCTTGAGATCAGTAATTGCTTTTAGCTAAATAAGCGGTGAGTCAACAGATATCAGATTATAAAACATCCTCGTAACTTTTGGCAATGTTAAATGTGAAAACCTACTTACCGCATCTACATGAACTATTTCAGCGCTACTTCATAGTTGAGCATTGTCAGAGCTTGTATGAATTCGACCAAGGCTGCTAGTTGTTTATTTGCAATTTATGAGACTTCTGTGGTCTGTATAAAAAATCACTTTGTTGTGTTGCAAGTATGGGCGGTATTGCTGAATGGCAAAATACATGACAGTAAGCACGAGATCGCTGATGCTGTACTCATGTTTATGAAGGGAACCACAGTGCTATTGGAATTGCTTTGCCGTCATAGTGTTGCTCTTGTTCAAGCATAAGCACTAAATATATAAATGGTTTGCCTTTAAACAATCAACAATGAATGTTTGCCTTTACCAGGAGATCTTACAGACTTTCCTAACATTTTTTTGCCCATTCCCATTTTTGGTCTGTTTTTACAAGAGAGGCGATGCAGAAACCTGAAAAACCTCCTACAAAAATCATAGGCCCAAGACAACGTCTGGGCTCTTTGACCCTTCAGGTGTAAAAGATATGACAGGAGATGTAACTCGGTGACCTTGACTTTGGAGGCCAAAATCAAGCCACAAACCGAAAGTTATTTTGAAAACAGAGAGAGAGAGAGAGAGAGAGAGAGGGAGGGAGAGAGAAAGAGAGAGAGAGAGAGAGAGAGAGAGAGAGAGAGAGAGAGAGAGAAAGAGAGAGAGAGAGAGGTATCGTGTTGACTCTGACCCTGTAGGTTAAGTTCAATATCCAAAACAGTACATAATCATTACTTCAAAACCATAAGAGATACAGCATCATTTTCTAAGTTAAAAAATTTAAACAGTAATACGACTTTACACATCTGAAATATGTATATGGTACATTGTGTGAAGTTCTAAAATGCTAGGCCTTTATATGCAAAATTTGCAATTTATTTATCAAAGCTCCGAGATGTTAATGGTTCTCCCATTGCAGAAATAAAGCGATTTTATGACTTTGCAAATGTGCAACACATCTAATTTCACTGTTTAAAGTTTCAAGAGGCTGGGTTTACAGTTGGTGAATACCTGACTGGCAACTCTCAAAACAAAATTCTTCAATTTGCGATCGATTTCAAAATATATTAACATTGATAACCTGAAATGCATATGTTTTACTGTACTAATTTTAATATTTATACATATATATAGAACAATTGCAATTTTGTATTTATTACCTATTTTATGAAGATGTTGATGAATGCCAAGCCATTCCTGGATTGTGTGTCGGAGGAAGATGCATTAATACCCTTGGATCATATAGCTGTGAGTGCCAGGATGGACAAACAAGAAACGAACAAACGAACAGATGTGAAGGTAAGCTGTTATTGCCAAATATTTAAATGATTTATATTTCGAACTTTTTCTTGTTACCACGACATTGTCTGTTGGCATGAAAAACAATCTGTGAAGAATTCATACATCGAGCTTCCTTCGAATGAGGAGCTGTGAAATGTTTGTCTGTACGCCACTATGTTGTAATTCCGTCCATTCCGTAGGTGTGTGTGTGTGTGTGTGTATGGTTGCATAGGTCTTCGACAAGATTGCATTCGGGCAAAAAGAACGGCCATGGTAGAAATGATATACCCTTAGCATGGCGGTGAACTACAGTTTCCAATGCAGAATGTGTTCGCGTGTTATCCTGTTGGAATATAGTCAGCTCTTAGTATTGCTCCAATAATGGTACGGCATTGGCCACTAAAATTAGTCTACGTAACGACGGGCTGCAGACATGCCCTCAGTAATTACTGAAGACATTCTAAGTAGATGGAGAACGACATTTCTGGCCACTTTTGTATCTCCCTACCCCCCTTGGTGACTGACCGACGGACTCCCCTCTATCAACGGTGACTAGCCGATCACTCAGAAACGTGTTTATTGTCGCGTCCATCGCTGTGATCTACATGTGCGGTGTTAGCGGAATGTTGCAGCGCTGCGCTTATATACGGAGACAGCTCTATAGCACTATCAACCATCCCACGTTTCCACCATTGATCTTGCCGACATTCCCATGATAGAAAATTCCACGGTCCCACGATAGAACATCTTCAGTTGACCCACTTCCCACGAATGAACCTGTTGAGTAACCTGTTAAGTTGACAGACGACTCCACCCCTCCCCTCGGTGGCGAAAATCAGATTTTTGCATAGTTTTACGTTTCATACAGTTCTGAGCACTTTTCATTTCTTGACCCCCTTCAACCCTCTCCCTCTTCGGGCTCTATAATACATATGGCTGGCGAGTCAACTTCAACAGCGCATAACTTCAAAACTACTGGACCGAATTCAGCCATTTTTTCCAGCACAATGTTAGCGAGAGACAAAAATCCGTGAAGATTGCCATTTTGGTCGCTACAATCAAACGAAATGAAAAATGGATTGGATTACATGCTTCATAGTGAATGAAAACTTGGAGAAGCTGCGCAACATTGACTTTAAACTGTACTTAACAAAATTAAAGTGATTAGAAGTGATTACGTACAAAGGCATGGGCCATGTCAGCTTTGTGCGCGTCTCTCATGTTGAAGGGAAAGACTATACCTATTACCTCAACTTCAATGATGAAGAATGGACAACGGTATTAGATGTAATGCAACAAATAAACAGTGTGCTATATTCTGTAGAGCCTAAGCAGTAAAGACGTATTTTTGCAAAAAAACTGTTTTTTTTGTATTTTGAACATGGATGTTATTTTCAAACGAAGTTATGCAGGCTTTATGATTGATAAATTGACTCGCTTTGGATTTGAGGATTGGCATAGATGCTTTTTGGGATTTTGCGCACTATAGCTTTAACAGAACTGAATTACACAACAGGTTTATTGACCGGTTTTGTTACACTGGACTAGAAGACGTAGAGGACTTTGATTTTTATTCTGCATTTTACTTTGCTCGCAATAATGAAGGTTTGTACTATCGCGTGGTTGATTATTTAACGGATTGCTTTATAAAAAGAATGGTTTACATGTCAACATCTCATCTTCTTCACAGACGAATAGAGACATTGGATGATGTCTTCAAACTGAACTATATTGACTTTGTGTTTTCAAAGTTTATTTTGAATCCGACTGGGCACTGGAAGTAAAGATATACATAAACACTAGGAAGCCTTGTAAGGACAATTCAAATAAATCGTTTCAACCAATCTTTTTTGAGTGAATGTGAAGAATTGAATACCTACGACATTGAATCAGGATTTGTCAACGCCAGTATGTTTGGACAGCTGACCTCATGCAGCCTGTGCCTGCTAGAATTATTGTACGTTATGACGATGATGTTTCACTATCAACGGATGTATCAGAACTTGTCACGTTAGATAACAGACGAGTTGAAGTGAATATGCATATTTGCCAAATGTTTGAAGAACATTAAAGTTTATATGTATGAATTGTAGTGCACAGCATAATCTTTTAACTGGTTTTCTCTGAGTTGTTAAAATGTAGTTAGGTTATTCATATTTAGATATAAATAAAAGTTTTGCTATTGATTTCATTTCGAGTTAATATGGAAACGTGGAAAAATTACTTAACCAATACCTACTTTAAACCTGGAATCCCTGGAGCATTTGCAGGACCTAATAAGTTATAGAAAATACTGAAACAGAACAAGCATCCTGTAACATATTCCAAAGTGAAAAATTGATCACAAGATCAAGATGTCTTTACTTTGCTTCAGCCAGTGAAACACAAATTTACCCGTGGTATTGATGATATGTGGGATGTGGACTTGACGGATGTGAAAAACATGGCAGAACATCATGAAGGCAGTAACTTTCTACTAATTGTCATTGATGTATTTTCCAAACACTTCTTGGTACAACCTATCACAAACAAAACTCATACAGGTGGCATTCAAGCCTTCCAAAAGATTTAACAAGAAACTACAAGAAGGCCTAGAATATTGAGGTCAGATAATGGAACAGTATTTAATAACAGATGGATAAAGCAATTTCTAAAGAAAGAAGTCATTCATGTATATACTACTAAGAATGAGACGAAAGCACGAAAGCCAACTTTGCTAAAACAGTCATACGTACTCTCAAAGAAATGATGTTTCGCTATTTTCTACATCGGCAAACGTATCGGTATACAGATGTCTTACAAGACTTAACCTACAAAGACTTCTTAGACGAATATATTGATGGCCATTTCTATGAAGAAGAATTGCAAGCTGTTACAAAGACGTTCAATCTGTGTACAAAATTGAAAAAGTTTTGAGGACACGAAAAATACGAGGTGTAAAAAGGCATGAAATCAGTGACATTTCATCAAGACATTCCAGAAGATATGAAAAGCGTTTCAATGCGAAACATAATAACTTACTCATAAATGATGAACTCATGACCAAATGTCACAGTGACGAACGCATGAACAGATTCTTTAGTGTTGGAAGTAGTCATAAAAATCTAAACATTATTTCCATCGTACACATTATGTTTAACAAAGGAAAGGGAGTGCACAATATTAGTTTAAATACACATTGCATTATTCTCTTTAAAAACCTAAGAGATAGTCAACAGATCAGTACATTAGCTCAACAAATTAGGTACAGGAAAACCTCATAGTTATTTATTTATTGATTTAAAACCAAAGACAGACGATAAGTTACGTATTTCAAGTGATACACATTACGTTTATGTGAATAAAAGAGTGTATGAAGAAGAATTACAACAGTTTGGTATTGAACGTCAAGCTGTCTAGAAGAATTCGAACGAATCAACCATTTTTTTTTCATTTATTAGCACGTAGCAGTCCTATACGATGTAATCCTTATTGAAGCAAGCAACAACAGATAAATTGGTCATTTTGTTTGAAATATGTTCCAATATATTGCATGGGCAGTTGACATTGAAGTTACATGTGTATAAAAATTTAAGCGTAAACAACAAACCACTCGACAACTGGCTGATAAGAAAATTGTCCTCAAGCCCAAAAAGAAACTGATTAATCATAATGTTGGATTTATTGGAACAATTGCAGGAATTGCGCTTCCATTATTAGTTTTGTTATTATTAAAAATAAGCATGCGATGAAAATTGTCCCTATTTCTGAATCAGAATATAGAAAATTAGTATCTAGTCAACCGTCAAATGATGGTATTAAAGTAAAAGTGAACAAAGAAACGAAATCGTGAAACTACCACAGATCACTCAACTTCTTGGTCGTCATTTACGAATAATTCATTCACAACAACAAAATATCTGCTGTAATAGCTGCTAGAGAAAAGTCAGAAAAGTCACAACATTTAACATTTCGAAACCATTTTCAACATATGCATCATGAACTATGATCATACTAATAAAGCCTGTAATTATCAAATTCATTTGCCTCGTACATTATATTTGAAAGGCAAATGTGAAGTAGCCTTAGCTAAAATTCAATACCCACACACATGGACGACAATGAGACAAGTAATGGACTATCCCACTCATTATGGGTCATCATTAGATGATATGATTTATGAAGTTGTCATTCCGTGTGGTTATTATAGATTCAGATCTGAAATATGCACCACAGTAAATTATTTAGAAATGTCTATTATTGAAAGCTCTATTCGACGAAGAGTTTTGCGTACTTTGAGAAAGGATTAGGAAATTGTCTTTTCTACTGGATCAGCCGAGATTTTAGGATTTATACCAAATTAGTGGCATAGACAATCTTATCCTGCTAAACATAAAACAAATGTGAAGCAAGCATTTTACACACTTTATGTTACTGCAGTATTTGCGAGCCACAAGTAGTTGGAGAATATTATGTTCCTTTACTACGTTCTGTTCCCATTCAAGGTCATGATGGTGATATTATTGTCAGAACCTCATTACGTACATGTTAGCACATCAAAAGTTGACATGATAGAAATCAATATTAAGGATGACACAGATCATAATGTTACACTATAGAGAATGTGGTTAAAACTGGTCGTGTAACTCAAGAAAGTGTCAAACTATTGATAAACGAATTAAACCAAAGAAATTTGTTAGAAGACGAGAGAAAATGAAAGCAGCAACATCAAAAAGATATAGTTGTAAAATAAGAAACAAAAGAAACAAACACAATGTCAATTGTACACGATTCTTCTTGTAAATGTAGTCTTTCTGCATTGGAATGTTTCACATACCACCAACGCAAACTCCTGTAGAAAAACGTTATGATGTAGATTATCAACTACTCACTTCCGTTTAAAATGGTGCTCGAATACAATTTATATGTCTGCTAGTACAGAAGAATATTTAGATTTAACGAATACCATACTTCATGTTATATGTAGTATTGTAAAGCGTGATGGGAGAGTTTGTGGTGTAGATGGTAGCGTAGCATCCATTAAATGATTTGTTGTTTGTTTGTTTGTTTGTTTGTTTGTTGGTCTATGGTCCAATATTCAATGATTTCTGAATGATCAATTGATATGGTAATAATTTCCATGGTTATATCAGCATCATTTCTCACCTCATTCATGATTCGGAAGAAGCCTCAATTCCGAGCGATCTATGCCTCTCATCTATAAGGATACTAATAGATAGATGAATTTTCATGCATTGAAATCTGCCAATCATGAAAAGTTTATATCGGGCTTACATCTAAATGCTGTCGGTGGTTAAGTAGGTAATGTAGGAAATAATGGTTTACATGATTTTTATTTGCATACAGGTCTGAGCCTTGAGTTTATGCTTACAGGTGCCTTAAAAGTAGATTTATTTGAACAGGATCGTTATCTTCCCAGTGGTGTAGCATGAAATTGCGTTTGCACAGGCAAAAAGATGAATATTTATGAATGGCTGTAAATGATACCTTTAAGGTGAGAAGTGAAAGATGTGGTTTCAACCAGTCACAAAGTGAGGGCTAGTGCAGGTATTCAGCTGGGACATACAGATGCATTGAGGAAAACTCTTGCCACGATTCCTATTAAATGAAAAAAATGTTAAATTTTATCCATTCTTCAATCCCTTGTGAAATATAACATCTTTTGGGTCAGTTACCCAAACGTATTGTAATTGGAATGGTTCATAATGAATCTTTTGCTGGAACCGTGTTGAGAAATTCATATAATTTTTAACATTTTAATATTAACCACATGCACCTTTACACCGATGGCGAACCAGTCCTATCCACACTTCTCAAACTTAACAATGAGGATGGAAAATATCTTGATGCTTTTGAAAATCTTTGCAATTCTTTTGATAAATTGAATGGTGAGAAAAGCTCCATCATAAAACCGGAAGATTGTCCTGGAGGTTATGCCGTTATTATGTTATGACTTAACACCTGATTATGATGGCGATGACCATTACGCTCCCACCAAGCATGACAAAATAAAGTCAATGCTATAGCCTATGCTGAATTCCTATGTAATCAAAACAGACAACAATGATGAACTTGGTGAAAACTGGGTTGAGGTATACCTTGGCAAAGTTGTGGAATATTTTGACTCTTATGGACTTGCATCTATAGATAATCGCTAAGAAAAGATTTTAAATAATGAGTATGTGTGTAATTCTGGTCACTGCTGGTTGACGCATTGAAGTGTTAAATGAAAGGCCCCTGTCGAGCTGTTAATTCACCCGTAAACCCCTTTCATTCTTAAGAAGAGTCCCTGTCGAGCTGTTAATTCACCCGTAAACCCTTTTCATTCTTAAGAAGAGTCCCTGGCAAGGTGCTTAGTCACCAGTAAACCCATTTTTGTTCTTAGGGAAGGTCTCTGACGTTATAGTTAAGAATTGCTTGAGAAAAAAATAAAAGTTGAAAAAATAATCTCATTTGTGTGTTCTTTTAAACAAAGCAAATTACAAATATTTACAATTATTGAGATCAAGAAACAAATCAAAATATTTACAGTTGTTGAGAGCCCCCCAAGATACTATTAATTATTGAGAACAAAACAAATATTTCAAATACGTATTATGCCAGCACATGTTAGCCTACTCAGAACAACTTAAATTGATATAAGTATTATAAATGTTATCAGCCCACTGACATAACAGTGATCCAACAGAATCACTTTCACATTGACATGGTTTGATAGTGTCAACACATTGAAACCTTTCATAGTCTTTATCATAGTCCACATCTTAGGCGTTAAGTCAATACTTTTTGAACCACGTATCAATTGTACATGTCCATTTGGCAAGAAACTAAGTTCCAAGTTCTTACCAAGCATCATAAACTTCACTCCAATGATCTGCACTGAGCGTAATGATCTGCACTGAGTGTGATGTAATCGTAATGTTCGGTAAGCACCTAATATTGTTGAAACTGTATACAGCGTTCAATGTCACGTTCAATTACTTTCACACTAAGATCTTGACACTTCTAGATGAAGTCCTGGTATCAACATAATCCCTCACCACTGCTCAATTTTCAGGAGATAGGATAATGAAAGTTAAGCAATAACAGTCAGTTCACCCAAGTGACCCAGAGATAGTTGCATGTTTGAGTTCAAGATGACAAATGATTACTTTTTTGCTGAATGTCGCAGCATTTATATGCACCAGTCTGCTGAAGCACGTGATCTACTGACGTAATTTCCTTCTTCAGCATTTGCCATTCTTTCAATGACAACAAAATTCCCTTCTTGGTAGGATATATTCTGCCAGAAGCATGATCCGTGATATATTCACTAATGCTAACCATCACTTGCTGTGGATATTTCGCCAGTTTTAATATATTTTTCTCCATTATTCGGTATCATAATCCGTAAATCATCTAGACTCGTCTTCTTCATATACCTTGCAGTAGCAACAGCATTAAGCTCAGGTCCAGGAGTTCACCTTTCTTTAGGTTCCATAAGTTCTACTTTAGGCTCTGTCGTAAGCTCAGTTTTCGCTTTTTACGCGGCGATATGTTAGGTGTAAGTGACACTCAACTCTTTTCATCTTTCTAAACTTTGACCACCTTTGTTGCTGGTGCTTTAGCTGTTGAAGTGGCTTCGTATCAGACTTTTTTGCGGGCATTGTCTCAGACTTTGCTGTAGGCATTGTCTTAGACTTTGCTGTAGGCATTACTGTGAGTATTGTCGTAGATGTCAGTTGCTGTTCACTCACTGAAGATATGTTCACTCTTTAACAGTCTGATGCAGAATGATTGCTATGTCTGACGGTGGGTGCCTTTTATATCATGCACTCTTGCTGTATAAGCTATGAGTTACACTATACACAGTGCAATGTTCATGAGCTAACGCGGTGTAACCGTAACCCAATACATAGCGCTTGTCATCAAATGGTGATACCAATGACCAATGATCACAGTCCTCTCTGAAAAAAATTGATGTTTATGGCTTCGAATGATGTTTTCCACAACATATGAATGCTCTTCCCTAAATGAACTATTATTTATTGAGCATGTGTCATTCGTCACTGTCAGGCTCGCGTAATACCCTTAGCAGTACGTTTCTCCTTTCCATCATACAGCAAACTGTAGATCTTCGGTTGAAGTCGTATGCTCTCCTCAGTGGGGACTTATCTTTCACTTTCCCCAAAACTTTCTTTTCACAGTAGAACGCAGGAAATGGCCCTTTGGATAATCCCTTGTATCAGAAAGATGTCTTTCCTGTTGCATATCTTTGTAAAAGTCTGTGGCTGGCATGCCATAGCACAAACTCTCTGTGTCACTGAACAACAGTTTTGCCTCTGGATACTTCTTCTTCATGTAATTGTAGTGATAATCATACATGAGGGTTTAGCTGAGGTCCAGAATAGTAAACTCAGTCTGAATGGGCTTGTTCAAAATGTGATCTGATCTGAGGCAGTGTACTGCTGTCAAATCCTCATTGAAAATGTTGAACTTGTGAAAGTCCTTTTCAAATGGATATTTTACCAGCTTTCCCTTCTCTTTGTTGACATCTATGTGTTAAGTTTGCCATTTACTCTACTGGAGCATAATGGCTCAATGCAGCTTTATCATTTTCAATCCAAAAGATACGTATGGCTGCAAATTTTGATAATGCATCACATACTTTTCCTTGTCACTGAGAATGGGAAGCTTCGGTTTACATTTCAATCCTAACCGCTTTCTGAGTTCTGACTGTATTCGAACAATTCACTAATTCGAAAGTTTTCATCTCAGCAGCCTCTGGATAGTCACTGATCATGGATTTCATTCGGATATGCGAGATCTTCCTCTAAAATATATCTGTCTTAGTATCTTCACTCACTTTCATGCAGTGCAGAAATTCTGGATCTTCCACCCTTGCAAATCCACGCAAACTCTGACATACTCCACCCATAGAGAGTGTTGGCGTCAAAGTACATGATACAGTTTGTTGACTTAGTCCCATCATAGTCTGGAATGTAGGGGTTGTTGGCTTATGCCGACCTATGTGTAATGATTGAAATACCTGCTTGCAGACCTTGCTGTACCACTTCATACATGTCAATATCATCTATCAATTCCAATTCAACCTTGGTGTGTTTCAGCACAGCGTCACACGTCAAACCTGATGCTGTATATTAATGAACAGGATCCAATTCATGCGTGCTGAGACACATATTTCTATAATTATCAATCGCAAGTAGTATAGTGATAGGATAAACACCCGTTCCGCGGACCGCGGACACGCGGACCCCCCCACCCCCCCTACCCTAGCAGACGCCCCACCCCCCTACCCCTAATAAAACTGGGCTCGTCAGACCAGCTTAATTTAGCACGTATGTTAATGGTTTTTTAAGCACCAATGTTACATAATGAATTGAGGTTATCCTTTTGTGAATGATACGGGGTTAATTTCTTGTGAGTGCATAATTGGACCGTCAATGTTACATAATGAATAGTGGTTATCCTTTTGTGAATGATGCGGAACTTGATTTCATGTGAGTGGATAATGAAATAATTATCTCATGACCGCACCACGGTCTTGTTTTGAATAATTACAACGCACTTGTGAGAGTCCAACAATACATTTTTCTTTATTCAGTATAACAATATATCACCATAAATTTCATAATACATGCACGGACGAGGATAAAAAAAAAGTCATCTTTTGTCTAATTAGAACCATTTCATTTTTTCGTCTTTATCAGATAGCTGTTCCAATTGAAGCTGCTCCCCGCGCTCTTGATGATCGGCTTTCTCCTTTTCCTTTTGAACTTCCCTGTAAAAACACGGAAATTTCATCACATATATATATATATATATATATATATATATATATATATATATATATATATATATATATATATATATATATATATATATATATATATACATACACCGACATTAACCTTTACCTTGTAATTACTTTCTAGTCTTTGTTTATATGTTAATCAATGTTTTACCTAGACAAACACCGTTACTTCTTAGCAAACAAAAACCAATGGAGACATTTAAATCATACACATGCTAACATTGCTTCCTCATTGCAGGAGACTTTAACACAGCCCACTTGTTAATCCATAACAACACCTCAGGGGCTTCCCCCGCTTTCAGTAGCACTCATTATGCACGCCTTAGTCACTGTTTGTCCAGAGCATCTCACAGTAACTTTCTTTGTGCATGGATTAGACACCAGCTGGCTAGAGCATCGCGGTCATGGCACACTTTTCAATAGAGGGCCAACACTGAGTATAATCCAGGTAAGAAGGTAGGTGTAAACAAGTTAAACAAAGACATACTCATCGTCACGTGAAATCTGCAAGCGTCACCCAAGCGGCATTCTCCAACTAAAACAAGAAAAAAAAGTCACATTATAAGATATATAGCGGAATATCGATCATGTATTGGATATTAATCTCATTTATTGCCTTAACATTAGTGAATGGACGGTGTCTGAATGAGAGGAAATGTAACTGCGTGTCAAATGCTATCGTATGTCGGGAATTGGGGAAAATACCCTAGTTTCCAGAGCATTTTAGAAATGAATTCAACGAGCTAGACCTGCGAGCATCCTATATATCTGGAGTAAACAATCTGCTTCCACTTAACTCGTGGAAAGTGAATGTGGTTGATGTGAGAGACCAACTCGTACCTTTTAACTGTTCTGGCATAGAAAATCTCCGCTTTACACTGATTTCGGATTGTCGTGAAAATGCGACCACGCGCTTTTCAACGGCACACGAACATATTATAACGGATGGGGAAGATTACGCGGACATGTCCACAATGGACAATTTTCACACTGTTGATGAGCAGCTGACGGAATCCACGGAAACGGACACCCCGCACCCGAAACCTTTCCCCGTAAATATTACGCGACGACAAACAATTCAAACTTCAACCATCTTATCGGGAACAATTTCCACGCTTTCTACTCTCGCACCAACAGAAACTTCCATCTGATCGGGGACAATTTCCACACATTCTACTCCCCCAACCTTGGCACCAGCAGAAACCTCGAACTCTGACGACAGTCGCTTCCCGCTTCTCATTTTTGGAATAGTAATTTTTGGACTCGCAGTCATCATTTTGCTTATGTACATTTTAGTAGAGAAGATTTGCAATGGAATTTGCTCGTGTTTGAGAAAACTCATGTGCTATTGTTGCCCGAAAAATAAAAAACACAAGAGGAAAAACAGTGATGACTTCGACGATAGGGGGAGCGCTAGCAGCCTAACACTTTTCGATTCCTCTAACTATCGCGCTGTTACTTTACATCCAGCCATTCACGAACACCAGTGCTAGGTAAGATTTTTAATCGACAAAATCAAATAATGCAGAACAAACTACTTACTTCTCCTCAACTTTCTGTCTCTGTGATAAATATATCTGCGAACATACGCATCAGCTCCCTGCAATTTAAAATTTAAAATTTTCTTTTCCACTCCGTCCCATCACTCATATGCAAATTCGCTCACCATGAATTCATAATTTGATGAAATTGAATAAATCAGTGGTTCATAAGTGAGTAAACGAGTATATTTACCGTTTCAGCCACGTGCAGCGATGACCGGACATCCTCCCCTGACATCACCGTCAAAACACGCATTTTGTTCTCCATCTTCGTGGATGAATAAAGATAAATTAGTATCTTATTAATTTGCCTCCACCTGTCGCAATGGTCAGGGGTTATAACGGGTCCGTATACGCGGCCCAAATGAGGACGTCCGTATTTCAAAAATAGCTTGTGCCCGCCATCAACAAAATCCAGCGCATGCGCCCACTCATGAATCACCGTGTCGAGCAGGCTTTGAGCGGAGATAATATCGTTTAAATAAACTACTATTCTGAAATTACGTCGAGACAGGCGCTCTGTCGTCCCTTCACATCGAATTGAAGGTATTGCTGGATCATTCAAAATCCTAAGCAATACTTTAAAACTATACCCCGCTTTCTCTGAAAAGGACGACACCATCAGCGCCGTCTCCTCGGCAACCAGACGTTTCAAGTTTAAAGATATGGTTCTCCACTTCAAAACCTTGTTCTGTGTTATCCCCCTCTCTATAAAATAGCAGGGGATTAGCTCTCCACGGTTATTCGTGGGCTTGCCGAAACATGCTATATCCTGCAGAGGGCGTGGCTCTGCTTCCTTCTTAAACTGCAGGAAGAAAGACTCTGCAGTGATAACGGCACATTTTCCAAAATTATATTGGCGTGTAACTTCCATTTTATTTGATCTATCGAAAATTATCCGTGAAACTAAAATCGCGTGAAAATCTTGTGAAGTTCGGCTTAACTGGTTTTACCTCTAAATGAGATGATGTCTTATGTTAACATGAGCATTTATAGCAGTATTGGAGAAGAGTAGCTTCATATCTCAGGAATAGGTGTCAGTGAATTAATTTTCCAATTAGAGGTAGAATTAATTTTAGAATTTTTCATTGTGCTAGTGGTGGTGGGAATAAGAGGTAGAAGTGTCGAGAAGTATTATCTTTTAAATGCATGTCACCTTTTATTTGTTTACTTATGCATTATATCTTTTGAAATGGTGAGTTTGTGGACAAGAAGAATTAGAAAAGGTAGTAATAAAATACAACATGTTCCCGAACTCTCGCATTATTTATTCTATAAAAATGAAAGCATATTTAACAAATATTTACATCATTATCGGCATTTTTACACTCATTTATTCATTTCATTGGACTTTCGTTAATTCTGACATGCAACAGTGGACATGTAACAGGTGACAAATAATTAATTTCACTCAATGACCCACCCAACCCCACTCCCTTTCTCACTCGCAATTGGATAGAAATACCTAGCGCGCATGCGCTACTGCTATCAATTAATACGCCTCAGTCATTTTTTGTATCACAATTCGTTTAACATCATGGTTCATGACTTGACCACGCCCATACTCGCTCTTTCATTGTTCGCTATTACAAATCTTCGCTAATTTTACTACATCTTTGGGCTGACAGTTTTTGTATCACAATTCGTATAACATCATGGTTCATGACTTGACCACGCCCATACTCACCCTTTCATTGTTCGCGTCCATAACTATAATGTCAAGACGAATTTTGGTCATTCAGCAATTTGACAGCTAAGAGACAACACTACACAAATCAATACATAAACTGGAAAAAGTAAATTTTCCCAACATAATTGAGCATAGCTAGTGATCATTCAGCAATTTGCGGCCTAAGAGTCAACACGACACAAGTCAATACGTAAACTGGAAAAAAGTAAATTTTCTCTGCATCATTGAGGATATATCTTCAAAAAGTAGAACCAACATGTCTTCTACACAAAGCTGTCCTTCTCAGGTGAGTCATTTGGTGGATGTAATTCCAATTTTTGCTGCATATTCTTCATCTTTAGTCGCGATCCTATTTTCTTCTTACGAAACAAGAGAATAGCCAGAATTATAAATATTTCTGTAACACTGAAGGTAATGGTCATCCATAATTTGAAATTATCGCCCTTTCCCTCAACTTGTGTGCGTAGAATGACAGAAGAATTTGCACAGTCATGGTCAATGTAAAATATGTGATCATTCCACTGTTTGAGAATTTCTGAACAGGGAAGGGAGGGGTTATCCTGAAATGTCAAAAACTCGAGTCTAGGCCACTTTTCCGCATTCAGCAATGGTAGTGATATCAGATGGGTATCTTTAATATCTAAATAGACTATATTTTCTCGTATTGAAGAATTTATCTTTGGAAATTCAACCAAATGGCTGCATTGTAGCGTTTCCATGTTTGGACAAATGCATCCTTTCACGTTACAAGTTGAAATCACAGAAACGCACAGCGCCAAAATTGCTCCCTTAAGTAGTAAAACCATTTTAAATTCCGTGTATTCGTCTCAACCTCGCAAATGAAACTGGCGCATATTTCCTCAAACCTCATTATATATATATGTATGCACGGGAACCCTTAGTAGTCCTCACCATTCCTCTCTCCCTCCCCGTCCCACCTTCACCATTCCTCTCCCCCTCCCCGTCCCACCCTCACACCCCTCCCCCACCCCAGGCTCCCCAAACATTTTTTCAAAATTCAAAATTATTCTTCTTCATTCTTATCTTTTCCACCACCCTCCCCATACCATCCATGGGAACCCTTTCTAATACCCATCATTCCTTCATTCCTCTTACTCCCCCCCCCCACCCTTAGACTCCTCCCCCACCCCGGGCACCCTTGAAATGTTTCAAAATTCAAAATTATACTCCCCCAATCTTTACCACCACCCTCCCTCACCCCCTCCATGGGAACCCTTCTTAGCCCCCACCATTCCTTCTCCCCTCTCCCTTCCCGTCCCACCCGCATACTCCTCCCCCAACCCCCCGGGTTCCCCTGAACTGTTTCAAAATTCAAAATTTTACTTCCCCAATCTTTACCTCGACCCGTCCTCCAACCCCACTATGGAATGCCTTTTAGTCCCCTCGATACCTCTCGCCCTCCCCGTCCCCGCCCTCAGTCCCCTCCCCCACCCCCGGGCTCCCCTGAAATGGTTAAAAATTCAAAATTTTACTTCTTCATTCTTTACCGCCACCCTCCCTCAACCCTTCCCAGACTCCACCCCCACTCCCCTCCCCACCCCACCCTCAAACCCCTCCCCCACCCCCCCGGGCTCCCCTGAAATGGTTAAAAATTCAAAATTTTACTTCTTCATTCTTTACCGCCACCCTCCCTCAACCCTTCCATGGGAACCCTTCCCAGACTCCACCCCTACCCCCCTCCGCCCCACCCTCAATCCCCTCCCCCACCCCCGGGCTCCCCCGAAATGGTTAAAAATTCAAAATTTTACTTCTTCATTCTTTACCGCCACCCTCCCTCAACCCTTCCATGGGAACCCTTCCCAGACTCCACCCCCCGCCCCTCCGCCCCACCCTCAAACCCCTCCCCCACCCCCGGGCTCCCCCGAAATGGTTTAAAATTCAAAATTTTACTTCTTCATTCTTTACCGCCACCCTCCCTCAACCCTTCCATGGGAACCCTTCCCAGACTCCACCCCACCCCCCTCCGCCCCACCCTCAAACCCCTCCCCCACCCCCGGGCTCCCCCGATATGGTTAAAAATTCAAAATTTTACTTCTTCATTCTTTACCGCCACCCTCCCTCAACCCTTCCATGGGAACCCTTCCCAGACTCCACCCCACCCCACCCTCCGCCCCACCCTCAAACCCCTCCCCCACCCCCGGGCTCCCCCGAAATGGTTAAAAATTCAAAATTATACTCCCCTAATCTTTACCGCCACCCTCACTCAACCCTTCCATGGGAACCCTTCCCAGACTCCTCCCCCCCTCCGCCCCACCCTCAAAAACCCTCCCCACCCCCGGGCTCCCCGGAAATGGTTAAAAATTCAAAATTTTACTCCCCCAATCTTTAACGCCACCCTCCCGCAATCCTTCCATGGGAACCCTTCCCAGACTCCACCCCCACCCCCCCTAACACTCAACTACACTCTTGCGGTCATTGTGGGCGGGAATTTGACAACGGTTACAATTTGAATTCACACATGAAGGCATGTAAAAAACAAAAGAAGAGGGAACTCCACTCTTGTCATCAGTGCGGGCGGGAATTTGACAATGGTTACAACTTGAAAACACACATGAAGGCATGTACAAAACAAAATAACACTCAATTACACTCTTGCGAACATTGTGGGCGGGAATTTGGCAGCGGTAACAATTTGAAATCACACATGAAGGCATGTACAAAACAAAATAACACTCAATTACACTCTTGCGAACATTGTGGGCGGGAATTTGGCAGCGGTAACAATTTGAAATCACACATGAAGGCATGTACAAAACAAAATAACACTCAACTACACTCTTGCGGTCATTGTGGGCGGGAATTTGGCAGCGGTAACAATTTGAAATCACACATGAAGGCATGTTCAAAACAAAATAACACTCAACTACACTCTTGCGATCATTGTGGGCGGGAATTTGACAACGGTTACAATTTGAATTCACACATGAGGGCATGTAAAAAACAAAAAAAGAGGGAACTGCACTCTTGCCGTGACTGTGGACGGGAATTTGACAACGCGTACAATTTGCAAACTCACTCAAATTACTGCGGAAAGAGAATAAAAAAATTAACGTGTAAGCAATGTGGTGGGGAATTCGGGACAGAGAAGAACTTAAATGATCACACTCTCAAGTGCAAGAAAAGGCAGCAGACACATGATAAATATAAATGTCAAATATGTGATAGAGCTTTCTCTTCGGAATATGACAAAAATCAACATGAACTTGAATGTCTTCACAAGAAAACTTTGGCGGAGAAAAACTCTAGCATTGAAAAATGCAATAAATGTGGGGATACAGTGGTGTACCATAATTTGGAAAGCCATGAAAAGAATTGCATGAAGAGAGGAGCACCCAATCCCCAAAACCCGATATGTCAAAACTCACCCACTGACCATTCCCCTCAATCCGCATCATCTAACACCTTGAAATTGTCTTCAAATTCCAATCAAATTGGAATGGGAGAACACTCGTGCCCCATTTGTTTGAAAAATTTCTCAACCCATGTCATGTTGCGAAAACATACGCAGAGGGGTAAATGCAAGCGTCGGATGTGTAGATATTGTGGAGCGGTTCGCCATTGCGATAGATCATTAAAATCCCACGAACGGGTATGCCCGCGAAAACCGAATGACAATTTGGAAAATGATACTTCCGACTTCGAATGCAAGAATGCAAGAATGCAAGAAAAACATATTAAGAAATGTAGAACACCATTTCATAAGTGTTCGAAATGTGATAAAAACTTTGAAAATTTTAAAAACAAGAAAGATCATGAATTGATATGTCAAGCGCCCTCGCGAGCCAGAGCAGGAGTCTTTTTTACATGTAGATTGTGCAAGAACGTCTTTCCAAATAGAAAAGAATTGTTTGTTCACCAAACGGATTTGCATGGTATGGGCGAAGAAAATTTACTCCCATTACCATGGCAGAATAATGAGGCACCTTGGGAAAGAAATGGGGACACTAATGACTCGCTAAGAATAGCTTATCAATCGAATCGTCATCTTATTCGAGCGCCCTCTCAGGTGTATTCTTATCCGAGAGTATACAATCTACCGGTGACAAATAATGTTGACACTGTGGATATGGTAAATTTTTTACACCAAATTTTAGATATGGAAGAGACAAGTTTCAAGGTAAATATTAATTTTGGATATATACTGTTTCATAGAGAAACCCAAGAGTACAGATATTTTCGCCCCAACCCGCAAAGTGGATTTCTCGATACCCCATTTCGTATATCCGATCATAACGATGTTGAGGATGTCCAACGCATTTTGGAAGCAAAGAATATTATAGAGTTTCTCTTAAATGAAAGAGAAGACACCAAATCAATACTTGTCTTGATAACAAATATGCAGATTACTGTTTACCCGATGGACGGCCATGTTGGGAAAGGAAATCTTCCTGCATTTTTGCTGAATAACCCGAACATTGTGTCTTTCCAAAACGATAGAAATAACCTTCCTTTCGAAGATTACCTATGTGCTTTTCGCTGCATAGCGCGCCAATTAAGAGGAGCGGATTTTACAGAAGAGAATGTCACAGAATTATTTACGCAGTGGTTGGAATTCTCTCACCAACATTGCTCTCAAACTGATTTTAAAGGTGTTACATTTGAACAAATTCCGGATCTTGAAGCCTGTTTTGCCATAAACATAAATGTTTATTGTTTGGAGGAAACCATCAATGCGCAGTTGTTATGTACAGATCGCTTCTACAATATGATACAACTATGAATTTAAATATTTACAACTCTCACTTAAGCTTCATCCGAAATATTGGCAGCTTTTGCAAATCCTACAAATGCTCTAAATGTGGCTTTACAGCGAAAAGGTCCGACAATATAAAGTCTCACCAGAGATCATGCAGCGGAAAAACCAAACTCAAATATCCAGGGGGGTTCTATAAACCTAATATTGATATTTTTGAAGAGGCTGAATCCCTAAACATCGACATCCCGCAAAAGGATAGATTTTACCCATGGTTTGCTACATTTGATTTTGAGGCCATGTTGAGAAATCTCGGTGATAGTGAAACCAATTTGAAATGGATAAGCGAACATTTGGTTGTGTCAGTCGCCATGAGTAGTAATGTTCCCGGCTACACTCAACCTTTCTGCATTGTTAATCTGAATACAGATGAGATACCTGGAAAATATACAGTCCCATGCAGAGAAGCTTTCTCGGGCAAAGTGGAAATACGTCTTCGATTCAATAGAAGGACAAATCAAGTTTTGGAATTCTGTGCCTACTTGTTGGATATATAACATAGATGAATCACGTTCTGGAGAGGTTCCCGAAATTACCGTTCAAAACATGGTGGCCGAGTTGGAGGGGTTCAAAGGGAAGTTTTCGAATTTCTGCAGGGTTTTACCGGTGGTCGGATTTAACTCCTCCAAGTACGATCTCAACCTTGTTAAGGGGAAGTTGGCTAAATTTCTTCACCTAGACGACCCTTATGCTTTCACAGTTAAGAAAAACTACAGTTATTCATGCATTAACTCTGGAAAATTTAAGTTTTTTGATATCTTATCCTATCTACCACCTGGAACTTCATATTCAAAGTTCCTCAAGGCTTTTGGAGTGCAGGAAAAGAAATCCTTCTTCCCTTACGAATATCTCGATTCTGAACAGAAATTGGACGATCCGAGTTTACCTCCTTTAGGTAAAGCTTGGTACTCTTCCCTAAAAGGTAAGAGTGTTTTGGATGATGGAGTAAAGTCTCCCGAAGAAAATTACACCGATCTCTTATCAATCTGGCGTGAAAACAATATGAAAAGCTTGGGAGATTTTCTATCCTATTACAATTGCTTAGATGTTGGTCCCTTCATTACAGCTGTGGAGAAAATGCTTCTCTTCTACAAAGAAAAAGGTGTGCAAATGTTTAAATCCAGCATAAGTGTGCCAGGTATAGCAAGGACATTGCTATTTCAAGCCGCTAGCGACGCGAGGGCTCACTTCGCTCTAGCGAATGAGAAAAACAAAGACATGTATGAAGTTTTTAAAGCGAACTTGGTGGGAGGTCCTTCTATAATTTATCATAGATATCATGCTCGCGGAGAAACATTTATTAGAGGGAATAAAAACGTTCCCTGTGAAAATATTGTGGGATATGATGCAAATAGTCTTTATTTATATTCTCTTTCCGACTCGATGCCCACGGGTAATTACATTCGTCGAAAATCGGAAAATAATTTCGCACCGGAAGTTTCAGAAAAATATACTGCAATGTTTGATTACATAGATTATCTTAACACTAAGGGAGGGAGATTCGTGCGTAAACAAAATTCGGGAAAGGAAAAAAGATTTGGGCCATATTTTGTAGACGGGTGGGAACCACCTCTTGCAGGAGAAATGGGGAAAGGACGCGTTGTAGAATTCCACGGCTGCTACTGGCACGGTCATGAAGGGTGCTATCTAACAAAACATGTGAAAGATAAGGAATTAATGGAAAAAAGATTAAATAGAACCAGACTCCGAACTCATTTCCTAAGATCACTGGGGTTGGAGGTAATAGAGGTTTGGGAATGCGAGTATAAAGCTAAGTTAAAATTTGATCGCGAATTGAAGGCCTTTGTACATGCGCGGAAGCCTCAATTTTATCAGAAATTTCCTTCTTCAGTTGGCGAGGATGTTATTCTCGAGTCCGTGAAAAACGGATTACTTTTCGGGGCTTTAGAGGTTGACATCCAAGTCTTAGAAAAGGACTATGACAAATGGAGTGAGTTTTCTCCTCTTTTTTGCTCTGTGGATGTTCCGTTTGAATCTATTGGGAGTACAATGCAGGATTATTGGAAATCCACGCATATGAATCCAAACGGAGAGCCACAAAAATTCCCCAAGAAAAGATTGTTGGTTGGTGGAATGAAGGGGGAGAAACTCTTGCTGTCGACATCCCTTCTGAAGTGGTATCTCGAACATGGTCTGGAAGTGACAAAAATTCACCAGGTAAGGAATTTCTATCTTGGGTGGTAATATATATATCAAAATTCTAAATGAATTATATTTGAAATTGTCTTGAATATTTACGGGAGTATTTTAAAGCTTATTAGAATGACTGTAGTAATTAGGTAAATGCTGATGAAATTTGCTGAATAATTATTTGTAATTTATATCCTACAGTTATTCGAGTTTACTCCGCAAAGGTGCTTCCGCACCTTCACCGAAGATGTGAGTAGCGCCAGGCGCGAGGGTGACGAGGACCCGTCTAAACTCGTCATAGGGGACTCCATGAAGTTGCTGGGAAACAGTGCATATGGCGGCATCATTATGGATAAGAGCAAGCACAGAACCATAACTTATGTCGAAGGAAAACTCATGCTTGCACGAGCGGTGAGAAACTTTATGAATATTTTCCAGAGAAAAGATTCAGTCTGATAATTTCCATAGTAATTTTGAAATGCATGCATGTGGTACACATGGTAAATTAGCTATGAATTATCTATGTTTTATTATGCCTGCAGGTGAATGATCCTCTCTTCAGACACTTCACCAATCTCGCCGATGACTTTTACGAGGTTGAGAAAGCGAAGAGGATTATCCCGCTAGACTTGCCCATCCAGCTTGGTTTCCAAGTGCTGCAAATCGCGAAACTTCGCATGCTGGCCTTCTACTATGACTTCCTCGTGAAATTTATTCCCAAGGAATTCTTTCAACTCACAGAAATGGACACTGACTCGTTCTATCTCGCTTTAGGTGGTCCAGACCTGCGTAGTGTGGTCAAACCAGAACTACGCAAAGAGTTTGATGAAGCAATATCGGGTCAGTGTAGAGATGATGTCGACTTTTCCAAAATGTGGTTGCCCAGAGAGTGCTGCACTAAGCACATTAAATTCGATAAGAGGGTCCCTGGGTTATTTAAGGTCGAATACAGCGGTGAAAAAATGATTAGCTTATGTAGTAAGAGCTACATTATAGTGAATGGGTCAGATTATAAAATGAGCACCAAAGGCGTGAATAAATATCAAATTTCTGAAGCATATGATAAATTTGAGAAGGCTCTGAATTGTGAAACAACGGTAACCGTAGAAAACAAGGGTTTTCGGCCGCTAAACAACAAGGTCTACACGTACTCACAGAACAAAATTGGGTTTAATTACTTTTACTGTAAGCGGGAGGTACTAGCCGACAAGGTGTCAACAAAGCCCCTAGACATTTTATTAAGTCCGTGCCCCATTCAGAAGTGTGAAATATGTTCAGTTCATACCACATATTTTCAGAAAACGAGTGGTGGTATGTATTTTTGCAATTCCTGTGCTTCATTTATTGACCATGTATTTGATTAGTGGTTTGAATGTATTGGGGGAAGGGGGGGGGGGGAATTAATGTAATTGGTATGAATGCTTTAAATATAGAAGCATGAAATGAGAGTATTTTGATCATTTATTCATATATGTTTATTTTCTGTTAATTACATCTTGAATACATGTTATACTTATTTCACATGTGTTATTTACATTTTGAATACATGCAATGCAAATAAAGATATTTATACATTGAAATGAAACTATGATTCTTTATTTTCTACTATACTCTTTGAAAATGTTGTCGACAAACTCACTGACTTTTACTTCATTATTTAACAATATGTCATCATGAAAAAATGGACTATTTCATTGAAAGAATGCCCCTTACATCTTAAATGCCCCTTACGAGATGAGAAAATCGGAAAAATCAGACCCATACACTTTTGGGGGCTTGCCTAGAGAATAAAAAAATTCGGATTGATTAGATGAAGTCAAAAAGACAGTTACCCAATGCTTCCCACCCCCGCGAAATGAATCGGTATTCACTACAAAAAACTGAGGTTTAATAGGTTTTAGTCTATACAGTTCATCGCGAGCACAAATGCCTCCAAAATACGGTCTTGTGACAGTGTTCGATGACAATAATATTTCAAGGTCACTAGAATACATATCAGACGACAAATACGTTGCGTGAACTATCAACTTGAAGGACGGAATTGAAGTGAGCGTACATTAACACTGTAGTTGCTTCGGTCAGACCCTCTACGAACTGAATGCTGAGGCGCGTGTGCCCTCTTTTAGATAGAGAATCTATATCTTGGTTGTGATTAGAATCTAAATCAAAGACGTAAATTGCATAGCCATTCGCGAAATCGGTTCTGCTTATATAGTTTCCGGTATCCCTTCCGTACCTTCCAGTCCCTTGGAACAAACTGAGGTATTCAGACACATAGTTTCCTTTTTTATAGTTTGGAGTGAACGGTACACTCGGTCTTGCGCTGCCATCAACGTAAAATCCAATGAAATTAACGTTCGAGTTGACAAAGTTAAATGGATTTCTGTGTACACTTCCGCTATACGCTTCAGAAGGAATTAGGGTTACAATCAAACGGGAGGGTATTTGACCGAGAAATGGGTCGTCTGCATTCCATACTAATAAATCTTTAGGTATACTGAACGTTTTAAAATCAGACCTTTTGAATGGATACAGAGCATTGGTTTTTTGTAAAGCCTCGCTATGTCCCACCAAAATTTCAGGGCTCACTTTTACTTTACACATTTTAAGAACAGCATCACATATATCAACAATGTAATTGTCTTCAGCTGCCATGAGCCGAAAGGAATCTGAGGATGGAAAAAGTTTAATGTTTATTTGAATACCATTCAAAAGCAGACGGTCTTGCTGGAACAGGTCGCAGTATATAGGTCCTTCCAGTTCAACAATAGAACTATTTTTGGTCCAAAAATTCCTTTGAATGAGACCGGCATTGCCACCGCGCTGTGGATCGAAAGCATCCATATAGCCTGGAGTGTCTTTGTAATATAACTGTGACTGCAACTGTGATTCTTTACTGTCTTCGGAAAAATTCAGCAACAAATCAATATAACTCTTTTGTGCATAGTTTGTGGACCTGAGGGCGATATTACGAGTTGTTGTAGGCTGCAGTCGACTTGGCGCCATAGAGAACTCAGTGGCATATTCACGAAAGCAACTTTATCTTCATCGCCTAGGACACTTCCATCAGAATGGAGTATCCGAACTTTAACGTGGAGTTTGGTATTTTTTAAATCGACATAATCCAACCCACTTCCCGACACGTTAAACTCAATGGGAGCTCCGCGACTGATCTGACTCACTGGTCTGAACTCAACCCATTCAACCTTGTCCACTCCGGTATCTACGGGCTTTGATGCAAATAAAGCCAGGTTTTGCTGGTATCCTTCCTCACTTTGATCAAATTTGAAGGCCATTTTACTTTCCTCTTCTTCCTCTATTTATGTTCCCTCTGGTCTTGTTTCCTCTTCCCCGCTTTGATGCAGAATGATGAAAATCAGGGGATTTCCTCTTTTTATGCTCCTCTTGCTCTCTCTGCAGTTCAGCTTTAGCCCTTGCCACATCCTGCTCGGTTGGCGAAATCATAACAACATTCCCGTCTCCACCTCCTTTCACCGTATGGTGCACTTTGTAGAATTTTTTGTATTGTTTTCCTTTCCGCTCTGCCATATTCATAAAGTGGGCTTTCCATGATTCAGTACTGGGCGTATAGCCTACGTATGACATTATATCACTCGCGTCAGACGAAGTATACACGTTAAGGGTTTTTGAAGAAATGAGCTTGGAGTCATGTCCTGGTTTCTTATATACACTCGAACTCTTCTTATTTCTTGACGTAAAATTGTGAATGCTATTGGATAAGCAAATGAAAGATGGAGCGGAGATTTCTTGGCAATGAGTCTCAAAACCGGGGCACGGTTTGTGCCTATAATGGGCTCATCGCATAGATCACACATAATACAAATATTCTCTGTAAGAGACTGGTTCAAGAAAAGTTCTGTTAAAGCACATTCCCAAACACCTGGTAGAAAGAGGTTTTCCGGTAACTCTACTGTAAAATCATATGGTTTGTTCTTCGGGAAGTATTCCAATGAATCGGAAGAGGATACGATTATATAGTGTTGACGCTTCAAAGGATCCATCATTAATGGCTTACTTGTTGTTGTCTCTAAAGTCTTGTACTTCTTCAGCTGGTATCCACGCGCGAAAGTCTTTAGACCACCCTTTTCACTGCACCAACACCTCTTCCCGATTCTTCCGCTTGCGTCGGGAAATTATTTTTTCAATATCCATCCACTGATGCTTGTTTGGAGTGTATTTTTGAAGTTCCGACGCATAAAACGTTCCCGAAATAGGCTTATTATTCAAATCTTTCAGCAGATATACTGGAATGCTTTCTTTAACGTCACGATCCATTATAGTGAAGAATTCTTCTGTAAATTTCTTGTCGTATGTGGTTCCGAATTTATGACGAATATTAGATATTTTCACAGTATCCCCGATTTTAAATTTGTAAGGGTTACGATAACGGTTACTTTTCTTCATGTGAGTTTTCAATTTTAGACGTCTTTCTTTCGGCCAATAGAGTAGTTTCCATAGACGCGCCTCGTCTTCTTTCCGAACTCTTGCTGGTTGCATTTGTATGCTTGAGTGAATGGCGAAATTATAACTATGCGTTATTTGCGCCAAAGCTTCTACCCATTTTTTTGTTTTTTCATGAGTCATGTATTTTAAGAGTCTGGTTTTCACTGTTCGAATTGCCCTTTCCGCAAAATTGGCTTTCTTCTCGTTCTGGGTTACATAGTGAATGATATTCCTCTGTTTCATGAGTGCTTTAAACTTTTTATTCTTAAATTCACTCCCTTTATCAGTTCGAAAACGCTCACATTGTCTTCCCTCGTTTAAAATAGACCTCAGTGCCTCGGTAACAGGGCCTCCTTGTAAGGTTTTCAAGGGTCTTGTCCATATGAAACGTGAGAAGACGTCGATGCATAGCAAAAAATATTTGTAACCTCCGTTTTGTCTGGACCAATGGTGCATATAACCGTTATCTCCGTCCCACAAGTAATCGATATACGGACTTATTACTCTCCTCCGTTTAAAGGTGCGGATAACTTGTCTATTATCCGTATAAACTTTTTGTTTATTTAACCAATTAATTATTTTTCCTCTTGGAATCTGCCTATCTCCATAGTTTTTTACATATTTAAAAACATTGTCTGGAGATGTGAATGAAGCAGGACTTTCCGGATTGAAGTAAATTTCAGCCAAATATTCATCGTCAGTCATATCGATATCCACTGACTTTTCAGTGTTTTCTTCTGCTTCTTTACGAGTTGTACAGGGATGCCAGGTGGTGGAATCCTTTTGGTTTGCACAGTTCCCGCTCCTCTCCAATGTTCACTCCTTATTAAACTTTTCGGAGTATTTATCCTCTGGAGTTCTGCGTAGAACTGATCACTTCCAATAGGGTTACCTCGCTTATAAGACTGTACCGCATCTTTGATTAAGTCAATAATGTGAGAATGTTTTACAAGCTCTCCATTAATAAGAATTTCTCCTCTTTCGTTCCAGGAAATGTGACCTTCTATTACCCTCAACAATTGTCTCGCACGGTGCTGTGTATATTTCGGAAGGGCTTCTAGAATGCGATCAACATTCAATTTATGATGATGAATTTTAATAGAACTGTCCAGGGGAGAATCTTGCATAAAACGAGGTTCAGTTGCAGCCTCAGCAGTGTGCGACTTTACTTCTTCATTATCGACGTCTCCTACGGAAGTATCATTCATTAATCTTTGGTACTTGTCGAATGGCACCAGTACCATTTTCGCGGTAAACTTCATTTCAGAATGTTCTTCAAGATGGAAGATACGCGGATTAAGGTATCGTATATTTGCCTTTGATGATTAGCTATTAAAGTGAATTTTTCCTTGACGCTCAAACTCGGATTTGTAATTTTACCGAGTACCCTCTTTCGTTTTTGCAACAGCGCTCCCAGTTCCTTGGATTTGGAAATGTTGGGAATATTTGTTATTATTTCTTCAATGACACGACCTTGTTCCGATGTGAGAGTTTCCAGTAAAGCCCGAGCTTGAAGTTTGTGCGTAGTGAGTAATAATAACAAAAAATGTTTGTGCTTGTTTAATAGTTTAGACATGTTCTTCTAACACTTTCTGAAGCTGGAATGAAGTAAATGCTATATTTCACTCTTTATGTATGTAAACAATAGTATCCTCTCCCGGGAATATATTCGTGCGAATTTTATATTTCTCTTCCGTATAGGGGCTAAGATCTACCACTAAATAGGAAAAGGGAGTCTTATGAACGTCGTGGAAAGCTTCTTCCAATGTTCTCCCGACCCCCATTTGACGCCCTAAAATTTTAATTTGAAAGGTGTCTCTCGGGTTTCGCATTAAAACAAGTACTTGAGTGTTGAGGTTAATACTGCGTGAATTCTTACCAGGACAGTACATGTTTTGATTCAGATATATAATAGTCAACATTTGGTGATGTGAAGCCCGAGTAAAAAGATGCTCAACGGTTGCGCTTTTTGCTGCATCCTGCATGAGATCGTCTATAACAATAATGTTGTGATTTCCATCACTGAAACTGTCAATGGTTTCTTCACTTGGGAGACCTCTGTGGAAATCAATGAAGGAGAATTCCTTTTCCATTTCGCTAAATTGTTTCTGCCAGATACCATAACAATATAACATTTTCTCGGGAATAGGTTCAAACATAAGATGCTTATGTTTAATAAGTTTGCGCAAAAATGTCGTTTTACCACTCCCTGTGGTTCCACTTATAGCCATAGTGGTGGGACCTTTGAAAGAAATCATGTGTCTTTGTCAAAGTCAAAAAATTAAATGCCAGGTTCTTGATTATCATAACTATTTTATTTTCATATTTACATAGAATGCATGAATGACCAGTAATAAAAGTCAAGTTCAATTAGTCCCTTTTTTCGGGATGGCTACATAAAGGATAAAAAGTGAAAAGGGGTGCACTTGGAACACTGCAATTTCACCATTTGGTTTGTGTGATCGTCTTCTAAATAACACGGCTTTTGAGATTTGAGTTCGGGAATAACTATTTCAATACGCCCCATGATTTGCAATAGACGAAGGAATTGCTTCTTGCTCAAGAAGATTGTGCCACAGAGTGTTGGAACAGGGCGGTTTTGAGACCTGCTGAGACGCGCATAATACATAGCTATCCTCGGTCCTCGTCTAGAGTACGTTACATCAGCATGGATTGTCTTTATGATGTGATATGATTTCAAAGAATAGGCCCTGTCTCGTTCGCATTTCTTCATAGCTTGAAAAAGACCGTCGAGTCTAAGCTCCAAGGCTTTCCATTCGTCTAGAGAAAAATTGATTTGTAGCGTGGTCTCAGGGCTCATTTTCTGCACAAAGTTTATTTGCGTTGATCCATTGTTATCCCAAACAATGACGCTCAAACCATGTCCAAGTACTTTCTTGTAGTGTACGTCGTCGATTTCTTCATTAAACCCTAAAATATAAAATTATAAAACTATTTACATTTAAGATTTTTGTATGAATGGTTGAGTTTGTTTTTTTTTAATTATAATTAAAACAATTGAGATCAGATATATATATATATATATATATATATATATATATATATATATATATATATATATATATATATATATATATATATATTACATTAAAGTGGTTACCTTTGTCAGAGGTGATTTGGTAGTCTTCTTCTAGTCTCCTACGAATGGCTTCAAAGTTAACATCGAGTATATGTCTCCTTTTTCTTCTTTTCTCAGCGACTACTGTGTCATACTCTTTAATGAATGCTTCATTAAACTGAACACTGTCAGATAAACAATTGCGTGGGTGAATATCTCCTTGGTTTGGACTATATCCTACAGCGCCCTCCGACATTTTCCAAATTGATATATATATCCGCAGTGTAATGAAAATAATGTTAGACGGTCGGAAAAGATATGCTTATATACCCTCCGTTCAGCGTCTGACGTCATATAAAATTCTATACATGCACTTCAAACCAAGTCCGTAGTGTGGTCATGAGATAATTATTTCATTATCCACTCACATGAAATCAAGTTCCGCATCATTCACAAAAGGATAACCACTATTCATTATGTAACATTGATGGTCAAAAAACCAATTATGCACTCACAAGAAATTAACCCCGTATCATTCACAAAAGGATAACCTCAATTCATTATGTAACATTGGTGCTTAAAAAACCATTAACATACGTGCTAAATTAAGCTGGTCTGACGAGCCCAGTTTTATTAGGGGTAGGGGTGGGGGTGGGGGGGGGGGGTCTGCTAGGGTAGGGGGTGGGGGGGGGGGGTCCGCGTGTCCGCGGTCCGCGGAACGGGTGTTTATCCTATCACTATACTACTATCGCATCTGCCAACAGTAACACATCTGTTATCAGGTAGAGGTCATGATACTCTAGAAAGTTGTAGCAGTGGAATACATTCCAGACCTTTGTGCATGAGCACAGTCCTCATCACTAATTCCTTCTTCAGTCAGTTGACTTGTGGAAGCTTGGTTTCTGCAAACTTGGAGGGTTCATCAACATAGTTATACGGATATATTCTTTTTTTTTCAAAATTAACTGTTGTTGCTGACTGTCGCGCACATGAGCAGTCATATTCTGAAATTTCTCTTTGCCTTCAGACGCTAAGTTGGCTACTAATTTTTGCAAGAATGTTCCCATGAATTCGTAAGAGTCGATTGCCCATGGTAATGGTTAGGTATTTTTCAACAGTGTTGGGAATGACTGACAGATGCAAGATTTTAAAATTTTATTATACTCTCCATAAGAAGACAGCTGTCATATCCTAGTAGGTTGTTGAATAGGATAGGGATGATTAATGCATCCCACTTGCAGGCCCTCTCTTAAGCGAAACTCTAGATTGTATTCACAACGGGCTGCTCCACGGCATTTTCGGATGATCTCGTGATCCGCTGATCTCGCACACGATCCACTCCCATCAACTCATGGCAAATGTAGCAATGTGTAGCTTGAGCAAACTGTTTCTTGTCCTCAGCAGTCATTCCAATAGGTTTTGGGTTGCTCAATCGATTCACAATATGATCACCTTCATCCAACATATTTTTCAGATATTCGTGGACAACATTGTTTCCATAGTAAAGCACCAGATTGCGCTTCTCATATTCGCTGACGACAACATAGGCAAAACTGTTGGCCTTGGGATGTTGATACTTGTCCTGTATGCCACATTTCTCTGTACAGCATTCAAAGCATAAATGACAAAGGTTGCCTTTTGTTGTTTTGTAATGCAGTTGAATCGAATGATTGTATCCTCTAGACATGACAATCGCTGTGCTCCATACTTCCAGCAGATTTCACGATGTTTGTCTAAAAGGACTTGTTGCATAAAACCATGCAAACATTTGAAGCAGTAAAACGTTTTGTCATCATGGTTTATTCTATATTTCATGAGCAGACACAATTTCTTAATCAGACAATAATGACTCTTCTCATTGTCAGTGATGATTTGATTTCGATGTCACTGTCATATTGACTTATCCAGCTTATGTGGATGGGTACCACAACTTGATTTTCTTCACCAAGAAAATTGATGACAATGTTGTTCACTTTCTCAAAGGAATTTGATGAACTGGTGTTGCAAATGTTATATCTTCCACATTTAGCTCAAGTTCAAACGGTCGATACTTCCACACAAAATTTACATGGTCATCCATTGGATGTAGATCAGAAGCTAACGTGGACAAAAGGAAGCACTGGTGTCTGTGTTCGAGACGTTGATAACACTTATAGGATTCTTTATCTTCTTTGACATCTCAATGTAGTTGGACGCTTTCAAGGGTTATAATGTAGCTGTATGAACTTCAGTCTGAAGAATCTTATTCAGCCCCCATCCAGATCCTTGCCATTCATGCTCATTAAACTTGCTGAACAAATCCTTGAATGCGCTTGGCAAATCGTTATCAATATCCATTTCACTCAATGCTGTAGAAATTTTGAGTGCTCAGGTGAGTGTTATTCACACGCTCTACCAACACTCCCCCTTTATTTATTGTTATTTTCTTGAATTGAGCTAAAACGACAATGTACCATTTTGTTCTATTGTCTAATCTATTTTTCAAATGTCGTGTGGTTAGACTTTCTTGCTGCCGCATTTCCAGTAGCAAGTCGGATACATTTTCAGGTTCAAACTCTTCTTGTCGTGCATGCCCACCAAGGCTAGTTCTTCTACCTTTACCCACTTGCATTACATCCTTCTTTGTTTTTTTCTTCGTTTTGTGTTTCTTTCTTTTTTTGTTTCTTTGCAGGAGATTGATCTGACCCATCATGTTATTTTTTATACGTATGTTTTGCATTGGTGCTGCATGAGTATATGTATCGTCACATATACGGTCTACACACTGTTCAGCTTTGTTGAAGACATGGAAGCAAACGCGACAATTAATAAGTCTTTTTTCTTTACAAAAGGCAATGCGTTTTTCACATAAATGTCTCTGAGTTTTTTTTCTGAGTCTGCTAGCACTGCATGATACCATCCACATTTCACTTCTGCTTTTGGGATATCCATACTTATGTTATTATCACTTCACTTCCTTGACGGTAAATTATGGAAATTACAGTAGTTTTTAAGTTGTGCTCGTTGGAAATTTTGATATGTGATGCCATCAATAAAAACCTTGAGTCTTACTGAACACTATGCTGAAAAATGGTTGAAATCAGTTTGAGTAATTGTGAAGTTACGCTCGATTGAAATTTTTTATAAGTGACGGCATCCACGACGATATCAATAAATAACCGAAAGTATTGCTAGATATTTTGATGAAAGAATGGTTGAAATCGGTCCAGTAGTTTTGAAGTTATGCTCTGTTTGAGTTGGCATGTCTGCCTTATATACTATGTATCTTTGTGGTGGTGTGGGGCGTACAACAGTGGACAGAAATGTAGTTCCCAATCTACCATTCTAATTTAATGGAGATGTAAGCAAATATTATTACATTTGCACCATCCCATCCATCAACCCTTCGTCTCCCATATACTACAATTAATGGAGTTTTAAGCCACAATGCTGAGGCACTGGGTCGGAATAGCGAAAGACAACGGTGAAAGACTTATAACCTTCTGTCTTCATGGTCATAGGTGAAACCACACAAGGAGATTCACAAGATAGTAAGACTAAAAACCAGACTGACCATATCATTATCAACAATAGATGGAGAGGAAGCCTGCAAGATGTGAGAGCGATGCGGGGTGCAGATATAGCCGGTGACCATGAACTCATAATGGCAACCCCCAAACTCGAACTGAGGAAGGTGAAAAAGCGTGACGAACGTCAAACCCAACTTGATGTTGGCAAACTCAAGGACGCTAAGATTAAGAAGGCTTTCAAACTCGAAATAAGGAATAGGTTTTCAGTACTACAGAACCAACAAGAACTAAACTTTGACAAGTTCAACCAAACAATTCTGGAAGTGGGAAGTAATGTGCTTTGCACAAAAATTCGCAAGAAAGAGGACTGGATATTTCTTCGGACATGGGAGAAAATGGATGAAAGAAAAGAAACAAAAGAAAATACTTGCAGCAAAATCAGAGCACCTCACACATCAGCTGAAAAATGCCTATACCGAATTAGATAAACAAGTAAAGAGAATGGCAGGATCAGACAAAAAGCGTATATAGAACATATGGCAGACGAAGCAGAAACAGCAGCTTCTAAACAAGACATGGCAACACTCTATAAAATCACCAAATCACTGGTGGGTGGATTGAATACGCCAAACCAACCAGTGATAAACCAAGAGGGTAACATCATCTCAAAAGAAGTAGATAAAATCAAACGTTGGAAAGAACATTTGGAGGAAGTTCTTAACAGAGATGAACTAGAAATTGAGGCGTCTATACAACCCGCGCAATTTGAGCTCGATATTGAAACGGGACCACCGACATTAGATACAGTGAAGAATGCAATCAAGTTACAGAAGAAAGTCTTTTTTCTTTACAAAAGGCAATGCGTTTTTCACATAAATGTCTCTGAGTTTTTTTTCTGAGTCTGCTAGCACTGCATGATACCATCCACATTTCACTTCTGCATTTGGGATATCCATACTTATGTTATTATCACTTCACTTCCTTGACGGTAAATTATGGAAATTACAGTAGTTTTTAAGTTGTGCTCGTTGGAAATTTTGATATGTTATGCCATCAATAAAAACCTTGAGTCTTACTGAACACTATGCTGAAAAATGGTTGAAATCAGTTTGAGTAATTGTGAAGTTACGCTCGATTGAAATTTTTTATAAATGACGGCATCCACGACGATATCAATAAATAACCGAAAGTATTGCTAGATATTTTGATGAAAGAATGGTTGAAATCGGTCCAGTAGTTTTGAAGTTATGCTCTGTTTGAGTTGGCATGTCTGCCTTATATACTATGTATCTTTGTGGTGGGGTGGGGTGCACAACAGTGGACAGAAATGTAGTTCCCAATCTACCATTCTAATTTAATGGAGATGTAAGCAAATATTATTACATTTGCACCATCCCATCCATCAACCCTTCGTCTCCCATATACTACAATTAATGGAGTTTTAAGCCACAATGCTGAGGCACTGGGTCGGAATAGCGAAAGACAACGGTGAAAGACTTATAACCTTCTGTCTTCATGGTCATAGGTGAAACCACACAAGGAGATTCACAAGATAGTAAGACTAAAAACCAGACTGACCATATCATTATCAACAATAGATGGAGAGGAAGCCTGTAAGATGTGAGAGCGATGCGGGGTGCAGATATAGCCGGTGACCATGAACTCATAATGGCAACCCCCAAACTCGAACTGAGGAAGGTGAAAAAGCGTGACGAACGTCAAACCCAACTTGATGTTGGCAAACTCAAGGACGCTAAGATTAAGAAGGCTTTCAAACTCGAAATAAGGAATAGGTTTTCAGTACTACAGAACCAACAAGAACTAAACTTTGACAAGTTCAACCAAACAATTCTGGAAGTGGGAAGTAATGTGCTTTGCACAAAAATTCGCAAGAAAGAGGACTGGATATTTCTTCGGATATGGGAGAAAATGGATGAAAGAAAAGAAACAAAAGAAAATACTTGCAGCAAAATCAGAGCACCTCACACATCAGCTGAAAAATGCCTATACCGAATTAGATAAACAAGTAAAGAGAATGGCAGGATCAGACAAAAAGCGTATATAGAACATATGGCAGACGAAGCAGAAACAGCAGCTTCTAAACAAGACATGGCAACACTCTATAAAACCACCAAATCACTGGTGGGTGGATTGAATACGCCAAACCAACCAGTGATAAACCAAGAGGGTAACATCATCTCAAAAGAAGTAGATAAAATCAAACGTTGGAAAGAACATTTTGAGGAAGTTCTTAACAGAGATGAACTAGAAATTGAGGCGTCTATACAACCCGCGCAATTTGAGCTCGATATTGAAACGGGACCACCGACATTAGATACAGTGAAGAATGCAATCAAGTTACAGAAGAATGGAAAGGCGCCAAGCGCAGATCAAATCCAAAAAGAATTGCTCAAAGCAGAACAACAGCTGACTCATAAGGCACTGACGACAATCCTCGGCAATATTTGGCAATCTGAAATAGCCCCAGATATATGGAAAGTAGGTCTGCCTAAAAACTGCCTAAGAAGACTATTGCACGAAGAACAAGCAGTGTTCAGAAAAGGTAGATCCTGTGCTGATCAGACTTTCACGATTTAGCAAATCATAAAACAAAGCAACGAGTGGAAAACAGCAGTTTATGCGAATTTCATAGACGTTACCAAAGCATTTGGTAGTATTAATCGAACAGCATTGTGGAAGATTACTGGCTCACTACGGCATTCCAGACAAGATCATATCTATCATCAAGATGTTGCACAAGGATTTCAGTGCTAAAGTCATACGCGGAACAGACCCGTCAGAGCAATTTGCGATAAATACAGGAGTGAAACAGGGCTGCTTGTTGTCGCCTTTACTTTTCTTACTATGTGTAGACTGGCTACTGAAGGAAACGGTAAACAGCGAAAAGAGAGGTCTCACGTGGACTTTTACAGAAAATCTCGAAGACCTAGACCTTGCAGATGATATCGCTTTGCTAGCTCAAAGACACAAAGACATTTAATGTAAAACTTCAGACCTCACATCAAAAAGCAAACAGATTGGTCTGAGCATTAATATCGATAAAACCAAACTCATGAAATTGAACACCACCTCAGAACAACCTGTTATCATCGAAAATAAAAACATAGAAGAAGTGACTGAATTCATTTACTTTGGAAGTAACATTACAGTAGATGGAAGCTCTGAAGAGGATATCAACAACAGAGTAGCAAAAGGCAGGGCAAGGTTTGCGTCAATCAAAAACATCTAGAAATTCAACAAGATCAGTACAAAAACTAAAATTCGTAATTTCAAGAGCAATGTACCTATATAATATTCTACAATTATTGGAGATCTAAGCTAATAAGATTACATTTGCACTACCCCCATCGATCAGCCGCTCGAACGCAACCATTTGCGTAGCGTTCTCCTCAACTGCTCGTTTCCATCAACTGAAAATGCTAAATTACATTGTCTTTTAATCCAGTTTCGATACTGATATGACCACAACCAGCGATTTCGGACGTGCAAGCTTACCAAATTGTACCATGTAAGATCTAATAATATACAAAATATCCAAGAATGGCAATAAGACTCACTTTCAATGCTTTCAATGTTTATTTTCTTTACAAGTAACATAAAACATTGACAGTTAGTCTGAGCTAACGGTGTTCTTTTATATTATCTTCCCTTAAAATTGCTTTTCCTTGCTTAGCAACTCACTTTGCACCATCTGTCCTTTTAGCCGTTATCTTATTTTTATCCTTTCTCATAATTAATCACACACAATCTGACGTGTGACTGCTGTGCTGTCTAAAAACAATTGCTAACGGTGCAAAATCGGCGCTCCTTAATACCTACTGGGAGGAAGCAGTACCAAGTTACATGCTTTTGTTGTTTCGCGCTTTTCCTGCTCCGTGCAACAGGCCCATTTTTCGGCACAGCAAAAGCACGCCCACAGCCTGGCCGTGCTTTTGTTGAGCCGTGGAGAAGTTGTTTCCGTCATTTTCTAACCAATATTATAATGTGTCTTCTTCCCTTAAATGTGAAACAACAGTAATTCTGCTATTGATGAATCATTCACTTCAAGCAACAATCGGTCTCAACGATTTCAACATTTAATTAGAAGCATTGAAAAATGTGGCATTTTAATCTTTGTGTGAAATGTGGAATACAAATATTTATTAACACGAAAACAACAATTAAAATGTGATGTAATATTAAGCTATTTTAGTGAAAATCAGCAATAATAAGAATAAGCATGTTTTTCGTCAAAAAAATAGGCATCCATTTTTCTCGTTTTAATTATCAGATTAAGTCTTATTAGATAAATTAAACCTTTATAATAGTGATGAAAAGCACCTCTTGCGAGAAAATTCTTTAAATAATGATCCTTTGGTGACGGTAAGGACCCGATTTTTCTCTTTTCAATGCTAGATTAAGTCATTCTTAAGTCATTTAAGTCATTCACGACACATTTCGTGCAAACACCTTGCCAAGCATTTTGTGACTAGCTAAGAGGTTATAAAACTTATCAATAGGCTGATAGTATACCGTTACGGCATTCAGCACACAAAAAGCATGATACGAAGTGGACATTTTACAAATACAGATTACTCCTTGAAAGACAAACAAAGGCTATTTGCATGACAAACTGCAAACATCCGGTGCTCCGGACAGATAGTTCCCTGGGCGAAAAGTTCTCACCTCCATTATATAAGTCCTATACTGTGACGTAATCCCTGATTGAGGTGTGAGAACTTTTGGCCCGGATAAATGGGGTAAACATTTGAGAGGTTGTTAATACCTTGAGTGAACAGTGTGCCACGAACTGGTTGCATATTTACAACTTTCACATTGCAAACACCACTTTCTGAAGAATACCTTGACACATATTTTTATGAATTCACATGTTGTTTTGTCTTTTATATTTATGAGGTAAGATTAATTCCACTGTGTCGTATGATAATTGTGCAGTTTGTGTAATCTGATCCCAATGAACAAGATGCTCCGTTTCAATGCTGCTCAAAATTGTAGGGACCACTTTTAAGGCGATTAGTCTCAAGGCTAATCCTATTTTGGCATAATTTCAACACTACTCTGTAGCATTCAAGGCCACAATTGTAATTCGCGTAATCCCTGTTAGTGCTGAGTGGGATGCTTCAGTTTTAATGCTACTGGAAAAATCGGAGACGGCGAATCCAGTTAATGTTAAAAAAACTCAGGGAGAACTATTCGCTCGGGGGGAACTATATGCCCACACCACATCCGTGCTGGAATGCCGGTGAGAACTTTTCGCCTGGTGAGAACTGTTCGTCCAAAGGAAAGAAGCATTGAAACTGATGACATGGGCTGACAGTGTAATGGCACGGCACTCAATATCCAAAAAGCACCAGGCAATGTCTATAGCTTCAAAAATAGTATTTATTACCTGAAAGGCGAATGGAGGCTAATTGCACGACAAAGTGTGTGCAAACACTCTGTGAAAAAAATTTGTGCCTAGACACTAATATTATAAAATAGGCTGACAGGGTATTGGCACGGAGTTCAGCAGCCAGAAAGCATCATAGGAAGTGGTCGTTTTTATAAAAAATCTAGATTAGCCCATTTAGGATATTCGTCTCTGTCTTGTTGATGTGGTATTCCCAAGTACGATGTGAAAAAGAAAAGCCCGCCTTTTTTTAATTTTCTCCAATTAGTCATAAGCTTTCTCAAATATTGGAGTTTCCAAGGCGTAATTTTAAGTGCAGTGAAATACGTTCAGATAGGTTGAACTTCACTCTGTCGTCTAATGTATGCTGGAATTAAAGTATCTTCCTTCGTCGGAAAAGCAAGTTCTTCGTCATTCTTTTCCTTCGTTATATCAATTACATTGGTTGCTTTTTCTGTTTTTTTTGGTTCTTCCAATTTCCTTTTGTATAAAATCATATTCTCCATTGTTATCCTCTACAACCGCTACGTTGAGTTGGTTCATGGTTGTCGTGTGCTCGTTACACGCTCTTGTATACCAGGTGATGAAGGTACGTGTGTTCTTTTTTGCCTGGATGAAGTCAAGGTCAAAAGTACACATGCCTGGTTTAATGTCTTTGAATGAGTTCAAGGTCAAAAGTACATGTGTGCTTTAATGAAAGTACATGTGTACTTTGACGAATGTGCCTGGATGAGGTGATGTGGTATATATGTGCTTTGACGAAGGAGGGGTGACCAAAGTACATGTGCCCCTCTCATTAAACATGCATAGTTAGCTTTGTTTAACAACTTTCCCATTATATTCTTTCCAGGATATGATGGAGATGATAATTATTTGATACCGGCTCCCCGCCATTTATTATAATTTGCTTCAACTAAAGTCTTCTCTTTATATTCTTTTAACTTTTTACGAAGTAACACACACTGATTTAAATTTACACCCAAAATGTCATGCATTTTACTTATCTTCACTATGTGTCATAAAGAATATGGCTTTACTGCTTTAGCTATACGTTTCACTTCATATCCATTTCTGCATGAAACAATAGCTAAAGCAACATCTTGACGGTTATGAAAAACTCCTTTCTGATATTGATATAAAGCTTCACTCGAATTAAATGTATGTCCGCACTTCTTCAGTTTTGTTGGAAACGTTTGAAAGAACATCCTTATAACCACCAAATAATAAAACATTCCCTCTGCTGTCCGTATAATTTGATAATATACTTTAACCAACGTGGAGGTGTCACGAAAATGTCCTTGACTTGAATCAGGTCAAGGTCAAAAGAATACGTGCCTGGGCCCAACGTCTTTGAATCAAGTCAAGGTTAATAATCTCTACAGTGTCCTTGGCATGCAGTGTCCTTGAATCAGGTCAAGACCCAAAACGCGCGGTAATGAAACACAAACCGAAAATGTTTCGATACCCGCTTCCGGAAACTGTTCTCATACCAGCGTTTTCTATCTATTGTAAATTATGAGGATAACTAATAATTCCATATAGTTTAAAATCACACGCATAACTTGGTCATTTCTTTGCTACATGATACCATTTCTATTTCCAGATATAGACGAGTGTAAGTCAATTCCAAATGTTTGCCGCAATGGTGAATGCACGAATACCGAAGGCGGTTTTTTCTGCACGTGTGGGGTAGGCTTTGAGCCTAGTCCTGACAGAAAAGCATGTATTCGTAAGTATTTATACGAACACGGCTTAAAGAAACCGATATGTTTGCATGTCGTATTGAAATATCAGTTATGACAAACCTGCAGGCAAATAAGTTAATGTAATAATGGCTTGATTTGTTTATGGAATTAATTATTGTGAATGTTGAACTGTAGGGAACCTGCTCCCCCATACTGTTCTTGCCTTGAATTTTGAACAGGTGGAGTACCGACCCCTAATTTTGCCAGTATAGTATGATTTTATCATTCAATTCAATTCAACCCACTCTCCCAGTCTCGATTCAAACATCACACAATGAAGAAATTAAGGGAGGGCAGATAACTGATGTGCAAAAAGAGAAGGGAGCTACAGCACCTAATTTCACAAGAGATCCTAGTAGGTATGAAACAAGAGTTCTACCACACTTTGTGACGTCATACTGTCTGGACCGGAAGTGACGTCATACTGTCTGGACCGGAAGTGCTGTCTGGACCACTTGATGACGTCATACTGTCTGGAAGTGACGTCATACTGTCTGGAAGTGACGTCATACTGTCTGGACCGGAAGTGTTGTCTGGACCGGAAGTGACGTCACGATAAGCGTAAGGATAGGCGCGGCCATCCATGACGTCATGATGACGTCATGATGACGTCATACTGTCTGGAGCGAAAGTTGCTTGATAGTTTTGGCCGAGTCAATCATCATGAAGCCAATGAACTCCACCTGTCAATCAGTGTAACCATGGCAACAGACCCTAAAAAGCCATGACCCCCCCCTAGGTGGCAGTCGGGACTGACCCCCCCCCCGTCGGGACTGACCCCCCCCCCCCTTCTAGGTGGCAGTCGGGACTGACCCTCCCCCCCTAGGATATACTATGTACCGACCCCCCCCCCCCAGGAGAGGAAAAATTGTGTTGAATCAGCATGATGAAATCGTCGATTCAGCATGATAAAATAGTATATAAGTGTAGTGACTCGAGGCTTACACATCGTCAGACACATCATGGACAACACATCAGCTACTAAGAAAGTGACCATACAATGCTACAAGTGCTGCGTGAGGTTGGAATATGAAGGACAGTCACACAACTGCCCGGTGCACCACAACGCACCGCAGCGCTTTTGCTGTAAAACCTGCGGTGGTCTGCTCTGGTACAAGTTTGCGACGACGCTACCTGGGCCAGGACCAATATGTAATGACTGCTGGTGGTGTGGTATGACTCTGAAGCTGAAGAGCTATTGCGACAGCCATCCGTTCAAGTGCGCGGGAAGACCATTTACGATGCAGGAGTACTACAAGTACAAATGCCGCTGCAGGAATCCAACTTGCTTATATACTAAAATATTTCGGGCCCTTTTAAGGGCCATCCTATATTATGAAATGAAGCAAAAAACATGTCTGTCTGTGTGTGTGTGTGTGTGTGTGTGTGTGTGTGTGTGTGTGTGTGAGAGAATACATTTTATCACATTTCAGGTCTAGTTGGCGGATCAATGCCATTTGGCAGACCATTTAACTTCACCGCTAGATGTCTCTGCTTTACGGCTGTACAACTTCACAACTGCAAGTGAGACATTCATATACATAAGTAACATTCTGCTGAGTCAGCAATTTTAACATTTTTGAGCAAGTTTGAAAAGTTACACACCATATTTTGATTACATGGAAGTAGCATAAAAGCATGAGTGAAACATGTCAACTAGTCAACTAGTGATACATTCTGCAAGTGGTATAAAAGGAAGAGTGAAACGTGTATTTTTACTTCATTTCAGTTCTAGCAGTTGAAGAAACAACAACGATGGCACCAGTCTACTGTCATGAATGCGATGTGACATTTCCATCTCTGGAATTGTTCGTGACACACACATGCAAACCAGCTAGGATGAAACGTGCTCATGAAGAGCTTGTTGAGCAGATTGAAGCCAAGAGACAAAAGACGTTACAAGATGGTGTTGACAGACCTGATCCAGTCCTCTGCTGTAAATGCGCCAAGATATTTTCATCTTTGGATGCATTTGAGACACATGCATGTGCTGAGATGGAAAATGTGTCTCATGAAGAACAAAGAAAGAAAGAGACAGGACAAGTAGGCAGAGGCAGAAGAGTGAGTCTTGGTGAAAACGCACAGGAAAGACGGTTTGAGCCTGAAGATGGATCAGATTTGCTACTTGAAATGCGACAACAAGAGAACCGGATTAAGAGACATTTGCTAGAGACGTTAAACCGTGGTATGAAATGGTACATTGTGGTACATGCACGCTTCAAGAAAATGACACCAAATGTTGAAGGCGTGATGGTAGAACACGTGGATAATGCCTTCATCAGTAGTCCGACATATGCAGCATACAATCCAGCGGATATTGAGAAGGACTTACCAGAAGCCTATAAAGAATTGTTTACCAGGTTTGATGAACATGAGCGACAAGGCTCTGGTTGGGTGTTGGATAACATATTATTCATTGAAGTGCATACAGCGACGTCAGCGCCACTGGAAGCGAGCAGTTTTATCCCACTACCGAAGAAAGTAAAGACTACAAAGGCTGTGTTAAACATTCAGAATAAAGACAACAAGTGCTTCTTATGGTCTGTACTGGCTCATCTTCACCCTTCAACAAGCAATAACCCACAGCGTGTACATCAATACAAAGCATTTGAGAACGAATTGAAGATAGAAGGCATGACATTTCCCACACCGATTACAGACATTCCAAAGTTTGAAAAGGAGAATGATGTGTCCATTAACGTGTTTGGATATGAACATGATGTAGTTGTTCCAATACAACTCAGTCGAAACACCAGTGTGAGAGAAATCAACTTGCTTTTGATTAGCAATGACAAGACAAGGCATTACTGCCTCATCAGGAATTTCAGCAGACTGATGGCTTATCGATCAAAGTATAATGGTGCAACTTTTTATTGTTTCAACTGTCTTCACGGGTTTATGCGGCAAGATCTGTTAGACAAGCATCGTGAAGTGTGTGGCAAGCATGGAGCACAACGTTTATCATTCCCCAAGGAACCTTTCATCAAGTTCAAGAATGTAGCCAAACAACAGCGAGCGCCGTTTGTGATTTATGCAGACTTTGAATGTTTCACGAAAAAACATGAAGGAGACAAGTATCAACATCATCGTCCAAACAGCTTTGCCTATGTGGTTGTGAGCCAGTATGATACACGTGCTCCAGTCGTGTATCGAGGAGACAATGCTGTGAAAGTCTTTTTAGACCATATGGTGAATGAGCGTGATCGTATTGTGCATGGCTTGCTACAGCCAAAGAAAATGGTGATGACTCATGAAGATGAAGAGTATTATAAGAACGCCACAGATTGTTACATTTGTCATGAGCCTCTAGGAGCAGATCATGTGAGAGATCATGACCATATCAATGGTAAATACCGCGGAGCTGCACATAGTCAATGCAATTTACAATTTCGACTTCGAAAGGATCAGCAGGATGTTGAAGATTCTTTCATCATTCCTGTCTTTTTCCACGATTTACGAGGCTATGACAGCCATTTGATCATGGAAGAAATTGGAAAGTTCAAAAATGAGACAATTACAGTCTTTCCCAACACCGTTGAGAAATATATTGCATTCACCATGAGCAATCTGAAATTTACAGACAGTTATCAGTTCATGAGTACTTCTCTACAGAAGTTGGTATCCAACCTGGCGGCAGAAGGGAAAGACAACTTTTATAACATGACGTCACACATTCACGATAGCGACCAACAAGATTTACTGTTGAGAAAGGGAGTATACCCTTATGATTACGTGGATGAGCCATCCAAGTTTGCTGAAACACAACTGCCGTCCAAGGACAAGTTTTACAGTCTGCTCAGTGAAGAAGACATTAGCGATGAGGATTATGCGCATGCGCAGAAGGTGTGGGAGACATTCCACTGTACTACATTTGGTGAATACCATGACTTGTACCTGAAATCAGATGTGTTGCTGCTGGCTGACGTGTTTGAAAACTTTCGTCACGTATGTCTCAACACGTATGAATTAGATCCTGCTCACTACTATACAGCGCCAGGACTGTCGTGGGATGCCATGTTGAAAGCGACAAAGGTGAAATTGGAATTGATCAACGACATTGACATGTACCAAATGGTTGAACAAGGTCTACGTGGAGGAATATCTGTCATCACACACAAGTATGCGAAAGCAAATAACCCCTATGTAGTAGATTACGATCCCTTGAAACCAACCAACTACTTGACTTACCTGGATGCAAACAACTTGTATGGCTGGGCCATGTCGCAAAGCATGCCGGAAAGTGGATTTATGTGGGTGAGCGAGCCAGAATCCATTGACTTTATGGATGTGGATGAAGATGACGAGATTGGATACATTTTAGAAGTGGATTTGGAATACCCATATTCAATCCATGATCATCATAATCACTATCCAGTGGCTCCAGAACGGAAATGTGTGAAAGTGGGAGAATTATCAGAGCATAGTCAGAAGCTACGGAAAGATCTAAACATGAAAGGCAAGCCTAGTGAAAAGCTCATTCCCAACTTGTGTGACAAGAAGAAATATGTGCTTCATTATAGAAATTTACAGCAATATGTCTCACTGGGATTGAAAGTCACAAAGGTCCATCGTGCCATTATGTTTGCACAGAGCAAATGGTTGGCAAAATACATCTCCTTAAACACGGAAAAGAGAAAGTTGGCCAAGAACCCGTTTGAGAAAGACTTCTTCAAATTGATGAACCACTCTGTGTTTGGCAAAACCATGGAAAATGTGAGAAAACGCATGAATGTGGAACTTGTTCACCAAGAAAAGCGGTTCAAGAAACTTGTCACCAAACCTTCCTTCCACAAATTTAGAATTTTCAACGAAGATTTAACCGCGGTACATTTGCGCAAAGTGGATCTGCTTCTGGATAAACCCATTCAAGTTGGTTTCACCATTCTCGACCTCAGCAAGGTGCTCATGTTCCACTTTCATTACAACTACATCATGACCAAGTATCCCAACGCCAAGCTGTTGTTCAGCGACACCCACAGTCTGTGTTATGACATAGAAACGGAAGATATCTACAAAGACATGCAGGAAGATGCCGACTTGTTCGACACAAGTGACTATCCCCCAGATCACTTCCTGCATTCCAACGTGAACAAGAAAGTGCTTGGGAAAATGAAAGATGAGACGGCGGGCATTCCCATAGAAGAGTTTGTTGGACTTCGGCCGAAAATGTATAGTATGATGTATGGTGGGAAAGAAAAACGTACGGCCAAAGGCATCACTCGCGCGTGTCAAAGACGTATGAAACATCAGCAGTATAGAGACAGTTTATTCAACCAAACGCAAACGATAACCACAGGACACATCATTCGAAGTCATGACCATCAGATCTTCTCGGAGAAGTTGAGGAAAGTGGCTCTCTCTCCCTTTGATGACAAGCGATATGTGATGAATGATGGCTATTCCACTTTGGCGCATGGGCATTACAGTATATAAGGGGGAGACATTTCAACTTTAGAGTTAGTTGAGGTGTGAACACTGAAGCGTCAACATGAATCGGAAAAGATCTACAACAACGGATATGGATACTCTTGCTGATACAGTGAAAGACATGAATGTGAAACATCCTGACAATACCATCAAGAAATTAAAAGTGGAGACGACGGTACCAACACCACAGTCGTTGGATGGAATGCTTTCTCTAGGCAATGGAAAGTATATCAAGATTATGAAACAAAGTAATGAAGGTGTGATAAACATTCGCAAATACCTCAGAGATGAGGGGACTGGAAAAACCGTCCAACGAAAAAGGGAATTTTGCTGACAATACCTTACTGTCAATGAGAGGAATGAAGTGATACTAGATTCTAAGACAAGTTATCATCGGTTTAAACCTGAAGTGTGGAAAGACTTTAAAAACATACCACTTGAACCTGGGTTTAAACGTAGACTTGAAAATAAAGTGGAAGTGACGGTAGCTGAATATGATTCTAACATACGTGTAGAAATCTGTAGAAATCTTTTACAGGATTATCCAAAGGATTATAAGGGAGTTGTGCCAGATACACCATATACAGATTTGATCCTCTTTGATATCAAGAACTGGCGCGCAGTCTTACGATTCCTAGAAGCGATACAACATCCACTCTTCACCATCTTGCGAGCATAAAAACGTCTTTGCAGACAAGGAGACAGCTCATAGTTCATCTGACTGTTGAACGAGATGGAAGACTTTTTATCGGAATATAAACCCATTACGCATGGATTCTCATATCTGAGAAACGAATATGATGACATTGTGCTAAGACATTTTGGACAGTATCTCGTCCTATCACTTGATGACCAATCCGTGTTGAAAGACCATCTAGAGAAGTTCAGGATACCTGGCTTTCTCCTGACAGTCTCAAATGAATTAGAAGTGCGTGTGACTGAGAACTGCTTAGACGTGTTTGTACAATTTCGCCAATATGACGAGCTTACAGAAAACTATGACTACATCACCCTCAACACAGTGGAATGGAACGCGCTGTTACAAGCATTGGATTGGAAAGAACCTAACGCTTGAATTCAAAGAAACAGAAATATGGCTTATGCGGGGCACCAAATCCATTGAGCTGACACAACCTATGCGTGTGATGGACATTGACTTAGAAGAAGGATATGAACTGAAACTGTCTGAACATGAAACTGTTAAAGTGATAAAGTTTGGTGATGTGTGTTATGTGAGCTTTCATAGCATTTACAAACATGGATGTAATGTCTATGATACCTATATCAATTTAGATTCTAATGAATGGTATTCATTGATGAATGTATTGAAAAATGAATGTGTTTGTAAATAAAAAGTTTGTAAATAGTGTAAATAGACTTTGTAGTTAAGAGTTTGTAGTTAAGAGTTTGGAAATAGACTTTGTAAACTTTGTAAATAGAATTTGTAAATAAAAGTTTGTAGTTAAGAATTTGTAAATAGTGTAAATAGACTTTGTAAATAGACTTTATAAATTAATAGTTTGTAAATAGTGTTTGTAAACTTTGTAAATAGTGTTTGTAAACTTGGTAAATAGTGTTTGTAGTTAAGAATTTGTAAATAAACGTATGTATAACACAATAAACAAGACTGTTTGAAAACTTGGTTTGTTTTATTTAACAACAACAACAACAACTTAACTAATATAACAACAACAACTTAACTACAACTTAACTAATATAACAACAACAACATTAATAAAACAATGGTTTATAATGTCTATATACAAAATCCTTTACAATAAAATCACCATCCTTTCTTTTTAATATATTCACAATATCAAACATACTCTGACCTCGAGCTCTATGTAATATATAATATACACAATAAAAACCACATGATGATGATATTGGCGTTTGTAATGATATAGAATTATACATATAGTCATTTCTTAAAAACATGTCTAAACGATCATCGAGAGGTAGCAGTCCATAAGAGTCAAAATATTCTGCAGGGTCTTTATCATAATACACTGCCACCCAATGTTCTCCTGGTTCATCTTGATCGTCTGTGTTGATGACATAGGCGCCGCGTTGTAAAGATGGTAACTGGTCCATGGCAAACACGCCTTGAAACAAGTCTTTGGTCGTGACATCATGACTCAATATGGCATCAATCTGCTTCGTGTTCATGACTGGTAGTCGAATTGGATGCTGCGATTTGCACTTATTTCAATAATGTTGTCAAATTCAGCATAGACAATGACATTGATGGTATGTTGCAAAGCCGTAGCAAAGTTCATTTCTAGCCGCAAATTCCCATGCTTGATCAGGGGAAAATGATCATCACCATCATAATCCGGTGTTAAGTCAAACGAAAATAAAGCATAACCTCTAGGCCAATCTTCCCGTTTTATAATGGAACTTTTCTCACCATTCAATCGATCAAACGATTTGTAAAGCGTTTCAAAAGCGTCCAGGTATTTGTTCTGTTTAATGTCAAGCTTGAGAGGTTGGGATAGAACTGGTTCACCATCCGTGTACAGTTGCATATAGTCCAGATCAAAATGTTTGAAATCATATGGATTCCTCAATACTGATCCACCAAAAGCTTCATTATGAACCAGACCAATGACAATACGATTTGGTAATTGACCCAAAAAGATGTTATCTTTCACAAAAGACTGAAATCCTGCTGGAATAGCCAAGACTTTACATTCTTTTCTAGTGATGATGATCTTGGCAGGACTTTTCATCAATGCATCTGTATGTCCTAACTGAATACCTGGACTCACCCTCACTTTGCGAATGGTTAAAAATGCCTCTTTCACTTCTACCTTATAGGTATTATTTGCAGCCATCAATACATAGTCATCTTTTTGTCTATGGAAACGCAATTTCAAACTGATGCCATTCGGAAGATAACGATCCTGCTCAAACAAATCTATCCTTAAACCACCTGCGAGCATAACATCACGGCTAAGACGAGTATGCAAATAACGATGATGTAAACCATTGTTTCCTTGCTCAGCCAAGTCACCACCGTCAGCATTGACATGAAACCCGGATACATATTGTTCATGATTAGGTCTTTTCACCTCATGACTATTCATTGACCCAGCAGTATCCTTGTACATGAGACGCATAGAGCGCTCAGAATGTAGACTTTCTTCCGAATCATGGATGAGATGAGAGATAATGCTGGTATAACCATGAGTATTGTTGCTATGCGAAACCAAACGATCATTCAGAAACAATTCAATATTAGACCATAACCCATTAACACATCATTGATGCAAGAGACATTATCATCTGCGCCACACTCTGTTCCATCGGCCTTTAGAATGCGACATACAATATGAAGTTTGCTGTTCTTTAAATCTAGATATTCTTCTGTACTCGCAGGAATGTAGAATTCTATTGGAGCGCCTTCTCTAAAGCTTGTAAGTGGTTGATAGTCGACATTATAACTTTTCTCTACAGCAGTTTGCGTTGGTGGTACGTGAAACCATTCCAATGGAGAAAGACTACATTCACACGAATGATTATGAATGAGAGACATGATTATAAAAGATATCTTTGCGATATTTTGATGTTATCCGTCTGGCTGTTTTTCGTCTTCTGGCACGTTTCGTCGGTTGCATACGCTTTTGTTCACCGAACACACGTTCTGCTACTCGGCCCGTAACATCTTTCGCGACATTCTTTGCAGCCTTCTTAAGATGTGACGCAACGATCTTAGCCCCAGCCTTAAGTAGTGAAATAGCTTTGCGAGCCAATGATCCCAGAATCGAACCAATACCATCGCCATATTGGATTCGCGCTCCTTTGAATCCTGGTAATTCCCCGCCCACTTGACGAAGAAAATGGTTGCGATATGCAGACGGATCGTGTGTATAAGCTTTCATATTGCTTTTGGTCGAAAATGAAGTTTACAGATCACCTTTCCAGTTTGAAATGGAACATTATAACCTGTGTCGTCCTTAATATTCATTTCTTTCATGTCAAATTTGGACGTGTTTACAGGAACATAATGCGGTTCGCCGTACGTTTTCATAATAATGTCGCCATCATGACCTTGTATGCCAACAGACCGTAGTAAGGGAACATAATAATCACCAACAACTTGTGGTTCACAAATGCTACAATACACATAAAGTGTATAAAATCCCTGTTTCACATCCGCTTTATGGTCAGCTGTACATGTTTCAGTATACCATTGATCTGGGATAAATCCTAAAATCTCAGCTAATCCAGCGGAAAAGGACACTTCAAAGCCATAATTTAGAAATAGAAACACACGTCGTCTAATTTTATCATACTTTATCCGAATAGCTTCTTTAAGATCATCTTTCATAGAATTAGTTGCTTCTTCATTCACTGCCTGACATATTTCTTGTATGGATCTATAGTAGCCATAAGGAATATTAATAGTCTCAAGTGTCTCTGTCAGTGGTTGTTGTCGATACTGAATAGAGTAGTCCATGCCATGTCTCATCGTTGTCCATGTATGTGGATATTGAATTTCAGCTAAAGCCACTTCATATTTTCCGTTCAGATAAATGGTTCGAGGCATACGAATTTGGTAATTCGAAGCCTTGTTGTTGGGTTAATAGTTCATACTCGCATTGCTAGGCAAAGTAATGTAAAAACTATTCGACTCCATGATGGGAACTAAATGGTATAGGTGCGTTGACGTTGTCTATATACTTCACGATAGCGCGCGCCATTCGACCAAGTATGCAAATGGTCTTTCACATCATGATGATCTATGACTTCTCCTTCACAACAAGCACTTGTACATCTTATTTTTACAGGAATAGTTGGTTTATCTTCTTGGCAACAACATAGCTCTTTTTCCCATCCTTCAGGAAACTGTCTTTGTTGACGTTGTTTCATTTCTGTTGTAATGTCGTCACGAGTGGTCTTTTTACTAAACATTGTTTTTGGAATATTAGCATCAACAATTTCCTGGATAAACGGATGCCAACCATGTGGTGGTATGGCTCGTTCTTTTCTTCTTGTCGCCACCAATGCTTCTTTCATCAAATCAACCATGTTGGAATTTGCTATAATATCGCCCGTTTTCAACACAAGTTCATTCTTCTCTGTCCATTTTACACCATATTTCTTCAGTTCTGCTAAAAGTTGTGTTACTTTTCCATGATAGATAGGTTGAAAATGACTTAACACTAGCTTTTCTGGCTTTTCAGGTGATGATGATGAGGGCTTTTGCTGCCTAGACTGACTTGTTCATAAATGACGACCAAGAAGTTGAGACATTTCTATAGCCTTTTCACGTGTTCGTTTCCCACGTAAAAGTTTATTCACTTTCGTTTTGATTTCACCATCTTTTCCCTTCTTTTCTAGCAACATTTTATATTCATATTCAGGAATGAGGACCATTTTCATCGTATGTTTCATTTTAGCAGCAGTTTGGCTAACAAAGGTAATGCCAATCTAGCAATAGCTCCAATGAATCCTCCTTTCTGATTAATCAACTTCTTTTTTCGTCGAAGGGATATCTTCTTATCTGCTAGAGTACGAAGCGTATGACGTTCACGTTTAAATTCCTTAAACCGTTTTGAGCTTAAGGGTAAATGTCCTTGCAATATATTCAAACAAATTTCAAACAAGCTTGTTAATTCCTCCTTTGTAGCTTGCTGTAGCAAGGATTTACGTCGTTTAGGCCCACTGCGTGCAGAAACGGCTGGTTCGCTCGAATACGTTTAGACATCTTGACTGCGAATGGTCAAATGAGTTGGTTCTTGTTCATACACTGCTTTATCAATATATACATAATGTGTATCTTTTGGTAAAATGCCTGTACGAATACGTAGTTGATCATTTGTCTTTGGTTTTAAATCAATGAATAAATAACCATGAGGTTTGCTAGTAGCATCTTGATAGGCTTCTATGAGAAATTGAGATCTTCCAGGATACATTTGCCGCGCTAATGTACTAATGAATAAATAACCATGAGGTTTGCTAGTAGCATCTTGATAGGCTTCTATGAGAAATTGAGATCTTCCAGGATACATTTGCCGCGCTAATGTACTAATTTGTTGACTGTCTCTCGGATTTTTAAACAGAATGATATAATGTGTATTCAAACTAATATTTCGCATCTCTTTCCCATGATGGAATAAATTATGCACAATAAAGATAATGCTTAGATTTTGATGACTGCTGCCAACACTAAAGAGACGTGTCATACGCTCATCACTATGACATTTGGTCATTAAGTCATCAATGATAAGTAAGTTTGGTTTCTTCGGGTTAAAATGTCATCTGGAATGCCTTGGTAAAATTCCACACCTTTCATTCCCTTGTACAAAGGCTGATCTGCTGCATAGAGCCATAAAATGCTTTTTGGAGAGGGTTTAATCAACTTTTGTTCTAGAATTTCCTTCACCAGAGACGTTTTGCCACTGCCTGTAGGTCCAGAGACTAAACATGTAAATGGATGCTTCATTGTTGAATGTCTGTTTCTTTCACCCAACTGTTAAACTTGTTTGGCCAACCTAACCACTTGACAAATAATTCTTTCACACCTCCTCGTCTTTTACGTGTTTTCAAGACTTTTTCAATTCTATAAATAGATTCAATATCTTTGGTCACTTTCTGCAGTTCTTCTTCATAGAAATGGCCATCAATATCTTCGTCTAAAAAGTCTTTCACACGATATAAATGTATTCCTTGCTTCTTACAACGATGTGTGACAATGAAGACTTCTTGCGTCCATTTGATGTGATAATCGCGTGTCATACGCTCATCACTATGACATTTGGTCATTAAGTCATCAATGATAAGTAAGTTTGGTTTCTTCGGGTTAAAATGTCATCTGGAATGCCTTGGTAAAATTCCACACCTTTCATTCCCTTGTACAAAGGCTGATCTGCTGCATAGAGCCATAAAATGCTTTTTGGAGAGGGTTTAATCAACTTTTGTTCTAGAATTTCCTTCACCAGAGACGTTTTGCCACTGCCTGTAGGTCCAGAGACTAAACATGTAAATGGATGCTTCATTGTTGAATGTCTGTTTCTTTCACCCAACTGTTAAACTTGTTTGGCCAACCTAACCACTTGACAAATAATTCTTTCACACCTCCTCGTCTTTTACGTGTTTTCAAGACTTTTTCAATTCTATAAATAGATTCAATATCTTTGGTCACTTTCTGCAGTTCTTCTTCATAGAAATGGCCATCAATATCTTCGTCTAAAAAGTCTTTCACACGATATAAATGTATTCCTTGCTTCTTACAACGATGTGTGACAATGAAGACTTCTTGCGTCCATTTGATGTGATAATCGCGTTGAAACACATATTTAATGTGAGAAATGCGAACATGATCGCCAATGTTAAATTTGTACTTCTTCTTCTTCGGTTTCAATTTCAGTTTGCCGACATACATATACTTCCACACTTTTGATTCGTTGTCTTTACGAATATCGGCTGGAGCATATTTATTAGGAAGAGAACCATGAGGTCTATGGTTGTAATTGTACACCAAGTCTGGAAGAATGTCCAAATAACGGTAAGTTTGATTATGTAGAAAATACCGATACATCATTCCCTTTAGAGTACGAATGACTCTTTCAGCAAAGTTGGCTTTGGTTTCATTCTTTGTGGTATAAGCATGAATGCCTTCTTTCTTCAAAAATGCTTTTACCCATCTGTTTTTAAATTCTGTTCCTTTATCAGACCTTAGAGTTCGCGGTCTTCGTCGTGTGTCATGAAAAATCTTTTGGAAAGCTTGTATGACGCTGGTATGTGATTTATTAGGTATTGGCTGTACCCAGACATATTTGGAAAACACATCAATGACAATGAGTAAAAAGCGTATGTCATCATTATAGGGAGCTATGTTTCCCATATCAGCCAAATCAATATCCCACATATCATCAATGCCACGTGTAATCACACGTTGTCTTTTGAACCTGTATTTGACAGGTTGGAGTAAACTGAAAGCATCTTGATCCTGCAGCCATTTCTTCACTTGTGACTGTGTGACTGGTTGATCATGTTTTCTTAAGATGTGATACAGTTTGTAAGGACCAGCAAATGCTCCAGGCTGTCCAGGTTTGAAGTAGATATTGGTCAAGTAGTCTTTCCACGTTGACATGATGAATGAAAAAACACGTCTGAACAGAACAGCTTTTATTTTATAACTCAACCAACATCACTTAACTAACATACATTTATAACTTAACTAACAAGTTTTTTTACAAATCAAGTATAGATACAATGGTATGAATAACTGGAGACCATTGGTCTTCAATGAACACTAACCAATGACTGAGTTCATCCAATGTAATAGCATCTACACCATATTTCTCACAACGTTGATTTGCATTCTCTAACACTTTATCTAAATGCATGTAATATTTAGCTTCATTCCAATATGTATAAACAGATGCAAAATGACAAGTATGTTCTTGACACTCTTCATGTTGACAAGCAGGACAGACTAAATATGCAAACTTTTTTACAGCTGATAACATTTCTTCACAATAAGCTTTTTGCACAATATATTGTCTCAGTGTCATGTCTGCCATTGTGCAGTCTTGAATCAATGCAACACAAGTTAAACATACTTCAAATTTACATGTCCACACGTCTGCACACCATGACAGTTGGCAAGCAAATGAAAAAGTCTCTAACCCTCACACAACATTTCTAACAACTTTCCCATAATATTCTGACCAGGATATTCAGATGACACATGTTTCACACCAGCTCCCCACCAATGATCATACGTTGCTTCAACTAAAGTTTTGTCTTTACATTCTTTCAACTTGTTGCGAAACAATACACACTGATCCAGTTTGACTTGTTAAACATCTTGCATTTTGCTTCTCTTCACTGTATGCCATAAAGGACATGGTTTTATCCCTTTAGCAATACGTTTCGCTTCATATCCATTTCTGGATGACACAATGGCTGAAGCAATATCTGGACGGTGATGAAACACTGCTTTCTCATATTGATACAACGCTTCACTTGAGTTGAACACATATCCATACTTTTCAAGTCGTGTTGGAAACATGTTTGAAAGAACGTCCTTGTGACCACTGAATAGTACAAGATTCTCCATGTTGACTTTGCTTCTTTATTCTGACATGTCGGTTTCTTCCTGTAATAAAATATCTTTTAATATATTTGCTGCCTCTTCTATCATGTTCTTTCTTTGTTTACGTTGAAACCACTCACATAAAACTAAATTTGCTAGTAAGAAAAACATTGTTATGTCTTTGAGAAACAATTCACTATGTTGTCATAAACATGTTTAAAAAGGTTTTATATAACTTACCTGATAAAGCTGCTCGGTTTCCTCTTCATCTTTACAACAATCTCTCAAATGATCAACTACGGTGAAATATACTTCTACATCAGTACGAGCAGAATAAAGTGCAGAATCAAAGTCAAAGTCAAGATCTTCTTCTATTCCAATTTTATGACATTCTCCAAGAAATCTTGAATGCAGTTCAATCACATCAAGACTATGATGTACAACATCCCAAAAAGCGTCCAAATGATAAAGTTGATAGTCTGGAGTGCCACAGCAAGCAAGTTTAGCAATCATCAAGTCAATATAAGCATTTTTAAAACATGCGTCCATCTTGTTTCAGTGTCACTTTTACTTTGCTTCACTGACTTTAAGTACTCCACACTTGCCGCAGAAGTTGTTTGGTTCACACAACTTGCAATTATACTTGTGGCAGTGGCAATGATAATCTTCCACATATCCACAAGCACCACAATACTCGCAGGTAAGTCCAAGTTGATTTTGTACGTTCATATTCTCCAACTGAACTTCAGCCAGTCTTTTCTTGGATAGCTTTGACACCTTCATCCGACCATCCTTTTGCAGCTTGATAATAGTTATGGCATGACATTCCGTACATGGTAACAAGGCTGAGTTAATGTTATCCATCTCCTGAAGCAATGTCTCCCATTCACCATCATCCATGTTGATGTACTTCGTATATCCTTGCCCGTGAAGTAGTGTTGTATGTGCAAAAGTTATATAGCGCTTACCCAAGATTGGAATGACTTCCAGCCACTTCGTTTGTGTTAAGTATACTTTGAAGCCAATGGTGTATAAATTTCTAAATTTCTCACATATACACTTCCACGAACATGGTGATAATGCAACCCAATGCCCTCCACGTTTGATTCGTAGAAATTGTCCAAATTTTCCATGCTGCACAGTAATGGTTACGTTTTCACTAATTTTAAAGCTGCTTGTCTTCTTCTCCATGGTTACACAATGATAACTTCACTACCTTTTATGTCCAACTATATACCCAAACATTTTGCAAAGTTTTGAATTCACTTCAACTCATCCATCGTGAAATCGAGTAAGTTCTGACTTCTACTTTGCTTCACAGACTTTAAGTACTCCACACTTGCCGCAGAAGTTGTTTGGTTCACACATCTTGCAATTATACTTGTGACAGTGGCAATGATAATCCTCCACATATCCACAAGCACCACAATAGTCGCAGGTAAGTCCAAGTTGATTTTGTACGTTCATGTTCTCCAACTGAACTTCAGCCAGCCTTTTCTTTGATAGCTTTGACACCTTCATCCGACCATCCTTTTGCAGCTTGATAGGAGTTATGACATGACATTCCTCACATGGCGATAGGGCTGAGTTGATGTTGTCCATCTCCTGAAGCAGTGTCTCCCATTCACCATCATTCATGTTGATGTGATGTGTGTATTCTTTCCCTTCAAACCGTGACGTGCGCACAAAACTCACATAGCGCATATCCAAGTATGAAATGACTTCAAGCCACTTCGTTTGCGTTAAGTATAGTTTGAAGCCAATGTCGCGTAAATTTTTCAAGCTCTGGCACACAATCTTCCACAAAGATGGTGAATAAGCACACCATCTCTCTCCACGTGTGATGCGTAGAAATGGCCCATATTCTCCATGCTCCACAGTAATGGTTAAGTTAGCACTAATTTTAAAGCTGCTGCTGCTGCTGCTTGTCTTGTTCTCCATGACTGCCACAATGTATTGATGATCCACTCCCTCCAACTGTCTGCTGAGAAATGACTCCACTCTGCTGAGTTCACTCCCTTTTATACCCAACTATCTGCTGAGTCAGCTTTCTTTTCAAAGAACTTGCAAACTTTTGAATTCACTTCAACTCGTCCATGGTTGAACCGAACAAGGTCTGATACATTATTTGGAACATCATCATCATAATGTAGAATAATTCTAGTAGCTACAACTAACATGAGGTCAGTTGCCCAAATTGTATTCGCGTTGATAAATGCTAAATCAATGTTGTAAGTTGATAGTAAATGCAGTTCTTCACATTCATGTAGAAACGAGCGGATGAAACGATCTCTTGGAATAGCCTTTCCCACAGCTTCCCAATGCAGATGCAAATTCTTCACTTGCAGCATCCAATCCGATTCAAAAGCAGGAAGCTTTGAAAACACATAGTCAATATAGTTCACTTTGAAGACGTCATCCATAGTCATACATCTGTCAAGAAGTAATGCCGACATTGTGAAGTATTTTCTCGTCACTCTTCCTTTTATAAAACTTTGATGGTATATGGTGTGTAACTTGTTCAAACTTATTCAATACTCGTTCAAAATTGTTGACTCAGCAGAATGTATCACTAGTTGACTAGTTGACATGTTTCACTCATGCTTTTATGCTACTTCCATGTAATCAAAATATGGTGTGTAACTTTTCAAACTTGCTCAAAAATGTTAAAATTGCTGACTCAGCAGAATGTTACTTATGTATATGAATGTCTCACTTACAGTTGTGAAGTTGTACAGCTGTAAAGCAGAGACATCTAGCGGTGAAGTCAAATGGTCTGCCAAATGGTATTGATCCGCCAACTAGACCTGAAATGTGATAAAATGTATTCTCTCTCACACACACACACACAGACAGACATGTTTTTTGCTTCATTTCATAATATAGGATGGCCCTTAAAAGAGCCTGAAAGATTTTAGTATATATCAGCAGCAGTTATGGGGTTGTCCCTCATATTCCAACCACACTTGACACTTGCAGTATCGTTGAGTCAGTGTTACTATGCGGTTGTTCCACATAAATGTAATTACTACGTCAGGCTTCACTGCAGTGATCTGAGTTGGAAATTGTAGCACCTCCTCCAAAGCATATGTAATATCAGCTGCTTCAGCTTCATCACGCATATTTACCCAGATGCAAACAGATTCATTCGCTTGAAACGCTGTTAAGTCATCAATGATGATAGCTGGTGTGTTATCCATGATGTGTCTGACAATGTCTCTAAGCCTTGAGACACCACACTTATATAGGATTTTATCATGCTGATTCGGCAAAAGTTTTTGTTGCTCTCCTGGGGTGGGGGGGGGGGTCGGTACATAGTATATCCTAGGGGGGGGGGTCAGTCCCGACTGCCGCCTAGGGGGGGGTCAGTCCCGACTGCCGCCTAGGGGGGGGGTCAGTCCCGACTGCCACCTAGAAGGGGGGGGGGTCAGTCCCGACGGGGGGGTCAGTCCCGACGGGGGGGGGTCAGTCCCGACTGCCACCTAGGGGGGGGGGTCATGGCTTTTTAGGGTCTGTTGCCATGGTTACACTGATTGACAGGTGGAGTTCATTTGCTTCATGATGATTGACTCGGCCAAAACTATCAAGCAACTTTCGCTCCAGACAGTATGACGTCATCATGACGTCATCATGACGTCATGGATGGCCGCGCCTATCCTTACGCTTATCGTGACGTCACTTCCGGTCCAGACAACACTTCCGGTCCAGACAGTATGACGTCACTTCCAGACAGTATGACGTCACTTCCAGACAGTATGACGTCATCAAGTGGTCCAGACAGCACTTCCGGTCCAGATAGTATGACGTCACTTCCGGTCCAGACAGTATGACGTCACAAAGTGTGGTAGAACTCTTGTTTCTCCCCTACTGATCCTTCCACAAGAACTAAATAATATGTGGTCCCTTTTTGTCTCAATTTTCATTTTCGATTAATAACATCATTCAGGTAATTTTCCGGACAATTTGAATGAACACTATCGGTTGCCGTTTTCACAAAAATTAGCTGGGCAGTTGAGTGATTCCGTTGACTGGTCCATTAGCAACTGGAATGTCCGAAAGTAAATTAATTGTCCAGCAAAATAAAATTGTGCAACACCATAAGTCCATCTAAAGCTACATCAACTAAATTTCGCTTGCGGTGGATGGGGACGTACATTTAACTGTGCAGTTAATTTTTTATGAATACCAGGGAAGACGTTAACACATATACCAACATTGAACTGGGCCCATTGTTGAGGTGACAGTTCGTAAGGAGAGTAGTATTGTTTGTTGCGACACCGCCTTATTGACATTTTCTCGGATCAAACAACGGGAAATGATTGCAGCATTGATTCCGAAATACATGGGTTATTCATGTAGTAAAACTAACAGCTGGATCTTTAAAATTGTGCTCTGTGTCAGGAATGGGGCAGGTATCGAACTGTGCAGGTTCTCATTACATAGAAACCAATGGGTAATTAAAAGGGACTGAAATATTTTGTCCGAATGAGGGAGTTGTCCACATTATACATGTTTATTCGCAGGCGGGTTTTACTGCATATTATTTTGTGAGTTCCTGATCAACATCTGCTTAAATATAAAAAAGTGATTTATTTCAATTACGCCATTGTAATCAAAGATTTCGGAGCTAATGCCATCATAAAAGCGAGATCTCTATGGATTTCCAAGAATTAATACACACAAACGCAGGTACTTATTATATATTACTAGTATTTCGGAGCTGACTCCGCATAAATAGAGTTTTGGGGAAGCAAAAATGGACCAAATATCGTCCGAGCATGATCTCTACCTGTTTTCCAAAATTAATACAACATAGACCTCGAACACCTATAATATATATTACTAATCCATTTCAATAGAAAAAAATCAGTTAAATCAATTGCATTTTCTACATTTAATCCAGTCACAGGAAAGTGATTTAACACTGGGGTTTTGAAATGAATGCTTTGCCAAGAACATAAATATTACAGTTGACAATTTGACCATTATGTTGCTATCCTAAATGTCTCTGATCTAAATGTATATCCCTAAATGTGGCTTAACTATTTGTCAGAATACGTGACACCGCTCAAATTTCAATTCTTGTTTTTAGCGGAAACCGTCTTCTTACGTCGAATTTGAAACTTAAGTAAAATTGAGACCATAATTCTTCAACAAAGAACAAAAAATTCCAAATGCACATTTTTTTATTAAGATTAGACAACAGAAAACTAATGTCGGAGTGATGAATTCTGGTTTCATATGGATTTTTTAACATTGTTATTATTATCTTAAAATGGACTGATTTGTTTGGGACAAATAGGTAGTGGAGAAACGAGAGTTCTGTAACAGAAATCAGGACCAGAATACTGTGTCATAGGAATTCTGGACTAGAATTCTGGACCAGTCAATCAGATCTTCCCCCCTTCTCGCGGTAGCGAGTTCTCAGCAGAGTGCCCGCCCATTCAAAAATGTGTTTGAATGGTAAGTCCATTCCTACTAGAACATTTTACACACACACACACACACACACACACACACACACACACACACACACACACACACACACACACACACACACACACACACACACACACACACACACACACACACACACACACACACACACACACACACACACGCACGCACGCACGCACGCACACACACACACACACAATGAATAACTGCTTATTTTGGAGTAAAAGGGGCCCTTAGAAGGGCTTTACTCTTGGTTTTTGGGTGGACTACTAGTACAGCTTGTTCTCTTCTATCCAATATTCTTTTGCAAACACCGCCACTTCAATGCTAAAATATTCGCCATAGGTCTATACCATTTTCGTCTGGCTATTTCAAGACACATTGTGAAATAATGCGTTGCGATCGCCAAGCGATGAAAATTTGTGGTATAGACCCACTCTATCTTGACGGTAAGGCATGATTGATGCTTCACTTTCTCTTTTGCCTTATATATACTTCTCTTTGGAATGCCGTTTTAACATTTAATGCTTATTTTTGACATCAAAACATAATGAAAGATATCAAGAAATCAATGTAGATCTCAATAATTTATATTTTGCTATCAATAATTGAATTCTAGACGGCAAAAATTTATTTTTGAGATTAAAAAATAAAATTTACAAACTTAAAAAATCTTAAAGGAGATACACATTTACATAAAATTTAACGAATCGTCAATTAAATTTTGGAGATGAAAACTTGAATTATTGAGATCAATAATAACAGCACAATTTTTGATCTGAAGAATTGCTTCCTTTTTGTACAGTAAAAAAATTAAACAAAGGTTCTGCATACAAGGGCCAGTCATTATTAATTTACAGATGTGTGCTGCTGAATATTTATTTTAAAAATAAACTGATATTTTGATATCAAAAATCAATTTTTGAGATCAAAAAATCATTTGCAGATTTCAAAATACAAATTAAAATAGCTCCATCCTGAAATAATGATATCTGAAATAAATTCTTGATATCAATAAAAGGAAAATGAATTATTGAGCTCAAAATTAATATTTTGCTATCAAATATTTCATTTTTGCTCTCAAGAATTGAATTTTTGATCTCAAAAAATCAATTTTAGATATTATTAAATCATGTTTGATATCAATAAATATTTCTTAATGTCTCCCAATATTTATTGCTATCAAAAATTATTTTTTTAGATCAAGAATGCATTTAGAGATATCAAAAATACAATTACAGATAGCAAAAATTAATTATTGATATCAAAATAGGGAATTTTTGATATCAAAAATTAATTCTTGATATCAAAAAATCAATTTTTGAGATCAAAAATTTTTTTTTATATCAATTAATCCTTTGTAAATGTGAAAACGGCATTCCATGCTTCTCTTATATTAACACATAGTGTGTGAGTTACGTCATGGTAGTTCCCCCCGGCCAGTGAACCACGGCATATTAGGACATAGTGTGTGGCCGGCCCCCAAGGAAATTTTGGAAAATATATTTTAGACATAGTAGGACATAGTGTGCCAGACCCCCCTAGGAAGTTTGACAAAATTTATGTTTAGACATCTCCCTACACACTTTACGTTTAGACATCTCTCTACGAAATTGGGAACTTTGGAAATCAAATTGACGGGAAACCTGGATGTATAAAAGGAACGTCTGAGAACACATTTCAGCATACCAGTTAAGGCAACATCAACGATGGCAGCCAGTTCAGTATGGGACATACCAGTCCTCTGCTTTGAATGCAATGTGGAATTTCCATCTGTGGAATTGTTTGAAACACATACGTGTACAGAAGCTGAGAAGAAAAATGCAGTGAAACATGCTCGTGGAGAGAGAGCACGAACGGGAGCGGAACTTATATCTGCAGTGAAACGTGCTCATGAAGAGCTTGTTGAGGAGAAAGCTGCAAAGAGACGAAAGACAGGACAAGTGGGGAGAGGTAGAAGGGTTAATCTTGGTAGAAAGGCGCAAGAAAAACGGTTTGAGCCCGAAAATCGAACGGATTTGCTGCTTGAAATGCGACAGCAAGAGAACCGCATCAAGACACATCTGCTGGAGACCTTAAACCATGGAATAAAATGGTACACTGTGGTGCATGCTCGCTTCAAGAAAATGGTGCTGAATCAACAAGGAGGTCTTACAGAACAAGTGGATAATGCATTTATCAGCAGTCCAATATATACAGCATTCAATCCAGCTGATATTGAACAGGACTCGCCGACAGCCTTTTAAGAATTATTTACCAAGTTTGACGAACATGAGCGACAAGACTCTGGCTGGGTTCTAGATGAAATGCAGTACATTGAAGTACATACAGCTAAAACAGCGTCTTCGGAAGCGAGCAGTTTTATCACAGTGCCGAAGAAAGTGTTAAACATTAAGAATGAAGACAGCAAGTGTTTTATATGGCCCGTTTTGGCTCACCTATACCCTCGTCAGAACAACTCACGTCACGTGAATTAATACAAGCCATTTGAGAAGGAATTAAAAAGTAGAGGGCATGACATTTCCCACACCGATTACCGACATTCCAAAGTCTGAAAAGGAGAACGATGTGTCCATCAACGTGTTTGGATATGAACAGGATACGGTTGTTCCGATACAACTCAGCCAAAACGTAAGTGCTAGAGAAATCAACTTACTTCCCATTGGCAATGACAAGAAAAGGCATTACTGTCTCATCAAGAATTTCAACAGACTCATGGCCTACCGATCAAACCATAATGGCACAACTTTTTATTGTTTCAACTGTCTTCATGAGTTTATGCTGCAAGATCTTTTAGATGAGCATCGTGAAGTGTGTGGCAAGCATGAGCGCAACGTTTATCATTCCCCAAGGAAACTATCATCAAGTTCAAGAATGTGGTCAAACAACAGCGAGCACTTTTTGTGATTTATGCTGATTTTGAATGTTTCAGGCAAAAGCATGAAGGGGATAGGTATCAGCATCGTCGTCCAAACAGCTTTGCCTATGTGGTTGTCAGCGACTACGACGCACGTGCACAAGTCATGTATTAAGGATACAATGCCGTGAAAGTCTTTTTAGACCATATGGTCAACGAGCGTGATCGTATTTGCATTGTTAGGTGCAGCCAAAGGACACGGTGATGACCCGTGAGGACCAAAAGAATTTCAGGAACGCCGTCGATTGCTACATTTGCCACCGGTACCTAGGAGCTGATTGTGTGAGAGATCATGACCACATCAATGGCAAATACCGCGGAATGGCACATAATGAATGCAACTTGCAATTTCGACTTAGAAAGGGTAAGCAGGGGGATGAAGATTCTTTTGTCATTCCTGTGTTTTTCCACAATATGCGAGGTTATGACAGTCATCTGATCATGGAGGAATCGGAAAATTCAAAGATCAAACGATTACATTCATTCCCAACACCATTGAGAAATACATTGCTTTCACCATGAGCAATCTGAAACTTACGTACAGCTTTCAGTTTATGAGTCCCTCTCTACAGAGGTTGGTATCCAACCTCGCGGCAGAAGGGAAAAATAAATTCTAGAACATCACCAGTCACTTCCACGATAGCAAGCAGCAAGATTTGCTGCCGAGTAAAGGAGTGCACCCCTATGACTACGTGGAAGAACCACCCAAGTTTGCTGAAACGCAGCTATCGTCAAAGGACAACTTTTATAGTCAGCTCAGCGAAGAGGACATTAGCGACGAGGATTATGCTCAGAAGGTGTGAGATACATTCAACTGTATCACATTCGGTGAATACCACGACCTGTACATGAAATCGGATGTGTTGCTGCTGGCTGACGTGTTTGAAAATTTTCGTCAAGTATGCCTCAGCACGTATGAATTGGATCCTGCTCATGACTATTCAGCGCCAGGGCTGCTATGTTAAAAGAGGCGAATGTGAAGTTGGAACTAATCACTGACATTCATATGTACCAAATGGTTGAACAAGGCCTACGTTGATCACGCACAAGTACGCGAAAGATCCGAATATGAAACGTAAACCTAGTGAAAAGCTCATTCCTAGCCTATGCAACAAGAAGAAATATGTGCTTCATTATTGGAATTTGCAGCAGTACGCCTCATTGTTGTTGAAAGTCACCAAAGTGCACCGTGACATAATGTTTGTACAGAGCAAATGGTTGGAGAAATAAATTACCTTGAACACGGAAAAGAGAAAATTGGCCAAGAACCCCGTTTAGGATTTCTTAAAACTCCTGAATAACTCTGTGTTTGGCAAAACCATGGAAAATGTGAGAAAGTGAATCAATATTGAACTTGTTCACAAGGAAAAGCAGTTCAAGAAACTTATGGCCAAACCTTCTTTCCACAAATTCAAAATTTTCAATGAAAATTTAACCGCTGTGCATTCATTTACGCAAAGTGGATTTGCTTTTGGATAAATCCATTCAAGTCGGCTTCACCATTCTCGACCTCATCAAAGTGCTGATGTTTCACTTTCATTACAATTACATCATGGCCAAGTATCTCAACGCCAAAGTGTTGTTCAGCGACACCGACACTCTATGTTATGACATAGAAACGGAAGATATCTATAAGGATATGCAGCAAGATGCTTACCTGTTCGACACAACTGACTATCCGTCAGATCATTTCCTACATTCCAACGTGAACAAAAAATGTGCTTGGAAAAATGGATGAGACGGCAGGCATCCCCATTGAAGAGTTTGCTGGACTTATGTATAGTTTATGTAATGTATAGTTTAATGTATGGTGGGAAAGAAAAACATACGGCCAAAGGCATCACTCGAGCTTGTCAAAAACGCATTAAACATTTTAGTATAGAGACAGTTTGTTCAACCGAAGTCAAACCTTGGCTACAGGGCACATTATTCGAAGTCAAGCTTTTCTCGGAGAAGTTGAGGAAAGTAGCCCTCACCCCATATGACGACAGGCGGTACGTACTAAATGACGACACTCTCCAACTTGAGTTTTTTGAGGTGCGGACACTGAAGCGTTAACATGTAAGTGAAAACAAGTCGTAAGAGATCTGCAACTGATATGAATACTCTTGCTTATACAATCAAGGACTTAAAAGTCAGAAATCTCACCACCACCACCACCACCATGGAGAACATTTGCAAGTGTCTGAGAGGAGGGGTCTGGAAGAAACCGTCCTACGAAAAAGGGTATTTTGTTGACAGTGCCTGAATAGAAAATGTTGAAGAAGCAGGTGAAAGAAGTGGATAAAAGGCTTCGAAGACAAGGAGGCAGCTCATAAAGTGTACGTACTGTCATCATGAACGCATTAGTGTTTAACAATGGTGCTTACTTCACCGTGAAAGACTTGAATGAAGTCATTTTAAATTCTGCCTATCGGTTTAAACCTGAAGTGTGGAAAGACTAAAAACATACCGTTGACAGTACCTGGATTTAAATGCAAAAATAATGTTGAAGTGTTAGTGATTGGACATGATAACCAAACATGCGCGTCAGATTCTGAAAAACTCTCATACAGGATTATCCAGAGGATTATAATGGTATCATAATTATGGATTTAGTTCGAAGCTCAGGGAGATACGTGCTGACAAGGAGGAATCAGCGAGATAGTACGCCGTGCGACAAAATCGCTTCTTTCACAGATGGATTGACATGTCAATTATCGAAAAAAAACTTTCGACTGGTTGTGTGACTTGTCGTTGCGTGAACAGTTTGCGAACATGTGTTATGATGAACTGAGCTTGTTTTTGAGAGAGCGGGCTTAGGATGCCATCGATCGCGCTGTACAACTAGCTGAACAATACCTTGAGGCTCATGGCGGCAACACTAACCAGGGAAAGTGTAAAGTGCAGCAAAGCCGCATGCCGCCACAACGAAACACCGGGTGATATCGAAATTCAAATCAGGATCCAACGCCTGTTTCATGTTATAACTGCGGCCATTACGCGCGTGAATGCCGGAAGCTGAAACAGGAGCAGATTGGGCAATGTTCAGCAGGTTCAGGGCGTCAACCACCCAGTGACAAGCTGAATTCCGCAACGGGATCGAACGGTATGACATCTGCGAAGGCTATTGTCGACAACAACGTCAAGGACAGGAAGTTGTTCCTGGCAGAGGAAGACACGTTACCGTACACTGGAGCCATTTGCGACAAGTTAGACACTGTGAAACGACTACCACTATATGGTCGCGGAGCACAAAATGATCGTCCTGAGAGGTACTGGGTGCGACAGCGCAGTTGTGAAGAAGGACCTCGTGAAGGAGGGTCAGATGACGGGTGAGATCAGCGATTGTGTTTTGATGGACCCAACCATAAAGAGGTTTACACTTGCTCGCGTGAACGTTAAAACTCCCATTTACACTGGCATGTTAGAGGCGAATCCGCCCTACGAACTGATCATTGGCAACGTTTCTTCTCCAGCGAAGAAGACAGAAACAGAATCAAAGGGTACTGCTCAAGTCTGCGATAACAGTGACACACCGCATTCACAACCGGAAGGGGAAACTGAGGCGACAACTGTTTCTGCAGTTATGACACGTGCGCAGACAGTGAGGGCGGAGAAGTTAACGAAGCCACTGCCTACATTGGAACTAAAGTTGGACGACGTGAAGACTGCAGATCTTATCCGGATGCAACGGAAGACGTCACTCTACAGAAGCAGTTGAAATTTGTGGAAGAAGGGACAAGATCTAAATCACGCAAGGCAGTAAGATTCCGTTATGCTATAGAGAAGGGGTTGCTGATGCGCTATTATTTCGAGCTGCGGAGCGGCACCGAAGTCAAGCAAAAGTAGATAGTCGTACCGAAGCCTGTACGAGAACGTGTAATGGCAGTAGCGCATGAATCAATCGTTGGAGGCCATCTCGGAACCAGGAGGAATGCTGTCAGGATTACAGCCAACTTCCGTTGGCCATGCATCAGCTGGAATGTGAATCGGTTCTGTCAGTTATGTGGCGTCTGCCAGCGTACGATACCCAAGGGAAAAGTTCGCAAGGTGCTGCTCGGGGAGATGTCTTTAATTGACACGCCCTTCCACAGAGTTGCAGAAGACATCGTAGGATCGATCACTTCTGTGTCGGAGAGTGAAAACGGTATATATTGACCGTAGTCGACTACACGACGCGCTACCCGGAAACAATACCCCTGAAGAGGATAGAGACAGTTTACGTCTATGAGGCTCTGCTGGAAGTGTTCAGTAGAGTTGGGATTCCGAAGGAGATTTTGAGTGACCGCGGAACTCAGTTTACGTCAGAGTTGATGGCAGAGTTGGCGAGCCTGATCTCGATGAAGCAGCTGTTTACGACGCCTTATAACCCAAAGTGTAATGGCCTTTGTGAGCGGATCAACGGACTGTTAAAAAGCATGTTGACGCGGATGTGCAAGGAACGTCCGAAGGATTGGGACAGGTATCTTCCTGCAGTTCTCTTCGCGTACGAGGAGGTACCACAAGCTTCTACTGGGTTTTTGCCTTTTGAGCTACTCTAAGGCCGCCGCGCACGGGCCCACTAGACATTCTTAAGGAGATCGGGTAAAACGAGGAAAACATCAACGGAAATCATGAACACCTATGCGTAGATTGCAGACCTTCGAAACCGCCTTGAGGATACGCGTCAGACTGCGTGCGAGAGTCTTCTGGAGGCAAAAGAGAAGTACAAGCACAACTACGACCGCAAGACGAAAGAGCGCCGATTCAAGGAAGGACAGAAAGTTTACTTATTTCCGCCGCCCAGAACAAGTTATTGCTAACTGTGGAAGGGGCCTCTCAAAGTTACGAAAGTGCTAAACCGTATCGATTACGAACTGGATGTGCTCGGCAAGAGGAAGGTTTACCACGTTAAGCCGCTCTAGGTGTGTGCTGAGCGCGTGGTAGATCCAACAAGGCGAACAACGACTTAGAAGGCCATGAAACGGATACGGAGCCGGTAGATGTCAACGAGGCAGCTTTTGCACGTATAGCGGTCACAGAACCAGAGGACGACGATGAGAGAGAGTAGGAGTCAGTGGTTGATAGCTTAATGCAAGTGCAACGGACGGAGACTATCGGTGATGCGCACATCCACCTAGAGCTCTCGAATACCCAGAGGAGCCAAGTACGAAACCTATTAGAAGAGTTCCAGTATATTTTCACCGACATTCCTGGGGAGACGTCACTGGATATCACAAAATAGATAGGCACATATCAACCCGTACGCGTCAAACCCTATCTGATGCCTTATGCCAAGCAACAAGACATTGAGCATGAGGTCAAGGAAATGTTGAAGACTGGAGTGATAAGAGTCTGTGTCCGATAACAATTCACCGATTGTAATTGTGAGGAAAAAGGCGGCAAGAACCGTTTCTGTGTGGACTACTGAATAGCGTGACGAAGTTTGACACTCAGCCGATGGGGAACTATAAAGATATCATGGCGAAAGTTGGCAACGATACGATATTTTCCAAGATTGACTTCACCAAGGGATATTGGCAAATACCCATGAAGGAAACTTCAAAGAAGTCCACCGCGTTTTCGGCGACAACGGGTTCCTATCGGTTCCGTAAAAACCCTTTCGGTCTGATGAATTCCGGAGCAGTATTCAATAGAGTTATGAAGCGGCTACTTCACGGAATGCAAAACATAGACAACTACGTTGGCAATAACTTACCACACACTTGTAACTGGTACGATCACCTCGTTGTAATATGGGAGCTGTTTATAAGCATCAAGAAAGCCAATTTGACAGTCCAACGAAAACGTTTATCGGATACAGCGATATCTGTTTCACCGGACATGTGATTGGGAGTAGGACAATACGCACGGAGGACGACAAGGTCCAGAAAATACAAGGCGCGCCCCAACCAAAGACGAAGGAACAAGTTCGCTAGGCCTTTGGTTTCTATCGGAAGTTTATTCCGAACTTTGCGAAGCTGGCAGCACCATGGACCGACTTGACCCGGAAAGATTGCCCCAACACTGTCGTGTGGAAGGAACCACAGTAGCGCCCCTTCGAGAAGTTGAAACGACTTCTTGGGAGTTCCCACATATTAAGACTCCCTGACTTAGACAAACCCTACGTGTTACGCATAGATGCATCTGATTTTGGACTGGCGTGTCATATTACAGTATTACTCCAGCGGTTTGAAGATGTCACGTTTCCTATCGCTTACGCCAGCCGCAAGCTATTAAATCGTGAAAACGCTACTCAGTGATCAAACGCGAATGCTTGGCGATAGTGTTTGGCGTTATGCGCTTTGCTAAGTATCTGTACGGAACTTACTTTACCCTTGAGACGGACCACACTCCGCTTGCCTCGCTGGGAAGGGTAAAGTTGAAAGTGGAGGGTTGATTCGCTGAGCGCTTTTTCTACAGAACTATGATGACTACTTGAGCAGAACGTAAACTGCAATCTGGAGAAAAGACAATGAGCATTTTGTATTGTATCTCGTTTTGTATTACCGTGCTTACAGAGTAAAGTATTGACATGTTTCGAGAATGTTTGTCGTAAAAGTACCACGACGAGGTGCTATCGCTTATGGAGTGCTATAATGTTTGGAATAGTGTATCTGCAACATAAATAGTAAGGTATCCATATTCCTATTATTGCTTGAAAGAAGCTTAGGTGTTTTCTTAAAAGAGGGGTTGTTGTCGAAAAAATATGGGTTAGGGCGAGCGGACTTCGCGGGAAACAGATGATGTGACGGGTTTGGTACAAGGCAAGACGGGACCGCGACGATTTGTTTAGGATAGAGTAGGATCTCGTGTTCATTTGAAGTCTTTTTGATAGATTTTACATCATTTAAAAATTTACTTATGTTTTAAATACTAGGAATACTTCCGGAACCAGACTTAAGATTTACAAGTTTTACATATGATATGAAAGAGCTCATTGAGATGGAGAGGATGGTGGTAATTTCGGTTTTGCAACTTCCGGTTTTAGTGGTTTTAGCACAAAGTTTTCGTGTAATGTTAAAACATTTAGAAATACCGGAGATTGTAACGGATATTGCCGTTTTGTAAACGAGTTTTTGATCATTCCAAAAACATAAGTTTTTCGTTCGTGTGTAACTTGTAACATATGTTTTCGGGCAGGTATTTTTCTACTGGTTATTGGATTAGGCTCGAAACACTTTCATTGGTTACATTTTTAATTAGCGGCTGTTGTTCTGCCAGCTAGTATATAAGGAGCGCGCTTGTTGCACCGTTAGCAGTTGATTTTTGCGAAGCATGGAGGCCACATGTTTGGTATGAGGCCTAATGGCGCAAAGGGTGTTGTCAGTGTGGTGTTTGAATGGCGCAATCGAACGAAATCTTGTTAATAAAAATCTTTTTTGAGGCAAAGTGTTGAATAATGAAACAGTTTCTTTTAGCACTGGATAAAAAATTAAAAACTACGCAATTTCTTGGATAGTTGTATATTTCGCTCAGTTGTTCTGAGAATAAAGACAGGAAACGTTAGACTGGTTTTATTGAATGAGGCCTGTCTCCATGGTGAAGATCAGTCACGTAAAATGTTAGAAACGACTGTTCTTTTTCGCTACCATTCTAATCTCCAGTGCTGAGTTCTACCTGAAACACATAAGAGTTGCACAATGGCAAGTCTCACCACACCTCACTCGAGGACCCGAAATATGCGACCACATATTGTAACATCGCCCACGGGAGATAGACATACTCCTCGAGACGTAGTCAAGTATTCAACTATTTATTAATAGTAGGTTTTTTTCATTTTGGGGGAGAGGGGGAGGGAGCGGGACAGAAGGAGTGGTGTGGGGGCTGCAAGAGTACAGTGGAAATAACGGGTTGCAGCATACATATTCCAACAAAATAACATATTTTTATTTGCGGGCCTCAGTGACACCAGGGGCTCCAGTGCCACCAAAGGACCTCAGTGCCACTTGGTGTCACTGAGGTCCCCCGGTGACGACAACCTCACGTGTAAATATGTATGATTTGGCGTTATGAATTCTGTATCAAGGATCAGTGTCAAAAATCTGTGAAGAAAAACCGTCTTTATTGTGACATTTCGGGGAAGATATGCTGAAATACGTGATATCCGTTTTATTTGGAGGTGGCGGAGTGCTTGGTTATCAAAATGTTTCTTTAGGATTAGTGTATGGTTCAGCACATTATTTTTTATTTGAAAACCAAGAAACGTCCCCAATGTCTGGTGATTCCTAACTGGTTCACTGTGAAAACAGACGTTATATGAAACAAATTTATGTCACTTACACCATGTTAGAACCTGCCATAATATTTGGTTGGAAAATACATATAACACTGATTTTTAGAAATATGGATGAATAGGAATTCATGCAGATTTGTAGGCAACATTTCTGTCAATATAATGAAAAAAGATTATATCTGAGAAAAGTGCATGACGGCCGGTTTAACAATTCATATGACCAACTTGCCAGATATAGTTTACCACAGTGGATAGTACTGAAAGGTGGATAGTAGTGTATCCGTAGTTATCCGGTTTTTTAAAGACGGCTGCTATTAATTTCACATAAAATTATGATATTATTCTCTATTTCAGACGCAAGACTTGGAAGCTGCTTTCGAGATATTTCAGAGGGTGCCTGTGTAAATCCATATCGGGAAAGATTATCATGGACAGAATGTTGCTGTCAACAGAGTGGCCAAGGCTGGACTGAGTTTAGAGACTGTCAACTTTGTCCGATCGCAGGAACAAGTAAAATTTAAAGATGTTTGGTCGAAATATGTAGTCAAGACTTTTTGCCCATGGATCCTCTTATTTTGCTTTTAGCCAACTGAACAATCGCCATTGGACTATTCCGATAACTTGGGTCCATTATGGAGGCGTGCGAGTGTATGTGTAAACACATTATTGGAAAATGCTACTTCTCTGCATTTCTTATCTGGCCGTCTGGAAATTTGACATGAAAGTTCCGTACGTAGTACTCCATCAAACTTGTCTGTGTTTTCTTTCTTTTTCCCCTTTTTCTTGCCAAAATAATGGCTAACAACAGTGAGAAATGCATAAAACTGTCACTTTACAAATCCGGTCCGATCGCTTTGAAATTTCAAAAAGACGGACGTTCGAAATATTTCGAGGTTTATATAAGAAGTGTATTCTTCAATTCGACGTTCATTTCAAGGTTTTTAATTGGAGGTTCATTTGAGATCCATTAATTTGAGGCCAGTTTAAATGGAATGCCATTTTGACATTTATTGCTAGTGTTTGAGATCAAAATATATTAAAGGTATCAATGAATAAGTCAAGCTCTCATTCATTTATATTTTGCTGTCAATAATTGTATTTTGGTAGCAAAAATTTATTTGTGAGATGAAAACTATCGTTTTATTTCATAAAATTCGCGTTTTCCACCTTTAGACAAATTTTAATGTATTTTGGAGCTAAATTAACTCAGCAATGCTGCCAATGTTGATAACTCTTAAGTTGCTTGTGCACTTGGGCGCGCAAACTGAAACAAAACAAAACAAAACAACGAAATAACTTCCACGTGTATCTCTGTTTATTTTTGCCTAATGAGGTCGGGTCAAATATTTTTGCCTAATGAGGTCGGGTCAGATCCCTCATAGCCACCAAAAGGGGTAACGACACATTCTAATAATGTGTTTGGAATATCTAATTTCCTCTTTTTCACGAGAATTTCGAATATATTCCGCTCCGATTGTTTAGAACACCTTACAAATGTAACTTTCTGCTTCTTTTGGCAGCCAGAAACCTGAGTTTCTCGCTGGGGTTGCGGCACAATTCGGCAACTTAGTGCTGGCGGGCCAGCCAGATCTAAGTGTGTGTTTTTTTCTGAGGTGTCATCTCGCTAGGAGCTGCATACTACCGAAAGATCTACTCCTGGCTCTGATTTGCGATGCTTGGCAAAGTAAATCACTGTTATGCGGGGTTTTTGGAGAGTCTGAGAGTAGCTTTCTGTCGAAACTGCAGTCAGTATGCCGCGCCAAACATTGCTGGGTTTCATACGATATCATTTTTACACTCACCTCTCACCCCACTAGGCTGGACATATTGTGTCGGTATAGTGTTATACACATCCTGGCCTTTCTGTTCACTACCAGGTTCACACAAAAAACTGTGGTCAAACAATTGGCACTGGCAAGTGAATAGTTGGGAACTCTTTAGGATACGTCAGTGTCGCCATCAAGTGTCGCCGCCCTAGAAGCCGATGCTGCATCGATGCCTAACACTGCAGGCTCCCTGCAAGGCCTCATCCAACCTGATCCAACCCCACCTACAGTCTGTCTCCTTCCTGCATCTAGTACATCACCATCATTCCAACAGTATGCAACAGTATTACCGCCGAGTGACTTGATTCGAAGCCGGACTGCGTTCACCTAACTCCTTCAACAACCTGCCTCAGTGATTTCGGATACCACATAAACATACCATATTATAAACACTTAAAATGGCTTTAGCAAATATAGTAACTGCGTTTAAGTCACTACAAAAAAGGATCCTTCTCGCCTGCACCTAACGCTCAGTAACGTGCTGACTCGCTAGACGCAGCAATTGTTGAGCGGCCCCGCCAGGCCCCCTCTAGCAAGGCGTCACTCTCAGCCCTAGAGAAGCTGGAAAAATACACCTGTAAATCATGTATCTCGAAAGACGCCAATGCCATGTCGGGACGCGAGAGCAGTCGCAGTCGTAAGAAAAAGAGGTCGCATGACGACACCAAACGCTCTGTCAAGCGAACGTCTTCGCCACCGGGCTGCAAATTCGCACATTCTTCCGACAAAAAAGCTGAAAGGCCATCGCACCCCACACCCAGAAGTGCCAAACGTCCGTTTCTGAAGCGGATTCGGGTGCAACCGAGCGGCCCCGCGCTACGAATGCAGGGCTACCACGGGGCGAGCAAGCAGAAGAAAGACCTTGGTCCAGCCAAAACCCCGAATCCACTGAGCGAGTCTGCCGGCCGAAAGATCGCCATGTGTACACGTCTTGACAGTGGCTGTGAATATAACAATGGCTGTGATCCTACCCAAGATGCTCGCTTGGCAGCTTCATATGGGGGTGGATTGATGTGCGTGTAAGATACCTTGCCTACAATCTCGACAGGAAATGGCTCCGCTGCTTCCAGCTGTACGTCATCTGGATGTGGCCCGTTTGCTCAACAAAGCCCAGTTCCACACCCCTGTCACTTAAATGGACATATGAGTTTGCACCTTCTCCACATCCGACTATTTTAGATCAGACACTGAACCGGAAGTAAAAACTGACAATGATGATTCTTCAATAGGGAGAGACTGCAGATTGAACAATTCAACGATTTGCTGCGCCTGGTCATCGCTGGTGACAGAAGTGGGAGTGAGATGGAGCCCCGCCTCGCACGACTGGCTCTACCTAAGGCAGATTGCATCGGGCCCATTTTTAATTCGAAGACGGAAGATCATGCTGAGGCAATTCTTCAAGGCAAACACGCCTATCACAGATCTCCACTTGTCGTTCGTTTGACGTGAAGACTGCCTCCCATGACACTCACGACCAATTTCTCCCCATAACAGTGCTTCCGCAAAAGAAACAAAGATAAAACGAGGCCACACTGACAAAGATGTGCCATTGGTTGAGACAGACGTCCGGAAATTTGACTGGACCGATCGCTCGCTAAACATTTATCTTTCTAGGATTTCGCACTGGAGGCGCGGCGAGATATCGCCATGCAAGCAATGCCCATTGACGATGCCCCGGTCCTGAAAAGCCTCATTCACTCCATTGCACGCGCCTCATGCAATATTGCTAAGCAACAAAGTGAGGCACTGAAGGGGATGGTTGGCTTACGTCGAGATGATTAGCTCCACGACTCCCTATCGCCAGTGGAAGACGCCGCGGCGCTACGAGGCTAGCTCGTTGCGGTACAAATAGAACTGTTTCCATCCGACGCCGTGAGTAGTCTCACGAATGGGTCCAAGGACTGCCTGAAGGTCAAACTCATATAAAAGGTCAAACAAGCAGCCGACATTCCAAAAGAAGCGGCCGCAGTATCACGCAAAGAAGAAGTACCAGTATGGGCCGACCAAGCCGCGTGGCGCCAGCCAAAGCAGGTAGCAAAGTACTGTTAAGATCGCACCCCGACAGGTAACTCTGCCCGCTCGCGTGGTGGTTCAGTTACTCATCATGCCTCCTCCGCCCCACCTACACCCTGCACAGACATTTGGCCCGTTGGGGGAAGACTGAAATATTACTGGACAAAATGGAAAGCGATTGGGGCCAGAAAAGAGTGGTAAACTGGCTTCGTTAGGGCTAGCCGCTCCCATTCCGGCACAGGGTAATCATCTGTTCGTCTCTCACACTTCATCCTCCCTCCAAGTCTTGCGACCACGTACCCGCCCTGGACATTGCCATGAAAACCATGATTCAAGATTTGTTGAATAAAGAGACCACTGCAGAGGTGGCGGACCGGGTGTTCCTACGGTCGAAGAAGACAAGAGGTTGAATATTGATTATCGCTTTATTTGCACTGAACCAGTTTCTCCTCGTACCAATGTTTCAGATGGATGACTGCTCGCTTTACTGACCGTCAGGGAGAAGACTCTGGGCCACCTCCACTACAGAGAATTCCACGCCAAGGCATTGTTTCAGGGGTGTGGGCGAGTGCGATGTGTGCGACTGACGAAGGAAGCGACAGTCGACTTGCTATGGTCCAACCACCATAACGGAGCACCGTTCAGATTCAGGTTCATACCGATGCATCGACGATGGGGTGGGAGTATTCGTCACGATCAGACGTGGTAAGGGCTCTGGAACGACGACTCACTGCTGTATTAACAGCTACACAAACGGACGGTGCTGTTTCTCATCGACAAAACGACGACGGTTGTACATCTGAAACACCAGGGAGGCATGCGCTGCCACGGGCTCATGTTACTTACCAGGGATATCCTAATTTTTGCCCAGCGATGCAACTTCCAGATAGTTCTTCGGCACATTCGGGGCCTGTTCAAAATGGTAGCTGATTTAGATTCTAACCCGGTCCCTGTGATATCGACAGAATAGACATTGGCTCGACAGGCGTTCTGGTGGACACAATCGCAGTCTCCATGCTGCCAACTCGATCTGTGTTGAGGCTGACAAGTCAGCTCAAGCAATGGAACTGGTCGGGCGAAAGCCTGTACGCCTTTCCTCCCACATCTCTCTTCGTGTCCACAATCCAGAAGATACGGGGTCACCCGCCTCGAAGCCTCCTGCTCGTGTCGCCATTTCTACCCGAGAAGCGCTAGTTTACCCCGGTGTTGCAGTGCCCGCATATCAAGCAACGACAGCTGCCAGTGCAGTGCAATCAGACATTACAACAGTTGCGTGTTCGCGCTTATTTGGTTAAGACGTTTTCTGTTCGCCTGATTGTCGGCTATTATCTCCGCGACTTGTCTTCGTCTCGCCACGTTGACTCCCCGTTGCTTTATGTTATGTTACTCATATCTGTTTGCCATGTGATATCGCTCCCATCGCCATAGGTTATGCTGGCTGGCTGAGAACTACGGGTGAGAGAGTGGGACAGATTCGTTGGGGAGTTACAAATAATCTATTCTCGATCAGTTTTGCTGTTTACACCAACGTGACGTGACTCACGAACAATGTGGTTAAACACTTAAAAAAACTGCCTTATTGGGCAATACCGGAAACTGTCGAGTGTTTTGAGACTCGGTGACAACATATTGTCCATATTCCTGTTTTATCTCGGCACCCCTCCGCCTAAGCGGGTTTGAAGGTGAATTTTAGGGAAACCCCTCTTTTGGATATAGTTGTTTCGTCAAAGGTTTCCATATCGGTTTAAAGCCGGAGAACCAGTTTTACATCAAACTGTCCCACGTTTGATTTGGAAGGAGGTGTTGCTACTTCAAAATGAGTCCTCCCCTGTATCGTAGCCTGAAACTGGCTAATCTTCCTTAGAAGATGGTCTTAGGTTTAACTCTTCATGTTAGAAATAAAAAAATCGACATCCACCCCTGCGGAAGCCTTGAATTTGTCAAATTTTTGTTTTACGTACCATCCCAAAAATTATTCCATTGTGATCAATACATCTTAGACATAATAATAATAATAATGATAATAATAATAATAATAGTAATAATAATAGTAATATACTGAGAAAATTTATATAACGCCAAATCAACATATTGCCATAGCACTTTACAAATAGGCTAACCTAAGTTAATTACATAGTTAAGAGTTTCGAACGAAAAGCGACAGCACTACAATCTAAAAGCATAAACATAAATATGTTCTGAGTTACTTTTTAAACACTAAAGATCTGGAGAGAATTTCAATTTCTCTGGTAGCGGGTTCCATATCGATGGTACCAAAAGAGCGATTCCAGCGCATTTTAGCCTAGATTTTGAAACTAAGATAGTAATACTGGATGCCAATCAGAGCTTTGGCTGTGGTTTCTTTACTACAAGGAGCTCTCTTAGATAAATTGGTTCATTTGCACTTAGCACTTTATACGTTATCACAGCTAATTTATAAATAATCCTTCGGGGAATCGGGATGCAACGAAGCTGCACAAGTTATAGGATCACATTTAGGGATGCCAAGCACGTCTTGCAGCTGCATTTTGAACGCGTTGAAGCTTATCGAGCAGGTACTGGTTTATTCCATATAGTAGGTTGTTCCCATAATCTAAATGTGAGGCTACCGTGGCCTGAACGAGGGGTTTAATGCCATCGTCATTTAAATATCTACGAATTGACAGCGTTTCTCTGATGTTACGGTAGCACTGGTCGATTATTTTTCGTCAACCTTTTGACCAATCCCTATAGGACTTTTTGGTTCCCTCTCTTTTCCTGGAAGGCACCATTGAAGAATGTGTTTTTTTCTCATCTAAAAGCACTTTGACATAATTTTTTTTGTAATCTATTTTGTCCTGTTTAGTTTTTATTTGAGCATACGCCGTTCGATTTGCCTACGTTTATTCCTCTCATCGTGCACTTTAGCGATTCGATATCAGACTTAAATTTATCCATATCGACGATTGAGGTTTTACGGTATTAAACAGCTTCACTATTGTCAGGTTTGCAGTTGACTTCATATTGAAACTCTACAGCAAAATGATCAAAAAAGTTCTGAGGCTAGCGGGGTTTGTACCAGACAAGAATTATTCAATCTGGCGATGACAAGGTCTATGGTATGCCCATGTATATGTGTTCGTATTTGAAAATGTTTCAGTTGAAATGCATGAATGAGATCAGCAAAATTTGGAACCACTGCTTTCCAAGGGAGTAGTATGAAAAGAGGGGTTCTGCCCCACTTTATGACGTCATACTGTCTGGAAGTGACGTCATCATGTCTGGAGCGGATTTCTGGCCCACTTTATGCCGTCATACTGTCTGGAAGTGACGTCATAGCGTCTGGACCGGAAGTGTTGTCTGGAGCGGAAGTCATGATAAGCGTTAGGATAGGCGCGGCCATCCATGAGGTTATAATGACGTCATGATGACGTCATACTGTCTGGAGCGAAAGTCTGGAGCGAAAGTCTCGAGCGAAAGTCTGGAGCGAAAGTTGTTTGAAAGTGTTGGCCGAGTCAATCATCATGAAGCCAACGCACTCCACCTGTCAATCAGTGTAACCATGGCAACACTAAAAACTGATGACCTCCCCCCCCCCCCCGAAATTGAGATTTTTGCATATTTATCCGTTTCAGACGATTCTGAACATTTTTCATTTTTTCGACTGACCCCCCCCCCCTCGAAATTGTGATTTTTGCATATTTATCCGTTTCAGACGATTCTGAACATTTTTCATTTTTTCGACCGACCCCCCCCCCCTCGAAATTGTGATTTTTGCATATTTATCCGTTTCAGACGTTTCTGAACATTTTTCATTTTTTGGGTCGACCGACCCCCCCCCCCCCCCTCGAAATTGAGATTTTTGCATATTTATCCGTTTCAGACGATTCTGAACATTTTTCATTTTTTGGGTCGACCGACCCCCCCCCCCCCTCGAAATTGTGATTTTTGCATATTTATCCGTTTCAGACGATTCTGAACATTTTTCATTTTTTCGACCGACCCCCCCCCCCCCCTCGAAATTGTGATTTTTGCATATTTATCCGTTTCAGACGATTCTGAACATTTTTCATTTTTTCGACCGACCCCCCCCCCCCCCCGCCAACCCCCTCGAAATTATGATTTTTGCATATTTATCCGTTTCAGACGATTCTGAACTCAGCAGTACAACTGTAAGTGAGACATTCATATACATAAGTAAAATTCTGCTGAGTCAGCAATTTTTGAACAAAGTTACACACCATATTTTGATTACATGGAAGTAGTATAAAAGCATGAGTGAAACATGTCAACTAGTCAACTAGTAATACATTGTGTGACGAGAAAAGACTTCACAATGTCAGCATTACTTCTTGACAGATGTATGACTATGGACGACGTCTTCAAAGTGAATTATACTAACTATGTGTTTTCAAAGCTTCCTACTTTTGAATGGGATTGGATGCAGCAAGTGAAGAATTTACATCTGCATTGGGAAGCTGTTGGAAAGACCATTCCAAGAGATCGTTTCATCCGCTCGTTTCTACATGAATGTGAAGAACTGCATTTACTATCAACTTACAACATTGATTTAGCATTTATCAACGCGAATACAATTTGGGCAACTGACCTCATGTTAGTTGTAGCTACTAGAATTATTCTACATTATGATGACGATGTTCCAAATAATGTATCAGACCTTGTCCGATTCAACCATGGACGAGTTGAAGTGAATTCAAACGTTTGCAAGTTCTTTGAAAAGGGAGCTGACTCAGCAGATAGTTGGGTATAAAAGGGAGTGAACTCAGCAGAGTGAAGTCATTTCTCAGCAGACAGTTGGAGGGAGTGGATCATCAATACATTGTTGCAGCCATGGAGAACAAGACAAGCAGCTTTAAAATTAGTGCAAACTTAACCATTACTGTGGAGCATGGAGAATATGGGCCATTTCTACGCATCACACGTGGAGAGAGATGGTGTGCTTATTCACCATCTTTGTGGAAGATTGTGTGCCAGAGCTTGAAAAATTTACGAGACATTGGCTTCAAACTATACTTAACGCAAACGAAGTGGCTTGAAGTCATTTCATACTTGGATATGCGTTATGTGAGTTTTGTGCGCACGTCACGGTTTGAAGGGAAAGAATACACACATCACATCAACATGAATGATGGTGAATGGGAGACACTGCTTCAGGAGATGGACAACATCAACTCAGCCCTATCACCATGTGAGGAATGTCATGACAAGAAAACGATCATCAAGCTGCAAAAGGATGGTCGGATGAAGGTGTCAAAGCTATCCAAGAAAAGGCTGGCTGAAGTTCAGTTGGAGAACATGAATGTGCAAAATCAACTTGGACTTACCTGCGAGTATTGTGGTGCTTGTGCATATGTGGAGGATTATCATTGCCACTGCCACAAGTATAATTGCAAGTTGTGTGAACCAAACAACTTCTGCGGCAAGTGTGGAGTACTTAAAGTCAGTGAAGCAAAGTAAAAAGCTCACAAGACACACTGAATCAAGATGGATGTATGTTTTAAAAATGCTTATACTGACTTGATGATTGCTAAACTTGCTTGCTATGGCACTCCAGACTATCAACTTTATCATTTGGATGCTTTTTGGGATGTTGTACATCATAGTCTTGATGTGATTGAACTGCATTCAAGATTTCTTGGAGAATGTTATAAAATTGGAATAGAAGAAGATCCTGACTTTGACTTTGATTCTGCACTTTATTCTGCTCGTACTGATGTGGAAGTATATTTCACCGTAGTGGATCATTTGAGAGATTGTTGTAAAGAAGAAGAGGAAACCGAGCAGCTTTATCAGGTAAGAGAACCTTTTAATCATCTTTGTAACAACATAGTGAATTGATAACAATGTTTTTCTTACTAGCAAATTTAGTTTTATGTGAGTGGTTTCAACGTAAACAAAGAAGGAACATGATAGAAGAGGCAGCAACTATATTGAAATATATTTTATTACAGGAAGAAACCGACATGTCAGAATAAAGAAGCAAAGTCAACATGGAGAATCTTGTGCTATTCAGCGGTCATAAGGACGTTCTTTCAAACATGTTTCCAACACGACTTAAAAAGTATGGACATGTGTTCAACTCAAGTGAAGCTTTGTATCAATATGAGAAAGCAGTGTTTCATCACCGTCAAGATATTGCTTCAGCCATTGTGTCATCCAGAAATGGATATGAAGCAAAACGTATTGCTAAAGGGATAAAGCCATGTCCGTTATGGCATACAGTAAAGAGAAGTAAAATGCAAGATGTTTTACAAGTCAAATGGAATCAGTGTGTATTGTTTCGCAACAAGTTGAAAGAATGTAAAGACAAAACTTTAGTTGAAGCAACGTATGATCATTGGTGGGGAGCTGGTGTGAAACAAGTGTCATCTGGATATCCTGGTCAGAATATTATGGGAAAGTTGTTAGAACTGTTGTGTGAGACTTGATGTGCAGACGTGTGAACATGGAGAAGTGTGTTAAGTGAACAGCAACTGGAAAAAAAAAAAAACTTGCTGAACTTGACAGACTTGCATTGCCGGAGCAGCATAACCTGACAGACTTGTGCTACATTGCCGGAGCAGCATAACTTGCTAAACCTGACAGACTTGTGCTGCAAGACTCACAAGACTGCATAATGGCGGATATGACACTGAGACAATATATTGTGCAAAAAGCTTATTGTGAAGAAATGTTATCCGCTGTAAAAAAGTTTGCCTATTTAGTCTGTCCTGCTTGTCAACAGGAAGAGTGTTCAGAACATACTTGTCATGCTGCATGTGTTTATACATATTGGAATGAAGCTAAATATTACATTCATTTAGATAAAGTGTTAGATAATGCAAATCAACGTTGTGAGAAATATGGTGTAGATGCTATTACATTGGATGAACTCAGTCATTGGTTAGTGTTCATTGAAGACCAATGGTCTCCAGTGATTCATACCATTGTATCTATACTTGATTTGTAAATACATGTTAGTTATAAATACATGTTAGTTATAAATACATGTTAGTTAAGTTACTATGTTAGTTAAGTGATGTTGGTTGAGTTATAAAATAAAAGCTGTTCTGTTGAGAAGGTGGTTTTCATTCGGTGTGACCATGTCGACGTGGAAAGACTACTTGACCAATATTTACTTCAAAGCTGGACAGCCTGGAGCATTTGCTGGTCCTTACAAACTGTATCACATCTTACGAAAACATAATCAACCAGTCACACATTCACAAGTGAAGAAATGGCTACAGGATCAAGATGCTTTCAGTTTACTCCAACCTGTCAAATACAGGTTCAAAAGACAACGTGTGATTACACGTGGTATTGATGATATGTGGGATATTGATTTGGCTGATATGGGAAACATAGCTCCCTATAATGATGACATACGCTTTTTACTCATTGTCATTGATGTGTTTTCCAAATATGTCTGGGTACAGCCAATACCTAATAAATCACATACCAGCGACATACAAGCTTTCCAAAAGATTTTTCATGACACACGACGAAGACCGCGAACTCTAAGGTCTGATAAAGGAACAGAATTTAAAAACAGATGGGTTAAAGCATTTTTGAAGAAAGAAGGCATTCATGCTTATACCACAAAGAATGAAACCAAAGCCAACTTTGCTGAAAGAGTCATTCGTACTCTGAAGGGAATGATGTATCGGTATTTTCTACATAATCAAACTTACCGTTACTTAGACATTCTTCCAGACTTGGTGTACAATTACAACCATAGACCTCATGGTTCTCTTCCTAATAAATATGCTCCAGCCGAGATTCGTAAAGACAACGAATCAAAAGTGTGGAAGTATATGTATGTCGACAAACTGAAATTGAAACCGAAGAAGAAGAAGAAGTATAAATTTAACATTGGCGATCATGTTCGCATTTCCCACATTAAATATGTGTTTCAACGCGATTATCACATCAAATGGACGCAAGAAGTCTTCATTGTCACACATCGTTGTAAGAAGCAAGGAATACATTTGTATCGTGTGAAAGACTTTTTAGACGAAGATATTGATGGCCATTTCTATGAAGAAGAACTGCAGAAAGTGACCAAAGATATTGAATCTGTGTACAGAATTGAAAAAGTCTTGAAAACACGTAAAAGACGAGGTTGGTTAGGTTGGCCAAACAAGTTTAACAGTTGGGTAAAAGAAACAGACATTCAACAATGAAGCATCCATTTACATGTTTGGTCTCTGGACCTACAGGCAGTGGCAAAACGTCTCTGGTGAAGGAAATTCTAGAACAAAAGTTGATTCAACCCTCTCCAAAAAGCATTTTATGGCTTTATGCAGCAGATCAGCCTTTGTACAAGGGAATGAAAGGCGTGGAATTTTACCAAGGCATTCCAGATGACATTGAAGAGCGTTTTAACCCGAAGAAACCAAACTTACTTATCATTGATGACTTAATGACGAAATGTCATAGTGATGAGCGAATGACACGTCTCTTTAGTGTTAGCAGCAGTCATCAAAATCTAAGCATTATTTTTATTGTGCATAATTTATTCCATCATGGGAAAGAGATGCGAAATATTAGTTTGAATACACATTATATCATTCTGTTTAAAAATCCTAGAGACAGTCAACAAATTAGTACATTGGCGCGGCAAATGTATCCTGGAAGATCTCAATTTCTCATAGAAGCCTATCAAGATGCTACTAGCAAACCTCATGGTTATTTATTCATTGATTTAAAACCAAAGACAAATGATCAACTACGTATTCGTACAGGCATTTTACCAAAAGATACACATTATGTCTATATTGATAAAGCAGTGTATGAACAAGAACCAACTCATTTGACCATTCGCAGTCAAGATGTCTAAACGTATTCGAGCGAACCAGCCGTTTCTTCATTTGCTTGCACGCAGTGGGCCTAAACGACGTAAATCCTTGCTACAGCAAGCTACAAAAGAGGAATTAACAAGCTTGTTTGAAATTTGTTTGAATATATTGCAAGGACATTTACCCTTAAGCTCAAAACGGTTTAAGGAATTTAAACGTGAACGTCATACGCTTCGTACTCTAGCAGATAAGAAGATATCCCTTCGACGAAAAAAGAAGTTGATTAATCAGAAAGGAGGATTCATTGGAGTTATTGCTAGATTGGCATTGCCCTTGTTAGCCAAACTACTGCTAAAATGAAACATACGATGAAAATGGTCCTCATTCCTGAATATGAATATAAAATGTTGCTAGAAAAGAAAAATGATATCAAAACGAAAGTGAATAAACTTTTACGTGGGAAACGAACACGTGAAAAGGCTATAGAAATGTCTCAACTTCTTGGTCGTCATTTACGAACAAGTCAGTCTAGGCAGCAAAAGCCCTCATCATCATCATCATCATCACCACCTGAAAAGCCAGAAAAGCTAGTGTTAAGTCATTTTCAACCTATCTATCATGGAAAAATAACACAACTTTTAGCAGAACTGAAGAAATATGGTGTTAAATGGACAGAGAAGAATGAACTTGTGTTGAAAACGGGCGATATTATCACAAATTCCAACATGGTTGATTTGATGAAAGAAGCATTGGTGGCGACAAGAAGAAAAGAACGAGTCAAACCACATGGCTGGCATCCGTTTATCCAGGAAATTGTAGATGCGAATATTCCAAAAACAATGTTTAGTAAAAAGACCACTCGTGACGACATTACAACAGAAATGAAACAACGTCAACAAAGACAGTTTCCTGAAGGATGGGAAAATTTTTAATATGGTTGAAAGAGCTATGTTGTTGTTGTCAGGAAGATAAACCAACTATTCCTGTAAAAATAAGATGTACAAGCGCGTGTTGTGAAGGAGAAATAAAAGACCATGTGAATGAGGATGAGATTTTGCATACTTGGTTGAATGACGCGCGCTATCGTGAAGTATATAGACAACGTCAACGCACCTATACCATTTAGTTCCCATCATGGAGTCGACAAGCTTTTACATCACTTTGCCTAGCAATGCGAGTATGACCTATTATCCCAACAACAAGGCTTCGAATTATCAAATTCGTATGCCTCGAACCATTTATCTGAATGGAAAATATGAAGTGGCTTTAGCTGAAATTCAATATCCACATACATGGACAACGATGAGACAGGGCATGGACTACTCTATTCAGTATCGACAAGAACTATTCGATGATCCTATTCTTAGCACTCTCAATATTCCTTATGGGTACTATAGAACCATACAAGAACTATGTGAGGCAGTCAATGAAGAAGCGACTAATGCTCTGAAACTTACAGAAGCTATTCGAATAAAGTATGATAAGATTAGACGACGTGTGTTTCTATTTCTCGATTATGGTTATGAAGTGTCCTTTTCCGCTGGATTAGCTGAGATTTTAGGATTTATCCCAGATCAATGGTATACTGAAACATGTACAGCTGACCATAAAGCGGATGTGAAACAGGGGTTTTATACACTGTATGTGTATTGTAGCATTTGTGAACCACAAGTTGTTGGTGATTATTATGTTCCGTTACTACGTTCTGTTGGCATACAAGGTCATGATGGAGATATTATCATGAAAACGTATGGCGAACCACATTATGTTCCTGTAAACACATCCAAATTTGACATGATAGAAATGAATATTAAGGACGACACAGGCCATAATGTTCCATTTCAAACTGGAAAGGTGATCTGTAAACTTCATTTTCGACCAAAAGCAATATGAAAGCTTATACACACGATCCGTCTGCATATCGCAACCATTTTCTTCGTCAAGTGGGCGGGGAATTACCAGGATTCAAAGGAGCGCGAATCCAATATGGCGATGGTATTGGTTCAATACTGGGATCATTGGCTCGCAAAGCTATTCCATTACTTAAGGCTGGGGCTAAGATCGTTGCGCCACATCTTAAGAAGGCTGCAAAGAATGTCGCGAAAGATGTAACGGGCCGAGTAGCACAGCGTGTGTTTGGTGGTGGTGATGTACATAAAAAGAGAGTGCAACCGACGAAACGTGCCAGAAGACGAAAAACAGCCAGACGGATAACATCAAAATATCGCAAAGATATCTTTTGAAATCATGTCTCTCATTCATAATCATTCGTGTGAATGTAGTCTTTCTCCATTGGAATGGTTTCACGTACCACCAACGCAAACTGCTTTAGAGAAAAGTTATAATGTTGACTATCAACCACTTACAAGCATTAGAGAAGGCGCTCCAATAGAATTCTACATTCCTGCGAGTACAGAAGAATATCTAGATTTAAAGAACAGCAAACTTCATATTGTATGTCGCATTCTAAAGGCTGATGGAACAGAGTGTGGCGCAGATGATAATGTCTCATGCATCAATGATGTGTTTAATGGGTTATGGTCTAATATTGAATTGTTTCTGAATTATCGTTTGGTTTCGCATAGCAACAATACTCATGGTTATACCAGCATTATCTCTCATCTCATCCATGATTCGGAAGAAAGTCTGCATTCTGAGCGCTCTATGCGTCTCATGTACAAGGATACTGCTGGGTCAATGAATAGTCATGAGGTGAAAAGACCTAATCATGAACAATATGTATCCGGGTTTCATGTCAATGCCGACGGTGGTGACTTGGCTGAGCAAGGCAATAATGGCTTACATCATCGTTATTTACATACTCGTCTTAGCCGTGATGTTATGCTCGCAGGTGGTTTAAGGATAGATTTGTTTGAGCAGGATCGTTATCTTCCGAATGGCATCAGTTTGAAATTACGTTTCCATAGACAAAAAGATGACTATGTATTGATGGCTGCAGATAATACCTATAAGGTAGAAGTGAAAGAGGCATTTTTAACCATTCGCAAAGTGAGGGTGAGTCCAGGTATTCAGTTAGGACATACAGATGCATTGATGAAAAGTCCTGCCAAGATCATCATCACTAGAAAAGAATGTAAAGTCTTGGCCATTCCAGCAGGATTTCAGTCTTTTGTGAAAGATAACATCTTTTTGGGTCAATTACCAAATCGTATTGTCATTGGTCTGGTTCATAATGAAGCTTTTGGTGGATCAGTATTGAGGAATCCATACAATTTTGATCATTTTAATCTGGACTATATGCAACTGTACACGGATGGTGAACCAGTTCTATCCAAACCTCTCAAGCTTGACATTACACAGAACAAATACCTGAACGCTTTTGAAACGCTGTACAAATCGTTTGATCGGTTGAATGGTGAGAAAAGTTCCATTATAAAACGGGAAGATTGGCCTAGAGGTTATGCTTTATTTTCGTTTGACTTAACACCGGATTATGATGGTGATGATCATTTCCCCCTGATCAAGCATGGGAATTTGCGGCTAGAAATGAACTTTGCTAGGGCTTTGCAACCTACAATAAATGTCATTGTCTATGCTGAATTTGACAACATTATTGAGATCAGTGCCAATCGCAGCATCCAATTCGACTACCAGTCATGAACACGAAGCAGATTGATGCCATATTGAGTCGTGATGTCATGACCAAAGACTTATTTCAAGGTGTGTTTGCCATGGACCAGTTACCGTCTTTACAACGCGGCGCCTATGTGATCAACACAGACGATCAAGATGAACCAGGAGAACATTGGGTGGCAGTGTATTATGATAAAGACCCTGTGGAATATTTTGACTCTTATGGACTGTTCCCTCTCGATGATCGTTTAGACATGTTTTTAAGAAATGACTATATGTATAATTCTATCTCATTACAAACGCCAATATCATCGTCATGTGGTTTTTATTGTGTATATTATATATTGCATAGAGCTCGAGGTCAGAGTATGTTTGATATTGTGAATATATTAAAAAGAAAGGATGGTGATTTTATTGTAAAGGATTTTGTATATAGACATTATAAACCACTGTTTTATTAATGTTGTTGTTGTTATATTAGTTAAGTTGTAGTTAAGTTGTTATTGTTATATTAGTTAAGTTGTTGTTGTTAAATAAAACAAACCAAGTTTTCAAACAACTGTCTTGTTTATTGTGTTCTATTTACAAAGTTTACAAACACTATTTACAAACTCTTAACTACAAACGCTATTTACACTATTTACAAATTCTTAACTACAAATTCTATTTACACTATTTACAAACTTTTATTTACAAAGTCTATTTACACTATTTACAAACTTTTATTTACAAAGTCTATTTACACTATTTACAAATTCTTAACTACAAAGTCTATTTACACTATTTACAAATTCTTAACTACAAATTCTATTTACACTATTTACAAAGTCTATTTACAATCACATTCATTTTTCAATACATTCATCAATGCATGCCATTCATTGGAATCTAAATTGATATAGTTATCATAGACATTACATCCGTGTTTGTAAATGCTATGAAAGCTCACATAACGCACATCACCAAACTTTATCACTTTCACAGTTACATGTTCAGACAGTTTCAGTTCATATCCTTCTTCTAAGTCCATCACGCGCATAGGTTGTGGCAGCTCAATGGATTTGGTACCCCGCATAAGTTGTATTCCATGCTCTTTGAATTCAAGCGTCAGGTTCTTTCCAATCCAATGCTTGCAACAGCGCGTTCCATTCCACGGTGCTGAGGGTGATGATGTCGCAGTCTTCTGTAAGCTCGTCATATTGGCGAAATTGTACAAACACGTCTAGACCGTTCTCAGTCACACGCACTTCTAATTCATTTGAGACTGCTAGGAGAAAGCCGGGTATTCTCAACTTGTCTAGATGATCCTTCAACACGGATTGGTCATCAAGCGATAGGACGAGATACTGTCCAAAATGTCGTAGCACAATATCATCACATAAGTTTCTCATGTATGAGAATCCATATGTCATGGGTTCATAATCCAACACATAGTCGTCTTCCATCTTTCTTATACTCGGATGATGTCGAACAGCGGATGTTGTATCGCTTCTAGGAATCGTAGGATTGCGCGCCAGTTCTTGATATCAAAGAAGATCAACTGTGCATAGGGTGTGTCTGGCACAACTCCCTTATAATCCTTTGGATAATCCTGTAAAAGATTTCTACAGAATGTCACACGTATCTTAGAATCATATTCAGCCACCGTCACTTCCAGTTTATTTTCAAGTCTGTGTTTAAACCCAGCTTCAAGCGGTATGTTTTTAAAGTCTTTCCACACTTCAGGTTTAAACCGATAAGCAGAACATCTCCGAGAACCCATCATCACTTCATTCCTCTCATTAACTTTAAGGTAAACACCATCGTCCAACATGAGTGCATTCATGATTGTTACCTTGTTATGAGCCACCTTCTTGTCTACGAAGCCTTTTATCTACTTCTTTCACCTGCTTCTTCAGCATTTTCCATTCAGGTATTGTCAGCAAAATTCCCTTTTTCGTTGGACGGTTTTTTCCAGTCCCCTCATCTCTGAGGTATTTGCGAATGTTTATCACACCTTCATTACTTTGTTTCATAATCTTGATATACTTTCCATTGCCTAGAGAAAGCATTCCATCCCACGACTGTGGTGTTGGTGCCGTCGCCGTCGCCGTCTCCACTTTTAATTTCTTGATGGTAGTGTCAGGATGTTTCACATTCATGTCTTTCACCGTATCAGCAAGAGTATCCATATCCGTTGTTGCAGATCTTTTCATGTTGACGCTTCAGTGTTCACACCTCAACTGACTCTAAAGTTGAAGTGTCTCCCCCTTATATACTGTAATGCCCATGCGCCAAAGTGGAATAGCCATCACTCATCACATATCGCTTGTCATCAAAAGGAGAGAGAGCCACTTTCCTCAACTTCTCCGAGAAAATCTGGTGGTCATGACTTCGAATGATGTGCCCTGTAGTCATCGTTTGCGTTTGGTTGAACAAACTGTCTCTATACTGCTGATGTTTCATCCGTCTTTGACACGCGCGAGTGATGCCTTTGGCCGTACGTTTTTCTTTCCCACCATATATCATACTATACATTTTCGGTCGAAGTCCAACAAACTCTTCAATGGGAATGCCCGCCGTCTCATCTTTCATTTTCCCAAGCACTTTCTTGTTCACGTTGGAATGTAGGAAATGATCTGGGGGATAGTCACTTGTGTCGAACAAGTCGGCATCTTCCTGCATGTCTTTGTAGATATCGTCCGTTTCTATGTCATAACATAGACTGTCGGTGTCGCTGAACAAGAGTTTGGCGTCGGGATACTTGGTCATGATGTAGTTGTAATGAAAGTGAAACATGAGCACCTTGCTGAGGTCGAGAATGGTGAAACCAACTTGAATGGGTTTATCCAGAAGCAGATCCACTTTGCGCAAATGTACCGCGGTCAAATCTTCGTTGAAAATTCTAAATTTGTGGAAGGAAGGTTTGGCCACAAGTTTCTTAAACCGCTTTTCCTGGTGAACAAGTTCCACATTGATGCGTTTTCTTACATTTTCCATGGTTTTGCCAAACACAGAGTTGTTCATCAGTTTGAAAAAGTCTTTCTCAAACGGGTTCTTGGCCAACTTTCTCTTTTCCGTGTTCAAGGAGATGTATTTTGCCAACCATTTGCTCTGTGCAAACATGATGGCACGATGCACCTTCGTGACTTTCAATTCCAGTGAGACATATTGCTGTAAATTTCTATAATGAAGCACATATTTCTTCTTGTCACACAGGTTGGGAATGAGCTTTTCACTAGGTTTACATTTCATGTTTAGATCTTTCCGTAGCTTCTGACTATGTTCTGACAATTCTCCCACTTTGACACATTTCCGTTCTGGAGCCACTGGATAGTGATTATGACGATCATGAATTGAATATGGGTATTCCAAATCCACTTCTAAAATGTACCCAATCTCGTCATCTTCATCCACAGCCATAAAGTCAATGGATTCTGGCTCGCTCACCCACATAAATCCACTTTGTGGCATGCTTTGTGACATGGCCCAGCCATACAAGTTGTTTGCATCCAGGTACGTCAAGTAGTTGGTAGGTTTCCTGGGATTGTAATCTGGTACGTAGGGGTTATTTGCTTTCGCATACTTGTGTGTGATGACAGATATTCCTCCACGTAGACCTTGTTCAACCATTTGGTACATGTCAATGTCGTTGATCAATTCCAATTTCACCTTTGTCGCTTTTAACATGGCATCCCACGACAGTCCTGGCGCTGTATAGTAGTGAGCAGGATCTAATTCATACGTGTTGAGACATACGTGACGAAAGTTTTCAAACACGTCAGCCAGCAGCAACACATCTGATTTCAGGTATAGGTCATGGTATTCGCCAAATGTAGTACAGTGGAATGTTTCCCACACCTTCTGCGCATGCGCATAATCTTCATCGCTAATGTCTTCTTCACTGAGCAGACTGTAAAACTTGTCCTTGGACGGCAGTTGTGTTTCAGCAAACTTGGATGGCTCATCCACGTAATCGTAGGGGTACACTCCCTTTCTCAACAGTAACTCTTGTTGGTCACTATCGTGAATGTGTGACGTCATGTGATAAAAGTTGTCTTTCCCTTCTGCTGCCAGGTTGGAGACCAACTTCTGTAGAGAGGTACTCATGAACTGAAAGCTGTCTGTAAATTTCAGATTGCTCATGGTGAATGCAATATATTTCTCAACGGTGTTGGGAATGACTGTAATCCTTTCGTTTTTGAACTTTCCAATTTCTTCCATGATCAAATGGCTGTCGTAGCCTCGTAAATTGTGGAAAAAGACAGGAATGATGAAAGAATCTTCAACATCCTGCTTATCCTTTCGAAATCGAAATTGCAAATTGCATTCATTATGTGCAGCTCCACGGTATTTGCCATTGATATGGTCATGATCTCTCACACGATCTGCTCCTAGAGGCTCATGACAAATGTAACAATCCGTAGCGCTCTTATAATGCTCTTCATCTTCATGAGTCATCACCATTTTCTTTTTCTGTTGTAAACCGTGTACAATACGATCACGTTCATATACCATATGGTCTAAAAAGACTTTCACAGCATTATCTCCTCGATACACGACTGGAGCACGTGTATCATACTGGCTGACAACCACATAGGCAAAGCTGTTTGGACGATGATGCTGATACTTGTCTCCTTCATGCTTTTTCGTGAAGCATTCAAAGTCTGCATAAATGACAAACGGCGCTCGCTGTTGTTTGGCTACATTCTTGAACTTGATAAAAGGTTCCTTGGGGAATGATAAACGTTGTGCGCCGTGCTTACCACACACTTCACGATGCTTGTCTAACAGATCTTGTCGTATAAACCCGTGAAGACAGTTGAAACAATAAAATGCTGCAGTCTTACGCTTTGATCGATAAGCCATCAGTCTGCTGAAATTCTTGATGAGGCAGTAATGTCTTGTCTTGTCATTGCTAATCAAAAGCAAGTTGATTTCTCTGGCGCTGTTGGCGCTGGTGTTTCGGCTGAGTTGTATGGGAACAACGACATCATGTTCATATCCAAACACGTTAATGGACACATCATTCTCCTTTTCAAACTTTGGAATGTCTGTAATCGGTGTTGGAAATGTCATGCCTTCTACCTTCAATTCGTTCTCAAATGCTTTGTATTGATGCACACGCTGTAGGTTATTGCTTGATGAAGGGTGAAGGTGAGCCAATACAGACCAGAAGAAGCACTTGTTGTCTTTATTCTGAATGTTTAGCACCGCCTTTGTACTCTTTACTTTCTTCGGTAGTGGGATAAAACTGCTCGCTTCCAGTGGCGCTGACGTAGCTGTATGCACTTCAATGAATAATATGTTATCCAACACCCAACCAGAACCTTGTCGCTCATGTTCATCAAACCTGGTAAACAATTCTTTATAGGCTTCTGGCAAGTCCTTCTCAATATCCGTTGGATTGTATGCTGCATATGTCGGACTACTGATGAAGGCATTATCCACTTGTTCTACCATCACACCTTCAACATTTGGTGTCATTTTCTTGAAGCGTGCATGTACCACAATGTACCATTTCATGCCATGGTTTAGCGTTTCTAGCAAATGTCTCTTGATTCTATTCTCTTGTTGTCGCATTTCAAGTAGCAAATCTGATCCATCTTCAGGCTCAAACCGTCTTTCCTGCGCGTTTTCACCAAGACTCACTCTTCTGCCTCTGCCTACTTGTCCTGTCTCTTTCTTTCTTTGTTCTTCATGAGACACATTTTCCATCTCAGCACATGCATGCGTCTCAAATGCATCCAAAGATGGAAATATTTTAATACATTCACCGCAGAGGACTGGATCAGGTCTTTCAACATCATCTTGTAAGGTCTTTCGTCTCTTGACTTCAATCTGCTCAACAAGCTCTTCACGAGCACGTTTCAACCTAGCTGGTTTACATCTATGTGTCACGAACACTTCCAGAGATGGAAATGTCACATCGCATTCATGACAGTAGACTGTTGCCATCGTTGTTGTTTCTTCAACTGCTAGAACTGAAATGAAGTAAAATATACGTTTCACTCTTCCTTTTATACCACTTCAATGGTGTGTTAACTCAGCAGAATGTATCACTAGTTGACTAGTTGACATGTTTCACTCATGCTTTTATACTACTTCCATGTAATCAAAATATGGTGTGTAACTTTGTTCAAAAATTGTTTAAAAATGCTGACTCAGCAGAATTTTACTTGTGTATATGAATATCTCACTTACAGTTGTACAGCTGTTATACAGCAGAGACATCTAGCGGTGAAGTTAAATGGTCTGCCAAATGGTATTCATCCGCGAAGAAGCACTGTAATGGCGGTAAAAATGCATACAGCCAGCTGCGCAAATAGCCTATGACTACTTTATAACAAAACTTTACATAAAACTGAATCAAATGGTGAAATTTTCATATAAATCGACCAAGTATAACGAAAGGTATTGTTTTACAAAGTTTCAATTAAGCAAATAACCAAAGTTTGTTTACAAAGTTTGTTTACAAATTTTGTTTATAAAGTTTGTTTACAAAGTTTGTTTACAAATTTTATTTATAAAGTTTGTTTACAAAGTTTGTTTACAAAGTTTCAATTATGCAAATAACTAAAGTTTGTTTACACAGTTTGTTTACAAAGTTTGTTTACAAAGTTTGTTTACAAAGTTTGTTTACAAAGTTTCAATTATGCTAATAACTAAAGTTTGTTTACACAGTTTGTTTACAAAGTTTGTTTACAAAGTTTCAATTATGCAAATAACTAAAGTTTGTTTACAAAGTTTGTTTACAAAGTTCACTTTTTATTTATAAAGTTTCAATAAACACTTACCGAAATAGTTGTCACTGGATGTCATCCCTGGATCTGATGTGATCCAATTGCTTCCTTGCTCCACTCACCGAAATGACTGTCACTGCTGGATGCTCATCCCTTATATACCCCTCTGATGGAACTGAAGCTGGCATGACAGAATGTTGCTCGTCTAGGGAGGGGGGGGGGGGGGTCGGTACATAGTATGTCCTGGGGGGGGGTCGACCCAAAAAATGAAAAATGTTCAGAATCGTCTGAAACGGATAAATATGCAAAAATCACAATTTCGAGGGGGGGGGGGGGTCGGTCGACCCAAAAAATGAAAAATGTTCAGAATCGTCTGAAACGGATAAATATGCAAAAATCACAATTTCGAGGGGGGGGGGGGGGTCGGTCGACCCAAAAAATGAAAAATGTTCAGAATCGTCTGAAACGGATAAATATGCAAAAATCACAATTTCGAGGGGGGGGGGGGGGTCGGTCAACCCAAAAAATGAAAAATGTTCAGAATCGTCTGAAACGGATAAATATGCAAAAATCACAATTTCGAGGGGGGGGGGGGGTCGGTCAACCCAAAAAATGAAAAATGTTCAGAATCGTCTGAAACGGATAAATATGCAAAAATCACAATTTCGAGGGGGGGGGTCGGTCGACCCAAAAAATGAAAAATGTTCAGAATCGTCTGAAACGGATAAATATGCAAAAATCACAATTTCGAGGGGGGGGGGGGGTCGGTCGACCGAAAAAATGAAAAATGTTCAGAATCGTCTGAAACGGATAAATATGCAAAAATCACAATTTCGGGGGGGGGGTCGGTCGACCCAAAAAATGAAAAATGTTCAGAATCGTCTGAAACGGATAAATATGCAAAAATCACAATTTCGAGGGGGGGGGGGGGGGTCGGTCGACCCAAGAAAAATGAAAAATGTTCAGAATCGTCTGAAACGGATAAATATGCGCCTATCCTAACGCTTATCATGACTTCCGCTCCAGACAACACTTCCGGTCCAGACGCTATGACGTCACTTCCAGACAGTATGACGTCATAAAGTGGGCCAGAAATCCGCTCCAGACATGATGACGTCACTTCCAGACAGTATGACGTCATAAAGTGGGGCAGAACCCCTCTTTTCATACTACTCAAGGGCTTGTCCAGATGAATATTAAAATCGGTGCATATCAATATACGATCTGATTTTAATATATGCGTTTCCAAAAGCGAAGAAAGTTCTGCTAAAAACTCGTTAGTAACTGGACCTGGGGTTCTATAAACCGAAGTCATCGGGGGTAAATTGATTACAGAAGGAGTTATTGTCATTAGAAACCCAAGTTTCAGACGCGAACACGATATCAAGATTCCTTTCATGAACAAAATATATCATGTTGTCGACTTTGTTTGATGCAGATTGAAAATTCAATACACCAATATTCGAAATGACAGGATGCTTCTCATTCTTCTGAATCATTTCTGTATTTTCCCATCTGAGAACTCTTAGCCTTTCAGGAAATTAGCTAAATTTTATATAAATGCATGCCTTAAGTTTGCAAAAAATATTTTTGTCTCAAAAACAAATTTTTGCCATCTAAAAGTCAAATAGAAAAATATAAATTAATGAGATCTCCCTTGATTTATTTACATCTTTAATTACATGTCGATATCAAAATTAGCGTTAACTGTTAAAATAACATCCCAAAAATCCTAAAAACTGAGATTTTGCAATCAAATAAATCATTTTTGTTATCAAGAATTGAACTTTTGATCTGTATTAATCAATTGTAAAGATCATTCATTTTATATCAATGAATATCTATTGATATCAAGAATTATTTTTTGAGATCAAGAATGCATTTAGAGATATCAATAAATATAATTACAGATAGCAAAAATAGTTCTTGATGCCAAAAAATGAACTTGAGAGCAAAAATTAATTCTTGTTATAAATGATTGCTTAAAACATGTGGAAATAACTTCCCATATGACTGGGTTGAAATTTGAAACAGCATTGTTTTTGATAATAATCTAGGTGGAAAATTGATCATACCAATAAAACTTAGACCCACTTTTTGACTTTATATATAAAGAAAAATCCAACTGAACTTCGTACTTTGTTTTAAAATTAAGAATATAAGCTTTACTAAATGGTCTTTCAATATGTTATCCTCATACCTATTAAATTTGGGGTTTTTCTGTTTGTGCTTCAATTTAAAGAAAGGAGGGAGCATTCAAGATCTTGACGGAAAAGAGGGAAAGTGGGAGAAAATATTATTTGACTTAATTATAGTGAATACGAAGGTATCTTCACAGGCGAATATTCATGCGTGCTTTTATGCAAGTTTTAGAGTGCTAATTTATTAAAACCTTGATTTTGAAAGCTCGACAATACGAGATTTTGAGATAACTTGAACCTAATTTATAAGTGTAACTAGGATACAAGTTAAAGTTCCAGAAATTAAGAAGTTGGGTATAAATCGTGACTCTAATTTAGGTGCAAATAAGTTGCAAATTTGATGAGTAATTTGCAACTAGAAATCAGTTACAAATTACAGTTTTTAATTGCGGTTGCGAAGTAGATACAGAGTGTCTGAAATTTCATAATGCAAATTGCATGGTTAATTTATAACTATTAATTATTTACAAGTTACAGGTGTAAATTGTGCTTTCTTGTTTTTCTTTTGGGAATTAATTATTTGACCAAAACAGTCAAATAAAAATATAGGCATACACAATTAAACTAATAGGTCTGTTTGTAAATACAAATCATGATAGTTTCTTAATATGTTACAGCTAAACGTATCCCATGCATTCTGCGCATGTGTGTATCGTCCTCACTGACACCTTCCTCACTAAATGTACAGCAAAATACTTCCTGTGCAGGAAGGCTTGATGCATGAAATTTATGAGGTTCATCCATAAAAACATATGGGTATACTCCCTTTCTCAATAATAAATTTTGTCGGTTAATGTTTTTAAATGGTTGATGTTATAACTGAAAATTTTGCTTTGCCTTCATTCACTAAGTTGTTAACCAGCTTTCGTAGAGATGCTCCCATAAATTGAAAAGAGTCAATGAAACGCAGATTATCTAATGAACAGCCTGAACGTTTCAGTGGTTTGGAATAACATGTAGTTTGGTTTTCTTAAACTGTCCAGTCCTCTCTATAATGAAAGACTGTCATAACCCCGTAAATTATGAAATACAATCCAACTGTCCCCGATTCTTTTTCATCAAGCAATGTCGTAAATTAGGTGACACAATCATGATCTCGTACTTGGTCGGAACTTGAGGCAGTATGACAAATAAAACAAGTGGTAGAAGTTTCAAAATCATGTGTGTTTTCCGGTATTATTACTAGTGGCTGAGCATTCATTAAAATGTCTGTGATCCGATCTTTTTTCCATCAATTTTTAAAGAAAACATCAATAACTTTGTCTCCTCGATATTGTTCTGGTGGCATTGAACATCGGTACTGACAACAACGTAAGCAAAACTGCTACTTTGTGATGCTGGTACTTTACACCATTCTCTTCTTTTTCCGTAAGCCATTCAAAATCTGCATAGACGATACATAGATGATAAATCATTTGCTGCTTTGCAATTCTTTTAAACTGAATCACTAAATCTTCTTTCTTGGGAAGAATCAATCGTTATGTTGAATTTTTATGCAAACTGTATTATGCAAATCTTCTCGATCAAATGCATTCCCAGCAAATACCGCGACGTCAGGATGAGATAGGGTTGACGTCGGAATCCGGCATTTTGGACGTGGGGGTGACGTTCGATTTTGGTTGTATATGAAATGAACCCCGACGTCGGTGTTTTACTTCAATCAGGCGTCGTTTTGCGACCTAAACCCGACGTCGGGTTTACGTCGGTTTTTGACGATGATATTTCCGACTAATTGCAGACCCATCAACACCCACCCCACACACCCCACCCCTGTTGCACGGAATATATCACATATTAACCTTTAAGAAATATGAACTTACCTTTAGAAATGCCTTCCTTTTTGTCATCGGTGATAATATAAACACTCTAATTTATCAATTTGTTGTAATAATAAGGCTGTGCTAAAAGTCGTCACTCTATTATTGATCGATTTTGAGATTGGTCATACATGGAAGCCGTAGAGGGGAAAAAATAAACGGGGGGAGGGGGGAAGGAGGAGGGGGAATCATACCCGACCAATATTGCCCGCTGTGTTTTTCTATCCTTTGTTTATACGCAGGCATAAAATACAAATTGATAACTTATGCATTGATTTGCCTTTTTTTACGTGCGGAACATAATAAACTCTCTAAGAAATAGTATTTTGCATTATAAAACTTTTATCTACTTTCTGTGGTTTTCCTTTTATTAAAATACTGTTACCGGAAAAAACGAAGTTATACCAAGTTCATTTAGAAAATAATCTTGTAAAAAGGTATGTTTTCCGACGTTGGACTGTAGTCGAATTTTCAGGAAATTAGGTCGAGACGTAAAATCAACCTTATTACAACAATTTTTTGTCGGAATTTAACCCAAACCATTTACCAACCATAAAGAGGTTGGTTGTTTGCTGGGCTGAGACAGTTGAAACAGTAATACGTTTCATGCGTCTATTCATAAGCGCATTAAAATCCCGAATCAAACAATAGTGCTTGTGCTCTCCCTTGCTCATAAGTAATAAGTTAATTTGTGTCTCGTAATTATATTTACTCAAAAAATAGGTACCACATCAAACACATTTATGGATAAGCTGTTGTTGTTCAAGTTGGTACTTCGCGTACAAGTGTTGGAAAGGAGATCCTTTCCACGTTGAGCTCATTTTGCAGAGCCTTTGTAATGACGGAGCCGGTTTGGGATTTTGATGTTTGACATGAAGATGTGCAAAGACTACCGTAAAAACACTTCTGGTCACTTTATTTAATGCTCACAATTGTTCCTGTTCTCGCTATTTGTTTGGGTAAAGGTAAAAAAGAAGTATCTGCCAGCGGATCATATATACCAGATCCATGTTGTTCGTTTTACAGGCTTCTCCACTATTTCCATCGGAGTTTGGTCATTGGGAGACCGAAATGGGCCGGGGCGAACAGGACACTTTCGATGGATGGAAGCGAAACAACGTGCGGTCTTCTCTGGCATCCATTTCCATGGATTCGTTCGATTGTGCCGAACCGCTTTTGCAATGCTTTGCTGTTGGACCACGCGACGAAATACTCCTGGTGGGGAAGCATGGTCTCAGATGTCATTAGTATAGGTCGGTCCTCTCTACCAAGGCGAGATGTTACGTTTTCTAAGCAATCTATCTGTTGCACAGCATCCCAAAATGACAGATCCCGCGGACCTATTGTGGAAAAGCTACGGAGTGCGTTGCGTCTTTACTAGGTGGTGTGAGGTCCGGGCATAGTCCAAATGGGACGTCTCTCCATAATCTGTGAACACGGCCCTTTGCGCGAACGCAGTCAACTTCCTGTTAGGGAAGTTGGAAGTGACTGGAGATTTTTCCGTCTCTTCCTCAGGTTCTTCTACTTCCGACCCCTGAAGTTCCGAGTCCTGGTCAGAGTCCCACGTCTGGGATTCCATAGCATCTACATGGGTGTAGATATCACATTCCTTGTTGGATGGGATCGAAGCCAGTGGAGAGATATGTGTCTGCATAAGTTCATGGTCGTCCTTCAAATTTAGTGCAGATACCTTCCCCGATAGATGAAGACCCGACGATTCCTCTTCGTTGACTACCACATACCCTGGCACGGTTTTAGCGGTGGAGATGAGCGCGGTGTAGATTTGAGAGTCTGGATTAATGGAGATGGCGAGAAATCTTGGAGATCGCCCTGCCCTTTCTCTTAATCTGATGGGGGCGCCTCCAGCCCTCTCACTTTCGTTCCAGTTCCTGCAACTGTTGCTGCAGCTAAGATTATAAAAACAGGCATGCGGAAAGTCACTGGATGGTTTAAGTAGTTGTGTTGGAGGACAGCTCTTCTTGAATAGGGATGCCTAGCTGATCCACCACTGTGGAGACACTCGACCAAGAGGCTGTATGGTTGACTGTCACTTGTTCTGTAGGGGGTTGAGATTATAACTCAACTTCGGGTAGCGAGTTGTTGGACTGGCAGGTCGCCCAAATTTTACGTTTGCACGATCTTCGCCTTCCGGGGCATCCGGCCCTGCAATAGTTTCCGAAAAAGCTTTTATGCTAGCTGGACTTTCTTGGACTTCTTGCTGGATGTCGTCGCGCAAGATTGAGAGCCAGTATCCACACGGACCGGAGTCGAAAGCTGGTTGAGAATGACAGAGCTCACGTTGCACATAGTGTCTTCCACTCCACGAACTTCCTGTTGATGAGGGACGCAAATAAGAGAGCTTTGCTTTTATCCTTTCTGCGATTGTTCTTACCCCTGTTCTGGCAAATTGTCGTTATTTATTTACATGATTTGTGTCAATACATGTCAGTCAGTGACTTTGTGTCAATACCTGTCAATCAGTGACCAGAAAACAATATTATCATTTAAAATCCAGGTTAGTTAAAACCCTGTATATTCTAATATTATAAGTTAAGTATAGCTTCTAGAAATACTGATACAGGTTGATTTCTTTTAAAAATTGTGCAGTTTTACTAGGTTCTACTTCATCAAACTGCTGTCTCCAAGATTCAGCTCTCAAACGATGTGAGGCAGCATCTTGGAGATCAGTACAATCTATTAAAATGTTTCACTGTGTAACGTACCCGACATCCAACTCATTCGGGTGCAAGTTCGACTCTTAAAAGATGTTTATGACTCACATATGTATGTCCTATTCTTGCTCTGTGTATAACCCTATCGTCCTGGACATTACTGGAGGTGGTGGTAGTCTATGCTCAACAATAGACCTGATTTCAAACAGCCTTTTATTCCTTTAACTGTTCCAATGCCGTTGTCGAAGATCTTTTGTATATCTTAAGATGTGGTATGTGAAGTCTGAGGATGGGATAAGGAAATCGGAACAGTTTGCGTTTGACGCCTCCTTGGCTGTTCTATCAACTATCCCTTGGTGGCATAGGCGTATTTTTCTAGAAGTTCTCTGATTAAAACGCTCGATATTTGAGCATTCTCAAACGGCTGCAGTACCGACATAGAATCAACGAAAATCAGGAACTTCTTATAATGGCTAATCTTGATGATTGCAGTGGCCAGTATTAGGGCTTTAATTTCTGCAGAGAATATTGATGACCCGTCCGAGAGGCTTATTTTTACAACATGATACTCTGTGACTACTGAAGCTGCTGATTTGTCGTCAAGTTCAGAGTGGTCTGTATAAAAATGTGATAATCTTTGCATTGCCTTTAAGTTCTGCAAAATTTGTTTGAAATACGCAAAGGCTTTTTGGAAGTAGGAAAATGTTCTTAAAACTAAAGGCTTGGCTAGTGTCAATTTAGGGCGACTGGGAACCCTATAGTTTGCAATAGACTCCAAGACAATACCAGCTTCCTCTAGATGGAGTAAAAATCCGACATCAAAAGGTGGAATAACATTGGGTTTTCTAAATATAAGCCCTGACAAATCTGTTCCAAAGACTACAGGTATAGGATTTCTTCTCCTGCACATAGTTTTACTGCATACTGTAAGGAAAGTTTTAACCTGGTTTCTTTTACAAAAGGTAATTGGATATTTGAAATCAGTGAAATCGAATCATGATGGGAATGTGTTGCAAAAATGCATGCAAACCGTTTTGGCTTGAGAAAATCTAAAGCCCTTTTCATTTGCCAAAGCTTGGATGGAGTGTATGTTTTGCTGAAGACGGCGTTGTATGGGTATCATGCCTTTGCCGCTACAAGACATTGCAAAATCATCTACAAAGTGAGATCCATCTATAGCCTGTTTTTGGGTATCTTTGATACTATTGATTTTTACCTGGAAAGAAGAATTTAAAGAATAAAACCCCGAGGAAAACCTTCTTGTTCAAAATAATCCGAAAAATTACATCAAGTCGCACTCGGAATCGACGATCATTTAGGAACTCTGTGACAAATTCGGGTAGGTGACCTCTCAGCCCCAGGTTGAACAGGTGTTTCAGTACACCGTGTTTCCATGATGTACGGTATGCTCTTTCCAAATCAAAGAATACTGTGACGACGTGCTCATTATTAATGGCAGCTTCTCTCACAAATGATGCTAGTCTAACAAAATGATCAGTAGAGCTTCTTTGTTTTCTGAAGCCACTTTGGATATCAACAAGTAATTGATTTTTTCTAGATACCAAAATAATCGTTCGGCACTATAACGTGCTCAAATGTTTTACACAGAGAGCGAGTGATTAAGATTGGTTGATAGTTTTGTGATTTTGTAGATCGTTATTTGGTTTTGGTATACGGATTATTATGGCCTCTTTCCATAACTCAGGAAAGGCACCAGTTGTCCATGCATTGCTTAACAGATCGCGCATGGTATTACTGAGGCATCCGCATCCGAGGACTCAGCTGTTCCTCGTTAATGAATCTATCAAAATCAATCATAGCAATAGAGAAAAGGCAGAAATAAAACACGAACGATGTTATTTCCTGCGTTTAAGGTGCCATAGGATTCAAAATAAAATCAAGATACCAAGATACGAAGAGATGACTCACCCATAACCAAGCGTCTCTCACCCTGTGACCACTTGCTAAAACCTTCCCTCCTCCATCTACTCTCGAAATGGTAGCCCAACCTTACAACAAGGGTCAAGTAATTGGTAAAAGTGTCCAATAAAACGTTTATTTATTTGACATTTTCACAGCCTTGGTCATGACTCAACCTGTGATCAAGAAATCGACGTAACTTGGGACCAAGAACTCTACTACTCTGAAAACGGTTTGATCACCTATAATAAATAAAGAATGAACCTGTGAAGGGTCATTAACCAGGGTAGGAAACCTATACAGTGTGCAAAGTAATCTGGCGTTGCCGTTTAGGCTCATAACATAACCAAAAACCATACAACTAATGATCTAGCATTGCAGAAGGTGTTGAACAATGATACAATATACTCAGAAAAGCAGATGAACGCACTATAACGTGCTCATATAATGCATCAAGTACTCACTTAGTGACCAAGGCAGGTAATTGTGCTAATCCTTGCAAGATCTACTCTACCTGCCGAGACGGATACACCGAAGAGCATGTACGCATGCCGTCTGCACATCCCGCCCACTTTCTTACCAAGGGAAGATAAAGTACCGGACTTGAGCCAACGTCGCATACTAGCAGACGGCATGCGCACACTAGCAGTTAGGTGAACCAAATGCTTGGTCACTGGACAATAACTAAAGCATATGGTGCCCCCATACTGAGTCCAATAAGGAGAGAGAGAACACACAAACGTCTGCGCAGAGTCCTCTTGGCACCGACGCACCAAGCTATAGACGCCCTTGTTCTGGCGCTTCTTGCCCTTGCCAGAGCGCTTGCTGGATTGAAGAAAGAGGCTTTCCTTCTTTTTGAGCTTGCCTTTGCCCTCGGTCATCGGATCACTGCAACCGATCGGAGACCATTGACTCAGCTGCGAGCCCAAAGAACACGGGCCCGATCATTTTCGGCGAGAACAGTTCATCATATAGCATTTTATAAGCGAATTAGGTAGATGAGCAGCAACCCATTTTTTGTTATATCTGACAAGGACTCACCACACAAAACCATAACTGAGTTGGCCATTTGCCTTACTTTGTGGGTTTTGACGCTGCAGAGGTTTTTTAATTCAAATTCTGATTGAGCTTTACTATAAGTAGGTAAAATAATATCTGTAAATGGTCTATTTCGACAAATCATTATTAAATTTCGACATAAAAGCGACAATTAGTGTTTTTGTTGTCTTTTCTGTACTCCCCCCAAAACTACAGGTACTTACTAAAGATCGTGTTGGGCACAGACAGGTTGGTAATGTTACTTGTTCAAACGATCAAGACCCACAACATCAATATGCGTCTTAGCCATAAATCTTGCCCTAAATTTTACTACAATCACCATTTTCGTTGAATATTTGACCATCCGGGATTTTTCCTCTTCTGTTGCCGGAAACAAGAGTTAAGATAAAAGTAAACCTTACCGCTGCAATTTTCTTAGTGATTGTATCGTTTCTGAATGTGTCGGCTCTCTGTAAGTTACACAACAGAAAGTAAAGATCCCAATGCGCTACTTTAGTACCGAAAGGGGAGAATTAACTTTTGAAATGCCTTAACAATATAGATAAAACATGGTTTCCCCTGGGTTGCATCCTGCCTGGGCTTTAAGCCTGGAACCAATGACAGCCAGGTAACCCTCGACTGAACCCACCTTTAAGTACTCAGTTATGAATGGATAATCCAAAAAGTTTGTAACCACTGCTGTTGTGGCTTGGAAAGGATCTAACCTTGACTTAGAGCACCAGCTGGAAACCTATTCGACTGAAACTGATATACCTTAGCAGTGTGTCGTTATGATTGTTTAACATATTTTCGGTCACGTTTTTAAAGAAAATACTTGTTTTGTCAAAAGGTAGGGACTGGAAACACAGGTGTACGTCCAGTAAATGAGGGGGTGGGGTGGGGTGGGATGTAGCTTGGAAGTACGACCAATAGGGTTGGGACAAGATTTCTGGATGGCAAAGGCAATCTTAGAGGGTTGCTTGGTCGCGCTTTGGTCAGGAAAGGCAACCAGGGTGAGGCGGGGTCCAAAGAGCTATCACGAATAGGGATTTGGTTTGAGTGACAGGACTCTCTGAATAAATCTCAATGAGATTTGTTGGGGAAAGGCAATTAGAACCTCGTTCTTTAGCCAGTCGCAGGTTAGGGTATAGATTACCCAAGGTTGGGAGTCTGGGCACAGATACATAACTTGGTAACTTGGTCGTCATCGTGATTGCAAACCAGTCCAGCGTTTGTTATCCCACGGAGAATGGTCCGTCACTCAATTGAGGCACGGAATGACAGATACCATTCCACGTGTATTACGAATATAGATAACCTGTCAAATGTTCAGCTGACAGATAGATAAACTTGTCTGGCGTCGAACAGAATGCTGTTAGTCAGCTGAGTCAGTTGTTGAAACCTGGCGCCAGCTTGCTTATTAAAGTATGCCACCTGAAGTTGTACAGTTGAGACTACGTACCTTTCTTTTAGAGGGTGCGTCAAGTTGGTTAGAGTTATCCACATTACCTGCAGCTCCAACCAATTTCTGGGGCGATTTTTGATTCGGATCAAGAACACTTTGCCTTGGAAAATGAATTCCCCACCCGATAGAGACGCGTCGATTTGTGCACCAAGTTCGGGTAGATCGTGCTAGTTTTGAGTCCCATTTTTCCTCTCCTCCTCCCCCCTTCAAAATAAAATGATTTGGTGTGGATCGAGCTTCGACTTGGCGTACTTCAACGTACTAGCGGATTTAGCTTCCAGACAGGGCCAAGTAATCAACATCGAATGATGCCTGTCTGCACGATCCTTTCACTGGATAACACACATAGGTCCCCCAACGCTGGACCTATTCGCAAACACTATGACGGCCCAAATTCCCCGGCACATATCCCCATGCCCAGCATGGGCAGTGGACACCCTCAATTGTCAGTACGCCTTTCCTCCTCAAGCAATCTTAGGTCAAGTCCTGCAGAGGATAATGAATTGAAACCATCGTTTCTCCTGCTGATTGCCCCATGGGCCCCAGAAGTCCCATGGTTCACTCTCCTACTCCATTGCAAAATAGTGAGGTCAATCCCGATTCCATGCCACAAGGAATTGCTGTCACAGCCCCACTGGCAACACTTCCACCCCTCCCCTCATTTACTGAAGTTACACCAGTTACACTTCTTTTTTAAAACAACTTAATATAAGTATCGGGCAAACAAGTGACGTTCTTTAATTAAGCACTCAACATATTCAGAGTTGTTTTAAAAAAGAAGTGTAAGTGGTTCGACCCAGTCTTCGGCCTCACGACTACTCGGGTGTCTTAAATCTTACCTCCTTTCTAAAAAAAGTCTTTCAGAAAGAAAAGGGGACCATTACGATCCCAGTTATATCGCAATGACCATATACACACGTGTCCTGGAGTCTGAAAGACCGTCCCCTTAGTCACGGTACTGGGTGCCATAGTGTCATAATGGGCCGATTGGACCATAACGGCCCCATACTAAGAAATAGTCACAAATCAGCTGAAATTTGTCTATACAGTATTTCATTCAACTCACAGAAGATTTTAAAGAAATCCAGTCAACTTTTGCAGGTTTCATTTCAAGTAATCACTCTAAAAATTAGAAAAAAATCTTGGTTAAAGAAAAAGGTAGACAACAGAGTCGCTTTTTCCAAGTTTTTTCAGCATGTTTTTTGTCAGGCACTCCAGCCTCGATGCTTGAAGTTTCAGAGTTTTAGTTTACGTAAATCCTACGGATTTACAATCCAAATGTAACTTACAATAAACGTAATTGTACAAGAATACATAGCAGGTAAATAGTGGGAACCTGAGGTAGGGATCCATCCAGTGAGTGATTGGAGGGGGTTGTAAGAGTTGTCAAAATTAAGCCTTTCTCATCTCGACTTACAGTTGCTGTGATATTTTCTACACTTGTTTTTTTATTTTACTTGATGTTATAAGACCGGGATGGTACTCTTCCGGACTATCAGTGCGAAGTCATTGAAAGAATCGAAACTTAGCTGATAAGTTTTATTTCTTCTTGTACATTTTTGGGTAGTTCAAAAGAATAGCAGGCTTCCCTGCTCCGGACTCAAGTCCCATTAAAAGTGAATTCGAAACTTTTGCGAAGTAAACTAACGTTTTATTTCTTAAAACGAGCTTTTAAAAGTAAAAGTGTAATTCGCGTTCTCCACTTCTAACATATTCTCCAATCCCATCCATCCCCAACTAGCTTGGGCAAGTTTGTAATCGCCGTTGAGGGCTAAAAGGGAATGGCCTACACACACAAAGGCTAGCAGACGATGTCTTGTAGTCATTCTGATTGGTCGATGGATGGATGGCGAGATAGGTGCTTTCGAACTGCAACACAAAAAGTTCTTTTTCTGTTGTTGCGTGGTAAATATAACTGGAAGCGAACCCATTAAAAGTGGAGAACGCGAATTACGCTTTTTATGGGAAAAGTATTGGATGAAACATACTCCCTTGTCAATGCAGACTAATAAATATGATACGAAGTTTAAACCCCCCACCCACACCACTTCCCAGGTGTGCCCCGCACTCTTCAGTCAGAGTCTTACAATGTAAAAGTCACGGTGCTTGTTAATATAATACAATTTGGATAGTTTTAATTTGGCCACAGCTCACATTGGGTACTCAGTTACTTTTTTAAATTGCAGTTTTACACATTGATCTGAATAGTATTATGACGATAAAAGACATCACCTGTCTATAAAGTTTCAGCCTGATTTTGATTTGCTTTTCCTTTGCAGACAAGCCAATGTTTTCTCATACATATTCCGAAACGTTTCTAAGAAAGAGTGTTGGCAGTTCTAAACTTTTATAAAAAAGATTTTCTACTTACTCTGTACGCCTACTTACCGACCTTATCTGGAGGCCGGAAGACTGACGTTATAGACAAAATATTGATGACCCTTGGGTCATCCGATAACAGAGCAATATTATGAAGTCAGTTTTAGGAATTTTTCTGGCCGGCGGAAAAAGTGCGCTTCTAAAACTCTCACAATTTGCCTCTTTCCTTTGGTCAGCTTTCGAAGCGATATATCATGGCTTACATGTTTAATGAGCAATAACATGATAAGTAGTTGTGACCCGGCCGTCTTTCCCACATCCAGCCGCGTCCTGCCTGAAATTTAACCATCCCCCCCCCCCCCCCCACCAAGTGCCTAGTGGCTTAATGTCTTTATTTGAAGTGCGGCCGATGAATTTTCACGAAATTGCATGAATATACTTTGTTCTTCAGGATCCTATAGAGACCTTTGCGAAGGCGGAGAATTCAAAGGAAACATCTGCAATGCCCTGGAGAGACTCTGTATCAATGGACGTTGTGTACCAACTCGCACGTCCTACAGATGCATATGCGACCCGGGCTACACTCTCGACCCCAATGGCTACTGCGTCGGTAAGACTTAAGAGTGTTTGTTTTATTATATATATATTATATATATGTGTAATTTTATATAAAAATATATGGGTTGTTATATATATTTATATAAATTTATATTGTTATTTATAACAATACACACAGATATATATATATATATATATATATATCTGTGTGTGTGTGTGTGTGTGTGTGTGTGTGTGTGTGTGTGTGTGTGTGTGTGTGTGTGTGTGTGTGTGTGTGTGTGTGTGTGTGTGTGTGTGTGTGTGTGTGTGTGTAAGCAGTAATAGGTCATCCGGGCAAAAAAGTCATCCGGGTGGCAATAAGTCTGCAATGTTTAAAATGGACTAGTTCTTTATACATTTGATATCGATTTAAAATTAAGATGTGTCTGCTGTGATTTATATTTGTGAGTCATGCCGACTCATTCTCACCACGTGGTTGCACATGTACCACTCGCTGTTTGCAATTCCATTACCAATTCACAGCCACTTAACCATTGCGACAAGCACTGTCTTAAACAATCAGCCTGTGTCTGTGGTGCATTGGATACACTCGGATGCGTTGCTCCTCTTCATGTTCTACGGTTTGGTGCCTTTGCCGAGTCCCTTCAGGCTCTTGCATTAACTCCGCTGTGGCTCTTATAACCTTTGTCCTTGGACCCGAAACATACGAAGTTTTGCTTCAGCCCCGTCAGCGCGTATTATAGAAATTTTAATTTATGGCTGCGAATTCGGCCACTGTTAATATGATGGGGTCGAGAAACCCGGCCGCCGTGTTTAGCACCATGAACTTTGGACTCTGATCGGAAACTGGATTTTCTGCAGGGAAAACCTCTGGATCACGTCACGTCATGTCGCAGAATGAGATATTTGGGAGTTCCAAAGCTGATGTTGATTCCCTACTGGGGAAATTTTCGTCCAAGAGACGCCTTCTTATGGTTCATCCCCCTCCCCCTCCCCCCAGCACGGGGATGCGTTACACTTCCGTGGTGACCTTACCTTACCGGTTTCCTTGTGCTGTGCTTACTTCTCCGGCGGGTCGTACCTCCTTTGTGAAAATTATTATCTAAAACATGGCTGATAAGGATGAGCCATCAAGTTCAAATTTGGAAAGGAAACTAGATAACATTGTACAAGCCGTTGAATCGATATCTTTTCGCATGGCTGAGATAGAAGACAAACCAAATTCACAGAAGTTTCTGGAAAGCTCGATGCTGTGCTAACACATGTAGAAAAACTTGAAAACCTAAGAAAAACTTTTTCTGTGAAGAATCGGAATCGTTTAGCCCCAATAGGGGCTTTCGTCAACCTCCAGAGGTTCGGAGGAATTTAGTTGGGATTTAGTTAAACTCTTTAGAAGGTTTAAAAAATTTTAAAACTCATCTTTCTAGAGAGCATTTTTAGGATTTTGCTGTTTATTAATGTTTTATTGTAATTCTACGTTAATTTCCTGTTGTATTGTAATTGCTTTACCTTCTATGTGCCTTGTCAGTCAAGTGTTTATTTGTTAAGCACCCAGAGCTTATTACTAGAATAGGTGCTATAGACATCGAAAATATTATTATTATTATTAATGTGCCTTTGACTAATGAGAGCGTATAAAAAATGGTGTATTATGGTATTATAATGTCGACAAATCGGTCATTCAAGCAGGGGGTATATAAAATGGGACTGGAGCCTGGCTGGCTTCAGTACCGCGGGCGAAAATACAGTCACAGTATGTGTTACAATATGGGTCTGTTTTTTCGTACGGGAAGTAATATACATTTAACAAGAGATATTTGGAATTATTGTGATCAGATTGTCACAGTGATCTTGATGAAAAGATAGTGTGAACTTCGGTGCTACTCTCGTTCCTTTTTAGCGCTGGCCCCATCAAGCTATATGTCTGTATTTAAATATAATTTAAAAATGGTCAATGGATCAATGAAGTCATTTGCCTTTTTGATCTGTTTTCAATGCTTTTGAAGAGCATATTTAGTATAATAAAAGACATGTGCAGTAGGGTGAAAAGGACAGAATCAGGTCACTTGATGACGTCATACTGTCTGGACCGGAAGTGACGTCATAGGCGTAACCAAGGGGTAGCCATGGTGATAATGACGTCATCAGTCACGTGACCAATGAAAAGCCAATGAGATCAATGAAGACAATGAAGCCTCGCCCACTTTCTGTCTATCATACTGTCTGGACCGGAAGTGTTGTCTGGACCGGAAGTGTTGTCTGAACCGGAAGTGCTGTCTGGACCGGAAGTGCTGTCTGGACCGGAAGTGCTGTCTGGACCGGAAGTGAGGTCACGATAAGCGTTAGGATAGGCGCGGCCATCCATGAGGTCAAAATGAGGTCATAATGAGGTCATAATGAGGTCATAATGTGGTCATAATGTGGTCATACTGAGGTCATAATGTGGTCATACTGAGGTCATAATGAGGTCATAATGAGGTCATGCTGTGTGGCGGCTTCCTAGGGTTTCAGTCGATGATCGTCGAAGTCAATGAAGTCAAGGTTTCATTTCCGAAGTCAATCGGCAACAGACCCTAAAAAGTGATGACCTCCCCCCCCCCCTCGAAATTGTGATTTTTGCATATTTATCCGTTTCAGACAATTCTGAACATTTTTCATTTTTTGGGTCGACCTCCCCCCCCCCCCCCCCCCTCGAAATTGTGTTTTTTGCATATTTATCCGTTTCAGACGATTCTGAACATTTTTCATTTTTTGGGTCGACCTCCCCCCCCCCCCCCTCGAAATTGTGATTTTTGCATATTTATCCGTTTCAGACGATTCTGAACATTTTTCATTTTTTGGGTCGACCGACCACCCCCCCCCCCTTGAAATTGTGATTTTTGCATATTTATCCGTTTCAGACGATTCTAAACATTTTTCATTTTTTTGGGTCGACCGACCCCCCCCCTCCCCCCCTCCCCCCCCCCCGAAATTGTGATTTTTGCATATTTATCCGTTTCAGACGATTCTGAACATTTTTTTTTTTTTTGGTCGACCATATACACAAGTAAAATTCTGCTGAGTCAGCAATTTTAACAATTTTGAGCAAGTTTGAAAAGTTACACACCATATTTTGATTACATGGAAGTAGCATAAAAGCATGAGTGAAATATATATGTGATACATTCTGCTGAGTCAACAATTTTGAACGAGTATTGAATAAGTTTGAACAAGTTACACACCAGATACCATCAAAGTTTTATAAAAGGAAGAGTGACGAGAAAATACTTCACAATGTCGGCATTACTTCTTGACAGATGTATGACTATGGATGACGTCTTCAAAGTGAACTATATTGACTATGTGTTTTCAAAGCTTCCTGCTTTTGAATCGGATTGGATGCTGCAAGTGAAGAATTTGCATCTGCATTGGGAAGCTGTGGGAAAGGCTATTCCAAGAGATCGTTTCATCCGCTCGTTTCTACATGAATGTGAAGAACTGCATTTACTATCAACTTACAACATTGATTTAGCATTTATCAACGCGAATACAATTTGGGCAACTGACCTCATGTTAGTTGTAGCTACTAGAATTATTCTACATTATGATGATGATGTTCCAAATAATGTATCAGACCTTGTTCGATTCAACCATGGACGAGCTGAAGTGAACTCAAAAGTTTGCAAGTTCTTTGAAAAGAAAGCTGACTCAGCAGATAGTTGGGTATAAAAGGGAGTGAACTCAGCAGAGTGGAGTCATTTCTCAGCAGACAGTTGGAGGGAGTGGATCATCAATACATTGTGGCAGTCATGGAGAACAAGACAAGCAACGCAGCGAAGCGTAACGCAGCAGCGCAGCGCAGCAGCAGCAGCAGCTTTAAAATTAGTGCTAACTTAACCATTACTGTGGAGCATGGAGAATATGGGCCATTTCTACGCATCACACGTGGAGAGAGATGGTGTGCTTATTCACCATCTTTGTGGAAGATTGTGTGCCAGAGCTTGAAAAATTTACGCGACATTGGCTTCAAACTATACTTAACGCAAACGAAGTGGCTTGAAGTCATTTCATACTTGGATATGCGTTATGTGAGTTTTGTGCGCACGTCACGGTTTGAAGGGAAAGAATACACACATCACATCAACATGAATGATGGTGAATGGGAGACACTGCTTCAGGAGATGGACAACATCAACTCAGCCCTATCACCATGTGAGGAATGTCATGACAAGAAAACGATCATCAAGCTGCAAAAGGATGGTCGGATGAAGGTGTCAAAGCTATCCAAGAAAAGGCTGGCTGAAGTTCAGTTGGAGAACATGAACGTGCAAAATCAACTTGGACTTACCTGCGACTATTGTGGTGCTTGTGGATATGTGGAAGATTATCATTGCCACTGCCACAAGTATAATTGCAAGTTGTGTGAACCAAACAACTTCTGCGGCAAGTGTGGAGTACTTAAAGTCAGTGAAGCAAAGTAAAAGCACACAAGACATTGAAACAAGATGGACGCATGTTTTAAAAATGCTTATATTGACTTGATGATTGCTAAACTTGCTTGCTATGGCACTCCAGACTATCAACTTTTGGATTTGGATGCTTTTAGGGATGTTGTACATCATAGTCTTGATGTGATTGAACTGCATTCAAGATTTCTTGGAGAATGTCATAAAATTGGAATAGAAGAAGATCCTGACTTTGACTTTGATTCTGCACTTTATTCTGCTCGTACTGATGTTGAAGTATATTTCACCGTAGTGGATCATTTGAGAGATTGTTGTAAAGAAGAAGAGGAAACCGAGCAGTTTTATCAGGTAACTTTAAAGATATAAAAACCTTTTAATCATCTTTGTAACAACATAGTGAATTGATAACAATGTTTTTCTTACTAGCAAATTTAGTTTTATGTGAGTGTTTTCAACGTAAACAAAGAAAGAACATGATAGAAGAGGCAGCAAATATATTAAAAGATATTTTATTACAGGAAGAAACCGACATGTCAGAATAAAACAGCAGAAACAAAGTCAACATGGAGAATCTTGTACTATTCAGTAGTCATAAGGACGTTCTTTCAAACATCTTTCCAACACGACTTGAAAAGTATATTACTTCAGCCATTGTGTCATCCAGAAATGGATATGAAGCGAAACGTATTGCTAAAGGGATAAAGCCATGTCCTTACCAGTGAAGAGAAGTAAAATGCAAGATGTTTTACAAGTCAAATGGAATCAGTGTGTATTGATGTAAAGTTGAAAGAATGTAAAGACAAAACTTTAGTTGAAGCAACGTATGATCATTGGTGGGGAGCTGGTGTGAAACAAGTGTCATCTGGATATCCTGGTCAGAATATTATGGGAAAGTTGTTAGAACTGTTGTGTGAGACTTGATGTGCAGACGTGTGAACATGGAGAAGTGTGTTAAGTGAACAGCAACTGGAAAAAACTTGCTGAATTTGACAGACTTATGCTACATTGCCGGAGCAGCATAACTTGCTAAACCTGACAGACTTGTGCTACATTGTCGGAGCAGCATAACTTGCTAAACCTGACAGACTTGTGCTGCATTGATTCAAGACTCACAAGACTGCATAATGGCGGACATGACACTGAGACAATATATTGTGCAAAAAGCTTATTGTGAAGAAATGTTATCAGCTGTAAAAAAGTTTGCCTATTTAGTCTGTCCTGCTTGTCAACATGAAGAGTGTCAAGAACATACTTGTCATACTGCATGTGTTTATACATATTGGAATGAAGCTAAATATTACATTCATTTAGATAAAGTGTTAGAGAATGCAAATCAACGTTGTGAGAAATATGGTGTAGATGCTATTACATTGGATGAACTCAGTCATTGGTTAGTGTTCATTGAAGACCAATGGTCTCCAGTGATTCATACCATTGTATCCATACTTGATTTGTAAAAAACTTGTTAGTTAAGTTATAAATGCATGTTAGTTAAGTGATGTTGGTTGAGTTATAAAATAAAAGCTGTTCTGTTGAGAAGGTGGTTTTCATTCGGTGTGACCATGTCGACGTGGAAAGACTACTTGACCAATATTTACTTCAAACCTGGACAGCCTGGAGCATTTGCTGGTCCTTACAAACTGTATCACATCTTACGAAAACATAATCAAGCAGTCACACATTCACAAGTGAAGAAATGGCTACAGGATCAAGATGCTTTTAGTTTACTACAACCTGTCAAATACAGGTTCAAAAGACAACGTGTCATTACACGTGGTATTGATGATATGTGGGATATTGATTTGGCTGATATGGGAAACATAGCTCCCTATAATGATGACATACGCTTTTTACTCATTGTCATTGATGTGTTTTCCAAATATGTCTGGGTACAGCCAATACCTAATAAATCACATACCAGCGTCATACAAGCTTTCCAAAAGATTTTTCATGACACACGACGAAGACCGCGAACTCTAAGGTCTGATAAAGGAACAGTATTTAAAAATAGATGGGTAAACGCATTTTTGAAGAAAGAAGGAATTCATGCTTATACCACAAAGAATGAAACCAAAGCCAACTTTGCTGAAAGAGTCATTCGTACTCTGAAGGGAATGATGTATCGGTATTTTCTACATAATCAAACTTACCGTTACTTAGACATTCTTCCAGACTTGGTGTACAATTACAACCATAGACCTCATGGTTCTCTCCCTAATAAATATGCTCCAGCCGAGATTCGTAAAGACAACGAATCAAAAGTGTGGAAGTATATGTATGTCGACAAACTGAAATTGAAACCGAAGAAGAAGAAGAAGAAGAAGTATAAATTTAACATTGGCGATCATGTTCGCATTTCTCACATTAAATACGTGTTTCAACGCGATTATCACATCAAATGGACGCAAGAAGTCTTCATTGTCACACATCGTTGTAAGAAGCAAGGAATACATTTGTATCGTGTGAAAGACTTTTTAGATGAAGATATTGATGGACATTTCTATGAAGAAGAACTGCAGAAAGTGACCAAAGATATTGAATCTATTTATAGAATTGAAAAAGTCTTGAAAACACGTAAAAGACGAGAAGGTGTGAAAGAATTATTTGTCAAGTGGTTAGGTTGGCCAAAGAAGTTTAACAGTTGGGTGAAAGAAACAGACATTCAACAATGAAGCATCCATTTACATGTTTGGTCTCTGGACCTACAGGCAGTGGCAAGACGTCTCTGGTGAAGGAAATTCTAGAACAAAAGTTGATTCAACCCTCTCCGAAAAACATTTTATGGCTCTATGCAGCAGATCAGCCTTTGTACAAGGGAATGAAAGGCGTGGAATTTTACCAAGGCATTCCAGATGACATTGAAGAGCGTTTTAACCCGAAGAAACCAAACTTACTTATCATTGATGACTTAATGACGAAATGTCATAGTGATGAGCGTATGACACGTCTCTTTAGTGTTGGCAGCAGTCATCAAAATCTAAGCATTATCTTTATTGTGCATAATTTATTCCATCATGGGAAAGAGATGCGTAATATTAGTTTGAATACACATTATATCATTCTGTTTAAAAATCCGAGAGACAGTCAACAAATTAGTACATTGGCGCGGCAAATGTATCCTAGAAGATCTCAATTTCTCATAGAAGCCTATCAAGATGCTACAAGCAAACCTCATGGTTATTTATTCATTGATTTAAAACCAAAGACAAATGATCAACTACGTATTCGTACAGGCATTTTACCAAAAGATACACATTATGTATATATTGATAAAGCAGTGTATGAACAAGAACCAACTCATTTGACCATTCGCAGTCAAGATGTCTAAACGTATTCGAGCGAACCAGCCGTTTCTTCATTTGCTTGCACGCAGTGGGCCTAAACGACGTAAATCCTTGCTACAGCAAGCTACAAAGGAGGAATTAACAAGCTTGTTTGAAATTTGTTTGAATATATTGCAAGGACATTTACCCTTAAGCTCAAAACGGTTTAAGGAATTTAAACGTGAACGTCATACGCTACGTACTCTAGCAGATAAGAAGATATCCCTTCGACGAAAAAAGAAGTTGATTAATCAGAAAGGAGGATTCATTGGAGCTATTGCTAGATTGGCATTGCCCTTGTTAGCCAAACTACTGCTAAAATGAAACATACGATGAAAATGGTCCTCATTCCTGAATATGAATATAAAATGTTGCTAGAAAAGAAGGGAAAAGATGGTGAAATCAAAACGAAAGTGAATAAACTTTTACGTGGGAAACGAACACGTGAAAAGGCTATAGAAATGTCTCAACTTCTTGGTCGTCATTTACGAACAAGTCAGTCTAGGCAGCAAAAGCCCTCATCATCATCATCACCACCTGAAAAGCCAGAAAAGTTATTTTTAAGTCATTTTCAACCTATCTATCATGGAAAAATAACACAACTTTTAGCCGAACTGAAGAAATATGGTGTAAAATGGACAGACAAGAATGAACTTGTGTTGAAAACGGGCGATATTATAGCAAATTCCAACATGGTTGATTTGATGAAAGAAGCATTGGTGGCGACAAGAAGAAAAGAACGAGCCATACCACCATATGGCTGGCATCCATTTATCCAGGAAATTGTAGATGCTAATATTCCAAAAACAATGTTTAGTAAAAAGACTACTCGTGACGACATTACAACAGAAATGAAACAACGTCAACAAAGACAGTTTCCTGAAGGATGGGAAAATTTTTAACATGGCTGAAAGAGCTATGTTGTTGTGGTCAAGACACAACTATTCCTGTGAAAATAAGATGTACGATTGCTTGTTGTGAAGGAGAAGTCATAGATCATGTAGATCATCATCATGATGTGAAAGATCATTTACATACTTGGTCGAATGGCGCGCGCTGTCCTGAGGTATATAGACAACGTCAACGCACCTATACCATTTAGTTCCCACCATCATGGAGTCAACAAGCTTTTACATTACTTTGCCTAGCAATGCGAGTATGAACTATTATCCCAACAACAAGGCTTCGAATTATCAAATTCGTATGCCTCGAACTATTTATCTGAATGGAAAATATGAAGTGGCTTTAGCTGAAATTCAATATCCACATACATGGACAACGATGAGACATGACATGGACTATTCTATTCAGTATCGACAACAACCACTGACAGAGACACTTGAGACTATTAATATTCCTTATGGCTACTATAGATCCATACAAGAAATATGTCAGGCAGTGAATGAAGAAGCGACTAATTCTATGAAAGATGAACTTAAAGAAGCTATTCGGATAAAGTATGATAAGATTAGACGACGTGTTTTTCTATTTCTAAATTATGGCTTTGAAGTGTCCTTCTCCGCTGGATTGGCTGAGATTTTAGGATTTATCCCAGATCAATGGTATACTGAAACATGTACAGCTGACCATAAAGCGGATGTGAAACAGGGGTTTTATACACTGTATGTGTATTGTAGCATTTGTGAACCACAAGTTGTTGGTGATTATTATGTTCCCTTACTACGTTCTGTTGGCATACAAGGTCATGATGGTGACATTATCATGAAAACGTATGGCGAACCGCATTATGTTCCTGTAAACACATCCAAATTTGACATGATAGAAATGAATATTAAGGACGACACAGGCCATAATGTTCCATTTCAAACTGGAAAGGTGATCTGTAAACTTCATTTTCGACCAAAAGCAATATGAAAGCTTATACACACGATCCGTCTGCATATCGCAACCATTTTCTTCGTCAAGTGGGCGGGGAATTACCAGGATTCAAAGGAGCGCGAATCCAATATGGCGATGGTATTGGTTCAATACTGGGATCATTGGCTCGCAAAGCTATTCCACTACTTAAGGCTGGGGCTAAGATCGTTGCGCCACATCTTAAGAAGGCTGCAAAGAATGTCGCGAAAGATGTGACGGGCCGAGTAGCAGAACGTGTGTTTGGAGAACAAAAGCGTGTGCAACCGACGAAACGTGCCAGAAGACGAAAAACAGCCAGACGGATAACATCAAAATATCGCAAAGATATCTTTTGAAATCATGTCTCTCATTCATAATCATTCGTGTGAATGTAGTCTTTCTCCATTGGAATGGTTTCACGTACCACCAACGCAAACTGCTGTAGAGAAAAGTTATAATGTTGACTATCAACCACTTACAAGCATTAGAGAAGGCGCTCCAATAGAATTCTACATTCCTGCGAGTACAGAAGAATATCTGGATTTAAAGAACAGCAAACTCCATATTGTATGTCGCATTCTAAAGGCTGATGGAACAGAGTGTGGCGCAGATGATAATGTCTCTTGCATCAATGATGTGTTTAATGGGTTATGGTCTAATATTGAATTGTTTCTGAATGATCGTTTGGTTTCGCATAGCAACAATACTCATGGTTATACCAGCATTATCTCTCATCTCATCCATGACTCGGAAGAAAGTCTGCATTCTGAGCGCTCTATGCGTCTCATGTACAAGGATACTGCTGGGTCAAGGAATAGTCATGAGGTGAAAAGACCTAATCATGAACAATATGTATCCGGGTTTCATGTCAATGCTGACGGCGGTGACTTGGCTGAGCAAGGAAACAATGGCTTACATCATCGTTATTTGCATACTCGTCTTAGCCGTGATGTTATGCTCGCAGGTGGTTTAAGGATAGATTTGTTTGAGCAGGATCGTTATCTTCCGAATGGCATCAGTTTGAAATTGCGTTTCCATAGACAAAAAGATGACTATGTATTGATGGCTGCAGATAATACCTATAAGGTAGAAGTGAAAGAGGCATTTTTAACCATTCGCAAAGTGAGGGTGAGTCCAGGTATTCATCTAGGACATACAGATGCATTGATGAAAAGTCCTGCCAAGATCATCATCACTAGAAAAGAATGTAAAGTCTTAGCTATTCCAGCAGGATTTCAGTCTTTTGTGAAAGATAACATCTTTTTGGGTCAATTACCAAATCGTATTGTCATTGGTCTGGTTCATAATGAAGCTTTTGGTGGATCAGTATTGAGGAATCCATATGATTTCAAACATTTTGATCTGGACTATATGCAACTGTACACGGATGGTGAACCAGTTCTATCCAAACCTCTCAAGCTTGACATTACACAGAACAAATACCTGAACGCTTTTGAAACGCTTTACAAATCGTTTGATCGATTGAATGGTGAGAAAAGTTCCATTATAAAACGGGAAGATTGGCCTAGAGGTTATGCTTTATTTTCGTTTGACTTAACACCGGATTATGATGGCGATGATCATTTCCCCCTGATCAAGCATGGGAATTTGCGGCTAGAAATGAACTTTGCTACGGCTTTGCAACCTACCATCAATGTCATTGTCTATGCTGAATTTGACAACATTATTGAAATAAGTGCAAATCGCAGCATCCAATTCGACTACCAGTCATGAACACGAAGCAGATTGATGCCATATTGAGTCATGATGTCATGACCAAAGACTTGTTTCAAGGCGTGTTTGCCATGGATCAGTTACCGTCTTTACAACGCGGCGCCTATGTCATCAACACAGACGATCAAGATGAACCAGGAGAACATTGGGTGGCAGTGTATTATGATAAAGACCCTGTGGAATATTTTGACTCTTATGGACTATTCCCTCTCGATGATCGTTTAGACATATTTTTAAGAAATGACTATATGTATAATTCTATCTCATTACAAACGCCAATATCATCATCATGTGGTTTTTATTGTGTATATTATATATTACATAGAGATCGAGGTCAGAGTATGTTTGATATTGTGAATATATTAAAAAGAAACGATGGTGATTTTATTGTAAAGGATTTTGTATATAGACATTATAAACCATTGTTTTATTAATGTTGTTGTTGTTATATTAGTTAAGTTGTAGTTAAGTTGTTGTTATATTAGTTAAGTTGTTGTTGTTAAATAAAACAAACCAAGTTTTCAAACAGTCTTGTTTATTGTGTTCTATTTACAAAGTCTATTTACACTATTTACAAATTCTTAACTACAAAGGCTATTTACACTATTTACAAATTCTATTTACACTATTTACAAATTCTATTTACAAAGTTTACAAAGTCTATTTACACTATTTACAAACTCTTAACTACAAAGTCTATTTACACTATTTACAAACTTTTTATTTACAAACACATTCATTTTTCAATACATTCATCAATGCATGCCATTCATCAGAATCTAAATTGATATAGGTATCATAGACATTACATCCATGTTTGTAAATGCTATGAAAGCTCACATAACACACATCACCAAACTTTATCACTTTCACAGTTTCATGTTCAGACAGTTTCAGTTCATATCCTTCTTCTAAGTCAATGTCCATCACACGCATAGGTTGTGTCAGCTCAATGGATTTGGTACCCCGCATAAGTTGTATTCCATACTCTTTGAATTCAAGCGTCAGGTTCTTTCCAATCCAATGCTTGCAACAGCGCGTTCCATTCCACTGTGTTGAGGGTGATGTAGTCGTAGCATTCTGTAAGCTCGTCATATTGGCGAAATTGTACAAACACGTCTAAGCAGTTCTCAGTCACACGCACTTCTAATTCATTTGAGACTGTCAGGAGAAAGCCAGGTATCCTGAACTTCTCTAGATGGTCTTTCAACACGGATTGGTCATCAAGTGATAGAACGAGATACTGTCCAAAATGTCTTAGCACAATGTCATCATATTCGTTTCTCAGATATGAGAATCCATGCGTCATTGGTTTATATTCCGTTAAAAAGTCTTCCATCTCGTTCAACAGTCAGATGAACTATGAGCTGTCTCCTTGTCTGCAAAGACGTTTTTATGCTCGTAAGATGGTGAAGAGTGGATGTTGTATCGCTTCTAGGAATCGTAAGACTGCGAGCCAGTTCTTGATATCAAAGAGGATCAAATCTGTATATGGTGTATCTGGCACAACTCCCTTATAATCCTTTGGATAATCCTGTAAAAGATTTCTACAGAATGTCACACGTATCTTAGAATCATATTCAGCCACCGTCACTTCCACTTTATTTTCAAGTCTACGTTTAAACCCAGGTTCAAGTGGTATGTTTTTAAAGTCTTTCCACACTTCAGGTTTAAACCGATGATAACTTGTCTTAGAATCTAGTATCACTTCATTCCTCTCATTGACAGTAAGGTAAACACCACCGTTCAGCATGAGTGCATTCATGTTTTTACCTTGTTATGAGCCGCCTTCTTGTCTGCGAAGCCTTTTATCCACTTCTTTCACCTGCTTCTTCAGCATTTTCCATTCAGGTATTGTCAGCAAAATTCCCTTTTTCGTTGGACGGTTTTTTCCAGTCCCCTCATCTCTGAGGTATTTGCGAATGTTTATCACACCTTCATTACTTTGTTTCATAATCTTGATATAATTTCCATTGCCTAGAGAAAGCATTCCATCCCACGACTGTGGTGTTGGTGCTATCTCCACTTTTAATTTCTTGATGGTAGTGTCAGGATGTTTCACATTCATGTCTTTGACTGTATCAGCAAGAGTATCCATATCCGTTGTTGCAGATCTTTTCCGATTCATGTTGACGCTTCAGTGTTTGCACCTCAACTGACTCTCAAGTTGAAGTGTCTCCCCCTTATATACTGTAATGCCCATGCGCCAAAGTGGAATAGCCATCACTCATCACATATCGCTTGTCATCAAAGAGAGAGAGAGCCACTTTCCTCAACTTCTCCGAGAAAATCTGGTGGTCATGACTTCGAATGATATGCCCTGTGGTTATCGTTTGCGTTTGGTTGAACAAACTGTCTCTATACTGCTGATGTTTCATCCGTCTTTGACACGCGCGAGTGATGCCTTTAGCCGTACGTTTTTCTTTCCCACCATACATCATACTATACATTTTCGGCCGAAGTCCAACAAACTCTTCAATGGGAATGCCCGCCGTCTCATCTTTCATTTTCCCAAGCACTTTCTTGTTCATGTTGGAATGCAGGAAATGATCTGGGGGATAGTCACTTGTGTCGAACAAGTCGGCATCTTCCTGCATGTCTTTGTAGATATCTTCCGTTTCTATGTCATAACATAGACTGTCGGTGTCGCTGAACAAGAGTTTGGCGTTGGGATACTTGGTCATGATGTAGTTGTAATGAAAGTGGAACATGAGCACCTTGCTGAGGTCGAGAATGGTGAAACCAACTTGAATGGGTTTATCCAGAAGCAGATCCACTTTGCGCAAATGTACCGCGGTCAAATCTTCGTTGAAAATTCTAAATTTGTGGAAGGAAGGTTTGGCCACAAGTTTCTTGAACCGCTTTTCCTGGTGAACAAGTTCCACATTCATGCGCTTTCTCACATTTTCCATGGTTTTGCCAAACACAGAGTTGTTCATCAATTTGAAGAAGTCTTTCTCAAACGGGTTCTTGGCCAACTTTCTCTTTTCCGTGTTTAAGGAGATGTATTTCGCCAACCATTTGCTCTGCGCAAACATGATTGCACGATGCACCTTCGTGACTTTCAATCCCAGTGAGACATATTGCTGTAAATTTCTATAATGAAGCACATATTTCTTCTTGTCGCATAGGTTGGGAATGAGCTTTTCACTAGGTTTGCCTTTCATGTTTAGATCTTTCCGTAGCTTCTGACTATGTTTTGACAATTCTCCCACCTTCACACATTTCCGTTCAGGAGCCACTGGATAGTGATTATGATGATCATGGATTGCATATGGGTATTCCAAATCCACTTCTAAAATGTATCCAATCTCATCATCTTCATCCATATCCATAAAGTCAATGGATTCTGGCTCGCTCACCCACATAAATCCACTTTCCGGCATGCTTTGCGACATGGCCCAGCCATACAAGTTGTTTGCATCCAGGTACGTCAAGTAGTTGGTCGGTTTCAAGGGATCGTAATCTGCTACGTAGGGGTTATTTGCTTTCGCATACTTGTGTGTGATGACAGATATTCCTCCACGTAGACCTTGTTCAACCATTTGGTACATGTCAATGTCGTTGATCAATTCCAATTTCACCTTTGTCGCTTTCAACATGGCATCCCACGACAGTCCTGGCGCTGTATAGTAGTGAGCAGGATCCAATTCATACGTGTTGAGACATACGTGACGAAAGTTTTCAAACACGTCAGCCAGCAGCAACACATCTGATTTCAGGTACAGGTCATGGTATTCACCAAATGTAGTACAGTGGAATGTCTCCCACACCTTCTGCGCATGCGCATAATCCTCATCGCTAATGTCTTCTTCACTGAGCAGACTGTAAAACTTGTCTTTGGACGGCAGTTGTGTTTCAGCAAACTTGGATGGCTCATCCACGTAATCATAAGGGTACACTCCCTTTCTCAACAGTAAATCTTGTTGGTCACTATCGTGAATGTGTGACGTCATGTGATAAAAGTTGTCTTTCCCTTCTGCCGCCAAGTTGGAGACCAACTTCTGTAGAGAAGTACTCATGAACTGATAACTGTCCGTAAATTTCAGATTGCTCATGGTGAATGCAATATATTTCTCAACGGTGTTGGGAATGACTGTAATCCTTTCGTTTTTGAACTTTCCAATTTCTTCCATGATCAAATGGCTGTCATAGCCTCGTAAATTGTGGAAAAACACAGGAATGATGAAAGAATCTTCAACATCCTGCTGATCTTTTCTAAGTCGAAATTGTAAATTGCATTGACTATGTGCAGCTCCACGGTATTTGCCATTGATATGGTCATGATCTCTCACATGATCTGCTCCTAGAGGCTCATGACAAATGTAGCAATCTGTGGCGTTCTTATAATGCTCTTCATCTTCATGAGTCATCACCATTTTCTTTTTCTGTTGTAAACCATGCACAATACGATCACGCTCATTCACCATATGGTCTAAAAAGACTTTCACAGCATTGTCTCCTCGATACATGACTGGTGCACGTGTATCATACTGGCTCACAACCACATAGGCAAAGCTGTTTGGACGATGATGCTGATACTTGTCTCCTTCATGCTTTTTCGTGAAACATTCAAAGTCTGCATAAATGACAAACGGCGCTCGCTGTTGTTTGGCTACATTCTTGAACTTGATGAAGGGTTCCTCGGGGAATGATAAACGTTGTGCGCCATGCTTGCCACACACTTCACGATGCTTGTCTAACAGATCTTGTCGCCTAAACCCGTGAAGACAGTTGAAACAATAAAAAGCAGCTCCATCATGTTTTGATCGATAAGCCATCAGTCTGCTGAAATTCTTGATGAGGCAGTAATGTCTTGTCTTGTCATTGCTAATCAAAAGCAAGTTGATTTCTCTCGCACTGGTGTTTCGACTGAGTTGTATGGGAACAACTACATCATGTTCATATCCAAACACGTTAATGGACACATCATTCTCCTTTTCAAACTTTGGAATGTCTGTAATCGGTGTTGGAAATGTCATGCCTTCCACCTTCAATTCGTTCTCAAATGGTGTGTAATGATTCACGCGGCAAGGACTGTTTGTTGAAGGGTGAAGGTGAGCCAGTACAGACCATAAGAAACATTTGTTGTCTTTATTCTGAATGTTTAACACACCTAATGTATTCTTTACTTTCTTCGGTAGTGGGATAAAACTGCTCGCTTCCAGTGGCGCTGACGTAGCTGTATGTACTTCAATATACAGGATGTTATCCAACACCCAGCCAGAGCCTTGTCGCTCATGTTCATCAAACCTGGTAAACAATTCTTTATAGGCTTCTGGCAAGTCCTTCTCAATATCTGCTGGATTGTATGCTGCATATGTTGGACTACTGATGAAGGCATTATCCACTTGTTCTACCATCACGCCTTCAACATTTGGTGTCATTTTCTTGAAGCGTGCATGTACGACAATGTACCATTTCATGCCATGGTTTAACGTTTCGAACAAATGTCTCTTGATTCGGTTCTCTTGTTGTCGCATTTCGAGTAGTAAATCCGATCCATCTTCAGGCTCAAACCGCCTTTCCTGTGCGTTTTCACCAAGACTCACTCTTCTGCCTCTGCCTACTTGTCCTGTCTCTTTCTTTCTTTGTTCTTCATGAGACACATTTTCCATCTCAACACATGCATGCGTCTCAAACGCATCCAAAGATGGAAATATTTTAATACATTCACCGCAGAGGACTGGATCAGGTCTTTCAACATCATCTTGTAAGGTCTTTCGTCTCTTGACTTCAATCTGCTCAACAAGCTCTTCACGAGCACGTTTCAACCTAGCTGGTTTACATCTATGTGTCACGAACACTTCCAGAGATGGAAATGTCACATCGCAATCATGACAGTAGACTGTTGCCATCGTTGTTGCTGTTGCTGTTGCTAGAACTGAAATGAAGTAAAATATACGTTTCACTCTTCCTTTTATACCACTTCAATGGTGTGTTAACTCAGCAGAATGTATCACTAGTTGACTAGTTGACATGTTTCACTCAGGCTTTTATGCTACTTCCATGTAATCAAAATATGGTGTGTAACTTTTCAAACTTGCTGACTCAGCAGAATTTTACTTGTGTATATGAATGTTTCACTTACAGTTGTACTGCTGCACTGCTACACAGCAGAGACATCTAGCGGTGAAGTTAAATTGTCTGCCAAATGGTATTCATCCGCGAAGAAGCACTGTAATGGCGGTAAAAATGCATACAGCCAGCTGCGCAAATAGCCTATGACTACTTTATAACAAAACTTTACATAAAACTGAATCAAATGGTGAAATTTTCATATAAATCGACCAAGTATAACGAAAGGTATTGTTTTACAAAGTTTCAATTAAGCAAATAACCAAAGTTTGTTTACAAAGTTTGTTTACAAAGTTTGTTTACAAAGTTTGTTTACAAAGTTTGTTTACAAATTTTCAATTATGTAAATAAGTCAAGTTTGTTTACAAAGTTTGCTTACAAATTTTGTTTATGAAGTTTGTTTACAAATTTTGTTTATAAAGTTTGTTTACAAAGTTTGTTTACAAAGATTGTTTACAAAGTTTGTTTACAAATTTTGTTTATAAAGTTTGTTTACAAAGTTTGTTTACAAATTTTATTTATAAAGTTTGTTTATAAAGTTTGTTTACAAAGTTTCAATTATGCAAATAACTAAAGTTTGTTTACACAGTTTGTTTACACAGTTTGTTTACAAAGTTTGTTTACAAAGTTTCAATTATGCAAATAACTAAAGTTTGTTTACACAGTTTGTTTACAAAGTTTGTTTACAAAGTTTCAATTATGCAAATAACTAAAGTTTGTTTACAAAGTTTGTTTACAAAGTTCACTTTTTATTTATAAAGTTTCAATAAACACTTACCGAAATAGTTGTCACTGGATGCCATCCCTGGATCTGATGTGATTCAATTGCTTCCTTGCTCCACTCACCGAAATGACTGTCACTGCTGGATGCTCATCCCTTATATACCCCTCTGATGGAACTGAAGCTGACTTGACAGAATGTTGCTCGCCTAGGGGGGGGGGGGGGGGGGTCGGTACATAGTATGTCCTAGGGGGGGGGGTCGGTCGACCCAAAAAAATGAAAAATGTTTAGAATCGTCTGAAACGGATAAATATGCAAAAATCACAATTTCAAGGGGGGGGGGGGGGTGTTCGGTCGACCCAAAAAATGAAAAATGTTCAGAATCGTCTGAAACGGATAAATATGCAAAAATCACAATTTCGAGGGGGGGGGGGGGAGGTCGACCCAAAAAATGAAAAATGTTCAGAATCGTCTGAAACGGATAAATATGCAAAAATCACAATTTCGAGGGGGGGGGGGGGGGGGGGAGGTCGACCCAAAAAATGAAAAATGTTCAGAATTGTCTGAAACGGATAAATATGCAAAAATCACAATTTCGAGGGGGGGGGGAGGTCATCACTTTTTAGGGTCTGTTGCCGATTGACTTCGGAAATGAAACCTTGACTTCATTGACTTCGACGATCATCGACTGAAATCCTAGGAAGCCGCCACACAGCATGACCTCATTATGACCTCATTATGACCTCATTATGACCTCATTATGACCTCATTATGACCTCATTATGACCTCAGTATGACCACATTATGACCACATTATGACCTCATTATGACCTCATTATGACCTCATGGATGGCCGCGCCTATCCTAACGCTTATCGTGACCTCACTTCCGGTCCAGACAGCACTTCCGGTCCAGACAGCACTTCCGGTCCAGACAGCACTTCCGGTCCAGACAACACTTCCGGTCCAGACAACACTTCCGGTCCAGACAGTATGATAGACAGAAAGTGGGCGAGGCTTCATTGTCTTCATTGATCTCATTGGCTTTTCATTGGTCACGTGACTGATGACGTCATTATCACCATGGCTACCCCTTGGTTACGCCTATGACGTCACTTCCGGTCCAGACAGTATGACGTCATCAAGTGACCTGATTCTGTCCTTTTCACCCTACTATGTGCGGATTGCGCAATTTAGTAGTATAGTTGGTTTGACAATCTAAAATTGAGACTCGCTCAAAGAAGCAACCTATGGCGCAAAGCATTAATGCTAAAAGGCTGACCTTAAGTGTGTGAATATCCAAGGAACAACTGCCATCTGTGAATATCTTGATACTTTTCTAGACGCATCACTAATTAATTTAGAATAAACTTTTGAATTATCAATAACAATGCAAAGATAAGTAGTAAATGGTTAGTATTAAATACTTATCCTTAAAATTGAGATAATAACCCTTTCTCTTATGAAGGCAGATCTCCAACATGCTAAATGCTTTTCTTTAAAAGTAAGATGATCCTAATTAGAGAAGCTATCTAAAACCCAAATTTGCCCGGTCGCATGCGTCGCTTCGGCGTTGTTGCGATGTTGCCTTGTTCTTAACAGAGGTTTCTGTAAGAAATACGACGTTGCAGCGACGTAAGTCATACTTCGTTTGTTGTTTTTTTTCACTTTGTTATTCTAACACGATAAAGTAAATACTTGCCATCTAAGCATAATGTACCAGTACGTTTATTCAAGAAACATTTTCTTATTATTTAAACTGCAAGTCAACGTTATTTCACAATATATAGGAAAAACTTTTCATGTGAATTCTGATCTAAAAATTCGACCTCAGGTGTGCCACTACAATCGAGCTCACCACAATATGCTTACTTCCGAAAATGCCTTCAATTCCCAATAAAAATTAATCGATCTCGCAGCGCCATAATAAGGCATTTTATGAAAAAGCTGACGTCTTACCGTTTGCTAACGGAGAAATATCTTATGAAAGAGTTTTTGTGTTTCTTAAACTACATTATTTTAACAACCATCCCACAACGCCTTAGCGACACTGCTTATACTTCTTCATTTTTTTGTTTTCTTTCTTTCTTCTTTCTTTTTTGTCTTGTTGCGGCATCGAAAGTAACAACAAGGAGCATGCAGCAATTTTCTAGCAGAGCAGCGAAACGTTACCCACCGCCACCCCGTACGCCCGCCTGCGTTGCTAATGTTTTTGATTTAATGGTTTGATAAATGCAAGGTGCTGTTTGTTTTAAAAAGAAGTAAGAAAACAGTTGTTTGGTTAGTGGACATTCTCTTTACTTGCAAGGCATGTTTCAGTTCTTTCGAACTATAAATGAATAAATACTGAGATTTTACTACCCCAAACGGTTCTATTTACTTTTGTTGCTTAGAAATTTTCCAATTTAGATTAAAGTTAAAGACGCTTTGCATCATGAGATCAAAGTTTTAATGATTTTTGTCGTTCCTGGACGTCGAAACGCTTAGATGACGTTGTGTTACAGCAAGCAAAAACAAAATGCTGTTGTACAGAGGCGGTGACGTGATGACATCGAAGTACGTCTCGAATCAGCAAATATCTACTGGGTTTACTTTCTGTGTATTTTGGTTACATTATGTCACTTATGACTGATGAAATATTGAAACTTGACTGTCTACGATTTAGATCTCAAGAGACAGACAGAACATAAACATAAAGAAACTGTTTTGTCCAGACAGCACATGTTAAAAGCAAGTATTGTGAAAGACCCTTGTGAATCATAGTACCCTAACGTAGTACATGTTTTAAGATGTCGTGTGTACGTAGTGGAGTCATTGCAAAGGACACATTGGTTCTGTCCACCATTTCTTACTGTAGAGGAGACATACAGACTTTGTATATTCTGTGTATGTGTGTGCCCGTCTGTTTAGCAGTTGTGAACAAAATCTTGTGTACAAGATATCCCGAAAATGAAAGATAGGATCACCTTCAAACGTGGTCTGTTTATTCCTTGGATGGTTGTTTAGACTATACACTGTTGCGTTGTTAAGGAAGGCGTGTCACGTTCTTATGTAAAAATCCAGTGTGAAAAATTCCTCAGCCACTGAACATCGGTGAAATTTTAAACTTAGTGGGATTGTTGCTTGAAAAGTTTGAAAGATTCTGTGAACCTTTTCGTGAGCAGAAGGAATGAGAATGGCATTGGCGTCATTGCGTATAATATGTATATATTTTAATAATACCTTGCATGCAAAACGGAAAGTTAGAATTGTTATCCTTGGGTCGATTGGACGCCTCTTTCAACTTTTGACGCATTTAACGAAATTAAACAAAGATGTGTCCAGCCGTATGGCATTTCAAATGCGATGGCATTTCAAACGTGAAAGGAGAAATCGACCAATTTTGAAAAAGTTAGATCTGGTAGAAGGCCCCGTGAACAACATTGTCATGAAGACAATCGGACAGAATTTGTGGGATAAACAGCACGTTTTGTGTTTCTCTTAAAACTATCCGTTTATTTGGCCATCTTTTGCCGAACCGATAATAAAAATGATACAATTCTAATGAAGATTTATCAGCGATTGTTGATGGAAGGCAGGGACGAAGACAAAGAAATAAGACAATATAAAAGAAATTAATGTAGTATGGGCCTTTATATGCTTCTATGAGAATCACAACTATAAATATGGCATCTCAATGGCAATACCATTGGGAAGTAATTTTCTTTTTCGATCCAGTCAATACATAGAGGAACAAACAAATCAACACTTTTTCACTGCAGGTGTAGAGCAACCGTTGTTGTAAGCCATTATTGCGTAGTGGTGTTGAAATCAGGTTTCGACGTGAATACCAGACTTAACAGTTATTTGCGAACGAAAGTATAGTTTACAGATGGCCTTTCCAGACGTAAATGACACCTCTCTACCTGCGTCAGTCTTGATTTTGACTTTTATAGTGTCAAACTGTGTTGTATTGATTTGAATGTAATGTGGATATTCATTTGTCTTAGTGACCTTGTCACCATTACGGTTTTCATGGTTCGCGCTATGCAGTAGAAGTACCTAAGCGTCTCCAACAAACTGAGATTGGCATAAGCTGAGTAAAAACCATACTCTTTTTCCAGTCTTCAATATCTTCAGGAAACCTCTTTGAAAGTCATATTCGGCATTCATCCAGTCCACTTGACAAACAGTTTAATTATACCTCTTCGTTTTTCTCTTACTTTTTCTGTTGTTGTGGAGATCTCTTTCACAGAAGTAAACATTAGTTCGATCCCTTTGAAAATCTTATAATGCATATACGGCACTCATCAAAAGATTGCGCTGTCAGTTTTTCTCGATAAACATTTTAAAGTGCATATTTCAAATGAGAAATACTCACTTGATGATCCTTATCGATCTTGAACGCTTTGTTTTTGTTGGGTTTCACCACGTCCGTATTCATCTGTTTCCACACTTTGGCTTCATTCGTTTTAGCAATTGTAACTGGTGGTTGTCCATTCAGAGAATAGTTGTACCTGACAACAAGGTCTTCTAGCACATCAGGGTAGCTATAGGAACTAGCGGTACAGCAACCCCGTCAATGGTTGTATGATTTTAGTCGTGTAGTATGAATGTTGTATTTCTTGAAGAATTGTTTCATCCAAAAGTTTGATAATTTTAATGCCTTTGTCAGAGCGCAGCATCCGTGGTGGACGTTTTGTTCTTCAAAAAATATTAGTAAAGCCTTGAATGACAGTACCATGTTTATTCATCAAAAGTTCTACACATGTATAATTGGAGAAGACATCAATCACAATGAGTAGGAATTTCAAGTCATCATTGAGTCACGAAATATTGTTCCGTCTGCAAAGTCACACTCACAAGTGTGATAATTTTTTGTTCCATTTGTAGGAGACCGGTTGCAACAAACTGTAAGCATGCTGATATTCTAATGTAACCAGTTCTTGATCCTGCCATAACCAACTTTAAACTGGCTCTCTTGCTTCAAAATTCGTCATGTCGTAGAAAAGATTCCAGCATTCCTTCTGCAAATGCCTTCTTGAATAAAAACCCCGACAGTTTGATCAGCTGTGTTTATTCTAATAGTTTGGACTCTTTGCTGCCCACAGGTGTATTGCGAGTGTGCATGGGTATGGCTTCAGTTTGCAAACCAATGTTTCTTCAGTTGATACATCGCCTCCAATCCATGTTGCCTAATAGTCTGACTGTCATAGGTTACGCCACATGGTTTAAAGTCTTTAAATGTATCCAGATCTAAGCTGTTCAGTGTAAGATTGTTATTTTGTAGCTCTTTATTTAAGCATGTTCAACTCACAAGTGATTACTACAAAGCATCATGCACATGGATATGACTAATATAGGATGGTCTAACCACAATAGGAAATAGGACATATTTCTGGACAGATAATACTACATCCCCCGTTGTTATTTAAAATTATAGTAATTAATTTCAGTAATTAAATTTTCTTAATTTTAAGAAAATTACTCATTCTTTAAACCTATTATGCAAATAATATTTACTTTTAACTTTGAAAACAATTTACTCTTATTTGAAGATCAAACACATTTTTATTTTAGCCTAATGTAAAAACAGCTTAAAATTTGATGAATTCAACTTTCAATGCATCTTGCACGCATTTTTTTAAAACAAAAACTTTCACAAAATACTAGTTCCGCTTCCTCTCTCAAGCAAGCATCAGGGTTTTACATGCATTTACACAGTTTGTGACGGACGTCGCAAACGCGGGATTATTTGCGGTGACATTGTTTATGTGTTTTTGAACGTTCATCACGCCGCTTACCGAAACAGTTCAGTATGCAGATAGACGTTGAAGTGTCGACATGTGTGTGAATTGGGATCTAAAAATGTCGGATATATATTTAATTTTTAAGGATAAATAAGGGCCTTAAGGTACGTTATTTATATTAGTTCCTTAATCGCAAGCCTGTCTAAAGATTTTAAGGCTTCCTTTGCGTTTAAATAAAGGTAAATGTAGGTGTTTTAACATCACGGTTTTGCAAGGCTTTAATTGTTTTTAACGAACGCGTAAAGGGTATAAATGGTTTATAAAGCGTGATATAAACGTGTTCGTAGTTTCCAAATCGTAAGGATTGTTTTTTTAATCTGTTGTAGTTTTCCACGTTGAGTTGAGTTGAGTTGACTTGAGACGTTGAGAGAATTAACGAATAAACGTGTGCTCATCAGTGGGGCTTTTCTCTGTACGACTGTCCGACCAACGGGCCTTCGGCCATTATAGTGGAAAACTTCGCCTCCACGTCTATCAGCATACCCACAGTCTGGACTTCTAGTGCAGTATACCCGCGTGAACTTTATGACTATTATGGATATTATTTTATCATGCCCGATCGATTCTTTTAAAATCGAGGCCATTGGTGTAATGGAAGGCGAGTGTGCAAAGTCAACAGTGTCGCATTTCGCTAACTGCTAAACGAACGTATGAGTACCCTGTCTCCCAGGGTACGTGATCCAGGCACTCGTTTTAAACAATGCATTTTGGAGTACCTCCGATTTTACTTCAAAGGAGCGGCGGCATCCAGGCACTCGCTTTGCACGATGTGTGTTGAATGCCTGCGATGTGACATCAAAAGAGAGGCGGTGTACTCAAACTACTCTCGATGTCTGTGTTTGATTTATGTGGGCCAAAGTTCTCGGTTACGTGACAGACTGTTCGCAGGTCAAGGACGTTTCACGAATTAGGTCACGCGCGTGTTGATGAAACAAACGCAAACCTGCTACCACCCTTTTCGGCGGCGATGAGCAGCTGAAAGGACCGCCATTCGAAGACACATCTACCAACACTGAACTGTGGTTTTCTAGTTGAAATTTAGCTGTAGTTTTTTGTGTTTAAAGGTTCCAGGGAAATCTTTGGGTAACTGTTACAGTTACAACGGTTCACAAGAGTTTGCGCAAACGGCAATGAAATTTCCACAACTGCACAGGATAGCTGGTAACTTAATGCCTGTATCAAACTGCGAAATTGGGCTGCTTTTGGGATAGGACTCCCTGTGCTCTGACGCCCACAGAGGTTATACCAGCATACGGCCAACACACTGACCTAGGATGGGGGGTTGTTGGCATCCTCGATCATTCTTCTAGGAACGAGAATGGCGTAGCTACCATCCACAGAATTGTCACTAAGGAAGTGCATGCTCCGATCAGTACGGACCGGCATTCTGTGGCATTCTCAATAAAGGCAGAGAAAGTAAAGGAAATTATCAACCCGATCGACGTGAGCAATTTGATGGACATTGAGTTTATTGACAATAGTGACCTTGGAGACAGCAAACGCTCGTTGGAAGACCAGAGGTTTCTGACCATCCTAAACGACACCAAACGGACACTTTGAAATGCCTCTGCCATTCCGCGACAAAGACCCAGCACTTCCAAACAACCGAGCTTTGACAGAGAAGAGACTCGAAAGCTTGAAAAGGAAATTACTCAAGGACAACACATACCGCGCCGACTATGTCCCGGAGAAAATGTGGTTTCTGCCCCACCATGGTGTATACCACCCTAAAAAGAAAAAGATACGGGTAGTTTTCGATGCGAGTGCGCAGTATGGTGGGGTGAGCCTCAACGACATGCTTTTATAAGGCCCTGATCAAATAAATGGACTGCTTGAAATTCTTTGCCGTTTTCGGAGGGAGATGATCGCACTTACGTGTGACATAGAACAAATGTTTTATCAGTTCAAAGTGTGTTCCAGTCATCGAGATTTCTTGCGGTTTTTGTGGTGGGAAAATAATCTAAGTGAACCACCAACAGAATTCCGAATGACTGTTCACTTGTTCGGTGCCAAATCATCTCCAGGATGCTCTAACTTCGGTTTGAAGATGGCAGCGGATTTCGGTGAAGAAGAGTTCGGAAGCGCAGCCGCAGATTTTATCAGAGACAATTTCTACGTGGATGATGGGCTGGCGTCGGTAGAGACGGACCATAAAGCAATCGAGTTGGCATCAAACAGTCAAGGTCTTTGTGCAAAAAGTGGAATTCTTTTGCACAAGTTCGCTTCGCGGTGGTCATGGAAGCCATTCCAGAGGCTGATCGGGCAACAGGACTGCAAAACCTGAACCTCCTAAAAGGCTACGATGTTACTGAGAGAACGCTTGGGATCGAGTGGTCAATTGCCAGTGATGTGTTTTAGTTTAGAATCGTACTCCAGAATCGCCCACCTACACGAAGGGGAATTCTGTCGTCTGTGAGTTCAGTTTACGATCCGATCGGTTTCTTTTGTGATGCCAGTACCGTTGGATACGGGCAAATGCACCTATCTTCGAATGGCCGACTCCAACAGCACAGTGCAGTGTACTCTCGTCTTAGCCAAGGCAAGAGTTGCGCCTGTAAACAACTGATTTAGCCAAGGCAAGAGTTGCGCCTGTAAAACAACTGACTATTCCAAGACTTGAACTGTGTGTCGCGATTTTATCTGTCAAAGTAAGCAACTTCCTAAACAAAGAACTGGGAATCAAAATGGAGAAAGAATTTTTCTGGACAGACAGCACCGTTGTCCTAGGTTATGTCAGCAGCAACGCCAAGAGGTTTCACGTGTTCGTTGCTAACCGCATTCAACAGATCAGAGACACCACCGAACCAGAACAATGTCACTATGTTCGCTCGGAAAAAAACCCAGCAGATTGTGTATCTGAAGGAATGAAAGCCAGCACACTGATTAAGACTAGCAGATGGCTAAACGGATCGGAGTTTCTTTGGAAACATGAAGTCACCGCTTCTATCGTAACTCCTCATGTTTCACCAACAGATCCCAACCTCAAACGGATACGCAACTTAGCTTCTGTGACGGATACGCAGAACACGGCAATGGAAGAACGCTGGGCAAGATTCTCATCGTGGCAGACTCTACGTAAAGCCGTGGCGTACTGCCTGTTGTACAAGAAGCTCTTGCACTATCGAACTGCTCCTAGCATAGCGCACAAGCCAAATCCTGGTATTGTTGCAAAACTGCTCCGTGACGCTGAGAGGGAAATAATCAAGTCAGTACAGAAAAACGCTGCCGAACAAAGGCTTCTGGCCTTCAAAAGGGCAAAATGTTCAAGAAAGGAAGTTTTCTGGATAAACTGGATCCTTTTATGGACGACTTCGGTGTACTGAGAGTCGGTGGAAGACTAAATAAATCGCAACTCCCTCAAGAAATGAAACAGCCAGTTATTCTTCCCAAGAACAGCCATATAACAACACTGATAGCGCGATACATCCACAGTCAAGGGCATCAAGGGAGAGGATCAACAATGAATGCAATTCGTGAAAGTTGTTACTGGATCATTGGACGCAAGGTTGTCGTCTCAAGGATAATACATGGATGTCTCATATGCCGAAAATATCGCGGCCGCTTAGAGTATTAAAAGATGGCACCACTGCCCGAAGACAGAATGAAAGATGTGCCTCCATTTACATACTGCGGCGTGGATTACTTCGGACCGTTCCAAATAAAATTGAAACGAAGCGAAGTTCCACGGTACGGTGCACTATTTACTTGCATGGCGTCAAGGGCAATTCGCCTTGAAGTAGCGGAATCGCTGAATACGGACGCATTCATTAACGCCCTTTGTCGTTTCATAGCGATTCGGGGACCAATACGGCATCTTCGTAGTGACAGGGGAACCAATTTCGTAGGTGCCAAAAACGCCCTAGAGAAGGAGAAGGAGCCAATATGGATCATAGCAAAGTACGAGACTTACTACTGAACGCAAATTGCGACTATTTTGACTTCAAGTGCTTCTCACATGGGCGGGGTTTGGGAGCGCCAAATTCGCACAGTAAGAAGTGTTCTTCAACCGATGTTGGACAAAGTGGGCACTCAACTGGATGACGACTGCCTTAGGACGGTTTTCTACGAAGTTATGGCAATCGTGAACTGTCGCCCACTCACATTAGATCACTTACATAATCCATTCTCCAACATTTTGTCACCGAACCAACTTCTTACGATGAAAACCAAAGTCGTGTTGCCTCCACCTGGAACTTTTACCGTCAAAGAAGAACTATACGCGACAAGAAGGTGGAGGAGGGTGTAGTATGTAGTTAACATTTTCTGGACAAAGTGGAAAGCAGAATACCTGTCCGAGCTACAGAAACGTCAAAAATGGACGCACCGACAACGCAACATGACAAAAGGCGACATCGTTTTACTCAAGGAAGATGAACTGCCACGCAATACATGGCCAAATGCAATCGTTGAGGACACATATCCCTCCGCGGATGGAAAGGTGAGAACGGTTAAAGTACGTGTGGCGGATCAACACATGAATCATCATGGGATAAGAACAAAGCCACAATCCGTGTTAGAAAGTCCCGTGCACAAATGTATCTTGTTGCACGAATCCACGACGGGAAACCGAGGGATTCCTCCACCGAAGAGCAGATGAAAGTGTGTGTTATAAATTCTTCCTTGGACTCGGTTAAGCGAACTGTATTTGTTGCCTAGCGCCAGTCGCAAAACGCCGTTTTTATTCCCGAACCGATCCGTCTTTCCGAACCGATACGACTAATTGTGCAGTGTACACAGGGTTTATGTTACGAAGTGAAATACCTGTATTTGTGTATTTACGACTAAACTGTGACACATATTATTAGTGAAATCATATAACCATACATTATACGCACAGCCTTTGCTGCTGAATGTGGCCCTGTTTATAACTGTAAGTTTAATATGTCGGTCAACGTCTCTGAAACTGAACTATTAATTAAAGTTAAAAAATTTAAGGCAATCCTTTACATTTTTGGGGAGCCATGTGACGGACGTCGCAAACGCGGGATTATTTGCGGGACATTGTTTATGTGTTTTTGAACGTTCATCACGCCGCTTACCAAAACAGTTCAGTATGCAGATAGACGTTGAAGTGTCGACATGTGTGTGAATTGTGATCTAAAAATGTCGGATATATATTTCAGTTTTAAGGATAAATAAGGGCCAAAAGGTACGTTATTTATATTAGTTCCTTAATCGCAAGCCTGTCTAAAGATTTTAAGGCTTCCTCTGCGTTTAAATAAAGGTAAATGTAGGTGTTTTAACATCACGGTTCGTTGTTTTTAACGAACGCATAAAGGGTATAAATGGTTTATAAAGCGTGATATAAACGTGTTCGTAGTTTCCAAATCGTAAAGATTGTTTTTTTTATTCTGTTGTAGTTTTCCACGTTGAGTTGAGTTGACTTGAGACGTTGAGAGAATTAACGAATAAACGTGTGCTCATCAGTGGGGCTTTTTCTCTGTACGACCATCCGACCAACGGGCCTTCGGCCATTATACAGTTATATATTGATAAAGTGTCTTTTTACTGAAAATGCAAAATAATCAGATTCATTCATTCAAACACAGTTATCAACTATTACAATTATCTACTATGACTAATATTGCTTATTTTAGCTGTGGCTAAATTTCGGGCGTATTGAGTCGCTCAGGTGGTTTTATGACTCTTCCCGAACGCGTTTTCACACTGCTATTTCTGGCGTTAACGTGTATGAACCATCTGTTTCATCCGGTAGGGGCGCTACTGTCTTGGGATCATGGTTATCTGGAATTCTCAGTAGCGATCTTCTGTTTCTTCTAACGCTGCCATTTGGTGTCTTAATGACATACGACCTTGGTGAATTTTCTGCTGGCTTTACAACAGACCCGTCACGATTTAAATCCCTGATGAACACCTTGTCTTGTGGTTTTAAGACAGGGAGATCGATGGCGCGATAGCGTCTGTCGTAGTTGTCTTTCATCTTATTTCGGTATTCTTCTTCCTTCTCGATGATAGGTGGATTTACCATGGGCTTAAGGGTATGTGGAGGTACAGGTAGTGTTGTGCGTAAACGCCGACCCGCACACAATTCCGCTGGACTGTACCCATTATGCAGGAGAGTTGATCTGTACGCTAACAGGGCCAGGTAGGGCTCGCTATTTTTCTTCATGAGCAATTCGAACCTCTTCACAGCTGACTCTGCCGCACCATTTGACCTAGCATATCTTGATGATGAAGTAATATGGTTGAAGCCGTATTTTGAGCTGATCGCATTCATTTCAGCGTTGTTAAACTGACCTGCATTGTCAGTAACGAGAGTTTGAAAAATTCCGTGTCTAGCAATGATTGACTTAAGTTGAACAATCATTGTTGAAGCTTTCATGTCTTTCAGTTTCGCCATCTCAAGATATCGAGAATAGTAGTCTACTACTACTAAAACATTGGATCCATTTAATTCACACAGATCCGCGGCTGCACGTTGCCAGGGACGGTCAGGCATAGGGGTGGGCTTTAACGGCTCTGTTTGATCGGGTTTGTGACGTGCACATACAGAACAGTTTTTTACCATACTTTCTATTTGTTTGCTGAGTCCCGGCCACCACACTGGCCTTATGGTACGGTCAAGGCACTTCTGGATTCCGAGATGACCTTCATGGATTAGATCCAGAATTTCTAGCCGTAAGCAGGTTGGAATAACGATTCTCTCGTCTTTAAGCAAAACGCCATTTTGTGATGAGAAGCTGTGCTTGAACTGGAAATACGGCAACATCACTGTAGGAATATCGGATTTCTCCGGCCATCCATCACATGTGAACTCTGCTATTTTGACACAGATCTCGTCGTCGTGCTGCAATTGCTTTATCTGCTCCAGGCGCTTGTCTGTGCACGGCAGATTACTCAAAATAGCATTGACATAATCCGACACTTCGTCGTGCAATGGAGATGGTTGAAGGTCAGTTATCGCTGCGCGTGACAAGCAGTCACTCTTGTACATCATCCTCCCAGGCACATGAGAGATGACGTATTTGTATCGCATTATAGCTAATCGGAAACGCACTATCCTCGGCGGTAACCTATCTAGTGGTTTCTTCCCCAACAGCGTTACCAACGGCTTCTGATCGGTTTCGACCGATAAATTGTCCATTCCCAGAATGTACTTATTGAACTTATTGCAAGCAAACGCAATTGCTCCAGCTTCCTTCTCAATAATGCTGTAACGCTGTTCGGCTTGGGTAAGCGACTTTGATGCGAAGCATACCGGACGGTATTCATTGGTCGACGATGGTCGCTGTGACAGTAGCGCACCATACCCATCTTTTTAGCTATCACTCCGTATTATGGTGTCGAATTTCGGGTTATATTTTGCGAGAACCCGCGGTGATCAAATTTCTTCTTTTACCTCCTGGAATGAACGCTCTTGGTCCGGACCCCACATCCAGACAATTTTCGTGCTTAGTAGTGGACGTAACGGTGAAGTAAGTTCGGCTGACTTACTTGAAAATTTGCTGAGTTGGCTCACCATGCCCATGAACCTACCTAAGTCCTTCACGCACTTCGGTGTTGGCTTGTCCATAATAGCTTTCCTTTTTCTCGTCAGCGCTTATTCCTTCACCCGATATTTTGTGCCACACAAACGTAAGTGACGGCTTCATGAATTCACATTTTTTTGCGTTTAGCGTAACTCCCGCGTCTTGGAGTTTGCGTAACACCGGAAACAGATATTTTTCGTGCGATTCCACGTCATCTGAACAGACGTGGAATCTGAATTTCGTCAATCTTCTCCTGAAAGAATTCAGGACCGGAAGTGATTCCGTACGGTAGCTTCTGATAGCAGAAACGACCCCAGGGCGTCAAACAGGTCGTCAGTAACTGCGACTTTTCACTCAACAAGCAGTGATGGAAACCACTGTTGGCATCGAGTTTTGTGAATACGGACCCCGACAGCTTTGACAGCGATTCATCAACAGTTGGTAGGTTAAATCGAGGACGGATGACACATTTATTCAGCTCCGTAAAGTCTGTACAGATTCTGACGTCACCATTCGCTTTAGGCACAACAACCATGGGAGCACACCACTCACTCACCTCGTTAGTGTCCAACTTCCGGATCACTCCGTCTGCAAGCATTTTGGCAAGCGATTGTTTAACCTTGAGAAGTAGTGGCTGTGATATCCGCCTTGGTGCTGACACGCTGAAAGGCGCTGCATTTTCTTGCAACCTGATATCGTATTCGCCATTCTTTATTTTTCCTAATCCTGTAAATAGTTTAGGAAACGCCTTGAAAATTCTGGCCTTGTGGTTTTCTGTGTAGACTTCATTTGTCCTCTTGAGAATGTTCAGCGCACAGATAGCTGGTTTTCCCAACAAGGGCGTTTTCAGCTTATCCACCACATATACATTTTGAACACACTTGTCCTTATTATAATTAATCATTTCGCACTGAAACATTCCCAGGACGCGCAGAGGCTGGTTGTTGGCTCCAGTAAGAACTTTGTCCGACTTCTTGAGTGGAATGTCTACTGCAACTTTCCTATATAATGAATGTTCGAGGAGTGACACAGCTTCACAGCGAGGAGCTTCACTTAATTTAGTGTCTCTAATCGCGACTACGATTCGATCCCTCAGTAGTTCCTCCTTCATTTCCCCGTATTCGCAATGTTCTACCAACGCGTATAAATTATTAATGAACGATTCAATACTCTCACCCTCTTTTTGGATTCTGCGATTGAATCGCGCACGCTCGAAAATCACGTTCCGGCGGATAATGAAATGATGATCGAACCGCTCCTTCACCGTTTTGTAGTCCTTGATTTGCTCCTCTGACAATCCAAACGTCAGGAGTACATCTTCCGCTTGACTTCCCATGGCGTATATTAAAGTTTTCACTTTAACATCATCATCGTTTATATTCGCTACAGTCAAATAGCGATCGAACCTCTTGATCCATTTTGACCATTCTTCAGGCCTTTGAAAATCCCGGTTATCCGGTAACGAAATGGACGCGCTGCCATTTTCAGCACTAATTAATTAATTTTCTCAATTAATTATTTTATTTGTTTAAAGTAATTTTTATAAACAAATGTATGGAATGCCATTTTCACATTTATTAGTGAATTATTGATATCAAGAATTAATTTTTGATCTCAAAAATTGATTTTTTGATATCAAGAATTAATTTTTGATCTCAATAAATCCATATTTTGATATCAAGAATTCATTTTTGCTTTCTTTAATTGTATTCTTGATATCTCTAAATGTATTCTTGATCTCAAAAATAATTTTTGATATCAATAAATATTTAGAGATATCAAGAAATATTTTTTGATATCAAAAATGATTTAATGATATCTAAAATTGATTTGTTGAGATCAAAAATTCAATTCTTGATAGCAAAAATGAAATATTTGAGAGCAAAATATTAATTTTGAGCTCACTAATTGATTTTCTATATATTGATATCAAGAATTTATTTCAGATATCATTATTTCAGATCGATACATTTTTAATTTGTATTTTGAAATCTGCAAACGATTTTTTGATCTCAAAAACTGATTCTTGATATCAAAATATCAGTCTATTTTTTTAAATAAAAAATTCAGAAAGGCACATCTGTAAATAAATAATGGCTGTCTTTGTATACAGAATCTTTATTTTAATTTTTTACTGTACAAAAAAGATGCAATTCCTGAGATCAAAAATTATGTTGTTATTATTGATCTCAATAATTCAAATTTTCATCTCCAAAATTTAATTGACGATTCGTTATATTTTATGTGTATGTTGTCTCCTGTAAGATTTTTTAGGTTTGTAAAATTGATTTTTTGATCTCAAAAATAAATTTTTGCCATCTAAAATTCAATTATTGATAGCAAAATATAAATTAATGAGATCTAAATTCATTTATTGATATCTCTCTATATATATTGATATCAAAAATAAGCATTAAATGTTAAAATGGCATTCCATACAAATGCTCATTACGCTGCCACCATGTAAGATTGTTATTTTGTAGCTCTTTATTTGAGCATGTTCAACTCACAAGTGATTACTACAAAGCATCATGCACATGGATATGAGTAATATAGGATGGTCTAACTACAATAGGAAATAAGGCATATTTCTGGACAGATAATACTACATTCAGAAGATTTTTAAGGTTTAACGTTTGATCTGATGTCTTGCACGTGAAATCATTTCTTCGACCTCTGTCCTGTCGGAGATGCAGTATACAATGGAGACTAACAATGTGTGGAAGTTGTTATTTCCGAATTGCTGCTTGTAATGGAATGTTTTCCCATCCAGGATATTTTGAAATACTCCACTGAAAACAGAAATGTCAAGCATCAATCCCCCAAAAGAGCTGTTTCTCTAGGGAGATATGACGAGACAGTGCAGATTAAAACAAATATTATAAAAGACCTCGTGAAACATGAAACCTCAATGTATAAAAACGGGTTTCGAAATGTCTTGTGTACACATCTGTTCTCTCCACCACGGTTTTTTTTTCAATATGAAATCGCCGTTTTGAGCGAGAAGGTACCAAGCCAAAGGATATCATGGTTGCTTTGCTTAAAAGGCTATCATTGAATTTTGAGCAGGAATCAGATCTAAAGGGTCAGGGAGGGAGAGGCGGCCGTTATGTGTTGACTGCTTTCAAGACCAGAATAAACAAGACGTACAATAAAACCTGTTTGCAGTGACCACCTTGCAGACGCGGATAAAAAGGCGTCCATGCAAAACTTTGTATCGACCTCCTTCCTGGCCCTGATACAAAGAATCCCATTAGAACCTTTATGTTATGACTACTTTCCAGACCTGGGTAAAAAAGACGTACAGTAATGTCTATTTGTACCAACCATCTTCCAGGATCAAGAGACCACACCAAGACAAAGTATGTCATGACTGTATCTCCACTTGAGGTAATGATGAGATGGTACATTTGGCTAAAAGGAAAAGGATTGCATGCTCTAGGACAATTGCCCCCGGGACTAATACCTCCCCCCCCCCCCGCCACAGATAATTGCCCCTGGTCATTGTCCCCTTCATAGTTCCTAATCCGGTTACTCATACATTCCTGGTGCTACTTTGAAATCAGGATAAAAAGACGAAAATGTGAAGTCTGTTTATAGCTACACCACTTTCTAGGCAGTCATAGCGTAGTATATTACTGCAGTGACCATTTTGTATTTGTATTGATTTCTTGTTTTCTATATGATTAAAGGCAAAATAAAGCATTTTTTGTGGTGGAACACTTACATCACCAATTTTTATTTTGCTATAAGTTTGAACTGTTTCTGTTTGTTTTCACGATCAAAAGATCGTCGAAGGCACGAGCCAAGAATTAATAATTGTTAGGATACATTTCTCCTCTGCAACACAATCTATTATTACAATCAGAAGTTATAACAGCAACTCCTGTACAATTCTATAATCCGATTTAGCACTTTGGGTCTGAATGTAGATTTCAAATTTTTATCGCCTTTGCAGATGAGAATGAATGTGATCGAGTTCCGTCGCCATGTGTGAACGGGAGGTGCAGCAACACTGAGGGTTCATTCACATGCAACTGCGCGCAAGGCTATGAAATGGGTCCAGATGATCGAACTTGTTTCGGTGAGTTTGATTTTTTTTAGCCCATCCGATATGTGTCGCCAGTCTTTTCAGACCACTCATAGAGTAACATGGGACAAAACGCCCACCCAGGCTAAAATGCCTATCCTGTTTTTTCTTCCACTCCAAACATTTATAAGAAGCCAATATTGATTGCAGGCGCCTTCTCGCTGGCAATAACCCAGATAGCAGTCTCACATGGGGACTATGCATAATATATGTGGGTATTCCCACGTACCCACGCATAAATAATGTGTGTTTCGTTGCGGAATTCCCATGCAGTTACGTGGGATTTAGGAGAGTTTGAGACTCTTTCCGATGTGTATTATGCGCATGTGAACCCATGCATTTTATACGCTTATATTTCCCTGCATTTCATATGTATGAATTCCCACGCATATTAAGCATGGGATTTTAAAGGAACGACCCACCCTGGGCACACACGATAACTCTATCGAATACACAGGCATGAACCTTAATAACTATAGTGAAGTACTCCTTAAAAGAATTTTAAGCATAAAATTTTTAGGGGAAATGGTATTTCCATGTCTAACTTTCTATTACACTTAGAAAAAAGGCAGCCCTCACCAAAATATGCAGAATTTAGCAAAATGTAAATATATTATCGCTCAATGGCGGCTGTTTTCGGTCTGCGATAATAAGCCAACATTGCCAGAATGCGTAAAATATGCGTATATTTTCCCATGCATTTACTAAGTGAAAATTTTCACGCATTTATACATGTATTTTACATGGGAATGCCCATATGGGAAATCCCACGTAAAATATACGTGTAATATACAAATGACTTTTAATGAAATTTTGCGTGGGAATTCTACGTACATTATACAGGGGAATTTCTACGTACGAAGTGGGAAATTCTACGTACATTATACAGGGGAATGCCCACGGTGTTCATTACGCGGGAAAAACCATGCAGTTTATGCGTGTATCTACCCGTGCATTTTATACGTGGGAAAGCCTATGTATATTATTTGCAGAGTTTATACGGAAATCACACCGTGGGAATGTCCACATATATTACACATGTTTTCTATGTGGCCATGCCAACGTCCCACGTAAATCCCAGCTAAAAACAACGCGCTTTATAGGTTGGACGAAAAATTATGCTAACTGGGAAGTCACCGCGTTATGAAAAAGCCAAGTAGACACATTTATCTTTTTTGGCATGCAACTACAGTGCATTGCGTAAGTCTGGAATATTTTGGGAAAGGGGGATTTAGGTGGGTAGAAATTTTCGCACATTTTTTTGTCAAAGGTAAAAGCGTAATTCGCGTTCTCCACTTTCGGGCTGGTTTCTTGTGTAACTCTAGAAGACTCAGGCAATATAAGACAAAATTTTCTCATTGTGGCGGCCTAGATCTCGGCCAGTCAGAATCGTTCGTACCAAGCCTCATTTTGCTTCCTGGAACCAACCACACCCAAGTTAAGTTGGGCGGGAGAACTCGAATTACGCTTTTGCTAGCGAAAAAGCGTTTTACTAAAATAAAACATCAATTCTACTTCGTAAAACTTCAGAATGTTTAATTTTATACCTCACTAGGAACCGCAACAGGGATAACCTGTGTTGAGAACCAAGCCGGGAAAATTAAAGATTCCGCTTCTAAATTTTTTATAGAACTTTCCACAACAGGGCAAAGGATAAAAATGCAGGAATGAAAGAACAAACAAACAAACCAAAATAAAGCAAGAAAAAACAAACAAACAAAAACAAAAGCAACGAGATAGAATTCCGCTAGATAGAGTAATGACCCACTTGCAGAAACCATTGAAGAAAATATTTGTTTGTAAATTATCAGCAAGAGGCTTAAAGTCACACAGTGATCGAGAAGGTCAAGGTCACCGAGATACCTCGTATGTAACGTTGTTAAGGACCAAAGTGTCGAAAATGAGCTCAAAACCACTCTATCTCCAACCGTTTTCGAGATTATAGTCAATTTCCCGTTTTTGACCTTGACTATGACTGAGAAGGTTAAGATAATAGTCAACTTCCGGTTTTTGACTTTAACCGAGAAGGTTATGGTCACCGAAAATGATAACCTGAACCTTCTCAGTCGCGGTCAATTAAAAGACCTGAAGATGACTATTATTACGAACACGGTCAAAGACAGAGCGATTTTGAACTCATTTTCTAGCCGTGTTGCGTGAATAAGGTTACAGGAGAGGTACTTCGGTGACCTTAACCTTCTCGGTCAAATTCAAAAACCGGAAATTGACTATTATTTCGAAAATGGTTAGAGAGAGATAGCTATTTTGAGCTCATTTTAGACAGTTTGATCCTAAACAACGTTGCAAATGAGGTACTTTGGTTACTTTGTCCTTCTCGGTCAAGGTCAAGGTCAAAAACCGGAAGTTGACTATGAGCTTAAAAACGGTTGGAGACAATTTAAGCCTAAACTACGTTACATACGAAGTACCTCGGTGACCTTGACCTTCTCAGTCACGATCAAGGTCAAAAACTGGAAGTTGATTATTTTCGCGTAAAACACTTAGATTTAGAGCGATTTTGAGCTCATTTTCAAATATTTGGGCCTAAACAACGTTGCATATGAGATAAATCGGTGGGCTTGACCTCTTTCATATTCAAGGTCAAAACCGGAAGTTAACTATTATCTCGGAAACGGTTAGAGATGGTGCGATTTTAAGCTCATTTTCGACCGATAGGGCTTAAACAACATTACATAATAGAAACCTCAGTGACCCTGACCTTCTCGGTCAGGTTCAAGGTCAAAATCCAGAAGTTGACTATTATTTCGAAAACAGTAAGCGAATTTAAGCTAATTTACCATCCTTTAGGAATAAACAACGTTACATAAGAGGTGCCGCGATTACCTTGACCTTTTCGGTCACAGTCAAGGTCAAAACGGAAGACTTTCTTGGTGAAACTAAAAAACCTGATGTTGACTACTATCTCGGAAACGGTTAGAGATTATTATCTCATTTTCGAGATTACAGTCAAATTCCGTTTTTTTTTTCAAATTCACCGTGACTCAGAAGGTTAAGGTCACCGAGGAAAGGACCAAATTGTCGAAAATAAGTTCAAAATCTCTAATCGTTTTCGAGATAATAGTCAACTTCCGGTTTAATCCCAAAGAGTCGAAAATGAGCTCAAACTCGTTCTGTCTTTAATCGCTATTTAGTAGTCAACTTCCTATCTTTGACCTTGACCATGACAAAGAATGTCAAGGACACCGAGTTAACCTTTAACATTGTTAAGGCCAGAATTGTAGAAAATGAGCTCAAAATCGCTCTTTCTCTAACCGTTTTTGCGAAAACAGTGAATAGCTCTATTTCTAACCGTTTTTGAAGTAATAGTCAACATCCGGTTTTTGACCTGGCCGTGACCGAGAGTGTTAAGGTCACCGAGGTACCCCTTATGTAATGTTGTTCAGGCCCCAGTTGTCGAAAATGAACTCACAGTCGCTCTATCTCTAACACTTTCAGGATAATAATCGACTTCCGGTTTTTGACCTTAGCCGTGACCGAGATTGCTAAGGTCATCGAGGTAACTATTATGTGATGTTTTTAGATCCACATTGTCACAAATAAGCTCAAAGTTGCTCTATCTCTATTCTGAGATAATAGTCAACTTCCGGTTTTTAACAGTGAACGTGAAAGTCAAAGTCCCCGAGGTACCTCTTATGTAATGTTGTTTAATCCCAAAGAGTCGAAAATGAGCTCAGAATCGCTGTATCTCTAGGCAATGTTTAATTTGAACAAACTTTTTTCTTATCCTCAGCAGTCATTTCAGTGGGTGTTGGATTGCTCAATCATTCACAATGTGATAACGTTATCCAACATACACTTTAAGAAATTTGTGGACAGCATTGTTGCCAGTTCTTATATAAAACATGTTGACTCTCAGTTTGCATGCACTTTCTTCATGGCTACTGCAATGCGAGACTGGGAGATTCACTAACCGTTGACAATCAAGCGAGTTGATGCCATCATCCAGGATGCATACGTTGATCACCTGTTGAAGATGCTGGTGCAGGCAAAAATTTCAAGGCTGGTGCAGGCTCTTTTTATATCAATTATATTCGGATTCCAGGAGAGTGGAGGTGTGTGCCCATCACATTTAAATCCAGAGTTGTAAGAACATGGCTTTGCACGCCATACATGAAAACGATTTTGAGAATGCAGCCGGTTGGAATTTATGCCCGGGACCAGGTCACCCTTTAAGACAAAAATACCAATATGTACTCTGGGCAACCTACTACAGCTACGCATACAGCTCCCTATGCTGTCAGTGCGGACGCTTGCTGAAAGAAGACAGGTGCATGAGCACACAATGTCCTCATATCATCTTTGCCCAGATTGCAGAATTCTGGTGACATACTATGACTTCAACGGAGAGCAGTGTATAAATGGCAGAAACCATGAAGACCGGATCATCTTTAATTAAATCATAAAACCTGTCTCTTTTCAGGATGACCAAGTCGTACGGAATAAACACAAATTCTTGTTGTTGTTGTTGTTGTATAGCTGATGATGTAAGATTCCTGATATATGGGTTATGAAATTAAAAATATGTATTGCCACGAAGCATAAAACGGACTTTTCACCCCAGGGGGACCCAAAGCCTAGAAATCTCATAGGACTAGGAAATCTCATGGAACGTATAGACCGGCTAGAAATCCCATGGGACCACTGCACGGACCAGCCAGAAGTCTCGTTGTGTACCTCGTTTTAAAATTACCCTATATTTGAAGCTTTATAACTGCAAACAGTAGGTAGGAAATAAGAGTTCTACGCCACTTGATGACGTCATACTGTCTGGAAGTGACGTCATAGCGTCTGGACCGGAAGTGTTGTCTGGACCGGAAGTGCTGTCTGGACCGGAAGTGTTGTCTGGACCGGAAGTGCTGTCTGGACCGGAAGTGACGTCACGATAAGCGTTAGGATAGGCGCGGCCATCCATGACGTCATAATGAGGTCATAATGAGGTCATAATGAGGTCATAATGAGGTCATAATAAGGTCATAATGACGTCATGCTGTGTGGCGGCTTCCTAGGGTTTCAGTCGAAGTCAATGAAGTCAAGCTTTCATTTCCGAAGTCAATCGACAACAGACCCTAAAAAGTGATGACCTCCCGCCCCCCCTCGAAATTGTGATTTTTGCATATTTATCCGTTTCAGACGATTCTGAACATTTTTCTTTTTTTTTTTGGGTCGACCGACCCCCCCCCCCCCCCTCGAAATTGTGATTTTTGCATATTTATCCGTTTCAGACGATTCTGAACATTTTTCATTATTTTGGGTCGACCGACCCCCCCCCCCCCCCCCGAAATTGTGATTTTTGTATATTTATCCGTTTCAGACGATTCTGAACATTTTTCATTTTTTGGGTCGACCGACCCCCCCCCCCCTCGAAATTGTGATTTTTGCATATTTATCCGTTTCAGACGATTCTGAACATTTTTCATTTATTTTTATTTATTTATTTATTTATTTATTTTTTTTTTTTTTGGTCGACCATATACACAAGTAAAATTCTGCTGAGTCAGCAATTTTAGCAATTTTGAGCAAGTTTGAACAAGTTACACACCATATTTTGATTACATGGAAGTAGCATAAAAGCATGAGTGAAACATGTCAACTAGTCAACTAGTGATACATTCTGCTGAGTCAACAATTTTGAACGAGTATTGAATAAGTTTGAACAAGTTACACACCATATACCATCAAAGTTTTATAAAAGGAAGAGTGACGAGAAAACTTCACAATGTCACCATTACTTCTTCACAGATGTGTAGAGACCATGGATGACGTCTTCAAAGTGAATTATGCTGACTATGTGTTTTCAAAGCTTCCTGCTTTTGAATCGGATTGGATGCTGCAAGTGAAGAACTTACATCAGCATTGGGAAGCTGTTGGAAAGACCATTCCAAGAGATCGTTTCATCCGCTCGTTTCTACGTGAATGTGAAGATCTACATTTACCGTTAACTTATGACATTGATTCAGCATTTATCAACGCGAATACAATTTAGGCAGTTGAGCTCATGTTAGCTGTAGCTGCAAGAATCATTTTACATTATGATGATGATGTTCCAAATAATGTATCAGAGCTCGTTCGATTCAACCATGGACGAGTTGAAGTGAACTCAAAACTTTGCAAGGGAGCTGACTCAGCAAACAGTTGGGTATAAAAGGGAGTGGACTCAGCAGAGTGAAGTCATTTCTCAGCAGACAGTTGGAGGGAGTGGATCATCAATACATTGTGGCAGTCATGGAGAACAAGACAAGCAGCTTTAAAATTAGTGCTAACTTAACCATTACTGTGGAGCATGGAGAATATGGGCCATTTCTACGCATCACACGTGGAGAGAGATGGTGTGCTTATTCACCATCTTTGTGGAAGATTGTGTGCCAGAGCTTGAAAAATTTACGCGACATTGGCTTCAAACTATACTTAACGCAAACGAAGTGGCTTGAAGTCATTTCATACTTGGATATGCGCTATGTGAGTTTTGTGCGCACGTCACGGTTTGAAGGGAAAGAATACACACATCACATCAACATGAATGATGGTGAATGGGAGACACTGCTTCAGGAGATGGACAACATCAACTCAGCCCTATCGCCATGTGAGGAATGTCATGTCATAATTCCTATCAAGCTGCAAAAGGATGGTCGGATGAAGGTGTCAAAGCTATCCAAGAAAAGGCTGGCTGAAGTTCAGTTGGAGAACATGAACGTACAAAATCAACTTGGACTTACCTGCGACTATTGTGGTGCTTGTGGATATGTGGAGGATTATCATTGCCACTGCCACAAGTATAATTGCAAGATGTGTGAACCAAACAAATTCTGCGGCAAGTGTGGAGTACTTAAAGTCTGTGAAGCAAAGTAAAAGCCCACAAGACACTGAAACAAGATGGATGCATGTTTTAAAAAAGCTTATGTTGACTTGATGATTGCTAAACTTGCTAGCTGTGGCACTCCAGACTATCAACTTTACCATTTGGATGCTTTTTGGGATGTTGTACATCATAGTCTTGATGTGATTGAACTGCATTCAAGATTTCTTGGAGAATGTCATAAAATTGGAATAGAAGAAGATCCTGACTTTGACTTTGATTCTGCACTTTATTCTGCTCGCACTGATGTTGAAGTATATTTCACCGTGGTTGACTATTTGAGAGATTGTTGTAAAGAAGAAGAGGAAACCGAGCAGCTTTATCAGGTAAGAGAACCTTTTTTAAACATGTTTATGACAACATAGTGAATTGATAACAATGTTTTTCTTACTAGCAAATTTAGTTTTATGTGAGTGGTTTCAACGTAAACAAAGAAAGAATATGATAGAAGAGGCAGCAAACATATTAAAAGATATTTTATTACAGGAAGAAACCGACATGTTAGAATAAAGAAGCAAAGTCAACATGGAGAATCTTGTACTATTCAGCGGTCATAAGGACGTTCTTTCAAACATGTTTCCAACACGACTTGAAAAGTATGGACATGGACAAGTGAAGCTTTGTATCAATATGAGAAAGCAGTGTTTCATCACCATCCAGATATTGCTTCAGCCATTATGTCATCCAGAAATGGATATGAAGCAAAACGTATTGCTAAAGGGATAAAGCCATGTCCTTACCAGTGAAGAGAAGTAAAATGCAAGATGTTTTACAAGTCAAATGGAATCAGTGTGTATTGTTTCGCAACAAGTTGAAAGAATGTAAAGACAAAACTTTAGTTGAAGCAACGTATGATCATTGGTGGGGAGCTGGTGTGAAACAAGTGTCATCTGGACATCCTGGTCAGAATATTATGGGAAAGTTGTTAGAACTGTTGTGTGAGACTTGATGTGCAGACGTGTGAACATGGAGAAGTGTGTTAAGTGAACAGCAACTAGAAAAAACTTGCTGAATTTGACAGACTTGTGCTACATTGCCGGAGCAGCATAACTTGCTAAACCTGACAGACTTGTGCTACATTGCCGGAGCAGCATAACTTGCTAAACCTGACAGACTTGTGCTGCATTGCAAGACTCACAAGACTGCATAATGGCGGACATGACACTGAGACAATATATTGTGCAAAAAGCTTATTGTGAAGAAATGTTATCAGCTGTAAAAAAGTTTGCATATTTAGTCTGTCCTGCTTGTCAACATGAAGAGTGTCAAGAACATACTTGTCATACTGCATGTGTTTATACATATTGGAATGAAGCTAAATATTACATTCATTTAGATAAAGTGTTAGAGAATGCAAATCAACGTTGTGAGAAATATGGTGTAGATGCTATTACATTGGATGAACTCAGTCATTGGTTAGTGTTCATTGAAGACCAATGGTCTCCAGTTATTCATACCATTGTATCCATACTTGATTTGTAAAAACTTGTTAGTTAAGTTATAAATGCATGTTAGTTAAGTGATGTTGGTTGAGTTATAAAATAAAAGCTGTTCTGTTGAGAAGGTGGTTTTCATTCGGTGTGACCATGTCGACGTGGAAAGACTACTTGACCAATATTTACTTCAAACCTGGACAGCCTGGAGCATTTGCTGGTCCTTACAAACTGTATCACATCTTACGAAAACATAATCAACCAGTCACACATTCACAAGTGAAGAAATGGCTACAGGATCAAGATGCTTTTAGTTTACTACAACCTGTCAAAGACAGGTTCAAAAGACAACGTGTCATTACACGTGGTATTGATGATATGTGGGATATTGATTTGGCTGATATGGGAAACATAGCTCCCTATAATGATGACATACGCTTTTTACTCATTGTCATTGATGTGTTTTCCAAATATGTCTGGGTACAGCCAATACCTAATAAATCACATACCAGCGTCAAACAAGCTTTCCAAAAGATTTTTCATGACACACGACGAAGACCGCGAACTCTAAGGTCTGATAAAGGAACAGAATTTAAAAATAGATGGGTAAAAGCATTTTTGAAGAAAGAAGGCATTCATGCTTATACCACAAAGAATGAAACCAAATCCAACTTTGCTGAAAGAGTCATTCGTACTCTGAAGGGAATGATGTATCGGTATTTTCTACATAATCAAACCTACCGCTACGTAGACATTCTTCCAGACTTGGTGTACAATTACAACCATAGACCTCATGGTTCTCTTCCTAATAAATATGCTCCAGCCGAGATTCGTAAAGACAACGAATCAAAAGTGTGGAAGTATATGTATGTCGACAAACTGAAATTGAAACCGAAGAAGAAGAAGAAGTATAAATTTAACATTGGCGATCATGTTCGCATTTCTCACATTAAATATGTGTTTCAACGCGATTATCACATCAAATGGACGCAAGAAGTCTTCATTGTCACACATCGTTGTAAGAAGCAAGGAATACATTTGTATCGTGTGAAAGACTTTTTAGACGAAGATATTGATGGCCATTTCTATGAAGAAGAACTGCAGAAAGTGACCAAAGATACTGAATCTATTTATAGAATTGAAAAAGTCTTGAAAACACGTAAAAGACGAGGAGGTGTGAAAGAATTATTTGTCAAGTGGTTAGGTTGGCCAAACAAGTTTAACAGTTGGGTGAAAGAAACAGACATTCAACAACGAAGCATCCATTTACATGTTTAGTCTCTGGACCTACAGGCAGTGGCAAAACGTCTCTGGTGAAGGAAATTCTAGAACAAAAGTTGATTCAACCCTCTCCAAAAAGCATTTTATGGCTCTATGCAGCAGATCAGCCTTTGTACAAGGGAATGAAAGGCGTGGAATTTTACCAAGGCATTCCAGATGACATTGAAGAGCGTTTTAACCCGAAGAAACCAAACTTACTTATCATTGATGACTTAATGACGAAATGTCATAGTGATGAGCGTATGACACGTCTCTTTAGTGTTGGCAGCAGTCATCAAAATCTAAGCATTATCTTTATTGTGCATAATTTATTCCATCATGGGAAAGAGATGCGAAATATTAGTTTGAATACACATTATATCATTCTGTTTAAAAATCCGAGAGACAGTCAACAAATTAGTACATTGGCGCGGCAAATGTATCCTGGAAGATCTCAATTTCTCATAGAAGCCTATCAAGATGCTACTAGCAAACCTCATGGTTATTTATTCATTGATTTAAAACCAAAGACAAATGATCAACTACGTATTCGTACAGGCATTTTACCAAAAGATACACATTATGTATATATTGATAAAGCAGTGTATGAACAAGAACCAACTCATTTGACCATTCGCAGTCAAGATGTCTAAACGTATTCGAGCGAACCAGCCGTTTCTTCATTTGCTTGCACGCAGTGGGCCTAAACGACGTAAATCCTTGCTACAGCAAGCTACAAAGGAGGAATTAACAAGCTTGTTTGAAATTTGTTTGAATATATTGCAAGGACATTTACCCTTAAGCTCAAAACGGTTTAAGGAATTTAAACGTGAACGTCATACGCTACGTACTCTAGCAGATAAGAAGATATCCCTTCGACGAAAAAAGAAGTTGATTAATCAGAAAGGAGGATTCATTGGAGCTATTGCTAGATTGGCATTACCCTTGTTAGCCAAACTGCTGCTAAAATGAAGCATACGGTGAAAATGGTCCTCATTCCTGAATATGAATATAAAATGTTGCTAGAAAAGAAGGGAAAAGATGGTGAAATCAAAACGAAAGTGAATAAACTTTTACGTGGGAAACGAACACGTGAAAAGACTATAGAAATATCTCAACTTCTTGGTCGTCATTTACGAACAAGTCAGTCTAGGCAGCAAAAGCCTTCATCATCATCATCACCTGAAAAGCCAGAAAAGTTATTTTTAAGTCATTTTCAACCTATCTATCATGGAAAAATAACACAACTTTTAGCAGAACTGAAGAAATATGGTACGACATGGACAGACAAGAATGAACTTTTGTTGAAAACGGGCGATATTATAGCAAATTCCAACGTGGTTGATTTGATGAAAGAAGCATTGGTGGCGACAAGAAGAAAAGAACGAGCCATACCACCATATGGCTGGCATCCATTTATCCAGGAAATTGTTGATGCTAATATTCCAAAAACAATGTTTAGTAAAAAGACCACTCGTGACGACATTACAACAGAAATGAAACAACGTCAACAAAGACAGTTTCCTGAAGGATGGGAAAATTTTTAACATGGTTGAAAGAGCTATGTTGTTGCCAAGAAGATAAACCAACTATTCCTGTAAAAATAAGATGTACAAGTGCTTGTTGTGAAGGAGAAGTCATAGATCATGTAGATCATCATCATGATGTGAAAGACCATTTACATACTTGGTTGAATGGCGCGCGCTATCGTGAAGTATATAGGCAACGTCAACGCACCTATACCATTTAGTTCCCATCATGGAGTCGACAAGCTTTTACATTACTTTGCCTAGCAATGCGAGTATGACCTATTATCCCAACAACAAGGCTTCGAATTATCAAATTCGTATGCCTCGAACCATCTATCTGAATGGAAAATATGAAGTGGCTTTAGCTGAAATTCAATATCCACATACATGGACAACGATGAGACAGGGCATGGACTACTCTATTCAGTATCGACAAGAACTATTCGATGATCCTATTCTTAGCACTCTCGATATTCCTTATGGGTACTATAGAACCATACAAGAACTATGTGAGGCAGTCAATGAAGAAGCGACTAATGCTCTGAATCTTACAGAAGCTATTCGAATAAAGTATGATAAAATTAGACGACGCGTTTTTCTATTTCTCGATTATGGCTATGAAGTGTCCTTTTCCACTGGATTAGCTGAGATTTTAGGATTTATCCCAGATCACTGGTATACTGAAACATGTACAGCTGACCATAAAGCGGATGTGAAACAGGGGTTTTATACACTGTATGTGTATTGTAGCATTTGTGAACCACAAGTTGTTGGTGATTATTATGTTCCGTTACTACGTTCTGTTGGCATACAAGGCCATGATGGAGATATTATCATGAAAACGTATGGCGAACCGCATTTTGTTCCTGTAAACACATCCAAATTTAACATGATAGAAATGAATATTAAGGACGACACAGGCCATAATGTTCCATTTCAAACTGGAAAGGTGATCTGTAAACTTCATTTTCGACCAAAAGCATTATGAAAGCTTATACACACGATCCGTCTGCATATCGCAACCATTTTCTTCGTCAAGTGGGCGGGGAATTACCAGGATTCAAAGGAGCGCGAATCCAATATGGCGATGGTATTGGTTCCATACTGGGATCATTGGCTCGCAAAGCTATTCCACTACTTAAGGCTGGGGCTAAGATCGTTGCGCCACATCTTAAGAAGGCTGCAAAGAATGTCGCGAAAGATGTGACGGGCCGAGTAGCAGAACGTGTGTTTGGAGAACAAAAGCGTGTGCAACCGACGAAACGTGCCAGAAGACGAAAAACAGCCAGACGGATAACATCAAAATATCGCAAAGATATCTTTTGAAATCATGTCTCTCATTCATAATCATTCGTGTGAATGTAGTCTTTCTCCATTGGAATGGTTTCACGTACCACAAACGCAAACTGCTGTAGAGAAAAGTTATAATGTTGACTATCAACCACTTACAAGCATTAGAGAAGGCGCTCCAATAGAATTCTACATTCCTGCGAGTACAGAAGAATATCTGGATTTAAAGAACAGTAAACTCCATATTGTATGTCGCATTGTCAAGGCCGATGGAACAGAGTGTGGCGCAGATGATAATGTCTCTTGCATCAATGATGTGTTTAATGGGTTATGGTCTAATATTGAATTGTTTCTGAATGATCGTTTGGTTTCGCATAGCAACAATACTCATGGTTATACCAGCATTATCTCCCATCTCATCCATGATTCGGAAGAAAGTCTACATTCTGAGCGCTCTATGCGTCTCATGTACAAGGATACTGCTGGGTCAATGAATAGTCATGAGGTGAAAAGACCTAATCATGAACGATATGTATCCGGGTTTCATGTCAATGCTGACGGCGGTGACTTGGCTGAGCAAGGAAACAATGGCTTACATCATCGTTATTTGCATACACGTCTTAGCCGTGATGTTATGCTCGCAGGTGGTTTAAGGATAGATTTGTTTGAGCAGGATCGTTATCTTCCTAATGGCATCAGTTTGAAATTGCGTTTCCATAGACAAAAAGATGACTATGTATTGATGGCTGCAGATAATACCTATAAGGTAGAAGTGAAAGAGGCATTTTTAACCATTCGCAAAGTGAGGGTGAGTCCAGGTATTCAGTTAGGACATACAGATGCATTGATGAAAAGTCCTGCCAAGATCATCATCACTAGAAAAGAATGTAAAGTCTTAGCTATTCCAGCAGGATTTCAGTCTTTTGTGAAAGATAACATCTTTTTGGGTCAATTACCAAATCGTATTGTCATTGGTCTGGTTCATAATGAAGCCTTTGGTGGATCAGTATTGAGGAATCCATATGATTTCAAACATTTTGATCTGGACTATATGCAACTGTACACGGATGGTGAACCAGTTCTATCCAAACCTCTCAAGCTTGACATTACACAGAACAAATACCTAGACGCTTTTGAAACGCTTTACAAATCGTTTGATCGATTGAATGGTGAGAAAAGTTCCATTATAAAACGAGAAGATTGGCCTAGAGGTTATGCTTTATTTTCGTTTGACTTAACACCGGATTATGATGGCGATGATCATTTCCCCCTGATCAAGCATGGGAATTTGCGGCTAGAAATGAACTTTGCTACGGCTTTGCAACCTACCATCAATGTCATTGTCTATGCTGAATTTGACAACATTATTGAGATCAGTGCAAATCGCAGCATCCAATTCGACTACCAGTCATGAACACGAAGCAGATTGATGCCATACTGAGTCATGATGTCATGACCAAAGACTTATTTCAAGGCGTGTTTGCCATGGACCAGTTACCATCTTTACAACGCGGCGCCTATGTCATCAACACAGACGATCAAGATGAACCACGAGAACATTGGGTGGCAGTGTATTATGATAAAGACCCTGTGGAATATTTTGACTCTTATGGACTGTTCCCTCTCGATGATCGTTTAGATATGTTTTTAAGAAATGACTATATGTATAATTCTATCTCATTACAAACGCCAATATCATCGTCATGTGGTTTTTATTGTGTATATTATATATTACATAGGGCTCGAGGTCAGAGTATGTTTGATATTGTGAATATATTAAAAAGAAAGGATGGTGATTTTATTGTAAAGGATTTTGTATATCGACATTATAAACCATTGTTTTATTAATGTTGTTGTTGTTATATTAGTTAAGTTGTAGTTAAGTTGTTGTTATATTAGTTAAGTTGTTGTTATATTAGTTAAGTTGTTGTTGTTGTTAAATAAAACAAACCAAGTTTTCAAACAGTCTTGTTTATTGTGTTCTATTTACAAATTTTTAACTACAAACACTATTTACAAAGTCTATTTACACTATTTACAAACTTTTATTTACAAAGTCTATTTACACTATTTACAAATTCTTAACTACAAATTCTATTTACACTATTTACAAACTTTTATTTACAAACTTTTATTTACAAATTCTATTTACACAAAGTTTACAAAGTCTATTTACAAACTCGTAACTACAAACTCTTAACTACAAAGTCTATTTACACTATTTACAAACTTTTATTTACAATCACATTCATTTTTCAATACATTCATCAATGAATACCATTCATTAGAATCTAAATTGATATAGGTATCATAGACATTACATCCATGTTTGTAAATGCTATGAAAGCTCACATAACACACATCACCAAACTTTATCACTTTCACAGTTTCATGTTCAGACAGTTTCAGTTCATATCCTTCTTCTAAGTCAATGTCTATCACGCGCATAGGTTGTGTCAGCTCAATGGATTTGGTACCCCGCATAAGTTGTATTCCATGCTCTTTGAATTCAAGCGTCAGGTTCTTTCCAATCCAATGCTTGCAACAGCGCGTTCCATTCCACTGTGTTGAGGGTGATGTAGTCATAGTCTTCTGTAAGCTCGTCATATTGGCGAAATTGTACAAACACGTCTAAGCAGTTCTCAGTCACACGCACTTCTGCGTGCCAGTTCTTGATATCAAAGAAGATCAACTGTGCATAGGGTGTATCTGGCACAACTCCCTTATAATCCTTTGGATAATCCTGTAAAAGATTTCTACAGAATGTCACACGTATCTTAGAATCATATTCAGCCACCGTCACTTCCAGTTTATTTTCAAGTCTGCGTTCAAACCCAGGTTCAAGCGGTATGTTTTTAAAGTCTTTCCACACTTCAGGTTTAAACCGATAAGCAGAACTTCTCCGAGAACCCATCATCACTTCATTCCTCTCATTAACTTTAAGGTAAACACCATCGTCCAACATGAGTGCATTCATGATTGTTACCTTGTTATGACTTGTCGTCTTGTCTGCGAAGCCTTTTATCCACTTCTTTCACCTGCTTCTTCATCATTTTCCATTCAGGTATTGTCAGCAAAATTCCCTTTTTCGTTGGACGGTTTTTTCCAGTCCCCTCATCTCTGAGGTATTTGCGAATGTTTACCACACCTTCATTACTTTGTTTCATAATCTTGATATACTTTCCATTGCCTAGAGAAAGCATTCCATCCCACGACTGTGGTGTTGGTGCCGTCGCCGTCGCCGTCTCCACTTTTAATTTCTTGATGGTATTGTCAGAATGTTTCACATTCATGTCTTTCACTGTATCAGCAAGAGTATCCATATCCGTTGTTGCAGATCTTTTCCGATTCATGTTGACGCTTCAGTGTTCACACCTCAACTGACTCTAAAGTTGAAGTGTCTCCCCCTTATATACTGTTATGCCCATGCGCCAACGTGGAATAGCCATCACTCATCACATATCGCTTGTCATCAAAGGGAGAGAGAGCCACTTTCCTCAACTTCTCCGAGAAGATCTGGTGGTCATGACTTCGTTTGCGTTTGGTTGAACAAACTGTCTCTATACTGCTGATGTTTCATCCGTCTTTGACACGCGCGAGTGATGCCTTTGGCCGTACGTTTTTCTTTCCCTCCATACATCATACTATACATTTTCGGCCGAAGTCCAACAAGCTCTTCAATGGGAATGCCCGCCGTGTCATCTTTCATTTTCCCAAGCACTTTCTTGTTCACGTTGGAATGCAGGAAATGATCTGGGGGATAGTCACTTGTGTCGAACAAGTCGGCATCTTCCTGCATGTCTTTGTAGATATCTTCCGTTTCTATGTCATAACATAGACTGTCGGTGTCGCTGAACAAGAGTGTGGCGTCGGGATACTTGGTCATGATGTAGTTGTAATGAAAGTGGAACATGAGCACCTTGCTGAGGTCGAGAATGGTGAAACCAACTTGCATGGGTTTATCCAGAAGCAGATCCACTTTGCGCAAATGTACCGCGGTCAAATCTCCGTTGAAAATTCTAAATTTGTGGAAGGAAGGTTTGGCCACAAGTTTCTTGAACCGCTTTTCCTTGTGAACAAGTTCCACATTCATGCGCTTTCTTACATTTTCCATGGTTTTGCCAAACACAGAGTTGTTCATCAATTTGAAAAAGTCTTTCTCAAACGGGTTCTTGGCCAACTTTCTCTTTTCCGTGTTTAAGGAGATGTATTTTGCCAACCATTTGCTCTGTGCAAACATGATGGCACGGTGCACCTTCATGACTTTTAATCCCAGTGAGACATATTGCTGTAAATTTCTATAATGAAGCACATATTTCTTCTTGTCGCACAAGTTGGGAATGAGCTTTTCACTAGGCTTACCTTTCATGTTTAGATCTTTTCGCAGCTTCTGACTATGTTTTGACAATTCTCCCACTTTCACACATTTCCGTTCTGGAGCCACTGGATAGTGATTATGATGATCATGGATTGAATATGGGTATTCCAAATCCACTTCTAAAATGTATCCAATCTCATCATCTTCATCCACATCCATAAAGTCAATGGATTCTGGCTCGCTCACCCACATAAATCCACTTTCCGGCATGCTTTGCGACATGGCCCAGCCATATAAGTTGTTTGCATCCAGGTACGTTAAGAAGTTGGTTGGTTTCGTGGGATCGTAATCTGCTACGTAGGGGTTATTTGCTTTCGCATACTTGTGTGTGATGACAGATATTCCTCCCCGTAGACCTTGTTCAACCATTTGGTACATGTCAATGTCGTTGATCAATTCTAATTTCACCTTTGTCGCTTTCAACATGGCATCCCACGACAGTCCTGGCGCTGTATAGTAGTGAGCAGGATCCAATTCATACGTGTTGAGACATACGTGACGGAAGTTTTCAAACACGTCAGCCAGCAGCAACACATCTGATTTCAGGTACAAGTCATGATATTCACCAAATGTAGTACAGTGGAATGTCTCCCACACCTTCTGCGCATGCGCATAATCCTCATCGCTAATGTCTTCTTCACTGAGCAGACTGTAAAACTTGTCCTTGGACGGTAGTTGTGTTTCAGCAAACTTGGATGGCTCGTCCACGTAATCATAAGGGTACACTCCCTTTCTCAACAGTAACTCTTGTTGGTCACTATCGTGAATGTGTGACGTCATGTGATAAAAGTTGTCTTTCCCTTCTGCTGCCAGGTTGGATACCAACTTCTGTAGAGAAGTACTCATGAACTGAAAGCTGTCTGTAAATTTCAGATTGCTCATGGTGAATGCAATATATTTCTCAATGGTGTTGGGAATGACTGTAATCGTTTCATTTTTGAATTTCCCAATTTCCTCCATGATAAGGTGACTGTCATAGCCTCGCAAATTGTGGAAAAACACAGGAATGATAAAAGAATCTTTCACATCCTGCTGATCCTTTCGAAGTCGAAATTGTAAATTGCATTCACTATGTGCAGCTCCACGGTATTTGCCATTGATATGGTCATGATCTCTCACATGATCTGCGCCTAGAGGCTCATGACAAATGTAGCAATCTGTGGCGTTCTTATAATGCTCTTCATCTTCACGAGTCATGACTATTTTCTTTGACTGTTGTAAACCATGCACAATACGATCACGCTCATTCACCATATGGTCTAAAAAGACTTTCACAGCATTATCTCCTCGATACACGACTGGTGCACGTGTATCATACTGGCTCACAACCACATAGGCAAAGCTGTTTGGACGATGATGCTGATACTTGTCTCCTTCATGCTTTTTCGTGAAACATTCAAAGTCTGCATAAATGACAAAGGGCGCTCGCTGTTGTTTGGCTACATTCTTGAACTTGATGAAGGGTTCCTTGGGAAATGATAAACGTTGTGCGCCATGCTTGCCACACACTTCACGATGCTTGTCTAACAGATCTTGTCGCTTAAACCCGTGAAGACAGTTAAAACAATAAAACATTGCTCCATTATACTTGGTACGATAAGCCATCAGTCTGCTGAAATTCTTGATGAGGCAGTAATGTCTTGTCTTGTCATTGCTAATCAAAAGCAAGTTAATTTCTCTCGAGCTGGTGTTTCGACTGAGTTGTATCGGAACAACTACATCATGTTCATATCCAAACACGTTAATGGACACATCATTCTCCTTTTCAAACTTTGGAATGTCCGTAATCGGTGTTGGAAATGTTATGCCTTCCACCTTCAATTCGTTCTCAAATGGCGTTGAATGACTCACGCGATATGGGTGTTGATGATAATGGTGAGGGTGAAGGTGAGCCAATACAGACCATAAGAAGCACTTGTTGTCTTTATTCTGAATGTTTAACACAGCCTTTGTACACTTTACTTTCTTCGGTAGTGGGATAAAACTGCTTGCTTCCAGAGGCGCTGACGTAGCTGTATGCACTTCAATGAATAATATGTTATCCAACACCCAGCCAGAACCTTGCCGCTCATGTTCATCAAACCTGGTAAACAATTCTTTATAGGCTTCTGGCAAGTCCTTCTCAATATCCGCTGGATTGTATGCTGCATATGTCGGACTGCTGATGAAGGCATTATCCACGTGTTCTACCATCACGCCTTCAACATTTGGTGTCATTTTCTTGAAGCGTGCATGTACCACAATGTACCATTTCATACCACGGTTTAACGTCTCTAGCAAATGTCTCTTAATCCGGTTCTCTTGTTGTCGCATTTCAAGTAGCAAATCCGATCCATCTTCAGGCTCAAACCGCCTTTCCTGTGCGTTTTCACCAAGACTCACTCTTCTGCCTCTGCCTACTTGTCCTGTCTCTTTCTTTCTTTGTTCTTCATGAGACACATTTTCCATCTCATCACATGCATGTGTCTCAAATGCATCCAAAGATGAAAATATCTTGGCGCATTTACAGCAGAGGACTGGATCAGGTCTTTCAACACCATCTTGTACGGTCTTTCGTCTCTTGGCTTCAATCTGCTCAACAAGCTCTTCATGAGCACGTTTCATCCTAGCTGGTTTGCATGTATGTTCCACGAACACTTCCAGAGATCGAAATGTCACATCACAATCATGACAGTAGACTGTTGCCATCGTTGTTGTTTCTTCAACTGCTAGAACTGAAATGAAGTAAAATATACGTTTCACTCTTCCTTTTATACCACATCAATGGTGTGTTAACTCAGCAGAATGTATCACTAGTTGACTAGTTGACATGTTTCACTCATGCTTTTATTCTACTTCCATGTAATCAAAATATGGTGTGTAACTTGTTCAAAAATTGTTCAAAAATGCTGACTCAGCAGAATTTTACTTGTGTATATGAATGTCTCACTTACAGTTGTGAAGTTGTACTGCTGCACAGCAGAGACATCTAGCGGTGAAGTTAAATGGTCTGCCAAATGGTATTCATCCGCGAAGAAGCACTGTAATGGTGAAATTTTCAGTCAACTATAACGAAAGCTATCACAATTTTAAGTTAAAATGGCGGTAAAAATGCATACAGCCAGCTGCGCAAATAGCCTATGATCATGTTAAAACTTTACATAAAACTGAATCAAATGGTGAAATTTTCATACAAATTGGTTAAGTATAACAAAAGTTATGTCACTTTTAAGTTAAAATGGCGGTAAAAATGCATACAGCCAGCTGCGCAAATAGCCTATGACTACTTTATAACAAAAGTTTACATAAAACTGAATCAAACAGTGAAATTTTCATATAAATCGACCAAGTATAACGAAAGGTATTGTTTTACAAAGTTTCAATAAAGCAAATAACCAAAGTTTGTTTACAAAGTTTGTTTACAAAGTTTGTTTACAAAGTTTGTTTACAAAGTTTGTTTACAAAGTTTGTTTACAAATTTTCAATTATGTAAATAAGTCAAGTTTGTTTACAAAGTTTGCTTACAAATTTTGTTTATAAAGTTTGTTTACAAATTTTGTTTATAAAGTTTGTTTACAAAGTTTGTTTACAAATTTTGTTTGTAAAGTTTGTTTACAAAGTTTGTTTACAAATTTTATTTATAAAGTTTGTTTACACATTTGTTTACAAAGTTTGTTTACAAAGTTTCAATTATGCAAATAACTAAAGTTTGTTTACACAGTTTGTTTACAAAGTTTGTTTACAAAGTTTCAATTATGCAAATAACTAAAGTTTGTTTACAAAGTTTGTTTACAAAGTTTGTTTACAAAGTTTGTTTGCAAATAACTAAAGTTCACTTTTTATTTATAAAGTTTCAATAAACACTTACCGAAATAGTTGTCACTGGATGCCATCCCTGGATCTGATGTGATTCAATTGTAGTGTGTAACTCTTGCTCCACTTACCGAAATGACTGTCACTGCTGTATGCTCATCCCTTATATACCCCTCTGATGGAACTGAAGCTGACTTGACAGAATGTTGCTCGCCTAGGGGGGGTGGTCGGTCCATAGTATGTCCTGAGGGGGGGGGGGGGTCAGTCCCGACTGCCGCTTAGGGGGGGGGGTCATCACTTTTTAGGGTCTGTTGTCGATTGACTTCGAAATGAAAGCTTGACTTCATTGACTTCGACGATCATCGACTGAAACCCTAGGAAGCCGCCACACAGCATGACCTCATTATGACCTCATTATGACCTCATTATGACGTCATGGATGGCCGCGCCTATCCTAACGCTTATCCTGACGTCACTTCCGGTCCAGACAGCACTTCCGGTCCAGACAACACTTCCGGTCCAGACAGCACTTCCGGTCCAGACAACACTTCCAGTCCAGACGCTATGACGTCACTTCCAGACAGTATGACGTCATCAAGTGGCGTAGAACTCTTATTTCCTACCTACTGCAAACAGTAATATGCGGAGAGACTTATCCATTTTGTTTGCTGCACAGACCGGAATTTTTAGAAAATGTAGTGTTAACAGGGGGAAAATTGTGCATTCTAGGAGATTTCAACATCCACTGGGATGATAGAGACCACCCTGAAACTAAAAATTTTAGTGCTGTCCTAGACAGGCTACATCTTGTTCAGCACATAACAACTCATCTCAGAGGTCACATCCTATACCCAACAACAAAAGAAACGCCGATTTTTAGAAATTCCACGTCTATCTTCCTAAATTTGCAACTGGAATCTATGTTACATATATCAAAAAGGCAGTTGTTATAGCATACTTCTAGACAGTTTTAGTCACTTTACAGAAGATAGTCACGGTTCATTTAACACAACAAAAGTGCCTCACAAAATGACGAGTTAAAGTGCCTAATAACGAGTGTGGCCTCCGTTCGCGTTAATCACCGCCGTACACCGGCGCCTCATAGAGGTCACCAAGCGCTGGATTACGACTCTGGGTATGCGATGCCACTCCTGGATGAGGGCTTGGCGTAGCTGTGGTAACGTAGGCGGAGGGTTGCGTCTCTGACGAACAGCTCGGCCTAACACGTCCCAGACGTGCTCTATGGGTGAGAGATCTGGTGAAAACGCCGGCCATGGCAACACGTTCACTCCATTGGCACGAATGTAATCCATGGACAACCTTGCCACATGGGGTCTGGCGTTGTCCTGTTGGAAAATGAGATGGTTCTGTTGCACTGTAGGAACAACGCACGGTTCCAAAATTTGATCACGATATTGCTGTGCGGTGAGATTCCCATCCACAAAGCGCAGTTCGGTTCTTAATCCAAAAGCTATTCCACCCCAAACCATAACACTTTGGCCACCAAAGCGATCACGTTCTTGCACGCAAGCGTTCGTGAATCGTTCGCCGCTCCGACGCCATACGCGTCTTCGTCCATCGGCAAATTCCAGACAGAAACGCGATTCGTCTGTGAAAAGAACCCTATTCCAGTCCGCAAGTCTCCAGCGCACATGATTCATGGCCCATTGACGCCTCGCTTGGCGACTAGCACCGGTTAAGGGCATTCCGCGATACGCGCGCCGGCTTCGAATACCGTGTTCATGAAGCCGTCTCCTCACTGTTTGGGCACTGATGCGATTGCCCTGACGTCCTGGGAGTGCTCCGGCGGTGGTTGTCGCTGGAATAAATCTCTGGCGTAGGTGTGAGACCCGAATATAGCGGTCCTCCTGGGGAGTAGTAACACGTGGTCTACCTGACCGAGGTCTGTCGCGAGTAGATCCAGTGTCCCTAAGACGACTTCGTAGGCGTCGAACTGTACTTTCATTAACACCAAAGTGGTGCGCGACGTCAGCGCGGCTCCTTCCGCTGTCCAGCACACCCACGGCGCGTTCCCTATCAATTTGTGAGAGCCGTGGTATGGTTTTTCCGTTGAGTTTGTTTCAATATTTTAACGTTTTTTATCCCTTTTTAAGCTTGTCTTTACTATGCATTTTAGTTTGTACGGGTCATTGTAACACATGTTGCCTAATATGGAAAAAGGTGTCAAAACGACCACTTCATTGAATTGACCAAGGTGTTAGGGTAATTAAGCCGCCACCAACAGACCACATAAAGGATAAAGAAAGAAAAATATTACAGAAAAAAGTTCGCACACAAGTTTCCCAGAAATCGCCAAAAACGCAAAAAAACCAAACGAAAATTATTCGGCGTTTCTTTTGTTGTTGAGTATAGATTTTGTCATAACCAGATTCGATGACGGGAATCTGGCTAATTTTAACGTCGACGACCTGATATCGGACCATTTTGCTATACATGGATATTTTCGCATAAAAAGGTCACAATATGAACGAAAAACTATCTTTTACAGAAAAATTAAATATATCAATATTTAAGTTTAACATGAACATTATTGCCTCAGATATTGGAACACTCCCGAACGATACTCCGGACGCACTAACTGAAAGATACAACAAATCTCTGAGTCAAATTTTAGACAAACATGCACCCGAAAAAAGCTCTTATAACAATAAGACCAAAAATACCCTGGTACGCAAGCTGCATTGCATTGTCAAAAAGGAGGAAGAAGAGAGCTGAAAGAAGTCCAATAACTGCTGCAAAATACAACGAAGAGAGATTAAAACATGTACAGCTCATTCAGTCTACGAAAACATCTTATTACACACGTCAAATTGAAGAATGTGGGACCGACCAAAACAGATTTCTAGAATTCTAAACGAACTGCTTGTGAAGAAAAGTGAAACAATTTTACCAGAACACACTTCTACAGAAACTTTGGCCAAGAATTTTAATACAGTCTTTGTGGAAAAAATAAAAACTTGGATACGTCCAGTGAAACACACTCCAAGCACAGTGACACTGCCTGTCAAGATAGATTCATATCTTTCGACTGGGTGACTGAAGACGAAATTCAAAGAGTTGTTTCCAAATTAAGCAATGCAACGTGTAACTTGGATCCTATAGCTACCTCTCCCCTCAAAAATGCCTGCCAACACTGAAACCTATAATAGCAGACAAAAAGTTAGCTTGAAACAAGCTCTGGTAAAACATCTGATCAAAAAGTCCTCTCTAAACCGTGACGAACTATAGGCCATTTTCGAACATTCCTTTTCTCTCCAAAATAATTGAAATATCCGTAGTAAAGCAACTGGACGCATACATGTGCAAACTCTCTCTGCAAGAAAAATTTCAATCCGCTTATAGAACAAACCATGGAACTGAAACAGCATTAGTGCGGATACATGAGGATTTTTTGCGAGCACTGGATACCCAACGCGGTATTGTTCTTGTGACCCTAGATTTATCGGATGCCTCCGATACCATCGATCATAATATTCTCTTAGAGAGGCTTCGACAACGCCAGGGTGTCGAAGGCACTGCATTGAACTAGTTCGACGAATATCACCGGAAAAGATCGCAAGTAGTGGTAGTTGGAAATGCGAAATCGGAGCCAGCTATGTTGCTATTTGGAGCGCCCAAAGGATCTATAATGAGGCCCGAGGATTACAAAATATACAAACTTCCGGTTTCTGACAGTACAAAAGATCATGATTTCGATTACCATATGTACGTAGACGACACACAAATTATGTATCTTTTCGGCTAAATGACCCTGATGATCTTGCAAATTCAGTGAATAAACTTGTAGACTGCGTGCAAGATATAAAAACATGGATGACGCAAAGCAAACTTAAATTAAACGATTCAAAAATCGAAGTTATGTTGATAGTCCCTACTCCTTACAAAGACTCCGTCAGTCTGGAAAACATGCAAATTGGCAACGCCGTTATAGAACCCACAGACACTACTAAAAATATCGGCATTATTTTTGATTCACATATGTGTTTAGAGAAAGAAATTGCCAATCGCTCAAAAACTTGTCTCCTCCATCTACGACGCATTTCCACAATTCGTCCCTATATTACTCAAGCCGCTTGCGAGAAGCTTGTCCATGTGCTGATACCGTCAAGGCTAGATTATGCCAATGCTATTCTTCACGAACTCCCAAAATATCGCCTACAGCAACTCCAAAGGATCCAAAATATGGCAGCCCGTGTTGTAACAAATTGCAACACGTTCGACAGGATAACTCCAGTATTAAAATTCCTTCACTGGTTACCACTCAGTCAAAGAATTGAGTTCAAATTACTGTGTTTGACTCATCGCGCTATCCACGGCCGTGCTCCTTACTATCTATGTGAACTATTGACTCTCTACAAACAAGTCAGAAGCCTGCGTTCACAAGGAAAAAATCTTCTCTTAGATACTAAATTTCGAACCAAAACCTACGGCGATCGAGCATTTTGGCACTCCTCACCACGCCTTTGGAATGCTCTCCCTAGTGATCTCAGAAGCGAGGACAGTTTTACCGCTTTTAGAAAAATAACTGAAAACATTATTGTTTACACATGCATTTAACTGGTATTTCCAGTCGTTTTTCAGTATCCATATTTTTCTAGTCAATGGATCTTCATGCTTTCTATTTTATTATTTTATTATATTGTTATTATTATTATTATTATTATTATTATTATCATTATTATTATTATCCAGTCACTATTTTAAAAAAAAAATTTTCATTTAATTGTTATGCCGTGTCTTTGAATATTTTCTCAGAAAACGGCACGTAAAATCTATTTGCATTTACCTACTTATATCACGCGGCACTGTTTGCTTTGAGAATCGTCTCATCTCGCTAATTGGTACGCATGTGTCTTGTTTGCACACAACTCAAGCTAACCCCAATAGGGAAGTAAACAATGGTCTAATTTGCGATGTTAAAGTGCGTTTGGGACTGAGAAAAGTGATCATTGGTCGTATTTGCGGGCTGGTCTTATTTTCGGGGTTCCGTTATAAAGGAAATGAATGCGTGAAATTCGGTTCTGGCGAAAAGTGGTTATATTAACGGATTGGTCGTATCCCGGGGTTCTGTTGTAGTTCTTGCATAGTTATGTTTATGCGCAATTAAGTTATTATTTTTAAACATAAAATGTCTGTATTTTAAAGTATACTGAAGTTTTATTACAGGTTTATAATTAGAATGTTTTAAATGTTTTCAAATTATACAATTTTTTAATTCAAGTATTGTTATTTAATTAAATGTGAAATGTGTTTTAAATTACAGCCGCATCTCATTGCATTTAACTTCACGAAATAAATGTGATGCAAAAATTAACCAGAAGCTTATTCCGCTAGCGAAATGTTCAACACTTGACAATAATTAAAACGCAAAAAATACTTCCTTCAGTAGGTTATTTCTTGAATAATATATTGCAAACAACACAGCTTGAATACGTCTTATAAGCCCAGTGATGTTTGGTTGTTGTTGACTTAAAGTTTTATTGACTGATAAGGCATACGCCTTGTTATCTATTTACGCAGTGAGAGCTCGCGCAAAGCTCACTGAGCAAATGTGTATTCTGTGCTGTCGTTAAATGCTACAATACACTCTTTTCACATGGCGTTTTAACAAAGAAAAACGAAATCAAAGACGAAAATAAAAAGTGACATGCACATGTTCAGATCAAGCTCTTCATAAGTCCCAAGTTTCATGGTCGTAGGGCCCATAGTGTCAGAGAAGAAGAAGACACAAAAAATCGGAAAAACTGTCAAGAACAAAAAAAAGGACGAATTTTGCTCGCACAAATTCATATAACCCTTGCAAGCCAAAGGCTTGTCAAGTGTTAATGAGGGCAAGCTTGTCACATTCATTTGGTAACACATAGCGCTTGTCGTCAAAGCAGATAGTCCCACATTAGCTGTTTTCACAGAGACTGCCCGCGTGTCTCATGCTACAACTGGCCTTTAGCAGTTGTTGCAATTCGCGTGGCCGTCTTCTTTTCTTTTGCCAATACATACCATACTATACATCTTATTCATTCACTCATTCATAAACATTTCTTAACCGCTTATTCCGTTTAAATCTCTAAGTACGTTGCAAAAACATTCATTTATAAAATTAAAATGATTACTAGACTCACATAAAACATTGAAATAAAACTTAATTTAAATAAGCAAGAATTACTCATAAGACCGTTTAAAAAAATAAATCTTCAACTTAGATTTAAATAGTGAAAGGTCAGTCGTAGAGTCTAGTCAGGCAGTGAATTCCGTAGTTGCTTGGCTTTATTCTAAACCTATAATCCTGTTTTCAAATGCCTAATCTAAAAGCAATCAATGTGTTAACTCCAAAAATGCTGTTAAAAGTACCCAACAATTGGGTCCGCCTCCTGTTATCTACCCACACAAACTCGGGAAACTGTGTGAGTAATAAATGCTGGTCGGCTGATTTCACATATCGTTGCCGTTGGTGGAATTTGGAAATACCTCCCGTCCCCATCACCTACCCACCCGTCCCTCTATTTTGCTTTCAGTGTAATTTTAATACATTTTAAAAGTTAATACAGACTCACAACATAAAAAACATATTATATAAAAAATAATCTGCTTTAATTTTAAGGTTTTCTGCGATCAATGTGCAGTCTGTCTCCGTTTCGGCAGTTACATTTTGAGTCAATTTTCAATCTACCTAATGTATTTTTACGGACCTATGTGATAGGACCTGCAACATTTCAATCAGGGTACGTCTGTGGGCACATTTCCCCTTGTGAAGATATATTTTTCAAGAATCTCGCATGTTTGACATGTATCAAAAACACGATTTGTGTTACGGATTTCAGAAATAAACGAATGTGAAACTGAGGGAATGTGTCAAAACGGGGAATGTGTCAATATTGATGGTTCTTACAAATGTGTATGCCATGAGGGGTACAAGCAGTCCAGCAACCAGCAAATATGCATTGGTAAGACGCTTCTTTTGGGGATGCAGTCAATTAATTGCAGTATTGGTTTTGATTTCAGCATCATCTTGTCTTCAGGTTCCAGAAAATTCGTCATCTTTAAAACGCAAATTTGAAAATGTTATTGTTCATTTTATATGTTCGTAAGGAGTGACGTGTCTTTGTGAAAAGCTTTCTCTGTGTATTCAAAAAAATTTTTTTTTTAAATTTTTCATTAACTTTCGTCATGTTCTTCATTAGTTTTTTGTTTCATTTTCCATTGATAAAATATGCTGATACCAAAATGATTTTGCTGAAAACGACGTGTTAGATACGGTGTTTCCCTGGCGTCCCAAAATCGGTTTGTGAATAATAAATGAAATAAGTTCTTAATTGGAAATTTAGTAATATGAGGAAAATAGGCATTATGGTGAGCTTGATGATAGAGGGAAATTAAGGTAACCGCATTACTGGTAAGTTCGTGATCTGAAATCTGAACAACAATGCTTTGGTATCAAAACTTGAGAAGACTGTGAACAGTTATTTAAAGATTATGTCACAGGCCGTGTCTGCTATCGCGCGGGAACATAGTTTCACTTGGAGATGATTTGTAGATCGAATTAGGACCAGATATAAATGCTGGTTTGTCGTCACTATAAATAAATCTAAAAGGGGTTGCCGTTGCTATTGGGTTGCTGATAAGTGTGACAAGATCTTGATTATTATAACTAAGGTCTTGGTGAGAACTGAAAAAAAAAACAGTACCAATTTTCCAACTGTGGTGTATATGTTTTTGGAAAAGTTTATAAACTTGATATGAGACATGATTTGATGCCTGTGATAACTACCCGCAGATATTGACGAGTGTGCCGAGAATGGACGAGTGTGCATACATGGTACTTGTGAGAACTATCCCGGAGGCTACATGTGTAGATGCGACCGCGGCTATATCCTCTCTCCTGATGGTGCCTTCTGTGTTGGTAAGCTCTTAATTTTAGACTCGAGTTTTCAGACTAGATGCCCAGATAGATGCATCGATACTGGAGTGAGGAGAGAGGCCAATCAAAAGAGAAGAACCAAAAATGTGCCTTTTATTTGCGCTAAAACAGATGAAAATTTTTTTGAGTCGTTACATTCATACAAATGACTTGTGACTCCGTTGGGTAGATGATAAAACCATACGAGTGGACTGATAAAAAAACCTCCCGCAGCCTGTAGCCTGCAACCAGCTTGTTTGTATGACGTAATACATTACAGATATCACAAAAGATGCTCATCCCTCCCTACACGAAATTTTTCACACTAGTGCCTATAGTGCGCCTGAGTCGAATTATGTCATGATTTTGACAGCTCGTGAAATTTTTAGCGCTTTAGTGGTTAAGTTTTGTAGCAGTTTTTGGTATGTCCACTAACGATGTTCAGTTATGATGAATGGGTTGAGCTGAGAGATTTTATGAAAACCAGATACCACTGGCTTGGCTGCCAAAGAATCGAGTGCAGAAAGCTTGAAGCAAACATGTAGATGAAGAAAAACTATGCGACACCGCGAAAAGAAATCTAAGCATTATAAGTATAGTAAATAGTAAGTTCAACTTTTATGGTACACACATGCGTGTATATATATATATATATATATTATAGGCAAACTGTCAAATCAGGCAGATTATAATCTGCCTGAAAATTTCAGGCAGATTGAAAAATTCAGGCAGATTGTATGAAGACATGCGATAACAGTAACAACAGAAAATACACGGCAATCAAATCGCATGAAACGCGCGAGCGGAAACATTGTTCACTCCCATTTAATTGCAATTGACCACATCAATCGCCTTTTATTCCTACGATCACATATTTGAATAGACAACAACCTAATCGCATGGGGGGATCACGATAACAAACGTTGCTTTCATTTCAGGCAAATTGTCAAATTTTCAGGCTTCAAAATCAGGCAGATTACAATCTGCCTAAAAATTTTAGGCAGATTACAATGTGCTTGGTAGAACCAGGAATTTTACAATCTGCCTGAAATTTTCAGGCAGATTATAATCTGCCTGATTTGACAGTTTGCCTGTAACATATATAGTAAAAATTACACTTGAAGCCACAAAAACACGATTCTGAACAATTAAAACTCTTTGGTTAAACGTCATGCCAAGTTGCTAATTGCATCAAAACACTCTAAGCGCAATGTTTGTAATACTATATCCCAATACACATCTTGACATCGAGAAAACGTCGATTTGAGGTTCTGTGATTCAGCGACCGGGCCAAATCGCAACACTGAATCTGGTTGTAATTTGTTTTTGATTTTAGTTTTGCTCGGGACCATAGATCGGCGTCTTTGATACAGCTCTGAAAAGACGGTGGAGAAGCAATGCTAAGCAAATGTTGCGCTTGCTCGCCAAAAAGCATTTCCATAGTGTTAGATCTGGTTGCAATGTAGTTGTGATCACATGTGCGACCATAGGTCAACACCTAATCAATTCAACAAACGTTTGATAAAACGCTCTTATTTTCGTTTGCTGAAAACTCATTTTACATTTTACGACGCTGAAAATTGACCATTTATGTGGACGCCGAAGAAAAGACGCGCAAAAATGTCGAGATCAGAAAAAATCGTGTTAATTCTCGGTAGTTGAGAAACGATAGTTCTAGTGCAGTCAATCATCGTGACGTCATCATGACGTCATCACTGAAGCCCCGCCCATCCCTCCCCCTCCCCCAGGTCATAGTGGTCAGACCCCCCTCAACCTCCCCCACCCCGTGGGAAAATTTTGCGATTTTTGTATATTTACACGTTTCAGAGATTCTGAACATTTTTGTTTTTTTTAACCTCCCGACCCCCTACCCCGTGGGAAAATTTTGTAATTTTTGCATATTAATCCGTTTCAGACCATTCTGAACATTTTTGTTTTTTTTGTCCTCTCGACCCCTCCCCTCTCCCCACGTGTAAAAATTTTTGGTTTTTTGATCCTCCTCCTTATCTAATAGCTCTTCAAATAATGCATTGTTTTTCCTTATAGCCGCTTTTAGTGCCTTTGAATACTCATAATGTTTTACATCAGCAAAGTAATTAATGTTCTCTAAAATCTTTTCATAACGTTTGCTTTGTTCTAGACGTTGGGTATATTTGAATAGCCTCATAAACAGTTGTTTTAGTCGATGTGTATAAACGGATCGAGGGTCATTACTTTCTCTTTCACGCGCATATTCAAGCCCTTGTTCTTCATATTCTAATACCTTTTCTTGAAATTTGTCATCATGGTCATCATATACTTCTTGAACCATATCAGGTCATCGGCATCCTCACCACACTGCTCCATTTGCGTGGCTGAAACTTCGCTGCTGTATAATGTACCACATTCTGTACAAGCATGTGCATTAATTTCATCCATATTGACTCTTTGACGTTTAATAGAAGACTTATCTGAAGTTTCCGTGAAAGGTGTCTTTATAGGGTTTTCATATCCATCTCCCATTCTTCATTCACTTCTAGCCTTTTAGGACTTTGTGGCCAGTCATAAGATTTCGAACAAATGTTGCATTTGTACATCTTTTCTATTCTACAACCACTTTTCAAGTTTCTTGTAGGTTTTTGATGTCTTCAAATATTTACAATCAAAGACTTTTTGTTACTTGAAAAGTGTTGTTGAAGTTGTCATGCCTCACATGCTAGCCATACCCTTGAATCGACTAAAACGGATAAATATGCAAAAATCACAAAATTTTCCAACGGGAGGGGGTGAGTTGGAAGATTAAAAAACCCAAAAATGTTCAGATTCGTCTGAAACGGATAAATATGCAAAAATCACAAAATTTTTCCCACGGGGGGGGGGGGAGGGGGGTTGGTCGGGAGGTCAAAAAGCGAAAAATATTCAGAATCGTCTGAAACGTGTAAATATGCAAAATCACAAAATTTCTCCACGGGGTAGGGGGAGGAGCTTATGACCACTATGTCCTGGGGGAGGGGGGGGGGTGCGCGGGGCTTTAGTGATGACGTCATGATGACGTCACGATGACTGACTGCAGTAGAACTGTAGTTTCTCAACTACTATTCTCACAGGAAATTTAAGCTTGTTAGTGGTAATAACTGGTCGCCTTGGCAATTGACGAAAATCAAGACACAAGCATGAGATAGTTAGAAGCACGCCAATTTTTACCGATTACTTTTGAAATATATTTATATTATAAATATTTCATGTTCATATATTTTAAGCCTTTTGTAGAACGTGCCAATGTTGTTTGTATTTTTATTTTTTCTTATTTTGTTAGATTTGGAAGACTGCAAATATTTTGTGTATTTTTAAGTATTCAGAAGAAACGTATTTTGTACTGTAAATGACTTTGGGGACGCTCCAATAATATAACTTTGCAGCTTTTTAACGTATAACGTATAAAGGTATTTTTCTTTTTGTTCTAACGTTTGGCACCAAATGCTCTAATTAGTTGAACTGATAATGGCGCTGCGGCGTCCTCTTAGAAGGTGTATAACGAGAGCCAGTGTTTCACCATTAGCAGTTGATTTTTGGAAAGCATGAAGACCACATTTAATGGCCACTGAGTAATGTTGGAAATATGATAACGGATTAAAATTAGACTGAAGCAAAACAATGTCTGCACCAAAAAATTTAGATCGACAAAGTAAGGAGAAATTTAACATAATAAGCAGGTGGAAAAGAGAACATTTGAGCACTTCACGGATAAAAGCGCTTGTTCCGATAACTGTTGACGTTTTGTGTTATCAGGAAAGAAAATAATGTTAAAAGTATTGAAAGATGACTTTTATTTCGAATAGTGTCGGATATTATCGACATTTATAGGATTTTGTCGCACATTGCCAGGTTTGCGCCACATTGGATTTTACTTCTAATTTCGAATCTTTGAATGGTTGTCATGTTGCTCTGTGTTTTTAATTTCAAAAATATTGTCTTGTACACTACAAGGCCATCACTGTGTTTAACATTGGTTATCGCGATCCATAATAAAAGATTTGCGGGATAAATCGCAAAGAACAGGTACCCCCTATTACCATGTATGCAATGCGTTGTCAACCAACCGACCAATCATTTTCGATGCAGTTCCTGTCGTGTGATCGATCAATCTCCAACTTATCGCGAGTTTTTTCCCTTTACATTTTGTTAAATATGACGAATCAAAACCAGGCTCAATGCATACTTTTTGGATGTTATTTATCTTGGATAGTACTTTTACGTATACTGTAAGTTTCATCTTATTTGACTTACGTTTGTCGGGTTTGCTGACTTTGCTGATCCCTACACGTGTTTGTTCTGGGTTTTGTCAAATCGGCTTTCATTTAGTTAATGCTTCCCGGCCATCAAGAACTTTTGGTAAAACACAGTGAGACGGTTTCTGAGCGATTTCCTCGGAATTTCCATCTCGAGAGTTTCTCTCATTGTCAGCACACAGTTTGCATTGAGTCGGCTCTACAAACAAGAAAGTTTCAACTTTCTACCGACCTCCTGCCTTTTGTCAGCAGCAGGTCATTGTAAGATCGTTAGACATGCAGTTATCACAGGCCTAGGAAGTCATGTCTTCTATTGGCTCGATACTGTGGTAACTCTCTTTGTGGAGTTGTATACACTGTCTCTTTTTGTGACAGACATGCAAGGCGTTGAGTGGTCATTGCAGCGGCGTCGTACCTGTAACGCCAATATGACGTGTGCATTGACCACGTGTCACGGTATGAGGGTTATCGGCACAAGTACGATCATGCACGCGAATATGAATCGATGTCGTGATATCAATACGAGTCGTCTCTGTCACGACCCATTGTAGTGACGGGTCGATCATGTGACAGGTCGTGGCTATCACGAGTCGTGTAGACAATGAATAATCATTGCCACGATGGAACGCTGTTATTCACGGTGTAAACATCGATTACGTGTCGCGTTTGACACAGGTATGATCACGTGGTCGAGTATGAGCCGATGTCGTGACAGCAACGACCTGTCACAAGGCAGTGTGGCGTTTATACGCAACTGTCATGACTTGTTTAAAACACGACACAGAGTAAGCATAAATCATGACACAGGTACAATCACCTGTTTGAATAATAGTTGCTGTCGATGCAGCAGCGACCTGTTACACTGCAGTGTTGCTACTATATGCAACTGTCACCATTTCAGCATGACTCGACCATGTGACTTGTGTCTACAGTAGCATATCACTCAAGTCTGCGTCTTGTTTTCTATGATACATGACCCGAACGAAGAGGGTGACAGGGGCATTACGGTTAGCTCAGCTGGTAGAGCGTTGGGCTGCTAATCCCGAGGTCCCAAGTTCAGCTCCATCTCGGTAGTGCAAGCAGGTATGACGTTCGCTCAAACTGCCTCAGCTAAGCGAATGCAGTGGACTACATCAACTATCACACGAGCCGTCATTGCAATGAGCTATAGCAGTGGAGGTTCAATCATGTGATGAGCTAATGCTATCACCACTGTGCTTGCAACGGGTTTTCACTGTCACGACCCGTAACGATGTCCATTATGTGACACATCGACCATACCGTGAATCGCGACTGTCACATATCGTGTTTCTGACGAGTCGTGATTATGACCACTCGTCGCTGGGACCGACTTGTCCACGTGACTGCCCGTACCTGGCCAAACTCGTGACTGCGACAGGTCGCCACTGCGGGGCCGTGTCTGCAGCAGCATCAGGTGTCACTCGCTGCAGCGACAGGTGTCGACGCAGCGTCGAGTAGCGCATATCACAGGTTGCTGACAAAGCGTCTCGATCACGTGTTAACAGGGTTGTATCGACTTTGATCTGCACCTTCTATAATCGTGATATCTTGCCGCTATCACGAGTCACGTACGCAGCGGATCGCCACTTTCAGGACCCATGGCAGTGACGGGTTGATTATGTGATAGGTCACTGCTATCGTGGGTCGTGTCGGCAACGGGTTGTCACTATCACGACACTCAAGGGTGACGAGCCAGTCACGTGATGAGTCGATTAAGCGACGTGCCCTTGCGGTCACGTGTTGTGTGTGTGGCGAGTCGTGATTGTGGCCACTCGTGACTGTGAAGGGTCGTCATTGGCGAGGATCGTCCATGTGAAGGTCTATCTGTTAGGACCCGTGACCGACGGGAGACACTTTGTCGGGTCGTGTCTGCGGTAGCTCGATCACGTGTCACTCGCTGCAGTGAGGACTATCGATGCAGTACCGGGTCGCACATGTCTCAGGTTGCTTGCACAGCATCTCAATCATGTGTTAACATGGCTGTGCCGGCTTTTCATAACTGTTTTCGATGTTTTACGCAATAGTCAGTGATTGGGTCGTGTTGTATTTCATTTTAACACCTCTTACAGTAAGAACAATTATTAATGCATACGTACCTAGCTTTCTCTCTGTTGCAGACCCGCAGTCGATCCCGTGTTAACGTCGCTGCTGACACGCGTAATCGATACTGCAGCAACTTTTCCTTGCAAAGGTTGCAACCATTGTCTGTTTCTATGTTAATTTTGCAAGTATGTTCGTGTTGCAGCGACTTGACACAGTGCCGAGTAGTCAATTGGCTGGCTACCTGTAGTACGGCTATTGAGTCGTCCACGTGGTTGTCACAGCGCCAACGTATCTGTAGCGGTAAATCAACTCGACACTCTGTCAGGTCGTTGCATCACATACAATGTGCATGCATCGTCTCTGTATCACTGTACGATGTGTCCCCTATCTTTGCTAAGGGCCTATAGCTTCAGTAAGGGATTCATGTTCCAGTTTTCTACGTGAATCACTTCAAATTCTGGTGGTGTTGTCGTCATTATTACGTCATCGAGTATGTGTCGATGTCCTGCCTATTCATACGCTGCTGTCACGGTTGTTGCGATGTTATTTACTGCGTTATCGATGTGCCGACTTGGATATGCAACGATCATGTAGTCGGTAGCTAAGCGCCTGCTTGCCGTGTTTCTCACGACTTGTAGTAATGGCAAATTGATCATGTGAAGCCTTGACTCGCAGTTAGTCGCGCATATGCCGTGACGTGACTGTCACGACCCGTGATTGTAACGTGTTGTGTGTGTGATTTGTCGGACTGCCCGACTTGTATATGCAACGAGTCATCACTGTCACGATCCGTGGCAGTGTCAGGTCGATGCGATGGGTTGCTGCTGTCACGGGTCTCACATGCAACACTTTTTCACGACTCTTGGCAGTGACGGGTCGTTCATGTAACTTGTTACTACGCGTGCACGCAACGGGTTGTCAGCCACCACCGTGGCGGTGACGGGTCGATCTTATGACCGGTCGTTGTTGACACGCGCAGTGCGCCTGGTGTGTCGTGATTGTGGCGACTCGTCGCTGTGACTGGTCGTCGCTGCCAAGGGTCATCCAAGTGACGGGTTGTCAATGTCACGACCCGTGACTGTGAAGGGTCGTCACTGTTGCGGGTCGAGTGTTCAGCAACTCGATCAAGGGTCACCCGTGACGGTGATGAGTATCGACGCAGTGTCGAGTAAAGCATGTCACGGGCCACTCGCATAATGTCTCGATCACGTGTTAACGTTGCCGTATGGACTTTATATCACATATCTCAGTGTTTTATGCAATTTAAAGTGATTAGGTTGTGTTATATTTTAATGACTTTTTATGGTAACAACAGTTGTTATTGCTTACTTATGTGGCTTTCTTTTTGTATTAGGCCTACGGTTGATTACGGACCACTGAGCTTTCATCAAGCAGGCCTGTGATCCACACACGAGCTGCACAGCACGTCTACCGCTCTGAGGCATACAGCTTTGTACTTTAAAGATTCGTCGCGACCAAAGCGTGCACCTGGAGGATCCACTCTTTTCGTCCCTGTTGAAGCTGCTGTGTGAGTCGGTCGTGTGTGGGCTAAGGTAGTAAGTGCTCGAAGAGTGATAAGTCGTCTGCGAACACTTTCGTTCCAAGATGCGACCTTCAAGACGTTGCGCAAATTTGTGGAACCGCAGACAAATCACTGTTTTATCGTGTTTTCGATTCAATCGTGACAGCGTCTTCCGATCTATTTGAGCTGCATGCTTACCTGCTAGCTTTTTTGGTGGTGGTGCAGCGTGACCAAACGTTGCCACATTCAAATATCAGTGCGGAAGACGCTAGAAAACGTCACTGGAAATCGTAACCTTTTCCGCCCAAACTTGTTGAAGGGGCAATCGAGGCAGCTAGGGTGAAGGCACAAGACACTCTCATGTGTAGAACTTTGATTCGGGAGCACAACAGGCTAAGGCAGTGACAGTCTTCCATGCCGTCCCTGCCAGCGACACGATTAAGAAACGACTGGATTGTTCAGTGGCATCTACTCCCCATGCCAAGAAGCCAAGGTGCATACTAGAAAGCCGGCTAGTGCTTTGAAGCAGATGTAACTTAAAATATCCAGTCGACATCGCACACAGATCGAGTGCAAAGGTATCCATTGAAAAGAGGCTCCCCAACAAAGAGTCCGTTGGTTGCGCTGGGGATACCCTTTACCGTTTGAAATGGACAGGTTGGCTCACCAGAGTTTTCCTCCGTTGGCTATCTTCCTTTCGTCATGTCGTACTAGCACCAACCATATAAGCAGCTGGCGTTAAATACGATGATTAAGGAATTGTTAGGCAAAAAACCATAGAACAGATGCCTGTGGTACTCAAATGTTTTTCAGTCGAGTCTCTCTTGTGCCAAAAATCGGGCAGTTGACACCTACTCATAGACTTCTCACAATTCAAACAGTTCTTACATCTCAAATCGTTTGAGATAGACACTCCACATCTTATCAAATCTACAATAGATCAGAACATGTCGACCGATGCATATCTTTGCATTCCGATGTGCAAAACCTCTCACCGTTATCTATCCTTCAGGGTAGTGGATGTGAGCTATTGGTTTCTAGCTCTACCTTTCGGGTTGTCGACAATACCGTTTGTGTTAACCCACCGTTTGTGGCCACTTTACTCAAACAGTACTTTGTGCCTCGGTCTGTTGCCCTATTCGGAGAAGTCGGAGGTGGTTTCGGTTCAAAGGATAGACCTTATGGGCGACGTTGTAGATTTTGAAATGGGTCATAGCGTTTACCATTCAAAATGGGATTGAAAAATTTTCAACTCTGATCGCTCAAATCATGTCAACTCCCATGCCTCGGATCTTTCTGTTGGAGTCACTTCTGGGGTTGTTAGTTGCCACGGAGAAGGAAGAAGGCAGTTAGGGGGTTGTCATTCTCGCCAGTTTCAGCGTGTGGTTTTTGGGCACTGTGTTGTGGCTGGTCGCCACATCATTGACTATGAACTGGCACTGAGGGATCTCGACTTGCGGTCGCGTCAGGAAAATCTCCTGAGAGGTGTGTGTTTCCCTCTTCCATCCCTATCAAGACAGGTCTAGACCGATGCGTCTTGGAACGATTTGGGTTTCTTTTTTCAACACTTGGAAGAGACAGTGGTCTGCTCACAACCGCACATTTCATATCAATGTTTTGCAGAGGAAGGCGGTATTGCTTGCGTACCAACTCCTCTCTACGTTTCTTAAGGGTCACGTGTTTGGTTTCCGGTGGGCAATCAAGCGGAGGTCTCTGATTTGTTCAAGCAGGGCGGCAGGCGTTCACCAAGTAGGTCTTAGTCCATGCTCAGGACAAAGGTTTTATATTCAAGCGTCACACACGTTCCTCGGGTTATGATTTGTCTGCCTGTTATACAAAGTATTGTCGGATTTGCTAAGGGCCTTTCAACTGGAGCAGACGGGTCAGTGGTGCAATGGGACTTGTCCCTAGTTTCGAAATATCTCCACTTTTCCATCACTCTGTTGTTTCAGACAAGCTTAAAATGTGTTTTCCTAGCGGCCTGAGCGTCGGGCAAACGCCACGGGGAAGTACACGTATTGCAAAACTCCATTAGTCAAGTTAATAGTTCATGAGGGGATGGTTCCAAAACCACTACCGTTTTTCTGAGCAAGACGCATATTGCGACCAAGGGCTTAGGTACGTTTAAACAAACGGTGATGCCAGCCCTGCCGGGTGTTAGGTCACGTGACGTTCTCGACACTGCGTCCTTCTAAAAGAACGTGAAGATATCAGGGATAACAAATCGTCAACTAAAACTCATCAGGTCAGACATCTAGCGTACTCTATGCTCTGCGGTAATATTGTGTCAATGCGTGATTTGTTACGAGTTGGCTGTTGGGCCTCTCCAAACACGTTTATTGAGCACTATTTGCAAGAAAACACAACTGCTATGTTAACTAATTTGCATAGTCTTGGTCCGTTCATTGCTACAGCATCAGCAGACAGTGATTCATAACAGTCCTCTTGCAGGACTTCTCAACAATCTGGCGGAAAGAAAACCTTCAAGAGGAAGAAGGCCACTAAAATTGACTCTGGGTTTGTGGATGTACGGTTCAGTACTGCACCGATCTCAACTTTTCGGTGTCTGTTCAAGTGACCGACGCTGTGTCAACTCAGCACAGTCGCGTCTTGTATCATGGTCGGGTTTTTTGACAGTGCGGTTTTGCACTGTGATGGGTCGGCTCATATTCTTACGCCGCGTTTTCGGATAATGATATTATATGTTACCTCTTTTTAAATAAAGAAATGAGCTCCTTTCAGTCTGTTAGTACTTGTGTTGTGCAACGTTGTTAATAAATGGCGAAAGCCCACTTAACATCGTTAATGGTTATGGAATGGGCAGATCTCGGTGGGACCCCGCCGAATTAAAAGATAAATTGAATTCAATTTCTTTCAATTTCTGCTTTTTCAGCAAAATGTCTTGCAGACGGCGTGTCAACCACTTCGTATGCACTTGGTGTTCAATTCCCGCCACCAGTTCTAGTTCCCCATAGTGATTGCTTCGTACTCTACACCACGATATTTTCGAAATTAAAACCGAAGTGTTTAATTTCTTAATACTCATTTTTATGAGTAAAATATCTTGTAGACGTATGAGGCATCACTCGAATTATACCCGCGCACCTCCCCATCAATTGAGATCGTGCGGTACGATAAGTTGGATATGGCTCGATCACATGACGGGAACTGCATCGACGCTGATTGGTCAGTTGGTTGACAGCGCATTGTAAACATAGTAACAGGGGATACCTGTTCTTTCCGATTTATCCCGCAAACTTTTTTATGATGGATTACGACAACCAATGCTAAAACACATTGAAAAATCCGTAGTGATGGCTTCTACGTCTACAAGATATTTTACTAAAAATGAGTATTAAGAAATTAAATACTTTACATTCAATGTATGCAATTCATTGTCACCTGTTGGCAGAGTTCCCGTCACCGTCACATCCCATACCGTGACAAGCATAAAAAATTATCTGAGAGTCAAAATAAGAATTCTTTAGACTTATATGAGTAATTAATAAATGCATCCGATTCCACCTGTACAAAATGTCATTTTCACCCGTAGCAACAGAATATCTCGCAATTACATGATTAAAATATATCGCAATTAGGTATAACTAACTTTTGATGCACATAGAGGTTTAAAATCTAAAGATCGGCTGATGATAAAATACGTCAAAAAATCACATAAAATGCAAGACTGCATTTACCGAATTACCGAATTCAAGTTCTATCTCGCACTTTCCGTCTGAATTTTACCTCGCCAAATCATGGGATATAATTAAATTATATTGCTTAAATTATTCAATTCTATTTACTTCAGATTACTTGCTATTTGTGAGTCATTGACAACCACTTGTAATCTGAATTATTTTTAACAGATAAGGACGAGTGCCAGACGACCGGCATGTGCACCAATGGCCGCTGCATCAACAAAGATGGCTTCTTTGAATGCTTGTGTGACGTTGGTTTTGAACTGGGTCCTTCCGGAGAAGTGTGCATAGGTAAATAAATGCAAAAAAATTTCATTTTGACAAAATAAAAGGTTCCATTTTCAAGATACCAGTCTGTAAAATATGGATAAGCGAGTCAGGCAGACCTTAATATCATGACAGAGAATTTTCTAAACCACTGAAAAGACAACTTGGCAGAATCTGCACTAGATATTCTGTAGATTTAATTAATGCATGAATAAAACCAAATATTTTTTATAAAAAGTTTCATTTGCAATCATTCAGATACACTTGGTTACTGCTAAAATTTTTTCGAATTATCAAGAGGTCTTGATTACTCGGTTAACCTATCCATTCCGAAACCCCCAGTTGAGATTTTGATTTCATGAATTTCTTTTGAACCGTTGAATTTACTGCTCTGTTATTCGTTTCATTTTTCAAATAGCTCTTTTATTATTTGTTAAGATCTTTAAATAGCATATTATACGCAAAAACAACTGTATGCAAGAAAACAACAGCCTCATTTTGGTTTGCGTGCAGCACAAACCACGAGCCTTGGTGTGCAGTTCCTTCGTTGAAATATTTCAGACTTCATTCTTTGGATATCATATTTATTTATTTATTTATGTATGCTTTTGCAGTACTCTCCGCCTTATTGTAGATACGGCGTTCACACCTTTCAATGCTAATGCATCTGAGTTGGCATTACTAGCTGGTTGTTTTGTTCTGATAATTTCTACACCGGTTTACTGGAGTGTGATGGGCTAATTCATCGCCACAGTCATTCTAATCAGCAGAAGTCTGTATTGACTCCAAGCTACCCACATTCTGTACGGCACCGGGTATAAGTGGCTGGAGTATTTGGGACAGCCTAGAATTGGAGGAAGCGGCCTTTGTGGGGCGAGACTGACGCCTGTGAGCCTTATGAAACGTTCATGAGTCATTATGAACCCTACGGAATAGAAGCAGTAGTAGTTAGGACTGCCCTGCCCTTACCCCAAGAGTTTCCTCGGAGCTTTAGGCACCAAGGTCCAAAGAGTCATATGCTCACAAAGCTAAAAGTCCATTTAGACATAAACCCATAGAGCCATAGACCGACAGACCCATTAACCCGTAATGCCGATGGATCCCTTGGGAGTTGTGTTGGTTTTGAGCGTGACTATGGGTCCATGGAACCACCAATCTTCCGCCCACGAGTCCCATGTTTTAGCAGGTGAGCTACAGAGCAGTTCTGGTGAACGATCTGATAATTACATACTACATACATAGTTAGACTAATTGTGAATGGGAGAAGCGTATCATTCAAGCACATCTTGTGAATGAGAGAAGCTTGTTTTTCAAACAGGTTCTCATGTGAATGGTGCGCGTGCCATTCAAATACGTTCCTGTCAATGGTGTGTGCTCTTCACCCCTGTCCCAGAAAAGGCTATGTTTGCCCATAGGTGGGCTCGAACCATCAATCTTCCGGGCCTGAGTCCCACGCCCTATAGACTGAGCTACAGAACAGTTCTGGTGAATGATGTGGAAAAATAAGGTTATAGCCAAAAAAGGAAAAAAATGTCACTTACCACGAATCTTTTGCCACTTCGTGCCTCATGTGTTTTCCTGCAACAGTCAATCTTTCACTTCGTCTCCATGTGTATTCCAAGAACAACAAATCTTTCACTTCTTCTCCATGTGCCTCCAACAGCAACAATGACGCTTGTGCACACACAATGTGCTTATAAAGGCTGATGAATCACGTGCTAGGGGAGAATGGGGGGTCCCATAGTATGCCGTAGAGGGGGGTCCCATGGTATGCCCTAGGGGGGTCTGACGTCATTATGACGGTATGATAGACAGATGGTAGAAGTGCCGCCTAGGGGGGTCCCATGGTATGCCCTAGGGGGGTCCCATGGTATGCCCTAGGGGAGGTCTGACGTCATTATGACGGTATGATAGACAGATGGTAGAAGTGTTGCCCAAGGGTGGGCTCGAACCACCAATCTTCCGCCCACGAGTCCCTTGCTTTACCAGGTGAGCTACTCGGGACGTAAGGATAATGTTCTGGAAAACATTCATCATATAGGGTTAGGGTTAGGGTCACATGACCGATGATGATTGACAGGTCACATGACTGATGACGTCACGATGATTGACAGGTGGCTTGGAACTCTTGTTAGGGTTAGGGTTAGGGTTATGCCTCCTCGGGGGTCTGACGTCATTATGACGTCACATGGTGGCTTGGAACTCTTATTTTCCCCTACTCGTGACAAGTCTTTGACTTGGTCAAGGCTTATATGAATTTGTGCGGACAGCCGTGTGCTTTTTTTCTTTACAGCGAAAATTCATTTTCTCGTCTCAGCTTCTTGCGTGTGCAAATTTAAGTTGGCTGCAGCGTTTGGGTTTTAACAAATTGCTTAAGAGTGATGAAGCTTAGCTTGCTGATAGAGGGTGATTAGACGCCGTAAAATCCGCATTGTTTTTAACCATGACCTTACAGAACGTTTGACATCCTCGGCCATGGTCAATGTCAGAAACCGGAAGTGGGCCAATATCTCGAAAACGGTTAAAGATAGAGCGATTTGAGCTTATGTCCGACCCTTTGGGCCTAAAAGACGATATGTAAAGGTCCTTGGTAACCTTGATCTCCTCGACCATGCTCAAAGTCAGCGATTTGAGCTTATGTCCGACCCTTTGGGCCTAAAAGACGATATGTAAAGGTCCTTGGTAACCTTGATCTCCTCGGCCATGCTCAAAGTCAAAAACCGGAAGTGGGCCACTATCTCGACAACGGCATCACGAGATAAAGCGATTTTAGCTTATTTTCGATCCTTTGGGCCTAAAAGATCATATGTAGGAGGTACCTTGGAGACTTTGACCTCCTCGACCATGGTCAAGGTAAAAACCGAAAGTTGACCATTATCTTGAAAACGGTTAGATATAGAACGATTTTGAGTTTATTTTCGACCCTTTGGGCCTAAAAGATGATATGTAAGAGGTTAAGAGTTGAAAATCGTATTTTTGTTGTGACCCCCAAATGTAATTTTTGTTACTCGGTAGCGAAAACCCCTAGTTGTTCTTACAATCAAATCTAAAATGGAGTTCCAAATAAACCTCACACCCAAGCTTTTGTCGCTTTGATGACGGGTGTAAATGATTTGCTATAAACCCGGCAAAAGGAGTTTCTAGCCACTTACAAATTTGTGAATATTGCAAAATATAGTCTACTTACGAGGTAATGACTGCTCTTGCGTGCTTTCAGCATCACTTATCCTAAGCTGAGTTGAAACTTATAACTGATATGTTCTCAAAAAATTCCATAACTCGTAATTTCTACAGCAGGGGTCATTTTCAAAAATTGCACTTTAGAAATCCCTGTTCAGTAATGGGTGTGGCCACCTCTATTTGCTGTGCATTCTGCACAGCGCTTGCGCATGCTATACACGAGTTTTCTAAGGTGCTGTTGTGGCATTCTGTCCCATTCTTCCAAAAGATACTTCCTAATGTCGTTGAGATTTTCTCCGCCGTTACTCGGCGATGTAGTGTCCGTCCTAAGTAATCCCACACGTGCTCTATGGAATTTAAGTCGGGTGAGCAAGACGGTCAGTCCATTCGGTGTATTCCTCCAGTAGTCCGATGGCGTGTGCCCGATCAAGATTACATAATCTGCCCATTATCGCTGATTTTCAACATCGCAGGGCGCACCGGATTAAAAATATTTTTCAATCTTAGCACACTAGCATACAAAGCGTACACATGAAACAATAAACACTTTGGCATTGAACCTTTCATACACATGAAACAATAAACACTTTGGCATTGAACTTTTCATACACATGAAACAATAAACACTTTGGCATTGAACCTTTCATGGTGCAATTTTCGAAAGAGACCCCTGCTCTGCAAAAACGAATCGTGTTCACTGGAGCATGGCCGAATAATATTGCTAAACACAGTACTCTGTCAAACATATACAGAGGTATGGGGAAATGTATATATATTACACATTTTTGAAATTTAAACCCTTTCTTTTCTCAAAAATATTAGGTGGCTAGAAACTTTTTTTGTCGGGTTCATTTCAGCTAGGGCTCCAACCGAACCTCAATAACCTGGTTGTAGACGGTGTAAAACTAAGAATTTAGCTTGTTTACCTATCTCTCAATGTGTTATCCCCACACTTCTAACTCTTCATGTAGTTAGATTTCATTTTAAAAAATGGAGAGCATTTAAGATCTTAACTGCAGAATTTTTTGAGATTATTCAATTTATTTATAGTAATTATGAAAGCAACTGTCATTAGCAAGTATTCAAGTTTTATTTTACAAATTTATAGTGTGCCTGTTAATTAAAACCCCACTCTGGTATGTGTTTTGTTGGATCGTCCTTGGTAACGGGAAATTCCTTATTAGTTTGGAAAGAAATTCAGCTTGGCCTGGTCGCAGCCCATGGCGCTCTTTAAGACAGAGTCCAGTGCCACTCGGAGGCACACTTTCTTGACTTCAAGCAGAGAAATAAAGAAATCCGCCAGTAACGGCGTCGTTCCCGTTATCGGGTGTATGGCTTTCAATAGACCTTTCAAATACTTTCCACTGTGATCCTTTAACCGAACGAGTAGACTTGGTGTGCACTTCCCGTATACTACTATTGCTTGCACAGAACACCTTTGCTTTTCAACCAGTTCTTTTTTTAGGGACAACATATGGAGGTTCATGTTGTGTGGGTGGCGGTGCCAGTGTAGCCAATGCCGTTGCCGCGATGTCTCAGTTGCCCACCGCTGTAGAAGTTGGAACATTGGAGCCGCCCGATTCGCCTTACCCACCAACAGGAGTGTGAAAGTCTGCCCTCTACCCAACCATGCGCCTACCCTTTTGAGTATCGTGCCTTGAAGAAACGCATACATTACCTCCTGCGGCCACGGGCAACTTCACGCATCGCCGCCCTCTACTTCGGGGCGGGGTCTGGACATGATGACACAAGCCGCGTGAGCTGTTTGTTAAACCACGTTGCAAGCATGTCCACCCGTGATGACCCGAGCTCTCCACCACCCATTGGAACAGTTCCGTTGACAACGTCCATTCCCCTTGCAGTACTAGTATAGTCAGGTTCACTGGAAGATGATGTGGCAGCAGCGTTACTAGGTGTTGCATTGCTAGCTCCATACTTCTCTGCCGGCTTACGTCAGGGTGTGTGACCACGTATCCCCTGCTTCTTGGATTAATTTCCCGTAGTGGCGTTGTCTTTTAAGCACAAGACGGTCTTGCAGTGCAGTTCCTCGCCAGATATCCTCAGTGCATCCACCACGATCCGCATTTCGACCCATGATGTCCCAGAAGGGTATCTCCAAGTATTCTGGCGTCGACATTTCCTTGCTGGGAGATTCTTCCCTGGTGTGGCGGCTTGTCTTGGCGGTCTTTCTCCAAACAGAGCAGACGCGTTTACGTAGGTACATAAACGAATCCCAACATCTGGTGGCTTAAATAGAAACAGTGTAGCCGACGTTTCACCGTCATTCGCTTTCGTAATCGGTAGCACTGTCGTATGTGATGGGTGTGGGTTGGCTCTGGGCACTAGGGTTCGTCTTTTGTGGCGTTCAGTTGAGATGAATCTGATGACTTGGATCCCTAGAAGAAGAAATCCGTCTTCTCCCTCTGCTTTGTGCCTCCCTGGACGACGTAGAGGTGCATGTTCGGGCTGCTTTGCATTTAGGTAATAAGTGTGGCGGGAGAGGAGGGCTCGCTCTCCCTTGGTAGCCGCTGGCGTCTCTGACCTGGTTTGGTTCGAGATTCTGTTTTTCCGCGGTGAGGCCACCCGCAGCCTTCGTAATGGCGTAGATTCCCTCACCTGCTCGGGTGAGATTGTTGCGCTTCAACCCCACAAGCCAGATTAGGACTTTTGTTGTTGTTACACGTTTTTAAGATCTCTTTCGAACTCAGTTGTATAGGCAGAACTGACATTTCGGGCGGAGAGAGAGCATTTCTTGCTCTTGCAGCCCTTGTGCTTCCGGTATTTTTGGACGATTTGTCAAACTTCGAATCCTCTAGTGACTTATTCAACGATGTTTCGGCCGAAAACATGGTGCGTGACCACATCTGTTTGATTTGGCTGTTTTTATTTTAGCACGTGTCTCCCTAAGCTCTCTCAGCCAGGAATTAGGGAGGTGCACAAACGTTTCTACACTAAACCCACGTACCTACATGGGGGCATGCCTGCTAAGAAAAAATGTTGATTACTCGGTGAAAATCGGTGTGATTACCAGACTGCAACCATCTATAGAAACTTTAGATACCTTTGAACACTATATGGAAACTTTTAAGAGCTGAGAGCCACGTATAGAGAGGCATAACCAGATACATACTGAGGGTGCCGATGTGTTACCACGAACAACAGCCGTTGTAATTCGTTTCATAATATACCTGATTGTTACCAAACTACGGCACTCTGCAGTGTAAATCAGCCTCTGGTTCGACTGATGAAGTGCCAAAGAGCGGCACGCGAGTGACACAAATAACTGTGCTACCCACCACACCACAGAGTCCGCTGTCAGTGGTTTGAAACTGCACCCTTCCTGTGCGACTGAAAACCTTCTGAGCTTTACTTCGGTAGTCCACATGTGTCTGTAGGTAATCCGATAAAAATATAGGAGAAAAAGCTTTTGGAAAATTGGTTACCGAATATTTTAAAATGCCCCAAAACTAGAGTCTCAGTGAGACAGGATCCCCCGTTTAAGGTAAATGATATACAGTAAAACCTCAAACACTGAACACCTCCAAATAGTGAACACCTTCCGTAATGGAGGAGTTATTTCGGTCCCAAGTACCCCCAACCACTTTTTTCACTGACTTTATGGCCTGGGTAAAGCTTAATAAAGCGGTAATGTAGGTTATCACGCATTTTTCAGCTTTGGGGACGTTTTGGTCTTAAATTTGGTTGCGGATTTTATCGCCGGGTACTTTATGGCCGGGCACCTTATACGCGAGGTAAAGCTTAAAAAATCGTTAACTTTGGCTATCATAAATTGCTTTGGCTTTGCGGACGTCTTCGCCCTAAATCCATTTGGGGACCTTATGGCAAGGAACATTATAGTTTTTGCTTTGAGGACGTTTTGGCTCTAAATTCATTCGGGGACTTTATGAGGCTCATTCAATAAAGCTGCAGATTGCCGTTTTCTATCTGTATTCCTTAAACAGTACAACAGAGACGACAGTTATTCGAGAATTCTGACATTTATAACTTTTATTCTCTCAATTCTATCCAATACTGAATGTACTCGACTCGACTCAACAACTTCAATAACATTTATCCAGCGTTTTATTTGAATGTACCAACAAGACGCCGCAATAGCACCTCCTTTTGCACCATTTAATCTCACACCTGCCGTGTGGCCTCTATGCTTCGCAAAAATCAACTGCTGACAGTGCAACAATCACGCTCCTTATACTTGCTGGCAGAACAGCAATCGCTAATCAGAAATGCGACCAGTCAGTGTTTCGCTCCTAAATCAGGAACTAATAGGAAAATACCTGCCCAAAAACATATGTTACATAGAGTTATGGTATAAAGTTATGTTTCTGGAATGATCACTTCGCAAAACGGCAACATCGGTTATAATCTCTGGTATTTCTAAATACTTGAAAATTAGATGAGAAGTTTGTGTTAACTAACTAACTAATTTTTACTCGTCTCCAAAATCACCAAAACCGGAAGTTCCAAAACCTGTATTGATACCGTCCTCCCCATCACAATAAGGTTTTTTCCATATCCTATAAAAAATTATAAATCCAAAGTCTAGTTCCTGACATATCCCTTATACTTATAACATAAGTAAATCTCTATCAAAAAGACTGCAAACGAGCTCGAAACTAATACGACAAGATCCCCCTAGATCCCAAAATGATCGATTCGGTCCTGTCACGCTTTGGCCTAAACGCGTCACTTTAATATTTTCCCGCTAAATTTGTTCACGCAAAAACATTTATTCAAAACTCGGTTTTCTTACAAAGCACACCCATTTCGCACTACAACAAACAGAGTGGGGCACAAACCGTATCAAATACACGCTCAAAGCACCTGAAACACAACACATACCACATACGGCGCGACAACAACACAAGTATGCCCAGAAAGTCATGTTGCATATCCTAACAAGCCCCCGCTCTCAGAAAACGTCCCGATTGTTTTCTTTATCAACTAAATTAGGGTATTCACAAATTTACTTTGAAAAGATGTTTCTTACAAAGTAAACTACTAATAGCTACACATTTTCATATCAATCGAAAAATTGTCACTGTCTGCTCAGATGGTTAGCGGCAACGTTTTCAGATCCCTTGCTGATCTTTAGAGAAAACGCATAACTCCGTAATGCTAATGCCTATGGCATTAGCCTCGCACTGTCGTTTTACGGTTTACGTTTACGTGATCAATCTCGATGATAAAGTGGGTCCCGTATAAACACTTTGCGAAACGTTCCACTGCGAAGGTAATTGCGAGAAACTCTCGCTCAATAAAAGAATAGTTCTTTTCGCCAAGTAATAACTTGCGTACACCACTGGAAAACACCATCTTCGTGTTCCTGCAGGAGGACCGCACCGAGACCGTTTTCAGACGCATCAGCACGCAGTGTGAATTGCTTCTGCAAGTTCGACAGGCGCCGTGTCGGGGCGCTGACCAGCGTTTCCTTAAGTCGTCGAAAGGCACGCTCTTTGCCTGGATCCACAGCACCTTCAAGTCTGTTAATGGTGCTGCAACTTCGGCGAAATTCGGGATAAATTTTCTGTGGAAGCTCGCCATCCCGAGAAACGAGCAAACTTGCTTCTTTGGGTTTAGGTGTGTTCCCGATCTTCTCCAGCTTTTCGCTTTCCATACGCTACTGTCCTTTCCCAATGACGTGACAAGTAAAATTGATATCTAAATAACCAATTAAACACCTTGCCGATCTAATGGTTAACTTGGCTTTCCGAATGCGTGTGAACAGCTCGCAATGCGCAACGAGATGGTCACTCCACGTTCTGGTGTGTGGCAACAATTCATCCACATATTTGTAAATGTTTGACATCCATCCTAGCATCTTGCGGATAACGCGATTGAATTTGGCTGTCAAATTCACCAGACCGAAAGGTTTCGTGGTGAATTGGTACGTCCTTTTTGGCACACTGAAAGCTGTGAATTTCTTTGAGTTTTCTGCCATCGGGATCTGCCAATATCCTTTTGAAAAGTCTGTTTTTGAGAATAATGTTTTATATATCGGCGGTGCATCAGATTTCTGCAAATTTCACAAATGTGTCCACGATGTGTACACCGACCCTTTCATTGGTTGGAAATCAACCATTCAGTTGATGGTATGTGTTAACTTAGGAAGCAACACCTTTCTCTATTACCACAGTTTCTCATGTAATTCTTTATTGTGACCATTGATCAAATTGTTAAAGTTAAAATTGACGCCAAGTGGATCTTTTTTTATTGCCTGACTTTAACATTCAGTTAAAAGTGACGACAAAGTTAAAAACTCAGCTAATACGCTTGACCAGTATGTCCTACTCCTGATCTAGGAGGTATATGAAGGGCCCGAATTAATCCATTCAGTTTAATAAAAAATGTTACACAATTACACAATTATAATGAAGACCGTAAATATTTAGCAAAAAATCCTTTCTAACCGAAATATCTTTGGTCCAAATGTCATTAATTCTGACGTAACAAGGTGAGGCAATGCGATTTATTAAGTTTGAAATTATTCTTTTCCGCAAATAAAATAATATAATACAACAAATAAATAATTTAAAACAATAAGAAATATTGAATGAATAATAAATAAACAAATGAGTAACAAATTACAAATGCATAAATAATGAATAAATAAATAAATAAAAGAGCTCATGGAAACAGCACACTTGAGCATTAACCCGTTCGATGACTTATCATGTCTACTGTATAACTTATATGTAGGTTTGAACGCCATAAAAGGTACATTGAGTAATCATGTTTAGTTTCAGAATTAGTTCATCCTCCATTGGAATTAAATTAATTATGCTGATGTTGACTAATATTTAGGCCTCCGGCCTCCGCGCTTAGCACAGAGTGTGCGACTCGTAAAAATCCACTCGTTTGCCCGTCCGACCTTTTATATATATATTCCGTTTTGTGAAGGAAACGGATTCCGTTTCCTTCACATATTGGAGCTGTGTAGCGTGCGGTCATTTTTCGATTTTTCTATCAATTCCCCTATCTAGAGGGGTACCACTTCAAATGAAATGACCAGAATTCTGTGGCCAAGCGGGTGAGAGTCTAACCAAATTTAATGGCTACTTGTTATAAACTTCATTGTGTGCTTTGCATTTGGCAGATATAAACGAATGTGTTCGCCTGGAAGATAAATGTCAGAGAGGCCAATGCATCAACTCGCAGGGTTCTTATAGATGCCAATGCCCTCGCCATTTTGTTTTGTCTTCAGATGGAAACACTTGTCTCGGTAAGTTACCTTTAATTCTATATTAAAATTTGGTGCTCTTTTAAAATTTTAATGTTACGAAACCTTGTCTCAACCCTTTTTCAAATCCCCTAGTTCATTGCTTTCGTACGATTCGTTAAAGTGTTTCCGTATGATTCCTTTTTTTCGCCAAAACCTTGTCACGCGAACTCCTCTGAGACAGCTAGGATTAGGACAGCAAATTTTGGCGGAGACATAGTGTAGCATGTCTAGTTGGCCTAGCTCATTTTTGCTAGAAATTTATTTACATTTATTATGCAAAAGTGGACATTGAAATTTTGCCGTTGACGCCCATTACAAGGCAAGCAGACACTTTGATTTCGCAGTTTAGGGAACTGGTATTGCATCAGCATAAGAACATATTGATTGCTCCACTGTTCACAAGACAGCTATTGCAGCTTGTGTGGGCAATATATATATATTATATTATACATTATATTATTGTATTATATAAATTCAATTTTGGACTCTAAAGGGGATCAAGAGAAAGTATTTCAAATACTCAAAGACTATATCCCAAGAAACAGAAAGTAAGCTTCCGGACTCTGATTCTGATATTAAACTTAAAATGAATTTAACCATTATTTTGTGACTAAAATAAAAAACATAACAGAAAATTGAAGAGCAATATAATTTTTATCAATACACGTGTGATGAACCCCAACGCAATCTGAAGTCTTTCACAGAGATATCAGATAAAGATACTCAAAAGTACATTTACCAATACAAAAGTGCGACATATAGCTTGAATCCGATCCAAACACCGCTATTAAAGAAGTCCCAGAAATCTCTTATTGCAAAAATCATTAACTGTTCAATCAAAGAAGGTATTTTTCCAAACAGTTTGAAGAAGGTGCTTGTTCGTCCGCGTCTGAAAAAGCCGACCCTAGATACTATCAATTATAAGAGCTATCATCCAGTACCCAACATAGCATACTTCAAAAATTATCGAAAAGCGGTAATAGTGCAGTTTTTAAAATTTTATTTATTTTTCATATAGATATAAATGTACAGAAAACACCGCACAAAACATAACATCACTTATCCTCAAAATGACTTCACACAACGGCATACATCTTACTGGACTTGCCTGTCAATAGGTGTATGTCAATAGACATTTGGTCCACTGCAGGGTTCAGAACGCTCGGTTAAACAACTGCATTGAAGATACAATTACGACGTGACAACACACACACATACACACACACACACACTCCTACACCAACACACATACACACGATACACAAGAGTTTTGGTTGCTCGTAACAGGAGAATGGTTGTGGCCAACTGGAGTTTACTATTTCATAAAGAACGCTTTTTCCAATAGAGGATTATACAGTCACCATTTGCTTCGAAAGGTTTTATGGGTCAAACGGGTTTTTTCGGTAAACACACGTTGATAAACTTTTCGAGCTACAACTGAAGAAACTACATTTTCTTTTCTGCCCCTACGGGAAATTATTTCAAATTTTATTACCAGAATAATAAGATTAGAGCCATATCTTCTACCCCCAAAAGAAAGTCTTTTATATTGGACGTATGCTGTAATTTCAGAAGTATCCACAATTAAAAATATATCCAACAATTAGGGCGTGGACTAGCATGTCTTTCACACCAGTTTAGCAGTATTCGCAGTCTGCGGAATTTTGTTTTTTCCACCGGAAGAGATTTTCTCCACAACTAATAATGTCATTTACTAGTTTAAGCTAGAACGGAATTAGTTTAGTTTCTGTAGTACTTTTTTGCAAGTGGGATACGCCTGTAGAAAACTTCATTACTTATTTGGTGCGATGTATGCCACTTTATCATAGGTGTTGCAGGGCTACTATTTATAAAGATGAAAAGCATCGCAAATTGTTTGCTTTTTACCTTCGTAATATTTATGGTTTTACCGTCAATCGTTTTAATACGTCATTGACCAAAAAGTTTGGTTTTTCACCTCCTGATTTTAGTGTACTGCATTACCCCTTGAAAGGTTTCAAAATCTACCTTTATGGTATATTTATCTACAAATTGATAGGTGAGGAATTTTCCTTCCTTGTCGCACAGGTCGTGAATGAGCACCACACCTTTATCGAACATTCCTTGTAAAAATACTTTTGCCGTAAATCAGAATATTTTTATTGTTCCAAATGACATATTCGGCTTAGTCTGCTGTTAATATTTCTGTGGCATACAGTAACATTTTCTTAAAAAATGTGGCAATCAACCTAGGTTGTCGACATTGTAGTTACACCTAAAGAAGAAAAAGCAAACCGCCCATCGAGTTGAAATATCTATTGACTATGTCATTCCAGCCCACTCCTTGAAGCATTGGTTTCAACCAGGTCAATTTTAACGGTTTACTTTGTGAGTTAATATCTATGGCATTTAAACCACTTTCCTCATGACCGTTAATCAATACCAGGTGTTTTACTTTAGACGGTTCATAGTTCCTGATAAATTGTGTAATTCAGACTGAATTACAATTTTCTCTTCAGTATGTAACCTTGTCATATAATAAATTAGGTTTGAGATACCAAAGGTCTCTGCCACTAGTATTTTCCCTCACAAGCTTTGAGACTATCCGTGGAGGACATTTGTCATTTTTTAAATTTTTGAGTCAACATTTTTTTTCAATTTTTCTTCATTATTCGTTCCAACATGTACACCAAGATCTCGAAGGTATAAGTTTCTACCTTCATATCCGCAATTGTAGTCCTTTTGCATCCCCACGGACCTAACCAGTAGAGAACAGACTTATTAATATTTAGCTTCAAGCCAGAAAAACCGGAGAACGTTGGCATAGTTTCTATTAATTTTAAGACAGAATGCGTATTTATAGGCGAACATGTACAATCATCTGCTTTAGTTTATATTTTCGTTCTCCTGTCTCAAACCCATCTGTCATTATCCTGTCTAATCATACCACCCGTAATCTCTGTACTTAGGAGAAATAGAACTTTTGTGCGATATCAAGAGCTCCCCTTTACGTTTGCTAAAATTTAGTGCCTCAACTAATTTCGGCCCCAAAATATCCCAGAATTCCTTGTAAAATTTTAGTGTCAGCCCATCGCATCCCGGTGATTTGTTTTTCATGAAGCGGCGGGGTGCTTCAACGCAGTCAGCCACTATGATATCTCCTTCACAGCTCACAGCTTCAGTGAAGGGCTTAATTTCTCCTACTAACTTTTTTTTCGAAGATCGTTACCCTCAAGATGGACAGAGGAGGCATACAGTGATAAATCAACGTTGTGTAGTTCTTTAAGGATAGACTTTGGTTCCGTAACTTCAAGACCTTCGCACATAAGTCTTTTTCTCAAAAATAATGTTTGCCTTATTGTAAAAGTAAGGTGTGCTCCTCTCGTTCTCGTCTATGTATTGTACGCGTGATACGCAGATATGCCGCTCGGGCTTTATCTTCGTTGAGCTTCTCTAGCTCTTCCTTACATTCAGCAAACGAAACAATTTCAGCATCTGTAGCCCTTTCAGCGCATATCTTTTTATCAAGGTCTTCTAGTAGCTTCATGATATGCGTTTCTTTTTTTCTACGTCCTTTTCCCCTAGTTTTGCAATACATAACTGAAAACTCAACAATTTTGTGTTTGAACCAGTCAAATCTTAAAGCTACATCGGTTATTGTTTCTGCTGCACTCCATTGACGAGCTACCATTTCCCTCATTTGTTCATTGTTTATAGGTTCTTTTAGGACAGACGACTTTAGTTTGAAAAAACCTTGTCCGGGAGTTACCCTATGTGAAACAATTTCTAATTCCATTAATGAGCAATCGCTAAGGAGCCCGGGCAATATTCGAGCAGATTTTACTTTTTTAGCCCATTTATTCTGCATCAAAAATAGTTTAACTTACATTTGATGTGTCTATTTCATTCAAAGTTTCCGGTAGCTTGACCAAGAAAAGAATTCTCTTTGTCTCCGAGTTAGGGTCATAAATATTTATAAGGGTTATACACGTTCCATATCTTAAAAATTCAAAGACTTGGATACGCTCCCATAATGGGTTACTATGGGGGAATGATTTTGCAGTTTTTGCTGAATAAAAATACCTGCCCTGCGCTGCGTATACTTCCTTGGTTTATATGCAACATGCCTTCACCCCAGTCTTCCTTCCATTTTTTTTCATATCTCCTTTCAGGGCAAAAGCCTCTTGAATGAGATATATATTTTCTTTACCTTAGGAAAGACATAACAGCAATTCTTTTCCCCAAGTCCCGCAAACCCTTGACATAAAAGGATACAAATTTTAAACCGTTCATTTAGATCTCCAACAAAGACATGTACCATACCGAAGCCTACCAGCCGTTCTGCATGACTAACAAGCAACAAAAAACAACAAACAATAACAAAATATAAAAGAACAAACACATGGGTATAAGCACATGAACACAAAAATACTATAAACAACACAGTGAAGAATGTGTAATGTAAAGTACACGTGTATTTTAAGTTACAGAAATAGAACATCTATTCTTAGATGGCGTGAAGATAATTGCATAGAAGTTACAAATAAGGCAAATGAATAGTGGTATAGAAGAGGAATGGGTACGATAGTGTAATGGACCCATCTGGGTAGGTTCATCGCTTTGGAGTATGATAGGATACAGGAGTGATACATCAGAGGCCACGAGGAAATTAAAACAACAAGTTCGAAAATAGTAAGTCATATCTTTGGCTTCATAAAGTTTCAAACGTGGCCTTTCACGTACCGTGTTTCACCTTTCTTCTGTCATCATTCGTAGTGCTCTATATACGGTTGTATTATACACATGAAACAATTCTGAAACAATTCTAATAGTGCAGTTGAACAACTATGTGTTGGCGGCAAGCCAACTTTAGCCGTTGCAGTTCTGAAGCCGGAGCCCCACAAGGCTCACTCATGGGGTCGGAATACAAGTTATATATCAAACCAGTGGGACATATCATTATAAAACACAAGCTTGACTATCATATTTATGCAGACGACACTCAACTCCAAGTTTCTTTCATCCTACAAGATCAAAGCGACATTCATAGCGTTCTACAAAGGATAAAAGAGTGTACAATTGAAATAAAAAGTTGGATGACAAAGAACATGCCTAGACTTTCTGATTACAAAACTAAAGTGGTCATAATGGCACCGTCCCGTAACCAGAACACAGTGAACATTCAAACCCTGCAAGTTGGCGAATCTAATGTTTGTACCTTCAATGACGGCAAAGAATATAGGAGTAATATTTGACAACACCATGTCTCTACATTCACATATCAGTGGTGTGGTCAAATCATGTTCTTTCCAAAACCGCAATGTATCATCAGTCCGTAGATTTCCCGTAAAATGAAAAGCATGTGACCCTTATCCATGCCTTTATTACGTCAAGATTGGATTTTTAAACGCCGTTCTGTATGGATTACCGAAATCTGAAATATTACGTATATACATATTACAAAATATGGCTGCCCGAGTCATATGTCAAGCTTCAAAGTATGATAGTATAATGCCTATACTCTATTCGCTTCATTGGTTGCCAGTGGAATATAGAATAACTTACAAGTCATTGGCACTCGTCTTCAAAGCCGTGCATGGAAAAGGACCAGGGTACATACGGGATATGATGCAGTTCAATGAACCAACGAGAAGTCTTCGCTCATCGAGCGATCCTTTTCGTCTCATCATACCTCGCTGTAAGACTAAAACCTATGGATAACGCGCTTTTTTCGCAGCCGCCCCGAAGGAATGGAATGCATTACCGAGTGATATCAGAAAAATAACGAACTATGAAATATATAAGAAATACTTTAAAAACTCATTTGTTCAAAAACGCATTCCTTAATCTAGTCATAACTTACGAAAACTTTAGTCATTTATAAGCTATTTAACGTGTTTTAGTCTTTTTAACCACGGAATTTCTATCATATCAACTAACCGAATATTTTTTTAGACTATTGTACGGTTTCATCGAATATTTACATAGATGTTGGCACCTAAAATACCTACGTGTTTTATATATATATATATATATATATATATATATATATATATATATATATATATATATATATATATATATACATATATATATACATATATATACATATATATATATATATATATATATATATATATATATATATATATATATATATATATGTGTGTGTGTGTGTATGTGTGTGGACAATTGAGTGATCAATATGCTCAGCCATAATAGGTCGCCAAGTTACTCTTTGTATAAGCGCAATTGGAATCCAATTTTGCCTAGTTCTCGCAATGGCCGATTACCTAAAACTGAGAACTAATTCAAGTCAAACCTTAATTGTCTTCAGAAATGGTAATTCTATCTCCCGTTCGTTTTTAATTCGGTTTTAAAATCATTCATTGTATTATCAGAAGGTTCAAATAGTGGTTACAGTTCGCATTCTTTAAGAATCAGGGCTTCCACTTATTGCCCAAGAAAAGGTCTCAGTAAATCTCAGATATCTGAAATGGATAGATGGCATTCTAATGCAGTGCAAAAATACTTTCGCATACCATCATTTTCTCTCTAAACTGTTTTTGGTCTGTGGGGGTGTTTTTCTCTAAGCTTCATTGAGACTCTGAACGTGGATTTGACCCTCTAGACGTATTATCTGCTCTCGATAAAATGTTTATTTAAGTAATTGTTTTGTCATTTATGTAAGTGTCTCATGTATCATTGTCAAAGAAAAATCAGTTACGCGTTTGTTATATTAAATGCATAAAAGCCATCTAATTGCTTTTTACGCTATGTTTTTGCTCACGCTATTTGACGTAGGAAGATGAAATTTGGCGCACTGATAGAGAATACTGAGACGTCGTGAAATCCCTATTTTGTACCATGATCTTAGAAAACGATTGCTACAGAAATCTGCTTAGTCTTCTGTTAAAAAGCTATTGTCCGTATTCTGAAGCCATTTACCAATTTAAATTTTTAGACCGTTATAGAATAGAGTAATCTAACTTGAGATCGTACTTGATCTGGGAATCCGATAAAGACAAAAATTTCTCTCTATCTAATAAATCTTTAATGTATAGTTTTCCTTTCATATGCAACTGCTTAATATGTAGAGATTTATTATTTATTTCTATGTCGTTATTGTTCCATAAAACGCCTCCATACTAATTTTCATTGTCTAATTCAGTAAAAAAACATAAGCACTTTTTTATTAGAAGAACGGAGATGTATGTATTTAAAATCAAAATTTCAATGCAAAATTAATTGTAAGCCTCCATATTTCCCCATTTCGCTAGGCAGTATAGCATTGTTTGTAGTTTTAACCCAGTCTTGATAACCAAGCCAATCTCAACGATATTTTCATTACAAGCAAGCTCGGGGTACGAATATTCGATCATCAAAGTTTCCTACTAATGTTGATGTTTAATCTTATTTGACTTATTTGACCCAATAAACCTATTTATCAAAGACTGAGCTCTTGACAAATCATTATCTGTACAAGTGGTTTTGCTCAGACTGTAAATGAGATTAGACATTTCCATAGTTTTGGCTATGCTTACCTTCCCTTACAACGTAAGACACCTCTGACTCCATAAGGTTAGGCGTGTAGGTAATTTTTTCCGTTTTGTCTACAATGTTAACCTGAGTGCATTTTTCCACATCAACCCCTACTTCAAGGCCTAGCATGTTGAAGCTTCCCACTGTAACCATAAGATCATAATCCACTTAAGATTTGGACTTTCAAACCAGGATATCTTGAGAACCACTTTGTAATCACAAACACTTTATTAATTGAATTAATATGCTTTAGTGAAAAAGTTATGCAACTTTGCTTGTTCTTGATTTAGATAATAAATAGTAATTGACAAAGTTCCATAGTGTAACAAACTTTCGACCAAAAATACATTTCGGATACTTTATGTATTCTCTGTGATTTTTTTGTGAAATTTTAACACTGGTGTCTCCAGTGTGCCTGTAATTTTTTGGCTGTTAGCCAAATTTAGGGGATTTGGTTGCTAAGTTTGGCGTACTTTTTGGCTATTTTAACTTTTGCGTTTGTATGGATTTGATAGATGTGAAATTAGTTGAGAGTTGAACGTGGAAATATGTAAATTAGACTGTAACAACGAAAGCCATTGGTTGAAAGAGTCTGTCATTGTAGATAGCTTAAAGCAATTAAGGTGACGGCGCCTACGCAGATGGAATAGACTGTTCGCATTGATAACGGGAGAAATGTGCACTTACGTAATATCATATAATATGATACGATAAATATACTCGCGCATTTAAAAACGCTAAAGTATAAATGTTTTTTTCTTAAGTATTAAGTTCAACAAAATCGACCTGTTGCCACTGAATAACAAATGTAATCTTCATTTTTTACACTTGATTTTGCGGGAATAGCCAATACATATTATACTATAGTTCACAGCTTGCGGTCTAGCAACTTTTTGGAAATGTTGCGCTGATCACGTGGTTTTGATTCCTTTCAAGTACATTGACTTACAGGCAAAGTAAAGGCAAACCAGAGTGGTATTAACAAGAGTTTCGAAATAAAGAGATGTTGAAATGCCACGGTTCAGCGAAGACCAGAGATGGCAAGCAACTGGCATGCTTCACACCGGCATGTCACTACGGGCGGTCGCTAGAACGTTCAGGGTGGCGGCATCAACAATTTGTCGTCCCTTGCAATGGCAAGAAGACATGGGCTCCGTAAGAGACCGCCCACGACAGGGCTTTACTTTGCCTGTAAGTCCACATGCTTGAAAGGAATCAAAACAACGTGACCAGAGCGCCAACTGTGCTAGATTGCAAGTGAGAAATATAGTGGAAACTGTATCGGCTTTTCCCGCAAAACCAAGTGTAAGAATGGACATTATATTTGTTATTGATTGGCAAAACATCGATTTTGTTGAACTTAATACTTAAGAAAAAATAACATTTATACTGTTGCGTTTTTAAATTGCGCGAGTATATAAAGGGATCAAATGTTCAATTTTTAAATTAGATGAGGTATTGCTATGTAAACAATGTTAGGCATATTATCGATATGACGACTGTCGCTAAACCAAATTTCGCTAAATCAAATGCCGAGGGTTTGGCTAGCAGAATTTTGATTTATCATATAACTTTCATTCTATAGATAAGCGAAAAGGTCTTTGCTATAGCATTGAACGCCAAGGAGAATGTTACAATCCCGGAGAGATGGCGGTCACTAAATCGACCTGCTGTTGCAGCATGTTTGCGTCTCGTGCTGAAAGCATTGGCTGGGGAGCCGACTGTGAAGTATGCCCACGTCTTGGAACATCTGAGTACGAGGTGCTTTGCAAACATCCTGGCGAAGACGACAATGGAGGTAAACCATGCATATGATATATATGCCGTCTGTCTGTCCACTTTCGTTCGCCCTCGTGTCCGTGTTCGTTTGCCCCTGGAAAGTATTTGTCGTATGGCTTTTGCCTTTTGTGTATGGTTAGAACATATATTGAAGGTGTGCAACGTCGTATTATTTTTGAAATCGGCCAAAAAGTTATCAAAAATACGACTTGTCAGAAATATATATGTTTTTAGCCAGCTCATATATATATATATATATATATATATATATATATATATATATATATATATATATATATATATATATATATATATATATATATATATATATATATATATATATATATATATATATTGTACTTGTGCAATGCCGCATTATTTTTGAAAATAGCCAGGAATACGACTTGTCAAAAATGTATATTTTTATGAAAACTTGTTTGCACGGAGAAAGATTTTGTCCACAAGAGTTCTCCATAAATATTCGATGCAGCGTTCGGAAAATTTAAGCAGTGAAAGTATGTATATTGTAGATGTGCAACGACGTATTATTTTTGAAATCTATCTCAAAAATACGACTTCTCAAATATATATATATTTTAGCCCAGCTTACGTTACACGTAAGCTACGGTATAACTATCAGTTTTCAGACTTCGTCCGTTAGTTAATGGTTTGTTTAGTTAACTTTTGTTTCAAAATGCATCTCCTCTTACAAGTTAAATAAACATGCGCAATAGTTGGAAATGCGAACCGCGCGTCAATGCAATTTTAATAAACATGCGCACTGGTTCGCAATGCGAACCACACATCAACGCAAGTTAAATAAATATGCTCATTAGTCCGAAATGCCAACCTGTGCATCAATGCACATTAATCAAACATGCGCACTGGTCTGAACTAACAACCGCGCATCAACGCAAACCAAATAAAAATGCGCAGTGGTCCGAAATGCGAACCGCGCATCAACTCAAGTTAACTAAACATGCGTACTGGTCTTAAATACGAACCACGCATCAAGGCAAGTTAAGTAAACATGCGCACTGGTCCGAAATGCAAACCGCGCATCAATGCAAATTAAATAAACATGTGCAGTGGCCCGAAATATTAATCGCGCATTTTAAACCGAGCAAGTTAAATAAACATGCGCACTGATCCGAAATGCGAACCGCGCATCAACGCAAGCTAAATAAACATGCGCACTGGTCTGAAATGCACGCTGGAATTGGTCTTATCGCTTTTCGTAAGCTGGGACTTTGTCCTTGGACAAACGTGTTTTTGTAAACCCATTCCATCCAGCCTTCGGAAAGTTTTGCAGTGAATATATATATATATATATATATATATATATATATATATATATATATATATATATATATATATATATATATATATATATATATATGTTGTAGATGTGCAATGTCGTCTTATTTTTAGATCGACCAACATTGTTAGGCAAGACAGAGTTTTCAATTTCATTGAATTACTAACATCCAGTGACATTATGTGTTACACGGGGGGATCCTGTCTCACTAAATGCTCTGATTCTTTCTTTGTAATTTTAATTCATATAAACCACCAGTCCTCTGCACAAATAAATTCAGTATGGAATTCTTTACAAGTTCTCGCGGCAGTCAGATAATACTGTTTGAAGGCTACATCTATACTAAGCAAAAAGTGCATGGTAGCAACGTGGTGTCCCACGAGTGTGAAAAAGAAGACAGAATGGCGAATGTAAGGCGAAGATGCGGGTTCGCGGCCAGAAACTGATTGGTAGAACCAATGAACACAACTATGGGCTACAACATGCCGGAGGAGAAGTGCCGTGACTTAGAGGTGTTATAAAGGAAAGGCTAACGACCATAGAAGAGGCTCTTCAGCTGAGTGTTGCAGCCTCACATAATTTGGAAATGCTTAAAAATGCTGAAACATATCAGGTCAAAAATAGTTTATTTTGACTTTGTGACCACTATTAAGAACCAAATTTTAATTTTGCATGTAGGTTGACCAAACAAAAGTCCTTATGAAGGCCATAACAATGAAATTTATGGAAAATTTTAAATAGTTACCCAGCAAACATTAAGACGTCAGAATGACGTCGGGTCGACGTCGTGACCCGACGTTTCCGACGTCGGATTGACGTGCCGGTTTTGGTTGTATATGAAATGGAACCGACGTCGGATTTTCAACGTCAAAATGACGTCGGGTTCCGACCTAAATCCGACGTCGGAATTAAGTCGGTTTTAGGTTGTATATGAAATTGGAACCGACGTCGGATTCTGGCCTGAAACTGACAAGATTTATATAATTAATAGATATAATTAATTATTCAACTGCTGTTGTGAAATACATACGGAAGCATTTTCCATGTAAATTTTTACAATCTAGGGAGAAAAATACCGACGCGCCATCAAAATTCTAAAATTTTCATGTAATAATTACGTTTTTTCTTCCTCTTTTTCAAAATGACTTCCATTTCCGGTGAGCGATAATAATGTTCATCGCTTTTTGGTGGTTTTTGCAACGCCGGAATGACGTCAGAAAACCGACGTCGCCTCGACGTCGGAATAAAGTCGGGTTTTAGGGTAATAGGTCAGAATATGGTTGTGAAGTCGTCGCGACCAAAATACAACCTTTTTTCAACCAAAAAAAGACGACGGTTGTTTGCTGGGTTTTCAAGAACATGTAATTTAAGTTTGGGTTTAATAGAAAGAACGCAAGTTACCTTCGCCATCTTTGTTTTTTTTAAAGCAGAATTTCACTTTTTGTCTTTGGAGCTCAGGTTTTGATTCATACAGATTTTATCACTGCGGAATGGATTTTAATTTTGGCGTCCTTATGGCAAATTATTTCTTACTTTTACGGAAGCTGCTGTACGGCTACCAGCAATCGACACGATCAAGCGTGCAATTCTCAAGCAACGCCTGGTGGCTAACCGACCTCTTTCTGTGCCACGCGATCGAGCCGATGTTGAGATACCCGCACTGTTCCAAGAAATATCTGCGGACGAGCATTTCCTTCAGTTCGACAGTCTGCGAACTTCCTTCAGTACGACAGCGGTTTAGGAGATCAGAATAGGCTTCTAATTTTCGCCACTCTGGACATTCCATCTGGAGCAGAGCACCTGTACATAGGTGGCACATTCAAGAACTTCCAGAGCTGTTTACCAGTTTTACACTTTGTGCATTCTGAATGCTGGAAGATTCTTTTTGCCGTGTACGTACGCGTTGCTCCCAAACAAAACGCGGGACACTTTCAACCTTCTGTTCAATTAACTTAAGAGCCCAAGGCCTAACATCTCGCCTCGCACAGCCCTGATTGACTTCGAGAGAGCTACGTTGCAAGACGCGACAGATGATCGAGTCACCCACCCCTACAGTGAACGGGTGCTTCTATCAAATGAAACAAACATCCTGAAAAAGATTCGAAGTGAATTCCTCCGAATTCCTTGCCACACAAATCGTGCTGTTGAAGAGCAGGCAGAAATGATAGCAACGATTGCATTTTTGCACCTACCTCAGGTGGAAGAAGCATTCGAATCACTACAGGATGTTGCTCTGGATGAATTTGGCCCGATCTTGCAGACACATACATTGGTCGCCCCGACGTCGAAACGTCAGAAAGAACCCGCTATTTCCTCATATAAGGGGCCATCCATTAAGTACGTAAAGCAAAAATTTGTCAATTTTTGACTCCCTCCTCCCTGCACGCAGTGCGTACGCAGTGGCCTAGACAGCCCCCCCCCCCCTCCTCCAGTACACACGTACATGTACTATATTAAAAAATATCATTTGCTTTTAAAAACTGTATTGCAAATTAATCAATGACAAAATTGAAAGTGTACATGCCAGCATACATTAAAATGTTACTAAAATAGCCATTGCACAAAAAAGAGTATAATATTTATTTCCTAAATCGAAGTACTGGGTTATTTGGTTGCATAAAATATCTTTGACATATGTATAAAAATGTGTACGTAGGCATCAGTCCGGACCCCCTTCCCCTGTACGCAATGCGTACGCACCAACCGTGACCCCCTCTCCATCTGTGCGTACGTACATTTTGGATGACCTCTAATGTGGATCATGCTCCGTCGGGTTGAAGGAGACCCTCAAAGAACCAACAACTAAATCGAAGGTTAACACTGCAAAATAAACACTGCGATGGGAGGACAAAGGTCTGTATCTGAAAGTTCTTGGATGTAATCATCAAGGAACAAGGACTGAAAGACGTCAGACTCAGTCAAACACATGGCGGGCGTGAAGCTCCTTAGCAACGTCGCCTGTACCAGTTATCGCCAATAACTTCCCCAACCGCCAGATCCTGGATTACCTCAGAGGACACACATATTCGATTGGTAGATGAACATTCTGTTGACGTTATTTAAGTAATTATGGTAGTAATTGTAACGGTTGTCAAGTTGTAATTGAACATTTCATAGGCGCTATTCTACTAATTACTGTTGCAATTGTCGTTGGAACCAAAAAATTTGTTCCATGTCGTGTACGTGATTTTATGGAAGTGGTTGCAATTGTAATAGTGATTGCAATCAACTCAACTGCAATCAACTAAAACCACTCAATACTGTGATTATTTTTTTTTCAGGCATATATGGAAACAAGCCTTTACCTTCTGGTCTTTACCCCTGTCCTTTACCCCCTGGCTTTTACCTCTCGGTCTTTACCCCCTGAATGCCTTTACCCCCTTAGTTTTACCCCTGCCTTTACCCGCTGGCCTTTATCTCCCGGTCTTTATCCCCCTGGTTTTTACCTCTCGGCCTTTGCCCCTGAATGCCTTTACCCCCCCCCCCTGAGCTTTTACCCCCGGCCTTTACCCGCTGACTTTACCTCCCGGCCTTTACTCCTGAATGCCTTTACCCCCGGCCTTTACCCCTGGCTTTTACCTCTCGGCCTTTACCCCCCTGTATGCCTTTACTTCCAGGTCTTTAAACCCAGGCCTTTACCCTCTCCACCGGGCCTTTACTCTTCCGTCTTATATAAATAACACTCGCAATTCAGAATCGTGGACACTTTTTCTGCCTGTTATATCACTAATGCATTGAAATTGGACCTGCAACAAAGGATACCTGCATTGAAATTCTCATTCTAGTAGTATGAAAATAAGGGTTGGGCCAGAACCAATAAGGGTTCCAGCACAGGTTGGGCCAGAACCAATAAGGGTTCCAGCACAGGTTGGGCCAGAACCAATAAGGGTTCCAGCACAGGTTGGGCCAGAACCAATAAGGGTTCCAGCCCAGGTTGGGCCAGAACCAATAAAGGTTCCAGCACAGGTTGGGCCAGAACCAATAAGGGTTCCAGCACAGGTTGGGCCAGAACCAATAAAGGTTCCAGCACAGGTTGGGCCAGAACCAATAAGGGTTTCAGCACAGGTTGGGCCAGAACCAATAAGGGTTCCAGCACAGGTTGGGCCAGAACCAATAAGGGTTCCAGCACAGGTTGGGCCAGAACCAATAAGGGTTCCAGCACAGGTTGGGCCAGAACCAACGTTGGTTCCAACGGTCAATCATCGTGACGTCATCAATCACGTGCTCAATTAAGCCAATTAAGTCAATTAAGTCAATGAAGTCCCGCCCGCTTTCACCCGTCAATCATTGTGACATGAGACGCCATAATGACGTCATAGGCGGCGTAACCATGGTAACCAAGGGGCTAATTGCGCAGCTGGCTGTATGCATTTTTGTAACATGGCGCCATTTTAACTTTGTAAAAAGTGAAAAATTGGGATAAATTCCGTTATAGTTGACCGATTTGCCTGAAAATTTCACTGTTTGATTCAGTTTTATGCAAAGTTTTAACAATAAGTGGTCACAGGCTATTTACACCGGTGGCTGTATGCATAATGTGACATGCCGCCATTTTAATTTTGTAAAAAGTGAAAAATTGAGATAACTTCCGCTATGGTTGACGGATTTGCATGAAAATGTCACTATTTGATGCAGTTTTATGTAAAGTTTTAACATTAAGTAGTTATAGGCTATTTACACCGGTGGCTGTATGCATAATGTGACATGCCGCCATTTTAATTTTGTAAAAAGTGAAAAAGTGGGATAACTTCCGCTATGGTTGATGAATTTTCCTGAAAATTTCAATATTTGATTCAGTTTTATGTAAAATTTTAACATTAAGTGGTTATAGGCTATTTACACCGGTGGATTTATGCATAATGTGACATGCCACCATTTTAACTTTGTAAAAAGTGAAAAATTGAGATAACTTTCGCTATAGATGGTCGATTTGCCTGAAACTTTCACTGTTTGGTTCAGTTTTATATCTAGTTTTAACATTAAGTAGTCATGGGCTATTTGCGCAGCTTGCTGTATACAGTTTTGTAACATGCTGCCATTTTAACTTTGTAAGAAGTGGAAAAATGTGATAACTTTCGTTATGATTGACCGATTTGAATGAAAATTTCACCATTGGATTCAGTTTGATGTCTTAGTTTACAGTAGTTTGAATAGGTGGTTGTTGGAATGGCGCGCGCCCACCATTCAAACATGTGTTGTTCAAATTGCTAAAATTGCTGACTCAGCAATTTTAACAAGTTTGTCATTTTTGACGAGTTACACACCATGTTTTGATTACATCTAAGTAGCATAAAAGGAAGAGTGAGACATGCATTTCATCCATATCAAAAAGCAATAAATTCTGCTGAGTCAGTTTTTTGGATAAAGCGCGCGCCTGTTCGAATGACGTTATCATGACGTCATAATGATGACGTGATGACTTCATAATGACGTCATGATGACGTCATAAAGACGTCATTACGTTAGACTCCCCTAAGCGGCATAACCCTAACCCTAGGCGTAGACAACATGTTCAACAACATGTTCAACATTTTGAACATGTTGAACTTGTTGAACATGTTGTTCAACATCTGCCTCAACATGTTGTTCAACAAGTTGAACATGTTCAACATGTTGTTCAACAAGTTGTATATAAGGCTATGTTTAAAGGCTTTTTCATCATTTGAAAAGTGTATGTTGAACCGAAAGGAGGTATTAATGCAACATTTGTTCGAAATCTTACAATTGGCCACAAAGTCTTAAAAGGCACTTAAAGGATCCTCATATTTCAGAAGAAGAAGAATTGGAGATAGATATGTAAAACCACCTATCACTGAAACTTTAGATGAGTCTTCTATGGAAAGTCAAAGCGGCAACATGACTGAAAAGAATGCACATGCTTGTACAGAATGTGGTGCGTTATACAACAGTCAAGACGCTTTGTTCAAACATATGAAACATTGTTTTGAAGATGATGATGACAGCAGCTCTGAAAGTGAGTCAGAAACAGACTTTGAAAGTGAGTCAGAAACAGACTCTGTTTGGTATGATATGGTTCAAGAAGTCTACGATGAATATGATACCAAATTTCAAGAAAAGTTTCAAAATATGCATACAGCCACCGGTGTAAATAGCCTGTGACCGCTTATTGTTAAAACTTTACTTAAAACTGAATCAAACAGTGAAATTCTCAGGCAAATCGGTCAACTATAACGGAAGTTATCTCACTTTTTCACTTTTTACAAAATTAAAATGGCGGCATGTCACATTATGCATACAGCCACCGGTGTAAATAGCCTGTGACCACTTATTGTTAAAACTTTACTTAAAACTGAATCAAACAGTGAAATTTTCAGGCAAATCGGTCAACTATAACGGAAGTTATCCCAATTTTCCACTTTTTACAAAGTTAAAATGGCGCCATGTTACAAAAATGCATACAGCCAGCTGCGGAAATAGCCCTTTGGTTACCATGGTTACGCCGCCTATGACGTCATTATGGCGTCTCATGTCACAATGATTGACAGGTGAAAGTGGGCGGGACTTCATTGACTTAATTGGCTTAATTGATCACATGATTGATGACGTCACGATGATTGACTGTGCTGGAACCAACGTTGGTTCTGGCCCAACCTGTGCTGGAACCCTTATTGGTTCTGGCCCAACCTGTGCTGGAACCCTTATTGGTTCTGGCCCAACCTGTGCTGGAACCCTTATTGGTTCTGGCCCAACCTGTGCTGGAACCCTTATTTTGATACTACTTATTCTGCACAGGCCGTAAGTGGCCACACCTAAGGGGAGGTCTCACCAGCTGGTGACCACGTCTGTGTATGACATTTTGAAAACCCCCTAAAATAATATCCCTTTTTATCCCCGCGCCCAACTTTGTTGACGAAGGGGATATAGGATTTGATTTGTCCGTCCGTCCCTCACGCTTCTTGGTAGTGGTCTTGTATGCGCAACTGCTCCGAACGGGTAAGCACACACATTTCAAATCCTATACGGATTTACTCCTAATATAGTTGTGCACCTTGTGTTCAGTTGTCCAGACGTGAAGTGACGAAGGCTTGCACAATGGATTTAGTGGCATCTATAGTTGATGTTGTGTCTGCAAAGCCAGTATCGCCAATAAATTCACTGAGTCACTTGTGCAGGGGGCAAAATTGACGGATCCAACTGGTGCTGGTGTGCCCAGTTGGATAGGGGTAGACGTAAAGGCAGATCCCATAGCCGTATATACGACAGTCACTTGCTCTTCCGCGGGGCAAAGCTTTTTCTCCAATCCTGACCCTTCCTTTTCAGAGTCCGGCTGGTCGGCGGACCAGGCGTTACGTAAAGCCGTGCGCTCGTCACCTCCCCACCATGTCCAGTTCTGCTACTGTCTCTGAGAAGGCTTTGGATGGCTTTGGCTTTTTGCGTTTGCGTTTCGTTGACACTTGCTGTAAAATCACTGAACACGCCTTTTTAGCCCAGCTTACGTTACACGTAAGCTGGGGTATTCCTATCGGTTTGCGGGCGGCGTCCGTTAGTTAGTTAGTTCTTTATTTAGTAAACTTTGGTTCAAAATGCATCTCCTCCTACAATTTTGATCGGATGTCATTTATTTTTGGTGTGATGCATCCCTAAGGGATCATGCATGCGACTTATGCTTTTCTAGTCGATCGGATGATTTTTGAATTTTTGGGGAATTTTTAAAGAAAAAATGTTAAAATGTATCTCCTACATTTCTGACCCGATGTCATTCATTTTTGGTATGAGGCACCCCTAAATGGTCGTGCATACGGTTTGTGCTTGTTTAGTCGATCGGATAATTTTTGTATTTTTGGGGAATTTTTTAAGCAAAAATTTCAAAATATATTCAAAATACATCTACTACTACAAATTTGATTCGATGTCATTTATTTTTGGTGTGAGGCATCCCTATGGCGTCGTGCATATGGCTTGTGCTTTTCTAGTCGATCGGATGATTTTTGAATTTTTGGGGAATTTTTGAAGAAAAAAATGTAAAATGTATCTCCTCCTACATTTTTGATCCGATGTCTTTTTATTTTTGGTATGAGGCACCCTAAAGGGTCGTGCATACGGCTTGTGCTTTTTAGTCGATCGGACAATTTTTGTATTTTCAGGGAATTTTTGAAGAGAAAAAACTTCAAAATGTATTTCCCCCTACAGTTTTGATCTTTCTCTCTCTTTTTTTTTTTGGGGGGGGGGGGAAGTTTGAGGCATCCCTAAGGGGCTGAGCATACGGCTTGCCCTTTTTAGTCGATCCGGCAATTTCTGTATTTTTAGGGAATTTTTGAAGAAAAACTTCAAAATGCATTTCCTTCTACAGTTTTTATCCGATTTCATTTATTTTTGGTATGAGGCATCCTTAGGTGGGTCGGCATACGGCTTGTGCTATTTGACTCGACTTGGAAATTTTTGATTTCGGGGGGGGGGGGGATTTTTGATGAAAATACCTCAAAATGCATCTTCTCCTGCAGTTTTGATCAGACATAATTTATTTTAGGGCTGAGGCATGCTTAGGGTGTCGTGAATACGGCCTGTGCTTTTCGAGTCGATCAGAATTTTGGGGGAAGTTTTAAAGAAAAAAACTTCAAAATGCATTTCCTCCTCCACTTTTTATCAGATTTCATTTATTTTTGATATAAGCCGTCTTTAGGGAGTCATGCATACGGCTTGTGCTTTTTGAGTGAATTGGAAAATTTTTTAATTTTTTTTCGGAATTTTTGAAAAAAAAATGAAATGAATCTCCTCCTACAGCGCATAAACGCAAGTTAAATGAACTTGCGCAGTAGTCAGATTTAACAACCGCACATCGACGCAAGTTAAATAAACATTCGCAGTAGTCCAACATGCGCATTGGTCCGAAATGTGAACCGCGCATCGACGGAAGATAAACATGCGAACTGGTCCAAAAATAAGCACCGCGCATCAACGCAAGTTAAATAAACATGCGCACTGGTACGAAAAAAGAACTACGCATCGACGCAAGTTGAATAGACATGCGCAGTGGTCCGAAATGCAGATCGAGCATCAACGCAACCTAAAGAAACATGCGTACTGGTCCGAAATGCGAACCGCACATCGGGTCAAGTTACATAAACTTGCGCAGTGGTCCGAAATGCGAACCGCGCATCAACGCAAGTTAATAAATATGCACACTGGTCCGAAAAAAGAACCGCGCATCAACGCAACCCAAAGAAACATGCGCACTGGTCTGAAATGAGAACCACGCATCAACGCAAGTTAAATAAACATGGGCAACGGCCGGAAATGCGAACCGCGCATCGACGGAATTTAAATAAACATGCGATTCGGTCCAAAATAAGCACCGCACATCAACGCAAGTTAAACAAACATGCGCATTTGTCCGAAAAAAGACGCATCGACGCAAGTTCAATAGACATGCGCAGTGGTCTGAAATGAGAACCGCGCATCAACACAAGTTAAATAAGCATGCGCAGTGGTCCGAAGAAAGAACCACGAATCGACGATAGTTGAATAGACATAAGAGTCGGGCATCGACGGGACTTAAATAAACATGCGTTCTGGTCCGAAATGCAATTCGCGTGTCAACGCGGGTTAAGTGAACCTACGCACTGGTCCGAAATGCGAACCTTGCATCAACGCAACCTAAAGAAACAGATACACTGGTCCGAATTCCGAACCGCACTTCAACGCAAGTTAAATACACATTTGCACTGGTCCAAAATAAATACCGAGCATCAACACAAGTTAAATAAACACGCGCACTGGTGGAAAATGCGAAACGCTCATTAACGCAAGCTAAATAAACAAACACTCTGGTCAGAAATGGGAACCGAGCATTAACGCAAGTTAAATAAACATGCGCACTGGTTAGAAATGCGAACTGCGCATTAACGCAAGTTAAATAACGTGCGCACTATTCAAAATAAGAACTGCGTATCAACGCAACTTAAATAAACATGCGCACTGGTCCAGAATAAGAACCGCGCATCAACTCAAATTAAAGAAATATGCGCATTGGCCTGAAATAAGAACCGCACATCGACACACGTTAAGTAAACATGCGCAGTGGTTCGCAATGCGAACCACGCGCCAACGCAAGTTAAATAAACATTTGCACTGGTCCAAAATAAGCACCGCGCATCAACGCAAGTTAAATAAACATGCGCACTGGTCCGGAATTCGTACCGCGCGTCAACGCAAGTTAAATAAACATGCGCACTGGTAGAAAATGCGAACCGTTCATCAACGCAAGCTCAATAAACAATCACACTGGTCAGAAATGGGAACGGAGCATTAACGCAAGTTAAATAAACATTCGCAGTGGTCCAAAAGAAACACCGCGCATCAACGCAAGTTAAATAAACATGCGCAATGGTCCAAAATGCAAACCGCGCACCAACGCAAGTTAGATTAACATATGCACACGTCCAAAATAAGTACCGTGCATCAACGCAAGTTAGATAAACATGCAAACTCTTCCGAAATGCGAATCGCGCATCAAGGCAATCTAAGGAAACTTGTGCACCTGTCCAAAATAGGTACCGCTCATCAACGCAAGTAAAATAAACATGCGCATTGGTCTGGAATAAGAACGGCGCATCGACGCAAGTTAAATAAACATGCGCATTGATCCGAAATAAGAACCGCACATCAACACAAGGTAAATAAACATGGGCGCTGGTCCGAAATGCCAACCGCACATCAACGCAAATTAAATAAACATGTGCACTGGTCCAAAATAAGCACCGCGCATCAACGCAAGTTAAATAATTCGAACCGCGCATCAACGCCACTTAAATAAATGTGTTGTGGTTCGAAATATGAACCACGCGCCAGCGCAAGTTAAATAAACATTTGCACTGGTCCAGAATAAGCACCGCGCATCAATTCAGGTTAAATAAACATGCGCACTGGCCCGAAATTCGAACCGCGCGTCAACACAAGTTAAATAAACATTCGCAATGGTTCGAAATTCGAACTGTTCATCAACGCAAGTTGAATAAACATGCGCACACGTCCAAAATAAGCACCGTGCAAGTTAGATAAAGATGCAAACTCTTCCGAAATGCGAACCGCGCATCAAGGCAGCCTAAGGAAACTTGTGCATTTGTCCAAAATAAGTACCGCTCATCAACGCAAGTAAAATAAACATTCGCATTGGTCTGGAATAAGAATCGCGCATTAACCTTTATTAAGTTAAATAAACATGTGCACTGTTCCATGTTCACTGAGAGCCGCGCATCAACGCAAATTAAATAAACATGCGCACTTGTCTGAATAAGAACCGCGCATCGAGGCAAGTTACATAAATATGCGCACTGGTCCGAAATGCGAGCGTTGTTTGAAGGTATCTATGGCAGACTATCCAGTCTACCAGAGATACAAAAAAAAAATCTGTTCCCCATTTTTCTGGGAAAGAAATCTTTGTATGCATTTATCGGTCTATGTTCTGGTCCGGTGCTAAATTAATTATTGAGCTAGCTCTTTTCCGTCTCATCTTTTGAAGCCCGATATTTCAGGGAAATTTCTTCGCTCATGCACGCTGAAATGGGTCTTATTGCTTTTCGAAAGCTGGGACTTTGTCCTTGGACAAACTTGTCCATTGTGCTAGAGATGTAATCCGGTGCATCGGGTGGGAGCTTTGCGTCTGCTCCTCCTACGGTCGTTCTTTGCCCTGTTCCTGTAAATTGCCCGCCACTCTCTGTGGGTTAACTGTTCACACTCAGAGCAGGTATTGAATTACATCATCTAAAATGATCAGAATTTTGACAATTAAGACGATCAAGGGCGAAAAAACTCTATTTTTAAAACATGTGCCCCTATAAGACCATGTTTTCATAGGTCCCACAGTCCCATGTTCCCATATGAGACCATGTTCCCACAAGGCCCATATGCTCCTAGGGGCCGTGAACCCATAGTCCCATAGCCCCACACGGATCAATGTTCCCATAAGACCCATGTCCCATGTTCCCATGCGTCCCATGGGGACAAGATCCTATGCGAAGATCCCGTAAGCCCGACTACGTGGGATCACGGTCCCTGTGGTCATGTGGGCCGTTGCTATGGTCCCAAAAAGGGGCCTATGGTGGGACCATGACTGTTTTGAGATCCATAACGGGCTTGTGGTCCCAAGGTTGTCACAAGCTCTAAAAACGCATCAAAGCAGATTTTTTCGCCCGGACAAAATTAAATTCTATCCTGCAGAGCTTGCAGGTACAAGATAGAAAAAGTCCTTTTGGAGTGCAATCTTTAGCAAAACCGGCCCTTTCTGCTCTGGTAAGGTCAGCTGTAAGAAGCTTGGAGTCTGAGCAGGCAATGCGGACTGAAAAGACTCGAAACAACTCCTGAGGGTGTGTGCTCGAACCAGTGCGTGTAAATACTCGATCTTGCAGCTTCTGGTGGAGAAAAAGAGGCACACTTCTCGGGACGATCGACATGTCACCGCTACATGTGAACTCAACTTCTGCCATACCGAAGTTACAAGTGCTGCACTTGCCTAGAAACTGAACCAAATTTATCCAACTTCCAGAGAGTGATAAAGTAGTCCTTTATTAATTAAATAAACGAAATAAAAAACAAATCCGCACCTTTCCACTAGTTCCCCATATATATATAGTCCACGCACATCTTTATTTTATTTTGACTTACTAACATAAATTTTAAATTAAAATTTAGCATAGATAAAATATTTTTAGATATCAATGAGTGCATTTTGAATGCCGACATATGTGGTGATCACGGATCCTGTGAAAACTTGGTACCAGGCTACAGGTGCATATGTGAATCTGGTTATGAACAAGACCAAACTGGACAACGCTGCGTTGGTATGGCTACATTAATTAATTTGGTGGAGTATCCTATTGTAAAATCTCGTTAATTATTTATTAATTGTGTTAAGAAAAGACTCTTTGTGCTATTTATGGAGGATGGAAATAGGGCGAAATGTCCCAATATACATGTTATCCTTGCCAGAGTTACATTCTGTGGATTCCCTACTGAGAACAAAATTCGAACGTTGACTATAAAATTTTGTGTGTCAATCTGTCCGTCTGTCTGCCAAACCTTGTGAATGTTAGTCAGTCAGTCACATATAAGAGTACCATGTTTTGTCCCATCGAGTTGCCGAAAACTTTTGAGTGGGTTTCAGATTTGACCAAGGGCTAACTGACCACTAGTCAACAGGCCACCCCCTCACCAGAGCCGCGGAAATTAAAAAAAAAGTTGTGTGTGAAAAATTATTCTCACATACAACACAATCGCAAGCAATAATTAAAAGTCTTCATTAACAGCAATTACTATGTACACGTATTCTTGGCTGTTGAGGTTCTGAATTGAATTCAGGCTGTTTCCGGGCGATGTATCAGAAACTAGACCGAAATTCGCCCAGTGAATTAGATCCCACTTAGAATGATAAGTCGTCTCAGAACTATTTAAAAAAGATGAGAAAAAATCGTAATGTGTTCACGTACTCCCTTTTCACATACAAGTGGTCGTCCTTACAGTTTTTGTGATACAGGGCAACTTCCGGTTTGGGGCTCAAAGTGACCTTGAGGTCAAAGTCACACAAAGTTATACCGTAAGGAACGTCGTAGAGGATGCGGAGGTTGAAAATGAGGTCAAAATTGCTCTATCTCTTACCGTTTCCGAGATAAAGGGCAACTTCCGGCTTGGAGCTCGAAAGTGACCTTGAGGTGAAGGTCACCGAAAGTTATACCGTAACTAAGGTTGTAGAGGGGTTGGAGGCCGATAATGAGCTCAGAATTTTGAGATTTGACCTTGACCAGTGAGGTCACTGTCATAAATTTTTACTGGCGCACCAGTTCACATGACCCTTCATACATGTACCAAGTTTGGTTTTTCTACTTTCAACAGTCTTGGAGGAGATGTCTGGAAACCGATTCGATTGAAGAAGAATAAACCGCCGAATCGGTTTCCAGACATCTCCTCCAAGACCGCGGAAGCTAGACCAATCAAACTTGGCACATGTATGGAGGGTCATCTGAAGTGGTGCATCTGATAAAAAATTTTGAACTTGACCTTACTGGTCGAGGTCAAATTGCGAAAAAGTCAATCGGTTTCCAGACATCTACAGCAAGGCCGTTAATGGTCAAGGTCAAGGTCAAAACTCGAAAAACGTTATGTAAGAAAAACAATGATTTATCTCGAAAACGGTAAGAGATAGAGCAATCTTTTTCTAGACATCTCCTCCAGGAGCGCTAGCGATGACCATCGAAACTTGGCACATGTATGGAGGGTCATCTGAAGTAGTGCACCTGATAAAAATTTTTGACCTTGACCTTACCGGTATAGTTGGTATTATTTAGGAGGATTTTTCTACATTCAGACATTTGAAAATTGTTAACAAATAGCAATATCATCTACCTTCCGTTTTAAGTTATCATTTCAAGTGGGATCCAATTCGCTGTGTGAGTTTCGCTCTAGTTTAAAAATAGAATGACTTGGCAGTGCGACAAAACTATGTAAAATGGGTACTGCCAGGTGTAGTTTACCTTCAAGCTTGTTCCTCACGTTTTGATCTATGTTTAAACTGTCTGTTGCACAGATATTGATGAATGCTACCAAGAAAGCCAGGTGTGTGTTCGAGGGGTCTGCCGTAATACTCCAGGGAGTTTCCAGTGCATCTGTCGCAGTGGTTACATGTATGACGAGCTGAGGAAAAGCTGCGAAGGTTCGGTTTGTTGAGCAGAAAATAAAGATGCAAAAGGGAAATATTTCATTTATGGGGTGCCAGCATACACGGCTTTTTCTATTTTCAAAAAGCGAATCAAGCAAATAATAAACATGTCTCTAGCTCGATTATCGGTTATCTGCCCGGTGTAACAGTGTAACAGTATATCTTGTCACCTGTACAGCTTTCCCCCTCCACCCGGTATTTTTTGCTCTCTATTGGTAGCACTTTGTAAAAGGAAGATAAAACTGAACACATAAGAAAGAGCTTCTTGGATAATGTATATATTATTTATGATAATCTTAGCGATCAGTAGTATCCACCTGGGCTCTCTAGAACGCTAAAGAGGATATTACGAGAAAAATAAAGAAGTTTCTGATCAAGGATGCCTTTTAATATTGTTGTTTGAATTAGGCTGAATTTAGTCAATAAAGTAGTTCAAGATAGTTCTGTACAGTTTAATTGAGTCCATGTATTCACATTAACAAATATTATCAAAATACATGTGCATGCAAAAAGTTCTTTGGGCGGGTAATATACTCAGGGTGAAATAGTCTAGTATATCTTTCCTCCCTCATGTGGGGGCAAACTGTACAGGGGGTAAGATAGCCTGTTACGCCGGTGTCGAACCCCCCCCCCCCCCCCTCCTTTGTAACCCGGTCAACCCCTCTCCCATCCTTCAATGAAGCTGGGCGGTCATCTGCTCCCCCCTCATGATTTAAGTCCAAAATTTTTGCCCATTTATACTGTATTGTAATTATGATTCACTGCAAAATGCAGTTGCTTAGAATGTAATATTGATTGCACTTGACAATAACAAAATAAATCAAATGGATTTCAATTGGGTTCAAATCTAATGTTTCGAGATCTGTCGAAATCAATCGTCCTTAACACCTCCCCTCATCAGTACTATGAATAGATCTTAAAAATTTCTTACACTGTTAATTGCACATACGTGAGCAATGATCAACTAAATCAAATAAATAAACCGACCAGGTTGCAAAGGGGGCCAGTTGACGGGGAAGGGGGTGATAACATTAGGGCACATGGCCGTTTACCTGCAAACTGATTTGGCTTGCTATTAATAAATCTGTCTTTGGTGCGATTTTCGCTTGATCCAAACTATACCATGGCTGACAGGAGGCCATTTCACGAATGTCCGACACATAGACCAGCAACATATGGTACTGTGACATTTAGGACACAACGTGGAGGCCAGCAACATTTTCCAAGATACATAACATGTTGGCTACGGTTAACATGAAATTTATGAAATCTACGATCCTCATTAAATTGACAAATATTGATCAAAACCACAAAATTTCTTCAAAGCGACTACTTTTAAGATGCCACTATCACAAAATTTTATAGATTTATGAGGTACCTGGTAAACGGTCATCTGTCCCCCCTGTCATCAGTCCCCTTCCGGTCAACTGCAATCCCCTTTTTACAACCTGGTCGGTGATTCACCCCTTTAATGTAGTAAGGCGGTCATCTACCCTCTCTTCCCGGGATGATTTGTGTCCAACCTTTGCTCCTTTTATAACAAAATAGACCAAATGGATTGCAACTGATTGCACTTGAGTTCAAGTGTAATTAATTTCGTGATCGTTCAAGATCAATCGTATTTTACACTTCTTCACTTATTTTTTAAATCAGAATACACTTAAAGATATCAATAAACCAATGTATATCTCATTAATTCATATTTTCCTGTCAATAATTGAATTCTAGATGGCAAAAAAAATTTGGAAATAAAAAATTAATTTTACAACCTTAAAAAATCTTTAGGAAGACACACATTTATATTGAAGTTAACGAATCAGCATTTAAATTTTGGAGAAGAAAACTTGAATTATTGATATCAATAATAACAACACAACTTTTGAAAGAAAAACTCCAGTAAGGGGAGAGAATATATGCTCCAAATAAGTTGGTATAGATGATATTTAAAACAAGTGCCCCTGTTATCGCTCAATGTTGCCTCATAACTTCCAGTATTGGTTATTGGGCTTCCTATTGTGGTTATTGGTACTTCCGGTTTGCTAAGGTGATAATTTGTGCTGACTCAGCATATCGAGTCAACAAATAATATTTGCTGACTCAGTTGAGTCGTATATAAGGCAGACATGACAATTTCAACAGCACATAACTGAAAAAACCACTGGACTGATTTTAACCACTTTTTAGCAAAGTATTCAGTAAGACTTTATCTTTTTATTAATGACGTCAGTGATGACGTCGTGTATCAAAATTTCAAAGGGGCATAATTTTAAAAATACTGAAGCGATTTTCGTCATTTTCAGCAAAGTATTCAATTAAATTTTATCTGTTTTATTGAAGACGTTATCAATGACGTCATCAATGGTGAAAGATCAAGAACAGCAGCAGGAGAAAACTTCTCGTAACATTTGTCTTTGATAAATGTTTGAAAAAAACTTTAAGGAAAAAAAGACAATGATAATGTATCTATTTTGTGTTCAGATAGAGACTTGAATGAACACAGATGTCTGCTACGTGATGCAACCATCATTATCACCATAAAATTATACTACGCTATGTGATGAACTGATGTATGTTTTTTCAACACAGTGTTGCCTATCTTTGAACGACAGAAACACTGTTGTGAACCAAAGGTTGCTTATTTTAGAGAACATGGATTAAGGACCCGTCGTCTTTGTTATGATGCCTTTGGTGAGAATGCAAGTCTTGTGTGTAATGACTGAAAAGTCTCCTCGCAGACCTTGCTCCACCATTTGATACATGTCATTAGCCTCAATCAATTCCAACTGAATCTTGGTATGTTTCATCGATGACGTCATCAATAAAAAGATTAAAGTTTGCTGAATACTTTGCTGTAAAATGGTTGAAATCGCCTCAGTAGTTTTAAAATTATACTCGTTTGAAATTTTGATATCATCAATGACATCAGTAAAAGATAAAGTCTTACTAAATACTTTGCTGGAAAAATGGTTGAAATCGGTATAGTAGTTTTTAAGTTATGTACTGTTGAAGTTGTGATGTCTGCTTTATATACGACTGAACCTAATCAGCAAATATTACATGTTGACTCGATAGGTGAGTCAGTACAAATTATCACCTTGGGAAACCGGAAGTGCCAATAATCAGAAACGGAAGACCAATAATCAGAACTGAAAATTATGACGTAACAACGAGCGATAATACAGGCACTTGATGACGTTTCACTGAGTGATAATAGGAGTTTTTTTCCATCATTTATACCAGCGTATTTTGAACACACGTTCTCCCCCTACTGATTCCGTATTCAAGGACCAGTCATTATTTTATTCTCAGACGTGTGCTGATGAAGTTTTTACATAAAAATAAACTAATATTTTGATGTCAAAAATTAACTTTTGAGACCAACAAATTTTTTAAGGATTTCAAAATATAAATTTAAAAAGTCTCATTCTGGAATAATGGTATCTGAAATAAATTCTTCATATCAATAGAAGGGAAACAAATTATTGAGCTCAGATTGAGATTTTGCTATAAAATATTTTCTTTTTGCTATCAAGAATGGAATTTTTAATCTCTAATATTCAATTTTAGAGATCATCAAATCATCTTTGATATCAATAAATATTTCTTGATATTTTTAAACTCTAAAATTCAATTTTACAGATCATTAAATCATCTTTGATATCAATAAATATTTCTTGATATCTCTGACTATTTATTGATAGCAAAAATTATTTGAGACCAAGAATACATTTAGAGATATCAAAAATATAATTACACATAGCAAAAAGTAATTCATGATATCAAAAATGAATTTTTGAGATAAAAAATTAATTATTGATATCAATAATTCCCTAATAAACACGGAAATGGCATTCCATAGTTATTCAAGATCCGTCTACAAAATTCACTCTGCGCGAAGCTAAATTCTTTTAATGCGAAGTGCTGTATTACTTGTCCTAAGATTAATTGTCGCGGACTGCAGAAAAACGACTGCTTTAATTTGTTTTACCAGTCAAACAGAACAACTTAGCTACAACGTTTTCGATTTAATGATGTAGATGCCAGTTTCGGCTGAATGTCGTTCAGCTAAATGTCGTAATTCCAATCTAAAGATGCAAAAACAATAAATAAGATACAGTGCCAAGCAACGTATTTAATTATTCTACCATCAATCGAGTCGCTTGGCGACTGTTTTACGTAAGAAAACCTGATGAGGCTGTTCAACAACGACTGTTTGCTACAGGTCTGTGGTTCTACGAGACTCTAAACACTTATAACCGTGTGCAAAAGTGATAAATAAATAGTAATACTTCATTCTGATTGCTACGATATTGTTTTATGCCTGAAGCCGTAGGGCGTACGGACCGACCCCGAAGGAAGAGATAGGAACACTGAGGTCATGTGTCCCAGCTTCTGCCGACGACGACCGTAGATGGTGTGTCGATTAGCGGCAGAGCGAGGGTGACTGCAGGCTGCCTTGTGCACCTCCCTTCTACCTCTGTATGTAAGACAAAGGAAAGTGAGCGCTCCTGCACAAAGATACACAAGACCACACCATTCACTCTGGTGTACTTTGGCTGAGATTTCTCACAACCACCGTTCAACGTGTTACCAATGCCTTTGAAACAAATTTGAATGGATCGAGATTGTGTTGTTTAGACTTTGCTTGTGGCTCCAACCAAACTTTATCTGATGTCTACTCGAGGTCTTTTGTGCAATGACGAATTGATGTCAGAAAAAAATCCTGCGTTGTATAGACGTTGGACACATAACCAGAATCAACCTCCTTCTGTTTCCGCTAAATGGAAATGGTAGCCATAACAGATCACTTCAAAAAATAGACCAAAAGAGGACATAAAATATGAGAATGCTGAGAGCGAGCAAGTTTTCCTCCCACCTACTTTTGAAAAATGCTCATGGAAATCCTGCGTGACCAAATGACCCAAGAGTTGGGGGCTGTGACGAAGGAGTGACCACCCTATGATTGCACTGTATAGATTATTAATATCCCGACCGCTATATATCGTCGCGTTCAAGACCTCTATACAACGTCGCTTTCCTGACGTCTGTACAACGTCGGGATGCTTGTGGCATTGAAACACCCCAGCATTGAAACACCACATCATTGTATGGGCCCATCCAATGGCTGGGCTAAATCAATACAGAGGCTATTGAAACAGCACATACAGTTTCCCCCCATGAAACACGACTCAGTGAAGGAAAAACACAACACACAGGGACTTCGTCTGTAGCCTCAGTAAAGTTGGGTGCTATTTTTTTCTTGTTAAAAATTGTTAATTGACGAAACAATGACAATATTTTTCAGTAAGGGTTGTCATCTGCTCCGGACCTAACAAGTGGTACTGAGGTCCTGAAGTGGCACTGAGGACCCGACAAATTTTTCATACGAACTCTCCGCCCCCATCTTTAATTGTGCCTTAAAATCACTGCTTCTTCCGCCCCCCTCCCTGCCACCCCGTTAGGCGACGCCGTCAGAGGTGGCATGGGATCTTTTATCTTCTTGTATTCCCACCACCCACCCACCCCCCCCCCCCCCACCACCTAATATATGTTTATCTCAACATCTTACAGTTTTTTCCATAAAATATACAGATTGTTCAAGAAAAAAAAAGATGCAAAATTTCTATATATATATATAGCCCCACCCCCCTCCCACCCCTCCTACGCAGCAAAGGCAAATTGTGTTTTTTTTTTTGCTGTCTCATCGGCTTTGTAATGAAAGCCTTGAAGAGGCTTGATCAAAGCAGCAATATGATCAGCAGTTTTTGTTTTGAGCGTTTCTTTCAGCTTAAAACCGCCTAATCTAGCATTTTGAAGTAAAAATTAGTTTGGGTCCTCAGTGCCACCAGCGGGCCCTCAGTGTCATCGGGTCCTCAGTGCCACTTCGATCGGAACCTCATTACAACTAGTCGTATTGAGGTCCCGAGCAGACGGTGACCCCGCCTCAAATGTTAGGTACAATTCTGCCGGCCCTGCATGTGCTATTTTCATGGATGGGGTATTTCTGTGCAACTGTCTGTAGATTTGGCCCATATTTTTGATCAGATGTGTTGTTTCTATGGATGGCGTATTGCTATGCATCTGTCTGTAGATTTGGCACATACTGATTCTATATGTGCTATTTCTGTGGCTTACAGCTATAGGATGGGCCCATTCTACACCCATCAACCATTAAAACAGCCCATCTTGTTCACAACAAAAGGCAGTTTGTTCCCATTTGTAAGGGGAGAAGAAAATGTGTGCTATTTCTATAGCCAAATATGGGCTGAAACAATAGAAGCGCAAAACAACGAAGATGGGGTAAATCAATACCTCGCTGTTATTGGATGGGCCCATCCTACGGATGGGCTGTTTCAATACAACAATGCTGTTTCGACTTCCATTTGCAGCCTTTACGTAACGCGGATTAGGCGTCAGATAATCGACCTTTATTCAGCGACGGAAGGCAGACGTTGTTTCGACTTTCATAAACAACCAAAATTCGACATTGATCCGACGTCGGGTGCGACGTCTAACCACCATTGTCCCGTATGGGCGGACCAGTCTGCAGTGTGCTGAGCCAGACTATGGTGTAGAGGAAGGGAAGTGCCTCGAATCTTGTTGGCGGAAAATGCCCCAAATCGGTTAGAACATCACTCGAAGGTAACAAATAGGTTACAGCGATGCTGAATGCTCCTTTGTGGCAATCACTGAGATGGCGAATCACTGCAGAGGTGGGATAGATTCCCTGAGCCAAGTGAGCCAAGCAGCAAAAACCCACTATATCCCGTTGTCTAGAGTGTGTACCACCTGCGTGGATCCAGTGGGAGAGGCTGCGACAAACCTTTACTTTGTGTTATGACCTCACTTTCCACAAGCAGATCAAGCCACCTGGAGCACCTAGAGCATTTAAGATCTTAACTGCACTACTTTTGAGCGAAGTTAACTTATTTATAACGGTTATGAAACCAATTATTATCAGCGAATATTCAAGCATGCTTTAAATGGTTTTTAGCGCGCTGATTAATCAGTTATGACTTTGAAAGGGCAACAACAGCATATTTTGGGATATGGCATAACTTATACTAAATTTATTAGCATATATTGAGTGTAAGTTAAAGCGTCGAAACTGTTAGAAAATAGGTATGAGCTGTGATTATTAATGAGGTGTAAATTAATTGTAAATTCCATGAGTAATTTGTTATATAAATTAATCACAAATTACATGTGCAGACTCTAACTGCAAATTAAGTGTAGAATTTCTGAAATTATGCAAATATAAATTACGAAACTAATATGTAAACTTTAAATTAGTTTCTTTTTCGTTTGAGATACTTTTCAAAACCATCTGGTCGATCCAAAGTCATTTGTGTTATACGAGTCGTCATGAACTGAAAACCTAATAGAGCACTTTTTTCTCAGAAACGATATTTTTCGCTATTGTAACTGGTTCCAATTAGTTTTTTTGTAGCAAGCATGTTACACCCATATTTATTTAAATCGCCAGCCAAATTTCAGATATGGTTTTTTTATACGCATTTTTACCCGCCTTTATGACGGGTTTTAAATGGTGCAATTGGCATTAACCTGTTTCACAGAATTTCTGCGTTTCAGAGTGAAGCAAATTGGGAACCACAAGACATAGAGGACCGTATTAGTTTTTCTTCGTCAAATAAGTTTATGCGATAAAGTTTTTTAATCGGTTTTAAACAGGCACTTTTCACTTTTGCGACAAGACAGCGATCAACTCGTGATACGATTATTTGTTGTGACTTGCACGACAGATCATGGCAGTTTTGGGGGTTGTGTTAATAACGTAGGGACAATTGAAAATTTCCTTTTCGCTTTTGTCAACAGAATACGAACTTAAAATTTAAATTCATCAACATCTCACTTTGTCAAATTTTTGTTTCGATTTCTTTTCTGGGAAGCATGATTAGGAGGGAGCGGAGGGGTAGACGTGATGTCTCCAACAAATTAATGGCGAATTTTATCTTTTATGTAATTATGTCCTAACTAACGGCTTTGCCAAATGTTGGCAGTTCTGCACGGGGCAGTATGTAGCGAATGAGTTACCATGCGTGACCCCTCCCCCCAAAAAAAAAAAAAACGGGGAAAAGGGGATATTTTTTTATCCAGACGCCCTTCGCACGGGGTGCCAATTTTTTAAAGGGGAACGGGTAATTTTTAACAAGTATTCTGCTTTTCCTAGAAAAACTGGGGTTCTTTCGGGACTGCACTCCACGTCTATAACGCTAGATGCCCAGAAATTCTGCAATCTCTCTATGATTACAGCAACGTGCGTTTTATCTTCGGCAGTGCAAGTCTTAGCAAAGAATTCTTTGTTAAATTTGACACTTCACGTTTTAGAGTGAAATTTGCAAAGGCGTCCGCGCTTGGTTAAAAAGGGGGTATTTCTAGGATTTGCTCTCCGCGCTCAGGTGTTGTTTTAAAAAGTCTTGGGCACACACTGTGATCAAATTGTGCATGAATGACAATCCTTAGGAGGGTGAGGGTGTTGAGGAGGTTTTTTGTTTTTAAATAATTGTTTTCGCACAAGACCATATCCCAAATGATGGAAACAGGATCTTCCTCCCGGCCCGTCCCCCCTGGTCGTTTCCCCTTGTACGCCCCCATACTTTGCTTCCCCCCTCCCCCCCCCCCCCCAACGCAAACACACACACGCAAAGTAGAATTTGCAAAATAAATGTTACATGTAAGAATTTGCAAAACAACAACATGAAATAGCAAACAAACAGTAATACAAGTAGTAAGCAGTTGGTAAGCAACACCTTTGCAAATAAAAAAAAACAGTGAAAATAATTATTAGTGAATTATGTAATAGATTATAGACAAAAGTTAATAAAAAGAAAACAAAATAAATAATAAATAAATATTATAATCAATAACTGAAGAAATTTCAATATTTTATTTTCTTAAATATAATACGCGTGTTGTAACATTATAAGCTTGTTAATATCTTAAAATGTCAGACAAAAATGTTGTCTTGGTGGGAAACGGCAAGGGGTGTTGTGGAGAGTTGACAAGGCAAACGACCAGGGGTAAGCTACGGAGGAACGGGCCGGGGGCGGGGGATAGACCCCCAAGTGACACATGTATGTAAGTTCTAATGAAGTTGACAGAGTTCTTAGTAGCCTATTTGCTGTTATACTGTGAAACGCAACGTTTTTTTCTTTTTTTTTCAAACCACAAGACATAGATGAGTGTTTGACGGACCCTTGCCGGGATGCCATTTGCCAAAACACGTTGGGATCATTCAGATGTGAATGTGCTGTTCCAGGTTACTCATTAGACTCGAGTGAACTTGCCTGTCTAGGTAAGCGAATAAGATGTTGTTAATTCCCACTTGCAAACTTAGTTTACAACTGGGTGTAAGTTTGTACTTTTCTGAAAGTTAAACCCTCTTTTTCCTTTTTTCTTCTCCTCTTTTCCGTTTGGATGGTTTCCAGAAAACTCCTCCTACAGTATTTGATACAGGAAGATGAACACACGCGTAGAGGATGACGAGGTCTCGGTGAATCTGCAATTTTTTCACCTCAGCGGTCAAGGTCAAGGTCAACTTGAGGTCAAAGTTATTTTTCCACAAAATGGTTTCCAGAAAAACCCTCCTAGCGTTTGAGTCGGGGGAGCTTCATATTTGGGACACTTACATAATCAGGTCTCGGTGAAACCGCAAATATTTTTTACCTTTACCTCAAAGGTCAAGGTCAAGGGGGGGGTCGAAATATTTTTCAAAACGCATATTAGTCACGAAAAGCGGCCATAAAAATTACTAAATCCTAGTGTAAATATATAGAACATATTCAATAGGGGAAACCTTCTATTCTGAAGCATGAGGTTGAGTATCAAGGTCAAAGGTCACGTGATCTCGTGCACCGTTAACGAAAATGGGTAGAGATTTTGAGGTCTTTAAAAAAGTTACATAAGAGATACTTCGGTGGCCTGAACCTTCTCGGTCACGATCAAGATAAAAAACCGGATGTTGACTATTATCTCGAAAAGTGTTAGAGATTTTAAGGTGATTTTCGAACCTTTGACCCAAAACAAAGTTACATAAGAGATACTTCGGTGACCTTGACCTTCTCAGTCATGGTCAAGGTCAAAAACTGGAGAACGTTACATAAGACTTACCTCGGTGAGCTTGACCTTCTCAGCAAAGTCAAGGCCTAAAAGTATTATCAAGGCCTATGAGTATTATTTCGAAAACGGTTAGATATAGAGCTTTTTAAGCACATTTTGGACCCTTTAGGCCTAAACCACGTTGCATAGTAGGTTCTACGGTGAACGTGACCTTGTCGGTCACGAGCAACCTCAAAACATGGAAGCTGGCTATTATCTTGATCAAGGTTGTTGATTTTTGAGCTCATTTTCGACCCTTTGGGCTTAAACCACGTTACATAATCGGTCACGATCAACGTCAAAACATGGAAGTTGGATATTAACTTGATCAAGGTTGGTGAATTTTGAGGTCATTTTCGACTCTTTGGGCCCAAACAACGTTGCATAAGATGTTCCTATGTGATCTTGACCTTCTTGGCCACGGACAAGATGAAAACCCGCATGTTGGCTATTATCTTGACAAAAGTTGGCGACTTTTGAGCTCATGTTCTACCCCTTGGGTCTAAACAACGTCACACAAGAGGTATCTCGGTGACCTTGACCTTCTAGGCGAAGTCAAAGTCGAAAACCAGAAGTTGCCAATTACTGGAAATTGGATAGAGATAGAGCTATTTTGAGCTCATTTTCGACCTTTTGGGCCTAAGAACGTTACGTAAGAGGTTTGTCGACGAGCTTGATCTTCTCGGTCAAAGTGAAAGCCAAGAAGCGGAAATTAGCTATTACCTCAAACAACATCAGAGAGAGAGAGAGAGAGAGAGAGAGAGAGAGAGAGAGAGAGAGAGAGAGAGAGAGAGAGAGAGATCATTTTTGAGCTCATATTCGACTGTTTGGACCGAAACAACGTTACATAAGAGGTACTTTGGTGACCTTCACCTTATCGGTCACGGTTAAAATCAAAAAGCGGAAGCTGACTATTACTTTGAAACTTTAAGCGGTAGAGGAATTTTGAGCACATTTTGAAGCCTGTTATAATGCAGGTTTACGGTATGATAAACTAACCGTATAAGCTATTGATCTCTGCCGTTAGGCTGAGCAGCAAATATCTCAGTAGTTCTGCTTACCTCCTACCGTTCGGGGATGCTCACTTCCACACTTGCTATAAAGTTGTTTTCACGTTATAAATGACACTTTTCTTTTTCTCGCCATAAAAGTTAAAAAGCACGCGATGAATGATCCGTGCTTTTTAACTTTTAAAACCGGACCATTTGACCACCAAGTCATTTTTCCTGATTTTCATTCACTTTTTTTCCTTGGGGGGGGGGGGGGAGGGGGGTGGGAAGGGCGGAGTTTGCAGTCGGAGAGGTTGTCTTTTTTCTGCAATTGATTAAATAAGGGGGCGGCGCCCATCAACTTTACAACGCCTCATTACCGACTTATTCGGACGCCGAGAGAGTGACATATAGGCGACATGAAAATATCAATCGTATCACCTTTTGGACAGTGACAGTCATAGGGAAAGGCAGTCATTGCAAAGTTCCCTTTGGGACATCGGGTAACACAGGGTATGCATGAAGGCAGCCCTCCCTCCCCCCCCCCCAAAAAAAAAGAGAGAATGGTGATAAAACTCACTTAACCATCACTTTCCCCCATGATATGGGGCTGCTTTGTCATCTTAATCCGCAGCAGGTACGCTCACAATGGGGCTTCTTTTTCTGACTTTCTGACTAATTGTCAGTGCAACTGGCACAGACCTGTGGTAACAGCTGAGACGGGACATGCCTCGTTTCTGGCTCTGAGAAGAGCAGGTAAAGAAAGCAAGGAGACAGCTGGTGCGGTCCATGGTGATCGTATCCCGAAAATATAATATACAGCCTTTAGGATACAAAATGTTCAAGAACAGCACATTTAGTTCATTGTAAGTGATAAAGGAAAATATTCTGTTGGATTAGTCGAAAGCACTTGATCTGAAACGGCGGGAAGGAGTCCTTTCCGTCGTTCGCTTCTTCTTCCCTTTGAAGTGTCTGTTGTGACCCTTTGAAAATCCACCCTTCTGCTTGCCCTTGTTCTTGGGCTTGGGAGTTGGTGGCCTGCAACAAAGAATTCAGCTTGAAATGGTCGCCTCTGCTGCTACGAACGGTCCTAAGCAGTAAGATAACACTTAACATAAGAGTTGGTGAGAGCTCAGCAACCTGTCCTAGGTATATCAGAAAGAAATACATTCGTAGAGCTCTTAACGACTATTAATTCGGACTGCAGGCGCATGTCCGACTGTGTCTTGTCATAAGCTGCTAGGATGACCCCTTTTTAGCTCCAGCTTCTCCAGAAACAGTATCTAACTGGCTATTGCTTTTTATGGCGATTCGCCAAAAATTAGCAAAAATATTGCCCCAAAGCCAAATTTCTTTAAAACGTATCTCCTCCTAGGGTTTTGGCGGAAACGTTCTAAAATTTTGGTGGAAGGTAGGATGCGTAAGTGTCTTGGTTATTACTTTTTTTAAATTCACTAAAATATTGCCAAAAAAAAAAAAAATTTCCGTGAAATCTTAACTGCTTCTAGAAAAGTAAGCTTACTGTCTTGAAAATTTAAAAAAAGGTAGCAGGAATTACTTGGCGAAAATTTCGGTGAAAATCCAAATTTCTTCTTTAAAATCGTAACTATCTGCTTAAAAATAATCTTACTGTTTTGAAATTTTAGATGAAGGTAGCAGGCGTTACTACGTATCTGGCTATTACTTTTCTGGTGAATGGCCAAACATTGGCGAAAATTTTGGTGAAAACCAACAAAAAAATCAGTAAAGCCTTAAATAACTGCTGGAAAATAGTCTTAGTAACTTCAAAGCGGAAGTAAAGATAACAGGCATGATAACCTACCTCGCTGTTACATTTTTGTGATTGGCCAAAAGGTTGGTCAAAATTTTGATGAAAAACGCAAAAAAAACAGTAAAATCTTAACAAACTCAGTAAAATAGTCTTCCTGTCTTGAAATTGTAAGTAAAGGTAGAAATTGGCCAAAAATTGGCAAAAAAAATTTGGCAGAAAGCTGAAAAAATCATTAAAATCTTTGATAACTCAAGGTAAAGGTAAAAGTAGCAAGATTACTATATATACCTGACTGTTACTTTTTATGGTGATTGACCAAAATATTGTCGAAAATTTGGCGAAAAACCAAATAATTTTCAGTAAAATCTTGACGATGTGCAGGAAAATAGTCTCAAAGTCTTGAAATGTTAAGAAAAGGTAGCAGGCCTTCCTACCTACCTGGCTGGTACAATTTTTTAGGATTGGCCTGGCGAAAATTTTGGCGAGAAATTTAAAAAATCTTAACTAACTCCAGGAAAATAGTCTTACAGTCTTTGAACTTTAAGTAACGGTAGCAGTAGTATAACCTAATTGGCGTAAATTTTTGGGAAAAGCCAACAAATTTCTAGTGCAAACTCGTAGCGAACTCCAGGAAAATAGACTCATTGCCTTGAAAATTTAAGTAACAGTAACCTATATTTCTACCTAAGTGGTTATTACATTTTTACGCAATTTGCCAAAAAACTGGTGGAAGAAAAGTTGTTTTCCATCAGTTTTGGTGGAAGGTAACTTGCATAGGTATCCATCTATATGTTACTTGTTTTGGCGATTCACCCAAAATAGGTGGGAAGATTGGCGGAAATATTATTGAAAAAGCAATTTCAACTGACTCCAGGAAAATGGTCTTACTGTCTTGAGATTTTAGATTTTAGGCGTTACTACCTACCTGGGTGTAACTTTTTGGCGATTGACCAAAAATTTGCGGAAAAAGTGTCGAAAAAATCTTAACTGATTGCTGGAAAGTAATCTCACTGACTTGAAATTTTAAGCAAAAAAAGCAGACATTATTTACTTCCTGGCAGTTACTTTTTGTGGTAATTAGCCAAAAAAATTGGCAAAATAAATTGGCGAAATCCGCAAAATTTTCAGTAAAATCTTAAGTAACTCCGGAAAAATAATCTTAATGTCTTGAAAATTCAGTTAAAGATACCAAACATTACTACTTATCTGGCTGTTAGATTTTTTGGTCATTTGTCGAGAAATTGGCTAAAATTTTGGCGAAAACTAGAAAATTTTCAGCGAAATCCTGTGGAACTCCAGGCAAGTAGTCTTACTGTCTTGAACGTTTGAGGAAAGGTAACAGGCTTTGCTACCTATCTAGTTGTTATAATATTTTTTGAATGGCCAAAAATTGGCGAAAATTTTGGCCAGAACTAAAAAGGTTATAAAATCCAAAATAATTAAAGGAAAATAGCCTTACTATCTTGAAATTTAACGTAACGGTAGCAGGCAATAATATCTTACTGGTTATTACTTTTTTGTGAATTCGCCACAAGTTGGCGGAGATAATAGTCAAAAACCAATTTTCTGTAAAACGTATCTCCTAAATCTTGACCAACCCCAGGGAAACAGTTTAACTTTCTTGAAGTTTTCAGGAAAGGTAGCAGCCTTACTTCCTGCCTGGTTGTTGCAATTTTTGGTGATAAGCCACAAATTGACAAGAAAATTTATAGAGTCTAGACTTACTCCAGTAAAATAGTCTTACTATCTTGATATTGTAAGTAACGGTAGCATGCGTTATTAACTAACTGGCTGTTAAATTTTATGGTGATTGGCCAAAAATGGTAGAAATTCTGGCGAAAAACGAAACAATCTGTAAATTCTAAAAATTTAGCGAATTCACCCCCCTTCCTCCAAAAAAAGTCAGTACAATTTTGACGGACTCCAGGAATGTAGCTTCGTTTGTCTTCATCTTTCAAGCATAGGTAGCAACCATTACTACTCACCCGGCCATTACTTGTTTTTTTTTGTGATTGGCCAAAATTTTGCCGTAATATTAGCAAAAAAGAAAGAAAATCGAACCAGAGAAGTGTCTCAAAATTTTAGATGAAAATAGCCATCATTGTTTTTGAATAAAGGGGGTATTCGAACCGACTTTTTATTTTTTCTCTTCCTCTCTTTCCTTTGTGATTCGCCAAAAATTTTCCGAAAATAACCTGATTGCTTGTAATTTTTGTAATAGTGGCACACATTACTACCTACCTGGCTGTTACGTTTCTGGCAATTCGCAAAAAACGTATTGGTCAATCGCCATTTTCTATAAAACGTATGCTCCCGTATGGTTTTAATGGAAAAATGCGCAGGAGTCTCTACCTAGCCATAACATTTTTGGCCATTCGGCAAAATTTGGGGATAAAACTTTTTGGTAAAGTCTTTACCAACTTCGTGAAAATACTCTTACTGCCTTGAAATTTTAAGCATAGGGAGTAGGAATTGCTGCATACTTAGCAATTACTTTTTTCGTGATTGGCCAAAACTTTACGGAATAATTGGCAAAAAAAAAACAAAAAATTCAGTAAAATCTTAACTCACACCACAGAAATGACTTTACTGTCTTGAAATTCTACTCAAAGAAAAAAATTGGAAATATTGGAGAAAATCCAATTTTTACTCAAATCGTTACTAACGTTAGGGATATAATATTACCTTCTTAAAATTTTGAATTATGGAAGCGGAAATTAGTACCTAGCTGGCTGTGACTATTTTGATGATTCGTCAGAGAAACTGGCTAAAATCGTTTTACCTTAATCTCTAGAAATTCTTATTAAAGGTGGCAGGCTTTGGTACCCACCTAGCTATTGCGTTTTTTAAAATTGGTGGAAATATAAGCCAAAAAATTTCATGAAAACTCATCTCCTCCTAGGATTTAAATGGAAACGTCCTAAAATTTTGGCGGAAGGTAGTGGTATATATAAACCATATATGTAAACGAGAAACCATTTTTGGAGTAAAATCTTGACTGACGCCAGGTACGTAACCTTACTGCCTTGAAATTTGGGTTAGAGGTTATAGTTATATTCATAAATCTTGACATCAGCATTCGTGAGTTGGGGCATTGTCCATGGACAATGTTGTATGTAGTTAGAGATAGTCTGTTTTGAAAGGGAAATGATGAGAGCTTTCTGTTTTTCTAACCTATATACCTCTGAGACCTTGAGGTATTGGTGAAGGGCTTTGACGGGACACAGTGAGACCAACTCTTTGGAAATTTTTTCTTTTGGCAAGGCCGGCAGATCTATGTGTTGGAAAGGCCCATCTCTTGAGTGACAATGACTGTCTTTCCCATAAAGTCATTTCCCGTTTTCCTTCCTTACCGTTGTATTTTGGGCATGAATCTGGCTTCTCCTCTTGCCAGACGTCAATTCTAAAAGAAATTTAAATCTTACTATAGCGAAATGACATCTTTCTTGAAAATGCCAGGACTTTGTAGGTAACGAAGAACTATAAATGGGCCCAATTAGGCTAAATTCGAAGTAGAGGCAGGGGACTTGTTCTAGAAGTGTCTGATATACTGAGACAAGGCTATATCCTCCCATGGTTCATAACCCATGAAAGCTTTGAGTCGAGAACCGATGTCGGCTCTGTAAACCTCTATGTACCCTGCCTTTAGCTGACTGTACTTTCTGGGGGAAGTCTGAAATGGATCTAGCTTAGAGTTGCCGCACCAGGAAGCAAAATTTTGCATTGTGTCTTGTAAACCTTGGCCGTAGATTGTTTTTAACTATTTTGTCAACTTCTTGCTTAGAAAACCCTTTTTTTTGAAGGAAGAGCGAGTGAGATACCATTGATACAGGTGCAGCAAGTGAAGGAAGGGTGGAAGTGCTGCCAGTGTGGCTGGGACAGCATTTGCGTGTGGCAAGGGATTGGGACTGACTTGATCAGTACGGGGCCTCCGGTGACCATGGGGCTACTAACAGGAGAGGTGTGTGGGGTCGTTTCGATTGTCTTCTGCAATACTTGATGAAGGATTGCGGGAGGGAGAAATGGATAGAGAACTTCCTGTATTGGCCATAGGCAGCTGAGGGCATCCACTGGCCAGGCTGTTTGGTCTGGACAAGGAGATATAAACCCGATAAGTTGGGTCGTCAGTGAATTGGCAAACAGACCTAGAATAATCGGTCCCATGGTGACTGGTCTATTGGAAGGACGATCTGGTTAGACACCACTCGGTGTGAATGACTTAGCCTATTGTGGAGGACAGGTCTGCCGCTATATTGGGTTTCCCTGCCAGATGGTGAGCCGTGAGTAATCTCCGTTACTTGGTCGCTCCCTACATGTTTAGGTATGGTACTGCTGTGGAGTTGTCTAGGAGTACTAAGACACTCAGAATGTGTCTGAATTGTTTTGATAAATTGTTCAGGCTATATATATATCCAAAAAAAAACTCGGAATTTCAGCCAGTTGATGTAGCACCTGGGTAGGGAAAAGAACCATTTGATTCTTCATACCTGAACATGACAGTGGATTCCACACCCGACCCGAGAGGCCTCTGTTTGGATCTCTACCTGTTTTGGGAGAAAGTGAAAAGTAACGGCCTCGTTCATGACTTGTGGCTAGAACCACCATAGCAGGGGAGACAAAGAGGTTTGTGACAGACTCACTTTTGCCTTGGTAGACCTTTCCTGCTAGCATTATCGGTCTCTGGAATGGCACCAGGAGGCCTAGCAGTGACTCCATGATTTGTAAGCTTACCTTCTGACCTACAGGTATTCACTCTATAGCTCGGAAGATTGCCTGTTGTTATTCCGACTTCTCGACTCAATTTCCCGTTAATGAAGATAATGTCCAACTTAAAAGATGAATGTGGTACTTGGAAAATTAAGGGAACAGATGATTTGTGTCCTAGGACCCCGTTTGAAGAGGAGAGGGTAGCCGTTTCTGAGCCAGCTGACTATTCGCCTGGGAGATCCCATTTCGTCCGAGGCTTGCCAGAACTTACCTAGCCTTCCACCTACGGGCAAAGAAGCGTTGCAGAACAGCAAATTTTCTAAGCCTTTTAAGTCTATCAAAGTATCAAAGTATCCAGGCTAGTATCAAGTGTGGAGGCCATCTCCAGGTGGTAATTTGATTGGTTGTTACCTGAACTGCTGCAGTGACGGCCTCTCATTCTTGCTGCCATTGGATGTCTTGGCTCACTTGGTTCGATCTGAATGCTCTGAGAAGGAAAGGTAAGGCTTTTTTGTGTTTTGCCAGGGGAAAGGAGGCGCAGGGCATCTTCGATAAGACAGAGAAGGCTTCCCTGGTTCAATTTCTCTACTTCGGCAGGGGGGGAGTGCAATTCCTTCCTTCCAAGGACAGGGCATGTCGTAAATCGCGCAAGAGTTTCACAGTTGACCAACAGTATTGTAAGAATGCGTTCCGCCATTGATAGACTATTGACATAATCAAGAAAGTCGATAGCTTGACCACATCCCGGGTCGCCAGTGCTAGATATTGTAGTAGTTTGGAGAAGATCGGATCGCTGAGGCGCAGGTCCTCTCATAGTGCGGTTAAAGCTTTTAACGCGTGATCCTAGTAGGAAAGGATTTCAAGGACATATCGGGAGGAGGCCTCAATGGTCTTGGCATCCAATTCGACTAACAGAATGTTTGAATCACTCCGAACGGATGACATCCATACCTTTCGTTTCGCAGGTTGTTCAAGTGCGTCCAGCGGTATTTGGTCATTGGAAGTATGGCCCGGGACGAACAGAGCAATGCTTCGATGTATGGAAGCGAGGCGGGTTGGGCTTTTGGCTGGCATCTATCTTCTTGAATTCATTGGGCCGTACCGTCACCGCGTTTGCAGTACCATTGATGACAGAGAGTGCGACGAATGAATCCTGGAGGGGAACCGCTGTCTGAGATGTCATCCGTATCTGGGGATCCTCTCTGTCCATTCAGGGGTCGCCACAGTGACGTTTGTTAGGCGCGCTATGTCCTGTATAGTATTCCTGAATTGCACGTCCTCCGAAGCTATGGCGGAAGAAGCTACGGAGGTCCGGGATGGGGTCTGAATTGGGAGTCACCCTGCTGCTCCCGGGTCCTCCAAAGTCCTTGACCACAGCGTGGTGAGCAGACTTTCCTAGTCCTGGTCAGGATCTTGTGTCTGAGGCTCCTTGTCCGGGAGTGCGGGTATCTCCCCTGATGGAGTGTAGATTTCCCGCCTCTTGTTGGATTCGATGGGATCCAAAAGAAAGAGATATATGTTTGTATCAGTTTCTCGTCGTCCTCGGTAGCACAGATACATGTCCCGATAGTGGAAGGCCCGAGGATTCCTCTTCACTAACTGCCACAGTCTCTGGCAGCTGGCTCAGTTCCTGTAGAGGAAGTGCGCGTTGGGTAGACATAAAAGTCTGACTTGCTGGAGGGGCGAGAAACCGTGGCGGACGGCTTCTTTGGTTGAAGGAGTGCCCCCTGCCACTGCACTTTTTGTTGCAGTTCCTTAGTTTGTTTGCTGCGATTGCAAAGACAGGAATGCAAATAAAACTCACTGGGAAGTCTCGGCAGCTGTGTTGGGGAGGTCAGCCCTTCCTGTGTGGGGAAAGCCAGCTGTCCCGCCGGCGTGGAGAAATTCGAAACAGAGGGTGTCCAAGTGTTTGTCTCGGCAGGGGGTTGAGACTTGGACTTCGATTCGGGTAACGATTTGCTGGATAAAGACGGGCAGGTCGCACAAGCTTTACGGAGAATGTCCTCCACGAATTCCTTGATGATTAAAAAAGTGTTTTGCGTTTATCCCATCTGCGATCGTTTTTAGCTTTGTTCTGGCTAATTGCCTTCTAATCCCTTGAAGTAAAGTACTGGCACTCCGAACAGGTTCTTGAATCGTCGCGGTGGGAGGGTGCGTGAACTGAAAATTCTGGGAATGCGATCGCAGACTGGCATCTGTCATATCTGAAAGGCGCGCAAGCAAGGTCATGTGAGTGCCACCACTAAACTAACACGTGTAATGTCGCTCCAAGCTTTATTCAGTGACTAAATGTGTTAAAATCATCTTGAATTGCATTCAGAAGTAAAATTATATTCTAGACAAAAGAAGAGGCTTACAGGTGTGATTCACCGTAACTTTCCTTCCGGACCCCTCGTCCTGGGAAGTGCCACGAAGAGAGGTAGTTGATCATAGTAACCGAGTACTGTTTGAGGTCAGATCCTAGCCCCCTCCAGCCGAAGACCGTGAGGGTACTATGAACTGTCTGTAGACCGTTCGGTGACGGTGAAAAAGACGGTCCGATTACGGAAATGTAACAAAAACGTGCCACAAGCCCTAGAAAGGCCAAAAGCGTTTCTTTTAAAAGACAAAGACCAGTGATGCAGAACTTGCTCTTACAAAATAGATCTTGTCCTATGGAGTACAAGCTTCAGCGTAACTGGTCATGTCTGCGATGACAGTCTGCTGAATAACGCTTGAAGTCAATACATTAACTCAGTGACTTCAAACAATTCCTAGGCGATGTGTGCTGGAACCGGTTACTGATTCTTGATCCTGTAGCTTCTTGTGGAGAACAGGAGGCTCACTCCCCGGGACTATCGACCTGTCATCGCTGCGTGTAATGTCAACACATTACAAGTCCTAAAATTTGCCACTTTTAACCAAATTTATCCAGAAGTTAGAATATGATAAATTAGTCTTCTATTAGTTAAATAAACTAAATTTGAAGCAAATTCGCTACCTTTAACTGATCCCGCCCCCAAAGGAAAAATTGCGGAGCAAACAGAATGGCGTGTGTCATCACCCATCTAACAGTGGAGATAAGCGAATTCAAAGATTTTGCGAAGTAAAAGTTATTACTATTAGTTTTATTTTTGCTTACTATTATTATCTGTAAATATGCAAATATGATTTCCAATCTCTTACATAAGAAAATAGATTTTTCCATATTCTGAATTTGCATTCAGTCGACTAATAAAGAGCTAGTAAAATTTTCAATTGACATTTACATCTTCTGGAATGGTATTAACCACCAAAATCGCCAGAAGTAATGCTTAGTTTCACTGGTTAACAAGTTAAATATAATTTGACTTATACCTTTCTGTTGAAAGATATGCGACAAGGAGCCTGCTGGTCAACTATAAAGAATCGGGAATGCGAACGTGAAATAAGCATGAAAATTTCGAAGGCCGAGTGCTGTGCGACTATTGGAAAGGCATGGGGGAGCCCTTGTGAGCCTTGCCCAGATGAGCTTCCCTGCCCAAGAGGTTTTTATCAAGGCCGAGGCTTGCAGTGCATCGATGTCGATGAGTGTGCTGTTTTCGGTGATCTGTGCTCTGGTGGATACTGCATTAATACCCAAGGGTCATTTCAGTGCCAGTGTCAAGGAGGGCTGACGTTAGACTCAGCGGGAAGGAAGTGTTTAGGTATTTGTGATACATTTAACTAAGGCAAAAATACCTTGTGTTGCTTTATTTATTGAGCTTCAAAGAAATGTTTTGTTTAAAATGCCAAAGACAAAACAAACTAAAACATGTCTGTCCAGTCTTTTTAACGCCTGGTAATGACTGGTATTTAAAACTGCCGAGAAAATCCAAAGTTGGGAAGAATATAGAAGGAAAATTTATCATATCAGTTTATAGCGCCCAAACTGGGATTTAGCCGACCGTTTGCCTTCCGCCCCTTTGTTTATCGCTGGCGGTTACTCCAACCTTAATGCTCATTTCCCTATGGCTTTGGTACATAGATGACCTATTACAGTGGGTATGTGCACGTTATTTTGATCTTAACCTTAACGTAGTTCCAAGTTCATAATGGCTCCCATCCTGGGATATCACTTACAGTTGGGTTTTGTTATTTCTATGATGGCTTGTTTTATTTGCCTCGAGTTTCAAGACCAGCCAACTATGTCCAGCTGGCCTAGTGCAATGGAGATGGCCTTATCTTTGTATGTATGTACGTACGTATGAACATAGGCACGTATATATGTTAAATAACCTTTCAAAGTGTCATTTATAAATTAACACAAAATGTACTAAAAATTAGATCTCAGAGAAGACGAATGCTTTGCAAGATATTACCGCGCACAGTGTTTAGACCCGCTGATGGGTCTTCATCTAAGATCGACCTGTTGCTGCTCTATCGGAGCTGCTTGGGGATCCGACTGCGATCAGTGTCCGGCACAGGGAAGTAAAGAGTACGGCGAACTTTGTCAAGGTAAAGTTAACAATTGTGCGAGCAAGAAAATATAACCTTTTATGGCTTTGTTGATATACTTTTGTCAGTCTTCGGATGACTGAAATTGAATCTTAGAGGAATCAAGCCATGTGAAATTTTTAAAAGCCAAAATTGGATGTGTGTATGGTAAAAAGTGAACAGACATATATAAGTTTTTTAGTTGATAGAAATCTACAAAGATACAAATCGTTCAACCATAATTGATTTCTCACTGGAAAGCTTTTCAAAATTCAAAAGTACGTTCTACGTTATATCCTCAACTCTTAAAACATATTGATCATAGTTCAAAAACATTCGTTTGTGATAAATGATCTGTATTGGTTTGTGATTATAATACATTAATTCTTGAAATGCTCTTTGCACTATTTTAGGTGAAAATGGAAGCCCATATGTTGCGGATATCAACGAATGTATGGAATTTCCCAACATTTGCCAAAATGGCAGATGCAGGTATGTGAACGGATGTTTCCTATTTACTTGGGAATTTGCAATACCCCCCCCCCCCCAAAAAAAAAAAATAGTAACGGAAATAAACGATAACGGTATATGGTAAACGCGAAGAATAGTTAAGTGTTGTAACCTAAAAATGGTAAAATAATTTTAATAAAAAAATTTATTAACATATTTAATCTTTATTTAACGTATCACGAACACCGTATCATAAACGTATCATAATACACAGAGTTAAGTGGCACGTCTGACTAGTGACACCTGAGTGATACTAGGATTAACTGTAATGTGAGTAACGGGCTTCTAATCCACTGGTTGTGTGGACACATAAAGCCTGGTGAAAGATGCACAAACCTTAGTCTTGTGACATTCATGGCATTGAGTGGACTTTCTTTGATGTTGAGTAAGTTGCTTTGAATATCTGCACTGCTGAGAATATTGAAACTATTTTACCTTTTTCGGGTTTAACACTAAACGATTTTTCCGTTTACCATTTTTCCGTTTGCCGATATTTCTGTTGCCCATTTTTCCGTACCCCCACTCAAAAGCTTGCTGAAAACGTTCGTTTGCTTCTGTTTTCTTTTGCATTTGTATTCTTCATGGTTTACTGATTTCGTACAGCAGAACGAGCACTCGGTTTGTGACATTACGTTAAACTGGTGCAACTTTTGCTTTACCCAGAATTTATTACTATTACAAGATGACTGCCCCCCATTCAATCATTCCAGAGAATGTGCCCCGGGGCGTGATTTACGATTATCCCCAGAATATGTACTCCAGGGAATGAATACGAAGAGATTAAGATTACGCTGAAGCGATCAAGATTACGCCAAGGGCACGAAATAGATTATCCCCAGAGTAGGCCTTCTGGGTAGAAAAATCGTAGGCCTTCTGGGTAAAAAGATCGTAAGCCTTCTGGGCCATAGGCCAAGTGGGTCATAGGCCAAGTGGGTTGTAATCGTGCTGTGTTGTCAAGTGTTAATAAACATGCGCACTTGACTGAACAAGAACCGTGCATCGAGGCAAGTTACATAAATATGCGCACTGGTTCGAAATGCGAGCGTTGTTTGAAGGTATCTGTGCAGACTATCCAGTCTACCAGAGATACAAAAAAAATCTGTTTCCCATTCTTGTGGGAAAGAAATCTTTGTATGCATTTATCGGTCTATGTTCTGGTCCGGTGCTAAATTAATTATTCAGCTAGTTCTTTGCCGTCTCATCTTTTGAAGCCCAATTTTTCAGGGAAATTCCCTTGCTCATGTACGCTGGAGTTCGTCTTATTGCTTTTCGTAAGCTGGGACTTTGTCCTGGGACAAACTTGTTTGAATGTGTACGAGTTGGTGGCTGTGTTGGATCAAGGGCTTTTCCAAAGCATGATTTTATATGCTTTAGTATACTTTATCTGCTTTTGTAGGAATTGCTACGATTTTCTCTCACTAGACAAGTGCAAGTCAATCACCATAGCAATTAAAAAGAGCAAATCATGTGTCATCAACAAAATTAAAAACTTCACTTCTTATGAAGCGGCCTTTTTGGCAGCAAGTGAAAATCCATGAAAGTGATCAAATGAAAATTGGGGAAGAATAAGACGCTTTTGCTAGCACGAACTAGGATCAAAGTATTGGCGTTACGACAGGAGTCAGGGCTGCTGTCAGCGAGGAGCGTCAATACCACCTGGTGGCACTGAGGTGCTTGGTGGCACTGAGGTCCCTTGGTGGCACTGAAGTGCCTGGCTAAAAATATATTATTTATTCAATTTATGCATCCAAAATAATTATTCAGTGATATTGTTGGGGCTTTTCACAACCCCATCCCACGGTTTCTAAAAATATATGTTTTTCTGTTGTTGTTTTCAGAAAATAACAACATAAATGTGCATCGAAACATAAATGACCCTTGACAACGTTTTCCACACTTGGCTTTATCTTTCTTTCTTTAGAAACCCACTCGAATATTGACAATAAATTAGGACACATTGGTTCAAGGGTCAGGAACCACTTTTGGACCACTCAGTTCTTCGAAATTGAAAGTGGTGGCGCTGAGGTCCCTAGGTGGCACTGACGTTCCTCGCTATTAAATCCTTCCCAAATGCTTCATTTTGTCATCGTTATATCTTAAGCAGGAGAAAAAAATATGTCTGCTTTGCATAAAAGGTCCAAGACCACTTTTGGACCATGAAATATACCGAAGTCATAGGTGGTGGCACTGAGGTCCCTGAAAATTTGAAAACGTTTTCCACACTTGGCTTTATCTTTAATTCTTTAAAAACCCACTCGAATATTGACAATAAATTAGGACACATTGGTTCAAGGGTCAGGAACCACTTTTGGACCACTCAGTTCTTCGAAATTGAAAGTGGTGGCGCTGAAGCCCTAGGTGGCACTGACGCTCCTCGCTATTAAATCCTTCCCAAATGCTTCATTTCGTCATCCTTATATCTTAAGCAGGACAAAAAATATGTCTGCTTTGCAAAAATGGTCCAAGACCATTTTTCGACCATCTAATATATCGAAGCCATAGATGGTTTTACTGAGGACCTAAACTTTTTTTGCTTCAAAATGCTAGATTAGGCGGTTTTTAGCTGAAAGAAACGTTGAAAGCCAAAAATCAAAGCTTACTTTTCGAAACTAGAGCGGCTAGTGCACACAAAACGTGAGAGTACAGGCTTAAATCACACACTTTCAGTTCTTATTATTATATATATTTTTGTGTTAACAAAAATAAGTGTCGCACCGACTAATAGCATAATTCACTAGTAAACATTTTCAACTTTTCTATTTCCCTTGACAGGGCTGTCACAATGTTTTATTTGAACAGCTGTATACTTTTTTCAGAATAATAACAAATTTTACCTTATATAACTGAATCCCATTTGCCCAGTAGTCGTTTTGTGTATCACCTTTATCCAATATTGGAAGGGGGAATACGTAACTTGAATTGTGGGTATTAACACAAGTTTAGGTTTAGGTGTTTTTCTGGGTCTAGAAGGTGGTCGCCAAAGAGGTTTTACTGAACGTCTTTTTGACCGGTTCTAGATGGTTGTCGCTAAAACAGGTTTTACTGTACGTTTTTTTATCCCGGTTTTGAAGTATACGTATTTTGTTTGTCCGGCCTGGAAGTTGGTCAGAACAGGTAGGTTTTGCCGTACGTCTTGACCGAAACTGGAGGCTGGCGAGTACAAGCAGATTTCACTTTATGGTGGTAGTTAAAAATAGGTGGCAGTATAAAATAGGTTTACCGGAACAGTTTTTTTTGCTTACATTAACCAACCCCCTCAGCTTCAGCTATCTAATGTGAGCCCTAACCATTTTAGCCAACGTTGCCGTAAAGGTTTGTGCACTAACTGTAATTATAGCCATAACGTATACCTTGTCTTCGTTCATTATCACCGGCCAAAAAGAAACTAGAAAAATATTCTTTAAAAGTGTGCCACACATCACCCACCTCGGTGCGAGAGTGGGGAAGCATGTTTGGTTTCAAAATGGTACACTGCTTGTCATAGCACAATGTATTAGAAGTGAAGGCTAGTTCCAGGTTTGTAAGCATTGCGACGGTTACGAAATTATTTCCATGTATGGAACAGATTGGTGGCCAAATGAAAACGCGCTAATAGCTGTAGGTGAGTAACGCTCAAAAACAGCCAATGGCCGATACTTGTTCAGCTAATGTTTTCAAGTATGTCTAAACAATGCATGAACATTGGAGAATCTTCTGCAAAACGCTGAAATCCCAAGCGTAGTTAATAACTACCTTTAGTTTACAAAAGAGCCGACAAAAGGGGAAAGCCGGGATGGGGGTGAAGGGACGGGGGCGAAAGGTGGAGCGGAAAGTCGATCCGATTTTCCGTTATCGCGATGTTTTTACCCAATGGTGTGCGGCCATATCTGACAATCCTTCTAACCTAACAAACAAAATTCCCACCAAGTTTCAACTTTCTCCGATGTTCAGCGGCTGAGAAATCTTACATACAAGATTTTTACGTAATGACGTCTTACGCCTTGCCTAATAATTGAACGTGCCTCAAAAGTTGACAGAAAAGTTCGACCTACTCAAGGAACACACAGACCAAGTTAGAAGTTGATCCGACTCTTCGCTCTCGAGATATCTTGCACACAAAATTTTGTTCACAATAGACTGACACACACACACACACACACACACACACACACACACACACACACACACACACACACACACACACACACACACAGAGAGAACTCCTCGGTCGGGGAGACATAAAAAGTGACGTGGTAGTACTGAGGACACGTTGGTGGCACTGAGGACGTGGTGGAGGTACTGTGCACCCGATTATTTTTTAATTTTAGATTACGCATTTTCAGTAAAAAAACCCGTTATAATGACAAAACAATCTTTTTACTTCGTAAAGCGCCTTTTTCACGAGTGAAAGCGTAGTTCGCGTTCTCCACCTGCGGTAATTGACGCATAAATTGTGAATCAAACTTTTCTACACAGCTAGGCGGACAATGTAAATAAACATTGCCAAAAATTGCCTTATTGGGCAATAAAAGGAATACTCCAATGTTTAAGATTGAGTTACAACAAATTACCCAATTCCTTTTTTACCTCAGGGCCCTCTTCCCTCCCCCGTCCAAGCGAATTTGTAGTAAGGATGGATAGGGGCGCGTAACCGAAGGTCTAAAGGTTGAGAACTCGAACTATGCTTTCACTCCTAAAAGCGTTTTAAAAATAAAAATGATAGTTTTATTTCGCTAAAGCTAAGAGCAGGGAGAGACGAATCTAGGAATTTGATGGGTTAGGGAATTTGTAAATAGATGCAAGTAGGGGAATTTCCCCTGTCAATTGTTCGACTGAATACGTGCCTCAGTGCTTGTGGAGATAAGCCACTGCTGTTGAGTTGCCCAGCATCATGTTTACTGGCCTGTTTTCCAGGCTGGGGAGCAGTTAGGTGATTGCTAACTACACAACTCTTAGTTCTGCCAATTTATATGTTTGAATTTTAAGTGCGAATGGGGGCCAGGTGTCTTTCCACAGCTTTCCTTTTAAGTAGAAACCCCACCCTTTGGACGAGGCATCCGACTAAATGAGAGCAAAGGGGTGGTAGGCCGATATGGATAACCCCGAGATAAGCATTCTGTGGATAACAACCATTGCTGGTCTTCGATTGCTTTCGAGGGGATGGCGACTAGCCTGTGATGACCCCTTCTGTCCCATCTCTCTTTTGTGGGATAGGTTCTGGGTAACTTCTCTCCCTTAAAGGCCATTTTCTGCTTAGGCACAAGTTCTGATTTTGCCAAATTGACCATGAAGCCCGAAGCGCCTGAAGCGCCTGACTTACTAAGAGGAGTGTTTGGAGTCTGGCCTGGGCCTCTGTAATGTTCCGATTTATCTGTAATGTAGAGATACGCATCTGATAAATCTATTGACGTCCCTTAACTGCCTTTCTGTATCATTTCCTTTCATTATTTGGGCAGTGTTCATCTCAAATGCTCGCACGGAGAAATTTATTCATTCTGACAAGTCTCTGACTAATCTGCAGTCCCCAATCATCTTGGGAACCAGAAATACCAGACTGAAAAAGCCTTGTTCGGAGTTTGACATTTCCTGTCTAGCTCTTTTGTTTAGAAGCTCTTGCACGATGTCTTGCAGAGCCTGATCCTGCTCGGAATCCTGACTGTGCGAGGTGGCTATGTGTTTTGGAGCTTGGAAACAGAGAGGTACTGTAATGCGTCTGTTCCTGTTGTCTGTCTTGAATTGGAGGAAATAGCTCTGTCGGAGCCAGTTGAACACTCGACATGATGCCTCCATTTCTACCCTGACTTTGCAGAAATAGCCTAGCCTTCCTCCCACGGGCAAACGATTTTACAGTTCAGTAGCTCCCTCATATCCTTCAGTAAACATTGCCTGGAGATGAGTCCTTCATCTCCACGCTGTGCCGTAGTTCGTTGCTATCTGTACTACTGTGAGGCATGGCGGCCGGTGGCACTGTCCTCCTGTCGCCTCTGTCTCTTGGCTGAAGGGAAGTGGTGGCGTGACCGAAGTGTAGACTTTTCTCCTCTTGGATGCTTCTTAAAGCGATCCCTAGAGGAAATGGTTCTTTAACAGGGGCGTCTAGGGCGAGACATCAGCGCTAAGTCGTGGCATAAAGCTCTGTTTTCCAGGGTGACATTCTCTTGTTTTTCGTCTGAAATAGGGAACAGATCTGGTTGACTCAAAATGTCTGGAATGTCTTAACTCCCTATCTCCTTTAACCGAGGACCAGCTAGATCTCAGGGTTTTTTACACTAGGGGGGATATCCGAGTCTGGTTTTACTCTGGGCATTTACATTGTCCGCAGATCTATACGTTGCAGATCTGATTCCCGTTGGATGAGTGAAATCTCGCTATGATCTTGCCCTTATCTCAGTCCATTTGCTGGAATTCTCTCTGCCTGACAGCCACCGCATTAGCAACTCCGACACCAGTGGTCAGAGTCAGAAATGACTATTGCTCTGACTCTTCACTTAGAGAGTTCAGCCGAACGGGAGCCTCCTCTTTGTTTCGAAGTGAGTGGTCCAAAAGTGGTTCCTGACCCTTGAACCAATGTGTCCTAATTTATTGTCAATATTCGAGTGGGTTTTTAAAGAATTAAAGATAAAGCCAAGTGTGGAAAACGTTTTCAAATTTTCAGGGACCTCAGTGCCACCACCTATGACTTCGGTATATCTCATGGTCTAAAAGTGGTCTTGGACCATTTTTGCAAAGCAGACATACTTTTTTCTCCTGCTTAAGATATAACGATGACGAAATGAAGCATTTGGGTAGGATTTAATAGCGAGGAGCGTCAGTGCCACCTAGGGACCTCAGCGCCACCACTTTCAATTTCGAAGAACTGAGTGGTCCAAAAGTGGTTCCTGGCCCTTGAACCAATGTGTCCTAATATATTGTCAATATTCGAGTGGGTTTTTAAAGAATTAAAGATAAAGCCAAGTGTGGAAAACGTTTTCAAATTTTCAGGGACCTCAGTGCCACCACCTATGACTTCGGTATATTTCATGGTCCAAAAGTGGTCTTGGACCATTTTTGCAAAGCAGACATATTTTTTCTCCTGCCTAAGATATAACGATGACGAAATGAAGCATTTGGGAAGGATTTAATAGCGAAGAGCGTCAGTGCCACCTAGGGACTTCAGCGCCACCACTTTCAATTTCGAACAACTGAGTGGTCCAAAAGTGGTTCCTGACCCTTGAACCAATGTGTCCTAATTTATTGTCAATATTCGAGTGGGTTTTTAAAGAATTAAAGATAAAGCCAAGTGTGGAAAACGTTGTCAAGGGTCATTTATGTTTCAATGCACATTTATGTTGTTATTTTCTGAAAACAACTACAGAAAAAAACATATATTTTTAGAAACGGTGGGAGGGGGTTGTGGAAAGCTCAAACAGTATCACTGAATAATTATTTTGGATGCATAAATGGAATAAATAATATATTTATGGCCAGGCACCTCAGTGCCACCAAGGGACCTCAGTGCCACCAAGCACCTCAGTGCCACCAGGTGGTATTGAAGCTCCTCGCTGGCAGCAGCCTCTCATGTTACGACATAGACGACAGCTCCACCAAACATAGACAAACAGTGAGATTTTATGAGGAAAATTCACCTCTATAGAGTCGATCACATTTGAAAAAAAACAAAAACGTACAAAAGCGTATAAAAGCAAACTTCCTTGCCTGCAATAGTATGAAATAGTACGCAATAGTTTGCAATTTACCTAATTTGCATGCAAATTTCGTATGATATCGTTTATGATTGAATGCGATTTTTGCAAAAATTTCGTACAAAAGCTTACAAGATCTTTTACAATCTTACGCGCTTTGTATGGACGTTTCTATCGAAATTGCTTGGAAGAAGTGATCACTTCTTCCTAGGAAATTCCTAGGAATTTCTCTGAAATTTCCATTGAAATATCCCAATTTGTTTTTTTTTTTACATTATATACAACAAATTTAGTGTTTGAAAAAAACATTTTGAGCTATGTCAACTGGGCTAAATGTGGGCGATAACCTGCTTAATATCGACAGATGGTGACAGCGCTCTTTACCAAAAATGCGAATTTGAGGTCAGGTAGTCTTTTCAGGTAGCGCATGAACTTGCAACAACGGTCTGTTGTTGTGGCAAAGATCTAAATCTCATAAAGGAAGAGAGAATAGGCAATATAAACTTAAAATAGAACGAGCCACACGATTTGATAAAACCAAATCGGTAAACACTTGGCCTGAATTAAAATTAAAAAACCCCCTAAATTTCTGTTTTTAAACAAAACGGATAAATTGCGATTTCTTTCTTAAAGGCGAACTCACTTGTCATAATAATGTATCCTAAGTCTGAAAAAAGTTTGACGGTTATACTTTTGATTTTCTGAGAAAAATCTTATTCTGTTAGACTAAAGGTTTTAACAGTTGACATCCCCATGCTTCCAGAAAAGTTGGATCCGTGCGTGTCTCCATCCTCCCCCACACCACCCCGGTTGCCCAAACTCTCCTGGGTGGCGTTTTATCTCAAACCTTCTGTCCTTGTTGTTCTTTACACTTATAATTCAACGAGTAACATCAGTCGATAGAAATGCCAGAGAAGTTCGATCGAAGTTCCTAGGAATTTCTTACGAGGAAGAGATCACTTCGATGGAAATTTCTAGGAATTTACTTCGAAGGAAAAATGACTTCTTCCATGGAATTTCGAAGGAAATTCGATGGAAGTTCCTAGGAATTTCCTCTTAAGAAGTGATCACTTCTTCCAAGGAAATTCGATAGAAATACCAGAGAAATTCGATGCAAATTCCTAGGAAGAAGTGATCACTTCTTCCATGGAATTTCGAAGGAAATTCGATGAAAGTTCCTAGGAATTTCCTAAGAATTTCGAAGGAAATTCCAAGGAGGTTCCTAGGAAATTCAAAGGAAGACTTCCAATAGAAGCTGGAAAAGAAATGAGTCTCCCGGTCTTCGGTAGTTCGTTGTCAGCACTTGTCTTTGCCATAGCTATTCAGATCACAGTCGTTTCAATTAAATACGACTTTATGTATCATTTACCATAAAATTTCCGTCCTCAGTGCCATCTGGTCCTCAGTGCCACTTCGGGACCTGTGTATCAATAGTACCATTAGTGGTACTGAGGACCCATGGAAACGATAACTCCCTCCTCAACCTTTCTGCCAAAGCAGAGAGTACCAACCCAAAGCTCACTTACTTGTCGTCACAAATTGAAGACCCATATTTAACACATCAAATTATCTCGGTTGAGACGTGTTTTTCATTTTATTTCTCGCGATTTGTATGGTTAACGGTGATTAATGATTTTTTTTTACACTTTTGTGGACACCAGTAATTTTATCTCGATTTGATTTACACATCAAAGCAATGCCTTGAATTTACCGCCAGATACCTGTGTTGCTATTAAATTCTCCGAAGCTTCGCCCTCACACGTACACGTTTTCCTGTTCTAGTTTGAATCGTTTCTCGAAAAAATGGCTTATAACGTGTATGAACATTATGATATAAAGTTTATGTGCAAAAGTTGGTGTTCCTAAGACCAGAGTGCTCCGAGACAGACCAAAGACAAGACCAGGTCATTTTCGCTCCCGAGCACAGAAAGTCACACTTAGGGCCATACGATGAGCAATTAAAAAATCAGAATTCTACAAAAATCTTAAAATTCAAGCTAAAATTGTCAGTTGCATCAGAACTCTACATAACTGACGTTTTATTTTCGTAAAACGCTCTTTTACGAGTAAAAGCGTGATTCGCGTTCTCCACTTTTATACGGGTTTTCTCGCAAAACTCTTAGAATCACGCACTCAGGAACTAAAATTTCCTACTAGTGACTCGAATAGTCCCGTCGTTGGTCCCAGCCGATCAGCATCCTTGGTCACTGTAACCAAGCCTCATTCGAGTATTGCCCCACTGTACCAACCACACCCTGGTCCGCGGGGTGGCTGGGTGGGGTGCTATGATAAAAGTGGAGAACACGAATCACGCTTTTACTCGTAAAAGAGCGTTTTAGGAAAATAAAACGTAAGTTTTACTTCGTAAAAGCTCCACTTGTATACGGGACTAGCCGGGAGGCGGGGTGACCCGCGTTGAGAGTCCTAACTAGAAAATTTTTTCCCAAGAACCAGTTTTACTCCAAAGAACGTGTTGTCTTCCATGTGAGGTGAAAAAGGCGTAAATAAAACACTGTAGAGATAGGTAAATGTGTTTAATGTGCCTTGGAATAAAAATAAAATCGAGTTGGTGAACAACTCTAGTACACGGAAGGACAACGAACCAAGAAACTAGGACGTGGAGAAGAAGTACCGATGACCAAGCTCTTCTCCGTTATCACCCTAGCTAACACCATTTCCCTCCATTCTCCCACAAGATGGTAGCCCAACCTAACCGCACGGTCGGATCGCGTAAACATATAAGAATCCCCCTATTGAACTCTTAACAAACTTGATCGCGGCCCAAGACCGCGTACTTAACTAAATGACCAAGCAGATGTAGACTGGGCTTGGTCACTCACAAACTGCGCCTCGAAATTCATAATTATGAGCATTACGAAATCAAGATGGTTTAACTTCAATTAAGAACTTAAGCTAAAGGCTTACCTAAGAACCGAGCAGTAAAAACAATGCAGTGTTCTTCACGAACGGCGGGTGACACCAGGCACCCGCATACCAAGGGTTGAGCGCACTATCGTGCGCTCCGATAGAACGCTAACACACTACACAACTGACTGATCCCGGACACACTACAATGCGCTCATTCAGAACACCGATTGAAGAAAGACACACTCGCCCAATACAGGTGACATACTAACATGTGCCCGTTCAAAACCTAAATACAACATGATAGAACTCAATGAATCCACTACAACGTGCCAATGTTCAACCTCGGTCCCTGGTTAAGGGACACCAGCTAGCCTGGGTACCTGATCCCTGCGATGCCGACTCTAGTGGTCGCAACGGACGCACCGAGGGGGATGCGTAGTGCGTACAAGCGCACACTCCCCCTTTTCCAAGGGAAGACTGAGTACCGGACTCGCAGGGGTGAAGTGCCGAGACCAGCATCAACTAAACGCAGGAGAGTGGGCTCCCGCAGAACCGTCCTAAGAATACTGAACTGTAATTAAAACACAGAGAATTCTTGTTCTAACGCGTCGGTGTCCGTCATGACGTCATTAACGGGGGCCTTGGTTCTGGGCTTTCTTGAACTTGTTCGCGCCGTTGCCAGAGCGTTGGAAGGCAGCATCCTTGCGCTTGAACTTGCCCTTGTTCTTGGCCGACTGTTCACTGCAAACACACAAGGGTCAGATAGAGACTACCGACTCGGCAGCCACGAAAGGGCCCAAAGAGTACAAACCCGACAGTTCGCATTGAGAGTAGTCTTTCAGGTAATATTTAATGAACGAGTTAGGAGAAGACCAACAACCTGTCTTTAGAATATCTGGTAGGGATACGCTACGCAGTGCCCTTATTGAGTTGGCGACTTCCCTTACGCGATGAGCTTTAACTTTACACAGATCTCTGAACTCCGATTCTACCTGGGCTTTTTCGCAAGCTTCTAAAATGACATTCTTAATGTATTTAGAAACAGTTTGCTTCGATATGTCCTTATTGGATCTGGGCATGGAGGAAATGATCAAAGCCTTCTGCCCCTCACTCCTGTAGTCTTCTGATACCTGGAGATACTTAAGCAAAGCCTGGACTGGGCAGAGAGAGACCAGGCCTGAGTCCTCGTCCCCTACCTCTAGGGCTGGGAGCCATTCCAAGGTACCAAGGCCTGCGGTGGCGATATGCGTCTTACCCATAAAACCTGACCTCGGTCTGAGGAAGACTTTTTTCCACTCACCATTCTCCTTCAAAATCTCACGGTCGAGGGCGTTTATCTCCCCTCGCCTCTTGCCCGAAGCCAGTGCCAATAGAAAAGTGAATCTTACGTTGCACTTTTGGGTGTGATCACGTCCTCCCCGAATATGTCCGCTCTCTGAAGGTAACGCAGAACCAAGGACAGGTCCCACTGGCCTATATTGGTGTTTGACGGAGGGGAATTCACCCTGAAAAGCCTAAGCATCATAGACAGTGCTGGGTCCTCCCCTGGATTATAGCCTGTTGCGGTTTTCAGTCTAGAGCCTATGGCGGCTCGGTAACCCTCGATCGAGCCCACCTTCAGGTGCTCGGTCGTAAACAGGTGATTCAGGAAGTCTGCCACCACTGCCGGTGTGGCCTGGAACGGATCTAGCTGGGCTTTAGCGCACCAGCTCGCGAATTTGTTCCATTGAGACCGATAGACCCTTGATGTGGATTCCCTATGGCTATTCAGCATTTTTTCTCTCACTTCTTTGGAGAAACCTTGTTTCTCTAAGAGTGAAGGGACAGGCATCACAGGTGAAGGTCCAGGAGGTGGGGGTTCGGGTGGAGATATAACCAATGGGGTTGGGCTAGCATCTCCGAGTGGCAAGGTAGCCTTAACGGAGGGTTGGTCGCGCACTTGACCAGGAGAGGGAAGCAAGGGGCTTCGGGTGACCATGGGGCTATCAAGAGGAGGCGTAAGGGCTTGCGCAACTCTAGACTCTGCACCACCCGTAGCGGGATCGGTTGTGGTGGAAAGGCATACAGAACCTCGTTTTTCGGCCAATCGCAGGTCAAGGCGTCGATTGCCCAGGCCTTCGCGTCGGGGCATGGGGAGATATACCTTGGTAATTTCGTCGTGAGAGCGTTCGCAAACAAGTCCAAGGTCGGTTTCCCCCATGGAGAGTGCTCGGTCACGCACTCGAAGGAGCGGAGCGACAGGCACCACTCCGTGTGGATAACTTGATCGACCCTGGAAGCTAAGTCTGCTAACACGTTCAGCGATCCCGTTAAGTGGCGGGCTGAAAGATGCAACTTCAGAATGTCCCCAGCGAGCTTCGTGATCCGTTGGGACCTGGTACCGCCCTGTTTGTTTAAGTATGCCACTGCGGTGGAGTTGTCCATGTGAAACTCCGCGCGTCTTCCTTCTAGGAGAGGGGTAAGGTCGTTTATGGCTATCCACACCATCTGCAACTCTAACCAATTTATGTGGCGATTTTTTACCTGCTCTGACCACTGGCCTTGCCACATTCTGCCCTGGAAATGAATCCCCCAGCCGGACAAGGAAGCGTCGGTTTGCACCTCTACTTCTGGAGATGGGGTTGAGAAGGGTACCCCTTCGCTCATGGCCCGGTCGTCGCACCACCAGGTCAAACCCTGGTGTGCCTCTGCTGAGAGGGACATCACAGCTCTGGGGTGTCTGCCTTGGCGCAAGGCTCGTGTGACCCCAGCTTAAAAAGGCCTGTAATGGAGTTTCCCTAGGGCGACTGTCTTCTCCGTAGCCACCAGACAGCCCAGTAAGGGCCCCATTTTTGACAAACTCAACTTGGTACCCGGCTTTACGGCTCCGACGCTCGCACGGATCCTCTCTCTCCGTTCGGGGGTAGAGTAAGCTCTTGTCAGCTTCAAATCCCATCTTTCCCCTAAACATATCATTACCTGTTTTGGAGTCAGCTCTGACTTGTCTCGGTTCACCACGAGACCCACCATCGCTGCTTGATCGACCAAGGTCTGTGTTTGCTGACTTACCGTGACTCGGTCGTGATGAGCTATGAACCAATCATCTAGCTATTGGAAGACCAACATACCTCGAACTAAAACCCGCGCTTTTAATACCCTCATGATTTTGGTGAAGATGAAGGGAGCTGTAGAGAGGCCGAACGGGAGGGCCCGCAACCAGAATTTTGTCTTCCCTACTTGGAAGCATAGGTACTTCCTGGCCGACGGGTGCAAAGGCACATGTAGGTACGCGTCCGACAGGCCTATGGACGTGCCCCACATGTCTCCCCCCAGGGAGCTCTTTATAATCTGGGCTGTATCTATCTGAAACGGTGTCACATGGCAAAAGTGGTTCAGAGAGGATAGATCTATGACTAGACACCAACCCCCCGACTTCTTGGGTACCAGGAAGACCCTGCTGAAAAACCCTTTCTGGTTCTCTGGCATTTCACTTACGTCTCCCTTGCTCACTAAGTCTTTGACCATCAAACGCAGAGCTCGATGCTTTGGTGAGCTTGGGTCGTAGGAGGCGACCAGGCTGCTCGGGGCTAGGTCGCGCAGAGGTATGGGTGGAACTTGTCGCCAACGGTTTGAACGGGAGTGCGTAACCCTCTCTTAACCAACGCACTGCCTTTTTTGAAGCACCCATGTCTCGCCAAGCCTGCCAGAACTTGCCTAGCCTGCCTCCTACGAGCAAACAGTCGCTGAAGGACTGGGAGCCCTCCCCGTCTTTTGACTTGATAAAAGTATCTCTTAGAGACGAGGTGCTCCCCTCTGAGAGATACTTTGATTGATTGCTACCTGCACTGCGGCGAGGCCCATGGGGGGGGGGGGGGTTCTTGCCGTTGTTCTGGTGCCTCGGCTTCTTCGGGGGAGAAGACCTGGCCTTGCTGTTCGACCTGGACCTGTCTCGGTGAGGGGGCTGTGAGTACTGGCGTTTCTGTGGGCGCGCGAACTGCCTTGGTGCTCTAACCATGAGAGCTAGGTCCTGTGATAGCGATCTGCTCTTCTGATAAACCCTCTCTATCTCCTCGGGGGGAAACAGCTCCTTTTGGCCCAGAATAGGGGCGTGACGTAGGTCACGGAGGCCCTTGACTCTCGACCAACAGTGCTGAAGGAAGGCATCGCGTCGCAGGTACACTAGCAAGGAGGTCAAATAGGTAGCAAGCTTCACGACATCCCTGGTAGCTAGGGCTAGGCACTCCAGTAGTTTGAGTGCTACCGGGTCAGACAGACTCAGATCGTCCAAACGTCTCTTCAGGGCACTCAGGGTGTGATCCTGGAAGGACATAATATTCAAAATGTGACGTGCTGAACCCTCTATGGCTTTCGCGTCATTTTCCACTAGGGGGATATCTGAGTCCTGGCGCACCGAGGGCATCCAGACCGTACGTTTGGTGGGCTGCTCCAAGTCTTCCAGGGGTATGACGTCTTCCGAGGAACGGTATGGACCCTGCTTCACTGTGCAGTGCCTGGAGGGATGGAGACGTGACAGGACTGGTCCTTCGGCTGCGTCCAAACGTTTGAATTCACGGCAGCGCACCGATAAGGCGTTGGCCACTCCCTCGCTGGTCGTAAGGGCCACGAACGCCTCCGGTTGGGGTAGGGAAGCCTGCGAAGTCATTCTGATGGGCGGATCCTCTCTATCCGACACTGGACGCCCACACTCTATACCCGCCAGCCTGGCGATCTCCTGAACTGCGTCTCGGAAAGGCACATCCTCCGGGGCTACCGACTCTGCTGGGGGTAAGAACGGTGCCTCCGGTTCCTGGCAGAACTCAGGTGGAGATGGGGTACGAATCGGCCGTCTACCTGCTGCTGCCGGGTCCTTCCACAGACGTTGTCCTTTGCCCGGGGAAAGAATCGGGTCTGTGGAGCGGAGAGGAAATTGAACAGACGGAAAAGGCCTGCTTGGAGAGCCACCTTCGGCGTCGCCATCCGCTCCCGAGTCCTCCGAGCTCTCGTCTTCATGAACCGATAACCCAGGATCTTCCTTCATAATTGCGCCCGAGACTGGGGTATAAATAGCTCTCTCCCTGTTCTTGGGGATCGCCTCCAGAGGTGAGGTATCCAGCGGTGGGAGCTCTTCCTTCTCTTCAGCGTGCTGTGCAAGTGAAATCTGGCCCGATGGGGGGAGATATCCGGACTCGCTCTCGCTGAGCGTAATGGTTTCCAAGGTCTCTCTAGTGTCTAACTTCTGTTGCGGGCGAGCGGGGGCGGGGGTAGACACCGAGGGGAGATTAGATACCGCCAGCACCGGGGGATCATCTGGTGGGCGGGAGACGGTCGCAGTAGGTGTGAGCCTGCGTCTCGGTTCTGGCTTGGAGAGCAGAGCTTCTTGAAGGTCCTGGATTTGCCGCTGAAGTTGGGACTGCATGGCTAGGAAAGAAGACATGCTCAATGTTTCAGTCGGGGGAAGTGGAGGGGTGTCCACGATTTGCATTGGAGTAGCGTCTGGGCGTGGAGGAATGCCATACTCTCCCACATGACTAGTAAAGCACGTCTCCGACTTAGCATGTGTGATGGTTACGCTCTCTTTCACGGTAGGAACGGATGGGGGAGAGGCGAGGATAGGCACTTCTACAACAACTTTATCCGACCCTTTGTGTGGGGGAGGCCAGGTCTTATCCAGCGCTATTCTCTCGCTCGTGCCAGGTAAGTCCAGTTCTGCCACTAACCGAGAAGTTGATGAAGATTTGACTCTCTTCTTCTTCCGGGGCAAATCAAAGTCCGACTCTACGTCTCTGTCTGCCCGCACAGGTGAAGACACCGGGCCAGCTACTACTGAACCCGCTCTCGGTATATCCAGAGCCAAGGACTGCACCTTCCGACGTACTCTCCGTTTAATATTCTTGGCGCGTACCTTCTCCAGAGCGTCCCAGTCCTGGGGAAAAGGTGCGCGCACTCGTTGCATGTGTGTAAGGCGTCGCACAGCGGAATGTCTCTATCTCTCTTGCATAGGTCGCAGAGCGAGTGAAGGTTGGCTGCCGAGGCCGGGTCGACGCAGGAGATCTGCGACTTATTGTGGTAAAGACTGGCCTCCGCCATACCTGGAAATAAACAAAGATACGAGTGTAAAAGTAAATTCTCAACTCAATATTACACTCATTCCAGCTGAAGGAAGTGTACTGAACCAAGCTATTACCACAAGTTAATACACAGACGTACCGAGCGCGTAGGTACGCAGGGGTAACGCAGTGTGCAGCCGAAACGTACCAAGCTCGGTCATGTGCCAAGAACCAAGAACTCTGAGGGTGCTTGGGTCTCGGTGTTCTGACTCAGACCCACCAAGCATAGGTGCTCAGTAGGCCGTTGGTACCTGGGAGCTACCAAGCCCCTAGACGGGCCTTGGTAACCAAGCCTTTGCTCTGAACCGAGCACCGAGATGGCACTCCGTATTCCATTAAACCTAGAACTCAGAACGTCCTAGGTATAGTGAAAAAACTGACGTTCTGTAGAGCAAAGGGACGACCCAGAGGCTGAAAATCAACCCCTCTGCGCAAGGCAGTTCCAAGCAACTCCGCACTGCACCGGAGAAGCTGAAAGCCTGCTAGGAAGCGTCCACTACGCAGCTCGGTCTGCCTAAGACCAAGGTGTGGTAACTGGGTCCGGATCAGAACAGAACTCGGCAGCTGAAAGATCCGTGCTCCCTAAGGGTCAAGGGCGTACGCCCATACTAGTACACAGTGGAAACTACGAGTAACACTTCTCGGGGAAAACATTCGAAACCCCCGTGATGCAAACTCAGAATACTAGCAGTAGCGTACGAAGGCAAAAATCTCCAAATTACACAAGCTGACGAGCCTTCGCCTCAACACTTCTAGAAAGAACGTAAAAAGGCAACTAAAAAAATATATCCGGAGAAAATCACCTTCAATTGACGGCAGGAAAAACCAAAAAATTTTCCCAGTCTAGAAACGCGTGTGGTTGGTAACCGCACGCAATACGAGAATGAGGCTTGGTTACAGTGACCAAGGATGCTGATTGGCTGAGACCGACGACGGGACTATTCGAAACACTAGTAGGAAATTTTAGTTCCTGAGTGCGTGATTCTTAGAGTTTTGCGAGAAAACCCTTATAAAAGTGGAGATAAGCGAATCCGGAGCTTTTACGAAGTAAAAGATAGCTTTTGACATGCTTTATCCCAGTAAACATTGTTACATCGATAAAACGTCGATCTGAGGTCACGTCAGTGATCCGGACAAATCGCAGCGTTAAATCTGGTTCAAATTTGGTTTTGATTGGTCGCGACCATCAATATCTTGGACAAAACGTTGAAAACACATTAGATATGCAACGATGTGTAGAAAAAAATAGGTTGTAATTTTGTTGTGATTTAAGGTGACCATAGAGTAATATTTGCTCATCGTCTTTGGCATCCGTTGAGCAGGCGATGAATGAAACGATGTTTAGATTTTCTCGACGCTTAATTAACGAATCTGATGCAACGTTGAATATATTTCGGAAAATCGAGATGATTTCTGCAGACATCGACCCCCCCCCCCCCCCCCAATTTCTGCCATATGGACCAACGAAAACTGGCCTTTGATGCAATGTCAAAATGTTTTAATTATAATATCGCTACAAGCATTATTATTGTATTTGCAGCTGAAAAGCTTCTTTGTGGTTGGTTGAAAAGTATTTGCCAAATATTACTATGCTATAGTTAACAAAAGTAACAGTTTAGTTAATCCTCGGGTTGAAATATTGAAATGTCCTAACTATATCACAATTCTATAGTGTTAGTCATATCGAAACAGTCTTATATGTCGGTGTAATTGTAGAAAAAAATTCACAATGTTCGCGATCCAATAGGTATATTTTATTTGGCGGTAAATTTGTACAAAAATTTCACGACGTTTGCGCTCCAACATTTATTTTTGATGGCTATGGTATTTATGTACAATTAACAGACGATAAAATATTTAATTCTTTCGCGAACCAATTTTTGTGTTGTCCAAGTCACTTTTAACTTTTGCACGTGGTTTTTATTATTAAAAAAAAAGTTATAGAATGAATTAAATTTATCGCGCCCTGCAATTAATATTTTTTTGCGTTCCAAAATTTACATTCGAAGTAATGTTACATAAGAGAACCAATTAGGGGAGGTTTTACAAACTTGTGATAAAAGGCATGCTCATTCAAACGTTCTTAAAACACAAGACGTTTAATTATGGTGAGCGAAAAAAAAAATTATGCGGGAAGTAAACAGTCAAAAAATACATGAAATGTAAGTGTTGCTCGGCTAAGGAAATTGCCGCGAGGCCATTCAAATGGGCGCGAGAAAAAAATTAAATATACAGCATGTACGTTTTGATTTTTTGTACAAACATACCTCCATACTTTTTCGCATCGTGCGAATTGAATAAAATATGGGGGTTGAAAATCCCCCAGTGTAATTGCATCTGGAAAGAAAAGAAATATGAGAGAGAGAGAGAGAGAGAGAGAGAGAGAGAGAGAGAGAGAGAGAGAGAGAGAGAGAGAGAGAGAGAGAGAGAGAGAGAGAGAGAGAGAGAGAGAGAGAGAGAGACGCCTGTGTAATCTCGACGCACCCTTTGCAAGTCATTGACTTATCAAGTGTAAAATAAACTTTTATTTGGTATATCCAGTAAGCAGAATAGCGCATGTGGCTCGCCATATGCTGTTGCGTACAAGTTAGGTCAATGGTGTTACTGCGAAATTAATGTTACAGAACTGTCATTTTTATTTCGTAAAACACGTTTTACGAGAAAAAGCTAACATTCACTGTGGACCCTTATTCACAGTAATTGACGCATAAACTATGACGTGAAGCTTTCTATGCGTGTAGGTGTGCGGTATTAGAAAAACTGGAATCGCTCGAATCTGAAAGACCGAGCGACAACACATTACACACATTATGTTGTTAATCTCAGTACTCCTCTGCCTTAGAGATGCAGTATTGATGGAATAAGGCGGGTTTTATAAAGGTCTGAAGGAGAAGAACACGAAGTGAGCTTTTCCTCACAAGACGTGTTACGAATAAAACGACAGTTTTACTCCGTAGAACCTAATGTTCGCTTATCTCCGCCTTCGGACGGGATTTGAAGCCGTGTTTGGGTGTTTGGGTGAAACCCTCAAAATTAATACTTTAATTAGGAACACTCATAGCTACGATATGTCTTGTAAGCGAACAACATATGCTGAAAACCTCCCAAAATTGATATGACTACTAAATGCAAATTACACAGATTTTATCACAACCAGATATAAAATAAATGCTTGCTCACTCAAATTAACGCCTCTCGCAGTGAGACGTAAACCAAACTCCACGACTGGAGAAGTGGGCGGAGGCAATGTCTGAGCAGTGGGGAAAATGACCCCACTCCTGTAAGTCGACCGACAGTATAACAGTGAGGAAAATGCCCTCACTCATTTCTGTAAGCCGACCGACAGCATGACAGTGGGGAAAATGCCCCCACTCACTTCTGTAAGCCGACCGACAGCATGACAGTGGGGAAAATGACTCCAGTCACTTCTGTAAGCCGACCAACAGCATGACAGTGGGGAAAATGCCCCCACTCACTTCTGTAAGCCGATCGAGAGTATGACAGTGGGAAAATGCCCCCACTCACTTCTGCAAGCCGATCGAGAGTATCACAGTGAAGAAAATGCCCCACTCACTTCTGTAAGCCGACCGACAGCATGACAGTGGGGAAAATGCCTCCACTCACTTCTGTAAGCCGACCGACAGCATGACAGTGGGGAAAATGCCTCCACTCACTTCTGTAAGCCGACCGACAGCATGACAGTAGGGAAAATGCCCCCACTCACTTCTGTAAGCCGATCGAAAGTATGACAGTGGGAAAATGCCCCCACTCACTTCTGCAAGCCGACCGACAGCATGACAGTGAGGAAAATGCCCCACTCACTTCTGCAAGCCGACCGACAGCATGACAGTGGGGAAAATGCCCCCACTCACTTCTGTAAGCCGATCGAGAGTATGACAGTGGGAAAATGCCCCCACTCACTTCTGCAAGCCGACCGACAGCATGACAGTAGGGAAAATGCACCAATGACTTCTGTGAGCCGACCGACACTATAACAGTGGGGAAATGCCCCACTCACTTCTGTAAGGCGACCGGCAGCATGACAGTGGGGAAAATGCACCAATCACTTCTCCAAGCTGACCGACAGCAAGACAGTGGGGAAAATGCCCCCACCTCACTTCTGTAAGCCGACTGACAGCATGGCAGTGGGGAAAATGCACTAATAACTTCTGTAAGCTGACCGACAGCATGACAGTGGGGAAAATGCACCACTCACTTCTGTAAGCCGACCATCAGCATGACAGTGGGGAAAATGCCCCACTCACTTCTGTAAGCCAACCATCAGCAAGACAGTGGGGAAAATGCACAAATCACTTCTGTAGGCCGACCATCAGCATGACAGTGAAGAAAATGCCCCCACCTCACTTCTGCAAGGCGACCGACAGCATGGCAGTGGGGAAAATGCCCCACTCACTTCTGTAAGGCGACCGACAGCATTGCAGTGGGGAAAATGCCCCCACCACACTTCTGTAAGCCGACCGAAAGCCCGACAGTGAGAAAATGCTCCCACTCACTTCTGCAAGCCGATCGAGAGTATGACAGTGAGGAAAATGCCCCACTCACTTCTGTAAGGCGACCGGCAGCATGACAGTGGGAAAATGCCCCCACTCACTTCTGCAAGCCGACCGACAGCATGACAGTGAGGAAAATGCCCCACTCACTTCTGCAAGCCGACCGACAGCATGACAGTGGGGAAAATGCCCCCACTCACTTCTGTAAGGCGATCGAGAGTATGACAGTGGGAAAATGCCCCCACTCACTTCTGCAAGCCGACCGACAGCATGACAGTAGGGAAAATGCACCAATGACTTCTGTGAGCCGACCGACACTATAACAGTGGGGAAATGCCCCACTCACTTCTGTAAGGCGACCGGCAGCATGACAGTGGGGAAAATGCACCAATCACTTCTCCAAGCTGACCGACAGCAAGACAGTGGGGAAAATGCCCCCACCTCACTTCTGTAAGCCGACTGACAGCATGGCAGTGGGGAAAATGCACTAATAACTTCTGTAAGCTGACCGACAGCATGACAGTGGGGAAAATGCACCACTCACTTCTGTAAGCCGACCATCAGCATGACAGTGGGGAAAATGCCCCACTCACTTCTGTAAGCCAACCATCAGCAAGACAGTGGGGAAAATGCACTAATCACTTCTGTAGGCCGACCATCAGCATGACAGTGAAGAAAATGCCCCCACCTCACTTCTGCAAGGCGACCGACAGCATGGCAGTGGGGAAAATGCCCCACTCACTTCTGTAAGGCGACCGACAGCATTGCAGTGGGGAAAATGCCCCCACCACACTTCTGTAAGCCGACCGAAAGCCCGACAGTGAGAAAATGCTCCCACTCACTTCTGCAAGCCGATCGAGAGTATGACAGTGAGGAAAATGCCCCACTCACTTCTGTAAGGCGACCGGCAGCATGACAGTGGGGAAAATGCACCACTCACTTCTGTAAGCAGACCATCAGCATGACAGTGGGGAAAATGCCCCACTCACTTCTGTAAGCCGGCCATCAGCAAGACAGTGGGGAAAATGCACCAATCACTTCTGTAAGCCGACCATCACCATCAGATCAGAGAATCTAGAGAAATATTCTGACGTTCAACGAGATAGCTGCGTGCCTCATTTGCTGAGGTATGATTTTACATTCTGACAAAAATTCGGATCTTAATTTTTATCATACACCTCTTAGGTCACTGTTTAATGTCATTAGAAACGGGTTACTTGGAAATGACTTTATTCAGGCAAGTTCTGACACAAAAGATTAGAACCTTTTCACTTGGTGCCCTGTACTCTTTGGATAACTCCTGCGAGTGCGAGCAAAGGGCAGAGCTGGGAGAGTCGCTCCTGCTGCGACTCAGCTATGGGACCTCGAAGGTCCCCTAATCTCTAGTGGCTATGTGGGTCTTACCCATGAACGATGGTTTGGGAGTAATGACCAAAAGAAAAGTAAGCTTTAGTGCAGCCCATTTGAAAGAAATTGTTGCTTCTCCAAAAATGTCCGTTCTTGATGAAAACAGAAAAACCAACCCAGACCCAGCTGCGCCACATTTGGCCTGTTGGGGGGGGGGGGGGGGGAGTAGTATGATAATGGGGGTTCCAGCGCACTTGATGACGTCATACTGTCTGGAAATGACGTCATACTGTCTGGAAATGACGTCATAGCGTCTAGACCGGAAGTGCTGTCTAGACCGGAAGTGCTGTCTAGACCGGAAGTGCTGTCTGGAGTGGAAGTGACGTCATCATGTCTGGACGGGAAGTGACGTCATCATGTCTGGACCGGAAGTGACGTCATGATGTCTGGACCGGAAGTCATGATAAGCGTTAGGATAGGCGCGACCATCTGTGACGTCATCCTGACGTCATACTGAGATGATGCTGTCTGGAGCGAAAGTGGTTTGGCCGAGTCAATCAACATGAAGCCAATGAACTCGACCTGTCAATCAGTGTAACCATGGCAACAGAGCCTAAAAAAAAAAAAAAAGGTCGACAACCCCCCCCCCCCCCCCTCGAAATTGTGATTTTTGCATATTTATCCGTTTCAGACGATTCTGAACATTTTTCATTTTTTCGACCCCCCCCCCCTCGAAATTGTGATTTTTGCATATTTATCCGTTTCAGACGATTCTGAACATTTTTCATTTTTTCGACCCCCCCCCCCCTCGAAATTGTGATTTTTGCATATTTATCCGTTTCAGACGATTCTGAACATTTTTCATTTTTTCGACCCCCCCCCCCCTCGAAATTGTGATTTTTGCATATTTATCCGCTTCAGACGATTCTGAACATTTTTCATTTTTTCGACCCCCCCCCCCTCGAAATTATGATTTTTGCATATTTATCCGTTTCAGACGATTCTGAACATTTTTCATTTTTTCGACCCCCCCCCCCTCGAAATTGTGATTTTTGCATATTTATCCGTTTCAGACGATTCTGAACATTTTTCATTTTTTCGACCCCCCCCCCCCCCCTAGGCGAGCAACATTCTGTCAAGTCAGCTTCAGTTCCATCAGAGGGGTATATAAGGGATGAGCATACAGCAGTGACAGTCATTTCGGTGAGTGGAGCAAGGAAGTACAATTTGTAGAACTACAATTGGATCACATCAGATCAAGGGATGGCATCCAGTGACAACTATTTCGGTAAGTGTTTATTGAAACTTTATAAATAAAAAGTGAACTTTGTAAACAAACTTTGTAAACAAACTTTGGTTATTTGCTTAATTGAAACTTTGTAAAACAATACCTTTCGTTATACTTGGTCGATTTATATGAAAATTTCACCATTTGATTCAGTTTTATGTAAAGTTTTGTTATAAAGTAGTCATAGGCTATTTGCACAGCTGGGTGTATGCATTTTTACCGCCATTACAGTGCTTCTTCGCGGATGAATACCATTTGGCAGACCATTTAACTTCACCGTCAGTTAACTTCACCGCTAGATGTCTCTGCTGTATAACAGCTGTACAACTGTAAGTGAGATATTCATATACACAAGTAAAATTCTGCTGAGTCAGCAATTTTTTAACAAAGTTACACACCATATTTTGATTACATGGAAGTAGTATAAAAGCATGAGTGAAACATGTCAACTAGTCAACTAGTAATACATTCTGTCAACAAGTCAACAAGTGGATATTGTGTGACGAGAAAATACTTCACAATGTCGGCCTTACTTTTTCACAGATGTGTAGAGACCATGGATGACGTCTTCAAAGTGAACTATATTGACTATGTGTTTTCAAAGCTTCCTGCTTTTGAATCGGATTGGATGCTGCAAGTGAAGAATTTACATCTGCATTGGGAAGCTGTTGGAAAGACCATTCCAAGAGATCGTTTCATCCGCTCGTTTCTACATGAATGTGAAGAACTGCATTTACTATCAACTTACAACATTGATTTAGCATTTATCAACGCGAATACAATTTGGGCAACTGACCTCATGTTAGTTGTAGCTACTAGAATTATTCTACATTATGATGACGATGTTCCAAATAATGTATCAGACCTTGTCCGATTCAACCATGGACGAGTTGAAGTGAATTCAAACGTTTGTAAGTTCTTTGAAAAGGGAGCTGACTCAGCAGATAGTTGGGTATAAAAGGGAGTGAACTCAGCAGAGTGAAGTCATTTCTCAGCAGACAGTTGGAGGGAGTGGATCATCAATACATTGTTGCAGCCATGGAGAACAAGACAAGCAACGCAGCGCAGCGCAGCAGCAGCTTTAAAATTGGTGCAAACTTAACCATTACTGTGGAGCATGGAGAATATGGGCCATTTCTACGCATCACACGTGGAGAGAGATGGTGTGCTTATTCACCATCTTTGTGGAAGATTGTGTGCCAGAGCTTGAAAAATTTACGCGACATTGGCTTCAAACTATACTTAACGCAAACGAAGTGGCTTGAAGTCATTTCATACTTGGATATGCGCTATGTGAGTTTTGTGCGCACGTCACGGTTTGAAGGGAAAGAATACACACATCACATCAACATGAATGATGGTGAATGGGAGACACTGCTTCAGGAGATGGACAACATCAACTCAGCCCTATCGCCATGTGAGGAATGTCATGTCATAACTCCTATCAAGCTGCAAAAGGATGGTCGGATGAAGGTGTCAAAGCTATCCAAGAAAAGACTGGCTGAAGTTCAGTTGGAGAACATGAACGTACAAAATCAACTTGGACTTACCTGCGAGTATTGCGGTGCTTGTGGATATGTGGAGGATTATCATTGCCACTGCCACAAGTATAATTGCAAGTTGTGTGAACCAAGCAACTTCTGCGGCAAGTGTGGCGTTCTTATAGTCTGTGAAGCAAAGTAAAAGCCCCACAAGACACTGAAACAAGATGGACGCATGTTTTAAAAATGCTTATATTGACTTGATGATTGCTAAACTTGCTTGCTGTGGCACTCCAGACTATCAACTTTATCATTTGGACGCTTTTTGGGATGTTGTACATCATAGTCTTGATGTGATTGAACTGCATTCAAGATTTCTTGGAGAATGTCATAAAATTGGAATAGAAGAAGATCCTGACTTTGACTTTGATGCTGCACTTTATTCTGCTCGCACTGATGTTGAAGTATATTTCACCGTGGTTGACTATTTGAGAGATTGCTGCAAAGAAGAAGAGGAAACCGAGCAGCTTTATCAGGTAAGAGAACTTTTTAATCATCTTTGTAACAACATAGTGAATTGATTCTCAAAGACATAACAATGTTTTTCTTACTAGCAAATTTAGTTTTATGTGAGTGGTTTCAACGTAAACAAAGAAAGAATATGATAGAAGAGGCAGCAAATATATTAAAAGATATTTTATTACAGGAAGAAACCGACATGTCAGAATAAAGAAGCAAAGTCAACATGGAGAATCTTGTACTATTCAGCGGTCATAAGGACGTTCTTTCAAATATGTTTCCAACACGACTTGAAAAGTATGGACATGTGTTCAACTCAAGTGAAGCTTTGTATCAATATGAGAAAGCAGTGTTTCATCACCGTCCAGATATTGCTTCAGCCATTGCTTCATGTAGAAATGGATATGAAGCGAAACGTATTGCTAAAGTGATAAAACCATGTCCTTTATGGCATACAGTGAAGAGAAGCAAAATGCAAGATGTTTTACAAGTCAAATGGAATCAGTGTGTATTGTTTCGCAACAAGTTGAAAGAATGTAAAGACAAAACTTTAGTTGAAGCAACGTATGATCATTGGTGGGGAGCTGGTGTGAAACATGTGTCATCTGGATATCCTGGTCAGAATATCATGGGAAAGTTGTTAGAACTGTTGTGTGAGGGTTAGAGACTTTTTCATTTGCTTGCCAACCGTCATGGTGTGCAGACGTGTGAACATGTAAATTTGAAGTATGTTTAACTTGTGTTGCATTGATTCAAGACTCACAAGACTGCACAATGGCGGACATGACACTGAGACAATATATTGTGCAAAAAGCTTATTGTGAAGAAATGGTATCCGCTGTAAAAAAGTTTGCCTATTTAGTCTGTCCTGCTTGCCAACTTGAAGAGTGTCAAGAACATACTTGTCATTTTGCATCTGTTTATACATATTGGAATGAAGCTAAATATTACATGCATTTAGATAAAGTGTTAGAGAATGCAAATCAACGTTGTGAGAAATATGGTGTAGATGCTATTACATTGGATGAACTCAGTCATTGGTTAGTGTTCATTGAAGACCAATGGTCTCCAGTGATTCATACCATTGTATCCATACTTGATTTGTAAATACATGTTAGTTATAAATACATGTTAGTTATAAATACATGTTAGTTATAAATACATATTAGTTAAGTTACTATGTTAGTTAAGTGATGATGGTTGAGTTATAAAATAAAAGCTGTTCTGTTGAGAAGGTGGTTTTCATTCGGTGTGACCATGTCGACGTGGAAAGACTACTTGACTGATATTTACTTCAAACCTGGACAGCCTGGAGCATTTGCTGGTCCTTACAAACTGTATCACATCTTACGAAAACATAATCAACCAGTCACACATTCACAAGTGAAGAAATGGTTGCAGGATCAAGATGCTTTCAGTTTACTCCAACCTGTCAAATACAGGTTCAAAAGACAACGTGTCATTACACGTGGTATTGATGACATGTGGGATATTGATTTGGCTGATATGGGAAACATAGCTCCCTATAATGATGACATACGCTTTTTACTCATTGTCATTGATGTGTTTTCCAAATATGTCTGGGTACAGCCAATACCTAATAAATCACATACCAGCGTCATACAAGCTTTCCAAAAGATTTTTCATGACACACGACGAAGACCGCGAACTCTAAGGTCTGATAAAGGAACAGAATTTAAAAACAGATGGGTAAAAGCATTTTTGAAGAAAGAAGGCATTCATGCTTATACCACAAAGAATGAAACCAAAGCCAACTTTGCTGAAAGAGTCATTCGTACTCTAAAGGGAATGATGTATCGGTATTTTCTACATAATCAAACTTACCGTTATTTAGACATTCTTCCAGACTTGGTGTACAATTACAACCATAGACCTCATGGTTCTCTTCCTAATAAATATGCTCCAGCCGAGATTCGTAAAGACAACGAATCAAAAGTGTGGAAGTATATGTATGTCGACAAACTGAAATTGAAACCGAAGAAGAAGAAGTACAAATTTAACATTGGTGATCATGTTCGCATTTCTCACATTAAATATGTGTTTCAACGGGATTATCACATCAAATGGACGCAAGAAGTCTTCATTGTCACACATCGTTGTAAGAAGCAAGGAATACATTTATATCGTGTGAAAGACTTTTTAGACGAAGATATTGATGGTCATTTCTATGAAGAAGAACTGCAGAAAGTGACCAAAGATATTGAATCTATTTATAGAATTGAAAAAGTCTTGAAAACACGTAAAAGACGAGGTGTGAAAGAATTATTTGTCAAGTGGTTAGGTTGGCCAAACAAGTTTAACAGTTGGGTGAAAGAAACAGACATTCAACAATGAAGCATCCATTTACATGTTTGGTCTCTGGACCTACAGGCAGTGGCAAAACGTCTCTGGTGAAGGAAATTCTAGAACAAAAGTTGATTCAACCCTCTCCAAAAAGCATTTTATGGCTCTATGCAGCAGATCAGCCTTTGTACAAGGGAATGAAAGGCGTGGAATTTTACCAAGGCATTCCAGATGACATTGAAGAGCGTTTTAACCCGAAGAAACCAAACTTACTTATCATTGATGACTTAATGACGAAATGCCATAGTGATGAGCGTATGACACGTCTCTTTAGTGTTGGCAGCAGTCATCAAAATCTAAGCATTATTTTTATTGTGCATAATTTATTCCATCATGGGAAAGAGATGCGAAATATTAGTTTGAATACACATTATATCATTCTGTTTAAAAATCCGAGAGACAGTCAACAAATTAGCACATTGGCGCGGCAAATGTATCCTAGAAGATCTCAATTTCTCATAGAAGCCTATCAAGATGCTACTAGCAAACCTCATGGTTATTTATTCATTGATTTAAAACCAAAGACAAATGATCAACTACGTATTCGTACAGGCATTTTACCAAAAGATACACATTATGTATATATTGATAAAGCAGTGTATGAACAAGAACCAAGTCATTTAACCATTCGCAGTCAAGATGTCTAAACGTATTCGAGCGAACCAGCCGTTTCTTCATTTGCTTGCACGCAGTGGGCCTAAACGACGTAAATCCTTGCTACAGCAAGCTACAAAGGAGGAATTAACAAGCTTGTTTGAAATTTGTTTGAATATATTGCAAGGACATTTACCCTTAAGCTCAAAACGGTTTAAGGAATTTAAACGTGAACGTCATACGCTACGTACTCTAGCAGATAAGAAGATATCCCTTCGACGAAAAAAGAAGTTGATTAATCAGAAAGGAGGATTCATTGGAGTTATTGCTAGATTGGCATTGCCCTTGTTAGCCAAACTACTGCTAAAATGAAACATACGATGAAAATGGTCCTCATTCCTGAATATGAATATAAAATGTTGCTAGAAAAGAAGGGTAAAGATGGTGAAATCAAAACGAAAGTGAATAAACTTTTACGTGGGAAGCGAACGCGTGAAAAGGTTATTGAAATGTCTCAACTTCTTGGTCGTCATTTACGAACAAGTCAGTCTAGACAGCAAAAGCCCTCATCATCATCATCACCACCTGAAAAGCCAGAAAAGCTAGTGTTAAGTCATTTTCAACCTATCTATCATGGAAAAATAACACAACTTTTAGCCGAACTGAAGAAATATGGTACAACATGGTCAGAGAAGAATGAACTTGTGTTGAAAACGGGCGATATTATAGCAAATTCCAACATGGTTGATTTGATGAAAGAAGCATTGGTGGCGACAAGAAGAAAAGAACGAGTCAAACCACCACATGGTTGGCATCCATTTATCCAGGAAATTGTTGATGCGAATATTCCAAAAACAATGTTTAGTAAAAAGACCACTCGTGACGACATTACAACAGAAATGAAACAACGTCAACAAAGACAGTTTCCTGAAGGATGGGAAAATTTTTAACATGGCTGAAAGAGCTATGTTGTTGTTGTGGTCAAGACACAACTATTCCTGTGAAAATAAGATGTGTGATTGCTTGTTGTGAAGGAGAAGTCATAGATCATCTAGATCATCATCATGATGTAAAAGATCATTTACATACTTGGTCGAATGGCGCGCGCTATCGTGAAGTATATAGACAACGTCAACGCAGCTATACCATTTAGTTAGCATCATGGAGTCGACAAGCTTTTACATCACTTTGCCTAGCAATGCGAGTATGACCTATTATCCCAACAACAAGGCTTCGAATTATCAAATTCGTATGCCTCGAACCATCTATCTGAATGGAAAATATGAAGTGGCTTTAGCTGAAATTCAATATCCACATACATGGACAACGATGAGACAGGGCATGAACTATTCTATTGGATATCGACAAATAGATACATTTGGCATTTGGCATGTTAATATTCCTTATGGGTACTATAGAACCATACAAGAACTATGTGAGGCAGTCAATGAAGAAGCGGCTAACCCCGATGACCCGAAACAACCTATTCGGCTAAAGTATGATAAGATTAGACGACGTGTGTTTCTATTTCTCGATGATGGTCTTGAAGTGTCCTTTTCCACTGGATTGGCTGAGATTTTAGGATTTATCCCAGAGCAATGGTATACTGAAGCGTGTGCAGCTGAACATAAAGCGGATGTGAAACAGGGATTTTATACACTGTATGTGTATTGTAGCATTTGTGAACCACAAGTTGTTGGGGATTATTATGTGCCGTTACTACGTTCTGTTGGGATACAAGGCCATGATGGTGACATTATCATGAAAACGTACGGCGAACCGCATTATGTTCCTGTAAACACGTCCAAATTTGACGTGATAGAAATGAATATTAAGGACGACACAGGCCATACTGTTCCATTTCAAACTGGAAAGGTGATCTGTAAACTTCATTTTCGACCAAAAGCATTATGAAAGCCTACACACACGATCCGTCTGCATATCGCAACCATTTTCTTCGTCAAGTGGGCGGGGAATTACCAGGATTCAAAGGAGCGCGAATCCAGTATGGCGATGGTATTGGTTCCATACTGGGATCATTGGCTCGCAAAGCTATTCCACTACTTAAGGCTGGGGCTAAGATCGTTGCGCCACATCTTAAGAAGGCTGCAAAGAATGTCGCGAAAGATGTGACGGGTCGAGTAGCAGAACGTGTGTTTGGTGAACAAAAGCGTATGCAACCAACGAAACGTGCCAGAAGACGAAAAACAGCCAGACGGATAACATCAAAATATCGCAAAGATATCTTTTGAAATCATGTCTCTCATTCATAATCATTCGTGTGAATGTAGTCTTTCTCCATTGGAATGGTTTCACGTACCACCAACGCAAACTGCTGTAGAGAAAAGTTATAATGTTGACTATCAACCACTTACAAGCATTAGAGAAGGCGCTCCAATAGAATTCTACATTCCTGCGAGTACAGAAGAATATCTGGATTTAAAGAACAGCAAACTTCATATTGTATGTCGCATTCTAAAGGCTGATGGAACAGCGTGTGGCGCAGATGATAATGTCTCTTGCATCAATGATGTGTTTAATGGGTTATGGTCTAATATTGAATTGTTTCTGAATGATCGTTTGGTTTCGCATAGCAACAATACTCATGGTTATACCAGCATTATCTCTCATCTCATCCATGATTCGGAAGAAAGTCTGCATTCTGAGCGCTCTATGCGTCTCATGTACAAGGATACTGCTGGGTCGATGAATAGTCATGAGGTGAAAAGACCTAATCATGAACAATATGTACCAGGATTTCATGTCAATGTTGAGGGTGGCGACTTGGCTGAGCAAGGCAATAATGGCTTACATCATCGTTATTTGCATACTCGTCTTAGCCGTGATGTTATGCTCGCAGGTGGTTTAAGGATAGATTTGTTTGAGCAGGATCGTTATCTTCCAAATGGCATCAGTTTGAAATTGCGTTTCCATAGACAAAAAGATGACTATGTATTGATGGCTGTAAATAATACCTATAAGGTAGAAGTGAAAGAGGCATTTTTAACCATTCGCAAAGTGAGGGTGAGTCCAGGTATTCAGTTAGGACATGCAGATGCATTGATGAAAAGTCCTGCCAAGATCATCATCACTAGAAAAGAATGTAAAGTCTTGGCCATTCCAGCAGGATTTCAGTCTTTTGTGAAAGATAACATCTTTTTGGGTCAATTACCAAATCGTATTGTCATTGGTCTGGTTCATAATGAAGCTTTTGGTGGATCAGTATTGAGGAATCCATACAATTTTGATCATTTTAATCTGGACTATATGCAACTGTACACGGATGGTGAACCAGTTCTATCCAAACCTCTCAAGCTTGACATTACACAGAACAAATACCTGAACGCTTTTGAAACGCTTTACAAATCGTTTGATCGGTTGAATGGTGAGAAAAGTTCCATTATAAAACGGGAAGATTGGCCTAGAGGTTATGCTTTATTTTCGTTTGACTTAACACCGGATTATGATGGTGATGATCATTTCCCCCTGATCAAGCATGGGAATTTGCGGCTAGAAATGAACTTTGCTAGGGCTTTGCAACCTACAATCAATGTCATTGTCTATGCTGAATTTGACAACATTATTGAGATCAGTGCCAATCGCAGCATCCAATTCGACTACCAGTCATGAACACGAAGCAGATTGATGCCATATTGAGTCATGATGTCATGACCAAAGACTTGTTTCAAGGCGTGTTTGCCATGGATCAGTTACCGTCTTTACAACGCGGCGCCTATGTGATCAACACAGACGATCAAGATGAACCAGGAGAACATTGGGTGGCAGTGTATTATGATAAAGACCCTGTGGAATATTTTGACTCTTATGGACTGTTCCCTCTCGATGATCGTTTAGACATGTTTTTAAGAAATGACTATATGTATAATTCTATCTCATTACAAACGCCAATATCATCGTCATGTGGTTTTTATTGTGTCTATTATATATTGCATAGAGCTCGAGGTCAGAGTATGTTTGATATTGTGAATATATTAAAAAGAAAGGATGGTGATTTTATTGTAAAGGATTTTGTATATAGACATTATAAACCATTGTTTTATTAATGTTGTTGTTGTTGTTATATTAGTTAAGTTGTTGTTGTTATATTAGTTAAGTTGTTGTTGTTATATTAGTTAAGTTGTTGTTGTTGTTATATTAGTTAAGTTGTTGTTGTTGTTATATTAGTTAAGTTGTTGTTGTTGTTAAATAAAACAAATCAAGTTTCAAACAACTGTCTTGTTTATTGTGTTGTACATACGTTTATTTACAAATTCTTAACTACAAACACTATTTACAAAGTTTACAAACACTATTTACAAAGTTTACAAACACTATTTACAAACTCTTAACTACAAACGCTATTTACACTATTTACAAATTCTTAACTACAAATTCTATTTACACTATTTACAAACTTTTATTTACACTATTTACAAAATTCTTAACTACAAACTCTTAACTACAAAGTCTATTTACACTATTTACAAAGTCTATTTACAATCACATTCATTTTTCAATACATTCATCAATGAATACCATTCATTAGAATCTAAATTGATATAGGTATCATAGACATTACATCCATGTTTGTAAATGCTATGAAAGCTCACATAACACACATCACCAAACTTTATCACTTTAACAGTTACATGTTCAGACAGTTTCAGTTCATATCCTTCTTCTAAGTCAATGTCCATCACACGCATAGGTTGTGTCAGCTCAATGGATTTGGTGCCCCGCATAAGTTGTATTCCATGCTCTTTGAATTCAAGCGTCAGGTTCTTTCCAATCCAATGCTTGCAACAGCGCGTTCCATTCCACGGTGCTGAGGGTGATGATGTCGCAGTCTTCTGTAAGCTCGTCATATTGGCGAAATTGTACAAACACGTCTAGACCGTTCTCAGTCACACGCACTTCTAATTCATTTGAGACTGCTAGGAGAAAGCCGGGTATTCTCAACTTGTCTAGATGATCCTTCAACACGGATTGGTCATCAAGCGATAGGACGAGATACTGTCCAAAATGTCGTAGCACAATATCATCACATAAGTTTCTCATGTATGAGAATCCATATGTCATGGGTTCATAATCCAACACATAGTCTTCCATCTCGTTCATGTATTTTATACTCGGATGATGTTGAACAGCGATTGTTGTATCACTTCTAGGAATCGTAAGATTGCGCGCCAGTTCTTGATATCAAAGAAGATCAACTGTGCATAGGGTGTGTCTGGCACAACTCCCTTATAATCCTTTGGATAATCCTGTAAAAGATTTCTACAGAATGTCACACGTATCTTAGAATCATATTCAGCCACCGTCACTTCCAGTTTATTTTCAAGTCTGCGTTTAAACCCAGGTTCAAGCGGTATGTTTTTAAAGTCTTTCCACACTTCAGGTTTAAACCGATAAGCAGAACATCTCCGAGAACCCATCATCACTTCATTCCTCTCATTAACTTTAAGGTAAACACCATCGTCCAACATGAGTGCATTCATGATTGTTACCTTGTTATGACTTGTCGTCTTGTCTGCGAAGCCTTTTATCCACTTCTTTCACCTGCTTCTTCAGCATTTTCCATTCAGGTATTGTCAGCAAGATTCCCTTTTTCGTTGGACGGTTTTTTCCAGTCCCCTCATCTCTGAGGTATTTGCGAATGTTTATCACACCTTCATTACTTTGTTTCATAATCTTGATATACTTTCCATTGCCTAGAGAAAGCATTCCATCCCACGACTGTGGTGTTGGTGCTATCTCCACTTTTAATTTCTTGATGGTAGTATCAGGATGTTTCACATTCATATCTTTGACTGTATCAGCAAGAGTATCCATATCCGTTGTTGCAGATCTTTTCATGTTGACGCTTCAGTGTTCACACCTCAACTGACTCTAAAGTTGAAGTGTCTCCCCCTTATATACTGTAATGCCCATGCGCCAAAGTGGAATAGCCATCACTCATCACATATCGCTTGTCATCAAAGGGAGAGAGAGCCACTTTCCTCAACTTCTCCGAGAAAATCTGGTGGTCATGACTTCGTATGATGTGCCCTGTAGTCATCGTTTGCGTTTGGTTGAACAAACTGTCTTTATACTGCTGATGTTTCATACGTCTTTGACACGCGCGAGTGATGCCTTTGGCCGTACGTTTTTCTTTCCCACCATATATCATACTATACATTTTCGGCCGAAGTCCAACAAACTCTTCAATGGGAATGCCCGCCGTCTCATCTTTCATTTTCCCAAGCACTTTCTTGTTCACGTTGGAATGTAGGAAATGATCTGGGGGATAGTCACTTGTGTCGAACAAGTCGGCATCTTCCTGCATGTCTTTGTAGATATCGTCCGTTTCTATGTCATAACATAGACTGTCGGTGTCGCTGAACAACAGCTTGGCGTCGGGATACTTGGTCATGATGTAGTTGTAATGAAAGTGGAACATGAGCACTTTGCTGAGGTCGAGAATGGTGAAACCAACTTGAATGGGTTTATCCAGAAGCAGATCCACTTTGCGCAAATGTACCGCGGTCAAATCTTCGTTGAAAATTCTAAATTTGTGGAAGGACGGTTTGGCCACAAGTTTCTTGAACCGCTTTTCCTGGTGAACAAGTTCCACATTGATGCGTTTTCTTACATTTTCCATGGTTTTGCCAAACACCGAGTTGTTCATCAGTTTGAAAAAGTCTTTCTCAAACGGGTTCTTGGCCAACTTTCTCTTTTCCGTGTTCAAGGAGATGTATTTTGCCAACCATTTGCTCTGTGCAAACATGATGGCACGATGCACCTTCGTGACTTTCAATCCCAGTGAGACATATTGCTGTAAATTTCTATAATGAAGTACATATTTCTTCTTGTCGCACAAGTTGGGAATGAGCTTTTCACTAGGTTTGCTTTTCATGTCTAGATCTTTCCGTAGCTTCTGACTATGTTCTGACAATTCTCCCACTTTCACACATTTCCGTTCTGGAGCCACTGGGTAGTGATTATGACGATCATGGATTGAATATGGGTATTCCAAATCCACTTCTAAAATGTATCCAATCTCGTCATCTTCATCCACATCCATAAAGTCAATGGATTCTGGCTCGCTCACCCACATAAATCCACTTTGTGGCATGCTTTGCGACATGGCCCAGCCATACAAGTTGTTTGCATCCAGGTAAGTCAAGTAGTTGGTGGGTTTCGTGGGATTGTAATCTGCTACGTAGGGGTTATTTGCTTTCGCATACTTGTGTGTGATGACAGATATTCCTCCACGTAGACCTTGTTCAACCATTTGGTACATGTCAATGTCGTTGATCAATTCCAATTTCACCTTTGTCGCTTTTAACATGGCATCCCACGACAGTCCTGGCGCTGTATAGTAGTGAGCAGGATCTAATTCATACGTGTTGAGACATACGTGACGAAAGTTTTCAAACACGTCAGCCAGCAGCAACACATCTGATTTCAGGTACAAGTCATGGTATTCGCCAAATGTAGTACAGTGGAATGTTTCCCACACCTTCTGCGCATGCGCATAATCCTCATCGCTAATGTCTTCTTCACTGAGTAGACTGTAAAACTTGTCTTTGGACGGCAGTTGTGTTTCAGCAAACTTGGATGGCTCATCCACGTAATCGTAGGGGTACACTCCCTTTCTCAACAGTAACTCTTGTTGGTCACTATCGTGAATGTGTGACGTCATGTGATAAAAGTTGTCTTTCCCTTCTGCTGCCAGGTTGGAGACCAACTTCTGTAGAGAAGTACTCATGAACTGAAAGCTGTCTGTAAATTTCAGATTGCTCATGGTGAATGCAATATATTTCTCAACGGTGTTGGGAATGACTGTAATCGTCTCATTTTTGAACTTTCCAATTTCTTCCATGATCAAATGGCTGTCATAGCCTCGTAAATTGTGGAAAAACACAGGAATGATGAAAGAATCTTCAACATCCTGCTTATCCTTTCGAAATCGAAATTGTAAATTGCATTCATTATGTGCAGCTCCGCGGTATTTGCCATTGATATGGTCATGATCTCTCACACGATCTGCTCCTAGAGGCTCATGACAAATGTAGCAATCTGTGGCGTTCTTATAATCCTCTTCATCTTCATGAGTCATCACCATTTTCTTTTTCTGCTGTAGACCATGCACAATACGATCACGCTCATTCACCATATGGTCTAAAAAGACTTTCACGGCATTATCGCCTCGATATACGACTGGAGCGCGTGTCTCATACTGGCTGACAACCACATAGGCAAAGCTGTTTGGACGATGATGTTGATACTTGTCTCCTTCATGCTTTTTCGTGAAACATTCAAAGTCTGCATAAATCACAAAGGGCGCTCGCTGTTGTTTGGCTACATTCTTGAACTTGATAAAAGGTTCCTTGGGGAATGATAAACGTTGTGCTCCGTGCTTGCCACACACTTCACGATGCTTGTCTAACAGATCTTGTCGTATAAACCCGTGAAGACAGTTGAAACAATAAAATGCTGCAGCCTTATGCTTTGATCGATAAGCCATCAGTCTGCTGAAATTCTTGATGAGGCAATAATGCCTTGTCTTGTCATTGCTAATCAAAAGCAAGTTGATTTCTCTCGCACTGGTGTTTCGGCTGAGTTGTATGGGAACAACGACATCATGTTCATATCCAAACACGTTAATGGACACATCATTCTCCTTTTCAAACTTTGGAATGTCTGTAATCGGTGTGGGAAATGTCATGCCTTCTACCTTCAATTCGTTCTCAAATGCTTTGTATTGATTCACACGGTATGGGCTGTTTGTTGAAGGGTGAAGGTGAGCCAATACAGACCATAAGAAACATTTGTTGTCTTTATTCTGAATGTTTAACACACCTCCTGTATTCTTTACTTTCTTCGGTAGTGGGATAAAACTGCTCGCTTCCAGTGGCGCTGACGTAGCTGTATGCACTTCAATGAATAATATGTTATCCAACACCCAGCCAGAGCCTTGTCGCTCATGTTCATCAAACCTGGTAAACAATTCTTTATAGGCTTCTGGTAAGTCCTTCTCAATATCTGTTGGATTGTATGCTGCATACGTTGGACCACTGATGAAGGCATTATCCACCTGTTCTACCATCACGCCTTCAACATTTGGTGTCATTTTCTTGAAGCGTGCATGTACCACAATGTACCATTTCATGCCACGGTTTAACGTTTCTAACAAATGTCTCTTGATTCTATTCTCTTGTTGTCGCATTTCGAGTAGCAAATCCGATCCATCTTCAGGCTCAAACCGTCTTTCCTGCGCGTTTTCACCAAGACTCACTCTTCTGCCTCTGCCTACTTGTCCTGTCTCTTTCTTTCTTTGTTCTTCATGAGACACATTTTCCATCTCAGCACATGCATGTGTCTCAAATGCATCCAAAGAGGAAAATATCTTGGCGCATTTACAGCAGAGGACTGGATCAGGTCTTTCAACACCATCTTGTACGGTTTTTCGTCTCTTGGCTTCAATCTGCTCAACAAGCTCTTCATGAGCACGTTTCATCCTAGCCGGTTTGCATGTATGTGTCACGAACAATTCCAGAGATGGAAATGTCACATCACAATCATGACAGTAGACTGGTGCCATCGTTGTTGCTTCTTCAACTGCTAGAACTGAAATGAAGTAAAATACACGTTTCACTCTTCCTTTTATACCACTTCAATGGTGTGTTGACTCAGCAGAATGTATCACTAGTTGACTAGTTGACATGTTTCACTCATACTTTTATGCTACTTCCATGTAATCAAAATATGGTGTGTAACTTGTTTCAAAAATTGTTCAAAATTGCTGACTCAGCAGATTTTTACTTGTGTATATGAATATCTCACTTACAGTTGTCGAGTTGTACTGCTGCACTGCTACACAGCAGAGACATCTAGCGGTGAAGTTAACTGACGGTGAAGTTAAATGGTCTGCCAAATGGTATTCATCCGCGAAGAAGCACTGTAATGGCGGTAAAAATGCATACAGCCAGCTGCGCAAATAGCCTATGACTACTTTATAACAAAACTTTACATAAAACTGAATCAAATGGTGAAATTTTCATATAAATCGACCAAGTATAACGAAAGGTATTGTTTTACAAAGTTTCAATTAAGCAAATAACCAAAGTTTGTTTACAAAGTTTGTTTACAAATTTTGTTTATAAAGTTTGTTTATAAAGTTTGTTTACAAATTTTATTTATAAAGTTTGTTTACAAAGTTTGTTTACAAAGTTTGTTTACAAAGTTTGTTTACAAATTTTGTTTATAAAGTTTATTTACAAAGTTTGTTTACAAAGTTTGTTTACAAAGTTTGTTTACAAAGTTTGTTTACAAAGTTTATTTATAAAGTTTGTTTATAAAGTTTGTTTACACAGTTTGTTTACAAAGTTTCAATTATGCAAATAACTAAAGTTTGTTTACAAAGTTCACTTTTTATTTATAAAGTTTCAATAAACACTTACCGAAATAGTTGTCACTGGATGCCATCCCTTGATCTGATGTGATCCAATTGTAGTTCTACAACTTGTACTTCCTTGCTCCACTCACCGAAATGACTGTCACTGCTGTATGCTCATCCCTTATATACCCCTCATGCAAACAGATTCATTCGCTTGAAACGCTGTTAAGTCATCAATGATGATAGCTGGTGTGTTATCCATGATGTGTCTGACAATGTCTCTAAGCCTTGAGACACCACACTTATATAGGATTTTATCATGCTGATTCGGCAAAAGTTTTTGTTGCTCTCCTGGGGGGGGGGGGGTCGGTACATAGTATGTCCTGGGGGGGGGGGGGGGTCGGTACATAGTATGTCCTGGGGGGGGGGGGTCGGTACATAGTCTGTCCTAGGGGGGGGGGGGGTCGGTACATAGTCTGTCCTAGGGGGGGGGGGGGTCGGTACATAGTCTGTCCTGGGGGGGGGGGGGGGTCGTGGCTTTTTAGGGTCTGTTGCCATGGTTACACTGATTGACAGGTCGAGTGCATTGGCTTCATGTTGATTGACTCGGCCAAACCACTTTCGCTCCAGACAGCATCATCTCAGTATGACGTCACAGAGGGTCGCGCCTATCCTAACGCTTATCATGACTTCCGGTCCAGACATGATGACGTCACTTCCGGTCCAGACAATACTTCCGGTCCAGACATGATGACGTCACTTCCACTCCAGACAGCACTTCCGGTCTAGACAGCACTTCCGGTCTAGACAGCACTTCCGGTCTAGACAGCACTTCCGGTCTAGACAGCACTTCCGGTCTAGACAGCACTTCCGGTCTAGACAGCACTTCCGGTCTAGACAGCACTTCCGGTCCAGACATGATGACGTCACTTCCAGACATGATGACGTCATTTCCAGACAGTATGACGTCATCAAGTGCGCTGGAACCCCCATTATCATACTACTGGGGGGCAGTTACCTGGAATGTCTCATTTATTGAGAGATGCACTGACCTTCCTTTGGATCACAGCACAAGATTGGCTTGACCATTGCTGCGATGACTGACCTATACCCTTCTACAGAGGATGGTATAACATGCAATAATTTGTAATCATGCACATGATTTACAAAATTCGGCCAGCACTCCCGGGGATACCTTGAATAGGTTCAACTTTTGATTTCTGCACCAGCCCGAGAACTTATGCCAGTTCAGGCCCCATTCTGTCTGAACTGCTCTTCCCACTCAGAAAGTCCGGTCCACCTGCATATTCAAACTGCAGGCGATGTAGTCTGCTGAAAGCCAGATCCCGTGACTTTTTGCCAGGCATAGGATATCCCCCGCTAACTGAGTCAGTTTGGATTAGCAAGTGCCACCCTGTTTGCGTTGATAAAGCACAGCGGTCCATTGTCCAATAGAACATTCACCGACCTGTTCTCCCGACTCGGGAATAATTAAACGAATACTAACCAGACTACTGGTGTACTTCGAAGCAAGGCTTGTGTCCAGTTGCCAGTCCATACTTTACCTTGAAGAGGAAGGCGCACTCCCGAGCAGGCATCCGTTTGGTCCGATATAGAGGGGAGGTGGATTTGAATTGGTAACATACGGGAAGGCAATTTCGGGACACCCATCGCTGAATACCCTCAGTCGCTTGTGAGGGAATGGTTACTGCCTTGTTTCGACCTCTTCCCTAAGTCACAACTGCTTGCACTGCCCTTTGAAACCTTCTGTAATGGAGCTTACCCTGGACTGTCCTTTCTTTGGCTACTGGTAAGCCCAGTAAGAACCCCATTTCGGCAAGGCTCATGGGTTGATGGGGGTAACGGGGGTAATCACTTGAATGTCTATGACAATTCTCTCCCCATCTGTCCTCTGTGGATTAAGCCTTGGCCAACTCCAGAATCCCGCTTCTCTCCCAGAAATATTATTTGCTGCTTGAGCACTAGTCTGATTTTGTCGCACTGAGCTGAATACCTGCCAGCAGTGCTTGCTTCAGCAGGATAAGTCTGGCCCGAGCTTTCGCCAGTCTAACACGTACCGGGCGGTACAAAGGCTGAATGGATAAGCCAAAAACCAGACTTTTTGGGTTATGGGGATGTGCAGAGAGTCATCTGACAGATCTATTGAGGTCCCCCAGTTGCCCAACGTTAGCTTTTCTCTTATAACTTGGGTAGTGTCCATTTGGAATGTAGCAAATGGATTCAAAACTTACAGATCCAGCCCCTGTAGCATTTCCTATATGACCCTTTTTCAGTAGCTGTTGAATCATATATGAAGAGGCTGATCCAGCCTGGATGTAGGAGCTGGCTAAATAATCCAGAGCTTTGATGTGAAGAGGTACCGTGAGGCATCTGCTCTGAGTGTCCGCCTTGAATGGAAGGAGATAGCCTTCCCAAACATAGTAAAAATAGCCTATCCGTCTTCCTAAAGACCAAGAGTCTTTGCAGTTCAGTAACTGCCGTAGAACGGACTCTCTAGTATGACACTTAGCCCATAAGTCGTTTCAGGTGGGTAAGTGTCTGGAACTCTTTTTCTTCCTCTTTCCCCGCTCATCTTGGACGCAAAGGCTCTTTTCCATGTTCTCCACCTTCCGGCAAGAAAGTTCCACCGAATATAGGGAGGCCAGCTGGGCTTGCGTTTGCTCCTGCATATCTTTCATTGCCGTCTTTTTTTTTTTGTATCCACGATGGCTCGACGCAGCCACCTGGCTTGGTTTGAATATTGCAGTGAGAGGGGAGGATCGCCTTCCACTCTGCATGGATGAGGTGTTCATAGTCCATAAAATATTCTATTTCATGCAAGATCAGATCCTCATAAATCATGCACTCATTGCAGAGGGAGTATGGGTTACCCCTGAACGATTAATGGCCACATGCCACCTTGTGAACAGAGCCTTCTGCTTCCGTCATGCCTGTAACAGAAAGCCTGATAAATAACGTGGCAACAACACACAGTTACACGGGCCCAGTCCTGTCAATCCAACCCTCTCTGCTATCCACACTCACGTCAGGAAGGGGTTCTGGACGGGTGGTGAGGGACAGCAAATGGAGGGGGGGGGGGTAGCCAGGTGTGGGAGAGCCATAAGGGATAACCCACTTTGGTATACCTACACTTTCTAACATTAGTGGAGAAGTGGGTAGAGCCACTTTGCTCTTCCCTTCTTCTCTGATGCCTCTAGCCAGGTGGGTAGAGCCACTTGGTTCCCAACCAAGTCCACCACAAGATGGGGGGAAGTAGTGATAACCCCCTGAATATAGTCAAAAAACGCATAAGCAACAAGGTTCTGCTAATTCATGAGTTAAGTGGAGCGGTCAGGAAAAGACAACGACACCGCCTGTCTCCGTGCCTTTCCAACACCCAATCTGCTAACCGGTGGAGAAAAAAACCGAGTAACATTTTATAAATAAAACACCTGTATTGCGCACTCGTGGCTATTAGCTCTGGTATTCAAAACACCCCATATATTGAATTGTTACTGCAAATACTACAAAAGTGAGTGTGCTGATGTCCAAAAGCCACATAGGCACTTCTGATCCCGGAAACTTGTTGAAAAATACTTCAAATATTTCTTTTCCAAGGACACATCTTCACTATTCTGCGGAAAAAAGGGAATGTGGGTAATGTGTTGTTGCTGTCTTTAAGACTGTTAGTTTCCCTAATAAGGAAATCGGGACACTGTTCATTTTCATTGCACGACAACACGCGTAGGGCAGTTCAGTTCATAATTTATGCGTAGATTACCGTAAACAAAGGCAACCCAGTCTAAAGGTGGAGATAACTGAACGTTATTTTTTGCGAAGTAAAACTAGAGCAGTATAAACTCATACATTACAAAAAAATGTTTGATTTCATTGAAGCAATACCATGGGGAGCTTTTTGTGCGTGTGCAACCCAGGATTTGCCATAAATGCATATGGGACAAACTGCACGGATATTAACGAATGCCTGATATCTCAGAATCCATGTGGAAATGGAACTTGCGTGAATCTACCCGGGAGATTTGAGTGTGACTGTTTCCAGGGATTTGAAAGCACAATGATGATGATGTGTATGGGTAAGGAATTCAGTCTTTACCTGAGGGTGACTGTTTTACATTTATGGTTTTATATTGCGTAGAAAACACGCATAAAATCTCTAACTGTGAATTTAGAAACAAATTAAAACAATATCAGTTAGTGCTTTCGTGTTCTAGTTTTAAGCTGCAATTTAACATAAATATGGACCAACGCATAATTTATTTGATAAAATGTTTTCTTATTTTCTAGATATTGACGAATGTGGACGAGACCCAACTCTATGTAGAGGCGGCTCCTGCATGAACACTATTGGTAGTTTTTACTGTGAATGCCCGACAGGCCATGAATTAATGCCTGGTGGTCATGCCTGTCATGACATCAACGAATGCAGCCAAGATAGTGGCATATGTTCCAATGGTCGCTGTGAGAACTTCATGGGCGGATTTGAATGTATCTGTGACCCAGGCTATGAACCAAATCTACTGAAAACAACATGTGCTGGTATGACCTCAGTAGTTTCAAAATTTAAAGTACGAAAACAAAATTTCACGATGAAACACAGCCAATATATAGGAAGTGAACTGAATCCATCGTTTTGAAATTACCCAGCAAACATTGTGGCGCTAGCTCAAAGAAGGCTAGACTCTTGGAACACAAACAATATTGAATAGAATAGAAATTTATAACACACCAGTAGACATCTGCACAGTCTAGCAACATCAGTGGCATAGTGTGGGGGGGGGGGGGGTGCCATCCGTCGTATTAGTGGCACATTGTGGGGAGGGGGTGCCATCCGTCGTATCAGTTGCACAGTGTGAGGAGGGGGTGCCATCCGTCGTATCAGTGGCACAGTGTGGGGAGGGGGTGCCATCCGTCGTATCAGTGACATAGTGTGGGGAGGGGGTGCCATCCGTCGTATCAGTGACACAGTGTGGGGAGGGGTGCCATCCGTCGTATCAGTGACACAGTGTGGGGAGGGGGTGCCATCCGTCGTATCAGTGACACAGTGTGGGGAGGGGTGCCATCCGTCGTATCAGTGACACAGTGTGGGGAGGGGGTGCCATCCGTCGTATCAGTGACACAGTGTGGGGAGGGGTGCCATCCGTCGTATCAGTGACACAGTGTGGGGAGGGGGTGCCATCCGTCGTATCAGGGGCACAGTGTGGGGAGGGGTGCCATCCGTCGTATCAGTGACACAGTGTGGGGAGGGGGTGCCATCCGTCGTATCAGGGGCACAGTGTGGGGAGGGGTGCCATCCGTCGTATCAGTGACACAGTGTGGGGAGGGGGTGCCATCCGTCGTATCAGGGGCACAGTGTGGGGAGGGGGTGCCAGCCGTCGTCTGTATGTAAGTGTACAGAATGTGAACTCGAAATGCCTCTTCATCTACGGTTTTGATCGAAATCGAATTTCTTTTAAATTTTTGGGAATGTCCTAGACAGTGGTCTCTTGTAAATAACTTGTTTGGGACCCGCCAAACATTTACAAAATTACAGCACTTTAAAAATTGTTCAAAGCCAAATTTCAAAGTATTTCTGAAATATTTTCGCATTGCTTTCTAAAATTTTTATGAATGTATTCCAGGTGGTTCTATGTCGAAAAGTTACTTTTTGGTCCACCACAAAACTGTCTTAATGGTGGCTTGTATGGCATCCGTTTCTAGCAAACTTTGGGTGTATGTTTCCCAGGAGGGCATTTCTTGGAAAAATGCTGTATCCGCAAAAATTGGAAAAAAGAGGGGCATTTAAAAATATCCAGCTACTGTTCCAAAGGCTTTTTATCCTATGAGTTTTATTGGATCGGTTTTTTATTTTTGTTCAAATGCCACAATGCGACCTTTCTTATCCACTGGGCCAGCGTGGTATTCTCTGGAGTCACTCGCTTCCCGGATGAGACAAGAATTATTTTAGCCTCCCCATGGGTAGAAATTAGTGACTCGGTGCGCTGTGAGCCCCCGATAAAAGTACCACAAAAGTCTTGTACAAAAAAGGGTCTACCTGGCTTGGTGGGCTTTGCTTGCCATGGGTCGTCCCCGTGGAAATCTTTCTGCAGCGATTCCAGCAGGCTGTTAAAGGTTAGTTCGTCCGGTCGTGGAAGCGTGGAAGGCGTTATGGGCTCTGTCACGTCGTCTGGGAGACTTCCCTTTCTTTGGGCAGCGGGAGATTCGTCACCGTTTATGTCCGCTTTCAGGTCGTCGTTCTCCTGTTGTAGTGCCTTTATCTCCTTTTTCAACATTAATTGTTTCTTTTCTTCCCTTAACCGAAGTAGTTCTCTTTCCAAACAGTCCACTTCACTGTCACTTTCTTGGTAGCATTTCTTCTCCTGCAATGTTGGGATGGGAGACTTCCCAGTTCTCCACGTTTCAGTTTGCGTTCTTGTGTTGCAAACAAGGCTTTGCACTTTTTTCTGAAGCTTTTATTGGTGCAATACGACTCACTTTGAGAAGGCCAAGTGGTTGCAAAGCCAAAGTTCTGGGGAAAACCATAGAGCCGAACATAGAAAAGCGCATCATTTTAGAGTTACGTGATAAGATATGGGGTACAGAGCAGAGTGGTACTTTTAATCGGCAAATAGAGCAACGGCTTGAGCGTTGTGCATATCCTGAGGCACATTGATGTATAAAGTGTTGTGTGATATGCCCGTCTGCACAGGCATGTGTTCAGGTATCTTTGGTTTTAAATACAGCAACAGGAAACAGAGCGGTTTCGATGTAGCATCTGCAGCATTTGCTTCATCTTTAAAACCTATTATGATATGTCACCATTTGCCTGAACCCTTTAACGTGCCAAAGTAGCTATTTGTTAGTTATCGCGCGGGTTCTTAGTTTGGATGAGATAATGCGCATTGTGGCTAATATTACCATGTTCCTCCTGCTGTACCACTTTATGCAGTAGGTGAAGTTGTTGGTTTGACTCGAATGCTGTGCTCTTTCTTTAAATGGTGTCTCAAATGAGTCGGATTTGTATGCTTTTTCCAACATTCTGCCATGTTGCCAGGTTATGGTCTAAAGCTGTTGTAAGTCCTTTCCTTCACCCAACTGTTAAACTTCTTTGGCCATCCACTCCATTTGACAAGCAGTTCGTTAATACTTCTTTTCTTCTTTTTCAACTTTTTCTATTCAAAAGAGGTCGTCTAAGCTCTTGGTGAGCTCTCTTTCGTGAAATACCCAGCAATGGGATCTTTCAATGAATACATCTTCAACCAACCCCGTCGAAAACATGTCAGTACAACACTTCTTCAGTCCGTGTACATTTGTTTACATACTGTGGGTTCAGTCCTCTTTGCAACGATAACAGGTCCACACAAAGTGCAATGGGGCTTAGAGTTTTAATTGGCAACAAGATCTTGAATCACCTCATCCAATGTTAATAAATTCACTGCCTTTTTCATAATACAGCATTCGTGGACGACGTTGCGTTCTCTGAAAAATGTTTTGGAAGCCTTGAATGAACGTGCCATGTGTTTTTTTCATCAAAAGCTCTACAGGTACATGCTTGGAGGAGACATCACTCACAATAATTAAAATAATGCAGACGCATTATTCCCATCCGCCAAATAAATTTCCCACAAGTCATCAATACCATGTGTGACAATTTTGTGTCTCTTCCATTTGTAACTGACTGATTGCAACAAACAGTAAGTATCTTGGTCTTGTAGCCTACTTTAAACTGGCCGCCTTGCTCAGAAATTTGATGTAAATTGTATGGACCGTTAAGTGTTCCAGAGTGAGCAGGATCAAAGTATCTCTTACTTAGGCACTGTTGCTATGTTCCATGCTGTCGTTTCAAGAACTGATAATGATCGATAGAGCATGAATAGTGCCACCTGCAAGCGCCAAGACCATAAATGACATATCCACATGAAATCAGCACCATGGCATATAGCTCACTGAGCCATTCCGATGTGGTTTTCTTTAAAGCGACATTAAATTCCACAGAGGAGCATTTGGAATGGATTATAAGTAGCACTTTCTATTGAGGTTTTCTGAAACGTTTATCATTGAAAAAAAATAACTTCTCAAATAAATAATCTGATAATTTGATTCTTCCATTATCTTTCCTGCAACTCCAATTTTTTTCAATTACAACGCAACAAATAAAATGAGAAGTGAAACAATGTCAGCAGTAAGAGCGGCAGGCTGCTCCTGCTCTTTGCAATGACCGTGCGGTCCCTCTTTGTGCTCAGCGGTTTACTCTCTTTGATAAAATGAGCCATCTAAATGTTTAGATGTTTCACAATCCATGCTATTTTTTTGGAGCAAAATTTTCTGTTTTGGAGCTTTTCTGTCGAGAATAAAATAGCAAAAAATAATACAACTTCCGACTCTTGTTCAAAAATTGCGTTAACACATAGGAATTAGAATTGTGCATAAGAATATGATAACTTTACTAAATATCTTAGCAAAGCTGTATGATTAAATTACAATAAGGATTTTCAAGCGAAAAGATCAATCTTTTATGAGTTCAGTGTTCAATTAGATTAGTTGCCCTGCAATCAAACGCCATTTGATTGAAGGAATCATAAAACTATAAAAAGGTAAAAAAATCTTGACTAAAAAAAATATAATTAACTTCAAAAGCCTTTAGTTTTAAGTTTTGGTGTCGACAATCAATTTCATGGTCCAACTGAGAATGTCCGGCTGGTAATGCAAAATTTGATATCCAAGGGCAACTGGACCGCAGGTTAACAGGACTGGGACGTAATCGTTGATGGGTTTGCTTTGAAATTTTGTACCAATTTTTTCCAGGTAGTTCTCCCTGCTAACTTACTTTTTTGGCGGCACAAATTGAAGGTACAAATAAAATGCGTCTCTGCTTGTCACAGATTCAATTAACATTCTTGTATAATAAAACATACTATGTCTTGTACATGTTTTTAAATTTTGGTTAGTTGAATATTGACGTCACAGGTGTGAATTAAATTATGCGAGCACAGTTTTGTGCATTGCATTTTGTTTATATTTCATGTGTTAAAGACTGTAAACACGTAGCTTTATATGACGGAAATTTAAAAAAAAACTAGTAAAGTGGGAGAAATCTTTTTAGAAAAGATTTTCAAGACACTGTTCCAGATTTTTTTATAAATGACTAAAAGTGCTGTAAATAGCAGAAACTACTGAAAACCACAGAGCCCTGTGAAATACTATCAGAAAAGGTAAAATTCAGTAAAAAGGAATGTTGTTTCTTTGTATATATAAAGAAGTGTTTAAAATATAAAAGTTAAACAAAATAAAAAAGACGGAGAAAATTTGAAGTACTGAAGATAAATTACGACAAAAAACTACGACTGGATCTCATTTCAGAACAAACTGATAGAGCGGCCTTATCAATTTGCAAGAATTTTTACTTTCTGTCTTAACTTTCTCATCGCCAATTAGTTCTACCAATTAAGATTTAGCCAAGACACCAAAATCTCTTGGTAATCTGCTCTTAAAACCTTTTATTTAATTTTATTTATTTAAAACCTCTAAAAATCTACTAAATTCGATTTAACTTCAAGAACTTGTTCGATGACTCAGATCTCAAGAATGTGTGAATTAATTAAACGAAAAAAAAGATCAAACAATCAGTTTGTCAAGCACAACAATATAGGTTGTCACTAAGGTTATAACAATGAGAAGAGTTATTCAAGTCAGTACAAATAAATGAGCAAAGTCTTAATCAGCAAGCTACATTCAACCGTGAGGGAAAATGAGCAGCGTTAAAGGGTGACTGGACACGTGTGCACAAATTCCATTTTTGATAACCTTTATAGCAAGAGTTTTTGATGATTTGTGTTACACTTCTGTGAGAAAGAACATTTATGCTGCGGTAGTTTAACTGATTTTTGAAAGGTAAAACATAATGCACATATATACATAAGACTTGATGAAAATCAATTGTTTTATCTTCAAAAGCTTTAGTTTAAAAACCCCTTTTACATTTCCGTAAAGAGGCATTCGGATCAAATGTTGCAGAGCTTCAAAGACAGTACAAAGACTACCATTTTTATAGAAATGGCTCTATACTTGACGACGAAGCAGCATCGCTAGTGGTCACTCGATATAATATCCTAGAAACAAGACTGCAAAACTGACGTTTTATTTTCGCAAAACGCTCTTTTACGAGTAAAAGCGTGATTCGCGTTCTCCACTTTTATACGGGTTTTCTCGCAAAACTCTAAGAATCACGCACTCAGGAACTAAAATTTCCTACTAGTGACTCGAATAGTCCCGTCGTTGGTCCCAGCCAATCAGCATCCTTGGTCACTGTAACCAAGCCTCATTCGAGCATTGCCCCACTGTACCAACCACACCCAGGTCCGTGGGGTGGCTGGGTGGGATGCTATGATAAAAGTGGAGAACGCGAATTACGCTTTTACTCGTAAAAGAGCGTTTTAGGAAAATAAAACGTCAGTTTTACTTCGTAAAAGCTCCGGATTCGCTTATCTCCACTTGTATATGGGACTAACCAGGAGGCGGGATGACCCGCGTTGACAGTCATAACTAGAAAATTTTTTCCCAAGAACCAGTTTTACTCCAAAGAACGTGTTGTCTTCCATGTGAGGTGAAAAAGGCGTAAATAAAACACTGTAGAGATAGGTAAATGTGTTTAATGTGCCTTGGACTAAATATACAATCGAGTTGGTTAACAACTCTAGCACACGGAAGGAGGAACGAACCAAGAAACTAGGAAGTGAAGAAGAGGCACCGATGACCAAGCTCTTCTCTGTTATCACCCTAGCTAACACCATCTCCCTCCATCCTCCCACAAGATGGTAGCCCAACCTAACCGCACGGTCGGATCGCGTAAACATATAACAATCCCTTTATTGAACTTTTCACAAACTTGATCGCGGCCCAAGACCGCGTACTTAACTAAATGACCAAGAAGATGTAGACTGGGCTTGGTCACTCACAAACTGTGCCTCGAAATTCATAATTATGAGCATTACGAAATCCAAATGGTTTAACTTCAATTAAGAACTTAAGCTAAAGGCTTAACTGAGAACCAAGCAGCAAAAACAATGCAGTGTTCTTTACCAACAGCGGGTGATACCAGGCACCCGCATACCAAGGGGTGAGCGCACTATCGTGCGCTCCGACAGAACGCTGACACACTACACAACTGACTAGTCCCGGACACACTACAATGCGCTCATTCAGAACACCTATTGAAGAAAGACACACTCGTCCAAGACGGGTGACGCACTAACATGTGCCCGTTCAAAACCTATATACAACATGATAGAACTCAATGAATGCTTTACAACGTGCCAATGTTCAACCTCGGTCCCTGGTTAAGGGATACCAGCTAGTCTGGGATCTGATCCCTGCGATGCCGACTCTAGTGGTCGCAACGGACGCACCGAGGGGAGATGCGTAGTGCGTACAGGCGCACACCCCCTCTTTTTCCAAGGGAAGACTGAGTACCGGACCCGCAGGGTTGAAGTGCCGAGACCAGCATCAACTAAACGCAGGAGAGTGGGCTCCCGCAGAACCGTCCTAAGAATACTGAACTGTAATTAAAACACAGAGAATTCTTGTTCTAACGCGTCGGTGCCCGTCATGACGTCATTAACGGCGGCCTTGGTTCTGGTCTTTCTTCAATTTGTTAGCGCCGTTGCCAGAGCGTTGGAAGGCAGCATCCTTGCGCTTGAACTTGCCCTTGTTCTTGGCCGACTGTTCACTGCAAACACACAAGGGTCAGATAAAGACTACCGACTTGGCAGCCACGAAAGGGCCCAAAGAGTACAAACACGACAGTTCGCATTGAGAGTAGTCTTTCAGGTAATATTTAATGAAAGAGTTAGGAGAAGACCAACAACCTGTCTTTAGAATGTCTGTTAGAGATACGCTACGCAGTGCCCTTATTGAGTTGGCGACTTGCCTTACGCGATGAGCTTTAACTTTACACAGATCTCTGAACTCCGATTCTACCTGGGCTTTTTCGCAAGCTTCTAAAATGACATTCTTAATGTTTTTAGAAACAGTTTGCTTCGATATGTCCTTATTGGATCTGGGCATGAAGGAAATGATCAAAGCCTTCTGCCCCTCACTCCTGTAGTCTTCTGATACCTGGAGATACTTAAGCAAAGCCTGGACTGGACAGAGAGAGACCAGGCCTGAGTCCTCGTCCCCTACCTCTAGGGCTGGTAGCGTTATCTGTTCCAAGGTACCAAGGCCTGCGGTGGCAATGTGCGTCTTACCCATAAAACCTGACCTCGGTCTGAGAAAGACTTTTTTCCACTCACCATTCTCCTTTAAAATCTGACGGTCTAGGGCGTGTATCTCTCCTCGCCTCTTGCCCGAAGCCAGAGCCAATAGAAAAGTGAATCTTACGGTTGCACTTTTGGGTGTGATCACGTCCTCCCCGAATATGTCCGCTCTCTGAAGGTAACGCAGAACCAAGGACAGGTTCCACTGGGCTATATTGGTGTTTGACGGAGGGGAATTCACCCTGAAATGCCTAAACAGCATAGACAGGGCTGGGTCCTCCCCTGGATCATAGCCTGTTGCGTTTTTCAGCCTAGAGCCTATGGCGGCTCGGTAACCCTCGATCGAACCCACCTTCATGTGCTCGGTCGTAAACATGTGATCTAGGTGATCTAGGAAGTCTGCTACCCTGCTGGTGTGGCCTGGAACGGATCTAGCTGGGCTTTAGCGCACCAGCTCTCAAATTTGTTCCATTGAGACCGATATACCCTTGATGTGGATTCCCTATGGCTATTCATCATTTTTTCTCTCACTTCTTTGGAGAAACCTTGTTTCTATAAGAGTGAAGTTACGGGCACCACAGGTGAAGGTCCAGGAGGTGGGGGTTCGGGTGGAGATAAAACCAGTGGGGTTGGGCTAGCATCTCCGGGTGGCAAGGTAGTCTTAACGGAGGTTTGGTCGCGCACTTGACCAGGAGAGGGAACCAAGGGGCTTCGAGTGACCATGGGGCTATCAGGAGGAGGCGTAAGGGCTTGCGCAACTCTAGGCTCTGTACCACCCGTAGCAGGATGGGTTGTGGTGGAAAGGCATACAGAACCTCGTTCTTCGGCCAATCGCAGGTCAAGGCGTCGATTGCCCAGGCCTTCGCGTCGGGGCATGGGGAGACATACCTTGGTAATTTTGTCGTGGGAGCGTTCGCAAACAAGTCCAGGGTCGGTTCCCCCCATGGAGAGTGCTCGGTCACCCACTCGAAGGAGCGGAGCAACAGGCACCACTCGGTGTGGATAACTTAACCGACCCTGGAAGCTAAGTCTGCCAACACGTTCAGCGATTCCGCTAAGTGGCGGGCTGAAAGATGCATCCTCTTCCCCCGGGCGAACTTCAGAATGTCCTCAGCGAGCTTCGTGAGCTGTTGGGACCTGGTACCGCCCTGTTTGTTTAAGTATGCCACTGCGGTGGAGTTGTCCACGTCTTCCTTCTAAGAGAAGGGTAAGGTCGTTTATGGCTATCCACACCACCTGCAACTCTAACCAATTTATGTGGCGATTTTTTACCTGCTCTGACCACTGGCCTTGCCACATTCTGCTCTGGAAGTGAATCCCCCAGCCGGACAAGGAAGCGTCGGTTTGCACCTCTACTTCTGGAGATGGGGTTGAGAAGGGTACCCCTTCGCTCATGACCCGGTCGTCGCACCACCAAGTCAAACCCTGGTGGGCGTCTGCCGAGAGGGACATCACAGCTCTGGGGTGTCTGCCTCGGCGCAAGGCTCGCCTGACCCCAGCTTGAAAAGGCCTGTAATGGAGTTTCCCTAGGGCGACTGTCTTCTCCGTAGCCACCAGACAGCCCAGTAAGGACCCCATCTTTGACAAACTCACCTTGGTACCCGGCTTTACGGCTCCGACGCTCGCACGGATCCTCTCTCTCCGTTCGGGGGTGGGGTAAGCTCTTGCCAGCCTCAAATCCCATCTTTCCCCTAAAAATATCATTACCTGTTTTGGAGTTAGCTCTGACTTGTCTCGGTTCACCACGAGACCTACCTTCGTTGCTTGATCGACCAAGGTCTGTGTTTGCTGACTTACCGTGACTCGGTCGCGATGAGCTATGAACCAATCGTCTAGGTACTGGAAGACCAACATACCTCGAACTCGAGCCCACGCTTTTAATACCCTCATGATTTTGGTGAAGACGAAGGGAGCTGTAGAGAGGCCGAACGGGAGGGCCCGGAACCAGAATTTTGTCTTCCCTACTTGGAAGCATAGGTACTTCCTGGCCGACGGGTGCAAAGGCACATGTAGGTACGCGTCCGACAGGTCTATGGACGTGCCCCACATGTCTCCCCCCAGGGAGCTCTTTATAATCTGGGCTGTATCCATCTGAAACGGTGTCACATGGAGAAAGTGGTTCAGAGAGGATAGATCTATGACTAGACGCCAACCCCCCGACTTCTTGGGTACCAGGAAGACCCGGCTGAAAAACCCTTTCTGGTTCTCTGGCATTTCCCTTACGGCTCCCTTGCTCACTAAGTCTTTGACCATCAAACACAGAGCTCGATGCTTTGGTGAGCTTGGGTCGTAGGAGGCGACCAGGCTGCTCGGGGCTAGGTCGCGCAGAGGTATGGGTGGAACCTGTCTCCAACGGTCCCGTTTGAACGGGAGTACGTAACCCTCTCTTAACCAACGCACTACTTTTTTCGGAGCACCCATGTCTCGCCAAGCCTGCCAGAACTTGCCTAGCCTGCCCTCTACGAGCAAACAGTCGCTAAAGGGCTGGGAGCCCTCCCCGTCTTTTGACTTGATAAAAGTATCTCTAAGAGACGAGGTGCTCCCCTCTGTGAGATACTTTGATTGATTGCTACCTGCACTGCGGCGAGGCCCGTGGGGGGATCTTACCGTTGTTCTGGTGCCTCGGCTTCTTCGGGGGAGAAGACCTGGCCTTGCTGTTCGACCTGGACCTGTCTCGGTGAGGGGACTGTGAGTACTGGCGTTTCTGTGGGCGCGCGAACTGCCTTGGTACTTTAGCCATGAGAGCTAGGTCCTGTGATAGCGATATGCTCTCCTGATGAACCCTCTCTATCTCCTCGGGGGGAAACAGCTCCTTTTGGCCCAGAATAGGGGCGTGGCGTAGGTCACGGAGGCCCTTAACGCTCGACCAGCAGTACTGAAGGAAGGCATCGCGTCGCAGGTACACTAGCGAGGAGGTCAAATAGGTAGCAAGCTTTACGACATCCCTGGTAGCTAGGGCTAGGCACTCCAGGAGTTTGAATGCTACCGGGTCAGACAGACTCAGATCGTCCAAACGTCTCTTCAGGGCACTCAGGGTGTGATCCTGGAAGGATATACTGTTCAAAATGTGACGTGCTGAACCCTCTATGGCTTTCGCGTCCTTTTCTGCTAGGGAGTCCTGCCGCACCGAGGGCATCCAGAACGTACTTTTGGTGGGCTGCTCCAAGGCTTCCAGGGGTATGAGGTCATCCGAGGAACGGTATGGGCTCTGCTTCACTGTGCAGTGCCTGGAGGGATGGAGACGTGACCGCACTCGCCCTTCGGCTGCGTCCAAACGTTTGAATTCACGGCAGCGCACCGACAAGGCGTTGGCCACTCCCTCGCTGGTCGTAAGGGCCACGAACGCCTCCGGTTGGGGGAGGGAAGCCTGCGAAGTCATTCTGATGGGCGGATCCTCTCTATTCGACACTGGGCGCCCACACTCTATACCCGCCAGCCTGGCGATCTCCTGAACTGCGTCTCGGAACGGCACATCCTCCGGGGCCACCGACTCTGCTGGGGGCGAGAACGGTGCCTCCGGTTCCTAGCAGAACTCAGGTGGGGATGGGGTACGAATCGGCCGTCTACCTGCTGCTGCCGGGTCCTTCCACAGACGTTGCCCTTTGCCCGGGGAAAGAATCGGGTCTGTGGAGCGGAGAGGGAATTGAACAGACGGAAAAGACCTGCTTGGAGAGTCACCTTCGGCGTCGCCATCCGCTCCTGGGTCCTCCGAGCTCTCGTCTTCATGAACCGATAACCCATTATCTTCCTTCATAATTGCTCCCGCGACTGGGGTATAAATAGCTCTCTCCCTGTTCTTCGGGATCGCCTCCAGAGGTGGGTTGTCCAGCGGTGCGAGCTCTTCCTCCTCTTCAGCGTGTTGTGCACGTGAAATCTGGCCCGATGGGGGGGGGGGGATAATCTCCGGATTTACTCTCGCTGAGCGTAATGGTTTCCAAGGTCCCTCTAGTGTCTAACTCCTGTTGCGGGCGAGCGGGGGCGGGGGTAGACACCGAGGGGAGATTATATACCGCCAGCACCGGGGGATCATCTGGTGGGCGGGAGACGGTCGCAGTAGGTGTGAGCCTGCGTCTCGGTTCTGGCTTGGGGAGCAGAGCTTCTTGAAGGTCCTGGATTTGCCGCTGAAGTTGGGACTGCATAGCCAGGAAAGAAGAAATCTTCAATGTTTCAGTCGGAGGAAGTGGAGGGGTGTCCGCGATTTGCGTTGGAGTAGCGTCTGGGCGTGGAGGAATGCCAAATTCTCCCACATGACTAGTAAAGCACGTCCCCGACTTAGCATGTGTGATGGTTACGCTCTCTTTCACGGTAGGAACGGATGGGGGAGAGGCGAGGATAGGCACTTCTGCAACAACTTTATCCGACCCTTTGTCTGGTGGAGGCCAGGTCTTATCCAGCGCTATTCTCTCGCTCGTGCCAGGTAAGTCCAGTTCTGCCACTAACCGAGAAGTTGATGAAGATTGGACTCTCTTCTTCTTCCGGGGCAAATCAAAGTCCGACTCTACGTCTCTGTCTGCCCGTACAGGTGAAGACACCGGCCCAGCTACTACTGAACCCGCTCTCGGTATATCCAGAGCCAAGGACTGCACCTTCCGACGTACTCTCCGTTTGATATTCTTGGCGCGTACCTTCTCCAGAGCGTAAAGTCCTGGGGGGAAAGGTGCGCGCACTCGTTGCATATGTGTAACAGTCGCACAGCGGAATGACTCTGTCTCTCCTGCACCGGCCACAGAGCGAGTGAGGGTTGGCTGCCGAGGCCTGATGGACGCAGGAGATCTGCGACTTGTTGTGGTAAAGGCTGGCCTCCGTCATACCTGGAAACAATCAAAGATACGAGTGTAAAAGTAAAAATCTCAACTCAGTATTATACTCATTCCAGCTGAAGGAACTGTACTGAACCAAGCTATTACCACAAGTTAATACACAGACGTACCGAGCGCGTAGGTACGCAGGGGTAACGCAGTGTGCAGCCGAAACGTACCAAGCTCGGTCATGTGCCAAGAACCAAGAACTCTGACGGTGCTTGGGTCTCGGTGTTCTGACTCAGACCCACCAAGCATAGGTGCTCGGTATGCTGTTGGTACCTGGGAGCTACCAAGCCCCTAGACGGGCCTTGGTAACCAAGCCTTTGCTCAGAACCGAGCGCCGAGATGGCACTCCGTAATCCACTAAACCTAGAACGCAGAATGTGCTAGGTAAAGTGAGAAAACTGACGTTCTGTAGAGCGAAGGGACGACCCAGAGGCTGAAAATCAACCCCTCTGCGCAAGGCAGTTCCAAGCAACTCCGCACTGCACCGGAGAAGCTGGAAGCCTGCTAGGAAGCGTCCACTACGCAGCTCGGTCTGCCTAAGACCAAGGTGTGGTAACTGGGTCCGGATCAGAACAGAACTCGGCAGCTGAAAGATCCGTGCTCCCTAAGGGTCAAGGGCGTACGCCGGTGCTGGTACACAGTGGAAACTACGAGTAACACTTCTCGGGGAGAAACATTCGAAACCCCCGTGATGCAAACTCAGAATACTAGCAGTAGCGTACGAAGGCAAAAATCTCCAAATTACACAAGCTGACGAGCCTTCGCCTCAACACTTCTAGAAAGAACGTAAAAAGGCAACTAAAAAGTATATTCGGAGGAAATCACCTTGAATTGACGGCAGGAAACACCAAAAAAATTTTCCCTGTCTAGAAACGCGCACGCAATACTCGAATGAGGCTTGGTTACAGTGACCAAGGATGCTGATTTGCTGGGACCAACGACGGGACTATTCGAATCACTAGTAGGAAATTTTAGTTCCTGAGTGCGTGATTCTTAGAGTTTTGCGAGAAAACCCGTATAAAAGTGGAGATAAGCGAATCCGGAGCTTTTACGAAGTAAAATGGGTAATTGATATTCTGTGGAGAAATAAGAGCCTCTCTGATGGCCTTCTAAGATTTGCGTTGATTCTATGACGATACTTAGGCACTTGAGAATTTTCAAATATCGAACATTCTAATCTTAGAACTTCTAGAAAAACATGACGATGCCATCCAGGCTGGACATGAAGCAATTTTTCTTTTGGGTTCCAAGTCGTGTAGGAATTCAAGGTAACGGTAATTACTTCGATAGTTGATAGAGCAGCAAAGGAGGTGCTAAACGAGATCCCATACTCAAACTTTACATAACATATCGCAGGATATGCAAAAGATCTTTGGCAAGACTGGAACAAACAAAGGAATAACAAGCTGTGTGAAATCAATCCTATTGTTTTGCATGAACAGCCTTCCTCAGTAACGTCCCGGGCGATATGATTATACAGAGAGCAAGAATAGGAAACACATTTGTCAGTTATAAACATCTTTTAAGCGGCGATGTGCACCCGACTGTGTATGATGTCAGGAACGTTATACAGTGAAACATATTTTAATTGACTGTATCTCCGAGACATCCGATCGCGTAACTTCAGAGCCAGCCTTTTGAAGTAGCTGTTTGATGAGGTAGAATCTAGTAGAATTATGCAATTTTTAAAAGAAATAAACCTTTATCAGTAGTTCAAGAAGCGGTGATTAAAAAAATACATGAATTTGGCTCACGCTGGATTTTAACTGTGATGCTACTGTTTTCTAATCATCAACATGTATCGACACAATGTAACCCACTAAGGGTTGACAGTACCGTTGACCAAGCCATGTGACTAGCTAGCTACCTGACTGACTAACTAACTAGCTAACTTATTAACTAACTGTTGTATTTAAATATACGTATTGTTTTTGCAGATATAAACGAATGCGCTACTCGCCAGGGAGGATGTATGACACTATGCATAAACAGTCCTGGTAGTTATTCATGCGGATGTGACCCAGGTTACTTCTTACTTCCCGATGGAAAAAGCTGTCAGAGTAAGGGATCACATTATTACATTATACAACATAGAAAAAATGAAATACGAAATTAAAAGGAAGCGTGAAATTTGAGAAATATTTCAAATTGTGCAATATTAGTTTAAATGAAATTTTTGTGTAAATTCTGTAAAGTAAACTCGTTTTCTTTTAACCGTGAAATTTTTACTGAAAGTGGAGTGATGATGGCTAAGTGGTTACAGTGTTGGACTTGTTCCAAGAAGGTATTGAGTTCGACTCCCCCTAACGACACTCTGGGTATGCAAATAGCAATTACAACACTGGCCACCTCCATACCCACGTAAAGTTGGGTACTTCGTCTGATTCAAAAATGCATGTAATAGGACGTGGCCTGCGCAGCAGTTGGAAATTTGGTATGCAGGCGGTCAGTTACACAGGTGTAAACACATGCATTATAAGGGCTTAAGGTAATAACATGTCACCCGATTAAAGATTTAAATGGGATAAGGCAGATAATGTTTTGATCTTTAGGCTGAAAAATAACATATTTTGCATGATGTAGTAATCTTTCCCAGTCTCGGCATTAGTTTTTCATGAGGTTCTTCCGTGTTGTGCAATGCACCTATTTTTTTTTTTACTTCAAAAGGATTTTTCCCGTTTACAAATCTTTTTCCTGTTTATTAAAGCGGTAGCAAAAATGGCCAATTTAGACTATGGAACACATCTGAGAAATGGATGTGTAGTCGCCCAAAACGCCCTATTAACATCTCATATTCCACACATATCCTGAGCAAAGGTTCTACAGTGCATTTCATAAATATGGAATATTTTTGGTAAGGGGGATGTCGGTAGGAAAAAATTGTCGATAAAGTTTTTTATTACAAGTTTTGTTTTTGAGTTCCACTGTGAAACAAACGTACGTCACCTTTCCAAATGAATAGGGTCCGTTCGCCGAAGCCATGGATCCTCTAAATCTCGTTCGCGTGCCCTGCTACCTTGCCGACAATTCAAAAACGCGCATGGAATGGCCGTCAAAATCGCCTGATGAATCCTATTGAGAATGTATGGGGAATAATGAATACGTGGATTGGTCACATACCAACCAGGCAATCCAATATCCGAGACCTGGAGCGAATGGTCACTGAAGAATGCAGCGACATTTCCATGAACACCATACGTCGATGCATCAATTCCATGCATGCACGAACTGGATATCTTGTTGATGCCAGAGGCGGACACACCGAATACTGAGGTTGCTAAAAAACAAAAACAAAAAACACTCCAGCAATCCTATCATTTGGCAAGATCTGTTTCTGAAAACCCCCTCCCCCCTCGCCACCCCCCCTCGCCCCCCCCCCCCCCCCGCCTCAGGGTTGGAAAGATGACACAGGTTTGTTTCATAGTGGAATTCATTATTGATGGTCTCATACTATAGCTAAAAAACGAAATTTCGACGCATATAATGAAAAAAATCAATTTTTTTCCTGTCCAAATCCAACGCCCCCCAAAAATTCCAGATTTATGAAACGCACTGTATTTGTCCCGCCAAAAATACAGCGTTGAATAGAGGTGAAAAACACTTAAATGTTATGATGTCTACGGAAGCGTGGAAGGGACACTTCATTTCATACTTCATATCTCAATGATGCGTGTGTATTACCTATGAACTACATATGTAGTACATATGTAGTTCATCGGTAGTCGATATGTAGTTCATATGTACTACATATGTAGTACATGTGTAGTTCATATGCACTTCATATGTAGTACATATGAACTACAAATGCACTACATGGGTAGTTCATATGTACTTCATATGTACATAGAACTACATATGTAGTACATATGAACTACACATGTACTACATATGTACTACATATGTGGTACATATGAACTACATATCGACTACCGATGAACTACATATGTACTACATATGAAGTAAATATGAACTACACATGTACTACATATGTACTACATATGAAGTACATTTGAATTACATATGCAGTACATATGTAGTACATATGAACTACATAAGTACTACATATGTATAGTTTAGATATGAAGTATGAAGTGAAATGTCCCTTCCACGCTTCCGTAGATGTCAGATAGACGTTCAAACAGAGTTCTTTCGCTACGCAACGAAACTCTTGCTTTCAGTTCAAGATAACTGATGTTAACACCTTTCCGGTACATCTAAGAATCCTGTACACCCGTTTAAAATGGATTGTATTACAGGCAAACGGCACGTCTTTGTATAATCAGTTACCTGTGAAGGACCCAATTTAAACGTGGTGGATAAAACCTGACTTTGGATATGAATTATCCTGACTGCGACTGGTCTGCAAACCGTTCTAATCAATACTTTCTGTTAAACAGATGTGGATGAATGCCAAGAAAATGTCGCTATCTGTGGTGGTGGTGACTGCACGGACACCTCTGGTGGATACACGTGCGCATGCGGTGATGGTTTGATGATCGCACCCGACCGGAAAACATGTCTCGACATTGATGAGTGTAGTCTCAACAGGTGCTTAATGTTCATATCTTCTTATGATGTTCGCAGAAATGATTACCGTTTCAAAACAGCATTAAAAACCATGCAAAAGCCGAATGGGTTAAAAGTTTATTGCAAATCACAATCCGAATACTATGTAGTTATGCATCAGCTTTTTTTTTTTTTTTGCCCAGTCGACTTTTGTCGCTGGACTTGTGAGTATCCGTCGTCCGTAGCTGAATGGTTTTGAAATTTGGCTGCAAAGTTCGTTGGGTAATCTTCCACATGGCTTACATTTATTTTCACGATTCGGACAAAACTGGCCAAAACATTGGACACACTTTGTAAAACACAAATAATGCTAATATTCAACGTAGTCGAGCCCGAATTTGTAATTTTACAGGAATGTTCCTTTTTGTTTGACAAGTTGGCTACAACTGGTCGAAATATTTGCCAAATACCTGAAAATGTCTCCTACTTGACGCTTCTTCACCAACCGTGTCTTACCGCAGTGGATAGCGTTGTTGCTTACAAAGTATGAGGTCATGAGTTCAAACCCCGGTTTCCATTGTTTTCCTTATTTTTTGGTTTCACAGGCCATAATTACAGTTCTGCTTCCAACATAGGTAATCCATGTCTATATAGAGTCGTATATTACAATTTCATATGTAAGTGGTTCAGAATTGTCAGACCTCGACGCTAAATGATAAAATAACCAATGTCTTTCTTTCTTTCTTACTCACTCATTCATTCACTCACTCACTCACTCACTCGCTCACATGCTTATTCACTCAATCACCACTTTCATTCACTTATTCATTTACTTGTTTACTTGTTTATTCACTTACTTACTCACTCACTTACTTATTCTCTCACTTACTCATTTACTTATTCACTTCACTCACTGATGTGTTCACTCACTCACTCACTCACTCACTCACCCACTTACTTACTTACTTAAATCTTAAGTGGTATTGTAGTATTTTTTACTATCAGTTCGAGAAAAAACGGCTAAATATTAACAGCAACGAATTATGGTGAAACACACACATTATTCATACAAACTTCTACCAAATCTATTTTTGTTAAAAATCGTAGGTCCCTCTTTTCACCTTTGCACGGTCTTGGCTTTCAAGGCTGGGCACAATGTCCGCGGACATTCTTGTTTCAATAGCTACATCTATTATCATCGATCACTTCATGACAACTCAATTGTATTATTATTTATTATTTCAATATCATTTTAGCAGTTACATATTTAAAAATCTGCAACAACTAACATTGAAACACAAGATTTGATAATCTTCAAAAGTGTTCTTCAAGGATTTGGCCCTTGAAGTGCGCAAAATTGAAAAAGCAAATGCAAAAACACTGAAAGCATTAGAAACCTTCTCTGCCGGGAATTGATCACCAGTAATTTGTGACATAAAGCTTTAATATGTTGAAGAAAAATATCTTTTTTCCTCATCACCCGGCCGAGCCACGAAAATGAATATATATATATATATATATATATATATATATATATATATATATATATATATATATATATATATATATATATATATATATATATATATATATATATATATATATATATATATATGTATACAGCAAAACCCCGGATATGGACACCCCTCTATTATGGACACCCCTGAATTATGGACAGCATTTTTCAGTCTGTTTTAAAATTCCATAGAGTTCCGTTATATCTAAGCCCCTCTATTGTGGACACCCCTCTATTCAGAATTAGGGACACTCTTTTTATCCGGTAAGTACGGTTACACATTTAAAAAAACCCCTCTACTGTGGACAGTCAAATTACTGTCCATATTTTGTACGTTATGTGAACAACCCCTATCAGCGTGTTACGCTATCTGATAAAGTTAAAATAATCAAAGCTAGTGATGGAAAAAGTGTAAAAAATAGCCAAAGATTGTAGTTGTAGTTGTCAGATAGAACAGGACCTCGAAATTAGGGACACCCCGCCATTAGGGACAAAATTATTCAGTCACTTTTTGTCCCTAATAGCGGGGTTTCACTGTATATATATATGGCAGCATCTGAAATGATTTTGGGGAGACCGGGGAGCATTGAGACATGGAGTGCATTTGGACATGAGGTTTTCTATCATTCTACAGCAGTAAATACAAAAACTAAATCACAGTTACACTGGTGCGTAATAGCAGCCTATAAGAAACGATGTCTACCGAAACTTCTGAGAAGGAAATGTGTGGGAGAACAGAGTCCGATTTGACCTACTCAAAGTAAAATCTACGAAATGCATTTTTCTATCTTTAAATGTTTTATTTTTGCATAAATATCGGTAGTACTCAGTTTACTCAGGCATTCTAGTTGCCATTCGCCTTCGAGAATCAAGGGGGATGGCAATTGCTTGTTCCGAGCATTTAGCGCAGTGCTCTCTGGAACACAGGATAACCATGATCTGCTACGAACATTAACCGTCACATACATGCTGGAAAATCACAGTGTGTTCCAACCCATTTGTGACAATGTGTCCGATCATATTTCGGATAGTGAAATGGCTTCACTCGGTGTGTGGGGTACAGAAGTTGAAATATTCGCACTCGCAACTATGTTAGATACCACAGTGTATGGCTACTCAAAGTATGGCGATACTAGTAAGTGGATACCTTACAGGCCCTTGTTGGATTGTGTTGAGGATTCTCACCAAGAGGATATTTTGATAAGCAATCTCTCTCACCACTTTGAGCCAGCTGTTCTGTAGATTTATTGCATAGAGACAGGGTTGTACGAAAGACCATTAGATGACTGAATACATAGTAGAGTGTGAAGACTGGTGATAGTATTAATGTTTAGAAGCTGTAGTATATAGCACGTATCATTGCGTAAATGTAAGCATTTTCGCAGAAAAAAAATTCACAAAACTTTATTTTTTGTTTTATTTCTGTTTGGTTTAATTTTGAGAGGGGGGGGGGGCGGGGAATCTGAAATTGGGGGTAATCTGAAATCATAACACCGGTGTCAAAATTGTTTTACTTATTACACTTGGGGATTTTCAATCTCCCAGTTTATTGCTTTCGTACAATTCGGAAAAGTGTTTCCGTGTTTCCTTTTTTTCGCCAAAACCCTGTCAAGAGAACTCCTCTGAAACGGCTGGGGCTGGGACGACCAAATTTGGCAGAGACGTAGTATAGCATGTTTAGTTGGTCCAGTTCAATTTTTAAAGAAATTCATAAATATTTTATATGCAAAAATGGATATTGAAATCTAAAATTTGAAAACTTTGTCATGCGAACTCCTCTAAGACTGCTAGGGCTAGGACGATCAAATGGCAAAGACGTAATGTAGGCTGTCTAGTTCGTCCAACTCAAGTTTAGAATTAGAAATTCATTATTATTTCATATGCAACTAGACCAAATTTCGCTACACGTAGCGAAATAGCTCTCACTTGCAAGGGCAGAGACACAACATATTTCGTCAAAGACACATTTTTCAGCGTTTCGACATAATTGTCAGCTTCCGGATTATTATCTTGAACGAGGCCATTGAAATGAATATAATGTAACCTCATTTGGGCACAAATAAATCAAATTCAGTTTTCTAACCGTTTTTGAGATACTGGTCAACTTAATTACAGTTTTTGACCTAGCCCATGATGGAGGAGGTCAAGATCACCGAGGTACCTCTTATGTAACGTCTTTTAGGCCTAAAGGGTCTAAAACAAGCTCCAAATCGCTCTATCCCTAACCGTTTTCGAGATAATAGACAACTTCCGGTTTTTGATCTTGACCATGACCCAAAAGGTCAAGGTCACCGAGGTACCTCTTATGTAACGTTGTTTAGGCCCAAAGGGTCGAAAATGAGCTCAAAATCGCTCTACCTCTAACTGTTTAAGAGATAATAGTCAACTTCCGGTTTTTGACCTTGACCGTGAAGCAGAAGGTCAAGGTAACCGAGGTACCTCTTATGTAACGTTGTTTAGGCCCAAAGGGCCGAAAATGAGCTCAAAATCGCTCTACCTCTAACCGTTTTCGAGATAATAGTCAACTTGCGGTTTTTTACTTGACCGTGACCCAGAAGGTCAAGGTCACCGAGATACTTCTTATGTAACGTTGTTTAGGCCCAAAGGGTCGAAAATGAGCTCAAAATCGCTCTATCTCTAATCGTTTTCGAGATGAGTCGGCCTGTCGTTAAAGACGCGTGAAGTCACGTGACCTTTGACCTTGACTCTAAAGGTCAAGGTTAGCGATGAAACTTTACCCTTTACTGGGTACGTTTTAAGCATTCACACTGGGATTTTAGCACCTGTATGGCTACTTTTCGTGATTAATAGGTGTTTCCAAAAAATATTTTTACCTCAATTTGACCTTGATCTCTGAGGTTCAAGGTGCAAAAATTTATGGATTTGACGACAACTCATTACCCTCTGTGCCTCTGCCAAATGCTGTCGTTTTACGACAAACCCCATAGAAGGAGTTTTCTGGAAACCACTTTGAGGTCAGAAAAACTGTGACCTCAATTTGACCTTGACCTTCAAGGTCAAGGTCAAAATATTTTGCGGATTTGACGACATCTCGTCACCTTCTATCACTGTGCCAAATTTCATCGTCCTACGTCAAATAGCCTAGGAGGAGTTTTGTGGAAACCTCCGTGACGGAAAAAAAGAGAAAGGACAGAAATTTCGAGAAAAACTACAAACTTATCCCCATTTGCAGACGAAGTTTGCAAGTGGGAAAAATGGACATTGAAATTTTGCCTCTGACGCCCATTATAAGCAAGCAAACGCTTTGATTTCGCAGTTAAAGGAACTGGCATGAGTATCAGCTTTGGTGTATTGATCGCCCAACTCTCTACAGTGAGAGGCATCACAGCATGCGTGTGCAAGTTGAAGTTGGCTGCAGCATTTCAGTTTTGTAACACTTGACAAGCCTTTGGCTTGCAAGAGTTATATGAATTTGTGCGAGCAAAATTCGTCCTTTTTTTCTTCTTGACAGTTTTTCCGATATTTTGTGTCTTCTTCTTCTCTGACACTATGGGCCCTACGACCATGAAACTTGCGGCTTATGAAGAGCTTGATTTGAACATGTGCATGTCACTTTTTATTTTCGTCTTTGATTTCGTTTTCTTTGTAAAAACGCCATGTGAAAAGAGTGTATTTTTTGCACGTAAATGCGTAGCATTTAACCCACATCACACACAGTTTCACAGTGAGCTTTGTGCGAGCTCTCACTGCGTAAACAGCTAACACGGCGTATGCTAGATCAGTCAATAAAACCTTAAGTCAACAGAAACCAAACACTACTCGGCTTACAAGACGTATTCAACCTGTGTTGTTTGCAATATATTATCCAAGAAATAACCCATTGAAGGAAGTATTTTTGCGTTTTAATTTTTGTCAAGTGTTTAACTTTTCGCTAGCGAAGTGAGGTTCTATTCCCAGTTGCTAATGAGCGATGAAGTTTGGCTCACTGAAAGAGGGTGACTAGCAAGTCGTAAAATCCACATTTTTTAACCGTAACCTTAGAGAATGGTTGACCATTATCTCGAAAACGGCTAGAGATACCACGGTAGCCTTGAACACAGAATTTTCTATCCTTTGGGCCTAAAAGACGATATGTACCGGGTACCTCGGTGACCTAGACCTCCTCGGCCATAGTCAAGGTTCAGAACTGGAAGTTGACCATTCTCTCGAGATTTTTCGATCGATATTTTCGATCCTTTGGTCCTTTAAGACCATAAGTAAGAAGTATCTCGGTGACCTTGACCTCCTCCTTGATGGTCAGTGTCAAAAACCGGAAGTGGGTCCTTAGTAGTAGATAAATCCGATTCCGAAAACAGGAAGTGACGTCAAAACGACGTATAGGATGATTTCGGACTCCAATGGGATTCCGAAAACAGTGACCAGTAGTTGATAAATGAGATTCCGAAAACAGGAAGTGACGTCATAATGACGTATAGCATGTTTTCGGACTCCGATGGGTCTCCGAAAACAGTGACGTCATAATGACGTCACAGGTATAGAACAGAGCTCCAAAAACAGTGACGTCATAATAAGGTCACATGGGGTGACTTAGAACCAACGTTGGTTAGATCACAGTGACGTCACCCCCTGTGATGTCATAATGACGTCACTGTGGTGGAACCAACATTGCTTCAACCAGAGTGATGTCATAATGACATCACAGGGGATGACTTAGAACCATTATTGGTTCTACCACACACACACAGTGACGTCAAAATGACGTCAGACCCCCATTCATCATGTACTAATTCATAATACTCATTCATAATACACATTCATAATGCACTCTATGGTCCAGGGTTAGGTCGCCCATACCTGGGCTCGAACCACAACCTTCCGAGCAGGAGTCCGACGCTCTACCAACTGAGCTATTCCGGATTACACCAGAATGTTTGTGAAAACATGCCATATAAAGCTATAATGCATACATTCATGTCTGGTCCAAAACCCCCATGCTATAGTAGTGGGAAAATGAGGGTTCTAAACCAACTTTAACAAATGTAGTTTTTGAAAACATATTATGCCATGGTACGCCGGATAATTTGAAATTCTTTGTCACGCATCTTTCTTTGTTACAGATTTTTTTCTTTGGTTAGTTATGTAGGAAGACCGCGCTCATTCAAGCATGTGTTCGAATGGCAAGCCCAAATTCAAAAATATGTTCAAATGGCAAGCCCATTCAAAGATGTGTTCGAATGGCAAGCCAATTCCAAAGACGTGTTCGAATTATTTTTGGAACATATTACGTCATGGTATTGTTCAACAATTTTTCAACAAATTGTTCAACAAGTTGTTCAGCATGCTAAACATGTTGTTCAACAATTTCAACATGTTCAACATGTTCACCATGTTATTCAACATGTTGTTCAATATGTTCAACATGTTGTTCAACATGTTCAACAAGTTGAACATATCCAACATGTTGTTGAACATGCTCAACATGTTGTTGGACAAGTTGAACATGTTCAACATGTTGCTCAACAAGTTGTTATTCAACAAGTTTTAACAGTATGACGAGCTTAGTGGATGCTATGATTTCATCACCCTAGGTGCAGAAGATTGAAGCGAAGTTTTTAAAGTATGACCAGAACTTGAAACTTAGCTTTGACCCAAATAGACATGTACATTAATTATGTAGTTCAAATAAAATTGTCTTCATGCTTCATCTGTATACTATGAAATTAACATTATCTATGTTGATGTGAAGTCAGTTTTTATAACATTTATTGATACTTATATCAATTTAAGCTTTTGTGAGTGAGCTGATATGCTACATGCATTAACACAATTTGTATTTGAAATATTTTTATGCTTTTATTCTCAATAAATGTTATTTATTGCTTTTATTCTCAATAAATGTTATTTATTGCTTTTATTCTCAATAAATGTTATTTCGTGTTTATCATAATTGTACAGAAGTGTAAATGTTTGTAATATTCAATGAAATAACTTTTTTATTTTTCTCAAACAATACTTGGATATAATACATAATAATACAATACTTGACTATAATATATATTAATACAATACTTGAATATAATACATAATAATACAATACTTGAATATGATACATAATAATACAATACTTGAATATAATACATAATAATACAAAAAATTAATTATAATACATAATATATAACATATGATATATGGTTTACGGGTGAATTCACATCGCACCAGGGACCTTAGCCTCTCACTTCATATGTTGTAAAGCAAGACATATATTAATACGCAACGCTTAAGTTAATAAAACATTGCAACATTTATGAAGTCTTTATTATAAAGTTTAGTCAAATAAGTCTATTTTTCTTTTCACTGTGTTGCACCTCACTCTTCATGCCACTTTCTTCATCACTGCTGTCATCCTCTTCGCTATCTAGTAGCTATTCAAAGAATGCATTGTTTTTCCTTATAGCCGCCATTAGTGCCTTTGATTACTTATAATGTTTTTCATCAAAAAAGTAATTAAAGTCCTCTAAAATCTTTTGATAATGTTGGCTTTGTTCTAGACGTTGGGTATATTTGAATAGTCTCATAAACAGTTGTTTTAGTACATGCTTATAAATTGGTCGAAGGTTATCACTTGCTACTTCACGCGCATCTTCAAGTCCTTGTTCTTCATATTCTAAAACCTTTTCTTGAAATTTCTCATCATTGGCAACGTAGACTTCTTGAACTATATCATGCCAAACAGAGTCTATTTCTGATTCACTTTCAGAGTCTGTTTCTTACTCACTTTTAGAACTCCTGTCATCAGCATCCTCACCATACCGCTCCATATGTTTGAGCGAAGCTTCTTCGCCGTTATATAATGCACCACATTCTGTACAAGCATGTGCATTCTTTTCAGCCATGTTGACGGTTTGACTTTCCATAGAAGACTCATCTAAATTTTCAGTGATAGGTGGTTTTACAGGGTTTTCCATATCCGATTCTTCATCCACTTCTGAAGCGTGAGCATCGTTTAAGTGCCTTTTAAGACTTTGTGGCCAATTGTAAGATTTTGAACAAATGTTGCATTTATGCATCCTTTCGGTTCAATATACACTTTTCAAATAATGAAAAAGTCTTTAAACATAGCTTTATGTACAACAACTTGTTGAATAACAACTTGTTGAACAACATGATGAACATGTTCAACTTGCTCAACAACGTGTTGAACATGTTCAACTTCTTGAACATATTGAACATGTTGAACAACATGTTGAACATGTTGAAATTGTTGAGCAACATGTTTAGCATGCTGAACAACTTATTGAACAATTTGTTGCCTTTCGAACACATGCTTGAATGGTCTTCCTACATAACTAATCAAAGAAAAAATATGTAACAAATAAACATGCGTGACAAAGAATTTCAAATTTTCCGGCGTACCATAGTATTATATGTTTTCAAAAACTAAATTTGCCTTAGTTGATTTAGAACCCTGATTTATCCACTACTATGACCTCAGAGCGTTCGAATAGGTAGCATGGTAAAATGCCAAACCTGTTTTATGCCTGATATGTTTTCAAAAACTACATTTGTTAAAGTTGGTTTAGAAACCCTCATTTTCCCACTACAATGACTTCAGAGTGTTCGAATAAGTAGCATGGTAAAATGCCATAACCTATTTTATACTTAGTATGTTTTCCATAGCTACATTTGTTAAAGTTGGTTTAGAACCCTCATTTTCCCACTACTATAGCATGGGGGTTTTGGACCAGACATGAATGTATGCATTATAGCTTTATATGGCATGTTTTCACAAACATTCTGGTGTAATCCGGAATAGCTCAGTTGATAGAGCGTCGGACTCCTGGTTGGAATTTTGGTGGTTCGAGCCCAGGTATGGGCGGCCTAATCCTAGACCATAGAGTGCGTTATGAATGTGTTTTATGAATGAGTATTATGAATGAGTACATTATGAATGGGAGGGGTCTAAAGTCATTATGACGTCACAGTGGTGGAACCAATGTTGGTTCTAAGTCATCCCCTGTGACGTCATTATGACGTCACTGTGGTCTAACCAACGTTGGTTCTAAGTCACACCCTGTGACATCATTATGACGTCACTCTGGTGAAACCAACGTTGGTTCCACCATAGTGACGTCATTATGACATCACTCTGGTGGAACCACTGTTGGTTCCACAACAGTGACGTCATTATGACATCACAGGGGGGTGACGTCACTGTGATCTAACCAAAGTTGGTTCTAAGTCAACCCCTGTAAGTCATTGCTACGTCACTGTTTTCGGAGCCCCGTTCTATCCCTGTGACGTCATTATGACGTCACTGTTTTCGGAGACCCATGGGAGTCCGAAAACATCCTACACGTCATTATGACGTCACTGTTTTCGGAATCCCATGGCAGTCCGAAAACATCCTATACGTCATTGTGACGTTACTTCTAGTTTTCGGAATCCCATTTATCTACTACTGCCATTTTCTCGATACGTTCAGAGTTTGACCTTAATTTCGAGCCTTTCGGCCTAAAAGACGATACGTAAGTTGTACTACGGTGATCTTGACTTCCTCAGTCATGGTCAAACTTAAAAACCGAAAATTGGTCATGATTTCGACAACGCTTAGAGAAAGAGAGATTCTGAGCCTATTTTTTGGACCCTTTCGGCCAAACAAACGACATGTAAGAGGTACTTCGGTGTCCTTGACCTCCTAGGCCATGGTTTAAGTCGAACACCGCAAGTCGACCATTATCTCGAAAAGGCTTACAGATAGCGCGATTTTGAGCTTAATTTAAACCCTTTGGGCCTAAAAGACGATATGTAAGATGTGTCTCGGTGGCCTTAACCTCTTCGGCTATAGTCAAAGTAAAAACATGAAGTGGGCCATTATCTTTGAAAACGGTTAGATATTTCGGCGGTGAGCTTATTTTTAAATTCTTTCGGCCTAAGGACGATATGTAAGAGGCACCTCGGTGACCTTGACATCCAGGTCATCATGGTCAGTGTTAAAAACCGGAAGTTACCCATTAGCTCGAAAACGGTTAGAGATAAGCAATTTTGAGCTTATTTCGACCCATTGAACCTAAAAAGCGTTATGTAAAGGGTACCTCGACTACCTTGACCATTTCGGTCATGGTCAATGTCGAAAACGGGAAATTCCAAAAACGGTTAGAGGTAGTGCGATTTTAAGTTTATTTTCGACCGTTTTGAACTAAAAGAGAAGATGTAAGGGAACAGGTACCTTGGTGACCTTCACCTCCTCGCTCTTGGTCAATTCTGAATTTTAAGAGTTCAGAATCGTACTTTTTGTGTCTTTAAATCGCTTTCCATTGAAACCAAAATACCAAGTATTGCCAAAGCTTTCGAGTAGCAGAGGGCCAAAAACTGTTTTTGGTCGAAAGTCGGCCTATAGAGTCACCCATGCGCCACTAACTGGCAATATTATACAGCGGAGTAGAGCCTAGTACCCAATACTTAATCATTGTTTACAATACATGACATAAAGAAAATTGTAAAATATACCAAATTTTTTACCCGGAACTTTTCATTGACGCCCAGTATATTTATTTGTCCACCCACTATCGAGAAAGCAGAAAAAGTACTGACAATATCCTTAAAAAGAGAATTTTTATTGAACTTTTGTGCTCGCAGCTTCGGTGCTCATATTGCTATACAAGAACCACTTGAAATACTTCAAAAGTGCAACTTACAAATTGTGCATTTTATACGGGCATTACACAGTCATCACACTATAACATGCAGAATGAAAATATTACACGCATTTTGGTGAACACCATGTATCCAAATTTTCAAAAAAAACTAGCACCTTATTTCGTTAGCGAAATGTTTAACACTTGACAAAATTTAAAACGCAAAACTACTTCCTTCAATGGGTTATTTCTTGAATAATATATTGCAAACAACGTAGCTTGAATACGTCATAACCCGAGTAGTGTTTGGTTTTTGTTGACTTAAGGTTTTATTGACTGAGCAGGCATGCGCCGTGTTATCTATTTACGCAGTGAGAGCTCTCACAAAGCTGAGCAACTGTGTGTTCTGTGATGTCGTTAAATGCTACGCATTTACTTGCAAAAATAACTCTTTTCACATGGCGTTTTAACAAAAAAAAAAACGAAATCGAAGACGAAAATAAAAAGTGACATACACATGTTCAGATCAAGCTCTTCATAAGTCCCAAGTTTCATGGTCCTAGGGCCGATAATGTCAGAGAACGGCTGTCAAGTGTTAAATAAAAAGATTTATTTCCGACTGATTCTACTTTTTCACAAAAAAAAACAGAAACAGGCTGCTGGCTCGATGGATAAAATTTTCGAAGAAAAAGTTGGAATGAGAATCAAAACCATTTTTCTTCATTCCTTACATCATTATTAACATAACTAGAAATGGCGCCAGTACTTGACAAACATTCCATGTGGTTCCGACCACGTGTGTGAAACTATTCACACTGAATGGTTCTACCCATCAGGGGCCAAATGGCTCAGTGGTATAGATATGTGAAAAGTATCATTATCCAAGTGGCTCTACACATTGCCTGCTTGGCTGTCTTCCCCCTTTCTCTTGACTTCTTTGTTTAGCATTTACACACGCAGACACAAAGACAGTTAGAATGACCCGACTAACACAAAGTGAATACTCATGTGTCTTACTACAATCCCTCCCCGACCACCCACGGATGGTACGCCCAACCGATGTCGGGTGACATATGAACAGAGTGACTGATTTACGAACGTCTAAAACATACAAAATGTCTTTTAATTGTAGGTAAATCACACGGCGTTTAGAATAACACAGTCTGCACGATCACAGTGCTAGAGAACAACTTAAAATGTAATAATCGGGTAAAATGAATTAGTTGACAATTTAAAACAAGATAAATTATTCCTTCTTTCTCATTCTACTTAACATGAGATGCGGTGAGTAAAAGAATTTTGTTTCCTTAATTCTACGACAATTCGGGATGAGGAGTGGGGAGAGTGCATCTACCCACTTCTTTAAGCTGATCGACGGCTTGAGCATACAGAGCCATTTAATTCAGAGATTGTCCTATAATACGAGCTCTTTGTTGTCTCGGGAGTGCTTCTCGGGATTCCTCTGTTACTGGATTTTGGGGATTGCTTGAAACCTCGCCCCGACTGTTTGCTGTGGCTACTCTCTGGCCCCGACTGTAACTCTTGCTGTAACAGAGACAGAGGCAGGGTTAGAGATTACTTTTTCTGTTGCTATAAAAGGTCCAGTTGAATAAAAATCTCTTAATTCATTCTGCTTGAACTCTTTCAGGTAAAACTTAATAAAAGTTTTCGGAGATTACCAACATCCCGTGCGTATTATATCGTTCTTGTGAAACGCTAAGTAAGGCATTCAACGAATTAGCTACTTGTCTTACTGGGTGCGCTTTAATGTTATACTGAGATAGTGTGTCAGGTTCTATTTGGGCCTTAGAATAAGCCTGTAACATTACCTTTCAATTTAATTTGATACAGTTTGTTTAGAAATGTCTCTAGGCATAAGGGAGACGATTAGCGCTTTCTGATTTGGTGCTCTGTAGGCCTTGGATAACTCCATGTATTTCTCAGGGCACGTACATGACAGAGTGTGTGCCATGAATATTCCTGTGGGATGGACGCGAGGAGGGATGTAACTGTTATCTCTTCAAACGTCCCTGTCCCTTTGGTGGCATTTGGTGGCATTTTGTTGAAATGTATATTTCGTCAAAGGTTTCTCTATCGGTTAGAAACCTGAGAACTAGTTCTAGGTCCAATTGTGCCACGTTTGACCTGGAAGGGGATGATACTAGCCTCAAGTGCTTGATTAGTTTGGAGATAGATGAATCTTCCGCTGGATCGTAGCCTGATACTGACTTGAGTTTTGCCGTCATCACTGATCTACAGCCCTCTATGGAAGAGGGTCTTAGGTGTAGCTCTTCGTATAAGAAGTTTAGGTAGTCGGACACGACCCCTGGGAAGGCTTTGAATGGGTCTGGTTTCTGTTTAGTACACCAAACTCGAGAACTTGTTCCACTGTGAGCGATATATATTTGCAGTGAGAGGTTTGTGTATTTGTGTCATTTTCTTTATTACCCAGTCCGAAAAACTTTGATCTTTCAAGAACATGGGGATGACTGCCATACCCTCAAGTCTAGGAGATGGTTGGTGGGATGAATGTGCTCCCAGTAGGGTTGATGTAGGAGTTGCTGATGGCAAGGGATCGAACGGCTCATCTCTATTTTGAATCGTGACAGCACAATGAACCAAGGGGCCCCTGGTTGATAAGAGGCTATCATAATAAGTCTACTGGGAAACTCCAGAGCGATGAGAAGTACCTGTTTTAGAATAGTCTGTGGGGGGGGGCATATGGCACCCGCTATGGCCATTGACATCTGAACGCGTCGATCGACAGGGCGCTTGGATCGGAGCAGGGGAGAAGTATTTGGGAAGCTGATGGGTTAGAGAGTTGGCAAATAGATCCAGGTAGGGAGGACCCCATGTTGACTGAGCTACTACCCACTGGAAAGAGCCTTGGTTAAGGCTTCATTCTCTCTGCACTGCCCTGCCCACTCTGGAGGCCAGATCTGCCAAGACATTCAGTTTGCCGGATATGTAGTCTGATGAGAGCCGTATCTCGTGACAAAGGCAAAGGCTAGGCAAAGGTTTTCTCCTGTCAGCCATGTCAATTCGGCTGAATAGATGCTTCCTTGTTTGCGAAGTAAAGCCACTGTTGTTGAATTGTCATATGTTATCCAGGTGGGATAGGAGACGAGAAATTGCCAACCATACCACTTTTATACCACAGTTCATGTGCCTGGACATCAGGCTGGGTAGCCAGGTACCTTTGATAGTACGGGAGTGAGAGGTTTGAATGGGTAACTCTGTGATAGACATCGGAGACATGCACCATTGTAAGTCCTCGATTACCTTTAGGGGAATGACTGCTAATCTGTGACGACCCCTCCGCGCTACAGTCGCTTTTACCACCCTCTGAAACGTCTTCAATGCAGTTTGCCTAACTGGGCCGTCTTTCCTATAGCCACTAATACTCCTGCTGGGTATCTAACATCTCCTGTATGGCTGTCTTGTTTAATAGTTCTTGATGCTTTGTAGGGCCTGACCCTGCCTGAGGGCTGAGTCCTGGCTGTAGAAGATGGCTATGTGTTTTGGGGGCTTTACGTAGAGAGCTGCCGTTGGGCATCTGCCCCTGTTGTACCTCTTGAATGGCAGTGAGTAGCCTCGTCGGAGCCAATTGAGTACTCGACGTGAGGCTCCCATTTCTATTCAGACTATGTAAAAATAGTCCAGTCTTCCTCCCTATGGGCCAAGAGTTTTTGCAGTTCTTGCCATAAATGAACAGCAACTCCTGGAGATGAGTCCTTCATCTCCACGCGGTACCGTAGTTTACTGCTACCTGTACTACTGTGAGGCTTGATGGCTGGAGACACTGTCCTCTTATTGCCTCTGCCTCTTGAATAACGGTGATTGGTGGCGTGACAGTCTCGCTGACCTATCCGCTCAATGCTGCCTCTTGAAGCGACTCCTAGAGCCGTTGGCTCTTACACAGGGGCGTCTGAGGCGAGACATTAGTGCGAGACCTTGGCATAAAACCCTGCTCTATGTTAACTCTTTCCACGTCCTGGGGGGGGGGAGGAGAGCTCTGCCTGACTTAAAATGTTGGAATGTCTAAGTTCCCTGGCCCCTTTAACTGGTGACCACTCTTCGAAGTTGCACCATCGAGGTCATTTGATTAGCGACAATTTCAGCAGTATCCCCAGCAGCGACCGATACACACCAGGAGTTTTAGAATCACAGGGTCCGACATTCCCTTCTGTGCTAGTCCCCCTTTCAGAGCTGTTAACGTATAGTCTTGCATAGACGTGATGTTCAGAGTCTGACGCGCTATTCCCTCCAGAATTTTGACATCTTTTTCTACGAGGGGAATATCCGGTTTGACTTTCGGCATCCATACCGTTCTCTTGGAGGACTGTTCTAGCTGTGTAATCGGAACGATATCGTCCACAGATCTGTAGGTGGCACACATTATTGCCAGTTGCTTGGATGGGTATAACCATTCGTTGAAACTCTCTTTGTCTGACCGCCACCGCATGGAGAGGGCAAGGTATGCCTCTTGTTCTGGTTCTTCGCATTGAGAAGTCAGTCGGATGGGTGACTCGTGTCAGCATAGCGGTTTCCCGTTTCCACCCCTAATAACCGCGTAATTTCTTTAATTGCATCCCTGAATAGGATATCCTCTGGTAGGATGCGTGATAATCCGTCACCGGTGCGGGCAGAGCGCCATCTTGAGATGCTGGGTGAGAGGAGACAGCGTACGGATTGGGCGTCTGCCTGCCGCCACTGGGTTCCTCCAATGTTGTTGCCCTTTTCTGGGTGATCTAAATCCATCCATGAGTCGAATAGGTTAGGTGGGTGATTCCACTTCCCCCTCCTGGCACTCCTCCGACGAGTCCAACACCTCGCCCTGAGAAGGAGGGTGTGGGGGCTCTTGGACCTCGTTTGTGTCCTTGTCCTCCTCCACCGGTAAAAACGACCTGTCCACACCACTTGGGGCGACCAGGAGAGGGAACTGGTTTGAGACTGGGCGTCTGTATCCCTGGACTGTACCAGCGCGGTCTGTCCAGACGAAGGGAGGCCCACAGACTCGTCACCATTAGCCTTAACTCATTGGCAGTCGTGAAGCTGTCGCTCGAAATCTGAGCATGAACCGAGGATGGTTGAGCTTGTGTCTGCTCCTGTAGGGCTCTCATCGCCGCCATGTCCCTCGCCCACCCTAGTTCTGTAGACGTCCCGAGGTCTGCTTTCGAACTAGCGCTGGCCGGAGTGGATGCCTGGGGCTCCACGGTTAAGCGGTGACAGGGGGCTTGAGATGAACGCCATGTCTCTTTCAAGGCCTCCCTGTCTCAGTGTCCAACTCGTCCAACTCGGCTACAGTTTCCGATGACACGGGGCGATTTAGTTTAGCTTTCGTACGGCTCTTCCCTCGCTGGTTTATTGGAACCGGTTTATCCTCTGGGGCTAACGTCAGAGATGACTCCGATATGGGTGTATCCTTTGTCCCCGGAGAGCCTGATGCTTTTTTGGCTCCTCTCGCAATTCCTTCCGCCTCTGATTTGATTGCTTTCCATTCCATGGGAGAGAGGTTTTCACACTCAACACAAGTGTTCTGTTCCTCACATAACGCCAAGTAAAAACGCAGTTTTCGAGTCTTGTTTTAGTTAAAATTTGGTCCGTCAATATAGAAAGTACACACATGAATAGATTAACATAGCACAAAACGCTTTGCCAGAATTCACCAATGCACTCTTCACCTTACTTTTTCTTCACAAAAAAATCAGAGGATTATTGTGTGAGATCAACGTCTAATTTCATTTTAATATTTTTAGGCCGGGGGGGGGGGGGATAGCGTGTGGATGGGGGATGTATTTAAGACTCGAAAACAGCCCCTGAACACATTTCATATGTTCATATTTTGAGTCAGAACCGACAGAACTTGCATTACACCACTTACGTGTGTTTGTTTATGTGGCTTATAAGTTTTATATGGCTTATATGACTGTAGGCTCCGAGTACATTTCGTCCTTTCAATATCTCATTTCAAACAAATCGATTGGATTTTTCATTTTTAATTTAAAACAGAATTTGAAAAATAAGAAACCAAAATTTCAAATTTCCATATGTTGTCTAAAATGAAAAATGAAAATTGGGTGGTGCTACAGCACAAACACATGTGATATGATGCAAGTTCCATCGGTTCTGCCTCAAACTATGAACAAATCTCCGTTTTTCATAACTGAAAAAGAAATTCAGATGTAAATCATGATTTGACTTATCATTTAACTCTTTCCATTAATTTAGACAAAATACAACCTTCAAACTCAGCTTGAGCAACATTCGTATACTGTTCTTATCAAAACATTGCATTCCTTTTCAAATGAAAATGTAATATTCTTCCTTAGTATTCAATTCTAAATTAAAAAAAAAAGTAGTTCGTTTTGTATTTTAATTTCTTCAACTCATAAATGTTGATGCGGAAGCGCTTCGAGGTCATATGTTCTGATGACACGTTCCTTGTAAGGTTATCACGTGACGCTTCAATGCGTTTCGGCGTCATGAGCTTGATATCAATATCACGCAACAATGCAGTAGTCAAGTCGAAAGTTTAAAAGGTTCAATTTTCAACCAAAATGTGAAAATTACTTTTAATAAATACGTTTTAAAATCAGTAACTGAAAAAAATCTAAGGGCCATTTTGTCCACGTTCGAACTCAGCGCTATTTTGGGCGTCTCCTTTTTGGCCGACGCCTTTTTGGGCGCGCCTCCTCTGCTTACTCAAAGTTGTTTGGCTATTAAACTAACTGTTTTGCTGTTGGATGTAGTATGTGGGCAGCGCGGTATCCCGCCAAAAATGGCACCGGCCAAAGGTCACTTTATTTATGTGAGATTATAAATTGTATTTAAATCTCGTGAATCGACACCTCGATTAAGGGATTACGGGTTACAGGAATTACACAATACATCCACCTAAAAAAGAATTATATTTGTGGGAGATTATGGATTCTATTTATGCCTTGGGAATCTACAACTAGATTAGTAATCAAGGATCACAGGAATGGCACGATATGTTCATTTTAAAATTTGCCGGAGATTTATGGCCGTTTTCAACGTTTCAGTAAAATTTCTAATTGAATTTTGAATTTAGAACATGTAAAACATGTAAAACTTAATAAAGCGTTAATTTAGACTGTCATACTTTTTTCTTTTTTGTGACATTTTGGCCCTAAATTCATTTGGGGACATTATGGCAGGGGCGTTTTGTCCTGGATTCCCACAGCGCAAGTGTTAACACCTGAGTTTGAAAAGACTGTTCAGTTTCATATCGTCATAGCTTAATTTTTAAGTGTTCAGTATAAAGTGTCTTCTTTTCCCCACAGAAACTTGTGTTTGCATGGCCGTTGTCGGAACACAGTTGGCTCGTATGTATGCGAATGTAGCGCGGGCTATTCTGTGAAGCCAGAGAGTGGAAATCCAGGATGCACCGACGACAATGAATGCGACTTGGGCACGGACTTATGTTCCATCAACGCAATATGCTTTAACACTCCGGGCTCGTACACTTGTCAGTGCTTGGACGGCTACCGCGGAAGTGGTCGCGAATGTCAAGGTCAGTGCTCACCAAACTAGCTTTACTTTGCAAAACTAGCGTTCGTTCATCTCAACTTCAGATGAGTCTGCTGGATATCAAAATATATTTCGGTATTATATGGCACAATTATTTAAAAATCTCGACGACAATAAACAAGGCTGGTGTGGAGAAGCGGACAAAGGTTATGAATGAGTACAACTTGATGTTTGGTGCGTTCGGAATTAGTCCGCTCCACGCGAAGATAATGTGAAAGCTTCAAATATAATATCTGGACTCTGTATGATCACTCTGTCAAAGAACTGGATATTTTTTAAAACATCCCTCGAGAACCACGATTTTTTATCTAAATGTAACTCGTCAGTATCAGCAATACCAGAATATTAATAGGCAGCTAAGCGAGTTAATTGAAAGTGTGTCGGAATCTCCTGCTGGTCTAGAAGGCATAGGTCGCGATTTGATTGCTACAACAAGAAATGTGCACCGTTTCCGGGATAATGGTCAACTTTCGGTGTTCGAGCCTGAGCGTGGCCGAGGAGATCTGATTCGCCGAGGTACTTCATATAACGTCTCGCAAACCCAAAAGGTCGCAAATACGCTCAAAATCGCTCTGACCGTGTTCGAGGTCAACTTCCAGTTTTTCACATTAACTATGACCGAGGAGGTCAAGGTCACCGAGGTACAGTAAATCCCCTGGTAAGGACACCCGCTGTTAGGGATGCCCCGCAGATAAGGACACTTTTTGTCAGTCTGTTTTAAAATTTTGCAAAATTTGCAAACTTTTTTTAGACGAATATACCGCAATATTTATCCAGCGTCAATGCAAACTTGTGCCTGAAACGTTGATAGGACGTTGATCTTTGATCACCACCAGAAAGAGTGTTGCAATTTTGCTGGGGTCATTGTTGAAATGTTGACGTATAATGGGCGTCTGCATATTTACTGAGAGAAATTATGTCTTAATTTCTTTTATTTCATTTTCTATTGTTAGGCCACATCCCGACGGCGGTCCAATAGGAAAAGGTTCTGCCTGACTGACCAGAAGTCTCATGGGACTTCTAGTCTAACCGGCTAGAAATCCCATGGGACTTCTGGACGAACCGACCAGAAGTCTCGTTCTACATTGGGTCGTCTAGAAGTAAAAAAATCCCGTTTAATGCTTCTTGGTAGCGCTGTACTGTACGGAGTTCTATAGCACTGCCAATTCTACAGTTGAGCATGTTGCAGCTGTTCAGTAGTTATGAAGTTACGCGAAATCTTGAGCAATGTGCTCCATCCCCTCCCCTTCAACCCTGGTGACAGATCGACTGGTCCTCCTCCCCTCCTCCCCTCCCCTCCCTCTCCCCCTCCCCTCCCCTCCCTCTTCCCTTCCCCTCCCCCCTCCCTCTCCTTCTCCACCTCTCCCTGGTGACTAATCGACTGATCCCTCCCGCTCCTCCTCCCCTCCCCCCTCCTCCTCCGCCCTCCCCCTCTCCCTGAAAATTCCGCAGTAAGAGATTGTCAGTTTACCTAAGTGATTCAGAAATAGCTGTATGTTTAAGTTCATGATAGCAAATAGATTTATACGCATCAATCTGCTGCAGGGCGTGATCCACTGACGTCATTTGCTTCTTCCGCATGTGCCATTCTTTCAATGACAACAAAATTTCCTTCTTGGTAGGAGGATGTAACCTCCCAGAAGCATGATCCCTGATATATTCACAAATTTTTTCCATCACTTGTTGTTAGTATTTCACCAGTTTAACATATTTTTCTCCATTTATTAGTACCATTATCGTTAAATCATCTAGACTCATCTTCTTCATAGACATTGCAGTAGCAGCTTTACGCTCAGGTTTCCCAACAGTTGCAGAAGCTTTAAGCTCGGGTCCTCGTTCTGCTTTAGGCTTTGGTATTTGCTTGGCTTTGGGTTCCATACGTTCTGCTTTAGGCTTAGGTGCTCGCTTGGCTTTGGGTTCCGTAAGTTCTGCTTGAGGCTCTGCCTTAAGTTCTATTTTTCGCTTTTTACACGGTGGCATGGCAGCTGTAAGCGGACACTCAGCTCTTTTCATCTGTCTAAACTATGGATGCCTTTGATGCTGTTGATTTAACCGTTGCAATGGCTTGCCTCAGACTTTGCTGTAGACATTGTTTCATACTTCGGTGTGGGCAATGTCTCAGACTTCGCTGTAGGCATTGTCATAGATGTCAGTTGCCGTTCACTCACTGCAGACATGTTCAGTCTTCAAAAGTCTGATGCAGAATGATTGCTAAGTCTGAGGGCGGACGCCTTTCAACTCGTGCACTATAAGTTGCAATGTGAACTGTGTAATGCCCATAGGCTAATGTGGTGTAACCATCATCCAACACATAGTGCTTGTCATCAAACGGTGATCGACCAACCTTCACAATCTTCTCTGAAAAAAATTGATGTTTATGCCTTCGAATGATGTTTGCTTCTCTTCCTTAAATAAACTGTAGTTGTATTGAGCATCAGTCATTCGCCTCTGCAGTGCGTTTCTCTTTTCCACGATACAGCAAATCGTACATCTTCTGTTGAAGACGTACAAACTCCTCCGTGTATACTCCCGCAGTTTCGTCTTTCATTTTCCTTAACAATTTCTTGTTCACAGTGAAATGCAGGAAATGGTCCTTTAGATAATCAATTGTATAAAAACAGATTAATATCCTGTTGCATACTGTGAAGTAATTGCTAGTAAGCTACACTAGCACTACTCCAAATAAGCAGTGTATATGTACAGGAAGGTGACAGAGTATGGCATGCAAAACTAACAATGAAGTGTTATCACTAGCTGACCCCTACACCCCATTGTCGTTATATCCACCCTACGGGAGTGCAACATGGACGCTGTATAGAAGGCACATATGTCAACTAGACCCTTTCCACATGAGATGTCTCCGTAGAACATTTGATATAAAGTGGCAAGATAAAGCACCAAACACCGCACTCTTAAGACGAAGGTGTAGAAGCCAAATTCATTTGTAGTCAGTTGCGCTTTGCGGAACACGTTAGGCACACTAACAACTTTCGCATTCCGAAAGCTATGTTCTATGGTCAGCTGAAAGAGAGATAACATCACAACGGCCGTCTGGGTCGTCGATATAAAGACACTCAAAGTCCAATCTGAAGTCGTGCAAAAGACTGAGAACATGAGGCCCAGTCCGGAGATTTGTGGAGACACAGTGTGCCATCTAGTAGTGATAACTTCGAACGCATGAACTCTGAGCTGACTCCAAGGATAGACGGTTGCAAGTGTCAGACCTGTGAGAAGATGTGTACATCCAGGATATCACTTTCCACACATCATAGCGTCGACAAGACTGATGTTGCCTGGTGCGAGAGACCACCGTTACGAATGGCATCCATTTCCTTTGCTTTTAATTCAAATTTACGTTGTTATTGTGACGTTTAGGTTTAGGATGGCAAAAAAGCACTCATTTATGTTGTTTCTCTAAATACTGAATTTATAACCAAACCGATGACTTTATATCTATATATAGTTATATTTCAAGCAGGTTTGATATGTATTTGACGGATAAAGCTATTCAACATTTCCTCAAAAGATCCCGCATTACCCATAATATGCAAAATATTTCTTAATTCGAACATATTTCTGACCAGTTATTGGTCGATTCGAGACGATCGCTGGCTGCGGGCGACAAGGGGATCTCACACACAGAGAGGCAATCCCAATATAAGATCTCCCTCCATCACGCATACTGTACAAGGGTCACTAGATCGGTTTGTATTCTATGGCGCTTAATGTGGGATATTTTGAGATAAAATACGCCTATCCCAAACCTGTTTGAAGTATAACTATACATAAATTCTTAAAGTCATCGGTTGGTTATATATAAATACACTGATTGGAGCAACAACACAGCCTATGCGCTCAGACTGGCTTTTCCGTTTCGAACTGGGTGAAAACTGCGGCAGAATTCGAAAAAATGTCTGCAAGCCGAGTTTTTTCGTCACAGACTTCTATAACTTTAGATAAGCAAAGACCAATGAAAAATCAAACGATTTTAAAAAAAAACTCATATGAGAATTTCAAAGATAATAAGCGTAAATTAATGAATGATACTCAAGTGTATACGTTAACTGTCATTATCTCAATTTGCCCAGTTGATTCCTATAAACCTAGTAGAGATTTTACAGATTTGAAAGTCCAACACTTCTAAGAAAACGACTTGTTTATTTTGTTGGCAGACATGAACGAATGTGTGCACGATAATGGCGGTTGTCACTTGGACGCCACGTGTATCAATCTAGACGGTGGTATGCGCTGTATCTGTGACGAAGGATTCGATGGTGACGGTAAGTTCACAGTTTTCAAACCAACTGATAATTTACTTTTAACGAAGTTTTATTTTTAATTGCATTATAACATATTATTCTATTCAATGTTTAACGAGGTCCATGGGATAGGTGGGCGAAAGGGAATGTGTGGCTGTCATAATTCTCCTCATCCTGCCCTGCATGGGGTAGGCTTTAACTGCCAACCCCACCTCCTTTCCAACCTTTCATATAGAAAAGCCATTTGCTGTTTGGGTACTAGTTCACAAAACGTGGGCATGAAAACAAACACTTCGGGTCCGGTTGTGTGAAATGAATTGCGGGTAATTGAAAAGTACAGATGTACTTACTAACCTGGATGTCTTTGACAGAATGAGGCCAGGTCAATGACCGTGACATCATTTCGTCAAGACACTGCACGTCAAGAACACTGCACGTAAAGGACAAAGTTAACCGTTTTCTAAAAATCTATAGTAAGGAACACGAAAACTAAATCATGGTTACACAGGTACAATATATATGGGTGAAGAAAGTTCGATTTGTTTATGACTTGGTTTATGAAAGAGGGGCTGGAACAGGAGACACATACACCTGTATCACGTCTTGTCACAGTTTTTGTTTTGAATTCCCTTACCTTTGGCAAGAATAAGATTTAAACGAGGTTCCTTAACTTGTACCAATGTATCCAGACAAAAAAGTCACGGGTGCAATGTGACAACTGATTAGTTTTGCATTTTCTCTCTGTAAAGGTTTTCCAAAACAACTTCAAAATTATTTCTTCTTCAATATCAGTAATACTCAAAGTTTTTTCACGCATTTCAGTTGCCATTCCTGTACCTAAAAGTTTTCAGCTATTTGTAAATGTAACTATTTTGTCCGAATGCGTCCGGGCGTCTCCTATTTGTTGATGAGTCACTCTTCAAGCCCCTAGGACCCTGTAGTTTCCAACTAACCCAGACAAAGTCTCGACGCAAAGTGTGTAAATTGCTATTCATTTTTGACAACGTCGAGATCCGTCAATTTTGGGTCCATTTTAAAAATGAGACGTTTCTTCACTGTGTAATGCTTTCAAAAGCTTCGGATCAAGTTTCAAGTCTCAATGCGACATATGTCCAATTTTATCCAAATTTGACAAATTGCCTATCTACCAATTTTTGATCGAATTGAAAAATAATACAACGTTGCAATGAATATATTTTCACTGTGTAAAATTCTAAAAGGCCGTGCTTTATAGTGACTGAGAACTTAAATGGACAAAACTTCTCGGTGCCAAATACGTGCATCAAAATCTGACAAAGTTCAGATGCGCTAATTTCAAAAATGATTAAAAGGTGCGCATCTGCAAATTATATACACTTGGGGATTTTAAATTCCCATAAGTTTACGCGATAACCTTGTCACACGAACTCCCCCGAGACGGTTAGGACTAGGACAACATAATCTGACAGAGACACACTGTAGCCTGTCTGCGTGGTTCACTTTTTTCGACATTCATTAACATTTCATGTGCAAATATGGATATTGAAATCTTGCCATTGAAGTCCACACAGAGAGCTATGCTAGCTGTCAGTACAGCACGTTGACCCCCCCCCCCCCCCCTCCTTCCCCGATAAATGAGCAAATATTGCGTGCGTTCGGTTGGGGCTGTATCTTGCCGTTGGCTGAGCAGCAAATTCTTGATATCAAGAATTAATTTTTGATCTCAAATATTTTTCTATATCAAGAATTAATTTTTGCTATCTGTAATTATATTTTTGATATCTCTAAATGTATTCTTGATCTAAAAAAAATCTTGATATAAATAAATATTTAGAGTGATATCAAAAAATATTTATTGATAACAAAAACGATCTATTGATCTCTAAAATTGATTTTTAAAGATCAGAAGTTCCATTCTTGATAGCAAAAAAATGAAATATTCGATGGCAAAATCTCAATTTTGGGCTCAATAAATTATTTTCTTTTTATTGACATCAATGATTTATTTTAGATCACATTATTTCAGAATGAGACAGTTCTAATTTATATTTTGAAATATGAAATTTTTTATCTCAAAAATTAATTTTTGATTTCAAAATGTCAGCTTGTTTTTACATCCAAAATTCAGAAGCAAATATGTGTGAATGAAATAATGATTACCCCCTGTATACTGAATCTTTCTTTTAGTTTTTACTGCACAAAAAAGAAGCAATTATTGAGCTCAAAAATTGTGTAGTTATTATTGATATCAATACAAAAAACCAATTTTTATCCCCAAAATTTAATTGACAATGCGTTAAATTTTTATATAAATGTATGCCTTCCTTAAGAATTTTAAAGTTTGTAAAATTGACTGTTTGATCTCAAAAATAAATTTTTGCCATATAAAATGCGATTATCGACAGCATAAAATAGATTAATAAGATCCACATTGATTTATTGATATCTTTAATTCTATTTTGGCATCAAAAATTAGCAATGGATGTTAAAGTGGCATTCCATGCAGTGGCACTTTGTCAACAACTGATAAAAAATTACAAATTTCATATCCGTGTTTATATCATAATATTATTTTATAATATAAATAGAATCAACAATTGGCGCATCAGTATGGAATGTCGTTTTAACATTTAATGCTTATTTATGATGTCAAAATATGATTAAAGATATCAAGAAATCAATGTAGATCTCAACAATTTATATTTTGCTAATTAGATGGCATTTTAGATGGCAAAAATTTATTTTTGAAATAAAAAAAATCAAATTTACAAACTTAAAAAAATTTAAAGGAACCACACATTCACATAAAATTTAACGAATCGTCAATTAAATTTTGGAGATGAAAACTTGAATTATTGAAATCAATAATAACAACACAATTTTTTATCTCAAGAATTGCTTCTTTTTTGCACAGTAGAAAATTTAAAGAAAGATTCTGTATACAAAGGCCAGTCATTATTAATTTACACATATATGCTTCTGAATTTTTTATTTAAAAAAAGACTGATATTTTGATATTAAAAATAAATTTTTTAGATCAAAAAATCATTTGCACATTTCAAAATACAAATTAAAAAGTCCCATTCTGAAAAAATGATATCTGGAATAAATTCTTGATATCAATAAAACGAAAATGAATTACTGAGCTCAAAATTATATTTTGCTCTCAAATATTTCATTTTTGGTATCAAGAATTAAATTTTTGATCTCAAAAAATCAATTTTAAATATCATTAAATCATTTCTGATATCAATAATTATTTCTTGACATCTCTAAACATTTATTGATATCAAAAATTATTTTTTGAGATCAAGAATACATTTAGAGATAGCAAAAATGAATTCTTGATATCAAGATATAGATTTCTTGAGATTAAAAATTAATTCTAAATATCAATAATTCTCTAATAAATGTGAAAATGGCATTCCATACATCAGTGTTTTTTTTTCCAAAATGTTAAGAATATACGTATTTTGCATCGGCACGCGTAGGCATCTTCGTAACCTTTCTACTTAATATGTCGTTTTCGGAATGTACACAAGCCAGTGTTTACAGCCTTAAGTTGAGAATTGATAAAATAATTAATAATATCAACTATCTTTCTTTAAAACTGCCCGCCATATCATGATGGTGTTGTGTGTGTGTGTGTGTGTTTTATTTTTTACCACTTTTACCAATATTCTTAGACATTTTGGTCAAGTTGCCAAGCAAAATAGGCTGATGCGGAATCTGATGTGTATCCCTGTCAAATTACAAAGCGATCAAGTCGGCAAACAAAATACAAGTTGTTGGAGAACATTCTGGGGAATATTCCCATCAATTTTCAAAGAGATGAGACCGGTTGTTTAAGATTAGTTTCTTTTCTGAATTTGGCCATTTTTTCCTTGCCAGAAACTACAAGCTGATTGGAGGAATACTTAGGAAACACTCCTGTCAAATTTCAAAATAATTAGACGAAAACGGGCGAGGAGTATCATTTTGAAACATTATTTACACATACACACGGGCGCGCGTGCGCGCGCGCGAGTGGTTGGTCCGGGTGCAATGTATTTGGTAACGTTGTTACAGGTTACAGCTGTCGAGACATCGACGAATGCTCGATGAACGTGAACTTGTGTGAAAATGGATTCTGTGTCAATTTTCCGGGAGGCTATCGCTGTGAGTGCGATATGGGTTTCACGCCAAGAGAAAACAACCGTATATGCATAGGTAATTATATTTTAACTAAATATTAATGTTAGCAACAATCCTCTGTTTATTTGAGGTGGCAGCAAACGGCATACATTCTACGCTATGTAAAGCTATGTGATAGTGCAGGACACCGTAATGCTGGATCGACTGTACTCGGACGAGGTCTTATTCGTGACAATCTGTTAGATCCACGACAATTTGTCTATGATTATGCACACAGTAAGGTGTTCAATTTTCATACTTTGATGATCACATTGGACTTACGTAGATATTTTCACATAGCACGTTTGCCTGTGTCTCTTGAAAATTGCCTGCATGTGAGGTGATCTCCTATTTTTTCAGGCTCATCAGATTATCATAGCAGTTGTAAGAAATGAAAAACATTCAGCAACATTTGACTGGCCCTGTGCAACAGTCCTTTCCTTCCACTTCGTGTACAACCTCACTAAGGGTCATTGGCGTAGCCACGTTTTTACAACTGGGGGGGGGCAAACTTTCGTAACGGGGGAGGGGCGAAGGATACTATGGCCCCCACTCTGAAAAGTGGGGTGGGGGGGTGGGCTGAGGCCCCCCCGGTGGCTATGCCTTTGGGGTTGGGATACAGATAAGATTAAGCCCCCCCCCCCCCACCCTCTTTACAAAATCTGGTCTGGCTGCCGGTGATCAAGCTGCACAGGATGTAAAATAAATGGTTACATCGGAGATCATCAGCTCATAAATTCCAGTCAGTCAAGATGTTTCCATCGTGATGAATGCTCTATTAAAATTTCCTTATTGTGAATACCTCACAACCCTCTAAAATTATTGCACTAACATATAAATCACCCTAGAGAGTTTGCATTTGCGGGATCACCCTGTGACGCTCCGTATGTCTGCCTCAGAGTAAATGTGTCAGAAAATGCAAGTGCTAAATCAAGACTGGCCAATTCACATCGCGTGTTACTTTTCACAAAGGTAATACATGACAATTTAACGAAGAAGTACGTTAAACTTTCGTCTGTGATACCCCGAGTGATCAAAATGCAGTACTATCACTTAAATTATTCGTTTACTTAACTATTATGTGACTTAAATTTTATTATCTACATGTTACTAAATAGCCTTCAGAACAGATCTCCTTCGTCTTTCACAAATCGATTTTGCAGCGTCAGTATAATGTATCACTTTTTACCAAAAAGCATTGAAGAATCCTAGTAGGCAGGGAAGAAGACTTTTGGCCCGTCAGTTCAGAAGTCCCATGGGATTTCTGGCAGACCGGAAGTCTCATGGGACTTCTAATCCGGCCAGAAGTCTCATGGAATCATCAAGAAGTCCTGTGAGATTTCTAGCCGGTCCAGAAGTCCCATGCGAATTTCTAAACGGTTAAAAATGCTGATGTAAGGGTTATTTAATAACTCATACATCAGCATTCTGGCCGGAAAAATATATAATATATAATAAATTTTGTAAATGTAATATATAATATATATAATATAATATATATATAATATAATATTGATTTACCCCATCTTCGTTGTTTTGCGCTTCTATAGTTTCAGCCCATATTTGGCTATAGGAATAGGAATATTTTCTTCTCCCCTTAAAAGTGGGAACAAACTGCCTTGTATTGTGAACAAGTTGGGCTGTTTTAATGGTTGATGGGTGTAGACTGGGCCCATCCTATAGCTGTAAGCCACAGAAATAGCACATATAGAATCAGTATGTGCCAAATCTATAGACAGATGCATAGGAATACGCCATCCATATAGAAACAACACATCTGATCAAGAATATGGGTCAAATCTACAGACAGTTGCATAGAAATACCCCATCCATAGAAACATCACATCTGATTAAGAATATGGGCCAAATCTACAGACTGTTGCATAGGAATACCCCATCCATGGAAACAGCATATACAAGGCCGGCAGAATTGTACCTAATGTTTGAGGCGGGACCTCAGTACCACCAGTGGTACTGAATGCTTCAAAACATTGCTTCAAGGCTTTAATTACAAAGCATTTTGCAATTACAAAGCCGATGGGAAAGGCAAAAAAAACGCAGTTTGTCTTTGCTGCGTAGGAGGGGTGGGGGGGGGGCTATATATATATATATATATATATATATATATATATATATATATATATATATATATATATATATATATATATACACTGATTGAAGACTTCTGCAAAATTCTGCCACCAGATTGTCGGGTGCCCTCGACGTTGCTGTTCTTTGCTGACTTGGAAAACCCTCTGATGTTGGTGGCATTGCCGATGCATCTTCTGCAGCTGGTGGCGGAGACACCGCATGCTGGTGGCGGAGACACCGCTTTTTTGCAGGCGGCTCTTCGGTGACAGCTTCCACTTCCAATGCTGTGCGCGAACGCTTCGTAATTGCAGCAGCGGCTGCGAATCGATCTATGTTTTGTGGAGTGAAGTCTTCTACAATGCTTTCAGCTTCTTGAGCCGCCTGCTTAGCAGTGAAAAGCTCACATACCCCAAGGGTAAATCTTGACAAGACATTATCCCGGGGAGTTAACCGGTGTCGCAAAAGTCGTCACTTAGGAACGTGTGGATTGTTGCATTCATCGCTGTGAACCGTTAATATGGAGAGTGGGACCGTAGCGCAGCACCTATATACGGAGAAGGACATGTAGCACTGTCAATTCCAACAATTTACAAGTTGCGTTTATTTAGTAGTCGTGAAGTTCTGCGCACACGGTGAAAAATTGAAACATGATGCAGCTGATCAGTAGGTACTGATCAGCTGCATCATGTTTCAACCCCGACATGTTCATTTACTCGACCAACCAATCGCCCCCCCCCCCCCCCCAGGGTGAACGTCAGATTTTGGTATATTATTTCGTTTCAGACCATTATGAACATTTTTTGTTTTTTGACCCCCCCCCCCCCACCCCCCAATCATGAATTTCAGAGAGTTTGGTATATTTATTCGTTTTTACCACCCAGTACCAATGCAGATATAAGTCGGACGTCAACTTCAACAGCACATAACTTCATAACCACTGAACCGATTACAACCATTTTTAAGTGATCAGCAAGATTTTTGTCTTTATACTTGAAATGGAGGGACAGCAAATGGGGAATCGATTCAAAATCAGTGCTACCTTAACCGTAAACGTTAAAGATGGACAGTTTGGTCAATTCATCAGATCATAAGAGATGAAAAATGGATTGGATTATCTGCTTCACTCTGGAAGATAGTTTATGACAACTTGGAGAAGCTGCGACACATTAGCGTCATAAGGTACTTAACAAAATTCAAACGCATAGAAGTGACTAAGTACAACCCCGTGCGCTTTGTTAGCTTTATGCGCGTCTCTCATTTTGAAGGGAAAGACTACTACATCAACTTCAATGATGAGGAATGGGCAACGCTTCTGGGGGTAATGCCACAAATAAACAATGTGTTATTTGACGAGTCATCATCATCATCATCATCATCATCATCATCATCATCATCATCATCATCATCATCATCATTATTATCATCATCATCATCATCATCACAATCATCATCATTATCACCATCGTCATCATCATCATCATAATCACCAACATCTAGTCTTTTGATTGATGAGACGTGTACGGAATGTTGTGGTTGTTTAACTGAGGATAAGCGGGTGAAATCAACCAGTTTGACAAAGGAACAACTGATCGAAATGGAGTCATATCATGCAAATGTGCAGAATAAGCTTGGACTTCTATGTACATATTGTGGCGCTGAAGAATATACAGAAGATGGTGATTGCCACTGCCACAGATTTGATAGCAAATTATGTGAACCTGAATTTTTTTGCGGTAAATGTGAAGCTTAAAGGTTGGCGAGATGGTACAGGAATGGCCGATGTACTGAGACGAGTGACACTGTAACAAAAGTCTTAGATAACCACTCCAGCGACCCACGAGATGGTAGCCAGATCTTATAACGAGGGTCGAGACTTGATAATATAATTCAAAATCTCAGTTTATTTGACTTCTTTACAACACGATCATGGAACTGCGTCCACGTAACTCAGTCTTGTGACCAAGTAAGCTGTGATTCTAGTACTCGCTTGGTCACTCACAAGAATATGCAAGAAATTCATTGTAACATGAGTGAATGATTCAATAAGGGTTAACATACTTGGATGAAGAGTGCTTGGATATACAGACGTCTCACATAACGAAGAACCAAGTTAAGGAATGTTCACGCATTGACAATGCATTGAGGTAAGCGAACAGTGACCTGGAATACTCCCATGAGACAGATGAACGCACTATCATGCACTCATCTATTACATCACCAAGCATTATCGATTGACACACAACGAATGCACAAATACGTGCTCATTCAAGTCATCGCCAAATATTTGTCCAGTTAATCAAGTTAGTCTTAGTACCTGATCTCTGCGAGTCCGACTCTAGTGGCCGTGACGGACGCACCAACGAGGATGTCTGTGCGTAATGTGTACGCACATCTCCACCCCTTTTACCAAGGGAAGATGGACTACCGGCTTCGCAGGGCTGAAGCCTCAAGACTAAACCTCAACCAACGTCAGGCTGTGAGTGCACTAGCAGGTCTGTTCCTTGGTCGCTGAGCCATAACTAGAGCACACGGTGCACTTATTCTGAAGCAGAATAGGGAGACAAGGAGAATGCACTCAAATCCCTAGTTTTCCCGGCAGAGAATTACAGTTACCGACGGCCTTGGTTCTGGCCCTTCTTGCATTTGCTCGAGAAGTTGCCAGAACGACGAAAGAAGCTTTCCTTGTGTTTGGGTTTGCCGGTTCACTACAACAGATAAAGGTGAGCTAGAGACAATTGTCTCAGCTGCTACAAAAAGACCCAGTGCGCACAAGCCGGATAATTCGCATTGAGAGGAGTCTTTTATATTTAATGAACGAATTAGGAGATGACCAACAACCCCAACTGAGTTGGCGACTTGCCTTACTTGATTGGCTTTGACATAACATTAATCTCTGAATTCTGTCTCTGTTTGGGCTTTACTGTAAGTGCACAGAGGACTTCGCCCTAGGCCACTCACAGGCTAGTGCGATGATCGCCCAAGCCTGTGCGTTGCGACATGAGAAGACATACCTTGGTAGCTTGGATGTCGTCTCGTTTGCAAACAGGTCCAGTGTGGGTTTTCCCCACGGGGACTGGTCGATCACCCATTCGAACGCTGGGGCTGACAGATACCATTCCGTGTGAATTATCTGACCGACCCTCAATGCAAGGTCTGCCAAGACGCCGAACTGATAGGTGGATACTTTTCTCTCGAGCTAAATCCAGAATGCTGTTGGTTTCGTGAGCTGCTGAGACCTGATACCCCCTTATTTGTTTTAATATGTTTCTGCTGTGGTGTTGTCTCTCTACCCTATAGGTAGTGGGTTAGGTTGGTCAAGACTTTCCACACTACTTGTACGTCCAACCACATTATATAGCGGTTTCTTACCTGTTTTGACCGTGAACCCTGCCACATTCTGCCCTTGAAGTGAATTACCAAACCGGACAAAGAAGCATCGGTCTGTTTCTCTAGTTGTGGTGGTAGGAAGGAGAAGGGAACCCCTTCGTTCATGATCTAGTTGTCGCAACACCAAGTTAATGCCTTGTGGGCTTCCCTGGATGCAATAAAAGCGGCCTTGGGGTGTGTCCTTTGACGCAGGGCGCATCTGATTTCTGATTGAAAAAAAACCCGTAATTGAATTTTCCTAGAGGTACTGTCTTCTCCGTAGCTACCAGATAAGCAAGGAGAGATTCCATTTTTACCAAACTCATCCTTGTATCCGGCTCTATGACCTGGATGGTAATCTGTATTCTTTTCTCGTGCTCGGGGCTTAGGTAAACTCTTGCTAGACTTACCTCCCACTTTTCTCCCAAGAATAACAAGAATACTTGTTTTGGGTCGAGTTCGGACTTGGCGAGATTCACCAACAGACCTACCTTTATCACTTGATTGACCAAGATCTGCGTCTGTTTTCTTACTCTGTCCTAGTCATGATGCGCCCGGAACGAGTGGTCCAAGTACTGGAAGACTAACTACACATTGCACTCGGGTCCAGGAACGAGAACTTTCATGATCTTTGTAAAGACAAAGAGCGTCGTGGAAAAACCGAACGGGAGAGCCAGATACCTAAATTTCTTTTGCCTCATCTGAAAACATAGGTGCCTCCTGGCCGATGGATGTAACAGCACCCGAAGGTATGCGTCGTACAGATCTATGGACCTAGCTCACACGCCTGCATCCAGTGAGTCCTTTTTACCTGGGCTGTGTCCATCCGAAAAGGTCACCTGGAGGAATTTATTTAGGGCGGATAGGTCTATGACTAACCGCCAACCTCCTGATTTCTTGCGTACCAGAAAGACCCTGCTGAAGAACCCTTTCTTGTTTTCTGGCATCTCCGCTATTGCTCCCTTGTCCACTAAGTCCTCAATCATGTCCTGTAGGGCTTAGTACTTCTTCGGGTCTTGGTCCTAGGACGCAACTAGGCTACCTGGGCCGGGCTTTGTCGCGAAGAGGTGTGAGTGGGTTGTGACCCAGTGGGTCGCGTGTGAACGGAAGAGTATAACCTTCTCTCAGCCAACGCACCGTCTTCTTTGGAGCACCCATTTCGCGTCAAACTGGCCAGGACTTGCCTAGCCTGCCTCCTACGAGCAAGCAGTCTTTGGAGGGCAGAGAACCCTCCCTGTCTTTTGACCTTATGAAAGTATCTCTTAGAGACGATTCGCTCCCCTCTGAGAGATACTCTGGTTGATTGTTACCTGCACTTCTGCGAGACCTGCAGGAGCGTTTTGCCGTTGCTGACAGTCTAGGGTTCTTTGGCGGAGAAGCTCGAACCTTGCTACTCGACCTCGGCCTATCTTGTCGAGGGGGCTGCGAATATCTTCGTATCCCTCCAAGCCTGAATCTTGGTCGTCCGAGCTACGATCCTCCGGGTGTGACAGGCCTGGCTCCTCCTCAGTGACTAAGCTTGTGGTGGGCGTATAAATGACCCTCTCCCTGTCCTTGGGGATCGCAGTTATCGGTGACGTATCCAGGAGGCGGGAGTATATCGAAAGACTCACTTTCATTAAGAATAAATAGCCTCCTGAGTGTCCCTAATGACTATGGTAATCGGGGTAGACACTGAAGTAGGGATCGATACAGCCAGCATCGGTGGGTCATTTGATGAGTGTACTATTGTCTGCGTCTCGGATCTTGTCTCGAGAGCAGTGCTTCTTGCAACTTGGATCTACTTTTGGAGCTGAGACCGCACAATCAAGAACGACGAGATGCTCATTAAGTCCGCCTGGAGCATTACAGGCGTATCCAAAGTTTGTGACGGGGAAGTATCCGAGAGTAGAGGAATACCGAATTCACCCACCCTGCAGATAAAGCATGTGCATGAGATGGTCCGATTCCTCAGAGAAGACTTTTCAGTTTTTTTGGTGAAGGGTTGAAAGGCTTTGTCTATGAAAGCCCTCTCTCCCACCACGGGCAAATCCAATTCTGTCCTTGTGTCCGAAGAATCAGCAACTTTGGGTTTCTCACGGTTTCTGAAGTCAACGTCCTATTCCGTACCCCTGTCTGCACACAATGGGAGAAAACGTGCCCAAAGACAGAACCTTGCGACGCACTCTCCGCTGAATGTTCTCAGCGTAGAGCTTCTCTAAGTGTGCAATCACTTCGCAGGTGTGTAGCGCATCACACAGGGATATGTCTCTCTCCCTCCTGCATCTGTCACAGAGTGAGTGTGGATTTACAGCTGACACCGAGTGTATGCACAAAATTCTTAGCTTTCTGCGGTGCAGACTAGCCTCTGTCATGTCTGAAACAAAGCAAAATATAAGAGTGCATAAGTAACTTGTTCGTAAAATACCAACATTCATTTCAGAATAACTGATTCTGTACTGAAACAAGCTACTCGCTGTAGAAAGGTTAGTATTGGTGACTCCAAGCACGAATGAAGGTAGGAAGTGACGCAGCACTGAACCAAGACACACTCGGTCTTAGTAACGAACCAAAAACCTAATTGCTGCTTGGTCATTGATGCGTCACTGACCAAGAAAAGCAAATGAAGAACCATCACATAGATTGGTTGGAACTGTATGTAGTGTGGATTGCCCCCAATCCAGATCTCAGCAGCTCACAAAATTTACTAACAGCATTTTGTGCTTGGCTCAAGAGAAAGATAGGTAGACACTAGCGAGTTGTCTGAATGTGTAGTAGACCTTGCGTCCAGGAGCGGTCAAGTAACACAGTCGAAGTGGTGTCTGTCAGCCCATGGGTTCGAATGGGTGACTGATTAGTCTCTGTGGGAAGGCCAACGCTGGACCTGTTTGCAAACATAATGACGACCAAGCTACCAAGGCGTGTCTCCCCATGCTTAGACACACAGGCTTGCGACGCTCTAGCCTGCAACTGGCCGAGGGACGAAGTCTTGTATGCCTTTTCACTATCAACCGTTCTTACTGATAGTTATTAAAGGAGTCTTGGTACTCAGGCCTAAACGCCTTCTTCTGATAGCTCCTCGGTCACTCAGTGTCCCTTGGTGCTCTCTATTAACCAAGTGCATTGCCAAACCCCCACTGAGACTGCCTTGCTTGGTGAACGGGACTTTAAACACCAAACAAACTGCCTTGCCATCCAGAAATCCTATCCCAGCCCCACTGGTCGTACTTCCTCCCGTCCCCACCTCCTGGAGTTACACCTTCTTCATCTTCTTAGAAAAACAGGGCTTTTACTAAAAAGGTGACAGAGAAAATGTTAAATAGCCATAGGGATTCAACGGCTAGGGTCTATCAGCTGGTGTGTTAAGTAACAGTTAGATCCGTTCCATGCCAAATCAGCAGTGGTAGTTGACTTTTTGCGTCCCATCTTTTTACGACAGAGCACCTAAAGGTGGGTTCAATCGAGGGTTACCGAGCGGCTATCGGTTCTAGACTCAAACCCTTCACTGGTTATGACCCAGGGTAGAAAACTGGCTGTCTGTGCCGTTAAGGCACTTCAAGGTCAATTATTCTCCCCCCCCCATCATATACCAACACAGCACTGCAGAATCTTTCCTTTGTCCTGCGCTACGTACAGAGAGCAGGCATATCCGTGGATGACGTAATCTTCCCCCGAAAAATCCAACGGTAAGATTCACTTCACTTTAAGTTTGGCCTCAAGCAAAAGGACAGGTGAAAACACCGTTAAATTCTCAAAGAGAGCGGGGAGTGGAATAAGGTTTTCCTTCGCCCAAGGGTAGGTTTCATGGGTAAGACGCACATTGCCACTGCTTGCCTTTGTATGTTCGAGTAAATAATGCTATCAGCCTCATCGGGCTAAGATACCGAGCCAGGCTTGGTCTTTCTTTGCCCAGTGCAAGTCGTGCGAAAGTGCTTGCAAAATGTCGGAGGACTACTGGAAAGAAGGACAAAACGCGTTGATCATTCCCTTCTTGCCTAAATTTAATAAAGACTTTCTAAGCAAGCCATTTCCAATTACATTAAAGGTGTAATCGTAGCTGCTTACAGTAAAGATTAATCATAAGTAGAATTTAGGGAGTTTTGTAACGTCAGAGCCCGCCAAGTAAGACAAGTTGCTAACTCATTTGGGCTCTGCGTAGTGTGTCCTTGGTCCTTGTCAGACAAGTTAAAAACGAGTTGCGTGTCATCGGGTTGCTTCTCGAATTCATTATTAAGTACTATCTCAAAGACTTTTGGGCCTGTGCTCATTGGACCCTTTCTTTGCAGCCAAGCAATAGTCTTTAAGTAGCCTTTATCTGTTTTTAGCGAACAGGCGGCCAAGGATAATGGCAGGCACAAGCAAAAGGAAATCTTCTTCCATCATTCCGGCAATGTTTCTAGCAAGTATAAGAAGAGCCAGAACAAAGGTTGTCGGTAGCTTTGTGTCACTGCCCCTACGACTGTGACGACGTGCGCCCGTTCGCTCTCTCTTCTCTCCGTCAGTCTCAGGATAGGGGCCCCATGTGCTCTAGCTATGGCTCAGTGACCAAGCGGTTGGTTCACTTGTTCACTCACAGCATGTCTTTGGTTCAGGTCAAGTCTCGTTGCAGCATCCTGGCACTCCAACATTCCTTGGTAAGAAGGGGCGTGGGGTGTGCACACACTGCGTGTGCACATCCTCCTCAGTGCGTCCGTCTTGGCCATTAGAGTCTGACTCACAGGTATTGGGTCCCAAGATTTACCTGGGTCTCTTGACAAATGCTTGGTTATGTATTAGATGAGCACGTTGTAGTGCGTTCATTTGTATTGTCCGAGTAGTTAATGTCAGTGTTTACTTAACTTAATGCATTATGATTCATCAGCTTGGTTCTTAGTTATGTTATGAGTTTTCTTGACCAAGCTAGGTTATTTTGAAACATTGTGAGGATCTTTGATATCGTTTATTTACCTTCACGGTTAACTCTCTTTTTTGCAAGTGACCAAGTGGCGTACAGAGTCATAGAGTGCTTGGTCACAGGTTTATTCCGTGGACTTGATTTCACGATCACGTTTGTGATAAAAGTCAAGTAAACTGATTATTGGGTACTTTTATCAAGTTATCGACCCTTGTTATAAGACTGGGCTACGATCTCGAGGGCGATGGAGTGATTGGTGTTAGCACGTGTCACGATACGGTGATCGCGAGTGTTTCGGGTCCTGCGCGTGCGGAGTCGTGTGACTGGCCACGGATGACTATCCAATTTGACTGAGAGAAGAAAATGTAAGTTCTAATGTTCTGCGTGATTAACCTTCACTATGGAAGAAAGTCTCATTCAATAAAACCACAGACTGGCGTTTCCTGTCTTTATATTCTCACACCAGCTCAGCGAAATCTGCAATTATCCAAGAATTTTCACAGTTTTTATCCAATGCTAAACGAAACTGACTCACTATTTAACGCTTGGCCTCAGGCGGAATTTATAAACAAGATTTCGTTCGATTGCACCATTGAAACACCACAATGGCAACTTTCTTTGCACCATTAGGACTCGCACCCGATGTGTAGCCTCTATGCTTCGCAAAAATCAACTGCTCACGGTGCAACAACCAAGTTCCTTATATAATTGCTGGCAGAACAGCAGCCGCTAATTAAAAATGCGACCAATCAATGTGTTTCGCTCCTAAATCAAGAACCAATACGAAAATACCTACCCGAAAAACATATGTTCCGAGTTACATAGGAACGAAAAAGATGATTTTGGAACGTTTACAAATCGGCAATATCAGTTACAATCTCCGGTATTTCTAAATGCTGGAAAATTACACAAAGCGTTTGTGCTAGGTAACACAAAAATGTTAACTCGTCTCAAAAGCCGTTAAAACCGGAAGTTACAAAACCGGCATTACTGCTGTCCTCCCCATCTCAATGAGCTCTAGCATATCCTATATGAAACTTGTAAATCCAAAGTGTAGTTCCTGAGATATCCTAATACTTAACACATAAGTAAATTTTTTAATTGCATGAAATCTATCAAAAAGACTTCAAACGAACTCGAAACTGATACGACCATGTTCTTTACAAGATCCTGCTAAATCCCAAACTGCTCGCCCCTGTGCTATCACGATTTATTTTACTAAATATACATCACTTCCTCAGTTTCCCACAAAATTTACTCTCGCAAAAAAAGCTTATTCGCCACGTAACAATACATAAAGGAAAAGACTGCACCTAAGGGCGCTACTGGGTATTCTTACAAAGCACACGTATCTCATATTACAACTAGACCGAATTTCGCTACACGTAGCGAAATGACACCCACTTGCAATGGTATAATCTATCTGGTTAAAGACATATTTTCAGTCTTTCCACATAATTGTCAGCTTCCGACTTATTATCATGAATAAGGACATCGAAGTATAATGTAAACTCAAATAATCAAATTCAGTTTTCTAACCGTTTTCGAGATAATGGTCAACTTCCGGTTTTTGACCTTGACCATGACAGAGGAGGTCAAGGTCACAGAAGTACCTCTTATATAACGTCTTTTAGGCCCAAAGGGTCGAAAATAAGCTCAAAATCGCTCTATCTCTAACCCTTTTCGAGATAATGGTCAACTTCCGGTTTTTGACCTTGACCATGACGGAGGAGGTCAAGGTCACCGAGGTACCTCTTATATAACGTCTTTTAGGCCCAAAGGGTCAAAAATAAGCTCAAAATCGCTCTATCTCTAACCGTTTTCGAGATAATGGTCAACTTCCGGTTTTTGACCTTGACCATGACGGAGGAGGTCAAGGTCACCGAGGTACCTCTTATGTAACGTCTTTTAGGCCCAAATGGTCGAAATTGAGCTCAAAATCGCTCTATCTCTAACCGTTTTCGAGATAATGGTCAACTTCCGGTTTTTGACCTTGACCATGACGGAGGTCAAGGTCACCGAGGTACCTCTCAATCTCGTCTTTTAGGCCCAAAGGGTCGAAAATAAGCTCAAAATCGCTCTATCTCTAAACGTTTTCGAGATAATGGTCAACTTCCGGTTTTTGACCTTGACCATGACGGAGGAGGTCAAGGTCACCGAAGTACCTCTTATATAACGTCTTTTAGGCCCAAAGGGTCGAAAATGAGCTCAAAATCGCTCTATCTCTAACCGTTTTCGAGATAATGGTCAACTTCCGGTTTTTGACCTTGACCATGACGGAGGAGGTCAAGGTCACCGAGGTACCTCTTATATAACGTCTTTTAGGCCCAAAGGGTCGAAAATGAGCTCAAAATCGCTCTATCTCTAACCGTTTTCGAGATAATGGTCAACTTCCGGTTTTTGACCTTGACCATGACGGAGGAGGTCAAGGTCACCGAAGTACCTCTTATATAACGTCTTTTAGGCCCAAAGGGTCGAAAATGAGCTCAAAATCGCTCTATCTCTAACCGTTTTCGAGATAATGGTCAACTTCCGGTTTTTGACCTTGACCATGACGGAGAAGGTCAAGGTCACAGAGGTACCTCTTATATAACGTCTTTTAGGCCCAAAGGGTCGAAAATAAGCTCAAAATCGCTCTATCTCTAACCGTTTTCGAGATAATGGTCAACTTCCGGTTTTTGACCTTGACCATGACGGAGGAGGTCAAGGTCACCGAGGTACCTCTTATATAACGTCTTTTAGGCCCAAAGGGTCGAAAATAAGCTCAAAATCGCTCTATCTCTAACCGTTTTCGAGATAATGGTCAACTTCCGGTTTTTGACCTTGACCATGACGGAGAAGGTCAAGGTCACAGAGGTACCTCTTATATAACGTCTTTTAGGCCCAAAGGGTCGAAAATAAGCTCAAAATCGCTCTATCTCTAACCGTTTTCGAGATAATGGTCAACTTCCGGTTTTTGACCTTGACCATGACGGAGGAGGTCAAGGTCACCGAGGTACCTCTTATATAACGTCTTTTAGGCCCAAAGGGTCGAAAATAAGCTCAAAATCGCTCTATCTCTAACCGTTTTCGAGATAATGGTCAACTTCCGGTTTTTGACCTTGACCTTGACGGAGGAGGTCAAGGTCACCGAGGTACCTCTTATATAACGTCTTTTAGGCCCAAAGGGTCGAAAATAAACTCAAAATCGCTCTATCTCTAACCGTTTTCGAGATAATGGTCAACTTCCGGTTTTTGACCTTGACCATGACGGAGGAGGTCAAGGTCACCGAAGTACCTCTTATATAACGTCTTTTAGGCCCAAAGGGTCGAAAATAAGCTCAAAATCGCTCTATCTCTAACCGTTTTCGAGATAATGGTCAACTTCCGGTTTTTGACCTTGACCATGACGGAGGAGGTCAAGGTCACCGAAGTACCTCTTATATAACGTCTTTTAGGCCCAAAGGGTCGAAAATAAGCTCAAAATCGCTCTATCTCTAACCGTATTCGAAATAATGGACAATTTGCCTCTAAGGGATTTCAATATACAAAAGTCACATGACCTTGACCTTGACACTGAATGTCGAGATTCCATCAAAGATGTTACTGCCTACTGACACTGTACACGTGTTGAAACAAGGATTTGAGCGGTATTACCAGCAAGTTTTCGTGATGGAATAGGTTTTTGAAAAAATATTTTGACCTCAATTTGACCTTGAAGGTCAAGGTCAAGGTCAAAAAATTTTGCGGATTTCACGACAACTCATTACCCTCTATGTTTCTGCCAAATGCCGTCTTTCTACTACAAACCGTGTAGGAGGAGTTTTCTGGAAACCAATTTGAGGTAAAAAAACTTTGACCTCAATTTGACCTTGACCTTGAAGGTCAAGGTCAAAAAAATTTGCGGATTTCACGACATCTCATCGCCCTCTATCTCTGTGCCAAATTTCATCGTCCTACGTCAAATAGCGTAGGAGGAGTTTTCTGGAAACCTACGTGACGGAAAAAAAAAAACAAAACAAAAAACAAAAAAAAAGGAAGGAATAAACGCCGGAATTCTTTGCAAAGTATACCCATTTGCAAACTATGTTTGCAAGTGGGAATAAACAGAGTGGAGCACAAACAGCATCAAATACGCGTTCAAAGCATTCAACATACTACACTGCATATACTACATACGGCGCGATGTTAACACAAGTGTGCTCTGAAAGTCATTTTGCATACCCTAACACACAGGAGGGCGTGAAGTGCATCAAATAACATTCTATCATCTTCCAACCGCCGTACGCACCACCCGGCAAAACAATAACACGCCCCAACAAACACACACGCACAGAAAGTGGTCATACGGGAAAAGACGCTTCGTTGCGTCTTCCCTTTGCATCTGTCCGTCCTTCCGTGAGCGAGAGTTGTACAACTCGATTGGATTTTTTAATTTCTTAAGCACATCAAACACATGAAATAACATCGTTGGTGTTTTATTTCTGTCTTCTCATTGTCCACACGGAACTTGGCATATTCCTTTGTGAGTAATTATTGAGTTCGTGGAAACATTTTCTCAGCCTGGCTCGCAGGTCGCCTCTGCTCCTGTTTTAGTCCTGTATAAAAGGGCAGATAAGCGAATATGGAGCTTTTACGCAGTAAAACTCGTAAAAGAGCGTTTTACAAAAATAAAAAATTAGATTAAAAGACCGGCTGCCAGCATAACGACGATATTAGGGTTTGAAACGTCGAATCTCCAGCATCCGTTTGTAACTTCTACTCACCGTTTAATCTGAACAAACCCTAGGCGCAAAAAATGGTGGAGTGGACAATGTGTTTGTACCAACGATTCTTGAAAAGGCGTGCATGAAAAGTTTTCACCACCCCAGCAAAGGCTCGTGTCTTAACATCGCATATTTCACTGCTCCCCTGAGCAAATTTTCTATTTTATCACACCCAAAATAAATCGCTAAACAGACGTGACAAATATATTTAAATGTTGCGATTTTATCGCAAGGACTGATAAACCCCCATTCTTGCTCTCAGTTTAAATGAACTCATCTTTTTGCACATCTAAGAATTCTAAAACCCCATAAAATGGCTTTTACCACAGGTAACCTGCGCAAGTTTTCTGGAGTGAGTAACCCGCTTCATTATTCGTCAAATGAAGTGCTTAAATCGTGTCTCTGTTTGCAGTACTTTTTGTTTACAGATATAAACGAATGTGACATGTTCCGTAATTTGTGTGTGAACGGATACTGCGAGAACACGTTCGGACATTATCGATGCCTGTGTAACCAGGGATTCCGGCCAGATTTGTCAGGCGGTAATTGTACAGGTAAGTAAGTGCTGGCGGGTTTTAAAACATACTTTTCGTTTTCACAAGAAGTGGGTTGTTTCGAAACTGCAGTCTGTTTTGCAGCCTCGTATTATGAAATCACTGTCTGTCTTATTCACGCGCTTGCCGGGCTTCCGTTTTCGACAGACATATTTCATGTATTTGCATGTGGGCACTATTTACTCTTTTAAACCATACCTTCTATATTTTTAGTCTGACTATCTTAACATGTTGGTTAAAGGTAGCGTCTTTCCTCAGCTTCTAGTCGAAATGTCTCAAAACTCCTACTTAAGTTCGTAAAATAAATGTTCACCTAGCCATCACATTTTTGGTCATTCCCCAAACATTGATAGAAATATTAGCGGAAAAAAATTCTTAAAATTTTAGGAGAAGCCAGTCTGACTGTCTTGATATTTTGGTTAACGGAAGCTGGTATTAGTGTTACAGCGGATCTCAAGCGTAAGATGAAAATTTCGGCAAATTTGTCGATGCACTGGTTCACCTACCTTATCTAGAGATTCCTTTGGTTTTTGGCCAGAAATGCCTGAAATAGTTGAAAGAATTAATTGCTGATATGTGTACTAAGCAAGAGAAACGTTGCATGCATCGCATATCCAGGTTTCAGATTCAGCCCTTGATTAACTCAATGAGGCGAAGGTGCAGGCTGGTATCGACGCCCACGACAGACGCATCTGTTATTAGACATTCTGACTCGCCATTTTGTGTGACCCGTTTTACTGAGTGAAATGAATCATGACTAACACATTCTTACTGTTTCAAAATGTGTAGATGCAAACTACAGCAATTGTTTTTTACATCTATGTGACAAAAATTCTGCGTGTGCTGCCTGAATATTGAAATTAAAAAATGGGGCGTTTCTTTTGTTGTTTTGAGCAATTCATTGGAGTTTTCTACATCTAAAATGAAGTGATGATTGAAAATTCAATGTATATTTCATTCCTCTTATTGCCTGTCTTTGAAGCAAAAAAAAAAAGAGAAAAAAATTATTACTTGTAATTAAAACGTCAATAATTTACAAGACACAAATCCATTTATTAGGGAATTAGTGATATCAAGAATTAATTTTTTATCTCAGAAATTGATTTTTTGATATCAAGAATTAATTTGTGATCTCAATAAATCCATATTTTGATATCAAGAATTCATCTTTGCTATCTGTAATTGTATTTTATATCTCTAAATATATTCTTGATCTCAAAAAAGTAATTTTTGATATCAATAAATATTTAGAGATATCAAGAAATATTTGTTAATCTCAAAAATGATTTAATGATATCTATAATAGATTTTTTGAGATCAAAAATTCAATTCTTGATAGCAAAAATGAAATATTTGAGAGCAAACTATCAATTTTGAGCTCAGTAATTCATTTTCTTTATATTGATATCAAGAATTTATTTCAGATATCATTATTTCAGACTGGTACTTTTTTAATTTGTATTTTGAAATCTGCAAACGATTTTTTGATCTCAAAAATTGATTTTTGATATCAAAATATCAGTCTTTTTTAAATAAAAAATTCAGAAACACGCATCTGTAAACAAATAATGACTGTCCTTGTATACAGAATCTTTATTTTAATTTTTTACTATGCAAAAAAGAAGTAATTCTTGAGATCAAAAATTGTGTTGTTATTATTGATCTCAGTAATTCAAATTTTAATCTCCAAAATTAAATTGAAGATTCGATATATTTTATGTAAATGTGTGTCTCCTTTAAGATTTGTTAACTTTGTAAAATTGAATTTTGATCTCAAAAAAAATTTTGCCACCTAAAATTCAATTATTGATAGCAAAATATAAATAAATGAGATCTACATTGATTTACTGATATCTCTAAATATATTTTGATATCAAAAATAAGCATTAAATGTTAAAACGGCATTCCATACAAATCATAATTAACTGTTCCAATAAATAGCCTAAATTGCAATCGTCGTAATTTCAATACTCGTACTTCTGGATCTGTAACTGTTACCAACAGATCTTTTTCTGTTTATCGTCTCTGGGTTAAACTTATCACTTTGCTGTCCGTTATGTGTACGTGTGTGTGTGTGTGTGTGTGTGTGAGTGTTGTGTGAGCGTGTGTGTACGTGTGTGTGAGAGAGTGTTGTGTGAGTGTGTGTGTGCTAACAATAATTGGTCAAATAGTTTGGGGGGGGGGGGGTGTGAACTTTCAAAATGCTTCTTCTAAAACAATTTGATCAGATTTTCTTTAAATTTTGTACCAATATTTATATTCTCTATGTAGATCTGTCAAAAACTGGCCAAAAATTGACTGAATGGGGAGTATTTTAAAATTTTTCTTAGCCAGTTTTCAAAATACTTCTACTTTTCAATTTTGACCGGATTCCTTTCAGATTTTGAACAAATGTTCACTACGTAGGTTTCTCGTGAAATTTTTGGACGATGTGCCAAAATTGGGCCAATTGGGGGACATTTTTAAATGTTTTAGCAGCCAATTTTCCAGAGGTTTTTTCTACCACAAGTTTGATTTGATTGCCTTCAATTTTTTGCATAAATGTTCGCTAGTCTGTCTTCTCTTGAGTAGTATCTTTTTTGGCGGTCCCCCCAAAAATTGGCTAAATGGGGGCATTTTTTGGAAGCCAGTTTTCAAAATGCTCCTCCTACAACTGTGATTGGATTGCCTTAAAATTTTGCATAAATGTGCATTTGGGCGGTCCTCTTTTGAAAAGTTATTTCTTAGTGATCCGCCAGAAATTGACTAATTGGAGGGCATTTATAAAATTTTTGTAACCAATTTTCCAGAGGTTTTCTCTTCCACAATTTTGATTTGATTGCCTTCAATTTTTGAATAATGTTCACTAGTCTGTTCTCTCATGAGAAGTGACTTTTTGGCTGTCCACCAAAAACTGGCTGAATGATAGGCATTTTTTGGTGGTGAATTTTAAAATGCTTCTTCTAAAACAACTTTGATAGGATTGCCTTCAACTTTTACATAATGTTCACTAGGCGGTCCTCTTTTGAATAGTCACTTCTTTGGCTATCTACCAAAAATTGGCTAAATACGGGGCATTTATAATTTTGTAGTTGTTGTTATTGTTATAGCAGGAGGGATAAAATCTTGGCATGTAAACCTCTATATTAGGGACATCACGCTGTTATGGGCCCAGATCTACTAGTCAGCGTCCCTTACAGTTGGATTTTATTGTACAGATGTTGGTGGCCAGGTCTCAGGGCGTGCTTGTTTTTTTTTAACACTTGACAAGCCTTTGGCTTGCAAGGGTTATATGAATTTGTGCGAGCAAAATTCGTCCTTCTTTTTTTTTTGTTCTTGACAGTTTTTCCGATTTTTTTGTGTCTTCTTCCTCTCAGACACTATGGGCCCTACGACCATGAAACTTGGGGCTTGTGAAGAGCTTGATTTGAACATGTGCATGTCACTTTTTATTTTCGTCTTCGATTTCGTTTTCTTTGTTAAATCGCCATGTGAAAAGAGTGTATTTTTTTGCAAATAAATGCGTAGCATTTAACGACAGCTTAGTGAGCTTTGTGCGAGCTCTCACTGCGTAAATAGATAACAAGGCGTATGCCTGATCAGTCAATAAAACTTTAAGTCAACAACAACCAAACACTCCTCGGCTTATAAGACGTATTCAAGCTGTGTTGTTTGCAATATATTATTCAAGAAATAACCCATTGAAGGAAGTATTTTTGCATTTTAATTTTTGTCAAGTGTTTAACATTTCGCTAGCGGAATGAGCTTCTAGTTTTTATTTGTTTTATGGAATGTTTTGTTTAAATAGATATAAATGAATGTCTGGACTCTGAAAACTGCCAGTATGGTATCTGCATAAACAAAGAAGGAGGTTATGACTGTGAGTGCCCAACCCATTACACACTTAACCCATCTGGAACAGGATGCATAGGTGAGGCCATGCTTTGCTTTTCTTATTTTTACTGTACTTTGGTTAAGTGTTTGTTGTATTTGAAGTATCCCAATAAAAAGGCCAACAACACTGAGGACACGAAAGTTAGAACTAGGACATAGTTTTAAGCAACCAACCAAGTCCTTTGCTTTGTACGCCTTTATAAGTATGCTTACTCGAAAAAACAAAATGCAAAAGGATAAAAGATAAACACACTAAGATGAACAATAAATTAGGGCTTATCCATGAAGTACGCATTTAGGATTTGATCTCCAAATCACCGTGCCCTGTTAGAAAACAGGACACGATGAATTGTGAAAGAAAACAGTGTTTTAATTTAGCGTTTAAAGAAAAATAAATAAATACTAAGCAAGAAAACTTTAATGAAAGGATGGAGTACCGATTGATTGTCTTGCAGACAGTCGCCGAGGATTGTGCTACATTGACGCTCCGCAGTATGGTCGCGGTCGGTGTGACAGTGACCTTGGGCGTTACGTCACCCGGGCCACTTGCTGTTGTACGGTTGGCAGAGGGTGGGGAGAAAACATAGGTGTTTGTGATGCTTGTCCCAGAAACGACACTAGTAAGGCTTTCAATGTGTTAATTCCTCTCATGTAACTGAAAATTGTGTTACAACCGGTGTAATGAAACGTTTTGACCCCCAAACAAATCGACCCCCGGTCGATTTGTTTTAAAACAAACAGACCCCCGGTCGATTTGTTTTGGGAAAGCCCGCCATAACAAACAGACCTCCCCTATAATAAAATGACCCCCTCCAAATAATCATGTTTAAATATAAACTGGAAGTAAAAAAGGTGCATCTGGTTTTTAAATACTATTTTAAGCATTTTCTAGCTCTTGATGTAGAAAATTATTATTTTGAGCCTTTGAAATGCAATTATTGAGCTTGGACAGTTTTTTTGGTGACTGTATGTTAGTGGTGTTGGAAGTGTTTTCGTGTTTGAAAATGTAGATGTTAGTTGCTAAATCATTTGTTATTCATGGATACAGTTTTTATTTCAATTAACGAAACTAATAAGGTGGCCATATGTGGAAAGAAATAAAGAAATCAACAAAAAATGAGAAGGTTAAAACATTTCAGGAGGGGTCTGTTTGTTTTAGAACAAATCGACCGGGGGGTCTGTTTGTTTTAAAACAAATCGACCTGGGGGTCGATTTATTTTGGGGGTCAAAACGTTTCCTTACACCGGGGCTAAAGATGATTCCGGGAGAATCGATGCTTTCTACATACCACTGCTTTTATCAAGTAAAAGCATAATTCCCACTTAGCATTGAAAATACCAAATGGAGATGGATTGCCTCGAATTCTTCACCTATTTTTTTCCTCGCCTTTTAAATTTTTTTCTTCTTGCGCCGAATCGGTTTCCAGACATCTCCTCCAAGACCGCTGAAGCTAGACCAACCAATCTTGGCACATGTATGGAGGGTCATCTGAAGTGGTGCACCTGATAAAAATTTTTGACGTTGACCTTACCTGTATACTTGGTAGTATTTAGGAGGATGTTCTACATTCAGACATGCGAAAATTGTTAGCAAACAGCAGTATCATCTACCTTCCGTTATAGTTATCATACCAAGTGGGGTCTAATTCGCTGTGCGAATTTCGGTCTAGTTCGCATCTCTGCCTTTTAGGGAGCTCCTTCCCATCCACCAACCCCGACCTCCCAGATCTTTCCTTCGTGGGGAAAGCTTTGGCTAGCTTCATGTTTCTCCTAGGAAGAACATTTGTTGTTTAGGTATGGCTTTGATTTCGATATATTTATCAGCAGCCCTGCTCTCAGCAGTCTGTCTTGACAGGACTGGGGTTTGGAACCTGGTCTGAGCTTTCGCCAGATGAGCCAAGCGCCAGTCTTCTACATTCTGAAAAATTGACATGCCCTGTAGCCAGCCCATGCTTCGTGGACTTTTTGAGAACACACAGTGGCGGTTGAAGGGTCGAACCAAAGTACCAGACACTAACATGTGCATGAAAGCACAGGAATATTCGGTTGCTTGAATTTATGGAGGGGTTCCGGACCGTACCCCCCTGCCGTTACGCGCCGGACGATATCCCCCGAGACAATACCCCGTAGGACCGTATCCCCCGACGACAATACCCCTCGAGCTAATACGCCCGCCCCGGGCTTTTTCACAAGTTTTGGCAATATTTTGGTTAATTAGATAGTTTAACATCATTCCGTTTTCCTGTGAGCTATAGATAAAGACTATTCAAGACACAGACTATTCAAGACACAGAAAATCCTCTTTGACCTACTTTTCAAAGGTTTATGAGGCTTCTTTTGTGCTTCGTGGAATAGCGCACAACATTAGTTTTGATAGAAATGAACTTTGAACGTTATCACTTAAGTTTTCACTGTGAATGAGCAACGGACTCGATATATGGATGTACTTTATAATTTAGATAAATGTTTACATATGCGGTAGTCTTTCGTCTATATCCAGTATATTGTCAACTGTTGGAGAAAAATAAAACATACAGCTGTACTTTTTTTTTTTAAATTTGTTTCAACAATGGGGGGAAGGTATTGTCTAAACGGAACGAGGGGGGGGGGGGGGATTGGCACAGAGGGTATGGTGTCAGAATATCGTGCTCAACATTTTGGGATGCCTTTCCATGTATTATTATGTAGCCAATCAGGTTTCAACGCCAGCAAATTTGGCGGGAAATAGTCGATGAAGTGTGTTTGGTATGAAGCGCGATAGGGTCGCGTCTATAAGTTTAGGTTCCTAATTTGTCTTTTCGTGGGGAACACAAAAATATAAGTTTTGGCTTTGTTCCAGTTTGTTCTATGGTTTTACGGACGTTTAAATTTTCACTTATATGTTAAGTATAATAAGTATCTCCGTAAATAATGAACGCATTTGTTATTTTCTAGTGTCAGTTTGTAGAGCGCTTTGAAACCGTTCCTGCGATATAATTTTTGTGTTCGACAGTTTTAGTTTTCTTAATTTTTCGGCGCCTTAAAAATTCTGTGTTAAAACACAAACTTGACACCTAAATTTAAGGTAGTTAAAAGTAATGTAATTCGAAACCAAAAATGCCATATTGTTAAGCGTCTCATGGTCGTTCTGAAAACATAACTTTTCAAATCGTACGTGACCGGAAACATATATTTTCAGCCAGGTATTTTCCGATTGGTTTACTACATTTAGACGCAACGTTGTGATTGGTCAATTTTGTGGTGGCGCGGCTGGCATCCGCCAGCAGTTATATAAGGGATGCCTATTCTGCACCGTTAGCAGTTGATTTTTGGAAAGTATAGACGCCACACGTCAGGTGTGGGTCTGTTTATTACAAGATAAGACGGAAATAGGATAAGGCTGAACGAAATGGGCTGCAATGGGTGTCGGCACCAATAAAAAAGGATTTAAAGAGCATTTAAATGAAGATACTTGATAAAAGTTTATAAATATGTCTTTTGGGATTTAAAGTATGAATAATGAATGGACAGTAAGATAAATCAATTAATAAAAGATAAATACGTCAGACATAAAAGTGGATAACTGAGCAAAAAGGTGGATATTTGTGAGCACATTGCAGATAAAATAAATGTCATAGTGTTGGAAGGAGTTTGTTCTGATTATCATCCGGATATTACACGCTTAACGGATATCACCAGGTTGTTGTATGTTCATCGCATAAAAGTCACCGAATTGTCGGAAGACGACATAGCAAGCTGTATTGCTCTATATCGCACATTTTGTGTATTATTTGTTCGTCTTTTCACTCCATGAGAAGCCATCGGTACCCACGCGCGGAGATCCCATAACCGTCACAATCCAAACCGTGACATCTGGTCCTGCGGAGGTTATTGTCTCGGGGGGTGGGGGGGGGTACCGTCCGGGGGGTTGGTATCATCTGTGGGAGTACGTTCGCGGGAGGTGGGGGGTACCGTCCGGGGGTTGGTATCATCTGTGGGAGTACGTTCGCGGGAGGTGGGGGGTACCGTCCTGGAGGTATCATCTAGGGGTGTACTGTCTTGGGCGGTAACGTCCCAGACCATTATGGAGATGTGAAGTCGACAGTTTTTTTGTCACGTACCGTCACACAGGTGTAGAAAAGTTGTACTTTTGGAGGTTTTGCAGGAAGACCTGATATCTAAGATAGTTTTATGCAAGTTGAGTTCTCAACCTTCAGCCTATCTTGTTTTAATTTCTTAATCTTGTTAACACTAACTGAGTTGTGTAATGTGAGGCCTATGGGATCAATGTATTGTGGGAGTTCGGGTTTATTTGATGTACAAATAATATTATCGTAATCTTCTAGTGACCTCAGGAGAAGACGTTTACGTAGCTATGTAAACAAAATGCTTCAGCACCTACAGTTGTGATTGGATTGTTTAAAAAAATTTGCAGCATTTTTCATATTTTTGATAAATTTTTATCATTGGGAATCACTTTTCAAAAGCTTCACCCACAGTTTTCTTCTCCCATAAATTCTCGAAAAGGTACTGTATTTTTTTGGTGATCCGCAAAAAATGGTCAAATGTTAGGCTTTTTAGACTGTTCAGACAACCTGGACTTGGACTATTCGCCCCATCTGTGTGGAGTATCTGTGTGGACTATTCGCCCCACTGCGGTAATGAATCCCTTGGGTTATTTCGATGAACAGTTGAGAAGGTGGATATAGGTGTAGGGCTTCAATCTTTTGTTCACAAAAAGATGCGACTTTATATTTTTGCTATAAAATGGTCCATATTTATTCGTCTTAATTTTTTGTGCTTAAAACTACTTTTTACTACGTAAACGCTAGCGTTCGCTTATCTGCACGATTAGACAGGTTTTTCCTCATTTGCAGTACTGACACATAAATTGTGAATTGAACTTTTCTACACATGGAGGCGTACAATATAAATTAACATTGCCATAAATTCCCTTTAGAGCTAATATCGGAAGCATCGATTGTTTGAGACTGAGTAACTTCAGATTACCCACATTCCTCTTTTTTATTTTATTACTTTTTGGGAAAAGAATCTTTCAAGACTTTTCCCACCAAGTTTCCAGGATAAAAAGTCAAACCGAGTGTCAATTGGGCTTATACGTTTCTAGCTATATTCATGAGGTTACAACCACTCCCCTTCCCTTCTGGGCTTGTTGCGGTTCGAAGTGGCACTATCCATCTGGGCAGAGGCACCTATTTGACGGAGTAGAACCGAGTGGCTCTGCCCACTTCGATAGTTGGGGTAGCCAGAGTAGTTATTCCCTTGTGGCTCCATCCACGTTGAGCTACCTATGTGGCGCTACCCACGTGGGTTATCCCTCTTGCCTGTATCCCTCATGAGGTCGTGCCTCCCCCTTTATCTAGAAGGGTTGGGAGAGAGGGTAGATTAGTTGTAATCAAACTCACCACGAATTTTTGTTACAGGCATGGCAGAGACAGAAACTGCAGGGCACAAGGCAGCGTGTGGTCATCTGTCGTTCGCCAGCAATCCCCATGCCCTCTGTAACAAGTGTACATTTGCAGAAGTACTAGTTCTATGCAAGGAGCAGAACATGTGTATTAAAATCCGAGCACCTCACGCATACGGATTGGAATGGTATCGTATTAAAGATGCAAGGAACTGCCTGAAGAAGGCAGGAAGCAGAAGTCTATGTCATAGTCAAAGGATACGCTTCTAGCAGAATCTTCGCCCGCTCCCGCTTCATAAGACCCCTCACTTTACAAAAGCCGGAAAAGGGCTAAAGTAAACCGCTCTGTGTCTTCCAAGCTGCGGCAGAATTAGACACAGAAGGCAAAGGGGAAATGAGAGAGGCCTGTCCCTCACAACCCTACCTCTGCGCGAAGAGTACAAGAAGAGCACTCAAAAGTGGAACTCTAGCTGTGAAAAGCGTCAGTAGAAGCAGCTCGCCTGCGCTGCTCATACAGGAGGGAGACGTAGACACCCCCGTCTCACAAAATCTGGTGAACCCGAAGCAGGGGATGACTCCGAAACCGAATGGGCAAAAGAAATGGCGGCTGTCCGAACATTACAAGAGCAAACACAGGCTCAACTGGCTTCTCTGCGCGCTCTCATTGCTAAAACATCCCCACTGGTGGCAGTGACATCTTCGAGACCGCCACGCAGTGAGACGCAAGCCAGTGACGAGGAATCGATGGAATTTCCTCTAAGAGGGTATATTCCAGTACTGCATCCTAGGGATACAGACACTTAAGAGCCAGCTCCCCTCTTGTGGTCATCCCCAGAGACATGGGGTAAATTTTTTGTACCAATGGAAGATGACCAGGAGATGGATGAAATAAAGAGCATTCACATCCAGCGTTGGGGGAGGATATCGGCTCCGACGATGAATTTCAGGAAGGGGATGTGAAGGCACTACCTGTGACGAATTGCGATCACCTAAAATTGACAGCAATATTGGAGGGATCGAGTAGCGGCAGACAGACGCCAAATCCGCACACTACCCCCCACCCTCCACTCCACAAAAGCATCGCGAGTCTTACCAGCTTTTAGGGATGTAATTTAAGCCAGGGGTGGAAGCGGGCAATCCCGACGCCGATAAAGAGGGCCGTCTATTTGTTTAACCTCACAGAGTGAGGAGCCAGAGCAAGAGGCACTCTAGCCACTAGTGCTGGCGTTGCTAACGCAGTGGCTGTGAGACAGAAGGAATGGAGGGCAAGGCATGGCGCGCCTACACCCGTTTAAACAACTAGGGATCAGATCTGCGACGTATAGATCCGCTGATAATTTCATCCCCATCTAGCCGCTTGAACAACCCACGGAGAGAGCAGTGTGGATACCCAAAATAAAGCCTGACTCGGGTATCTCCCTTGGAAAAAAGACGCAAAGACACTGGAGGGGTTAACTCGTCAAACATGAGCTATCGCTTCAATGCAGAATCATATGCTAAAGGCACTGAAGGAGACGCTAACCCAAAGGGCGATATCTGACCCAGTAGAGTTAAATCTGTTAGAGTGCGTCTTAGTAGCCACTCGGGATACAAAAAAATAGCGACAAGCCAACAGACCTCAATGGTGCAGTTACGAAGAGACGCATTCCAACGGCACTGCTGGTGTTCAGTCAAAGTGGTTCGAGAACTAAGACATTCAAGTATCTTGATTCAGTTTGAGCTATTCCCTCCCGAGCACGTTGAGAGGGTCAGCCTAGAGAACAGCCCTATTCCATCACCGCTTTAATGTCTAGGTCCGGACGCCCCTATATGAGAGCTACTTCCATTCGGGATCACTTTAAGAGAAAGCACAGAGGTGATATGCACACACTTCAAACACGACGCCATTTCCCGTCGCCTAGAAGTAAAAGCAGCAAGATGGCAGCACCACCAGCCTCTAGGCCGCGTAGCAGTACACTCGAACCACGGCGCCGTGTAGAGATCTTCAATAAAGGAACTATTGAGCTGCAAAGACTATTGGCCATTTTTACGATGTTTTGGTGGAAATGGGGCACCTTGAAGGGGAGTCAACTAGCTCCAGAAAATCTATTCCCTTCAGTTCCAGAGAGACCACAGGGGCAAGTACCTGACAGTGCCTCTCCATTACAAAGCCCCAATACACATATCCATTTCCTACAGCCAGGATTCCGTGCAGAATCAAGCTGTACAGGAAATTATAAAAGAGCTACTAATCAAACGGGCAATACGAGAAATGCCAGAATCCGAACAGTCGGATATTTCTAGTCCAAAAGAGAACAGGAGATTGGAGATTAGTCGTAGACTTGTCGAACTGAATCTATTTCTCCAGACGGTCACCTTTCAGATGGACACTGCCCAAGTAATCAAAGAAATGTTACAGGAGAGCGGTTGTAGGACGTCAACAGATATATCACATCCCAATAAATTTGGAAAGCCACAAAGGCTTTCAAATAGAGGGGGAGATTCCGGTTTCTGGCACTTCCATTCGGTCTATCAACAGCCCTGTACGTAGTTTTGAAAGTGATAAAAGTACTGAAATCGTGGAATAGACTCTAGGGCATACTATTCTTTCAATACCTGGACGATTGGTTCGTAGCCCACAAAGAAGAGGCTCAGGCCAGGTTCCAAACACTACTTGAAGTAATGCAGGCGATAATTGCAGTCTCATGGCCAATTAAGCAAAATCAGAACTTGTGCCCAAACAGCAAATGACCTTTCTGGGAGAGAGGTGGGCCTTGGAGTTGACCAGAGCCTGCCCCATACAAGACACATAGAAAAGAATTGTCTCACCTATTATTATGATTACTAACACGTTTATATCGCGCTTACAATGGTATAACCCTAACCGCCAACAATTTAGGTATTAAGAAATTAAAAAATAAAAAATAAAAATTAAAAGCAATGACTAGATAAAATTGACGTTAGCAAATCAATTGCATGCCAGTCTTTAAAGGTGAATTTTAAGTAGTTTTCTGAAAGCTAAAATATCAGGTTCTTGCCTTATTCTAAATTGTAAAAAGTTCCATAATTTGGGGCTGCATTTTGGAACGCTCTTTTCTCCGTAGCGCTGATTAGATCGATGCTCTTGGAGAAGATACTGACCAGACGACCTCAGGCTACGCGATGGAGTATAAGGTGAAAGAAGCTGAACTCTGTAATATACTCAGGTGCTAAATTGTTGAGGGGTTTATGAGTCAAAAGGGCGACTTTAAACGCAATACGCTGCTCAGCCGGTAACCAATGGAGAGCCATGAGTTTATCCTTAACACTTTCTTCACTAGATGGTCTCACAATGAGTGCAGAGTGATTAAGGATGCGCTGAAACCGCTTGATCTGCGTTTCAGGGAGGTTGATTAAAACACTGTTGCAGTAATCGATGCGACTGATTACCAATGCATGGACGAGTATCTTTGCAGCATCGTCGTTTGAACGCGAACGAACATCACGTATCCACCATAGGTAGTATTTACACGTTCGAACAACATAGTTTATATGTGCCTCCATTGTTAAATGCGAGTCAGCGAGCACTCCCAAGACTCGAGCAACGTGGGAACGTTTAACAACGTCACTGTGGCGGTGTAGGCTGTGGGTACTGATAAATTTCTCTTTGCGTGCACCTGTTATAACCAAAAATTCAGTTTTTTTTCCTTGTTCAATTTAAGTGTATTAGCGGTCATCCAGGACCCGATATCTTTGATGGCGTCAGAAACTTGAGCAAGGGCAGTGCCCTGTTCTGAGACCGAGCGTGGATTGAAGGCGTTTTCTAGACCAGAATCATCCCAATAAAAATGATACGGTAGTCCATGCGATTTTATCAGAGAACCCAATGGCTTGGTATTTTGAGAATATCCTCGTGGTTTAATTTTGAAACCTTGGGGTAGGGCGCAATCCAAGGTAATAGAGTCGGGAAATGCACTATCGCCCTTAACACGTGCACTGCTATCATGAAGGTAAGATGATATTCAATCAAGGGTTCCACCTTCGACACCAAACCAACCGGCGTAGATAGCTCTCATGATCTACAGTGTCAAAAGCGGCAGAAAGGTCGGGCAATGTGAGAAACATAGCTTGGCGATCATCCAGTTGGATCAAAAGGTTATTGAACAACCAAATAAGGGCGGTTTCAGTACTATGACACTTGCGGTGAGCTGATTGATATTTTTCTTTCAAACTATGGAAGGTGAGATGGACATTTAATTGTTGGCATATTGCCTCTTCAAGGATTTTGGATGTAAAGGATAAGATGGAAATCGGGCGACAGTTCTTAGTTCGGGACATTTCTCCTACCAGCCCAAGAAACTTGCTCAAATGGAGTCTCTACTTGTAACCACAGAGAAAAATGTTCCATTGGGCAAGCTTCACTACAGAAAATTTCAAAGGGCAGTAAAATTAGCAGTGGCTCTAAGAAGGGGTCATCACAAGCTAGTGGTCATCCCCTCAAAAACAATCGAGGACCTGTAGGGGTGGGTATCTTGAGAATCCCTATCTCGGGAATATTCAAACCCCAATTCAGACGGACGCCGCATTGAAGGGTGAGGTTTCTATTTCAGAAGTAAATTGTTTAAGGGCACCTGTCCCCCTCCCCAGTCTAAAGTCAAAAGACATCAAGTGGCTAGAATTGAAAATAGTGTGGTTGGCAACCACCCAGTTACTCTCCAGTCTGCAAAACAGGTCATGCTGGACAACTCAATAGCAGTGGCTTATCTCTGCAAACAAGGTGGCTCCCACTCAACTGAGTTAACTCAGTTGACAGGAGAAATTCTTTGCCCTTTCAGCAGATCACATAGCCGGCAAGTTAAATGTGATGGCAGACATTGTTTTCATAGTGGGCAATGTGGCTCAAACAGAGTTGTGCCTGAAACAGAGCTCCTTTCAGCGAGTAGTGGTTTAGTCTTCATGCGATCCCCCTGCCTGGATCTGTTTTCAAATTCCCTAATCCATCACTAACCGGATATGTCTTCCCCTGTTTAGACCCAAAAGCCTGGGGGATAGATGCCCTCAAATGTCAGTGGCCCGAGCAAGTGCAATATACATTCCCACCGCAGGCCAGCCAAAAAAAATACTGCTCAGATCCCTAATGTTCCCAAGGAGCAGGCTTATCCTCACAACCCAATGGCAACCAGAGGCCCATGGTTCACCCCCTACTGTCACGGTACAGAGTAGACATGTGTACCACGGGTGTGGTACCTATCCCTACCTTTAAAAATCAGGGGTTTCAAATGAGGTGATAAAGAAAATGACTCAAACACATAAGCCATCCACATCTAAAATGTATCGCTGTCAATAGAACAAGTTCTCGGGCTGATGCTTAAAGTAAAACTTTGACCCGTTTAAGGCTTCCCCAGGTGTCGTAGCTGATTTTCTGAATTTCTTACATGAAGAATCAAGCCTTAGACCGCCTTCCATAGAAAGTTATGGGTCAGCGATTGCAGCAATGCTCAAACCAGTTTTATGATACGATCCAGAGGAAGACTCATCAATTTCCAAATTAATAAAAGAAATTAAACTAGTGTCACCCCGTCCAGGTCAGATGTGGCACAATGGGATCTAGTACTAGTTCTCCGGTTTCTGACCCATAGGGAATCCTTTGATGAAACAACCATTTCTCTCAGGTGCGCTACTTTGAAGTTCATCTTTTTGCTGGCTCTAGCGTCAGGTAAAAAAGAGCGGAACTCCATGCTCTGGAGCAAGAGGTCTTTAAAGCAAGTGGCTTCTGGGATACAGGGGTTCTGAAACCCAGTTCATCTTTCATGGGTAAGACCCACATAGCCACTAGAAAGACAGGGACTTTGGAAGAGATAAGACTTATTTCCCTTCCCTTTTCAATGCCACAAGAAGAGCCAACACCCACACTTTGTCACGTGCACACCGTTAGGAAATACAGGGAATTATCCAAAGATTATAGAGTGCCAAGTCAAAAAGCACTAATCATTTCATTCAGACCTAGTGTAATCAGAGACATCTGCAAACAGACTGTTTCTACTTATATCAGACGGGTAATTGCAGAAGCATATTCTAAAGCCCAAACAGATTCGAATTTTTGGCTCAATGCATCAAGTGAGACAGGCAGCTAATTCCTTCAACGCTTTGCACAATATCTCGTCAGATGACATTTTTACCACATGATGGTGATCACTCTCGAATACGTTTATCAAGTCCTACCTCAAAGAATTCACCCAAAATGAACTAATAGTATTTTATTGCTCCAGAAAAAGTCATTTCTAACCCTGGTCCTCTCTCTGTTACAGCAGAAACGACAAAGCACCAAGCAATCCCCCTACCCAAAACCAGAGGAGGAAGCAGCCCCAAGGCAATTAACGTTCATAGACTTTAGGACTGTTACATACCTAACTGGCTCCGTGCGTTCAAGCCGTCGGTCGGCTTAGAGAAGTGGATAGAGGAATTTTCCAAACTTCTCATTTTTGTTGTAGAGTAATGGCTTAATACATCTTCACACTGATGAGTATATTAATTTGAGTGAGAAGGGATCATTGTTTATTTTTGTTTGAATTAATAATTAATTTTAATTCGCCAGTTACTACAGATGAGTTGATCTCTAGCACTAATTATTGCACAGATTTTTCACCTGTAGAGATCGTGTTATTTTAATTTCGATTGAAAGATGTTATTACTGTACATCATTCAGCTCGGGTGTCTATCACCCGGCCTCGGGTGGGTGTACCATTCGTGGGAGGTTGGAAGGGATGGTAATGAGACACTTGAGTGCTTATGGTCATGGTAGTATCCTTGCTCTATTGTCCTAAGTTGGGGCATTTTCAAATGTGATTATGTAAATCTACTGTTCTCGAGGTTCTAAGTCATCCTTCTCTTTAAAAAAGGGAGAAAGAACCAAGTAACCTAATGGGTAGAACTATTTCGGGTAATGGCTCTTTCCACATGGCTGTACCCATTAGCCACTTGGCTCCCTATGGGTAGAGCCATTTCAAGTAAATGGTTCCATCCATGTGGTTGGAGCCACGTGGTTCAGTTATCGCAACTTTGGAGCCAACCTTGGATATGGTTGCACCCATATGGTTTTTTTTAAACTATCGGTCTTGCAACATATATGCTACTGTGCATCAAGATTGTTAATTCTTTGAAGATCCATTTAAAAAAAACACAAAGGTACTTAATGTCTCTTATGTCGTACAATACATATATCAGTTAAAGTGTAGCTCGCTTTGAAAGAACTTTTCTACACGAGGCGTGCCAAGCGGATTTTACCCCCAACGCCAGTTAATAATGCCGTCTAAAAGTGGAGAAAAGCGAACGTTAGCTTTTACGAAGTAAAACCATCAATTTTCTTTCGTAAAACGCGTTTTACGAGAAAAAGCGTAGTTAGCGTTCTGCGCCTTTAGACCTTTTGTTACCCGCCCTTATCCATCCCCGCTTTAGACCCACTTAGGCGAAGGGGCACCGAGATGAAACAAGGACCGTGGATAATCTGATGTCACTCAGTCTCAAACAGACTGTTTCCAATATAACCTTGTAAGGCAAGTTTTGGCAATGTTTATTTACATAGTGCGCCTCCACGTGTAGAACAGCTCAATTGACAATTTATATGTCGATACCCCAAATGAAGGAAATCCCGTCTAAAGGTGGAGAAAGCGAACTATGCTTTTCCACGTAAAAAGCGTTTTACGAAAGAAAAGCGATAGTTTACCTTTCAACGCAAACAAAACAATTATCTATTTGCTGATTTTAGGTACATATCCCTTTTGCATAGAAAATGTGTTCATTTCTTCACGCTTAGCGATTCCACCACTCATCTTAAAACAAAAACTCAAGCTACCTGCAAAATGGAAACTAAAAAGGTTTAATGTCTTTAACAAATGTTTTACACAAGTTATAACGTCAAAGAATTTTAAAGAGTCAAAGGGAATTTAACTACTGGAAAGGTCATTGATCTCTGCCGCTGACACATCCATATCAAATGTTGTTAGCATCACTTTAAAAGTTTTATATTAAGAATTTGGTAGGTTGTTCTTCATTTGTTTTTTCTTTTAAATATTTTTGGAAATTCTCTAAACATTTGCACAGTATATATGCAAGCTTTGCATTTGCACAGCACAAACAAACCCCAAGGCAAACAAGCCCTCTAGAAGTGATCTAAGACGAAGTTGCTATTGGCACTCACTTTTTGGGGGAATCCGTCATAGAATGCCAAATGCTTGTCTTTGAATATTCTCGAAATGTTCCTGCCACCGTTTGAAATTGCTTTCCGATGTGAATTGCTTTCCCATTTATTCGAATAATCCTTCGTTGGTCCTGTCTTTAGTAAAAACTATAGGGCGATCCCACAAGCCTTTTGATATTTGATTGTCTAGATCTCGGCTGGTCGTAATATCTCAGGCCATTGTTGTTATTCATCACATTAACATTAATCATCACATTAATCTTTTCTTTTAAACTCGACGAGTAGATAGATTTCCAGGAACAACTACACTCTATACTTTTTTGTACAGGAGAATATGATGAACTTTGTCGTGGTGGCCCAGGATTTAGACCCAACATAGACACGATTATTCAAGAAAACATAGATGAATGTGACGAGCTTCCCAACATCTGCCGCGGCGGCAAATGCAGGGACACCTTCGGCAGCTTTACATGTGTTTGCCCCATAGGCTACAGGCTTGATGAAGCATCTTTGAGTTGCGTTGGTAAGTAGGAAATGAATTGGTGAATCAAACACACAAAATATAAGAACAAAAAACAAAAGAGAGTTGTCTTTGGAAAAAAATCAGTAGATCTGATCATCGAAGTTCCGAATGTGTGCTCGTTTGTATTGCTTTTGGTTAACATTTCGCAAGTGGAAGACTCGCAAAAAAGTATACTGAGGTTGTACGGGGCCATTATCTGTGACCTTTTTTCTCTTTATTGGTCCGCCATTTTGTTTTTATCTTTATCTTCATTTTTATGATCAAAAGGCGAAGCAAAAAAAAAAAACTGATTCTTCATCATCAAAAGCAACGCGTAAGGACTGCATTTGAACAAGTGCGTGCTAACAGCAAAACTGTGTGTTACATAAATGACGTGTGCGCCATTTGCATACGATAAAGCATAGTGACAGGCTTGCGTTGATTTTAGAAGAACGACGCGTGGATGCAAAATCTTACCTTGCGACAAAAAGTTTTTAAAAAGGTTTCGACCTGGCCAAAAAGTTTCTTAGAAAACCTACGGAATCTGAAAAACAAAACAAAACATTGGCTTGTCTGCAAAGGGAAAGCAAGCTACAATCAGACTGAACAAAATTTTAAATTCTACCGGAAGGGAGAAAGTGATTTTGAAAATTTTATTTTTTGGCCAAATGTTTAATATTTTCAGAAGACGCCGCGTTGTCAAGTGTTCCTTTACCAAACATTTTGTGGTGTTCGGCCCATTTAATCACTGTTAATTCAGCATCACAAAAGCTTTAAGAATTCGGTTATCGATTTACCTTCAACATCTGATTATGATCTAGGATGTGCAAATCCGGGACACTTTCCGACTGGGCACTTTTTAATCAACCATTTCAAAATGACCATGGCCAAATGGACATTTCTCAACTAAACATTTTCCAATTATTTACAAAATGTACATTTTCCAACCGCGGCATTTTTTTTTCAAATTTAAGAAATGAAAAATGGAACGAGATAACTTCTTCCATTATCTGGGTTTTCTAGATCAAAAAAAAAAAAAAAAAAGGAGAAGAACAAGAAACAGAAAGCGCTTGCAATAGACTAATTCCTTGTTACGACGTTTTTCTACTTCTAATTCGTTACGCGGTGCTGTCTTTCCCCTGAGAAGCGACTGAGAATTGTGTCACACGAGGGCAGCCTCTTTGCATGTTGCATTTTTTTGCTTTGCAAAAGCTAACGTTCACTTATCTCCTCCTTTAGACGGACTTCCGGTATTTACGGTAGTTGACGCATTAATTATGAATGGAACTTTCCTACACATGCAGGTGGACAATATAAATAAATGCCAAAATTGCATTGTTAGTTGAAACTGAAACACATTATCTGCATTCATTTTTTATGCGAGGAACAATGAAGACGTATTTTTTGGAGAGGTTTTGAAGATTTGGCCCAGGATAAGAGGTGTTTATTTGGTTTTTGTATACTTTTATACCCATGTTTCTAGTGTTTGATGTCAGGTCAGAATTATTAAAGTGTTTTAAACAACAAAAAATCAATCAAAAACTGTTTATTTTTCAAATGATAAACATGAGACTTTATAGCAGTAGCGACTGGCAAATACACAGGGCATTGAGAGAGAGATTGATATGAATAAAACTCATTCGATAACGTGTTAGTGGTTCAAGTTGTCATGAGTCAACGCTATGAGTATTCTATAATAGCTAATAATACTTGAAACTGTTATATTGAGTTTATTCGATTTTATATTTGTCTATTAGATAATGCTTATATCGTCGTTTAAAAAGCGATAAGTTTTTACATTGTTTTAGTTCAGTTTCTAAATTATTTCACAACTGAACGCCTAAAGTTGACAAAAGACTTAAAGCTTTGCTTTACATTGTACATTAAAATTACCCAGCTGCCAGGTGCGGCTACAATTTCAAAACTGTTTAAAAACCTTTCTCGCAGGCTTTTGCTAAATAATACAGAGCTTGCTCGTACAAGATAGAAAATGTGCTTTTGGAGTGCATGCTTAAGCAAAAAAACGGGACATTCCTGCTATGGCACGGTCAGCTGTGTAAAACTTAAGAGTTTATGCAGGCAATGCCGACTGTAAAGACTCAAAAGAACTCCCGACGGTGTGTGCTAGAATCAGTAGGTGTTATTATTCGATCTCGCAGCTTCAGGAGGAGAAAAAGATGCAAACTTCTCGGGACGATCGAAATGTCACCGCTATGTGTAAACACAGCTTCTGCCATACGAAGTCAAGTGCTGGATTGTGCCTTAACTTGAACCAAATTTATCCAACTTCCAGAGAATGATAAAATAGTCCTTTGGTAGTTACATAAGCTAAATAAAAAGAAAATTCGTACCTAGTTGCCCAGCGAAAAATTCGTGGAGCACACAAAAATGGCGTGTGTTTTCAATCACACGATTAAAGGAAATGCCCGTTGTTATCAATGACGAATACCTGAGGATTCTTTCTTTCGACTGGTCGATGGATAGATGGCGGAATAGAGTAGTTCTAACTGCTGCAAAAAAGTTGGTGTTTATTATACGTGAAAGATTTAAACCGGAAGGGAACCAATCTAAACGTGGGGATAAGCGAATTGAAAGCTTTTGCGAAGAAAAACAATGTCTATGAAACGATAGGTATATCGAACAATAGCCTCGGTGCCTCTCATATGGGTCGTTTTTTTAAACAATCATCCCGATCGGACAACACTGCATATCCACCATTAGAAATTTCGATGCGCAGATACCAATTTCGACTAAATGTCGTCCGGTTAAATGTCGCTCGACTAAATTTTGTACATATAGTTGACGCATTGCAGATATAAATGAGTGTGAGCAAGACATAGCAGTATGCGGCATCGGCACTTGTACCAACACCATTGGCAACTACACTTGCACTTGTCCTGATGGTTTCATGTTGATGCAAGACAGAAACTGTATGGGTGAGCTGATGCCTTTCTTATGTTTATATCACAGTTTACAGTGTTTTGCATGTGATGCATGGGAATCATATGTCCAGTTGTTTTAATACCACTGTCAATTGCTCTGTTAAAAAGAATAATTATTTCTTTGTTTCTTTTAAAAAATATGAGGCAATAGCAGCAGATTGAGACAGATTATATTTCTCATCCACCTGATACCCAGTTTATACTATACAGCTCCAGGTAGAACCAAACTTTTCGTGATCGTAATGATAAATTTAGAAACGTATAAAACTTTCGATGCGCATAAAATAAAACGTTTTGCGCAGTGGCGCAATTGGTATTTCGGTGCAATAAACTAAAAACACAGGTCACAGAGCTCACGTTACCTATAACCTTGAAAACAAAATTAAACTTTATATAACTCCGTATAGGGATGCTGACCGGAAATGAGGTCAAAATCACTGCTATGATTTCCGAGAATACGCAAATAACTTTGAAAATTAAAAATTTAGGCTAAAGTTCAATAACGACGTTACCCCTAATTTAGCACAGGGGGTGGAGTGAAATAATGAGGTTATAATCTCTCATGGTGTCCGAGATAACTCAAATTTCTCATATGAGACGTTGGCCCAAAATTTTATGTTAGTGCATTAAATAAAAATCGAAAAATGTTACGCCATATTGTGATCCATATTGGGTTGAAGTTCAAAAATGAGCTTAGAAGTGCTCTAACCTCTTGCCTTTTACTCGTTTTTTTAACATATAGGTTGTTAGGAAATTGAGTCTTGATCCCCAGAGGTCAAGGTCAACCATATTCTGGATTTCTCAGTTCCTGTTACCTTCTATATGTTTTATTTCTCTAACCAAAAACGTCCAGGAGAAGTAGTGTAGACATGTGGAGAATAGAAAAGATATGAAAATGGAAGAGGTAAAACAACCTAATGTGAAATCTTCTGTTACAATTTGAAATTATGAATTCTGAAGACAATTCTTGAATCAAATACTCGGTAATATTGAATTGCATGATTTTGATAGATATGAGACAGGGTAACTGCTACCTTACGGTCTTCCAAGCGGACAGAGGGCCTTCGCGTCTGGTTTGCGAGAGCCCGACATCTCTGCAAATTACCAAGAAACAGTGCTGTTGTTCGGTTGGTTTCGGTTGGAGCTACAGGAATGAACCGTGTGAGCCCTGTCCGCGCCCAGGCACACCTGAGTTCAATATCCTGTGCGTAGGACCGGGTCAGATTGTAGACCAGTTCGGCAGGCCAATAGGTATGTATCACAAGACACCCTGCAGGTTTCAACCAAATCGGCCAAGGCTATCAAAAGTTATGCCCAAAATCAAATGGGGTGGGGGGGGGGGGGGGTTGAAATTTTTTGGTTGCCAATTTTCAAAATGCTTCTGCCACAATGTTGATCAGATTTTCTTTAAATTTTGTACGTATTTCACATTTCAAACGCACCCTATTTCTCTAGGTAGTCCTCTCTTGAAAAATTATTTTTTGGGCGATTCGCAAAAAATTGGCCAAATGGGGCCATTTTATAAAATTTATTGGCATCCAAAATGCTTCTCCCACAATTTTGATTGGATTCCTTTCGAATTTTGTTCGAATGTTCGCCTTGCAGACCTCTTGAAAATTACTTTTTTGGCGGTCCGCCAAAAAATTGGCCAAATGGGAGACATTTGAAATTTTTTGGATGCCAATTTTCAAAATGCTTTATGGCAGCATGACTAACAGATGTAGATGAATACGAAGCAAGAGAAATATGTTCAGAGGGAAATGTACTTATTCGTTCAGATCGGAAAGGAAGACAAGGTTGAGAGGTAGCACTTCTCTGACAAAGTGAGCTAGATCAAAAGATATCACAATTGCAAAGTTTCAATCATTTGAACACATGTTATTGTTTTGAAATGCGAAATGCAAGTTCTTCAAATAATTTAGTGATTTATCGGCTCCGTCCAAATGGATCTCAGTTTTTTTTTCGAGGATTTTACGACCTTGCTGAAGGATAACGTTCTTGGTGGTGACACCTTACTGCTACCCGGCGATTTCAACAGCCACTGGTATAATAAGGATTGCTCCTATACAAGGCGGTTTATGAACATCCTCAAAGCGTTTAATTTAACATGATGTTGAAAATCCAAATCATATGACGGGTTACATCCTAGATTCTATCGTCAGTAAACACTCGGATAATTTAATCGAAAATTGTAAAGTATGGGGTACAATCACGGATCACAAAGTCGTTCAAATCTCTCACATTTTTAACAGAAGTTCCGGTTAAAAGGACCATATCGTATAAGAAAGGTCAATTCCATAAATTTGGAAGATTTTAAAGGTAGCATAAAACAAACTGAACTTAAAAAAATTTTTGCTCGATGGATCTAGACCTTTGGTTCAGCATGACAATAATTTGTCTGAAGTTCTTGACAAACAAGCACCGGTAACCGGTTGCTACAAGATCAACTAGAGCCGAACGGAGGGAACCCTGGTTCACAAATGAGATATTAGACGAGAGAAGTCCAGGGAAAGGAAAGATTATGGGACAAATCGAAATCAATTTCCGATAAGAACTTATATTTGGACAGTAAATCCAAATTTTGATTGACTCCAATCAGAACACCTAGAAAACACAGTTAAAGAAAGCATTGGCGATTAAAAAACATTTGGATCTATAAATAATATCATGAATCAAACAAAAGCAATCAACTGCCAGAACATACATCGCCAGAATCCTTAGCCAATATGTTTACTGATCATATCCCATCCAAAATCGACAAAATTCATGCAAAATTTCCACGAGAAGGCATTTGTTTCCGACATACTACAACTGGATTCAAAGTTTTCACAATTCAAACTTTTGGATATGAAGGAAATAGAAAAACTAATTTTGCAATCTGCGCCAAAATTGTGTGAACTGGATCCCCTGCGAACGCCATTGACAAAGGCCTGTTCGTCGGAATTAGCTCCTGTGATTGCACAAATGATCAACTTGTCCAATGCCCGGTGTCTTATAAAGCCAATAGTCAAGCCAGTGCACAAAAAACCTTCTCTTCCACATTCCATCAGTAGCTTTCTTCCGGTTTCAAATCTGTTCTATATCGGTAAATTATTGGAAAAGGTCGTGAATGCTCAGTTCAAAGAACATCCTCCAGAAACAGTCTGTCTGAAAAATTCCAGTCGGCTCACAAGGACCACCATAGTAGAGAAACCGCCATGATTTGCATATTCAATGATTTATTCCAAAGCCTAGACAGCAACCAAACCTGTAATAGTTACTCCGCTCCGAAATTCTACTTGAGCGTCTTATAGGTCACACGGCATCTCGGATCTTGCCCTCGAATGGTCTGAGGGATTCGGTCATTTCAGGTGTCCGTTGAAAGTGTGTACCCGAAAATCCAAGAGCTACAAAGGGAGCTTGCTAGAGCCAAGGCCCTATAATGATTACACTTTCCCATAGGCTACCTTATTCGAGTTGTACTTGGCTTGCTCTATCAAGGATATTCTGTTCATCAATCATAAGTAGGTCACTTTCTATTGTTGTAACAGGTTTTGTTTTCTAAGTCAAAACCTGTTTGAAATCGAGCCTGTAAAAAGAAAACCGTTTGATTTTTATTTTTATTTACACATGCCTCTTCCTCCGACACGAAACAAAATCTTGTACTTTCCTCAAGTCACTGTTGTCTTCAAACTTTGGATAGTCATTTTCCGTGTCGTTTTCAAATATATTTGTGTCGATCTGTGACAAAATCAGGTTAAGAGAGCGGTCACTCTCGGGTTTGTCATTAATCCCCTCGGTATCGATTTGTGACAGAATTTTGTCCAGTGAATCGTCACAATTTACATTTTCTTGATTTGTTTCGATTTGTGATATAAAAATGTCCGTGGAATCAGCACTATCACTTTTATTTAGAACCCGTGTTAAGTCGCCATAAAAACTGACAAAATCAGCACCATTTTCAATATCTTATGTATTATCCATTTTGTTGTGAGCCGTTTGGTCGCCTGTTAGAAAAGTAGATGAAATTGATTCTATGTCAACTTTTTATAACGTGAAAGCAGCTTTTGATTTATTTCACACTTATTAATTGAATTAGCATTTGTCCAAAGTTTCGCACGCGAACAAAGGGAGGTTTTGACTGACCACTTCTTGCTTGGAGAAGGTTCCCTACTAATGATTGAAAAACGGTAAATAATTCGAACACAGGTTTTGACTGGATTTTCAAAACCTGCGGGCTTCGCCCTTAGGGTTTGAAAAACCAGTCAAAACCTGGTTCGCATTATTTACCTTATTCATAACAATACGCTGATGAAGCCAGTCAATATGACTTCGGGTTTTAATAGTGAAGTTTGTCATATATCGCAATGTGTTTTTGGGGCCAATGATTGGATGCACCAAAATAAATTAAAACTGACTCCGAAAAAACGGAGTTTTTGATATTTACCAGCGGGAAAAATCAAGCCAGAATACCGGTTGAGCACATTGAAATCGATGGAACAGAGGTTAAACACTCTCGTACAGTAAAGCTCCTGGGTGTTACTATGGAGAGTGAATTGGCAGATCACACAACCAACATTTGCAAAATATGTCACTTTTACATTTCTTGAACAAGAAAGTTCGAAAATATCTTACGTTTGACAGTGAAAAATCTGTAACGCATGCTCCAGTCCCAGATATAGCGTGTCCATGATATGGCGACCCGTGTCATAAGTGGTAGAAGTACGTTCGACTATATATCAGACACTCTCAAAATAATGCACTGGTCCCTCGTTCAGCAGAGGATCGAATGCAAAGTCCTATCCATCTGCTTTAATTCCGTACATGACTCATTCACCGGACTACTTACGCGAACTCCTGACTCCCTTTCGCCCAAAGAGAAGTCTCCGTTAAGAGGACAAACTCCTTCTAGTTGAAAAACGTGCTTACGACAAAATATGGCGAAAGATCACATCAGAATGCGGGGCCAATTTTCTGGAATAAACACATTAGAGCGTCGAAATCGTTTTCGAGTTTTAAAAAGTCGCTAAAGACGCATTTATTCAGTACTGCGTATGACTAGTAATTTTCTCTTATTATTGGTATTAGAATTTGTAAAGCACCTAGGCGCTATATAATGACTCTGCAATACAGCGCTTTTTTCTCCTACAATTTTGATAAGATTTTCTTTAAATTTGATACGAATGCTCTGTATATAGGCCTCTCTTGAAAGTTATTTTCTCGGCAATCCGCCAGAAATTGGCCAAATGGGGGCATTTTCTAATGTATTGGAGTCCAATTTTCAAAATGCTTCTTCCCTCACAATTTTAATGGGATTATTTCCAATTTTGTACGAATATTGTCTGGGTAGGCCTCTCTTGAAAAATCACATTTCCATGATCCGCCAAAAATTGACCAAATGAGTGACAAGCTATATGCGTATCCGTCTGTTTGTCTGTCCGCTGGAAAGACATGGTTTTGTCCTCACAAGTTTGCAAAAACTGCTTAAGGTAAGGTTCTGATTTTTACAGAGCGAAAAAATTATATATTGCAGATGTGGATCATCGTGTTATTTTTGAAATCCATAAAAAATTAACAAAATGATAAACTGTCAAATATTGACAAAGATTACGTTGGATGTTTTGTCTTCACCACTTCGTATATAACAATTTGTCGAAAGGATGTGCAACCTTGTACCGTGAAAATATATAAATTGTAGATGTGCATCGTCGTATTATTTTTGAAATCGGTGAAAAATTGACAAAATGACAATTTCTGAAAAATTGCCAAAAATTACGTTGGACTTAGCAATTGTGCCATGTTTTGTCCACTTCGCATTTAACAACAGCAAAAAACGTCCCCTGCCATAAGATCCCCAAGTTGATTTAGGGCTAAAACGTCCCCAAAGCAAAACAGAATGTATGATAACCTAAATTAACGCTTCATTAAGCTTTACACCTGCCATAAAGTAGTCGGCCATAAGGTACCCGGCTGTTAAGTACCCGGCCATAAGTTCCCCTTCCATAAGGCACCAAATTAACGCAAAAACGTCCCCGAAGCAATTTTTAGTGGAATCCAGGACAAAACTTCCCCGGTCATACGGTTTCCGGCCATAAACTTCCCAGCCATGAGGTTCCTAAATGAATTTATAGCCAAAACGTCCCAAAGGCAAAATTTGTCGTAGTAGAATCCAGGACAAAACGTCATCGGCTATAATCTCCCCGGTCATAAAAAATTCCCTGCCATAAGCTCCCCAAATGAGTTTCGAGCCAAAACGTCCCCAAAGCTAGCTAAAAAACTTTTAACATAAATTAGCGCTTTATTAAACTTTTCCCCGGTCATAAGGTCCCCGAATGATTTAAGGGCCAAAACGTCCCCACACTAAAATGTGTCGTAGAATCCAGGACAAAACCTACCCGACCATAAGGTTCCCGGTTATACGGTCCCCACATCAAGTTAGGGTTAAAACGTCCTCAAAGCAAAAAAAAAAAACACGTATCACTTACATTAACGCTTTATAAAGTTTTAGCCCGGCCATAAAGTGTCCAAATGAATTTAGGGCCAAAATCTTCCGCAAATGAAAAATGTGTGATAACCTAAATTATCGCTTTATTAAGCCTTTCCCCGGCCATAATGTCCCTGGCTAAACGTCTCACAAGCAAAGTTTGTCGTGGTAGAATCCAGGACAAAACATCCCCGGCCATAAGGTCCCCAAATGAATTTAGAACAAAACGTTCCCAAAGCAAAAAACGTATGATAACCTAAATTAACGTTTTATCAAGTTTTATAATGCGTTTATATGCTTTAAAGGCAAAATTCAACTAGAAAATGAAAATTGTCAAAAATTGCCAAAAATTACATTGAACTTAGCAATTGTGAGATGTTTCGTCTTAACCACTTCATTAACCATTTATGGCAGGGACCACCAACCTTGCACAGTGAAAAAATACATATTATAGATGTGCATCGTCGTATCATTTTTGAAATAGGTGAAAAGTGATTGGGGGAATTTGAGACCGAGACTACTCGTCCGTTGTATGTGTTAACTACTGGGACGTGTTCAGAAATGGAGGTTTTACTGTATATAAGTTACCTTACAACGCCGGGGATCCTATCTCACTGAGACTCTAGTTTAATTTTCCAAAGTCCACTTTTCCCAATGCTTCTTCTCTCACAATTTTGATCAGATTGTTCTAAAATTGTGTACGAATGTTCCCTCTCTTGAAAATTTACCAATTTTTGCGATCTACCAAAAGTTGGCCAAGTGGGTTTTTTTTAAAATTTATTAGTAGACAATTTTCAAAGGCTTTTTCTCAGAGCAATTTGGATCGAAATCGCTTCCAATTTTGTACGATTGTTCTATCTTGAAAATTATTTTGTGGTAATCCGCCAAAAATTGGCTAAAGAAGGGGAGGATTTTACAATTTTATGGTTGCCAATTCTCAAAATATTTCTTCTCCCACAATCTGGTTCGGATTTTCTTCAAATTTTGCACAAATGTGCATTGAGAGGGCCTCTCTTTAAAAATTACTTTTCTGGTGATCCGCCAAAAATTGGATAAATAGGGGGGGGGGGGGCATTTAAATTCTTTGGTTAGCAAGTTTTTAAAATGCTTGTACTTCCACGATTTTGATGGGATTCCTTCTAGATTTTGCACAAATGTTCCATAGCATTTTTCTTCCACAATTTGATCGGATTGCATTCAAATTTTGTAAACATGTTCGCTGGCCAGTCCGATTTTTTTACGATCCACTAAAAATTGACCAAATTGAATTAGGTCACTTTTTTAGCCCAGCTTACGTTACACGTAAGCTTGGGTATTCCTATCGGTTTGCGGGTGGCGTCCGTTAGTTAGTTAGTTAGTAAGTTAGTTCGCTGTAAACTTTGTTTCAAAATGCATCTCCTCCTACAATTTTAATCCGATGTCATTTATTTTTGGTGTGAGGCATCCCTAAGGGGTCGTGCATACGGCTTGTGCTTTTCTAGTTGATCGGGTGATTTTTTAATTTTTAGCGAATTTTTAAAGAAAAAAATTAAAAATGTATCTCCTCCTACATTTTTGACCCGATGTCATTTATTTTTGGTATGAATCACCCTTACAGGGTCCTGCATACGGCTTATGCTTTTTTAGTCGATCGGACAATTTTTGTATTTTTGGGGATTTTTTTAAGCAAAAATTTTGAAAAAAATGCATCTACTCCTACAATTTTGATTCGATGTCATTTATTTTTGGTGTGAGGATTTCCTAAGCGATCGTGCATACGGCTTGTGCTTTTTTAGTCGATCGGTTGATTTTTGAATTTTTGGCGAATTTTTAAAGAAATTTTAAAATGTATCTTCTCTTACATTTTTGACCCGATGTCATTTATTTTTGGCATGAGGCACCCCTAAAGGGTCGTGCATACGGCTTGTGCTTTTTTAGTTTGTATTTTTGGGGAAATTTTGGAAGCAAAAATTTCGAAAATAATTCAAAATGCATCTACCCATAAAATTTTGATTCGATGTCATTTATTTTTGGTGTGAGTGGATACGGCTCGTGCTTTTTAGTCGATCGGGCAATTTTTGTATTTTTAGGGAGTTTTTGAAGAAAAAAACTTCAAAATGCATTTCCCCCCTACAGTTTTTTTTTTTGGTTTGAGGCATCCCTAAGGGGTTGAGAATACGACTTGCGCTTTTTAGTCGATCCGACAATTTCTGTATTTTTTGGGAATTTTTGAAGAAAAACTTCAAAATGCATTTCCTCCTACAGTTTTTATCCGATTTCATTTATTTTTTTGATATGAGGCATCCTTAGGTAGGTCTCGCATACGGCTTGTGCTATTTGACTCGACTTGGGAATTTTTGATTTCGGGGGGGGGGGATTTTTGATGAAAATACCTCAAAATGCATTTTCTCCTGCAGTTTTGATCAAACATCATTTATTTTGTGGCTGAGGCATGCTTAGGATGTCGTGAATATGGCTTGTCTTTTTCAGTCGATGAGAGAATTTTTGAAGAAAAAAAATTCAAAATGCATTTCCTCCTACAGTTTTTATCAGATTTCATTTATTTTCGATATGAGCCGTCTCTAGGGGGTCATGCATACGGCTTGTGCTTTTTGAGTTAATTGGAAAACTTTTGAATTTTTTTCGCAATTTTTGAAAAAAAATAAATAAATGAATCTCCTCCTACAGCGCATAAACGCAAGTTAAATGAACTTGCGCAGTAGTCAGATTTAATAACTGCACATCGACGCAAGTTAAATAGACATTCGCAGTAGTCCAAATTAAGTACTCCGCATCGATGCAAGTTAAATAAACATGCGCATTGGTCCGAAATGTGAACTGCGCATCGACGGAAGATAAATAAAGATGCGAACTGGCCCAAAATAAGCACCGCGCATCAACTCAGGTTAAATAAACATGCGCACTGGTCCGAAAAAAAGAACTACGCTTCGACGTAAGTTGAATAGACATGCGCAGTGGTCTGAAATGCGAACCGCGCATCAACGCAGCCTAAAGAAACATGCGCACTGGTCGGAAATGCGAACCGCACATCGAGGCAAATTAAATAAACATGCGCAGTGGTCCGAAATGCGAACCGCGCATCAACGCAAGATAAATAAATATGCGCACTGGTCTGAACTGAGAACCACGCATCGACGGAGTTAAATAAACATGCGATCCGGTTCAAAATAAGCACCGCACATCAACGCAAGTTAAACAAACATGCGCACTTGTCCGAAAAAGACCCACGCATCGACGCAAGTTGAATAGACATGCGCAGTGGTCTGAAATGAGAACCGCGCATCAACGCAAGTTAAATAAACATGCGCAGTGGTCCGAAGAAAGAACCATGAATCGACGCAAGTTGAATAGACATAAGAGTCGGGCATCGACGGGACTTAGATAAACATGCGTTCTGGTCCGAAACGCAAATCGCGCGTCAACGCAAGTTAAATGAACCTGCTCACTTGTCCCAAAATGCGAACTGCGCATCAACGCAACCTAAAGAAACAGGTATACTGGTCCGAAATGCGAATCGGATATCAACGCAAATTAAATAAACATGCACACTGGTCCGAATTGCGAACCGCACATAAGCGTAAGTTAAATAAACATTTGCACCGGTCCAAAATAAGTACCGATCACCAACACAAGTAAAATAAATATGTGCAATGGTCCAAAATGCGAACCACGCATCAACACAAGTTAAAAAAAACATGTGCGCTGGTCCGAAATGCGAACCGCACAGCAACACAAGCTAAATAAGCAAGCACACTGGACCAAAATAAGCACCTTGCATCAACGCAAGTTAAATAAACATGCGCACTATTTCGAAATGCGAACTGCCCATTAACGCAACTTAAATAACATGCGCACTATTCAAAATAAGAACTGCGCATCAACGCAACTTAAATAAACATGCGCACTGGTCCAGAATAAGAACCGCGCATCAACTCAAGTTTAAGAAATATGCGCATTGGCCTGAAATAAGAACCGCGCATCGACGCACGTTAAATAAACATACGCAGTGGTTCGAAATGCGAACCACGCGCCAACGTAAGTTAAATAAACATTTGCACTGATCTAAAATAAGCACTGCGCATCAACGCAAGTTAAATAAACATGCGCACTGGTCCGAAATTCGAACCGCGCATTAACGCAAGTTAAATAAACATGCGTAATGATCCGAAATTCGAACTGCTCACCAACGCAAGTTAAATAAACATAGGCACATGTCCAAAATAAGCACCGTGCATCGATGCAAGTTAAATAAACGTGCAAACTGATCCGAAATGCAAACCGCGTATCAAGGCAACCTATGGAAACTTGTGCACTTGTCCAAAATAAGTACCGCTCATCAACGCAAGTACAATAAACATGTGTATTGGTCTTGAATAACAATCGCGCATCGACGCAAGGTAAATAAAGATTCGCACTGATCCGAAATAAGAACCGCACATCAAAACAAGGTAAATAAACGTGCGCATTGATCCGAAATAAGAACCGCACATCAACACAAGGTAAATAAACGTGCGCACTGATCCGAAATAAGAACCGCACATTCACAAAAGGTAAAAAAAAAACAAAACAAACATGGGCGCTCGTCAGAAATGCGAACCGCACATCAACGCAAGTTAAATAAACATGTGCACTGTTCCAAAATGAGAGCCGCGCATGTACGCAAAATTAAATAAACATGCACACTTGTCTGAATAAGAACCGCGCATCAAGACAAGTTACATAAATATGCGCACTGGTCCGAAATGCGATTGTTGTTTGAAGGTATCTATGGCAGACTATCCAGTCTACCAGAGATACAAAAAATCTGTTTCCCATTTTTCTGGGAAAGAAATCTTTGTATGCATTTATCGGTCTATGTTCTGGTCCGGTGCTAAATTAATTATTGGGCTAGCTCTTTGCCGTCTCATCTTTTGAAGCCCAATTTTTCAGGAAAATTCCCTTACTCATGCACGCTGGAATTGGGTCTTATTGCTTTTCGTAAGCTGGGACTTTGTTCTTGGACAAACTTGTTATTTATTGTTGTCCAGTTTTCGAAATGCTTCTTCTCCCATAATTCGGATCAAATTCCTTTCCAATTTTGTACGATTGTTCTCTTGATGGTTAACTCTTGGAAAATTCATTTTTAATGTTGGTGATCCGCCAAAAAATGGCTGCATGGTGGGTGGCATTATAGTTTTTCAGTAGCCAATTTTCAAAATACTTCTTCTCCCACAATTTAGTACTTATTTTCTTCAAATTTTGCACAAATGTACACCAAGAAGGCCTTTCTTGAAAAATTACTTTTCTGGTGATCCGCCAAAAATTGGCTAAATAGGAGGCATTTTAAATATTTTTGTTAGCCAGTTTTTAAAATGCCTGTACTTCCATGATTTTGATCGGATTCCTTTTAGATTTTGCACAAATGTTCCAAAGCATTTATCTTCCACAATTTGATCGGATTGCATTCAAATTTTGTATAGATGTTCACCAGGCGGTCTGCTTTTGAAAAGTTACTTTGTTGGCTGATTGGAGGATATTTTATAATTTGTTTTGGTGGACAATTTTCCAAAGGTTTTTTCTTCTGCAATTTTGATCTGAGTGCCTTCAATTTTTACATAAATGTTCACTATTCTGTTCTCTCTTGAAAAGTGACTTTTTGATGATCTACCAAAAAATTAGCTAAATGGGGAGGGGGGGTGGGGATTTTGGGTAGCCAATTTTCCAAATGCTTCTTCTCCTACTACTTTGATCGGACTGCCTTCAATTTTTGGCATAAATGTTCACTAAGCGGTCCTGGTTTGAAAAGTTACTTCCGCCATCCGCAAAAAAAATTGACTAAATAGGGGGCATTTAAAAACTTAACTAGTTACTTTTTTCGAAATGCTTCTTCTCTCACAATTTAGACCGGATTCTAAAATTTTGTGCGAATGTTCCCTGGATGTTTCCCTTCCGAAATTATATTTTGGCGATTCTGCAAATTTGGCCCACTATCGGCATTTAAAATCTTTTTGCTTCCCAAAATACATCAACAGTTTGATTGGATTTATTCGATTTTTTAAAATACCTCTCTTTATGCAATGTTTTCTTCAACATTTTTTGCGCATCTCCAAAAATTTGTCTCATGCGCCGTTTGAATGTTTTGGAGATCAAGTTTTTCAAAACAGTTCAGCGTGGTCCAGAGTTAGGTTTCTTTGAAAGTTACCGCCAGACATTAGGCAAATGCTGGCTTTGAAAAAGTTTTCCGTAACCGGTTTTTAAACTATGACTACCACTTTTTGGCGACTTTACAAGGCTTTTGTATCTTGATTCACTAGATCTCGGCTGGTTACAATGCCCCTAGACATTCTTATTTTTTGTGTCATACATTGAAGGTGGCCTTTATATTTTTTACTTCAAACGTAACATTATCTCTACAATTGTCAATATTTTGTTCACACAATAATTGCTTTACAAACAGATTTATTCTCTACTATTAAAAGGTTTTTTTTATTTTTATCATAATTGTGTTTACAATTTTTTTTCTTCATTGGTATCCTATGACTGATCTGAACCCCATGTATCTTGGTTTTATTTACAGATATCGACGAGTGTGAATTAATGCCACAGCTCTGCGAGAATGGAAGATGTGTCAATACTGTCGGCAGTTTCCATTGCGAGTGTGCGGTTGGCTTTGGCTATGAGCCGACGCTTCATATCTGCCAGGATATCGATGAGTGTCTGGAAGCCAGGCCGCCGTGCTTGGGAAGCGCTCGCTGTATCAACACTAAGGGCTCGTTTGAATGCTCGTGCCCGGTTGGCTACAAGCTTGCAACAAATAAACGATCCTGCATCGGTAAGAATTATTTTATCTACCGATAACAAGGAAACAGTACAAAGTATCAGTTGAAAAAGAGTAGGCGGGACTACCAATATTTTGGGCCGAAAACGAATAGGTTGGACCTCTCTTCTAATTTTCACCATTATTTAATGGGAGCAGAATCACACTGTTTGGCACATAACTGAATATATAGTTAAAATCTGCCTCTGAACAAACCTGTACAACGTGGACAACTCCTTAATTCGGACAAAATATTTATGGCCCTTTCAATTTTCCATTGGTTGCTTTACAGTAAGAACCTGGATAATTCCCTGTTCCGGACACCGGGCACAGTTTCTCAGACCCAGTTGTCGATTTTACTGTATGGGTAACCGGTGTAATTGGGTATCCCGACAATTGATCTAACGACATTTGGTCTAGCAACAATTGGTTTAATGACGTTGATCTAGCGACAATAGGCAGAGTGCGACAACTGATCAATTTTCTGAGAACTATTTTTCCCTTTATAATTATTTGTTGACTTGAAAAAAAAAATTGGTACAAATTCTCACTTTTCTTTTCGTTTAAACCAGTCTCAAAGCTTTAGAGCTCTTTTTTGTCAAAGCAGAACACCTAGGTTTTCAAAGCACATTTTAAAGAAGTTTAAGTTCATAGAGTTTATTGCTTGGTACAAAGAATAATCCCCTAAGTACCTACGTACTTAAGGAGTGATAGTTCCTGGACTTACCTGCCAATTCGAACTTCATTTAAGATCCATCCATACAGAGCAAATTAGAAAATTCCATTGCTCTTCACAAATATAAATTCGCTCCAATTTTTTAATGCAAAGGACTGTGTTACGTGTCGCAGTTGCTGGGTTATTGATCCTTGAACTCACACAACTTTTTTCTAAATTTAGATCAGTTACATCCTGCCTATTTAGATAACTTGTCGTTGGAGTAATTGTCGCTAGATGAATTGTCGCTGGATGAATTGTCGTTAGATCAAATGTCATGGATCTGTGCAATTCGGACAAGCAATGGTGCCATCTTTTAGCGCCGTTTTTTGTGTCTCCCAGATAATGTCAATAAGGAGGTGCAGAGGCAAGCGGACTGTTTCTGTTTGCGAACTGTTAAATTCCGTAACGTTTGTCTTATCTAGTTCAAAGTGGGTTTTTTGTTGTAGGTATCAGATATTGTTCACTCAAATTGCCAGAGAAATTAACTGAATCATGTTGTTATTCGAAAATTGAAAATGGGAAGAAAAGGGAAACACAATTGTGTAAATCTTATTGAAGCCCAGTTAGGAAACTAGAACCTCATTTGGCTGGCGAAATGTTAAACAGTTGACAAAAATTGAAACGCAAAAATGCTTCCTTCAATGGGTTATTCCTTGAATAATATATTGCAAACAACACAGCTTGAATACGTCTTATAAGCCGAGTAGTGTTTGGTTTTTGTTGACTTGAGGTTTTATTGGCTGATCAGGCATACCCCGTGTTATCTATTTACGCATTGAGCTCGCACAAAGCCAAGCAACTGTGTGTTCTGTGCTGTGCGATAAATGCTCCACATTTACTTGCAAAAAATACACTCTTTTCACATGGCGTTTTAAACAAAAAAAAAAAACGAAATCGAAGGAGAAAATAAAAAGTGTCGTGCACACGTTTATATCAAGTTCTACCGAAGTCCCAAGTTTCGTGGCCTTAGGGCCCGTAGTGTCAGCTGAGTAGATGACACAAAAAGTCCCGTTCACTTTCAAGAAAAAACTAGAACCTTATTATGCTAGCGAAATGTTAAACACTTGAAAAAAATTTAAATGCTAAAATACTTCCTTTAATGTGTTATTTCTTGAATAATATATTGCAAACAACACAGCATGAATACGTCTTATAAGCCGAGTAATGTTTGGTTTTTGTTGGCTTAAGGTTTTATTGACTGAGCAGGCGTACGCCGTGTTATCTATTTACGCAGTGAGAGCTCGCACAAAGCTCAGCAACTGTGTTCTGTGATGTACGTTAAATGCACTGCATTTACTTGCAAAAATGCACTCTTTTCACATGGCGTTTTAACAAAGAAAACGAAATCAAAGACGAAAATAAAAAGTGACATGCACATCAAGCTCTTCATAAGTTTCAAGTTTCATGGTCCTAGGGCCCATAGTGTCAGAGAAGAAGAAGACACAAAAAATCGGAAAACTGTTAAGAAGAAAAAAAAGGACGAACGGCTACTCGCACAAATTCATATAACTTTTGCAAGCCAAAGGCTTGTCAAGTGTTAATTATGCGGCCTCGAGCCCCTTACTGTTATTTGTCCATCCTTAAGCTCATCACGTTTTGGCTCCTGCATTTTGGTGAGGACAGAGGAAGGTGAGAGTACTAAACAAGAATTATAGTTTCCTTGTGTTTTTCATGAATAGTTCATTGAACTTTCAATGAAAATAATTTTAACGGGCTGTAATTTCCATATGCCTAACACTATGTTTTCTTATCCAGTTGACTAGTTTCACTCACTTTATTTCATCGTTCAGTTACATTAAACATTTAAACATTTTGGGATGAAATTTAATGATGACCTCATAAAATGCCGGGAAACTTAGGAGTCAGAAACCTTTAATACCTGTGCAAAATCGAGAGACAAAAAATTATAGGGGGTGCAGATTGTCTACATTGGTAAAAATCATTTATTTAGTGCACAAATCAGGTCATTATTGCACAATCTGACTTATCCAACTTGTTAATCCAGACAAATTTTATCAGTCCCAACGCTGTCGGATTAATCAGGTTTTACTGTATTTCTTATAACAAGGAGCGCGGGTATTCATATTTTATAAATAAAAGGTGTAGGAAAATGGTAACGGAAATAACGGTAAACAGTAAAATGGTAAAATAATTTAGAGTAGTGAAAAAATCATGAACATATTTCAGCTTTATTTAAAATATAAGCTTCAGGCTTTCAAGTGATCTAAAAACATTTTAAGCGTTTTTAAAGGGCTCCGATTTGGTAGACACAAATAATGATATTAAAGACCAAATAAGTGCTTTATGGATAAAGGTTCTTAAAAGTAGCCTAACTGGAGATACAAATAGGAGCAGGACGACTCACACAAAACTAATTCACACAAAAATTCCTTGGATGATTCATTCAAAATCTTGGACGCATCATCCAGTTTCTTGGCTGATTCATCCAATGTTTTTAGACGATTCATCCAAATATTTTGGACGTTTCACCCAAGTGGTTAAGACGATTCATCCAAAATCTTGGACGATTCATCCATTTTTTGTTTCATTAACTCGTAATATATAATAATAATTATTGTAATGTACCTAACGCAATATAATTACAGTATTTTATCAAATTTAAAAATGTAAAATAGTTGACGAACAGCATTTTAATTGCAGTTATTTCTCGAGCAGTCGCTAGTTTACCATGCAGTAATCGACGCGCATTTATAATTGCAGTTAACTGAAAAGGCGTGACTAATTCGATATCCCAAACCCCTAGCCCAGCCCAGTTATTCAGCTCTCGAAAAACTCACCCCGGAGCCACTCACCCTCGGAGTGGGTCAACCCTGAGTCGCTCACCCCATTTGTTGAATATTTACTAGACCGAATTTCGCTACACGCAGCGAAATGACACCCACTTGCAATGACAGAAGGCCAGGGACACAATATATCTGGTCAAAAACAAATCTCTAACTGTCAAGGAGATCATCGTCATCGAGTTACATCTTATATAACGCCTTGCAGGTCCAAAGGGTCGAAAACAAGCTCAAAATCTCTAACTGTTTTCGAGATAAGGGTTAACTTGCGTTATATGACTTTGACCAGGACCGAGAAGATCAAGGTCACCGAGGTACCTCTTACATAACGTCGTTTAAGCCCAAATGATCGAAAATAGCTCAGACTCGCTCTATCTTTAACCGCCAATGAGATGATGGCCAGCTTCCGATTTTTAACCATGACCATGACCGAGGAGTTCAAGGTTGTCGGGGAACCTCTTAATAACATCTCGTAGGCCCAAAGGGTCGAAAATAAGCTCAAATTTGCTCTATCTCTAACCGTTTTCGAGATTTATATTATAATTATCATAGAATAACGCTGCTTTAGCTCGAAGAGCTCTGGCCACGGTACAGATAGTAAACACAATGTATATAACTAAGACCCTATATGAACCAAAATACTAAAAATTACACAATATCACTAGATAGCATAATAAAATACTGTGTTAATAGAAAAATTCATAAAAATTCTTAAGTTCCTTTTTAAAGACATCAAAATTGTCAATACGCCGTAGATCTGCTGCAAAAGAGTTCTATAAGGTTGGACTATAAACTTAGAAAGATCTAAGGCCGCATAACTTCAGATTAAACCGCGGCTGCTAGTTTTATGCCCGTTGACGAGCGCAGTGACCTACTCGGCTTGAAGATTTGCAAGAAATCACTAAGATACTATTGTGCTGCACCATTTAGCGATTTGTGTACTATTGGGCAGTTCCTGCAGTGCTTTCCGTAACGACGATGCGTGCTCATATTTACTGACCGGAATGCAAGACGGGTAGGGGCATTTTGCACTCGTTGCAATCTTTGTAGTGACTTGTGCGGCAATCCAGCTAGAGGAGCATTACAATCCAGCTTTGATATAACGATGGCATGTACCAGCATCCATCGTCTTCTGTCAGGTAAACAAGGATTTCCATATAGCTCGAATATACAAGAAGCACATTTGCAGCAGATATGGAAGATGTGAGCTTCAAACATCAACTCAGAGTCAAACAAAACACCTAGGTTCCTAGCCACTGGTGCGCATCTCACTTCTTGTTCATCTAATGCAATTTAATTTACCTGAACTTTGTGCGATTGCTGATGACTGCAAAAGACTAGAAACTCCGTTTTGTCTTCATTGAGCTTACGTTTATTGGCGCTTATCCAGTCATTGTTTTTTCACTAGCATGAGCTAACGATTGCACTCTCCCATTCTGGTTATGTTGACTATCCAGTGAAAGTGCCTTAGAAAGCTGACTGTCGTCTGTGTAAGAATGATACAACAACAGGAACAACTACAACAGACTGCCCACTGGTTTTGTGTACATTTTATATAAATACGATCCCAGCTTTGAACCCTGGGGAACGGAGTAATGTAGCACCCTAACATTCCTCGGTACTGAGACGCACTGCGACTTATCCTTCAGATAAGACCATTTTAATGCGCTACCAGTAATGCCAAAGTCTCCGTTATAGAATTGCGTGATCTACAGTATTGAGTACAGAACTGAGATCCAAAATAGAGAGCAAGGCCGCATCTTGTTTATCAGCTATCTGTAGAAGATCATTTACAGCTCGTATGAGCGCTCCCTCAGTGCTGTATCCCTTGCGGTAGGCTGTTTGGAAGGTTTCTTCTAGCTCGCTAGTGTCAATGTGTGTAAGTTGTTTGCCAATTGCTTCCTCAACCGGCTTATGTAATACGGGTAGGTTCGAGACAGGCCTGTAGTTCTTGCACTATTATACTAAACAAATGAAAGTTTTTAACAGAAGTGTTATCGTTGCATTTTTCAACAAACGTTGAATATCCTGTTGCCAGAGATTGGTTGGCAATGTGACAAGTTACTGGGACAAGAACGTCTGAGCAAAACTTTGACAAGAGATGTGGGTATATGGTTTGATGCGGATGATGTAATGCCTGCTGATGATATAAATTTTGTTACTTGTTCAATAGAAAATGGGTCGAAAACGTCAAGGGGTTCCGATGTGCACTGAGTACCAAAAACGAAAGGATCTCCTGAGTTAGAAAAAATATTTTCAATTTTTGAAAATTCTTCACATTACTGCTGTGGGTCAGAAGATATCCGAATGGGATTTTCTTTAAGAGCGTTTCTTAGAATCTTCGCTCAGTTTTCCGGTACTCTTTGGTGTAGGTTTGATTCCCTCTGTATGCCAAGGTGGTCTTGGTTTAGTACTGATCCCCTCTGTACGTATGATGCGTGTTTATCTAAACGTTTAAATAGGCCCTCATTATAACACGTAACGACAGTGTCAAGCTCAGACATTGAGGCGAAATCAGTCACAATCTTTGTTTGGGCAAGGTCTGTTCCAAAACCTTCACTATCCTTTAGCTTACGATAGTTTATGGATTTTTCTATCGTCACTGTACATACCATTGATGCATTCAGCTGGACCTTAATCGAGGGGTTTAAAATGACATCTTCTCGCTTTTTTTCCTTTACAAAAGCGCTAAGAACATCACCAAGCAGTTTGCCGAACCACAAATGCAGCGCATAAACTGAATCCTATTCCGGTTTTATTGTCTTGAGTTTGGTGGAAAAGATAAGAACTCCAGTGCAGTTCCCCAAAATGTCACACAGTAACGGTTGTTTAAGAAACACACCCTTATTTAATAGTTTCTAATGAAAATTTTATTTTAAAAAGCTGTATACCTGTAGAATTAGAATATCAGAATTATGCAGTTGAAAAATATTATGTTAAAACATATATTCTTTGTTGGCCAAATGTCCCAGTTTCTCATTTTTTATAATGTGGCCGGCTGTCCTCTGCTCAGCACTTCTCCCGTGGCCAGTTGGTATAGACACCAAATGTCGGAATATGAGTTCAGTTCTTTTGTATATGTATGTGTGTGTGTTTGTTGGGGTACGCGGGAATGACATTTGGAGCGCACTTGTGTTATTGTTTTGTCGGGTGGTGTGTACGGTGGTTGGAAGATGATAAAATGTGTATTTGATGCACCTTACGCCCTACTGTGGGTTGGGGGCTGCAAAAATTATACCGAGTAGCGCCCCTTTGGCAGCCTGTCCCTTTATGTCTTAAGTGACGAATAAGCTTTTTGCGCGAGTAAATGTGACGAAACTGTTGAAGTGACGCATTTCGTACAAAGCGTAACACGACCGCGGCGAGCAGTTTGGGATTTAATAGGATCTGGGTTTAGTGAACACGATGGTATTAGTTTCGAGTTCGTTTGAAGTCTTTTTATGATATGCAAACAATTACTTATATATTAAGCATACCGGATATCTTGAGAAACAAATACTGACAGTTTCATAAAGCATTCTTTAGAACACACCAAGATTATGTATACGGCAATAGTTTTGTGTTTGAAAATTCTTTTTTTTATTTGCTGGATGTAAAAATTGAGGCATGTAAAATTTTGTATCACTTAACACAAACTTTTCATATAATTTTCAACTATATAGAAATAAACGTAGATTGCAGCCGATATTGCCGTTTTGTAAAGGAGCTCGTGATCGTTCAAAAAACACAACTTTTCCGTTCCTATGTAACTCGTAACATGTGCTTTCGGGTAGATATTATCCTATTTGTTCTTGATTTAGGTGCGAAACACTTTGTTTGGTCGCATTTGTAATTAGTGGCTGCTATTCTGCCAGCAAGTATATAAGGAACGTGGTTGTTGCGCCGTCCGCAGTTGATTTTTGCAATTAAATCTTGAGATAAATTTCGTCAAGGCTGAGTTTTAAATAGAGAGACGGTTTCATTCAGTATTGGATAAAAAGCTGTGGAAATTCTTGGATAATTGTGGATTTCGCGTTATTGTTGTGCGAATACAGACAGAAAACGTCAATCTGTGGTTTTATTGAATGAGACTTGCTTCCACAGTAAAGGTCAATCACGCAGAACGTTAGAACTCGCATTTTCTGCTAATAATAAAACTGGATGGTCATCCGTGGCCAGTCACACGATTCTGCACGCGCAGGACCCGAAACAGTTGCGATTACCGATCGCGATCATCGTTACACCATATATAGTATAATTATGCTCAAAATAATCTTTCAAAATTGCCATGAATGATACTCCTTAATTTGTGTTTTTAAACCTATTGCTAGATTTGGATGAATGTGAAGAAGAAGCCGTCTGTGAGAACGGAGATTGCATAAACCTGGTGGGCAGCTTTCAGTGTAAATGCTCCCGAGGCTATCGCTTATCTACAGACCGACGGCAATGTATAGGTGAGATTAGAATCAAGTATTGTTCGAGTCCTTTTAAATCCTCCATACGCCATATTTGAAATCTGTCCGTCCGTCTCTAACCTTTTTTCTGATTCTGATACACTGGACTCCTCTTTCAGTTTTCATCGGAACGCAGTAAAATTTTGCGGGAATATTTTTTGGTGACTAGGCACTGATAGTGATATATATATATATATATATATATATATATATATATATATATATATATATTATGTGTGTGTGTGTGTGTGTGTGTGTGTGAGTTTAGGACAATTGCCTGCTGGACAAATGTCTACCGAATAACTGCCTACTGGGCAGTTGCCTACTGGACAACTCCCTTTTTAGGACAATTGCGTACCGGGAGTATTACCTACTTTTCAAATGATTTTTTTTATTTCCAGCATGTTTCTAACATGTTAAAAATATTTCTGATTTCATAAAATTTTATTAACAATAGCCACATCTTGACAGATATATAACTTATCACTTCAAAAAACTTGAAAGAACATTGCAATTCAGCACATATCACAGCAAATAACTAATTGCAATTGATTAATTCAACATGGAGCTGAATATACACTTGATGTCTCTATAAATAACTTAAAATGGGATTGCATTTCAGCGCACATCATAGCAAACAGCTAATTGCAATTGATTAATTCATCACTGAGAAGAAAAGACTATTGCTGTTACCACAAAGAACTCAAAAGGGTATTGATAAATTCAACATTGACCTGAATTAGACAATTGATGTCTCGAAAAAATTAGAAATTTATTTGAAAACTAGGCAATAGTCCCGGTAGTCAATTGTCCTAAGTAGGCGGTTGTCCAGTAGGCTATTCCAGCCCTTCATTTGAAAAATTTAAGTAACAAAAAGGTTTGCCAAATGCTTCATCCATTTTGAAACTGGTGTATATTTTGCTCAACAAGTCCCCGTTCTCTATTTTAATGTACGATTCAAACCAGATCAAAAGTAAACTAACAAAATGAACTTAATATAATTTGCTTATCATATAGGAAAAACATATATAAATTCGTGTATAAATTTAAATTTAAATTCGGGTATGTGGTGGGTTATTTAAGTTTATTGATTGCGGACTTTCTAATATCTTTTTGAGTTTTGTCGTGCTGTCACCTGTAAAAATATATGTGGCGCATATGTGCACCGTTTAATTATTTTTGTAACACTGACGCATTGATTTGAAAAGTTAAAATGTAAGCTACTAAGCCACATTCTCGTCGTATTATCAACGGTGTTGTGGGAATGAACACAAGCTAGAATTTGCAGCCCAGAACTAAATTAACATGTGAAATATTTAATGATAACAATAAGGTATTCACCAACTGTCTTTCGAGATTAGATAGAATCGCAGTGCCAGTTCGTGCCTTGTTGGTCTGACGGCACCACGGAACTGTCTTTTGATTGTCTTGTTTGATTTTATTCTCAGCAGTTGGGTTCAAAATCAAGATCTAAAATGGTTAACTTTCATCTAAAAATTTCGTCTTTTAATCTATCGATAGAGTTATGCTTTCAATCGAACATACTTTTATCGAAATCATTAAAATTTCCTTTTTATTTTTTCCTGACATATATTTCAATTTGAAATATGTAAAAAAAATACCACATGCAGCTTAGGAGAAAACCACATAAGAGTGCCTGAAATACGGCTGCTATAGATTACCTCTTCACACCGTTTTATAAGGGTAAGTATGTAACTAGCTGGGGTACTATTCTAAACTCAAATTTCTCAAAAAATCTTCTCCTAGGATCTTTTTGGAAACGTCGTAAAGTTTGATCGACGGTATGGGGTGTTATAAGTAAGCTTCATGTCTTTTTGGCTAGTACTTGTTTTTCAATTCGCCGGAAATACTAGCGAACTTATTTATTTAAATCTAAACCCACGCTTGGGATATAGCCTTACTGTCATAAAATATATCCTTATCTTGTTGGCATATTATTCGGATGATTCGAAAATAGTTAACGACAATATTGAGTGAGATGCTATGCTCTTTTGTCAATCCAGCAGAGCAAGCTACAGGGGATTAGGGATTTAATTAGCCGCTGCTTCAGAGCTTACTGGGTGAGCTCAGCTGGGCAAGCACGCGCCGTCTACGTCATGCGTCCCTCCCTCTCATTGCGCTAATGACGTCGCTAAAGCTGTCCGCACCACAGAGCTCGTATCAACGGCAATACTGGCTGCGGCATCGCAACGACCAGCATGCTTTGCAGCTCCTTCAATGTGCAATTTTTTGGATGGAAAAAGCCATGCCCGAATTTCCTCTGTACATCGCTCTAGATACAATCCAAAAGAACACACTATGCAAAAAGAAAAGGGAAAGAAAAACAAAACTTCTGCAATAACTGCAAAATTATTCCTAACCGGATACGAGTTAACACCGGGTTATACACATATTTTTGGGAAAGAAATCAAAGTGGTATAATTGGACCGGTTGTTGGTACTGAGAACCCGGTAATGCACTGAGAACCCTAACTTATTTTCGTTTTGAATATTAGATTGAATAGTTATAATTAGAATAAACATTAAAACAACTAGACATAATTCCGCTTTACATGACACATTTGGAAAAATGACAGTATAAATGTATATGTAACCTCAAGTCATCTGGGTACCTTTTTTGTAACGTGTTTTAGGCATTGTAGTTGAAAATTGTCTTAGTATCGCTCGATCTATAGCCGTTTTTGAAATAATGGTCAATTTGTTGTCTTGACCTTGATCGGGAAGCCTAAGATCACCAAGCTAACTCTTTTGTAATGTTTTAGGTCCAAAGTGTAGAAATTAGCTCAAACTGTTTATGATATAATGGCAACTTCCAATTTGTGACTTTGTGAAGATCACAGTCAAAATGTTATTCATCACTTAAACCATATGTGTTCAAATAGGAATTTGAGCCCTATTTTCGTGATGAATAGCATTTTTAGTGATGAATATGGTTTTTTTAAATTTTGTGCATCAGTATGACCTAGCTAGATTAAGTCATTTACAGTAATAGCTAAACACGTAAGTTGTCTTTCCTGATTAGCGAAAATTTTCGAATTTATCCATATTTTAGATGGGTTTTCCCTAAATTGTGTAAATAGAAACAGAGTGTTGTCACTGCATTCCGAATACCCTTTGTTAAAGCATAGCTAAGCAGAAGTGAGGAAAGCGATGTCATGGCACCATTCCGTTTTGCGTTCTTTTCCAAACACACGCCGTCCTGTGTTCTCCTCAACCTTCTCCACCCACACGTTCTGGGATTAGAAGCGACGGGAATTCGAACCTAGATAACTTCCTCTCCGTTTGGACTTCGCCACAATGCTCAAAATTTAATAATGTTAAGTGACTGTTGCAATTGTTGTTTGCAGATAGTTGGAGTTGTGCCAATAAATCTTACACATAAAAATAACTTCATGATGCAGTTGTAGTGCATAACACATTTTGTAATCTCAAAATAAAATGCTGTCTTCTATTCACCTTCATTTCGAGTGCTACAATGATTCTGCTGAGAAAAAATTCAATCATAGTAAAGTGAACGCAAAAAGCCGTTTCTGAGACAGTAGCTCAGTTGGCTGTTCCCCTTGGCGAGGAAGCTAGACAGAGCGTGGTAAGAACTCCAGTTGGACACTGCAAAATCTATCTCGGTGAAGGGCTCGAAAGCGCAGTCACCCATTTAGTGGGTGTTCATCACTCACAGGCTGCAGGAGTCTGCGGCAAAGGGAAGGTTAATGTTAACGGCAGGATTCGAATCAGTCTAATGTTGATGAGCAGTCTCTAGATAGCCTCCAGTCAGAGGAGGGAAGGAATTTGGTGAATTCAGAGTCCCCATCCCCTCTCTTGTCCAGATATCTGAGCGGAAGTGACCCGGCAGCGGTAGGGAGAGGCTCTACACGTACCCCTTTCCTTCCAGCCTTTCTGCCATCCCCCGGAGTAAACCACGACCTATCCTGCTTCTTCATCAGTAGCACAAGGACGTACCTATTGACAAGCCTATCAACGAACCTCGGAGAGATACGCTTGCGAACAAGGAAGGACCTGCTGAAGGACCTGCAAGACAATGAGACGATGGAACAAATGCCGAAAATCCAATTGCGGTACTTCTGCAGGTTCTGACGCCAAAAACTTAGGAAGTGTGAGATACTCATAGAGCTCTCATTCCTCTACACGTTTCGTCACGTAATGCCGTTTCAGATGAAGACGGTTCAAGTGATAAAATAGACTGCAAGACATATCATTTATTTTCATAAATTAGAGAAAGTGGAACTTAGTTTATTGCTTCATTTATTTGAATTTTTTAATTTAGCAACTGTTCTCTTCAATTTTACGACAAATTTCATGGTTTGTGAAGTTTTCTTCTCATGCAGTAGAGAATGGCAAGCGCCCTGGTCTGGCTTTTGCGTCGTAATGATTAATATTAAGCCTAGAAACAACCGTTGCACGGCAGGACAAAAACACGAAACTGCCGTGCCAATGTTGTGTCGTGTTCAACAGATATGATAAAAATGCCGCAGTTTTTATAGCACGATACGTAATAAAAAGAAAATAAATTAAAGTGACATACTAAAAGCACGGCAGCCACTTTATCTCTTGAAAAATTAAGCTGTGCGGAAATTGTTTCTGCACGGAAAGCCTGTTGCACGCCTATTACGTGTGCAGAAATTGTTTCTGCATGGACAGGCTAAAAGCATGCTACATTATACATATATTACTATGTCCTTTAACATATAACACTAAGGCAAAAACCAGCGCACAACTGCATGGTCAACGAAGTTCAAAATTAAACTAAATGAAAGAACAATAATAATATTATTAATAATAATCATTATAATTAATAATAATCATTATAATTAATAATAGTAATAATAATAATAATAACAATAATAACAATAATAATAATAATAATAAACATAATTATTATTATTGTTATTATTATAGCACTTGTTAAGTCAGTATTGCAAGAAAAATCAAAAGCGATATGATATATATACATAAGGCAGATATAAAGATTTAATTATCCAAGAGAATCGACCATATTTCTTACCGTGAGCGGCTATTCTGGATCACAAGTAGACTTGCAGATTTATCTTCATCACTGTAATTGCGGGTCTTTTGAAAACATTTCTGTTTAGAGCTGTGAACGGATTTGAGCGAATTCATAATTATCCCCGATGGATGCGGATATACGGATTTCATTATCCAAAAGAAGTAAAATTTTTGTGCGCGGCCATTCTGAGGTCATTCAGTGAATTTTTGGTGACTCCGAGTAATTATTCAAGGTCACAGCTTGAATATTTACCTCAGCACTCTTGTCAAGGCAGATCTTGTGGACAAGATTCACAAGTTGTGAACGGATTTTAATTAAATTCAGTGTTACTGTTCTTATGGATGACCTCCCGCGCTGATAAATGATGCTGACCTCTTGACTCCAGACTTAAGGTCATAGCTTGACCTTGACCTTTACAGCTGTTACAGATGCAGAGGGTTCCTTTTTGTTTGTTTGTCGGATTTTTTTCTTTTCTTTAAAAAATGACTACAAAAATCATCGCGGTTATAATGTAAGAGGCATTGTGATTGGGTGGAAACAGCCAACTTGAATAATTCATCAAATATTTGATATAAAGTTTTAAATTTAGATATGTATGTTTTTCCTATATGATAATTAATATATATTAAGTTAGTTTTGTTTAGTTTACTTTTGCTATAGTGTGTAAAGTAAAACAATAAAATATGGCATGGGCAACACTTTTTGCCAGTATTATTCAAGTCAGAAATTCGTGAATTTGTGGCAATATCACAATTTAAGAGTAACACCTGAACTAAAGAATACAAAGCTTAAGTAACTTACAGAGTGTGTCTTGAATTGTAGCCGAATAGTTTTTTTAATTGGTTGACAACTAGTCTGCATTCACCTGACAATGATTTCAAATGATTAGATTGTTTGTGTTTTTATTTCTCCTCAAATTTCAGCACGAAATGTATTTCTAACCGCCATCAGTGATCAAAATTGCTACGCCATTAAATTAATCCTAACCGGTGGTCATGCCCGGTATGCGGACGCTCTGATGTGCAATAAATACCAAGGAATAGCAATCAGCTTCGTGGAACTGCAGTTTAAACGAAAAGATTTGATTAAAATTGATACATTCGCATTTTTTCTTTGTAGTCTCAAACATGCCCTCTGTTACCAGTGTGTATTCGGTACTGGTTCTTTCATTAAGCTCACCACCGGTACCACTGTGGTGAAATGCAGTACGTTTGCAGTTAGTGTGTTAAATGTAACGCAGAAGTTCCGCAAAAAGCTGCGTATATTTGCGGCATATTTACAGTATATCTTTTCTTAATGTTTTGGCACGGGATGGTATCAACCTTCAGTTAAGACTCATAACGCAGTTCTTTGGGGACCTCTGCTGCAGGAAAATGCAATCAAATTCACTTGGTGATTGATGATTTTAAGGTATCTAATGGATGGTTTAATAACTTTCGAAAAAGCCACAACACTGGGTTGCAGCCACTGTGTGGTGAGCGGACATACGTTAGGCTTGATTTGGCCAAAACCTCGATAGAAATACTACAAGCCGAAACTGATGGATACGAATCAAAGAACATATTAAATTAACATAAATGAACCTTGGAGAAAAGGCAGTACACGCAGATGGTTAGCTGTTTCCCACACCCGGAGAAAGTTTCCACTGTATAATACCTTTTTTTTAAGGAACGGGTTTTGGATCGTCAGAAACATATTTCTTCAAGTTATGTTTAGGTGGGGGGATGGGGGGTAGATCAGAAAACAGCATACTGGTTATAATGATTCACATGGGGGATTAGCTATGGCTAGAGTTTGTGATTAAAAAAAAAACCTCACTGGAACCTGGATGGACCGATAGTGCCCACAGCAGGTTACACAACAAGCAAATTTTATTAGAAATGCTTCATTAAAAACAAACTACATTTCAATCGTTAATATTTCCTAAAATAATTTAGGATCCTTTTCTAGGTTATTTGTCTGTCATACACTGTAAATGTACCAACAGTGCAATGACCATATAGGTCATCATAATCTATAATATATTGTGTAGTGTTAAAATGCCCAGTAGCAATTGCATGTATTCTTTGTCTAATAATAATGATTGGTTTAATATGTAGTATATTTGGACATTGTAAACTCTAGGCTAATGAATTATGTGAAGCGCTTTGGAATAAAGCGCTACACAAGAACAAGCTATTATTATTATGATTATTATGATTATTATGATTATTATGATTATTATGATTATTATTATTATTATTATTATTATTATTATTATTATTATTATTATTATTATTATTATTATTATTATTATCCTTGCAGGGGTGGGGTGGGGGAGGGGGGGCTATTTTCTCCGAGTGCCGCAAAAGTCTCGGGGTTTTCCTCCTCAGCTGCTGAATTGTTTTAGATTTTGTCACCTGGCATTCTTTCCGCGGGGAACATTCCTCGCTTTTCAACTCCTCTTTCAAGTCATTTGTCATTGTGAAAACTTTAATTGTAATGCATGATTTCTTTGTGGAGCCAAAATAGTGGGAAATAGTAGAAATTTAGCCACCCTCAATATACTGAACACCACTTACTAAACGCTCGGCGTCAAGTCAGCCCCGTCGGTGTCAGGTTTGTTTGCTGTACTTATATTCTGGCCTTTTTTCTTTTCGGATATTTTATTTCATGGTGATCTTTTAACCACAATCCAAAATTAAATTTATATATTGTAAAAATGGTTGCATTGCTGTTGGTGGTTAAATGTTACTGTGTTTCATTTTAATACAAGACGTGGACGAATGCTTTGAGATGCCGGATGTGTGCAGGAACGGCACGTGCAGGAACACACAAGGCGGACACGTGTGTGAATGCTTCGACGGCTTCACGCTCACCGTCAACTCAGATTGTGAAGGTAACCCTACTTTTCCTTTCCTAAATGAATGAAACTTAGATGTGTAAAAAGCATGTCCTGGGTATGGGGTGGATGTGTTGCTCCACAACTGTAAAAGCAACATATTTGGGGATACTGCGAGGAGCAGCACATTTCGTATATTTCTACAGAAGATTTTATAATAATAATCCATGGCATGGGAGCAAACCTCTGAAAACACGACTCACAACCCATACCGGTAACTATTCGTTTTACTTCATGTCTTTAATGTTAATTTTAGGCTCATTTTAGGAAATTTAGAGAACTCTTTGATGTACCCGCCATGCTACAATTGGGAAAAACCTTTGTGAGTGATGGGGTAGTTTCGAACTTTGACCATTTTGTTGATTTTTGTTTTAGATTTTCTTCCTATATTATGTTATGTAATAGGAGTGTGGCCTAAAATGTTATCCCCCCCCCAGTCATAGGAATAAACCAAAAATATAAAAATTAGAACAAAAATCTAACCTTGCATCTAATCTTGATGTTGGTATTGTAGTTGTTATTTTCTTCCTTAGTTTTTCTCGCTTTGCTGCATTTGACCGCAAAGCATTCTTTCTTTTTTATTTGTTTTTAATTACCACACATCTTCTAGAACCGGAAACACCGTGAGGAGGTTGCGCTCGAACGTGGCAATTCCGCGTTGAAGAATATTGATGCAGCGTTCACAAAGTTTAGGAAGAAATTAAATTTGTTTTAAATTGAATTAAAATTTTAATTAAATTCAAATTAAATTCAAATTTGTTTTGAAGTAAATAACCAATTCATGATTAACAGCATTGACATTATGCTATATCGCGAAGATCAAGCTGGTGAAGGAGCATTTTAAATCTTTATCAATACCAGGATTTCATCTACAAGTGTCAGAAGAAAGTAGATCAAGTTAACAGTTTTATTTCAAAGGTGAGGCATAAAAAGTTTCAAATGTTAAAGACATAGTGACAATGCGTTTATTTTTTTTCTTTCTAGAAAATGTCATCTTATGTGAGTTGTTTCAAAGGAAAAAAATAAGAGAAGACGTAGCAGACATTTTGAAAGAGGTCATATATGAACACGCTTTGAAAAATTTAAGTGATACCGTCATTATAGTACAAGAAGAAGAAAAGTGAAATATGTCAGCATCTCATCTCCTTCTCACAGACATATGGAGATATTAGATGATGTCTTTAAAGTGAACTGTATTAACTTTGTGTTTTGAATGCTTCTTTATTTTGAATCCGGCTTGGTACTGGAAGTGAAGAATATGCATAAACACTGGGAAGCTGGTTTTAAGAATAATTCCAAGAAATCGTTTCATCTTTTCTGAGTGAATGTGACGAACTGAATTTATCAGGGAACACCTCTGACATTGATTCAGGATTTATCAACGCCAGTACAATTCGGGCAGTTGACTTCATGCTAGTTGTGGCTGCTAGAATTATTTTACATTATGGGGATAATATTTCTACATATATCAGAGCTTATGACCTTCAATAACGGATGAGTTGAAGTGAATAGAGACATCTGCAAATTGTTTGAGAGCATTAAGCTCCATATATATAAATCGTAGTGCATAGCATACTCTTTTAACTGGGTTTTTCTTAATTGTTAAAACATTCGTATTTGCATGTCATTAAAATTTTGTTATGTTAATTATAGGTTTCATTTCAAGTTGATATGGCAGCGTGGAAAGACTATTTAACCAATACTTACTTTAAACCTGGAATGACTTGAGTATTTGCAGGACCTAAAAGTTGTACAAACTACTGAAAAAAAACAAACATCCTGTAACATATTCCAAAGTGAAAAATTGGTTACAATACACAACGTATCATTACCCGTGGCGTTGATGAAATGTGCGATGTGGACTTGGCAGATGCCACCAACATTGCAGAACATAGTGAAGGCAATCACTTTCTACTAATTGTCATTGATGTCTTTTCTAAGCATTTGTGGGTACAACCCATTTCTAACAAAAGTCATACTAGTGACATTTCAAAAGAGATCTTTAACACGATACAAGTGTATTCCGGCTTCTTACAACGATGTGTGACAATGAACAGTTCGTGTGTCCATTTTACATGGTACTCCCTTTGAAATATATATTTTATGTGTAAAATGGGAACATGCTGACCAATGTAAAACTAGATTTGGCTTTTTCTTTGATTTCAATTTATCAAAATACATTGGTTTCCACACTTTGGATTCAATGTTCTTGGTAATGTCTATCGGTTATAATCTATTTGGTCAGGATCCATGAGGTCTATGCTTATAGTTGCAGACTAAGTCTTGCAAAATATCTGTCTATCGATACGTTTGCCAATGTGGAAAATAACGATACATCACTCCTTTGAGAGTGCGTATAACTCTTTCAGCAAAGTTGGCTTTCGTCTCATTCTTTGTAGTATATGCATGAATGCCTTCTTTCTTTAGAAATTGCTTTACCAGTCTATTTTTAAATTCTGTTCCATTACCTGACCTAAAAGGTCTAGGTCTTCTTGTGGTTTCCTGAAAAAATGAAAGGCTTGAACGACACTTGTATAACTTTATAAACTTAGGTGTTCTTCAAACTTTGTGCAGATGGCTATATTCACTTCAGCTCATCCGTTATTGAAGGCCACAAGCTCTGATCTATCCGTTGACAGTGAAATGTTATCCTCATAATATAAAATAATTCTAGCAGCAACAACTAGCATGAGGTCAACTGCCCGAATTGTACTGGCGTTGATAAATCCTGAATCAATGTCAGAGGTGTTCCCTGATAAGTTCAGTTCTTCACATTCACTCAGAAAAGATTGGATGAAACGATTTCTAGGAATCCAACACTTCCAACAGCTTTCTTGGAATCCAGCAGAATCCAACAGCTTCTCAGTGTTTATGCATATTCTTTACTTCCAGTACCCAGTCGGATTCAAAATAAAGAAGCTTTGTAAATAGAAAGTCAATATAGTTCACTTTGAATACATCGTCCCATATCTCAATATGTCTGTGAAGAAGGAGATGAAATGCTGACATGTTTCACTTTTCATCTTCTTGTAATATAATGACTGTATCACTTAAATTTTTCAAAGCATGTTCATATATGTCCTCTTTCAAAATGTCTGCCGTCACTTCTTTTATTTTCTTCCTTTGAAACAACTCACATAAGATGAAATTCACTAAAAAGAAAAAAAATTGTCACTATGTTTTCAACATTTCACTGACTAAGTTTATAAATATTGTTAAATACCTTTTACATCTTCCTCTGAAATAAAACTGTTAACTTTATGTACTTTCAGTTTCTTCTCCTTGACACGAAATTCTTATACAGGTCATCATGTGATCGTACATATAATGTCCTACACCAATCATGATGAAGTTGTAGCCTTCAGTAAGTTTATCATGCTGTTGAATCTGTATACAGTTCACCATCAGGTTCAATAACTTCCATACTAAGATCTTGTAGATGAAATCCTTGTATTAATAAAGAATTCAAATGACCCTTCATCACAGCTTGATCCTCGGGAGATAGCATAATGTCAGTTCTATTAATTCTATTCGTGAATTGGTTATTTACTTGAAAACAGTCTTAATTCCTTTCCAAACCTTATGAATGTTGCATCGGTATTCTTCACATGCAAAATTGCAACGTTCAGTGCACACTCTATTAAAGACTAAATCCTACTGAACACTTTGGTGAAAGAATATTCTAATTGGTCCAGTAGTTTAGAAGTCATGCGCTGTTGAAGTTGACATGTCTGCCTTATATACTATATAGAACTAGTGGGGAATGGCTCCAAAATTGAAAGTTACTCAGAATTGTCTGAATCGTAAAATTATGCAAAAATCACCATTTTCCGCCTTAGGTAGAGTGTCCGAGGGTAAAAAGTGAAAGTTGCTCAGAATTGTCTGAAACGTGTAAATATGCAAAAATCTCAATTTCCCACCCAGAGGTGGGTTAAAATTCCAAAAATGTTCTGAATTTGCTGAAACTTAAAACTATGCTATAATCTGAAATTCTCGCCTAGGGCGGGGAAGGGTAATCCAAGGGTGAAAAAGCCAAACATGTTCAGAATTGTTTGAAACGTGTAAATATGCAAAAATATCAATTTCCCGTCTTGGGATGGGGGGGGGGGCCAAGGGTCAAAATTAAAAGTTGTTCGAAATTATCTGAAATATTCAAATATGCAAAAATCTCTATTATTGCCCAAGGACTCAAATAAACACATAACTCTACAGGTATACACACTCACTCACCCAGTAGGCAGGTGAGGCAACAGACATGTTTTACCGCGTGAATGCCGGCAACATCAATCGTGGGAATGTGGGGTGATTGACAGTGTTATAAAGATCTATATAAGCGCACCGCATCAATTTTTCCAGTATCACTGCTCATATAGCTCACAGTGAAGAGCGCTACAATAAACACAATTTTCAAAGATCGCTCGGTCACCAAGGGAGTGGAGGCTGAAAATGAAAAATGATCAGAATTGTCCGAAACATAGAACTCTCTCATGATTCCATGATCCCATTTATTGCCCATGGGTCTTATCCGGAAATCTTGTCTTATATCTACTTTTAAACTATCAACCTTCAAAGTGATATACATGTAAATGGATTTTAAGCTGAAATAATTATATTTACGCCTAAGGGCGTAAAAAATTCAGTTCAACAATAAAATAAAGCATGGAATTTCTTACGAACAGGACTTTTCTACGTCACTATCCGTAGAAAAGTTATTTCGGCATGGTCTCAAGCTCAAAGTTAAGCCCTTTTTCCGGTACTTCTTGGGAACTTTGGGACTTTCCCGGCCTCTCCCTTTTCGTTTCCCTGATGCTTTTTTCCATTGGCCCTTCCCGCATCAATCCTAATAATTGTCTTTTATTTCAATTAAATCCTGGGGGACACGTGGTATCATATGTGTTACCATGCGTATCCAAAAACAGGCCAGACGCGGTCGGCGCCGAGTGTTAGGCTTGTTTGAAAGGAAGTAATTTCCATTCAGTACTCCGCCTTTCCCACAAAAGGGGGTCATTTTGCCACGACACTCCGCGTTTTGGTTAAAGGGGGGTCTTATTTCAAAATTAGTACTCCGTGTTTAAGCTCCGTTTTAATAATTCACAGAAACGCATGGTAATCCTTCGGTACGCGATTTTTCTCCAACTCCCCCACCCCTCCTCGCATAAATACATTCGAATTCCAGAACATTAATTTTACAACTTTTTGTGTGTTTGTGTGTGCTTTGGGATTTTTTTGGAGGGGGGGGGGGGTAGTGTGCAAATAAATAATTGCAATGTTAATTTTTCTGAAATAAATAATAAGTTGTAATAGTGAGTCTTTTTAAGTATTTCAAAATTTCTGACAAAATATGTTGCCTTGCGTAGGAAAAGGCCGGTTGACCAGGGGTTACGAGCAGAGGGGAGGGCTGAGAGAGAAGGAAAGAGGGTCTGTTACTTTGTTACACTCCTTCATCCAAGACTTTTTGTCAAAGCGCGGATTACTCTTCTGTGCGGTGTGTTGAAAAGTAATTTTCGGGTAAGCCGACAGTTAATATTTATGACAAAACACACACTCACACCATCCGATATATCGTCATAGAATATTGAAATCATTTTGTTTTCGGGAGAGGGAAGGGGCGACGGTATGAGGCTGCTGCTTGGGCAATAAGCAAGATAAACGGGTTTGCTAGAATAAATTTCAATTAACAAGTTTCTTCCTCAGTACCAAAAAGCGCCCCAGGACCATCAAAGCGCATCTATAACACGCTGTGGTACTGAGTCTCGCCGGTGGAAAACTCTGTGGTACTTGCTTTGGAGAGGTATGAGCAGCTTTATGCGGAGAGACAATGTAGAGTCAATAAGCAAATCACAAAAAGCTGTCAATCCATACACAGGGAAAATTTACAGACAAGGAAAAGTTACGCAACTGTGAACGTAAGGAATTGTCTTCGAAGTGCAAAACCTACGACAGGGAAAACTTACAGGACACTGCGTACGAAACTTCCTCACCACATCCACTGACACGTCAGAGGTATAAGACTCTGTGTACATTTCGTCCTTTCAATATTTCATTTCATATGGAAAATGGAAAATCGACTCGATTTTTCACTTTTCATTTTTAATTTAAACGGAAATTGAAAAACAAGAAAAATCAATTTCAAATATCCACGTTTTGTCCAAAATGAAAAAATGGGTGGTGCTGCAGTCGCTGATAAGAGAAATAAACATAAACATGTTGTGTGATGCAAGTTCCTTCGGTTCTGACTCAAAACATGAACATATAAAATATGTTCAGGGACTGTTCAGGACCAATTTCTATGTCTTAAATGCATCCTCACCACCACCTCACTACTCTCAACTCCATCCAATAAATATTAAAATAAATTGTGACGTTAATCCGAAACACTAATCCTTCTTTGTGAAGAAATACTAAGTGAAGAGTACAATGGTGAATTCTACCGAAGATTTCTTTTTTTGCAACGTTTTCGTGGCTTGAGACGAAGTAGCAAAACAGAACAACAAATTCGGTGCGGTATATGCCCGGGACATGCCTGGCGTTTATTTAAACCACTAGAGATGAGTTTAACAAATTATTTACATGCATAAACCTTTAATGGCGAAAGGCCATATACGGCAATATACTCCTTAAACACATACAGCTTTAAAAAATAAGAAACCGAAACAATGGTTAATTTTACAAATGGGTGGCTGGAGGGGAAGAGGTGATTCTTCAAAATTACTTCCAACGATTTATATTTCGTCTTTCACCAACCATTACATTTAACGAATGATGAGAGATATGAGGTGACGCTTTGATGACGTAGCGTATTCAGCATAATCAGACCCAGTCAATCGAACACAAAAGAGGTCGAAAGATGGATACATTATTTATACAGAAGGACAAAAAAAGTTCGCATATAAAAACCAAAATACCTCCACAACAAATGAATTTTTTAAATTTTTTAGTATCAGTCTATAATCCCAAGTTGCAACAATCGTTATTTTTCCATGCGGGTGTGGTTATTAAACAGGGTTTGTAGGTATTCAAACACGGTACCATATTAATCCACCTAAGTCAGTACCGGCTCAATATTGAAAAATCATGAAATTCATAACATTGGTCATCCAATGTCACCGCATATGTAAACGCAGTAAATCGATGAAAACAACGGAAAACTGAGATGCCGCGAATACCGCAAAACTGTCGTGACCAGGCCATTGGCATGCTTGAAGCTGGTGTTTCTGCTCAGTTCGTTGCCAGACGTTTCGGGTGCAGTAAAAGAGCAGTATAAAAACTCCGAAGGACGGTAGGGTACACTGGATCAACCAAAGACCGACCACGTAGTGACAGACCGCGTGTGACCACACCTAACCAGGATCGCTAGATCCGCATGATCTACCTCCGGGATCGCTTCATAACAGTCACAGTAACAGCAACGGAGATCCCTGGACGGACGAATAACCGCATAACCTCGAAATCCGTTATCCAGCGCCTACGCGAACATGGGTTCCGCGCTCGTCGGGTCCACATCAGAGTGGTGCTAAATCTCGAAAGACGGCGAAATCGAGTGCGCTGGGCCAACAACCACAACCATGGAGCATGGAGACATAACAACTGGCGGCGTGTGATGTTTTCAGATGAGATGCGATACGAACCTTTCCGCGCAGATGGACGTCAACGCGTATGCAGGCGACTCGACGAACGCTACGCGCCATGTTGCATAAAACAAGTTAACCGGCACGGTAGTGGCTCACCCATGGTTTGGAGCACAATACGCTTTGGATGGAGGTCTCAACTGCTCATTATTGATGAAAATTTGACCGCGAACCGCTATAGTGACACTGTTTTGAGCAACCAAGTGGTCCCGTTTGTGCAGCAACGTCAGGACACTATTTTTATGCAGGACAATGCCCGCCCACACGCTGCTCGGGTGTGTAGAGATTATTTAGCGGCTAATAATGTTGATGTGCTCCAATAGTCCGGATATGAATCCCAAAGAACATCTATGGGATCATCTGGATCGCCAAGATCGAGCCTGTAATCCACCGCCTCAAAATCTCGCAGAATTGAGGCAAGCATTGATTAAAGAGTGGCACAGATATCCTCACTACAAAAATAACAGGTTGATAACTTCAATGCATAGTCGAATCTAGGCCCTACTGCGTTCCAATGGATACCGCACACGGTATTAGTGGAGGTCATAAACATTATAAATCGAAGAAAACTCAAAACGGCATTTACACTGACTTTGATGCTTTGTGACCTTTCACTAAAATTTCTTCAGAACTTCCATTGTTTGATTATATTGTGGCACTATCTGAGAGGTATCTTTGGTACAAATTGGAAGCCAACTGAGCAACTAAGTGAGTAACAATAAAATGTTTTATTATATGCGAACTTTCTTTTGTCCTTCAGTATATATTAAGCATTCATACTCACAAAACACATTTTAACTCGAGTTAGAACGAAAGTTTTGTTCGTCTTCGTGGCTTGAGACGAAATAGCGAAACAGAACAAGATTAGTGCAATATGTGCCCGGAACATGCCTGGCGTTTATTTAAACTACTAGAGATGATTTTAACAAATTATTTACACACATAAATTCTAAACACTTAATGGCAAAAGACCGCAAGCTGAAAGCTTCGCCATGAAAGGGACTTCCCAAAACTTACGACACTAAGTGAAATCGGCCCAGATCTAACTGAATTAACAATTGTAAATTTCTGTTCAATAATTACATAGCTAATACGAACGCATTTGGTAGCGGATCAGCATAGTATTGTGACACACGAAAGTCCCAAAGGCATTTGTACTGACAGAGCACCAAATTACGATACTAACGACTCTACTCTGATGTATTTTTAAAGAGCATCCGACTTTCATCTACCCATTATTTTAATTTGCTCATACGACAGACCGGCAGCAGTGGCATTCGAAGCTGCTCCGATTCTAAACGAATGGGACTTACATGGCTTCGAGGGCAGATTTAGAAAATTTTAAGCATTTGTTAAGCAGAAGAACAAAATAGATGCGGTAAATAAAGGATAAATAATGGATCCGGACCAGGACCTCTGAAGGCCAAATATTGTAGTAAACTTGATGCAATAGGGGAATCTTTGATTTGAAGGGTGAAAGATGGTCCCGGGAGTTTGTGTTTAAAGGACCGAAATGTAACGACGACGAATCGTTGTGTTGTGTCAATATGAGCATTATTGAAAGTTAGCAGGTGTGGATTACGGGTTTTGGAATTAGCAACAGTTATTTCTGCAAAAAACGCAGCAAAAGCTAACAAAAACATCGATTTTATCAATCGCATGGTATAGATATTGTCGAAAAGGATTTCAGCTGCCGAACATAACTCATGTAGGACATACACTGTAATTGGTAATCGCACACCTGTTCTTGGATCCGATTTGGATACACTCAATAATGCTTTAGATATCGAAAATTTACTAGTTAAATCGCTACCATCCAGACATTTATGTACAAAATTCAGTGCTAATACATGACCTGTTATAGAGGTTTGTGAATATCCACAATTATACAAATATGCAATATAATACAACAAATGCAAATCTTTACATGGAAAGACATTACCATTGTAAAAAAAATGAACCACAAAACTGTATAAATCGCTCAGCCTGTGAGCGATACAGATCCTGAGTTTTCGTTGACAGGGAACTGCGCACTAGCGACAGCGCAGTAGTTCTGAGAGCTCCTATTCTTTCGGTAATGGTATTGAGGTGACCTGAAGGGTCGGTTGTAGTTGTTTCGCTTTTTGCGAATGACTTGTTACGAATTCGCGATAAAACGCCTGGCGTTGGGATACCGCTTGCTTCTTTCATTTTTAGCCCAGCTTACGCTGGGCTAAAATGCATCTACCCCTACAATTTTGATTCGATGTCATTTATTCTTGGTGTGAGTGTATACGGCTTGTGCTTTTTAGTCGATCGGGCAATTTTTTTTTTTTTTTTTTTTTTTTTTTTTTTTGGTTTGAGGCATCCCTAAGGGGTTGAGAATACGACTTGCGCTTTTTAGTCGATCCGACAATTTCTGTATTTTTTGGGAATTTTTGAAGAAAAACTTCAAAATGCATTTCCTCCTACAGTTTTTATCCGATTTCATTTATTTTTGCTATGAGGCATCCTTAGGTAGGTCTCGCATACGGCTTGTGCTATTTGACTCGACTTGGGAATTTTGTATTTCGGGGGGAATTTTTGATGAAAATACCTCAAAATGCATTTTCTCCTGCAGTTTTGATCAAACATCATTTATTTTGTGGCTGAGGCATGCTTAGGGTGTCGTGAATATGGCCTGTCTTTTTCAGTCGATGAGAGAATTTTTGAAGAAAAAAATTCAAAATGCATTTCCTCCTACAGTTTTTATCAGATTTCATTTATTTTCGATATGAGCAGTCTTTAGGGGGTCTTGCATACGGCTTGTGCTTTTCGAGTGAATTGGAAAACTTTTGAATTTTTTCGGAATTTTTGAAAAACAATTAAATGAATCTCCTGCTACAGCGCATAAACGCAAGTTAAATGAACTTGCACAGTAGTCAGATTTAAACACCGCACATCGACGCCAGTTAAATAAACATTCGCAGTAGTCCAAATTAAGTACTCCGCATCCATGCAAGTTAAATAAACATGCGCATTGGTCCGAAATGTGAACTGCGCATCGACCGAGGATGCGCATCGACCGAGGATAAATAAAGATGCGAACTGGTCATCGACGCCAGTTAAATAAACATTCGCAGTAGTCCAAATTAAGTACTCCGCATCCATGCAAGTTAAATAAACATGCGCATTGGTCCGAAATGTGAACTGCGCATCGACCGAGGATAAATAAAGATGCGAACTGGTCAAAAATAAGCACCGCGCATCAACGCAGGTTAAATAAACATGCGCACTGGTCCGAAAAAAGAACTACACTTCGACGTAAGTTGAATAGACATGCGCGGTGGTCTGAAATGCGAACCGCGCATCAACGCAGCCTAAAGAAACATGCGCACTGGTCCGGAATGCGAACTACACATCGAGGCAAATTAAATTAACATGCGCAGTGGTCCGAAATGCGAACCGCGCATCAACGCAAGTGAAATAAATATGCGCACTGGTCTGAAATGAGAACCACACATCAACACAAGTTAAATAAACATGGGCTCTGTCCTGAAATGCGAACCGCGCATCGACGGAAGTTAAATAAACATGCGATCCGGTCCAAAATAAGCACCGCACATCAACGCAAGTTAAACAAACATGCGCACTTGTCCGAAAAAAGGACCACGCATCGACGCAAGTTGAATAGACATGCGAAGTGGTCTGAAATGAGAACCGCGCATCAACGCAAGTTAAATAAACATGCGCAGTGGTCCGAAGAAAGAACCATGAATCGACGTAAGTTGAATAGACATAAGAGTCGGGCATCGACGGAACTTAAATAAACATGCGTTCTGGTCCGAAATGCAAATCGCGCGTCAACGCAAGTTAAATGAACCTGCTCACTTGTCCCAAAATGCGAACTGCGCATCAACGCAACCTAAAGAAACACGTATACTGGTCCGAAATGCGAACCGGATATCAACGCAAATTAAATAAACATGCACACTGGTCCGAATTGCGAACCACACATAAGCGTAAGTTAAATAAACATTTGCACCGGTCCAAAATAAGTACCGATCATCAACACAAGTTAAAAAAAACATGCGCGCTGGTCCGAAATGCGAAATGCTCATTAACGCAACTTAAATAACATGCGCACTATTCAAAATAAGAACTGCGCATCAACGCAACTTAAATAAACATGCGCACTGGTCCAGAATAAGAACCGCGCATCAACTCAAGTTAAAGAAATATGCGCCTTCGCCTGAAATAAGAACCGCGCATCGACGCACGTTAAATAAACATACGCAGTGGTTCGAAATGCGAACCAAGCGCCAACGTACGTTAAATAAACATTTACACTGGTCTAAAATAAGCACCGCGCATCAACGCAAGTTAAATAAACATGCGCACTTCTCCGAAATTCGAACCGCGCATCAACGCAAGTTAAATAAACGTGCGCAGTGGTTCGAAATGCGAACGACGCTCCAACGCAAGTTAAATAAACATTTGCACTGGTCCAAAATAAGCACTGCGCATCAACGCAAGTTAAATAAACAAGCGCACTGGTCCGCAATTCGAACCGCGCATTAACGCAAATTAAATAAACATGCGTAATGATCCGAAATTCGAACTGCTCATCAGCGCAAGTTAAATAAACATGCACACTGGTCCAAAATGCAAACCGCGCACCAACGCAAGTTAATAAACATAGGCACAAAAAAAACTGTTTTCAGGAAAATTCCCTTGCTCATGCACGCTGGAATTGGTCTTATTGCTTTTCGTAAGCTGGGACTTTGTCCTTGAACAAACTTGTTAATACACTATCCTTGATCTGTGATTCCTTTATATGAACCGTATCACTTCTTAATTTAAGGCAATCAAATTGAGGCTGAGGTTTGAGGTTGCCGCATTTACATTGGATTACAAATAACAGAAATTATGGGATATGAATAAATTAAATTATAAAAATCTCTCACTCCTTAATTTTTTTAGAAAAAAACTTGGAAAGTGCCCGGCTGGCAATTGTCGTTTGGAAAGAGTTAGATTGGAAAATGGCCAATTGGAAAGTGTCTATGTACCTATTTTGTAATGAAACACAAGAAGAAGAAACACAAAACAGATATTCACTTTTTACAAAATGTCATTATCATATTTATTACACAGTTATTGATATCAAGATTTAATTTTTGATCTCAAAAATCGATTTTTGATATCAAAAATTAACTTTTGATCTCCAAAATTAATTTTTGATATTTTTGAAATAAATTTATATTTCAAAATCTGCAAATGATTTTTTGATTTCAAAAATGATAGCAATATCAGTACTATTTTTATGTCTAAATTTCAGAAGCAAACATCTGTGAATGAAAGAATGGCTGGCCCCTGTTTACAAAATATTTCTTTTGATTTTTAACTGCACAAAAAGAAGCAAGTTTTTAGCTCAAAAACTGTGTTGCTGTTACTCATATCAGTAATGCAGGGTTTCATCTATAAAATTTGATGGACGATTCGTCAACTTTTATTAAAATGTGTGCCTTCCTTAAGACGTTTTAAGTTTTAAAATTAATTTTTTTCATCTCAAAAATAAGTTTTTGCCATCTAAAATCCAATTATCAACAGCAAAATAGAAATTAATGAATCTGCATTGATTTACTGATACTTCAATTATATTTTGATCAATCAAAAATATATCATCTGCAGTTATAAATTTCCGCTAAATGCCATACATACTAGTTTGGCTATATGGCACTCGGCTAAATGTCGCCCGGCTAACTGACGCTCGCCTAAATGTCGTGCGTTCATTATCAAGGGATGAGGTTTAAAATGTTTTGACTTCCATGATCAAATACAACCCAACGCTGATCAAATGTCGTGGAATTCAACGTCGTGTTTTCCCAATATGTGTACAACATCGCGTCGGTGTTGTGTTTGTGTCAAGCCAAAACAGAAACTGATATTTTTTTGAATGGATAACGCAGCTAATGTTACGTTTTACTTCACAGACATAGATGAATGTGCTGCAGACAGGAGCCTGTGTTACAAAGGGCGGTGCAGGAACATCCCGGGTTCGTTTGAGTGTGAATGTCAACCGGGCTACCAGCTCTCCAGGGACGGCAGATCGTGTCAAGGTTACATAGAATCCTTGTTGTTATCATTTGACTTCAATGCATATTTTAGGAATAATTTATATGACTGTTTTAGTCAAGTGTTTTTTGGTTTATTAAACAATACACTTATGCAATGACACGTCCTCTCAGAAACAGGTACCGCGACGCGTCATTAAACAGTATGCGACGCCACGAGGCTAATGGCTATCGCTTTTCCAAATTGTTGCCCCCCCCCCCCCCCCCAGTGTCGTCGAAAACGTTACCTTTGGTTTAATTTCTGGTCAAGGACATTATTGCACTCTCGCGCGACCTGCCTGGTGTCACTAACACCGTTGCCACTGTAAGCCGGAAGCGATTCGGGTAGCTCGAGCTTTACCTGACGTTACTGTCCTTGACGGTCCGAGTCGTGGGCTGTCTCTTACAGAGCCAGTCTCCTGGTAACGTTGCTAAAGAGGACAAATCGTTGATACAGCCACCTCAAGTATTGTGGACACTGCCGCTTATGTCGGGTCGGTATGAAGCATACTAGTAGCTTACCATCTCTTATTTTCGCCAAGCCTTTGCTTTTAGCGTCTCGGGGGACTAGGCTATCTAGGAGTGTACATGGGGCAGGATATACTGTTACACCTGATGGGGAAACCGATGGTGACCAAACAAAGTTGGAACCCACCTGGTATTTTTACCCCTATTCAGTTTCCTCCCACACAGGCTAGCTTTCACTCCCCCCCCCCCCCGTATTTTTCCCGTTTTTTTCTTTCTGTCCCCTCTTCACCCCTCCCGTCGCCATTCTAGCTTCCCCTATTTTTTTTCATTTATTTTTCTTTCTGCTGCTGAATCAAAGACACAATTAGTAAGGTTAATATGATTGCTTAACCCCCCTCGTATTTACCAATGGCAATCACATCGACGCTGTATTGAAATGAAACGAATCCATATGCTTTTTGTTTTATTTTTATTGGTGTATTGTAACAGGATATTAAAACAGCTAGATAAGAAATCTCAGGTAATTTTAAGTTGCGCGTAAGATTTAGTCCTGACTGTAGGTATACGTTGGAAGCTTTTTCACCATCTAATTTCACTTTCTAAATGAAAGATAAAGTTGAACATACAAGAAAACACTTCTTGGATAAGATTATTTCTGATAATCTTAGCGATCAGGATTATCCACCTCTTGGCTCTCTAAAACTGCTAAAAAGGTTATTTAGAGAAAAACACAGAACTTTCTGATCACGGATGCCCTTTTCTATTTTTGTTTGAATTATGTTGAATTTAGCAAATAAAGTAATTAAAGAAAGTTTTATACAGTTTAACCTAGTCCTTTTGTTTACATGAAGAAATATTATCAAAATACATTTACACGCAAAAACGTTCTGGAGAGGGGGGGTTAATATAATATACTGGAGTGGAGAATTCTAGCTTCCGCCCCCTGGGAGGGGGGGGGGCTATACAGGGTGGGGGGGTATGGGGTAAGATATATAGTATGTTACAGGTCCGTTCCCCAGGCCAGTTCCGTCTAGAGCATGTCTCGCTCACGTTACGTCCAATTGCTATATTTATTTTTTCGTTTTCGAATATGCACGATTCTAGTTAAAGCTTTTAACTGTTTCAGAAGCACGAATCAATTTAACATTTCTTTCAAGCAAATTTTAGGCTTTCTTCCGTGGCTTCTGTAATTTCTTGGGAATCAATTCTTCTGATCTGTGCACATTTGTGGATGCTGGTAGAATAAAATGAAACAGTTTATGAAATATTCTTCTGTCAAAGAGAGCCAAACGGACAAAAGATTTCATTTTACCACCCCATGCAGGGAAAACTATCTGTCTAGTAAAACATGGTTACAAAGTATACAACACCATATGCAAAATGTTATGAATATTAAATCATTGAAGTATGAGTGAGAGTAGAATCAGTTAGGGATGGGCACTTCCACTGTTGTAGCGAATCTCACCCTGTTCCTTAATTTTCACTGCTAGAAAAGGCATTGTTTTTCTACTCATATAGCTCCAGCTGTCACAGACTCGAAGTGGTATTACTGTAATTTGCGCAACGATAGTTACAAATACATGAGCATGTGTTTTGACTTGTCCACTTCAGAATTATAAGAAGCTAAGAAGCTAAAGAACCAGCTGGAATTTTTTCGACAATTCTACCTTTAAAATGATATCAAAACACATAATCGCTGTACACAGAACCAGCCTTTTTTTAACGTTTTTCTACCTTGAAACCAAATACAGTGCGTTTCAGAAGTCTGAAATATTTTGGGGAGGGGACTATGGGCAGGAAAAACAATTGATAATGTTTTCCATCACATGCGTCAAAGTTTCGTTTTCTGGCTGCAGTTTGAGACCGTAACTAATGAATTCCGCAGTGAAACAAACTTGTGTCACTTTTCCAAACATGGGGCGGCGGGCAGCGGGCAGAAACAAATCTCCCAAAATGATATCATTGCTGAAGTGTACCAATATTTCCGAAAACGTCAACATTTTTAGCCCAGCTTACGTTACACGTAAGCTGGGGTATCCCTATCGGTTTGCGGGTGGCGTCCATTAGTTAGTTAGTTAGTTGTTTATTTAGTAAACTTTAGTTCAAAATGCATCTCCTCCCACAATTTTGATCCGATGTCATTTATTTTTGGTATGAGCCATCCCTAAGGAGTCATGCATACAGCTTGTGCTTTTTTAGTCGATCGGGTGATTTTTGAATTTTTAGCGAATTTTTGAAGACAAAAATTTAAAACGTATTTCCTCCTACATTTTTAATCCGATTTCATTTATTTTTGGTATGAGGCACCCCTAAAGGGTCGCGCATACGGCTTGTGCTTTTTAGTCAATCGAATAATTTTTGTATTTTTGGGGAATTTCTTAAGCAAAAATTTCGAAATTAATTCAAAATGCATCTACTCCTACAATTTTGATTCGATGTCATTTATTTTTGGTGTGATGCATCCCTAAGCGATCCTGCATACGGCTTGTGCTTTGCTAGTTGATCGGGTAATTTTTGATTTTATGGCGAATTTTTGAAGAAAAAATTTTAAACTGTATCTTCTCCTACATTTTTTATCCGATTTCATTTATTTTTCGTATGAGGCACCACTAAAGGGTCATACATATGGCTTGTGTTTTGCTAGTCGACCGGGTGATTTTTCAATTTTTGGCGAATTTTTGAAGAAAAATTTCTAAAATGTATCTCCCGCTATCTTTTCGATCCGATTCCATTCATTTTTTATATGAGGCACCACTAAACGGTCGTGCATACGTGTGTGCTTTTTCAGTCTATTAGACAATTTTTGTATTTTTAGTGAGTTTTTTAAGAAAAAAGTTCAAGACGCATTTGCCCCTACAGTTTTGACCCGATTTCTTTCATTTTTTCTTTCTTTTTTTTTTTTTTTTTTTGGTATGAGACATTCCTAAGGGGTCGAGTATACGGCTTGCGCTTTTTTAGTCGATCGGAAAAGTTTTGTATTTTTAGGGAATTTTTGAAGAAAAACTTCAAAATGCATTTCCTCCTACAGTTTTTATCCTATTTCATTTATTTTTAGTATGAGGCATCCCTAGGCGGGTCGGGCATACGGCTTGTGCTATTTTACTCGACTTTGAAATTTTTGATTGTTGGGGTTGATTTTTGATGAAAATACCTCAAAATGCATCTTCTCCTACACTTTTGATCAGACATAATTTATTTTAGGGCTGAGGCGCGCCTAGGGTGTCGTGAATACGGCCTGTGCTTTTTGAGTCGATCAGGGAATTTTTGGGGAATTTTTGAAGAAAAATTCAAAATGTATTTCCTCCTACAGTTTTGATCAGATTTCATTTATTTTTTATATGAGCCCTCTCTAGGGGATCATGCATACTGCTTGTGCTTTTTGAGTGAATTGGAAAACTTTTGATTTTTTCGGAATTTTAGAAAAAAAATAAATGAATCTCCTCCTACATCGCATAAACGCAAGTTAAATGAACTTGCGCAGTAGTCAGATTTAACAACCGCGGATCGACGCCAGTTAAATAAACATGAGCAATGGTCCAAAATTAGCACCGCGCATCGATGCAAGTTAAATAAACATGCGCATTGGTTCGAAATGTGAACCGCGCATCGATGGAAGATAACTAAACATGCAAACTGGTCCAAAATAAGCACGCATCAACGCAAGTTAAATAAACATGCGCTCTGGTTCGAAAAAAGAACCACGCGTCGACGCGAGTTGAATAGACATGCGCAGTGGTCCAAAATGCGAACCGCGCAACAATGCAACCTAAAGAAACATGCGTACTGGTCCGAAATGCGGACCACGCATCAACACAAGTTAAATAATCATGCGCACTGGTAGAAAATGCGAACCGCTCATCGACGCAAGCTAAATAATCAAACAAACTGGTCAGAAATGGGAACCCAGCAATAACGCAAGTTAAAAAAAAAACAAAAAAACATGCGCACTGGTCCTAAATGCGAACCGCACATCGGCACAAGCTAAATAAGCAAGCACACTGGACCAACATTAGCACCGTCAATCAACGCAAGTTAAATAAACATGCGCACTGGTTCGAAATGCGAAATGCGCATTAACGCAACTTGAATAACCTGCGAACTATTCAAAATAAGAACTGCGCATCAGCAAAACTTAAATAAACATGCCCACTGGTCCAGAATAAGAACGGCGCATCAACTCAAGTTAAAGAAATGTGCGCATTGGCCTGAAATAAGAACCGCGCATCGACGCACGTTAAACAAACATGCGCAGTGGTTGGAAATGCGAACTACGCGCCAACACAAGTTAAATAAACATTTGCACTGGTCCAAATTAAGCACCACGCATGAACACAAGTAAAATATGCGTACTGATCCGAAAAAAAGAACAGGGTATCAACTTAAGCCAAAGAAACATGCGCACTGGTCTGAAATGAGAACCATGCATCAACACAAGTTAAATAAACATGAGCAATGGTCCGAAATGCGAACCGCGCATCGACGGAAGTTAAACAAACATGCGCACTAGTCCGAAAAAGAACCAGGCATCGACGCAAATTCAATAGCCATGCGCATTGGTCCGAAATAAGAATCGTGCATCTACGCAAGTTGAATAAACATGCGCATTGGTCCGAAATAAGAACTACACATCGACGCAAGTTGAATAGACATAAAAGTCGGACTTCGACGGGACTTAAATTATATGCGTACCGGTCCGAAATGCAACGCAAGTTATATGAACCTGTGCACTGGTCCGAAATGCGAACCGCGCATCAACGCAACTTAAAGAATCATGAGCACTGGTCAGAAATGTGAACCGGATATAAATGCAAATTAAATAAACATGCACACTGGTCCGAAATGCGAACCACGCATCAACATAAGTTAAATAATCATGCGCACTGGTGGAAAATGCGCTCATCGACGCAAGCTAAATAAACAAACACACTGGTTAGAAATTCTAACCGAGCGTTAACGCAAGTTAAAAAAAAACATGCGCACTGGTCTTAAATACGAACCGCACATCGACACAAGCTAAATAAGCAAGCACACTGGACCAAATTAGCACCGTGCATCAACGAGTTAAATAAACATGCGCACCTGTTCGAAATGCGAACTGGGCATTAACGCAACTTGAATAACATACGCGCTATTCAAAATTAGAACTGCGCATCAGCACAACTTAAATAAACATGCGCACTGGTCCAGAATAAGAACCGCGCATCAACTCAAGTTAAAGGAATATGCGCATTGGCCTGAAATAAGAACCGCGCATCGACGCACGTTTAATAAACATGCGCAGTGCTTCGAAATACGAGCCACGCGACAACGCAAGTGAAATAAACATTTGCACTGGTCCAAAATAAGCACCGCGCATGAATGCGATTTAAATATGCGCACTGATTCGAAAAAAGAATCGCGCATCCACTTAACCCAAAGAAACATGCGCACTGGTCCGAAATGAGAACCACTCATCAACCCAAGTTGAATAAACATGCGCACTGGTCAGAAATGGGAACCGAGCATTAACAAGCATTAACACAAGTTAAAAAACATACGCACTGGTTCTAAATGCGAAAAACACATCGACACAAGCTAAATAAGCAAGGACACTGGACCAAAATTAGCACCGTCCATCAACGCAAGTTAAATAAACATTCGCACCGGTTCGAAATGCGAACTGCGCATTAACGCAACTTGAATAACATGCGAACTATTCAAAATAAGAACTGCGCATCAGCACAACTGAAATAAACATGCACACTGGTCCAGAATAAGAACCGCGCATCAACTCAAGTTAAAGAAATATGCACATTGGCCTGAAATAAGAACCGGGCATCGACGCACGTTAAATAAACATGCGCAGTGGTTGGAAATGCGAACCACGCGCCAATGCAAGTTAAATAAACGTTTGCACTGGTTCAAAATAAGCACTGCGCATCAACGCAAGTTAAATAAACATGCGCACTGGTCCGAAATGCGAACCGCGCACCAACGCAAGTTAAATAAACATGCGCACTGTTGTCCGAAATGCGAACCGCGCATCAACGCAACCTACGGAAACTTGTGCACTTGTCCAAACTAAGTACCGCTATCAACGCAAGTTAAATAAACATGTTCAATGGTCTAAAATAAGAACCGCGCATCGATGCAAGTTAAATAAACATGCGCACTTTTCCGAAATAAGAACCGCACATCGACACAAGGTAAATAAACATGCGCACTGATCCGAAATAAGAACCGCACATCAACACAAGGTAAATAAACATGCGCACTGATCCGAAATAAGAACCACACATCAACGCAAGGTAAATAAACATGCGCACTGGTCCAAAATGCGAAAAAGCACATCAACGCAAGTTAAACTAGCACAGTATTTCGCTAGCGAAATGTTATACACTTGACGAAAATTAAAACGCGAAAATACTTCCTTCAATGGGTTATTTCTTGAATAATATAAAGTAATTTACAACATGCACACAGTGTGTTATACAACTATGTACAGAGCTTATGGCACAGCATGTATGCGGCTTATAATATTTTTAAAAAATCGGTCAACCGTCAAGAAAAAAACTCCATAGGTTGATAACTTAATACCAGCTAAATATATTCGCAAACAACACAGCTTGAATACGTCTTATAAGCTGAGTAGTGTTTGGTTTTTGTTGACTTAAGGTTTGATTGACTGATCACGCATACACTGTGTTGAGCGCTAGCACAAAGCTAAGCAACTCTCTGGTATTCTGTGCTATACGTTAAATGCTCCACATTTACTTGCAAAAAATACACTCTTTTCACATGGCGATTTAACAAAGAAAACGAAATCGAAGACGAAAATAAAAAGTGACGTGCACACGTTCAGATCAACCCCTCATAAGTCATAAGGTTTCATGGTGGGCCCATAGTATCAGAGAATAAGACACAAAAATCGGAAAACTGTCAAGAAGAAAAAAAGGACAAATTCATGTAACCCTTGCAAGCCAAAGGCTTGTCAAGTGTTAATAAACATGTGCACTGTTCCCAAATGAGAGTCGCGCATCAACGCAAATTAAATAAACATGCGCACTTGTCTGAATAAGAACCGCGCATCGAGGCAATTTACATAAATATGCGCACTGGTCCGAAATGCGAGCGTTGTTCGAAGATATCTATGGCAGACTATCAGACCATTTTCTGGGAAATAAATCTTTGTATGCATTTATCGGTCTATGTTCTGGTCCGGTGCTAAATTAATTATTGAGCTATCTCTTCGCCATCTCATCTTTTGAAGCCCAAGTTTTCAGGGAAATTCCCTTGCTCGTGCACGATGGAAGTGGCCTTATTGCTTTTCGTAAGCTCGGACTTTGTCCTTGGACAAACTTGTTATGTCCACCTCTGGCATCATTAAGATTTCCAGTTGCCATACGGTCGAGTGTCTTAATAAAATCAGCACGAGTTGCCCATCTGCTCTCGTTCCTCACCGCCTGCCATATTTTGCCTCTGAGGTAATCGCCGGACGTGTTCCGGGTTCTATTTTGGTAACCAGACCGAATTTCGCTACACTGGCACCCACTTGCAATGACAAAAGAACAGAGACAAAATATATCTGGTCAAAGGCAAATTATTCAGTGTTTCGACATAATTATCAGCTTCCGGATTATTATCTTGAACGAAGTAAATATAATGTAACCTCTTTCGGGCACAAATAATCAAATTTAGTTTTCAAACCGTTTTCGAGATAATGGTGAACTTCCGATTTTTAACCTTGACCATAACGGAGGAGGCCAAGGTCCTTTAGACCCAAAGGGTCGAAAATAAGCTCAAAATCGTTTTACCTCTAACCGTTTTCGAGATAATGGACAATCTTTCTCTAACGGATTACGATATACAAAGGTCACATGACCTTGAATGTCGAGACTCAGTCCACGTTGTTACTGCCTACTGACACCGTTAACAAGGATTTGAACGCTATTTCCAGCCATTTTGTCGTGGTGAATAGGGGTTTTTAACTCAATAAAAAAAAATTGCGGATTTCACGACAACTCATTATCCTCTATATCTCTGCTAAATGCCGTCTTTCTACTACAAACCCTGTAGGATAAGTTTTCTGGAAATCACTTTGAGGTCAAAGATATACTGAAAGACAAAAGAAAGTTCGCACATAAAAACCTAAATATCTCCAAACCATGGATGTTTTTTTTCTAAATTTTTAGCATCAGATTGTAATCAGAAGTTGTAACCATCGTTATTTTTTCATGCGGGTGTGGTTATTTATTACGGGTTTGTAGGCATTCAAGCACGGTACCGGCTCAATATTGAAAAATTATAAAATTACACACGTAGTCATCCAATATAACTGCATATGTAAACGCAGTAAATCGATGAAAACAACGGAAAACTGAGATGCCGCGAATACCGCAAAACTGTGGCGACCAGGCTATTGGCATGCTTGAAAGCTGTTGTTTCTGCTCAGTTCGTTGCCAGACGTTTCGGGTGCAGTAGAAGGGCAGTAGAAAACCTCCGAAGACGGTATCTGGACACTGGATCAATCAAAGACCGACCACGAAGTGGCAGACGGCGTGCGACCACACTTAACCAGGATCGCCGGATCCGCATGATCCACCTCCGGGATCGCTTCAGACCAGTCACAATAGCAACAACGGAGATCCCTTGACGGACGAATAACCGTAAGAGCTCGAAAACCGCTATATGGCGCCTACGCGAAGTGCGCTGGGCCAACAACTACAACCATGGAGCATGGAGACATAACAATTGGCGGCGTGTATTCCCTATATGAATCCCATAGAATATCTATACGATCATCTGGATTGCCAAGTTTGAGCCCGTAACCCACCGCCTCGAAATCTCGTGGAACTGAGGCAAGCATTGATTGAGTAGTGGCACAAATACCCTCATTATAAAATTAACAGGTTGATAACTTCAATGCATAGTCGAATCTAGGACGTACTGCGTTCCAATGGATACCGCATACGGTATTAGTGGCTGTTATAAACATGGTAAATCGAAGAAAACTCAAAACGGCATTTACACTGACTTTGACGCTTTGTCCTTTCATTAAAATTTTCTCACTTTCATTTTTCGATTATATTGTGGCACTATCTGAGAGGTATCTTTGGTACAAATTTGAAGCCAGTCGAGCAATTAGGTGAGCAACAATACAATTTTTCATTATGTGTGAATTTTCTTTTGTCCTTCAGTATACTTTGACCTTAATTTGACGTTGACCTTCAAGGTCAAGGTGAAAAAATGGCGGATTTTACGATTTCTAATCACCCTTGATCTCTGTGTCAAATTCCATCGTCCTACGTCAAATAGCGTAGAAGGAGTTTTCTGAAACCCCAGAGGCGAAAAAAGGAATAAACAGCCAGAATTCTTAGCAAAGCATACCCATTTGCAAACTTTGTTTGCAAATGGGAATGAAAAGGTTTGACCTCTCCTACCACGGCAGGGTCTCTGCACCGCGAGTCTTGGACTTTCTTGGTGTTATACCAGGGTGCTTTTTTATTCTGGTAAATAAAGAGAAATTTATTTAACAAAAAGTTTACAATTAAATATAAAAGTGGTCCTTTTAGTCCATCTTCTCATTGTTACAGACGTGGATGAATGCAGACAAAATCCGTGCAGGGACGGTTTCTGCCACAACACAGAAGGCGCTTATGTATGCGAGTGTAACCGCGGCTTCGAGCTCTCCCCTCGCAGGGACACGTGCTTGGGTGAGGATTCACAATCTCTCCAAATGGGACAAACAAGACAGTCACATTTAGAATGGTTTCACATTTTAAATTAAGTTATTAGCCCATAAATCGGTGCTTAAGCCTGTAGGTTTTTAGTCGTCCGTCCAATTTCGGCTGCTAATCCCTACTCATAATCCGTTTCATGCTATAGTTGTTATATAGATGACCTGTGTTAGTGGGTGCATGCACGTCATTTTCATTTTGACATTGTTCAAGGTTACACCGGACGCAATCTTGGATTTTGATCAGCAATTTCTTGCTAACATGATGATAGAAAAACTGCTTAATCAATCATCACCAAACTTTAGGCAAGGTTTAAACATTGGACAAGCAGGCTCGAATTGATTTTGCGATCATTCAGAAAGTTTAAACTAACCACCAACGGCCATTTTGGACTATTGCGCAGTTTCACAAAGAAGTCATAAACAACTTTACCGTTTAAAAAGAACGTTTGATTATGGGTTCAATCGCAAAAATTAACCTGACCGCCATCTTGCATTTCTTCGCTTTGTCGTGTAAAGTACTTTAAAATAGCACTGACACTTTATCCAACGCCGAATACTTCGAACTTTCTGGAGAAAAATACGATATATTATTCAACAGGTTAACACCGATTGTGGGCTTTGTTATTAACGCTATTTTTGACCCTTTCATTTAGTGTGACCCATTATGTTGATCAAAGAAAGCAATAAAAGTACACGGTGGTATTTTGCCATAATTTTCCTTTTTGGTGGTATTTTGTCCGGTGGTATCATGTCCGCGCAGCAAGATTTTAGATCCACACGGCGCTCTTATAAAACCACACAAGCACTTCTCAATGCTCAACATTTTTGGCGTGTGTAAATAAAATATACATCTTTATAATGTAAAAGCACATGGTGGCTGTGGCAGATGCGAGAGACTTGCAAATGTTTCTACAGCTATTACCTGATGCATTTCTTGAAAAAACCTGTTTGTTTTTTGGCTTGTTTGTTTTTTGTTTTTGTTTTCCCTTTTTCTTTTTTTTTACTTCGCGTTTTGATCTTGAAAATGAAGACAAAGATCAACTTCAGAAAACAAAGATCAACTTCAAATTAAGTACCACATGTGGGTGAAATTTAGGAGTCCTAGTGCTAATATGGCAGAGGAGTAGTAAAGACAAAATGACGGACTGGCAAATAGAAAAAAGGCCCAAACAACTGCGAGGAAATGAGTGGTGAGGAGGGGCCTCGACTGAGTACTGTGATCACCATGGTCATAGCGGAAAATTGGTATTTTTCTACGTGCATTGTACACGTGTTAGTCGAAATGACGGATCCTATATGAAGTATCACCAGAATGATCCAGCTAGGGAGCCAAGCGCAAAGTTAAAAGTAGTAGAGTAGTTAAACCGGAATTGTCAGCTCCAGTGCCACGTTCTGAGTTGTAAGCCACAGACACAACGGTAACTCGTTAATTGTTTTTGCTAATGTCTTGTTTGTGTTAGTGCTGCACTTATTGTAGGGCCATTGAACGAGTAACCACCTGTGGATAGCGGTGAACACAACTAATTATGTCTATAGAAATAAAACTGCAAACTTTATGGGTTTCGAGGTTTTATTTGTTTTGCTGCAGATGGCACACTGATGGCCCCCCGCCCCTACCGTCGGGAGGAATAACAAGCTGTTTGAAACCATTCGTATTGTTGGGTGTAAAGAGCCTTCCCTGAGAAATGTCCGGGACCATATACTTGTATACAGAGCAGAAATAGGACAAACACATGCTAGTCATAAACATCTTCAAAGAGACGAAATCCGAACCGAATGTGTCGGATGTGAGGAACGTTATACAGTGAAACATATTTTTACTTCGTGAAAGCTAACGTTCGCTTATCTCTACCTTTATACAGGATTTCCCTCATTTGCGGTATTGACGCATAAATTGTGAATTGAACTTTTCTACAAGTCGGGGCGAATCATGTCAACAAAATTGTTCAATAATTGCCTAAGAAGGGCATATCCGAAACACCCGGTAGTATAAAACTGAGTGACATCCGATTACCCATCATACCTTTTATTATGCGCGGAACAAACAAGACGTATTTTTTGTTAAGAACCTTTTCAATGATTTCTCATCTAAGTTTCCAGGGTAGAAGGTGTTTATTTAGTGTTTCGGATACTTTTTATTCATGTGTAGCAGGTTTTTATGTTACTACGGCAGTTGAACAGCGTTTATAATGCAGAAGCTAAATGGCGCCAGGAATCGTAGTGTTGGTCTCGAGTAAACAAACTCGGTCCTTGTCACCGGTTCTTCTCCACCGGTCAGCAGATCCATTCTTACCTGGAGACACTTGGAGGTATGGTAATCTGACCGTCTACCTGCTTGTTAGCGTCGGATTGAGTGTGAGAGAATCAAGAAGACAGGTGGTTGCGCTTGTAAGCTCTGTCGTTGCCTGCCTCCACACCTCTCCATATAACCCCAGCGCCATTGGCTTGCCAGGGCTGCTGAGTCTGAATTGGCAGAGCGTTGATCGGGCTTATGCGTTTCTACCTAGATTCACAAGGTTACAGCCACACCCCCTGCCCTCGTGGGCTTAATGTGGCTTATGTGTGCGTATTCCCTTGTGGCTTCACCCACGTGGATCGACCAGTGGCACTACCAACTTGGGTTATTCCCCTTATCGATAGCCCGCCTGAGGTTGTGCCTCGACCTCCCTATTCGAGAATAGAGAGAGCACAAATTGTGGCTAGAGGATAATCTGTCAAGGGTTGTTGCTTGAGTACTCACCACAGTTGAAGGCATGGCAGAGACAGAGACATCAATGCACAAGACAGCGTGTGGGTACCCATCTTTCGCAGGCAGAGCCGCAAAAGGACATTCCCTTTGCGAAGAGCAAAGTACCTGTGCCGAGTGTGAGCATCTCACCCATAATGGAAAGCAAAAAAACACACACCAAACAAAAAAATCAGGGTGTATAGTCGGTGCGGGTTCGAATCTTGCTCGTGCCTATTAGCTGTACACTCAGATATGATTCCCATAGGGATTCAAACAGGAATGGCCCATTTCAGTATAATGTGGCAGGGTAGTCCTGAAAGGAACTTACAATACCAATACACCAAACCAAAAAAATCAGAGACGCAAAGAGCTGAGGGAGGAACGTAGGAGGCAGAAGGCTCTCTCGGACTCAAAAGAGGCGCCTCTAACCGAATCCTCTCCGACGGTAACACGATACCCAGTAAAGGGTTACACCACCAGGCAAGAGTGGAAAAAGGCAAAATTGAACTGCTCTGTATCATCAGACCGGTAGCAGAACTGGATACAGAAAACAGGGAGGCCTTGAGGGACGCCTGGTTATCTGACCGGCACCATACCACGTGGGAGGCAACCCTCAGAGGAGAGGAGGTATCTGTGAGAAGCATCAGTTGCGACAGCTCCCCCGTGATGATTATGCATGAGGGAGACTTAGGCATCCCTCTTTCACAAAACCTGGATCCACAAAGAGCCACCCCTCAAACGCCAATTAGAAATCGAACCAGAAGGTGGCCCCGGAGCCAGAGTGAGCGAAGGAGATAGGCCTATGAAAACTTTGCAGGAACAAACGAAAGCTCAGCTAGCCTCCCTACAGGCCCTCATTGCGCCCACGGTTCCTTCACTAACGCTGACATCCTCAAAACCACATCCCAGAGAGAATAAACCCAGTGATGAGGTGTTGACAGGGATTCCTCCATCAGGCTACACGTCAACATTAATCCCGGATATACAGCCTAGTGCCAGCTCCTCTATTCTGTTTCCCCAGAGTACAGGAATACTAGCCTCCTGCCAGCAGAGGAGGAGAAGGAATCGGGCGAAGAAATCGAGCCATTACACCTGGCATCAGATGGGAAAGATGATGACTAAGACAACGATGAGTTCCAGACGGGAGGTAGAGGCACTAAATCAGCCCATTCGGCTCCTGGATGAACTGCGTTCCCCCTAAAAGGGCAACAACACTGGCGAGATCCGGCAGCGGCGGGCAGATGCCCTATCCGCATCCCATCTGCCCCTATCCTGTCGTCCCAGGGAGCTCCAAGACCCCACCATCTACAGAATCATTGCGAATTCTACCCGAAGATATCCCATTTAAAGATATGGTAAAAGAAATAACAAGAAATCTAGCAGGGGTAGTGGCAGGCAACTCTTATGCCGACAAAGAGGACCTCCCGTCCGCTTGACCTCCCAGAGCCAGGAACCAGAGCCGGAAGCATTTTTAGCGCTAACTACTAGTGCCAAAGTTGCCAGCGCAATAGCGGCCAGACAAAGGTGTTTCAGTGGATGGATCTGGGAGAAAGCAACTCATGTCACGCCTTCAACCCTCCAAACAATAAGGGATCAGAGCAGCCACCTTTTTGGCGGATAACATCATCCCTATTGAGTAACTCGAGCAGTCCACAAAGAGAACTGTGTGGATGCCTAAAGTAAAATCGGACTCGGATATCCCCTGGTAAAGAAAGACAGCAAAACTCTAGGACTAGGCCGTCAGGCATTAAAACTCACCTCTATGCAAGACTACACGCTGAAAGCACTGAAAGAAATGCTTGCCCAAAGGGGGATTTCTGAACCGGTTTTGCTAAAAGTGCTGAAATGTGTCTCCATAACTACCCGAGACACAGCGAAAATAGCAGCCAATCAACTAACTTCGATGGTGCAGTTACGCAGAGACGCCTTTCTACTACACTGCTTGTCGTCAGTGAAAGGGGTCCGAGATTTAAGACATTCGAGCATCCTCAGCCAATTTGAGTTATTCCTTCACAAGAAATCGAAACAGTGGACTTGGAAAACAAGGGCTTGTGCCAGGATTTGCTGTTGATGCCCCTACGAGAAAGCTTCTGCCACCAGAGACCGTTCCAAGAGACAACATAGGGGAAGGGGTCTGCGCCACAGTCACGTCACCTCTCCCCATCTGCCAGGAGACAGAGTTAGCAGGAGGACTGCGTCTTCAACCATCATGCCTCTTAGCAGTGCAAGTAGCAACCGGTCACGATATCGCGTGGATATGAAGGACCAGGCGATACCGTTTTTATATCTCAAGAAATAAAGGAGCTACTGAACTACAAAGATCCCTGGCCCACAGGAGGAAGGCTATGTTATTTTTACGAAATTTGGGCCCAGATGGGTGCACCAAGTCGAGTAGTCAATTGGCTCCGACAAAGGTACTCCCTCCCCTTCAAGAGGGACAACAGGGGCAGTTGCCTCAAAGTGCCTAACCACTCAAGCTCCAAAACATATAGCCACCGCCTACAGCCAAGGCTCCGATCAGAATCAAGCTCTTGGTAAATGCTAAGAGAACTAATAGACAAAAGCTCCATACAGGTCAGATGTCAGATTCCGAAAAGGGCTTTTTCAGTCGGGTATTTCTGGTCCCCAAGAAGGCAGGGGGCTAGAGACTAGTCATACATTTGTCCGATCTTGATCAATCTTTCCCACAAAACAATCACCTTTCAGATGGACACCTCCCAGGTAATCAAAGAAATGTTCGAAGCAGACAGCTGGGGTACGTCGTATCTCCACATCCAAGCAAGCTCAAAGAACCGCAAATAAGATGCTTTCAAATAGGGCAGAAAGGTTATTGGTTTCTGGCACTTCCATTCGGGCTTTCCACAGCCGCCTGTGTGTTCTCAAAGGCGATGAAAGTTCTGAAAACGTGGGCCAGACTCCAGGACATGCTAGTGTTTCAGTAGCTGGACCACTGGTTTCTCGCCTACAAATAAGAGGCTCAGGCCAGGCTCCAAACTCTCCACCGAGTAAGGCAAGCGATATGGGCAGGACTCAGAGTCAATTAAGCCCAAACAACAATTGACCTTCCTGGGAGAAAGATCGGATTTGGAGTTAGCCGGAGCCTACCCCACAAAAGACAGGTGGGAGAGAATCGTGGCAATTATCTAAGACATCTCCCTTCATCACTCAACGAGGTTTACCCAAATGGAGTCTCTACTAGGGTAACTAGTAGCCACAGAAAAGACAGTCCATTTTAGCAAACTGCACTACAGAAAGTTTCAAAGGGTCGAAAAACTAGCAGTTGCTTGGGGAAGGGACCTCACAGAGTAATTCTCATCCAAAAGCTCTCAAAAGACCTACAGTGGTGAGTCTGTTCAGGTTGCCCAGATAAATCCCCCTACCCCATACTGTCGATTCAAACAAACGAGTCATCCGAAGGGTGGGGTTTCAACTTCAAAAGAAAGTGATGAAAACCTGGCCCCTTAATTAAAAAAACACATAAATTGACTAGAGCTAAAAGTAGGATGGCTAGCAATCACACAACTGCTCCCAACTTTGAAGACTAGGGCGGTGAACAGCTAATGGATAACTCAGCGGTGGCTTACCACCGCAAGCAAGGGGCACTCGCAAAGTTAATACAGCTGACAAAGGAAATCCTTTGTCTAGCAAAAAGTCACGGGATTTGTATCTCCGCCAATCACATGGCAGGCAGACTAAATGTGATGGCTCTTGAGATACAGTGATACAGTGATTCTAAAGCCAAGCCCATCTTTTATAGGTAAGTCACACATATGCACAAAAGCGGTATGGTAATTTGAAGAAATGAAACCTACACCCCTTCCAATTCCCACATCATAAGAAGAGCCAACACTCACACTATGTCTCGTGAGGGCCCTTAGAAAATATATGGAGTTATCCAAAGATTATAGGGGACCGAAGCAGAAAGCTGTAATCATATCATTTAGAACCAGTATAAACAGAGATATTTCCAAGCAAACTGTCTCTAACTATATCAAACGGGTAATTACAATCAGGCCCGGAATTCTTATCCCACTGCAAAATCAAAGCTTATCAAATAAGACGAAAATTTTTTAATTCCTGAAGACTATTCAAAACCACAAAGGTACTTTGATGTATTTTATATATCTCATACAATACATATATCAGTTAGAATGTATTTCTCACCAAAAGAGCTTTTCTACACGATGCATACCAGGCGGGCTTTACCCCAACGCCAGTTTCTAATCCCGCATAAAGGTGGAGATAAGCGAACGTTAGCTTTTACTACGTAAAACTATCGTTTTTCTTTCGTAAAACGCTTCTTTGCGAGAAAATGCGTAGTTCGCGTTCTCCACCTTTAGACCTTTGATACCCCGCCCTTATCCATGCCCGCTTCAAACCCACTTAGCCGTAGGGGAACTGAGATGAAAAAGGAATGATGGGTAATCGGATGTCACTCAGTTTCATACTACCGGATGTTTCGGATATGCCCTTATAAGGCAATTTTTTTACATATTTGTGGACATGATACGCCGCCACGGGTAAATTCAATTCACAATTTATGCGTAGATACCGCAAATGGGGGAAATCTCGTATAAAGGTGAAGAGCGCGAACTGAGCTTTTTCTCGTGAAAAAAGCGTTTTACGAAAGAAAAACGACAGTTTAATGTAAGGTATCGATCTCAAAAACGTCCCCTCACTCGTCCACTCAGAGGTGGCTCTTTGGGGTATCTATGTGATGAGGCAGAACCTAGTAACTTCATATAAATTTTACAGGAAAACAGCCTGCATTAATGTTTCTAAAAGCTATGTGTACTTCCTTATTTTAAAATATACAAGATTTTAGTTCACGCTGGATACTACTGTATTGTAATTATTAACGTGTGGTGACATTGTAACCCGCTAAGGATCGGCAGTGTCGTTAAATAAATCATATGAGTAACTTAATTAGGCACGTAGTACGAAAGCTGCAACATCTCAATTGTAAGCAGTAAAACTGTTTTCCAGTGAGTAAGAAAAACCCATCTTCGCTAAGATATTTCAATTAAACTGCATCAAGCATGCGATCAAAACAACTAATTACTTAGCATTTAATTTCCCCTGCTTAAAACTCCGTTTTAATGAAGGATCAAAACCGAGAATTAAAGTGTCCACAGATTGGCCTCTAAGGACATGCCTCATTATCACAAGCGTTACCTCGAGTAAAGTCCTAGCGTGGGTAAGTTCCTCCGCGGATAAAGTCCGCACGAGTTAAATCCACGCGGGTAGAGTAACCATGGGTGAAGTCCTACACTCGTTATTTAGCTGTACATCGTGCTTCCACAGTCTTGTTTGTCTGATCCGGGACCTGGGCACTGTCGCTTGACGGTCTTGTTACACCAGCTGACTATTCAGCGAATTACTCTCTGTAATGTACGTTTTCATAGATATAAACGAATGCCTCGTGCCCGCTGTGTGTTACAACGGCGAATGCACAAACACTCCAGGCAGTTTCCAGTGCCGTTGTCCACCGGGCTTCACACTTGCACCAAGTGGACGCGATTGTAGAGGTGAGAATTATCTATCATTAATGAAATACAATGTTGAATTAAATACGCTTTATTTCTGGTAAAATAAAAAAAAATCAGGTATTTTTAGAGTTGAAATATTTTATAGTTTCTTTGTAATCTGTTGTTTTGTGTTTCTGTTCAGATAGTGGCATCTGGACATTAAGGCCCGGGACATAATCGGCTTGGACGTAAGGGTCCGAGACAAAAAGGGCCGGGAACATAACGGCCTGGGACATAACGGGGCGAATGAAATATTAGACAATTGGGTCCAGGCAATTATTTTTTATCGAGCTACAGCAGAAATTTTATTGTAATGATTTATGCTAAAATTATACAAAATCTAACATTATTTGTTTTGTCAAGATAAGATAAGACAACATACAATTTTATTTTGCATCTGTGCATACAGCTGAATTGTAACAAAATATAAAAAGAATACTTTTACTTCGCAAATGCTGGGGAAATATCAGAAAATGCATTTGATTACGTCACTGTTGTAATACGGCATTCCTTTGCGGCGGGAGCCAGCACACACACACCATTCTGCGTGATTCTCAAATTGCTTCCAGGGAATCAATTGTAAGGTTGATGACTTCTACTTCTATATTGTATTTTAGATCAAGGACTAACTTATTGCAGGCTAAAATGTGGATAAATTTGATTCTATAGAAGTGGAATTTGTAACTTTGGTCTGGTAGTGATGAGTTTACATGTGGCGGTGACATGACGACAGTCCAGAGAAGTGTGCCTCTCTCCTCTCAAAGAAACTACAGGTCGAAGAAATTTTAACTGATTTAATTGCACATATTGCCTATGAGTCGTTTTAAGTCATTTCAGCACACAGTTGCCTGTTTCGACTCCAAGCTTTTCTCAGCTAACTGCGGCACCTATGTCCGGACAGCTCTTCTCAAGGACGAATGTGGTTCTGAGACGTTACTGCATCACGTCTGCGCGATTAGAGACCTGTCTGGGTCATGCGGCACGGTTTTTTTTGCGACAGATCCGTGTTTGGACCTTTTCGGCACCACTATCAAACCACTAGACCTCTCCATTGACTTCGGGCCGTAGGTACTCTGACCCTTGGCTCGATGATGAACCTAGTGAGGGTCCCGTTCGCCCCTGAGTGAGACTGTCCGTACCGCATGGCCCGAGTCTACGATAAGGGTACCATGACGCCTATACAGCACATCTAACCGTCAAGATGCTCTAAATTGTTTCACACAACAATTTTAGGGACCAAGATTACACTTACTCGTTGAGAAAGTCTAGGTAGTGAGGTTATTGTTGGATAACTGTACGTTTGCTGGTAGCATTTACAGTGAAGTGAAGTTTCTTTTCTCTGCCTGATTTCCAGACATGACTGAGACTAATCTATGGAAAGTCTCGTTGGATCTTTTGTGCACACATCCCTCGACTGCTGTCAACCCGCATGCGGTTTCTGACAGCTATAAAAGGGCCAGTGGCTTGCCCCTTTGCGACGGCATTTTAACCTGTTTGTGGATGTGAGACGTTACGTCATTGCCATGGAGCGAAGAAGGAGTGGAAGGCCATCAGTCCGATACCTAGCCGCAATCCCTCAAAGTGCCAGGGAGTAGCGGAACCAATGACGAAGGCTAGCTCAGTCACCTTGTACCAGGTGTCGTTACGGGCCCATGTAAACACTGTGGTCGCATCCGGCGCCCCACCTCCACAGAAAAAGTCGAAAAAGACAAACAAAGCATGAACTTATTCTACACTGGCAGAACTGGACTTATCCCTCACAGAGAACCATTCTTTTCTTGACAAGGCGTGGACTGCAATGCACTCGGCGACAGCTTAATTTTTCTATCAGACCGAAGTCAAATCTCAGCCCAACGGTGACAAGTGACGAATTCGGGGGCTACTTTCGCGGGCTCAGTGGGCCAGTTAGTTATCCCTTCTCAGGAAGAACTGTCGCAATCCCCGAGCACAACGCCTCCCTGGTGAGGTCATGAAGGGGACTGACCTTCGCTCTTCGCGCACGGAGCCTAGTGAGGCAATAGAGACTGTAACCGTGAGCGAGGACGAGTCCACAGGCATCCTCCCGTCTGGTCAAGTGTCTAATTGTTCTTTTTGACGAGGAGCTGTCCCAAGCTCATGACTCGCCTCTGCTCTCTATGCGCAAGAACAGAGAAATTTACACGAGCCCCTAGCAATCAGAAAGACGAGCAAACTGATGGTGAGGAAGAGATCGAGACGAGGAGGCGGATACCAAACGATTACCCAACCACTTTCAGCTACCATTAGGGCCAGTGGACTGTTTACGGTCAAAAGGCCCCTGGACAAAGACAGGGATGATCACCCCCCGTCAGCTCTCCAACTATCAGGGTGACATCTCAGGGTACACTGCCACAACAGGGCAGGATTCGTTTGCAGCCCTAGCTACAATTGATGGCATCGCCTACACTTTACTGGTCCGACCAAACGAGTTTTAAGAGGATGGATGCCAATGAAGGGCGAACAATGTCACGCTTCCACCCGTCAAAACACAGCTGCGTCCGACCGGCCACCTTTGGCTCTTCGGATGGCAGTATACCGATGGAGCCGTTAGATCGGCGACATAAACGCCCGGTATGAATGCTGTTGGTCAAGAGCGATCCAGACATTTTTCTGGCAGACAAGGACACGAAGACTACCGAGTCATCTTCTCGCCACGTTTTGAACATTGTGTCCTTTAAGCCCCTCAAACCTGGGTGGGATAATTGGCGACTCGGTGACCACGTGTCTGCGAAGCGTCTAGAGTGCCTGGAGCTGGAAACTCGAGAGAGGAGAACACTATACACAAATCTAGCCTTTATTGATTTTCATTCCATTTTTAGCCCAGCTTACGTTACACGTAAGCTGGGGGTATTCCTATCGGTCTGCGGATGGCGTCCGTTAGTTAGTTAGTTAGTTAGTCAGTTAGTTCGCTGTAAACGTTGTTTCAAAATTCATCTCCTCCTACAATTTTGATCCGATGTCATTTATTTTTGGTGTGAGGCATCCCTAAGGGGTCATGCATACGGCGTGTGCTTTTCTAGTCGATCGGGTGATTTTTGAATTTTTGGCGGATTTTTAAAGACAAAAATTAAAAATGTATCTCCTCCTACATTTTTGACCCGATGTCATTTGTTTTTGGTGTGAGGCACCCCTAAAGGGTCGTGCATACGGCTTGTGCTTTTTTAGTCGATCGGACAATTTTTGTATTTTTGGGGATTATTTTAAGCAAAAATTTTGAAAAAAAATGCATCTTCTCCTACAGTTTTGATTCGATGTCATTTATTTTTGGTGTGAGGATTTCCTAAGCGGTCGTGCATACGGCTTGTGCTTTTTTAGTCGATCGGGTGATTTTTGAATTTTTGGGGATTTTTTAAAGAAATTTTAAAATGTATCTCCTCTTACATTTTTGACCCGATGTCATTTATTTTTGGTATGAGGTACCCATAAAGGGTTGTGCATACGGCTTGTGCTATTTTAGTTTGTATTTTTTGGGAATTTTTTAAGCAAAGATTTCGAAAATAATTCAAAATGCATCTACCCCTACAGTTTTGATTCGATGTCATTTATTTTTGGTGTGAGTGCATACGGCTTGTGCTTTTTATTCGATCGGGCAATTGTTGTATTTTTAGGGAGTTTTTGAAGAAAAAAACTTTAAAATGCATTTCCCCCTACAGTTTTGAACCTTTTTTTCTTTTTTTTTCTTTCTTTTTTTTTTTTTTTTTTTTTTTTTTTTTTTTTTTTTTTTTTGGTTTGAGGCATCCCTAAGGGGTTGAGAATACGACTTGCGCTTTTTAGTCGATCCGACAATTTCTGTATTTTTTGGGAATTTTTGAAGAAAAACTTCAAAATGCATTTCCTCCTACAGTTTTTATCCGATTTCATTTATTTTTGCTATGAGGCATCCTTAGGTAGGTCTCGCATACGGCTTGTGCTATTTGACTCGACTTGGGAATTTTGTATTTCTGGGGGAATTTTTGATGAAAATACCTCAAAATGAATTTTCTTTACAGTTTTGATCAGACATCATTTATTTTGGGGCTGAGGCATGCTTAGGCTGTCGTGAATATAGCCTGTCTTTTTCAGTCGATGAGAGAATTTTTGCAGAAAGAAATTCAAAATGTATTTCCTCCTACAGTTTTTATCAGATTTCATTTATTTTCGATATGAGCCGTCTCTGGGGGGTCATGCATACGGCTTGTGCTTTTTGAGTGAATTGGAAAACTTTTGAATTTTTTTCGAAATTTTTGAAAAAAAACTTAAATGAATCTCCTCCTACAGCGCATAAACGCAAGTTAAATGAACTTGCGCAGTAGTCAGATTCAACAACCGCACATCGACGCAAGTTAAATATACATTCGCAGTAGGCCAAATTAAGTACTCCGCATTGGTCCGAAATGTGAACTGCGCATCGACGGAAGATACATAAAGATGCGAACTGGTCCAAAATAAGCACCGCGCATCAACGCAGGTTAAATAAACATGCGCAGTGGTCCGAAGAAAGAACCATGAATCGACGCAAGTTGAATAGACATAAGAGTCGGGCATCGACGGGACTTAAATAAACATGCGTTCTGGTCCGAAACGCATATCGCACGTCAACGCAAGTTAAATGAACCTGCTCACTTGTCCCAAAGTGCGAACTGCGCATCAACGCAACCTAAAGAAACAGGTATACTGGTCCGAAATGCGAAACGGATATCAACACAAATTAAATAAACATGCACACTGGTCTGAATTGCGAACCGCACATAAGCGTAAGTTAAATAAACATTTGCACCGGTCCAAAATAAGTACCGATCATCAACACAAGTTAAATAAATATGCACAATGGTCAAAAATGCGAACCACGCATCAACACAAGTTAAAAAAACATGCGCGCTGGTCCGAAATGCTAACCGCACAGCAACACAAGCTAAATAAGCAAGCACACTGGACCAAAATAAGCACCTTGCATCAACGCAAGTTAAATAAACATGCGCACTATTTCGAAATGCGAACTGCCCATGAAGGCAACTTAAATAACATGCGCACTATTCAAAATAAGAACTGCGCATCAACACAACTTAAATAAACATGCGCACTGGTCCAGAATAAGAACCGCGCATCAACTCAATTTAAAGAAATATGCGCATTGGCCTGAAATAAGAACCGCGCATCGACGCACGTTAAATAAACATACGCAGTGGTTCGAAATCGAACCACGCGCCAACGTAAGTTAAATAAACATTTGCACTGGTCTAAAATAAGCACCGCGCATCAAAGCAAGTTAAATAAACATGCGCACTTCTCCGAAATTCGAACCGCGCATCAACGCAAGTTAAATAAACATGCGCAGTGGTTCGAAATGCGAACCACGCTCCGACGCAAGTTAAATAAACATGCGCACTGGTCCAAAATAAGCACTGCGCATCAACGCAAGTAAAATAAACATGCGCACTGGTCCGAAATTCGAACGCGCATTAACGCAAGTTAAATAAACATGCGTAATGATCCGAAATTCGAACTGATCATCAACGCAAGTTAAATAAACATGCACACTGGTCCAAAATGCAAACCGAGCACCAACGCAAGTGAAATAAACATATCCACACGTCCAAAATAAGCACCGTGTATCAACGCAAGTTAAATAAACATGCAAACTGGTCCGAAATGCGAACCGCGTATCAAGGCTCCCTAAGGAAACTTGGGCTGTCCGAAATAAGTACCGCTCATCAACGCAAGTAAAATAAACATTCGCATTGGTATGGAATAAGAACCGCACATCAACACAAGGTAAATAAAGATTCGCATTGATCCGAAGGAAGAACCGCACATCAACACAAGGTAAATAAACGTGCGCACTGATCCGAAATAAGAACCGCACATTCACAAAAGGTAAATAAATATCGGCGCTCGTCAGAAATGCGAACCGCACATCAACGGAAGTTCAATAAACATGTGCACTGTTCCAAAATGGGAGTCGTGCATCTATGCGAAATTAAATAAACATGCGCACTTGTCTGAATAAGAACCGCGCATCAAGGCAAGTTACATAAATATGCGCACTGGTCCGAAATGCGAGCGTTGTTTGAAGGTATCTATGGCAGACTATCCAGTCTACCATAGATACAAAAAATCTGTTTCCCATTTTTCTGGGAAAGAAATCTTTGTATGCATTTATCGGTCTATGTTCTGGTCCGGTTCTAAATTAATTATTGGGCTAGCTCTTTGCCGTCTCATCTTTTGAAGCCCAATTTTTTCAGGAAAATTCCCTTGCTCATGCACGCTGGAATTGGTCTTATTGCTGTTCGTAAGCTGGGACTTTGTCCTTGGACAAACTTGTTATTATCTTCTATGCGTTCTCATATATTCATCTTTTAATTTGCAATCAAAATGATCTATCGATGTTCTTTGTTCCTTTTGATAAACTCGGGTTCGAGAATGTCAATAAGTCATTGATATTCTGTGGTTGACAGCAATATGCGCCTCAAAATACAGTTGGAGTTGCTGAATTCTAACACTGTTCCGTGCCTCTTTCGATGCAGCTTTGCTGATGATCGCAGTTTAAAGAGAAGTTTTCTTCATTCAGTCCAGTGACATGGCATACGCTATAAATCATAAAATTAAAATAATAATAAATGAGAGATGGTTTAATTGCAATATCTCCACCTCCACCCCCCCCCCCCTTCATATCTCACCTCAACGGTAAACGCCAAAAAGCCCTATTCCAGTCAAAAGACATCTGCACCTGTAGAAAGTTTCCCCTCCCCATATTGCACCTGGTAAAAAGTGCCCCCTTCATCATCATTGTACACACCTGGTAAAATGCTTAACTCAGAAAATGCACTCTTGTGTCTTTGGAACACGGATTTAATTGCGCTATCACTGTCTTTGATTTATTGCAATTATATTAGATACCAATTCATTTAGTGTTTGTATACACCATAATTTCTGCCTGGATTTCATACTTGATCAATTGCAAGAGAATATAAGCAGAGTCTTACACAAAAATAAATTACCAGATATTGGGGGGTGGGGATGGTTTCTTTTTACCGATGTGCAAAAATGTCTGGAGGGGATCTTTCTATCGGGAATGCAAAACGGGATAGGGCTTTTGACAGTGTGCCTTTGGACAGGTGGGATCGTTTTACTTAGAAATCCCTCTGCAGGTGGTTCGTGCAACATAATTAAGCAAAGTTTACCGTGGTGAAGGATTAACTCCCAAAATCAAAACGTGTAAAAACACTCTCATCCCTGATGTATGTCATCTTGGATATAGTATGTGCAATGCTTACCTCCCAAAAGAAGCAGAAAAGGTGTTGTGAGACAATGGCTGTAATAAGAATGACGAGACAGTGACGATTAATGAATGGAACTTAACATCACTTTTGAATCAGCTTGAGCATAAAGGAGAAACTCCGACTACGGACTGTCAAAGTCTGCTGTTACTTACATGATCTTTATGTGATATTTTGTGCCAAAAACAAAACGCTTACTGGAATGCACTCTGAAATTTCTTTGCAAAGTCAGAACAAAGAAAACTGGAAAGCTGGTGGCACTTGCGGTCACAAAAAATAGGATTCTGAACATTTAAAATTCAGGATTATTTTAAAATCTTTGTAAAACGCCATGTCAAATTGCCAGTTGAGTGAAAACTCTGCGTAACACAGCTTTTTACATGCTATATCCAGTAAACATTCTGGCGTCGATAAAACGTAGACTGAGTATGTGTCAGTGACCCCAACTAAATCGCAAGGTTGAACTTTGTAAATTCGTTTTGATTGGTGGTGACAACAGATCAATGCCTTGACATAACGTTGAATAAGCAACGATGTGTAGGCGCTGATTTTGTTCACCAAAAAAAAAGTTAGCAACATTAAAGCTGGTTCTAATCTGATTTACCAGGGCCATAGAACAACGTCTACAAAATGTCTTAAAAATCCGTTGGATAAAGCGCTCCTCAGATAGGGCGGTGCTTTTCGTTGCCGAAAACCTAACCCTTTCCGATGCTTAATTAACGTCTAGGGGTGTGACGGTTCGTACCGTAACCGAAAACCGACCGCGGTTCTTCGGTTCGGTTCGGTTAAAAAACCGAAAGAAAAAAACCGCGGTATTTTCGGGTTTTTTTTGGCAGTTTAATTTTTTCACTGATAGTAGAAGCGATAAAATAAAATACTGCTTCGCGCTTTTTTAAAAGAAAAATATGTAAATTTTGAGAACTTATCACTCGACATTTTAATGTGAACTGTTCCCTGAGCGACATTAACATTATGTTACCTAAGTATACTTCAAGGTTTAAAGCTCCTTATAATATGTGTAAGGGCGTTTGTTTATGGCGTTGTAACTACGAAACTCTGCAAATGTTCTTAAGTTGAATTTGCTAACAAAACTGAATGACTGCTATGTGATATACTGAAACTTAAGTTAGTGCAAAACTGCAATGATTGTTACACGCTATCCTTTTAACATCGTATTATTTAAAATAAGAATTCTGAAACAAATAAGAAACCAGATATTTTCAAGTAGGCTGTTCCCCAATAGACTACCGATAATTCGAATGTCACAGAAATCGATTTTTTTTCAATATTTCATAATTTTATGTTTCAGACTACATAAACAACTTATTTTCTTTCCTTATAAACAAAAAAATATGAAAAAGGAAATACAAATAAATTTGTAAAACTTTTAAATTTCAATAGATTATTAACACTTGACAAGCCTTTGGCTTGCAAGGTGTTTATGAATTTGTGCGAGCAGCCGTTGGTAGATAACACGCAAATAGATAACACGGCGTATGCCTGATCAGTCAATCAAACCTTTAAGTAAACAAAAGCCAAAACTACTCGGCTTATAAGATGAATTCAAGCGGTGTTGTTTGCAATATATTCTTCAAGAAATAAGCCATTGAAGGAAGTATTTTTGCGTTTTCATTTTTGTCAAGTGTTTAACATTTCCCTGGCGAAATGAGGTTCTAGTTTAATACTGAACTACCGATATTTTGATAAGCAGCCAATGTAGATTCCATTTTTCAATATTTTTGTTTTTCTTTCACTAAAAAAAATAAAAATTTACATTGTTCAACTTATTTTTACCCTTTGTTATCAGAAAAGTGAAGCATTATTTGATTTCTTTGACATTCGAATTATCCGTAGTCTATTCTGGAATAGCCTGGCCTGCCAAAAAAACTATCTGGTTTCTGATTTGTTTCAGAATTCTTATTTTAAATAATACGGTGTTTTAATTGGTGATGTGGAATGATACGTATACTGATTGTTATTTGAGATATTTATGCTTAATTGTAGTTCCTGTGACTTTTTAAATATTTCACGAGAATTCAGAGACATTTGTTGTTAAAAAATGAACACATTGTTAAGCAAATCCCCTCGCCCTTTTTTACATGAGGAGTAAATCTGTATAGGATTTGAAATGTGGGTGCTTACCCGTTTGGAGGAGTTGTGCATACAAGACTTAGATCATAGAGCCTTTATATTCGAAATTATACTAAGTTGCGACCTCAATTTTGGCTAAATAAATGAAAAGTTGGCCAAACTGAATACAAGGTGCACAACTACAATACATGAGGAGTAAATCTGTATAGGATTTGAAATGTGCGTGCTTACCCGTTCGGAGGAGTTGTGCATACAAGACCACTACCCAAAAGCGGGACGGACGGACGGACAAACTGAATCTTATATCCCATTCGCCAACAAAGTTGGGCGAGGGGTTAATAAGAAAAATAATTTTATGATTAATAAAATCATTATTAGGTCTCCTCCTTTGGGGAGACCTGTTTGAGATGCTTCGTCAATGAATAAATATTAAAGGAGTGATGCTTTATTTTTTTGAAAAGTATTCTTTTAATTTATCAATTTGTGCTTTATAAATTTTATAAACTGGTGTTTCTGTTTCAATCACATGGCTAAAAGCCATTATTGGGTGTCATACGATTAATATTTAGCTAAATACAAATATTTATCATTTTGGCAAAATTTTAATAATTTTTGCAAAATCGTACCGAAAAAAACCGAACCGAACCGAATAACTTAATTATACCGAACCGAACCGAACCGTGGACATGGCGTACCGTCACACCCCTATTAACGTCTTTAATGCAACGTTAAATAAATTTCGGAAGCTCGGTGATTTATGCAGACGTCGAAAAGCGGGCGCCTAAAAGACATTTAGGCAACTGCAGAAGAAAGAGTCCCCCCCCCCCCCGCCCCCACCCCACTTTTTGCCTTACCTGGGTTTGGCCATGTAGATTTCCTGTATCTCTGCATTTGATCTAGCGACATTTCATCCAAATCTACAGGGTACGACAATCGGTCTATAATTTTTGCTTTCTTGGAAGAGAAAAATAAAACAATTGAACAGTTTTCATCTACTTATTCGTCTTCTATGCCACGATGCAAAGTAATCAAAATTTCAATAAAAAGTCGGTAACTTCAAAAGATTTTCTACTCAACAGCATAAAAAAGGCTTCATCAAAGCTTCATCAATGTCTAATTGGAGTCATATAATGTAGAGAGGTCAATATACTGTACTGATCTTCAATCCCATAGTTTAATGAATGCGTAAGATTCGGTATTTTATTTTTCCGCCATAACCTTGTCACGCGATTTCCTCTGAGACGGTTAGGGCTAGAACGATCAAATTTTGCAAAGGCATACAGCCTTATATGGGGGCTTTAATGGCAAAATTTCAATGACCATTTTTGCATGTGAAATGTTAATAAATTTCTAAAAACCAATGAAGGTGGGCCGTCTAGACATGCTACAGAACTCCTTTGCCAAATGTGGTCGTCCTAGTCCTAACCGTTAATGTACGTTACTGAACACCGTATAAATCATGTAAATCAGGTTGGTAATAGAACAGATAAACTTTATTTTTTTGCATCATTTTTAGGACAAAATAGTTGAAAAAGTTTTGGATGTAACTCGATAAAAAATAAAAGTCATAATAGCGCTATGAGTTAACAATAATGTCAGAATTTTCATGTTGCTGTTCTGGCGTCTTGCGAAGGCAGCCTCAGCCACGCGATGAAAGACGTTAAAACTGGTTGGCATTTTAGAATTTAATTCTATTCAACAAAACGCAAAGCTGCGTCTACATTGGCATTTTTTCTGAAAAATAGTTTAAGGCAAAAATTCTTACTTGTCGTTTATTTATAATTTGCGGAACGAATAGGAACGAAATGCGGATAACCCACATCAAAATTTACATTTAAAACTTTAAAAACCTTGCCAAAAACCCACTGCAGTTATATTCTTGATGGTTTTTGCAAAGATTTAATAGGTTAACTCGAACCAATATGAAATAACACTAAGACTAATAAACATTTATATTTTGCGGAACGAAGCGGAAACATTCTAAATATTTAGATGTCGCTAACTGTTAGCCACCTACTTAAAATTCGCATGTTGCTGTGACCAGTATTTCAAGATGAATCATTATAAATGGCGAACTGCAATAAACTGTTTGACAGAAAACATACTTATCTTTCAGTATTAAATACTTGGCTTTTGGATCTCACATATGTAACACACTGACTGACTCTGAATATCCCTGGCCTCCTGCAGCCTACTGGATGGATTCCGGAAAGATATCTTCCGAAAATTTTTCGTGACTAGAAGATCATCAAAACTCAAGAATTAAACGATAAAACTCACTAAAACAACACCATTCCCACATATGACCAGTGCAGTGGGCCTGTAGTTGACAGGTACTTGCGTAAAGCGCTAGGATATGTACCCTCCCCCTTTTTTCTATGTCGAAGAATAGAAAAGGAGATAAAAATGCGATGAAATTATCAAAGCGCTGTATCCAAGGCGTCTGGAAAGGTCTGTTACTTCTTTCCTTTGAAGTTGTTACCGTTGTGGCCCTTTGAGAATCCACCCTTCTGTGTGCCCTTGGCCTTGGGTTTGGGAGTGGATGGCGTATAACAAAGGACTTGTGATGGCCATCTGTGCAGCTATAAATGGTCCCAAAGAAGACCGGATAGCTCATCTGGGGAGAACTTTTTAAGATAGTACTTAACGAAGGAGTTTCGGGGGGAGCCAAGAACCATGTCTTGAGTATATCAAAGCGTGACACATTACGTAGGACCCTTAAAGAGTTTACAACCGGTCTGACTTGATTTATTTTGATCTTGAGTTCGGCTTTTGGACCTGCGTCTGACTGTACCTCGTCGTAAAGATGACCCCTTTAATGTAATTGAGACAGTCTGTTTGGAGAGGTCTTTGTTAAATTTTGCATAAATGAGATAATGAGAGATTTCTGATTTTCTTACCTATATGTTTCTGAAATCTCAAGGTACTGGCGAATGGCTCTGGAAGGACAATGAGATCGAGCCATCGGAATTTTGTTCTTCTGGCAGAGCCAGTAGACTTATGTGTTCAAATGTACCCATCCCTTGGGTGACGATATGGGTTTTTCCAATGAAGCCCACTCTCGGGATGAGAAAACCTTTTCCCAATTCCGTTCTCTTTGGTTATCGTCCTATCTAAGGCATGGATCTCTTGCCTGAGGCTAACGCCAGTAAAAATGTGAATCTTACCGTCGCAGGTTTGGTAATAACCTCTTTCCCGAAGATATTGGGCTGTTGAATGTAACCCTCTATTGGGACTCTATAATCTTCACTAGAACCTACCTTCGATTGTTCATCCGTGAAGAGCTGATCTAGAAAACCACTGCTGGAGAGGTCTGAAACGGGTCCAGCTTAGACTTACCACACCAAGGGGCAAACTTGTTCAGTTGTGCCCTGTAGACCTTATCCGTGGATTGCTTGTAGCTGTTTACGATCTTTCTCCATTACTTGCTTAGAGAATCCTTTCTTTGCAGGAAGGACTGGTTGGGCACCACAGGTGCAGGCTCAGCAAGTGGGGAGAGAGGTGGAAGTGTTGCCAGTGTGGTTGGGACAGGAGCTGTCTGTGTCACGAGATTGGGATTTCTTTGATCAACTTGCAACGGAGCAGTATGGTGAACCACGGGTCTACTAACAGGAGGGCTCGTGGGCCTAGTTCAACTTGCGCAGGAAAGGCGTAAAGCACTTCCTGTAAAGGCCATCGGCAGCTGAAGGAGTCTACTGCCCAAACTGTCGGGCCTGGACTGGGAGAGACAAATCTGGGAAGTTGAGTTGTCATTATATTGGCAAATAGGAGTAAGGCATCAACGTGGTGACTGATGTACTACCCACTGAAAGGACGGACGGGTCAGGTACCAGTCGGTGTGGTAGACTTGATCTACCCTGGATGCTAAATCTGCCAATATATAATCTCCCGCTCCCTGAGGGATCGACATTAGTTTGTCGTCATCCTCCAGGAGTAAAGCAGACACTTGACCCGATGGGGGTGTCCCGATGATTCCACCTCGCTAACCGCTACAGTCACTGGCAGATGGCTGGATTCTAGCGAGGGAGGTGGACACGAGGCATATGTATGAGTAGTTGAAAAATAGGCGTCCGAAAACAGGAAGTGACGTCATCAGACCCCCTCCCCACTCCCCCCAGGAGGCATAACCCTAAGTCACCTGTCAATCATCATGACGTCATTAGTCACGTGACCTGTCAATCATCATTAGTCACGTGACCTGTCAATCATGTGTCATGTGACTCCAACCGTATATGAGGAATGTATTCCCGATCATTAACCTTCCGACCTGAATGGCTCACTTGGCAGAGCAGAGGACTCGTATGAGGGTCCATTACCCGCCCTCGGGCATCACTTTCATATCATATCATGGGGACCCCCCATGAAACCCCCCCCCCGGAACCCCCCTCCCCCGCCCCCCCCCATGGGAAATTCCACCATCTGTCTATCATACTATGGGGACCCCTCCCCCCGGGGGACCCCCCGTAGTAAATTCCATCATCTGTCTATCATACCATGGGGACCCCCCTGGGGAATTCCACCATCTGTCTATCATATAATGAGGACCCCCCGGGTCCTCCATGCGGGGACCCCCTAGGATGTGATTCAGCATTCCTATAAAAGCACATTGTGTGTGCACATGTGTTTCAGTCATGCTCTGGCTGCCGTTGGATACACATGGAAAACAAGTGAAAACAGTTGCTCTTACCTGTTGTACTGTTGGAGAACAAGTGAAGGATTGACTAGACGCTAGAGGATGACTGAATACACATAGGAGACAAAGTGAAACATTAGTTATTCCTTAAAAAGGAAGTGACAGATTGGAGACATGGAGACGAATTGGCAAAAGAGTTAAGTGACTTTTTTTTACTTTTGTACCTATGTAACATCATGTAACACTATGTAACATTATGTAACATTATGTAGCTCTAACATTTTTTGGTAACATCATGTAACACTGGAACATTATGTAACATTATGTAACTCTAACATAATGTAACATTATGTAACATTATGCAACATTATGTAACATTAGGTAACATTTTATAACATTATGTAACACTATGTAACACTATGTAACATAATGTAACACTATGTAACATCATGTGACACTATGTGACTATGTAACATCACATGGTTATATGACTATTTAAGGAGTATGTAATTGCTATGTGAACATAATTGGTCAAATGTATGTATGTCATTATCCGATCGTTCAATAGACAAGCCGTAATAGCTCATCGATAGAGACGACGGCTCGTAACCTGAAAGTTGTGGGATCGATCCCACCTCAGGACAAACTTTTTTTTGGTTTTATTTTTGTTCACTTTTGTGACTCTGTGACATTATGTGACATCATGTGACTGCGATATTATGTGACATTATGTGATCTGTGACATTTTGTGACTCTGTGACTTTTTTTAACATAATAGCTATATTTCTATGTCTATTTTCACTGATAATATTAAATTAGTCATATTTCAATGGTTCCATTACAATAACCACACACACACGCACACACACACACACACACACACACACACACACACACACACACACACAACATAGGAATAAGTACATGAAAGGTCTCAGAGTGTGGGGAAACCGATCGATAAATTCTAGAGTGCACTCGTTCAGAGTGTGGGGAAACCGATCGATAAATTTCAGAGTGCACTCGTTCAGAGCGCGGGGGAAACCGATCGATAAATTTCAGAGTGCACTCGTTCAGACCGTGGGAACGATCGATAAATTTGAGAAGGAATGGGATTTCCAAGAAGTCTACGATGACTATGATGACAAATTTCAAGAAAAGGTTTCAGAATATGAAGAAGAAGGACTTGAAGATGCGCGTGAAATAGCAAGCTATGACGTTTGACCCATCTATAAACATGGACTAAAACAACTGTTTATGAGACTATTCAAATATACCCAGCGTCTAGAACAAAGCCAACATTATTAAAAGATTTTAAAGGACTTTAATTACTTTGTGGATGAAAAACATTACAAGTATTCAAAGGCACTAAAGGCGGCTATAAGGAAAAACAATGCATTCTTTGAAGAGCTACTAGATAAGGAAGAGGAGGATGACAGCAGTGATGAAGAAAGTGGCATGGAGAGTGAACAGAGTGAAACAGATGAAGAAAAATAGACTTATTTGACTAAACTTTATGATAAAGACTTTATAAATGTTGTAATATTTTATTAACTTAGGCGTTGTGTAATATATGTCTTGCTTTACAACATATAAAGTCGAAAGGTTCTTGACGCGGTTTTATTTGACTCGTAAACCATATATCATATATTATGTATTATAATGAATTTTGTATTATTATGTATTATATTCAAGAATTGTATTATTATGTACTATATTCAAGTATTGTTTTATTATGTATTTTATCCAAGTATTGTATGAGAAAAATAAAAAGTTGAAAAGCATCATATGTGTTTTTATTGAATATTACAAATATGTACAATTATGATAAAAACCAAACTATTTCAAATACATATTATGTTAATACATGTGCAGATTCACAAGAACTTAACTTAAAATTTTATAACAACTAACTTCACATGAACATAGATCATGTTAATTTCATACTCTACATATGAAGACAATATTATTTGAACTATATATCAAATGTACATGTCCATATGAGTCAAAGCTAAGTTTCAAGTTCTTGTCAAGCTTCAAAACCTTCGCTCCAATCTTCTGCACTGAGGGTGATAAAATCATAGCATCCACTAAGCTCGTCATGCTGTTAAAACTGTATACAGTCATCTCGCTGTCTACTCAACCATCTTCTGACAGTCACTGCATTTATACAGATCCATTTTCTGGAGCATGAGATCCACTGACGTTATTTGCTTCTTCAACATGTGCAAATCGTTCAATGACAACAAAATTCCCTTCTTGGTAGGATGTAACCTCCCAGATGTATGATCCGTAATATATTCACGAATGTTAACCATCACTTTCTGTTGGTATTTCGCCAATTTAATTTTTTTCTCCATTAATAGGTATCGTCTACACTCATCTTCTTCATGGTGGTAGCAGCTTTACGCTCTGGTTGTCGCTTCATTTTAGGCTCTGTCTTAACTTTTCGCTTTTTACATGGCGGCGTAATAGCTGGTAACTCATCTCTTTTTATCTTTCTAAGATGTGGTCGCTTTTGACGCTGCTGACGTGACTTCGCCTTATACTTTACCATGGACACTGCCTAAGACTTTGCTGTAGGTATTGTCTCAGGCTTTACTATAAAATTTTCTGCAGGCACTGTCTTAGACTTTTCTACAGGTATTGTCATAGATGGTAGTTGTTGTTCGTTCACTGCAGACATGTTCACTCTTCAGTATCTTGATACAGAATGTGCGTTATGTCTGAGGGCAGGTGCCTTTTATGCTCTATAGGGAGTTGTCTTAATATGTTTAGAAATAACTTTACCACGTTTGCCTTTGTGGCCAATTGTAAGATTTCGAATAAATGTTGCATTTATATATCCTTTCGGTTCAACCTACACTATTCAAATGATGAGAAAGTCTTTAAACATAGCTTTATGTAAAACTTGTTGATCAACAACATGTTGAACATGCTGAACAACTTGTTGAACATGTTGAACAATTTGTTGAACAATACTACGACGTAATATGTTCCAAAAATTATTCGAACACGTGTTTTGAATGGGCTTGTCATTCGAACACGTCTTTTGAATGAGTTTGCCATTCGAACACATGTGTGAATGGGCGCAGTTTTCCTACAAAACTATCCACATTTTCACTTCCCATTTTCCAACAATCAACCAGCCAACTAAGTGGTAGAATCGTCTGAAACGTGTAAAAACAAAATTTGTTAAAGTTGGTTTAAAACCCTGATTTTTACGCTACTACACCATGGTAAAATGTTCAAACGTATTTTATATATGATATGTTGTCAAAAAACAAAATTTGTTAAAGTTGGTTTAGAACCACCATTTTCCTAGTAATATAACTTTAGAACATTCAAATAGGTAGCATGCTAAAATGTTCAAACACATGTTGTTAAAAACTAAATTTGTTAAAGTTGGTCTAGAACCACCATTTTCACACTACTATGACTTCAGAACATTCGAATAAGTAGCATGCTAAGATGTTAAAACTTATTTTGTATATTATATGTTATTAAAAACTAAATTTTCTAAAGTTGGTTAGAAGCACCATTTTCGCACTACTATAACTTTAAAACATTTGAATAAGTAGCATGGTAAAATGCCAAAACTTATTTTATATATCATATGTTATCAAAAACTACATTTGCTACAGTTGGTCTAAAAGCACCATTTTCCCACTACTATAACATTAGACTTAGAGTGGGGGAAAATCCCATTCCTTCTCAAATTTATTGATCGTTCCAACGCTCTGATTTAGTGCGCTCTGAAATTTATCGATCGTTCCCACGGTCTAGGCCTTTGATGTTTTCAAATTTATAGATCGTTCCCACGGCCTGAACGAGTGCACTCTGAAATTTATCGATCGCTTTCCCCCACGCTCTGAACGAGTGCACTCTGAAATTTATCGATCGGTTTCCCCACACTCTGAACGAGTGCACTCTAAAATTTATCGATCGGTTTCCCCACACTCTGAGACCTTTCATGTACTTATTCCTATGCTCTGTGTGTGTGTGTGTGTGTGTGTGTGTGTGTGTGTGTGTGTGTGCGTGTGTGTGTGTGGTTATTGTAATGGAACCATTGAAATATGACTAATTAAATATTATCAGTGAAAATAGACATAGAAATATAGCTATTATGTTTTTAAAAAAAGTCACATAATGTCACACATCACATAAAGTCACATAATGTCACAGTCACATGATGTCACATAATGTCAAAGAGTCACAAAAGTGAACAAAAAAAACAAAAAAAAGTTTGTCCTGAGGTAGGATCGATCCCACAACTTTCAGGTTACGAGCCGTCGTCTCTACCGATGAGTTATTACGTCTTGTCTATTAAACGATCTGATAATGAAATACATACGTTAGACTAATTATGTTCACATAGCAATTACATACTCCTTACATAGTCATATAGCCATGTGATGTTACATAGTCACATAGTGTCACATGATGTTACATAGTGTTACACTTTGTTACATAGTGTTACATAGTGTTACATTATGTTATATAATGTTATATAATGTTACATAATGTGACATGATGTTACATAATGTTACATAATGTTACACAATGTTACATAATGTTACATAATGTTACAGTTACATAATGTTACGTAATGTTACATAATGTTACATAGTGTTACATGATGTTACCAAAAAATGTTAGAGTTACATAATGTTACATAATGTTACATAGTGTTACATGATGTTACATAGTTACAAAAGTAAAAAAAGTCACTTACCACGACTCTTTTGCCAAATCGTCTCCATGTCTCCAATCTGTCACTTCCTTTTTAAAGAATAACTAATGTTTCACTTTGTCTCCTATGTGTATTCCAGTCAATCCTTCACTTGTTCTCCAACAGTACAACAGGTAAGAGCAACTGTTTTCACTTGTTTTCCATGGGTATCCAACGGCAGCCAGAGCATGACTGAAACACATGTGCACACACACATGTGCACACACACACACATACTAGGGGGGGCCCCACATGGAGGACCCAGGGGTCCTCATTATATGATAGACAGATGGTGGAATTTACCACGGGGGGTCCCCCGGGGGTCCCCATGGTATGATAGACAGATGGTGGAATTTCCCACAGGGGGGCGTTGGGGTCCCTGGGGGTCCCCCGGGGGTCCCGATGATATGATATGAAAGTGATGCCAGGGGGCGGGTTCGATCCACCGACCTTCAGATCATGGGTCTTCATACTAGTCCTCTGCTCTACCAAGTGAGCCGTTCAGGTCGGAAGGTTAATGATCGGGAATACATTCCTCATATACGGTTGGAGTCACATGACACATTATTGACAGGTCACGTGACCAATGATGATTGACAGGTGACTTAGGGTTATGCCTCCTAGGGGGGAGGGGGAGGGGGTCTGATGACGTCATTTCCTGTTTTCGGACGCCCATTTCTCAACTGCTTGTATGGGTAAGGCTCTCTGGAGGGGCGAAATGTCTTCCTCTTTTGTTATACGAGTGCCTCGTACCCCGCACCCTCTGTTGTAATTCCTGTAATTGCTTTTGCAGCTGCGTTTATAAGGTCAGGACAGCCACAAATTCACTCGTCATTCGTTGACAGCTGTGAAGAGGGTGACAGCTTTTCCTGCTTGGGGACGCCTACCTGACCTGCTGCCGTGTTAAAATCCGCCCTAGAGGCCGGATGCGTGACGTTTATCTGTTCGGGGCACTTTTAAACTTTGACTCCGATTCGATAAGTGGCTTATTGGGCTGTGACGGGCAGGTTGTTAGACATTTGATAACACTTAAAACATCACTTCAAGCTTTATCCAGTGACTGCGTTAAAATCATCCTAAATTGCTTCCAGTAGCAATGTAAATTCTAGACAAAAAGAGATGCTTACAGGCGTACTTCCCCTATTCTCGTGAACCGTCCACGGGAAGTGACAATAGGACCATTATGGCATAATGGACTCTTGCCCCCACCCCCACTCAACAGTGGGGGGATGCCGTGACCATAACCGTCCGCCGACGGTCTCATAATGAGAAAATGGCATTACGCGTGCCCTTAGCCCCAGAAACGCCAAAAGGGGTCGTTGTTCGCCCGAACAACGACCACAAACGTAAAACCTGCTCTGACAAGACTGGTCGGTTATCTGGAGTGTAAGCTTAAGAAAGGACTGGCCATTTCTGCGATGACACAGTCAGCTGGATAAAGCTTGGAGTCGATGCAGACAATGTTTATTGTAAAGACCGGAACAACTTAAGGCGATTTGTGCTGGGACCAGGAATTGATTTTCGATCATGTAGCTTCTTAGCAAGAATAGAGGCACACTTCTCTGGACTGAGTTGAGATGTTATTGTAACGTGTAAACATCAACATATTCTTCAGATGTCATGGTAATGTGTAAACTCAACATCTACTAGACCGAAGATACAAGTGCTAAAATTGCTACTTTTCCGGAACCAAATTTATCCAACTTTTGGAAGCTGACCAATTACTGCTTTATTAATTAAATGAACTAAATTTCAAGCAAATTCGCACCTTTGACTAGCTCCCTGGAGCACACAGAATGGCGTGTGTTCGCGCCACGCTTAAAGGGAATGCCTTATGTCATCAATGACGTAATATCAGAGGATTCCCTCATTCTCACCAGTCGTAGGATAGGTGGTGGGATAAGTGTGTTCTATTTGCCACAAAAAGGTCATTTCTTTTGCGTGGGAGTTCTTCAGCCAGACGGAAACCAATCTACAAGTGGAAATAAGCGAATTCAAAGTTTTTGCGAAGGAAAAGCATAGTTTCCTACGGATGCTTCATATTCCATGGAAGGGGTGGGAAGTGGTATTAGAAAACATGATTAAAATTTTGCATTTTTATAATAAATTGTGTTCTTTTTGGTCAGGTTTATGAGAAATAGCAACAAAATAAACATGCGTGCTTGCGTTCTGATTTAGTTGTTCCAAACACCATCGAAATTAGTAAATACTAGTAAACAAGGAAAGATCAATTAAAGTTTCTCACAAGAACCCAAAATGACTGTCTTGAAAATATCGTGAACTTACGCACTATTATTTAAGGAGAGTATTTAACAGTCTTTAACAGAGAAACGATGACAAGCATGTCGAGGGACATGGATGATCAGCCGGGGCCTACAGGATATACAGTTAGCAATCACACAGACAAAACTGCTATGAGCAAGCGATAGGCAAAAGAAGCTGTAGACCACCAACGAAAGCATTTTTGGACGAGAGAACCATTTGGGAAACATTGTAAAAAACTTGAAAGGAGTCCGTAAAAAGTGTATATTTGGAAAATTAGCTACCAAAAAGCTTAATAAATAAGAATCCGCCATCTGGCTAATTTTTGAAGGATTCCAAAAAGTAGCTTTTCAAGATAGCCCTATTTAGATTCAAAACATTTGACAATTTTTGGGCTGCCAATTTTCAAAATGCTGCTACTCCCACAATTTTGATCAGGTGTTCTTTAAATATTGTACGAATGTTTTCTATATAGGCCTCTCTAGGAAAAAACTCTTTTTTGCGATCCGCAAAGAACTGGCTAAATAGAACATTTTTATCCCCTGTGTAAACGTATGAACGTGTCTTTCTGTCTGCGCGCTGGAAACACATGGTTTTGTCCGCACGAGTACGCAAAAAACTGCTTAAGGTACGGCTCTGAGTTTTGTACAGTGAAAATACAACGTAACCATTTGTTGTAGGGACCTGCATCGTCGTATTATTTTTTAAATTTGGCAAAACTTGAAAAAAATTACGTTGTGCGATGTTTTGTCTTCATCACTTCCCATATAACCATTCGTCGTGGTGTAATTCAAGACAAAACGTTCCCAGCCATAAGGTACCCGGCCATAACGTCTTCGGGCAAAAGATCCCCTGCCCTAAGGTCCCCAAATGAATTTCGGGCCAAAATGTCCCCAAGCACCAATAAAAGCTTTATTAAGCTTTACCCCGGTCATAATGTCCCCGGTCATAAGGTTCCCGGCCATGAGGTTCCGTTTTATAAGGTTTCCAAATGTATGTAGGGTTAAAACATCCGTAAAGCAAAAAACGTATAATAACCTAAAATAACGCTTATTAAGCATTACACGGTCCATAATGTCCCAGTCATAAGATCCCCAAATGACTTTAGGGCCAAAATCTCCCCCAAACAATTAACGTTTTATTAAGCTTTCCCCCGGCCATAAGGTCCCCAAAGTAATTTAGGTCCCCAAAGCAAAAACAAAAACGCTTATGACAGCCTAAATTAACGCTTTATTGTTTTTCTATTCTTGAAAGGCAAAACGCAACCAGAAAGTTAGCTACCGACTTCCGTGACTTTTTCCAAGCAAAAATTGAAAATATTCGGAAAGATTTTCCCAATAATCCAGCATCGCATGCAATGGAGTATGAATTCAACCCGTTTGTAGAATTTGATCTCCTGAGTGATGACGATGTGCTTCGGCTTATCAACAAATCAACTGATAAATTCTGTGAGCTTGATCCAATTCCCACACGCTTATTGAAAAGCTGCTCAACCGAGTTGGTCCCAGTGATTAAGCGCATCATTACTCTTCACATCAGCAAGGATATTTTCCACCAAAGTACAAATCAGCAGTAGTTAAACCTTTGTTGAAAAACCAAACATGGATACTGTTTTGAAAAACTACCGACCAGTGTCAAACTTGAACTTTATTGGGAAACTAATGGCAAAGGCGGTTAGTGCGCAACTGAGCAGCCACAGAAAGGCAAATAGTCTAGATGAGACTCAACAGTCAGCATATAAACCAGGACACAGTTGCGAAACCGCCATGTTGAAAATCACCAATGACATTCTCGTAAATTTAGATCAAAACCAGGGGATATTACTAGCATTACTCGACCTATCGACTGCGTTCGACACAGTCGACCATGTGCTACTGTTAGAGGGTCTCAAATACGTCGCAAATAAGAGAGATATATAAATTTCCAAATGGTTCCGTTTCGTTCCATAAAATATAAAACGTCCTCTCCGAAAATTATAATTTGCTGAACAGAACGCAATGAGAAATTCACTACGATAAAATGAATTTGAAAATGTTATTTTCTTATTGACTTAATTAAACTGCTACATTCTTGTAACGAAAAAAATATATTCAAGACTCTAATTGTGGTGAGGTTTTTGGTGAGATTTTTGAAGTTTAAAACGTGAATTTTTATGTGTGGAGTCGCTTCCATGCCACACAGTATGTCGTTCTGCTCCGTTCCGCAAATTAGAAACAGTCTTCCTATGAACAGTGTATTACTTCTCTTTTCTCCTTTTATACCGTTTATACAGATATACGAAACGGCACGTGTTTTGAATCATTCGTCAATGGGGTGTGTACGGACCCACGCCGGGATAAATACGGCTTTCCAATAAAGATCACAAAGGCAGAATGCTGTTGTAGCAGGGCGCAAGCGTGGGGTCAAGATCCGTGTGAACTCTGCCCTGTTCCTGGAGACGGTATGCCAAAAGTCTGCTAACAAGTATCTCTCTTTCAAAGTTACCTTGTTGAAAACTTTTGAGTTCTAAATTACGAAGCTCCAACCAACCTTTTGTTGGTCGTGTATATATATATATATATATATATATATATATATATATATATATATATATATATATATATATATATATATATATATATATATATATATATGTATGTATATATATATATATATATATATATATATATATATATATATATATATATATATATATATATATATATATATATATATATATATATATATATATTAAGAGTGAAAATTTTAAAACAAAGCAAATAAAGATCTTATAATAATTATTACTTGAATTATGCTTTCATGAATCATGTATGTTTTGCCAATATTCCTCCAACAGAGACATATTTGTTCTCAAATTCAAACCAGAAAGAATTTCAGTAGAAATCTTACCTGTTGTTCTGTTTTATAGCCCACGCTCGTCGACAGGCTGTACTCATCGTTTGTGCATCGTCCGATTTGTGCTTGTGTGTGTGACTCATTTTCCAAAATGCTCATCTTCCTACATTTCTGGCCCGACTGATTATCAATTCGGCAGGAATGTTCCGTGGGTAATCCTTCACTGAACTTGTAGTTTCAGCCAGAACTGGCTAAAATATTGCCTAAATTTAAGAAAACTCAAAAATGCTACTCTTCCCACCACTGCGGCCCGATTGCGTTGAAATGTGACAGGAATGTTCTCCTTGTCTTCTTTCTTTTGGTCACTGGACCAAAATTGGTCAAAAACTGTCAAATTGAAGAAAAATTACAATGTGCTCCTACGTGAGGCTCTTTGACTAGTTCAAAATTGTAGAATCCAGCCTGGAATTTTGGCGAGCGCATGGTCTTTCTAATCACGAGGTCGTGGGTTGAAACCCCGCTCTAAACGTGTTTTTTTTTAATTTTCTCCTTTGTGGGTTTTACATGCCAGAATTCTAGTTCTGACTCTCACAGAAGAGTTGTGACTTGCAATGAAGCCATATTATACGCTGAACTATAATCATCCTATCCTGTAGTATGGGAACATCAGCACATAAAAACTCTTTCTTTCCTTCCTTCAGTGGAGTTGTAGTATTTTTGTTTCTGGTTATGCAAAAATTGCCAAATAAACGGGATATCTTTAGGAGAAACACAAAATATTGTTCGTCCCACACGCTTGCTCCCGTTACTTTTGATAGCAATGATGTCCATGAAGTCTTCTACCAGAATCTAAATTTTGTTGAAATTGTTTGGTCTCTCCTTTCATCTTTGTAATGTCTTCGCTTTTATGACTGGGCACAATGTCCACGAACATTCTTGTTTCACGGATAATTCAAATTCAATAGTGTACAGAAAGACTGATATATGGAAAATAGCGTTTTCCATCCCCAGCCCGGCAACTAAAATATTAACCCGGTCGGGCCTAAAAGTTCGAGTAAAAAATCGCCCGCCAGGTTATAAAAAAAAATTGAAAGTGAAAAATGCTGGCAGGACTGAATCACTACTGAAAATAATAACAACAAATTTTTGAGCTCAAGAATTGCTTCTTTTTGTGTAGTAAAAAATTAAAAGAGGACCAGTCATTATTCTATTCACAGATATGTGCTTCTGAATTTTTATTCATAAAAAATGGACTGATATTTCGATTAGTTAAATAAATTAATTTTTGAGATCGAAAAATCACTTGGAGATTTCAAAACATAAATTTAAAAAGTCTCATTCTGAAATAATAATATCTGAAATAAATTCTTGATATCATTAAAAGGAAAATAAATTATTGAGTTCGAAATTAGGTTTTTTATGGAATGCCGTTTTAACATTAATGCTTATTTTTGATATCAAAATATAAATAAAGATATCAATAAATCAATATTAATCTCAATAATCTATTTTTACTATCAATAATTGAATTTAAGATGGCAAAAATTTATTTTTGAGATCAAAAAATCAATTTTACAATCTTAAAAAATCTTAAGGGAGACACACATTTACATAAGATATAACGAATCGTCAATTAAATTCTGGATACGAAAACTTTTTCATTTAAAACATTAATAGCAACACAATTTTTGATCTCAAGAATTGCTTATTTTCTATACAGTAAAAAAATTTAAAGAAAAATTCTTTATCAAAGGACCAATCATTATTTATTTACAGGTGTGTGTTTGTGAATTTTTTATTTGAAAAAAAAATAGACTGATATTTTTTATATCAAAAATCAATTGCTGTGATAAAAAATCGTTTGCAGATTTCACAATACAAATTAAAAAAAGTATCAGTCTGAAATAAGGATAGCTGAAATAAATTCTTGACATCAGTAAAAAGAAAATGAATTATTGAGCTCAAAATTGACATTTTGCTCTCAAATATTTCATTTTTGCTATCAAGAATTGAATTTTTGATCTAAAAAGATCAGTTTGAGATGTCATTAAATCATTCTTGATATCAATAAAAATCTCTTGATATCTCTAAATGTTTATTGATATGAAAAATTACTTTTGAGATCAAGAATGCATTTAGAAATATCAAAAATACAATTACAGATAACGAAAACTAATTCTGGATATAAAAAATCAATTTTTGAGATCAAAAATTAATTCTTGACATCAATAATTCCTTAATAATGTGAAAATAATATCCCATAAAGTTTGCTATCAAATAGTTATTTTTTGCTATCAAGAACTGAATTTTTGATCGCAAAAAATCAATTTTAGAGATCGTTAAATCATTTTTCATATCAACAAATATTTCTTGATACCTATAAATATTTATTGATGTCAAGAATTATGTTTTGTTATCAAGAATACATTTAGAAATATGAAAAATATAATTACAAACAGCAAAAATTTATTCTTAAGATCAAAAAATGATGTTTTAGATCAAAAATTAATTCTTGATATCAGTAAATCAATTTTTGAGATCAAAAAGTAATTCTTGATATCAAGAATTCTCAAATAAATGTGAAAATGGCATTCCATTTTCCTGGGAACAGAGTCAGTGCATGGAAAATACGTCGTTTTAGAAGCAACCATACAAAACAGCTGAAATTACTTTTCAAAGGTAAAATATAGTAGAGCGAGTGCGAAATTTTCAAATTTGACTTCGAAGTCCATAAATTAAAACCTTTCACGGATGTATAGATACGTTCGTTGAAAGGTATAGGATTGAATACGTGACCGTTTTATTGCCGATGTTCCAAAAAAAGTGAACTTACACAATACTAATTAATACTTCGTTTTGGGAAATGGTACATCGGCTATAAGGGTCTGGGGCAGGTCGGCTAACTATTAAAAGGTTAATTTTCAGCTGGATTCTCTGGACTGTGTAAAGATGGCTATGGTCTGATGCCGGGGCCCGAGGGATCTATGGACATAAACGAATGCGTTGTAAATCCCAATGTGTGTGAAAACGGGATTTGTGTGAATACAGACCGAAGTTTTAGATGTGAATGTCGCCCTGGATACACACTGGATTCTACGGGTCGGCGCTGTGTAGGTAAGAAAGTATGGAAACATGGGGTCGATTTACGAATATTTTTCTAGCGCATAAATCTTTTTGTTCATGTTAGTGGTTATCTTTTATGTGCATCAGAGATGGCAAGTTTCTTCCCAAGTGGAATAAAACCAAGTTGTTCACCCTTTTTGATACGGAAGAAATGAAATGCTTCCTTTCCTTCCATTTGGGGAAGAAAATGAAGAAACTCAAAAAGGTTCCTCCTAAATAATTTAGTGAAGCATGTTATTACTTAAAATGTTGACACTTAGACCAGAAAAGATTTGTTCTGTCGTAATCACGACTCCCTTAAGCTATAATTAAAACCAAAAAGGGTCTAAGTGCACAAATCCGAGTTTCCGAGTAAACATATCTCTTTATACCAGTTTTGGAAGACATCTAACTGGCACTTGGTAAGTCCAAGGCCTGCAAAGAGTATATTGAAGTTGTACAGTGCCAATATTTCAGACCACTTTTCCCTTTAGTGGTCCGCCATTTTGTCTTTACTTCTCCCCTGACCAGACTGGCCCTGGGACCATTGAATTTCACACATGCGCAGTATTTAATCTGAAATTGTGCACCTCACTCCTTGTTTTCGCCTCACTCCATTATCAAAATGCGAAGCAACAAAAAATGTGATTTTATCGCCAAAAGCAGCGCGTAAAGACTGCAGCAGCATTTGAGCAAGCATGTGCAGTCAGCCACACTATGCATTACATATATGATGTGTGGTGTCAATGTATTTGCATATGCTAAATACGCTCAGCATAGTGACATGCTTGCGTTGGTTTTGCGGCTTCATGGAGTATATAGCAAAGCTCTCTTTTCTAGAAAGGTTCCGAACTGGCAAAATCGTTCTTAGAAGGGTTTCGAACTCTGCAAAAACATTGGCTTGTCTGTAAAGGAAAAGCGTGCCAAAATCACGGTGAACCGTTTTAAAATTCAACTAGAGGGAGAAAATTATCTTGAAACGTTTCGCCTTTGAGAAATAGATTCTCGTTATTTAACATGTTGCTCCGTCTGCGAAGAAACTTCCACGGTTTTGGGCAAAGCATCTTTCCAAAATTTGTTTAGAAACCTTTGGGGTTTCTTCTATGTATTCCCTTAATGCAAAGTAGTATAAGACGACATTTCTGGATAAGATTCCCCCGCTCCCGCCCCCCCCCCCCCCCCGAGATAAATTGTGATAATGGGATAGTTTCACGTTTCAGACAATTCTTATCATTTTTTTTTCATTTTCGGACTCTCCCCCCCCCCCCCCCCCCAGTGGACAATATAGAAATTTGGTGACGAGCGATCTCTAAAAACTCTGTTTATTGCGGCGCTGTTCACAGTGAAATGTATGTGCAGTGATGCTGGGAAAGTTGGTGCAGTTATCTGGGCCTGTTAATCATCTCATGTTCCTACGATTGATGTTGCCGGCATTCCCACGATACAACATATTAAGTTGCCTCACGTTCCCATTGAGTGTGTACCTGTGAAGTTATATATTCAGTTGAACCAAGGACCCCCCTGGACGATAATAGAGATTTTTGTATATTTACACGTTTCAAGCAATTCTGAACGACTTTCAATTTTTGACCGTTGGATCCTTCTTGGCGATAATAGGGATTTTTGGATTTTTACATGTTTCAAGAAATTATGAACATTTTTGGGTTTTTTTACCTTTGAACACCCCCCCCCCCCAATAAGGCGGGAAATTGAGAGCTTTTGCATATTAAAACGTTTCAGGTCATTCTGAACGTTTTTGGTTTTTACCCTTGGACTCCACCTCAACATCAGGAATTTCAGATTATAGTTTCACGTTCAGACCATTCTAAGCATTTTTAGTTTTAGGACACCCCACATGGCTATAGGGCTATACAATATATAAAGCAGATATGCCAACTTCAACTGCGCAAAACTGGTTTCTGTTTATGACAGCATTGATGACGTCATTTATCCAAATTTGAAACGAGTATGCCTTCAAAACTACTGCAATGTTCATCATTTACCATGAAGAAAGCGAAGCGACAACACGAATATTCCAAATGAAGAAGTGAAGTGTGGATGGTGTCATGCACTACTGTCAAACGTAGATGAATTTGAGAGACAATTATGTGAAAGCTTATTACTTTCGCAAAGAAAGAGGACTTATTCCTTGCCGCGTTTGCTTCCATGTCTTCAACAATGCTGAACAATATGCAGATCATACATGTGGCGATACTCGTGCAACACCAATGCAGAACATACGTATTAAAAGATTTGCTGATGAGTCAGATCGACCACCTGCAAAGAAACAAAAGAATACAAAACCTTAGACACAAACTGAGGCGCAAACAAAGGACAATGTAATGCAAGTGGGTAAAGGTAGAGGAATAAGCCTTGGTGGCATACACATTTAGAATTATTTGAACCTGAAAATGGATCCGACTTGCGACTGGAAATGCGGCAGCAAGAAAATCGCATCACACCACATTTAAAAGATAGATTAGGCAATGGAATAAAATTGTACATTTTCGCTTTAGCTCTATTCAAGAAAATAACAAAAAAAAAAACGAGCAGGGAGTGTTGGAAGAACGTGTGGATAACACTCATCTGAGCACTCAAACTTTTAGCGCGTTCAGTGAAAGAGATATTGATACAAATACATTCAAGGATTTGCTCAACAAGTTTGATGAGCATGAACGTCAAGGATCTGGATGGATGTTGGATAAGATTCTCGAGATTGAAGTTCATACGGCTACCTTAGAATCCTTACAAGCGTCCAGCTATATTGAGTTCCCAAAGAAGATAAAGAATACTAAGGGTGTTAGGAACATCAAGAACACACACAAGTGCTCCCTATGGTCTATATTAGCTCATCTACATCCGATGCATGCCAGTGTATGTATAGCATCTAGGTATCAACCATTTGAACATTAGCCGACTGTTGAAGATATAACATTTCCAACACCAGTTCATCAAATTCCTAAATTTGAGAAGATGAACAACATTGCCATCAATGTGTTTGGTTGGGAAAATCAAGTTGTGGTACCCATCCGAATGAGTCGCATAAGTCGACATGAGAGTGATACTGAAATTAACTTACTGTTTATCAGTGACAATGAGAAGAGACATTACTGTCTGATTAAGAACTTTGGCCGACTCATGAAGTACCGTACAACACATGATGGCAAAACGTTTTACTGCTTTAATTGTCTGCATGACCTTTTAAACAAACATCGTGAAGTTTGTGGGAAGCATGGAGCACAGCGACTGTTATTTCCAGAGATACAATCGTTCGATTCAAGGGCATTGCAAAACAACAAAAGTGGGTGATCGTTGCCAACATCATAAGGCTATTAGTTTTGCCTATGTTGTTGTCAGCGAATATGAAAAGCGTGATCCTGTGCTTTACAGTGGAGACGATGCTGTTCACAAATTTCTAAAGAAAATTATGGATGAACGTGATGACATTGTGAATCGCCTGAGCATTGCAAAACTGAAGATAACAAACAGTTTGCTCGAGCTACTCATTATTACATTTGCTATGAGTTGATGAGTGGATCGTGTGCTAGATCATGATCACATCAATAGAAAATACCATATAGCAGCGAAGTGAGTGAGTGTAACGTACAGTTTTGCTTAAGAAAGGGTCAACTAGGAAAGTGGGATTCATTCATCATCCCTGTCCTATTCAACAACCTGCGAAACTAACAGTAATCTTCTTATGGAGAGTATAGGAAAATTCAACAGTTGAGGCTGTCAGTCCTTCCCAACAACGTTGAAAAGTACATTGCAATTAGCATGGGCAATCTGAAATTCTTCGACTCCTACCAATTCATGGGAGTATACTTGCAAAATTAGTAGCCAACTTAACGACTGAACACAAAGATAAGTTTCAAAATATGACTGCTCATGTCCGTGACAACCAGCAGCAAGAGTTACTTCCGAGAAAAACTTGTTTCCCTGTGACTATGTTTATGAACCCTTAAAGTTTGCAGAAACCAAGCTTCCACCCCAAGAAGACTTTTACAGTCAATAATCTGAAGAAGGAATCAGTAACGAGGATTATGCTCATGCACAGCGGGTCTGGAATGAATTCCACTACAACAACTTTGGAGAATATCACGACCCCAACCTGAAAACAGATGTGTTGCTGATGGCAGATGTATTATAAAATTTTAGAAATATGTGTCTCAACACATATGAATTTGATTCTACTCATTGCTATGCAGCACCAGGTTTGACATGGGACGCTATGCTAAACATACCAAGGTTCAATTGGAATTCATAGATGGTACTGACATGTATCAAATTGTAGAGCAAGGTCTGCGAGGAGGTATTTCAGTGATTACACACAAGTATGCAAAGGCCAACAACCCTACATTGCAGACTATGATGTGACCAAGTCATCAAACTACATCATGTACTTTGATGCCAACAATCTCTATGGGTGGGATATGTCACAGAGTTTGCCAGAATACGTATTTACATGGGTAGAAGACCCAGAATCTGTGGACGACATAAAATGAGTGAAGATGCTGAGGCAGTATGTATTTTAGAGGTAGAGATACCCGGATGAAATTCATGATCAGCATAGTGACTATCTAGTGGCTTCTCAGAAGAAAACTGTTCGAATCAGTGCATTGCCTCAGTACAGTCAGAATGTTAAAAAGCAGGTGTGATTGAAATGTAAACCTACTGAGAAATTGATTCCTTATCTCAGTGAAAAGGAAAAGCATGTGGTACAATATCGAAATGTGCAGCAATATTATCTATTAGATTGACAGTAACAAAGATGCAGCGAGCCATTATGTTTCAGCAAAGTAAATGGCTAGCTAAATACATAGATTCAACACAGAGAAGAGAAAAGTGGCAAAAACCCGTTTGAAAAAGACTTTTACAAAAGGATGAACCATATTTGGCAAAGCCATGGAAATGCGAAGAAACGAACCAGTGTAGAATTGGTTCACAATGTGAAACGTTTCAAAGAGGTGGTGACTAAGCCTACACTTCACAAATTCTATATTTTCAATAAGGATTTGGCAGCAGTACACTGCCTCAAATTGGTTCTGTTGCTGAACAAGCCCATTCAGATAGGGTTTACTATTCTAGACCCCAGCAAAACCCTCATGTATGATTATCAGTACAATTACACGAAGAAGTATCCAGAGGCAAGACTGCTGTTCAGTGACACAGACATTTTGTGCTATGACATACCAGCCGGAGACATTTACAAAGATATGCAACAGGAGAGTCTATCTTTTTGATAGAAGTGATTATAGAAAGGATCACTTCCTAAATTCCACTGTGAACAAGAAAGTGTTGGGGAAAATGAAAGATGAAACTGCGGGAGTACCCATTCAGGAGTTTGTAGGACTTCGATCGAAGATGTACAGTTTGCTGTATGGCGGACAAGGGAAACAGACTGCTAAGGGCATTAAGCGCGTGTGTCAGTGGCGAATGGCACATGCTCAATACAAGAATAGTTTATTTAGAAGAGCCATCAGATGTTGTGGGAAACATCATTCGAAGTCATAAACATCAATCACCATTTGATGACAAGCGCTATGTGTTGGATCATGGTTACACCACGTTAGCTCATGGGCATTACAGAGCAGGTAGAGCATGAGTACTGAGTTAAAAGGTGCCCACCTTCAGGCACAATAATCATTCTGTATCAAACTGTTGAAGTATGAACATATCTGCAATGAGTGAACAACAACAACTGACAACAATCTACAACAATACCTACAGATACCTACAAAAGTCTGAGACAGTACTCACACGAACGTCTAAGACAAGGCCCATGGTACGGCCTGAGTTGAAGTCACTGCCACTGCAACAGCTTCAAGGCGACCACAGTTTAGAAAGATGAAAAGAAAAGATTTTTCGCCCAGAGCTACCATGCCCTCGTGTAAAAAGCGAAAAATGGAGTTTAAGGCAGAGCCTTAAGTCACGCGAGAACCTTAGCGTAAAGTGTTGTCACTACACAATCTATGAAACAGAAGATGGGTGTAGATGGTTACGAGAAAAATATATTATACCGGTGAAATATCAACAGAAAGTGATAGTTAACTTTTGTGAATATATCACAGATCATGCTTCTGGTAGATTATATCCTACTAAGAAGGGAATTTTGTTGAAAGAGTAGCAAATGCTGAAGAAGCAAATGACGTCAGTGGATCACGTGCTTCATCAGATTGATGCATGTAAGTGCTGTGACATTCAGAAGATGGTTCAGTAGAACTCATTTGTCATCAACTCAAAAGTGCAACTATTTCTAGATTACTTGGGTGAAATGATGATCTATAACTGTTTAACCTATATCCTGAATATGGTGAAGGATTATTTTGAATCCTTACCAATGCCAGGATTTCATCGACAAATCTCAGAAGATCTTGAAGTGAGAGTTATTGAACGTGACGATGAACACTATATACAGTTTCAACAGCATGACGAGCTTACCGAACGCTATAATTTCATCACCCTCAAAGCAAAACATTAGTGTCAAGTTTTTAATGCTTGATAAGAACTTGAAACTTAACTTTGAACCAAATGTAAATTGACTTTACGCCTTATATGTGGACTATGACAAAGACTATGAAAGGTTTAAATAAACCGACACTATCAAACCATGTTGATGTGAAAGCAATTGGGTTTAAATTAATTAGCATAATATGCATTTGAAATATTTTTATTCTCAATAATTATAAGTTTTTTATTTTCAATAACTATAAATATTTGTGATTTGTTATGTTAAATAAAAAATACATATGAGGCTTTTCAACTCTTTTTATTTTTTTCTCTCGCGAACAATAATTGATTAAAATACACAATTATATATATGATATATGATATACAATATATGGTATATATATGGTAATCGTCGAGGTAACATCTCGCCAGGCACCCTTCTTCAGAATGAATGAAAAGTAAAATAAAAAGGATTTACGGTTTGAATTAACACCTCTCCAGCGAACCTTCCTTCAAAAGCGTCCAGATATTTTCCTTGAACAATGTTAAGTTTGAGAGGTTTGGATTGGACTGGTTCACCATCAGTGTAAAGTTGCATGTAGTCAGCATCAAAATGTTCACAATTATATGAATTTCTCAATACTGTTCCCGCAAAGGCTTCATTATTAGCCATTACGTTTTAGTAATTGACCCAAAAGATGCTATATTTCACAAAAGATTTAAAGCCAGCGGGAGTGACTAAATTTTACATTCTTTTCTGGTGACAGGAAACTTGGCAGGAGTTTTCGTAAATGCATTTGTATGTCCTAGCTGAATACCTGGACTAGCAATCACTTTGCGAATGATAAAACGCATCTCTCCCTCTCTCTCTCTTTCTCTCTCTCTCTCTCTCTCTCTCTCTCTCTCTCTCTCTCTCTCTCTCTCTCTCTCTCTCTCTCTTCTACCTTAAATGTATCATTAACAGCCATTAGTAAATATTCATCTTTTTGCCTATGCAAACACTATTTCATACTCATAGCATTGGGACGGTAACGATCTTGTTCAAACGAATCTACTCTTAAAATACCTATAAGCATAAACTCGCGGCTTGGACACGTATGCAAATAACGATTATGTAAACCATTACTTCCTGCTTCAGCTATTTCACCATCCTCATTATTTACATGAAAGCTGTTATATACTTTCCAAGATTGCCATTTCACCGCATTAGAATTCATTGATCTAGCAGCATCCCCACAGATGAGATGCATAGAGCGTTCAGAATTAAGACTTTCTTCCGAATCATGGATGGGGTGACAAATGATGTAGGCATTACCATGTGAGATCAGTCGATCATTTAGAAATAATTCAATATTGAACCATAAACCATTAAACAAATCACTGATCAATGTTACATTATCATCTATACCACAAACTTGACAATAACAGATACAATCTACTATTCTTTGAATCTAATATTCTTCTGTACTAGCAGGAATATAAAATTCTATTAAAAGCTCCATCTCTGGTAGCGGTGAGTGGTTGATGGTCAGAGAATAAATAACGATTAAACGACATTAAAAACACAACTATAACCGAAATTTAGACACTTGTATTACTGCGGATCCGTATTCAGGCACAGAACTGAACCCTAAAAGTGGACTTTACGTCACATTTATTGACCAATATGAACACCACATATATGTCATAATTTAACTTTTACTTTAACTAATAACATGAACAGAAATGACTAGAAACATACCAGATATTGCTTTCTTCCAGGCTACAGACTTTAAACACTGCATACTATGGCTTATACTCCTTTAAGCTACAGTTCCTAATTTGTTTTCACAATAACTTGGCAATATCCCTCTATTGTTGTTATCCGCTGTGAAGGCCACAATTAAGTTCCAATCCGTTACTTATTGCAGTACAGCATAAATTCCTTATGACTTCAAGTTGTACTGATTTTTACACCGAAAAACGAGGCTTATGTTCACTCGGACTCACCGGAGTAATTTGCTTCTAGAACATGATTGGTTCTATCTGAACACCAGATGCTAAGTAAAAAACTCGTCAATGAGACCAACAATGCTGTATACTTTACCGGCCAGAACCCTTCTGCACACCAAGTACGTTCCCGTTCTAAACATATCTGAACACTAGGTACGTTCCACTAGTTCGACTTTACTACTTGCACGGTCCTTAGTCCTCATTGTTTCCCACTTCACCGGCTTCCAACCTCGGTGTCCATACCATTTTGCCACCGGTCACTTTACCACCGACCACTTTGCCACCACCCCCTACCATTTTGCCACCGATTTTTTAAAGGTCTAATATTTCATAAGTTATTTAATTGTTTAGCTCCTTTAGATAACTTTTTTCATTTGTTTATGTTTTGATATCAATGTTTATGTTTTATTTCGAGTCTCAATTGTCAATTACCTTTGTGATGAGGGGATTAAGACTGTGTATGCGTGAACCTTGGGATTATGATTAGTGAGGGCAGAGTGCAGATCGAGCAGATCCGGAGTAGAAACTGTCAGTAGATTAGGGGAGTATTTGGGAATTAAGTGGGACACGCAGTTTTTGAGTCTGTTAGTCTTCAATAAAATCTTCAAGTAGAACTTGTCAGTAGATTAGCCAGGTATTGAGGGATTGAGTACGAAGTGCCGTTATGGAGCTGTTATTGTTCAATCAAGTATTGCTATTTCATTATTTTCTTGTCTTTTATTTTTCTAAAAATAATCATTTAAATTGTTCCACGATGTGTCTTTGGTGGCAAAATGGTAGGAGTGTGATAGCGAAGTGGTCGGTGGCAAAATGGTTGGTGGCAAAGTGCCGGTGGCAAAGTGACCAGTGGCTAAACAACCTACACCCTTATTATCAATAGCTGGAAAACACACAAATAGTGATGAAAGATCGTGCCATTGCTTGTCCGAATTACACAGGTTGCTCGTTCAGTAAAACCTACAATTGGTTCTGAAGAATTGTGTCCAGTGTCCCGAATAGGGAGATTTCCGAATTGTCCAGGTTCTTATTATATATAAACCAATCAAAAATTAAAAGGGACTGAATTATTTAGTCTGAATCAGGGATTTGTCCACATTATTCAAGTTTGTCGGGAGGCAGGTTTTAATGTAATTTAGGAACTTTTTGTGTTGGACTTTTTTAGACTGCATGACAACACTGCTGTTACATAGAGGTTGGTTGATGATAACAATAAATTGGAGTGGTAGTCAAATCGTAGGTTTTCATTTTACTGCTGGCCAAATGATCTGTGGCCATTTGTCCGATGGTCGATTGGCTAGTGGTCAAATACCCCACACCCGGTCTTCAATGAACTTTCGTTTAGTACACCTTTAAATTTTCAAAAGGTACTTCGAAATGCCTGAAACAAAGCTCTTATGTTACGAGGGATTGATCTAGTTTCAAAGAATGTAAAGTTAGAATTTATAGCAAGCTATGTTTTTTGATCAGCCGAGAAATAATAACAATGAAAAAGCTTTTAAAAATATGCTCACTTAGATCATCTGAAGCCAGAGCAATTGCCAATAGACCCATTGTCGCTAGATCAACTGTCATTAGATCAGTTGTCTGGATAGCATTTTAGAATTGTTGGAAATGGGTCGACAGACATCACAACTCACAATAGACTTCGATAGACATCGCAATATCATGAAGCTGAAGTAAATAACTGATTGTGCACTATGTAATGAGTACAAGGTATTTCAGACGCAGACGAATGTGCAGACTACAACATTTGCGGTCCGGGCACGTGCAAAAATGCTGTTGGGGGATTTGAATGCACGTGTTTCAACGGCTATGCTCCAGGCAGAGACAACAGATGTGAAGGTAAAATTTATTGATTTTATTGCAAAAGATATGTACTAGCATGTTGTTAAGGAAGAACATTCTTATTTCTTTAATGAAAAATGACCCAACCGAGGCTGAACTCTTCTGTCTGAAAATGTAAAAGCGCAAGTTGAAACGAAACGGAACCATTCTACATTGGTATATCTCGGTAACTTGTAGCCATTTAAATAAAAATCTGTATTTTTGTGATCAGTTCCCTAGCATTAAATGTTTAAAATGATGAACGGTAATAAAAGATAGGACAGAATATTTTTGGCTGGGTGGTCATACTTAATCTTTGGATATCGTGTATCCATATACGTCGTAGGCTGGTAGCGTTATTTCCTCCTAGCGTATCAAGGCCTGAGGTGGCAATGTGCATCTTACCCATAAATCTGCCCTTGGGCGAAAAAATACTTATTCCACTTACCTTTTTCTTTGAGAATTTGCATTTTTAGGGGAGATAACGTCGTCCCCGAATATGTCTGCCCTCTGTAGTTAGCGCAGGATCAAGGAAAGAGCCTATTGTGCTATGTTGGTACTTACTGGGGGAGTTGACCTTGAAGTATCTAGATAGCATAGACAGGGAAGGGTCTTCCTCTGTTTCATAACCAGTCGAGCTCTCAGCCTAGAACCGATAGCCGCTCGGTAACCTTCGATTGAAACCACCTTCAAGTCCTGAGTCGCAGAGAGGTGGTCAGAGAAGTCAGCTATCACTGTCGGTGTGGCATGAAATGGGCCCAGTTGCGATTTAGTACGCCAACTGGAAAATATATTCCACTGCGACAGATAGATCCTCGCCATGGACTCTCTGTGGTTTGTTTTTTTATGAATGCAGGGACAGGCACCACGGATGCAGATCCAGGAGGTAGTGGTCGGGAGGAATGCTGCTGAGATAGGATTTCTGGGTAGCAAGGCAGTCTCAGCAGGGGTTTGCTCACGCACTTGGTTAAGAGAGGGAACCAAGGGGCGTCGGGTGACCAAGGGCCTATTAGGAGTAGGTGTTTGGGTCTGGGTGCAAAGACTCGCTGGACTGTTCTCAATAAGACTGGTTGAGGGAAAAAGTCGTACCGGATTTCGATTGTCAGCCACTTGCAGGATAGGGCGTCGATCGTACAAACCTGTGTGTCTGGGCATGGGGCAACAGTCGGATCAGTTTTCGGCTCTCGGTAGTAGGGTAAACTCGTAATAAGCTCAGATCCCACTTTCCCCTCCCTGCTCCTTCCCCCAAGAATGCCATTACTTGCTTTGGGTCGAAATCGGGCTTGGCGAGAAATATCTACCTATCTTGCCTGATTGACCAAGGTTTGTGTTTGCTCTCTTACTGTGCCTTGGCCGTATATGGTGGGATAGGAGCCAGTCGTCTAAGTACTTGGAAACTAACATACCTTGCAATCGGGCCTACGTCTTTAGTATTTTCATGAAGGGCACCGTGACGAAACCGAAAGGTAGAGCCAGATACCATTGTTTATTTGCCTTCTCTGGAAACACAAGCGACGAGTGTAGTAGCACGTGAAGGCAACAGACGTTAAGGTCGAGAAGCCCTCATCTTGCGGCCCTACCTAGATCTGTCCTGGTCAGTGGGCTGTGCTTATATTCGTTTGAGTCCGGCTCTGTCAATGAGTGCTTAATCCTACGACTTTGACCTACTCTCTTGGTTCACTATCTCCACTTTTTCAGTGGAAGAGTTCTTATTGCCCCAGGATAGGGGGCGTGACACAATTCGTGAAGGCCTTTGCCGTTCGGCCAAGAATGTCGTAGAAAGGCCTTATGTTTCAGGTACACCATAGAAGTGGTCAAATATGTTGCTGGTTTGACCTTTTTGCCAACGCTAAGCACTCAAACAGTTTGACTGTCACTGATTCCGTCAGACGCAGATTATCTAAGCGCTTTTGCAGCGCACTCAGTGTGTGCTCCTGAAAGAACATTATATTCATGGTGTACTTCGCTGAGCTTTCGACGGACAGCATCTCTATCAACTAAAGGAATATCCGAGTCATGATAATGTCCTCAAGGTTATCAGGTCATCGGCGGAAAGATGCGGACCCTGTTTAACAGCGCAATATTTTGAAGGACGGAAGTCTGACAAAATTCGACCCTCAACGACGCAGACTCAATTGTGATGGGTAGAAGTCTAGAGGAGACGGAGTGCGAATCGGTCACCTATCTGAAGCCGCCGGACCTTTTTACAGGCGTTGACCCTTGCCTGGAAAAAGAATAGCGTCAATTGCGAGTGCAAAAGCTGTACTGGGGGAGTAAAGCGGTGAGTCGTCCACTGCGTCTCCCTGTTACCCTGTGTCTTGGTCATCCGAGCTCCGATCATCTGGCTGCGAGATCCTTTGTTCAGCTTGGATTTCCAGGCCTTCTGTGGATGTGTAAATAACCCTTTCCTTGTTCTTGAGATCGAAGCTATCGGAGACTAAGCAGGGGCGCAAGTTCCTCGTCATCAACAGTAATGGAGACTTGGATTGACGGGGACAGACCAGAGGACTCACTCTTACTGAGTACAGCAGCTTCCTGTGTGTCCTTGGCGCATGGTTTTGGCAGGGGCGACTGCGGCCTGGAGAGCGGAGTGGATATAGACAGAGGAATTGACACGGCCATCACCAGTTGGTCATCTGGAGGGCGTGACAGCGTCGCGGTTGGTACGTGCTTGTGTTTGGGTTTATCCTGTCACGAGAGCAGCGCTTTCTGTAGTTTTTGAGCCTGCCTCTGGAACTGGGGCCGCATGGTCAAGAACGAAGCTAATATCTGACCAAGTTACAACAAGATCTGGTGTGTGTGCTTTGTACTTGGTTGGTGGTGAGGACGCAAATGTGACTCAGCACCAATCCACCCAGCTAAGACTCAGATACCTAGTTGGCATCGTGTGCCTAGGCCTAACCTAGCAGCGGTGCGTGTTTTGTATTAAATGCCGAACGCAACCAAGGCTTGTTATGTCCGTTGGAACTCGAGTCCGCAACACCCTAGGGTGACCGAGTCGGTTCGAAACCAAGCCACGCGGCTAGACCAAAAGTGCCCAAGATGCAGTAAGTGGCTTGAGATCAGGACGGAGCATCAGCGATCTGAAATGACCTGTGCTCCTTTATTGGTCGTCAGCCAGTACGCCCATGCCAGTACACTGTAGAGAACCTACGAGTAACACTTATCCGGGAAAGAAAACCTCCGTGATGTAAACGCAGATTTACTAGCAGAGAACGTACGAAGTTTTAAATTCCAAATTTTGCTAGCCAATTACACTCGCATAGAAACGCAGTATATGGTACCGCACGCAGTACGACAAAGGGCTTGGTACTGGGGTACCAACGATTCTGACTGGCCAATTCGAGCCACTGTGACAAAATTTTGTTCCCAAATTGTGTGATTCTTAGCAAACCTATATAAAATTGGAGATAAGCGAATTCGGAGACTTTTACAAAGTAAAATCAATTTTGACACTCTGCTTTAGAGGTGAAATTTACAAGCGTGAAGGCATTAATTTGGTTCACAAAACTGGTTTATTTCATGCTTGACACTAAGCGTTTAGGATTGTTGGACACGCATAGTCATCATACTGTATGTGAGTTCTCCACTCCTGGCATAAGTCACTTTGAGGCAAAATATTCTTACATTTAGCCGGCTCGAGACAGCATATGTTATAACAAGCAACATCTGATTTTCCGCTCAAAAGCTTTGGTTTCACATATGTATGTGCTAATGTGTAACGGTGGTGGTCATAGCAATGGCACATGGAATTCACCTCACAAGTACTTTTTAATAGAACTCTCACACATCAAATGCATCATAAGATTAACATGGTACAATACTAGATCAATACTGAGTTGGACATATGTAGGCTACCAAAGTGACGACCTTTTCCTGCCGGTCACCAAGTGCTGTCCCTACCCATTATTCGAAAGATGCTGAACGGTCATTACCTCTTTTCACTTTTCAGATGGTTAACGTTGCTTTTTCACAATCAAGGGTTAACATTGATTTTTTGGCATCTCAGCTTAAGACTACGATAAGCTTCAGTGTTGTTTGAACACGCTGCGTCTGTCATTCGGACCATAAGCAATAAAGCCTTCAAGTAGTGTAGAAACGAGAGTTCTGGCTCACTTTGTGACGTCATACTGTCTGGACCGGAAGTGTAGAAACGAGAGTTCTGGCTCACTTTGTGACGTCATACTGTCTGGACCGGAAGTGACGTCATGTCTGGAAGTGACGTCATCATGTCTGGACCGGAAGTGACGTCATAGTGCCTGTTTGTTTTTATCTGCTTCAGTTTTTGGATGGAGCGCGCGCGCGTGTTGGGATGACGTCATGATGAAGGGTAAACGTCACAGCAGAGTGTGCGTAAACGAAACGTCATTTTGTTTTCGTAATTTGAAATAACGGACTTCCGTTGAAGTGTGGAACTTATATTTGTAACATGTCGCCATTTTAACTGTGTAAAAAGTGAAAAAGAGGGGTAACTTTCGTTATAGTTGACCGATTTACATGAAAATTTCACTGTTTGATTCAGTTTTATATGTAGTTTTAACATTTAGTGGTTATAGGCTATTTGCGCAGCTGGCGGTATGCATTTTTTGTAACATGCCGCCATTTGCACTTTGTAAAAAGTGAAAAATTGGCATAACTTTCGCTATACTTGGTCGATTTACATGAAAATTTCACTATTTGATTCAGTTTTATATCTAGTTTTAACATTAAGTGGTTATAGGCTATTTACACCGGTGGCTGTATGCATTTTTGTAACATGCCGCCATTTTAACTTTGTAAAAAGTGAAAAATTGGCATAACTTCCGTTATACTTGGTCGATTTACATGAAAATTTCACTATTTGATTCAGTTTTATATCTAGTTTTAACATTAAGTGGTTATAGGCTATTTGCGCAGCTGGCTGTATGGATTTTTGTAACATGCCGCCATTTTAACTTTGTAAAAAGTGAAAATTTGGGATAACTTTCGCTATACTTGGTCGATTTACAAGAAAATTTCACTGTTTGATTCAGTTTTATATCTAGTTTTGTTATAAAGTGGTCACAGGCTATTTACGCAGCTGGCTGTATGCATTTTTGTAACATGCCGCCATTTTAACTTTGTAAAAAGTGAAAAATTGAGATAACTTTCGTTATGCTTGGTCGATTTACATGAAAATTTCACTGTTTGATTCAGTTTTATGTAACGTTTTAACATTAAGTGGCTATAGGCTATTTACACCGATAGCTGTATGCATAATGTGACATGCCGCCATTTTAATTTTGTAAAAAGTGAAAAAATGAGATAACTTTCGCTATAGTTGGTCGATTTGCATGAAACTTTCACTGTTTGGTTCAGTTTTATATCTAGTTTTTGTTATAATGTAGTCATGGGCTATTTGCGCAGCTGGCTGTATGCATAATTTGACATTCGCCATTTTAACTTTTTAAAAAGTGGAAAAGTGTAATAACTTTCGTTATGGTTAACCGATTTGAATGAAAATTTCACCATTGAATTCAGTTTGATGTCTTAGTTTTACAGTAGTTTGGCATAGGTGGGTTGTTGGAATGGCGCGCGCCCACCATTCAAACATGTGTTTGAATTATTTTTACGTCAAACTATTGTTCAACAAGTTGTTTAGCAATTGTACAACAATTGTTCAACAAGCTGTTGTTCAACATGTTCAACATGTTGTTGAACATGTTCAACAACATGTTCAACAAGTTCAACATGTTCAACATGTTCAACATGTTCAACAACATGTTCAACATGTTCAACAGCATGTTGTTGCACAAGTTGAACATGTTCAACATGTTCAACATGTTGAATATGTTAAACTTTTTCAACAACATGCTGTTTAACAAGTTGTTCAACAAGTTGTAGTTCAAGCAAAGAAAAAACAAGACATATGTTGAATAGGTTTATTAATACATTTAAATACACTTAAATACACTTAAATATATACAGCTTAAATCTATAACAATATTATAACATTTATTGATTTACAAAGTCTTTATTATAATGTTTAGTCAAATAAGTCTAGTTTTCTTCATCTGCTTCACTCTGTTCACTGGCATCCATATCACTTTCTTCGTCACTGCTTTCATCTTCCTCCTCCTCATCTAGAAGCTCTTCAAAGAATGCATCATTTCTTCTTATAGCCGCCTTTAGTGCCTTTGAATACTCGTAATGTTTTTCACCAACAAAGTAATTGAAGTCTTCTAAAATGGTTTCATAATGTTCGTTTTGTTGTAAACGTTGGGCATATTTGAATAGTCTCATAAACAGTTGTTTAAGTCGACGCTTATAAATGGGTCGAAAGTCATCACTTGCTATTTCACGCGCATCTTCAAGCCCTTGTTCTTCATATTCTGAATCCTTTTCTTGAAATTTCTTATCATATTCATCGTAGACTTCTTGAACCATATCATACCAAACAGAGTATGTTTCTGACTCACTTTCAGAGTCTGTTTCTGACTCACTTCCAGAGCTGCCGTCATCATCACCCTCAACACAATGTTCCATATATTTGAACAAAGCTTCTTGACTGTTGTATAACGCACCACATTCTGTACAAGCATGTGCATTCTTTTCAGTCATGTTGACGCTTTGACTTTCCATAGAAGACTCATCTAAAGTTTCAGTGATAGGTGGTTTTACAGGGTTTTCCATATCTATCTCCAATTCTTCTTCTTCTTCTGAAGTGTGAGCATTCTTTAAGTGCCTTTTAAGACTTTGTGGCCAATTGTAAGATTTCAAACAAATGTTGCATTTATACATCCTTTCGGTTCAACATGCACTTTTCAAATGATGAAAAAGCTTTAAACATTGCCTTATATACAACTTGTTAAACAACATGTTGAACATGTTCAACTTGTTGAACAACATGTTGAAGAACATGTTGAAGAACATGTTCACCAAGTTCAACATGTTCAACATGTTGTTGAACATGTTGTCTACGCCTAGGGTTAGGGTTATGCCTCTTAGGGGAGTCCAACGTCATGACGTCTTTATGACGTTATCATGACATCATTATGACGTCATCACGTCATCATTATAACGTCATAATAATGTCATTCGAACAGGCGCGCGCTTTACCAAAAAAAAACTGACTCAGCAGAATTTGTTTCTGTTTGATAGGTATGAAATGCATGTCTCACTCTTCCTTTTATGTTACTTCGATGTAATCAAAATATGGTGTGTAACTTGCTCAAAAATGCCAAACTTGTTAAAATTGCTAAAATTGCTGACTCAGCAAATCGACCAACTTGTGCAACAACATGTTGAACATGTTGTTGAACATGTTGAACATGTTGAACATGTTGTTGAACATGTTGAGCATGTTGTTGAACATGTTGAACATGTTGAACATGTTGAACTTGTTGAACATGTTGTTGAACATGTTCAACAACATGTTGAACATGTTGAACAACAGCTTGTTGAACAATTGTTGTACAATTGCTAAACAACTTGTTGAACAATAGTTTGACGTAAAAATAATTCAAACACATGTTTGAATGGTGGGCGCGCGCCATTCCAACAACCCACCTATGCCAAACTACTGTAAAACTAAGACATCAAACTGAATTCAATGGTGAAATTTTCATTCAAATCG